>HG992004.1:1257500-2507500 GCA_905220435.1 Amphipyra tragopoginis | reverse complement strand
TCAACCTTAAACGGGCACAGCACACAAACGTGACCACCAACATTAATTTAGCCAACAAGATCGCCAGTGACGCCAAGTAATTGTGATTTCATATCGTCACCCTCCCGCTAACTGTCGTAACTATACCTTAATTCCAGAATTCAGATAATTTATGTAAACACGGAAATGTCATTGTCAAAGTGACAGGTTAGCGGTACAAAACATTTTATCATTAAATGTTTACTAAGTAATCATTTAAAATCAAGTTAATTTTAAGAACAATGCAAACAAAATACCGTAGCCAAACAATGTCTTGTGTAGTGTGTCGGAGACGCGCCTTATAATCACTTTAATCAGTCCTTATACGCATTCATCACCATAAGTTTTTCTGTGGCACTCATAGATGTTCGAGGCCGCTTTTTAACAGGCGACAAAAAGTCGGGGGCGGCTGCCTTCGAGGGCCCCGGCTGAGGCTCCATTTGTCAAATAACAAATAAAACTTAACAAACGAACTCAACAAAAACAAGGAAATATAACAAACACCAACAAGATGAAAAACTTAACACGATGATACTATAGCACAATAACAAAATTAACAAACACGCAGCGAAAACGGGAAAAGAAAACGAATGTATTGTTATGTATGTCGCTAAGACAAACAATCACAGATTACTAATATGTAGCAAGCTACAAACAATAAACAACTTTGACATTTTGTTAATGAAATACGAAATTTGAAAATGTTTTGTACTCCTACAGTGTTACCAGTATCATAAAATACTTTATACCAGAAAATCTCCTTTTTTTAATAACTTTGTTGAAAACTGAAAATTTATAAAAGTAATTACGGTATGATATTTTTTTAATTATTATTTCTAAAATCAGTATACACAAAAGAGAATCTAACCCTTTTTCCGGCATTTTCAGTGAATTACCATTAATAAAATATTTTTTTGATCTGTTATCCCCTTTGTTTACATAAATTATCTGAGTTAGGAATTTATGATATAGCAATTGATATTTTTTCCGAGTAATTCTCACAGAGTGACGTATCTGCTTCAAATGAATAGAAATAAATAAATAGATACCTTAGGGCTTTAGAGCAACTACTAACCAAGCCAAGAGTAAGCCAAGAGTAGTATAAAAAGTTATTAATTCATTAATAAAGCCACAGCTAACGCAACTACTGAAAAATTATCAATTGCTAGATACGACTAGGGTTACCATTTAAAAATTTGAAAAGTCGTGACAAAAAGCCTGACATTTCAATAAAAGTCCGGACATTTAAGTTACAAAATACAGACATACCCACTTAGTTACAGTGGTATGGTAGGCATAGTAGCGGATGGTTACTTATGTAAGTTTTATTACTAGCATTCCATCTAAGCCAAAAAATCCGGACAAATTAAAGAGCCGGACAAAGTCCGGACAAAACTCTAGGAGTCCGGACATGTCCGGACAAATCCGGACGGATGGTAACCGTAGATACGACAGTTGGCACGGAAGGTGACGATATGTTTGTGTCTTAATGTAAAAAAAATCTACCCTATAAAGGGTTAATATATTAAATATCACCTAACCTTCAGAACATACTTCTTTTAAAACTGCATTTAAAGAAGTTAAGAAATTATATAAAATTCATAATATCATGATCCCATCGTCGCCTCTCACGACACAAGCAGAAAAGCTGGTCTATTCATAACAGAGAACAACACTGCACGTTAACGGCCAGTTCTTAAAACCCCCAAAAACCTTAGTGGGACAGTTAAAAGCTAATGTTATTAGAAGCACGTTAGGGTCGGCGCACACTGGCGCGTTGTCGCGCTGATCTACGCGACCGAGCGCTCGTAAACATGCTCCACCTGGCTTTGCTAACGCTACCTACATGGTCAGTGTAGAGACAGCAAATAAGGAAGGAGGTGAGACAATTACGAATGCAAAAGAATTATTTTCTCAGAATTTAAACAACTGTTATTAATAATATCGTTAGGTACTTAATTTTTTCACAAATTATAACCGTCGCCTTTAAGTGAAAAAAAGTTTTTGAACCTATCCAATTCGTTGTAGCTGCAATATTCAGCATAATCTATTTTATGTAACTTTTCCAGATTGTGCTTAAATTCCTTAAAGTATGTAAAAATACATAATAACATCACGCCTGTATTCCCCGAAGGGTTGGCAGAGGTGTATAGTACACCCACATTTCGCCGTTATGTTTTACGTGCTATATAATAGGGGGCGAGCCTATTGCCATCGACCGGGCACAAATCCAAACTCCAGGCCGCTACTGAGAAATTCCACACAGAAAAACCCTACCATCCTTATTACGAGAGATGGTTTAAACCAAGACTAGGGTAAACCCAGATTTAAAATATACCCATCACTTTCCTTATCGTCATATAACAAAAAGAGACAGGGCTATTTTAAAACCTGGGATTTACTAAGACCTACTTTTGTAATAAGAGGGACACTTTGCCCGACATGGGGATCGAACCCAGAACCTCACGCTCAGCAGTCGCTAGACTAACGAGGCAATCTATAACAATTTTAATATAAGTTACTTAGTATAAAATAATAAATAAATAAAATAATGCAATCATCAATAAAATATAACGTTCAAGCACAAAGTTTTGCAACATCACCCCGTCAACTAATAACAGTACCTAATTTATTTTATTACTTTTTTGCTAACCGTACAAGGATCTGCACCTCGCTCGGTATCGGAGATATCAAAAAGCTTACGCCGAGTTAGGGCACTCGATTAAAGCCAGCCTTGTTTGCATCGCCGCTGAATGTGCTGACCCTACCACTACCACTTGAGCTGTTTTATGGTAATTAAAATTTTTGTTAACGATCCTTATTGTTTTGCTGACTGTACTTTTTGGGTTTAGTGTCGTGAGATGTGTAATGTTGGGTTTGTGTATGTATTTTGGCTTTAGCTACTTTTGTGAGATGGGCAGAAAAAGTATTATACATAATAATATGATTATATTTAAAACTATCTGTACCGTTGCGTTGCGTTGCGATGCCACGTAAAGAAAGTGTTAAGTTTTAAAATCTGTTTATTTAAGTGCTTTTGGATACACAATATTTTTGATTTGACGGTACCCAAATTTACCGTACCGACGCGACGGGGCGAACATCTAATGTTTGACAGGTAGGAACAGTTTGTATGGGAAAATTAAATAGTTGTTTTCACTATTTTCCTCGCAATTTTTCCATATTTTCTCACCATTTAAACCTTCCCTGGACTTCTACAAATATTTCAAAACCAAAATTAGCCAAATCGCCGCCAGCCGTTCTCGAGTTTTAGCGAGACTAACGAACAGCAATTAATTTTTTATATAATAGATTATCTTCATACAAGCAATTCTGTCATAGGTCAGTCACGTTTTTATTAACCTGGGATACATGAAAAGAGCCTCCTCGAGTGACGATATTTAAGTACGTCCGGCGCACCCTGGGCAGTCAGCCTCGCTACCAACCTTACTGACTGGCTAATCTTTTCATCACGGCATGAGCTATTCTCGTATAGCTCGTGCCGACACGATAGCAGAAGATTAACCTGTATCTTGTCTTAAAAATGTATGTAAAGCGCCAAAACCGTTCTGCCTACCCTTTTCCCGACCATGTTGTGGTCAGCTTCTAGTCTAACCAGATGCGGCTGAATATCAGTATTTTACACGGAGCGACTGCCATCAGACCTCCGCAACCCAGATACTGGGCAATGCCGATATCCTAAGGTTAGACTGCAGTTGTCAGACTTTCGAGCTTCTGACTACCCGGAACGACTGTCATAGGTATTCGTATGACACCCGGGACTGACAGTTTAACATGCTCTCCGAGGCACGGAGGGGTCTCTATGTGTAACGAATGGTCACCCATCCAGGGACTGACCGCGGCAAGTGGAGCTTAACCTTGCAAATCATTGATCTGCGCAGTTATTAATGAGCCTTGAGCTCCTCGGTAAAGCGCCAAAACCACTAGCAAGTTTTACTGCGCAAGTCATTGCACTCCATTGCTCGCTTAGTTTGTAATACTTGCAGAAGTCGACTAGCTGCAAGTGTGTCCATAGTTTGAAAGTCGGTTGTACAAGTCAAGTAGCGCAGTGTTCAGCGCTTTACATCAGAAGAAAAATACTACGGTGTTACTGGCTACCTTTTAAAATTAAACTACTTAAAAACGACTTACAAAAAAAAAAACTGTAACCGTATTATTAAAGTAACAATTTCAGAAGTCGGTGCTAACCCACGTTGAACCAAGTTGAAGGCACCGACTTCTGAAACTGTTACTTTAATAATACGGTACTAACTATTTCACTCTTTTCGTTATTATTTAACTCTAAAAATATTTTTTTACTTTTTTTTTGTAATTTATTTTTCCTATTTTGAGTAGCATAAATAACACATGAAATAACAAATACAGCAATCGCGAGTGGTTTACTGTTATCCATTAAAGAGTTCCATTGTCAATCTCCGAAGGTCTTCATCAGATCTTCACTAGGTAAATTTAAATGGGACCACACCTCGGGAGAATATTCTTTCAAACAAAAAAGGATAATTAAAATTGGTTCACAATATTGGCGACAATATCTCAGAATAAACGTACGAGAAACAAGACCTCCTTCTTTGTTTGGAATTCGGCTAAATAACATTCATCAAGCACACCAAAAAAAAAAGCACCAACCCTAAAAAAATTAACACTAAACACCCATTATGACGTCACTGACCCCAAACCAACAAAACACACTCAAATATAAAACATCAAACATCAACATTGAAATAATAAATCTGCGCGTCCACCCCCCCACCCCCCTCTTCAGGCTCAAGGAGGCATCCATGAACGCTGTCACGGGATGATAGACGGCCAAGCATAAAACTGACGAGACGACTACCCACGCTACGAAATGGCTCTACGGAGCCCAGTATATCACTTTTATTACATGCCATCTTCATTTTCATATTTCATATTTGCATTTCTGTAGCACCCCCCCACCCTAGGTCGCCTCCCCCCCGTTTTAAGCGTTTCGCACGTTTTTCTATGTAATCGCTCGCTTTGTGTGTGTGACGTAGTGGGCAACGCGTCAAAGGAAAGTTTTTATGGCGTTATGTTGGCTAAATGTGTTGTGGTTGGTATGGTTCCGTATATTAAATTATTTTGTTTTAATGTAAGTTTTTTTTTATCGTTTTTAATTTAATTTTAGCGTGCATGGTGTGCAAGATAGTGTTAGAATGTATTTCGTTGATCAATAATCTTAATAGGCTTAAAATAAGTTATCAGCTAGGTTTTCGTTTTTGCTTTAGACCGTAAAATGTTTACTATTATACTGCACACTATACGGTATTACTGTAATAAATCTTAGATGATTTTTATTTCTGTAAATAAATCTTTTACAGATTCTTTTACAAGTCAATGTAAAGGTTTTTTAAGACTAGATGGCGCCGGCATTTCCTATCTGACTAGCTCTGAAAAGAAAAGCCGAAACTAACTCAGGGATCAAGGTCTTTTAAAGTCCAGATATTGTGGTATAAAACTATACGAGTGTTAGTAGTATAATTAGTAGTGCTAAAAATGTAGGACAATGTCTGCAATGGCCTTTTGAGGAAAGAGCCTTAGATAGCAGGTTTGAATTGACTTGTCCCTGTATAATAATCCCTACTAACATTATAAATGCGAAAGTAACTCTGTCTGTTTGTTACTCTTTCACGCCTAAACCGCTGAACAGATTTTGATGAAATTTGGGACAGAGATACTCTAGAACCCAGAAAAGGACATGACTTAATCAGCATAATCCCGAAAAACGTGGAGGTCGCGATAAACGACACGCGGGCGGAGCCACGAGCAACCTCTAGCTTTAAATAAAACGATTGATTGACAACGTAAGCTTATGAAAGAATTTGGGAGTGACTTACGTCTAACAAGTGTAGTATAGGGACGTCGGCGAAAGAGTAGACAAAATGGCTTATTCACAATGACAAGACGACAAAATTACATATTCATTTGTTTTTTTTATTTTGAACTTTTTTTTTGTGTCCGAGTTACCAGGTTATTACTTATTTTTGTTAGATTAATTATATAGTAATAATTTTTTAATTTGTAATTTTATATTTCTAATTTTAAGCGTGTTTTGGGGCGGAAAAATAAATACTTTTTTTTTCTTTCTTTCATTATGACAATATGTCAATTTATTTATTATTCTGACGACAAAACTCTCGTTTATGGTAACCATGTTACGCCTGCAGCAGTAGTTTGAACGTACCGAGCTATTCCAATAGAAAAGAAAAAAACAATAAAATTCAAAATGGTATTTGAAACGTCATGTAATCATGTCATTTTGGTACAAGCTTGGCAAGCTAACCGATACAGCCTGACGAGTCATTTAGCAAACCACAACTTACACTGCCAAAACCGCAAAATAATTTACAAGTCGCTCATTGGTATAGTGGTCGATAGCGCGGCTGCTGACCTAAAAGATCGTGGGTTTTATGACTAGGTCAGGCAAAAAGTTTTTTTTTTTGTTTCTACCATGTTAGTCAGAAAGGGGGTACTAATCCGAAAGGGTGTTAAAGTACCCATAATAGTGAGTAGCTTTTGTTCTAAAAGTCAATAGTTTATGAGAAATAGCTGTTCAAAAATTACAAAAAAAATACGCTAAAATCTATCTATCCTCAGCTATGATCAGCTGTGTTTACATTTTAGGTCATATTTGGGGTCACGAATTAGAAGCTCCATTTTCAAAATTCGTAACTGAAGTAGGGACGAAAAATTTTTTAAAAAACTAAAAATTAATTTTTCATGGAAATAAAAATTTTCGAATTTTGAAATTTTAACACTTGCTTTTAAACCGTCATTAGTGATACTTTAAGTAGCCTGCGGATTAGTACCCCCTTTTCGACTAACCTTGTATATTCTTAGTAACTTAACCTAATCTTAGGATATTGGAATTGCCCAGTAACTGAGGAGGTCTAATGGCAGACGTTTCGTGTAAAATACTGGTTCAGCCGCATCTGATTAGGCGACACTTTTGGTGCAGTGGCTGAGCAATTGGTGTTTGCGCTGCGGATCGTGGGCTCGATTCCCACACGGAACAAAAATTTGTATGGTCTACAGATGTTTGTTTCGGGTCTGGGCGTTTGTGTATGTGAGATTTGTGTCTGTAAACGCACCCACGATACAGGAGAAATCCTAGTGTTTTATAAAAAAAATAACGTTTATAAAAAAAAGAAAAAAATACTGGAAACTGACTCCTGATAACATAGTGGAGAAAAGACTAGGCAGAACATTCTTAGTACCAGCCCGGAGTTCGTTTAGATTGCCCTGTAAATGGCTATATACTCAAACCCAATATTACATTAGACCTAATGACGTCATCAATAACCTGTGAATATTCCATAAGCCTAATGTTAAAAGAGTCTTCATGAGTGATGATACTCAATTACATCCGGCATACCCTGGGCTGTCAGCCCCGCTACCAACCTTGCTGACTGGCTAATCACCACGGCATGTGCTATTTTCATAAAGCTCATCCAACACGAGAGGTATACAGGGTGTAAAAAGACCTATCACATAGCCGAAATCTACGCACTCTGTACATCAAACTAAACTACATTGACAAAAAATAATTGCTGGGAAACGACTTTTATTTTTTGGCATAAAAAAAATCTTTTTTTTGTAGCGCGCAATGTGTGATTGTGGCGATGCCGCGCGTTTGCATGCGTGCAGCGGCCATACAGCTGAGCCAAGGCGGTCGTGTGCGTTAGATATTTGTTGCGTTTTTGTAACTACAACAGCGTAATTTGTGAGGAAAAATTTAAAAGTTTGATAAGGTTGTTTGGAAGAAAGTTTAGTATTATCACCTAGAATACGTTTTCGGAAAAAACTAAAAAAAAAATGTGTACTTTGACCTTCAATATCTCCAAAACCAATGGTTTCCCAGGTATGGTCTGGTAGAAAAAAAATATCCCAATGATGGGCAGAATATGTGGTTTTCGTTATCGTTAAGGGTCTTTTTACACCCGATAGAAGAATTATTTAAAACGTCAATTTAATTTCTACATCGATGCGGTACCCTAAAAAGCTAAGTCAAGGAAATGTATAACAAAGTTGAGGGCATGTTGTGACGTGTTCTTTAGCAGACCCTGGCAAAGCTGCTTAGTACACGTTCCTGTTATAAGGTTATTTATTTTTACCATGGTACAAAATTATTTGTAAGGGTATATCTATTCAAGCTGGAAAGTTTGTTGATTTTTATTGGTTTAGTTAGTGATTTTTGGGGCAGAAAGGTTCTCGAGAGGAGACCACGTATCGGAAAACGCAGTAGTCTCACACAGCGTTTTCTAGCCGCCAGATAGAGGAACAGACGACCTGGTGAAGGTCTCTGGGAATCGTTGGATGCAGGCGGCATGTAACCAGCCGTTGTGGAAATCTATGAGGCCTTTTATCTTCTTCTTCTCTCGTGTCAGCACGAGCTATATGCAAATAGCTCATGCTGTGGTGAAAAGATTAGCCAGTCAGCAAGGATGGTAGCGGGGCTGACTGCCCAGGGTGCGCCGGACATACTTAAGTATCGTCACTCGTGGAGGCTCTTTTCGTGCACCCCAACGGTTTCTGTTATTATTAAACGTCGTCGTGTTTGGCCCTAGTTGCACCTGATGGTAAGCGCAGACAAAGTCTAAAATGGAGGACACGAATCCAAGTAACAGAGATATAGAAGGATTCCCCTATACCCCTCTGGCTCTCACATACACACGACGGAACACAGTAAACTGCGTGACTTGACTTTAATGTTCGGGTGGTAGCTAGCCAGGCGGATCGTACAGATTGTACCACCAAGCGTGCTGGGTTTTGTTGAATCTTACAACACGCGTCTATTTCCAGCGTGTGGTGAGGAAGTTTTATATTCTAGCCCGTCCCGACAGTTGGAAAAATGTATGTAACCCTCTCAGATGTGCAGGTTTCCTCACGATGTTTTCCTTCATCATTAACGCAAGTAATAATCAAATTCTGATCCGCACATGAATTCCGAAAAGTCAGAGGTACGGGATCGAAATTCGATTCTCCGACATGGAAAGCAAACATTCAACCTCCATGCTATCACAAGGTACGAGTTCGTAGGTGACTGCAGACAGCAGCAGCTGACGACGTGACGTTGCAACTGTGGCGGCATCTATCTCGCCACATGCGAACTAGCGAACTATCCTACATCGCGCAATCAAGATTTAACACGCAGATAGTATATATACAACCTCCCAACATCAACCGTTGGGCAGTAGCCCGCCGGCACAAGACTCCGCCTGGTTGGAGGATCCTCCCTTTGGTTGGAGGAACACCACACCAAGTTTCTCCACATTGGTGACCCCGACGTGATCGTCACAGACAGTGTTTCCACACTGGTGACGTCACACTCAACCTTCGCAGCCTCGGCAGCAACAAAATCACTCCCTCCGCTCAGCATTCAATCGAGCAGCAAGCAGCGAATCACACAGCCAGCCAGCATCCTCGGCGCATATATACTGCACTTCGACCGGTCAACTAGCAGAGGCACTTCTCTCCTGGTCGACGCAGTCCACAGCCACCACTCATCGCTCTCACAGTTCCGACTCACTGGAATGACGCGGTATCCGGTTTCGACTTAAAAGGAACCCCTCACTGGCCCTGGCAAGTTCTCAAGACGCAACGACCGCTGACTCATCAAGGACGATCGACCTCCGGTCTCAGGGGGGAGTGATGTGGCGGCATCTATCTCGCCACATGCGAACTAGCGAACTATCCTACATCGTGCAATCAAGATTTAACACGCAGATAGTATATATACAACCTCCCAACATCAACCGTTGGGCAGTAGCCCGCCAGGCACAAGACTCCGCCTGGTTGGAGGATCCTCCCTTTGGTTGGAGGAACACCACACCAAGTTTCTCCACACAACATGTCGCAGCGACACGTCGCAGCGTCATGTCGCTGCAGTCATGATTCCGAACCCAAGTACAAATGGCTGTAGCAGACGACACGTCGTATTCCGGTTAGTTCTGAATGTTCTGTGAGACAAGATGTCTGACCTGTTTATGATAAGCGATCGCGATTTACTTTTGTATCTTTTGTTTTTTATTGATGCATCGTACAGTGCAGGATATTGGACCACCTGGTTTATCAGTTTTTCTTCCTCGGAATTGGAAAACTCATTTTTTGATAAAGTTTCCACGTGTTGTCGCTCCAGTGTCGCTGGCACTATTGATCTGCGGTCGGGCGACACGTCCTCTGCGATCATGCGACGTTTAGTCGGGCGACGTGTCGCTAGCTGCTAGAATCCCGGGGGTCTACTCCCTAAGCACGAAGTCCGCGGTTTTCGGTCTTAGCTACGAGCATTTCCTACTCTATCACATACGGACATACGATAATTTTGGGGCCCGAACTAAGAATGAATGACAACACGATTTGACAGCTGTCCCTACTACCGATGTGTTTTCGCCCGTCCGAAAGGTTGAACTTGACACTTGTTTTGTTCACTCCTACGTTTCGGGCTACTTTCGGACGGGCGACTAACTTCGTTGACGGACTTAGGGAGTAGGCCCCAGTAGTGTCGGAGCGACACATCGTCTGTTGCTGCTGGCTGCGGTCGGCTACGAACTCGTACCTTTAGTCCTCAATATTGCCTCATATTTTTTACATAGGCGTTCTCCCGTCATCCGGCACAAAGACGAAGCAATAATTCCTTCGACGACACACGGCTGAACAATACTAAAATTAATTACCAAATACGCCCAGTGGACCGCAGATGTTTTTCACTGATTGTTTATGGGTGAAACTTGGGGTTCTGATCACCGATACGGTAGTAGTCAGTTGTTTATTGAGTAGTGTGTGGGTGATATGTTGGTTGATGTTTGATTTTTTTTATGGCACGTGTTCTTACTGCTATATTTAAGACGTGCTCTGTAAGGCTTTTATTAAATAACTAGCTGTATTCGCTTAGCCTACGGAAACATAAGGATACTACTCATCATCAATACTCAATAGCGTGATAATTTGTACCGTATACCTGACCCGCTCTTTATCGGATGTGGCTACCTTTCAACTGAATCAGTAGGTACAGTAGCACTGGCATGAAGCTCAAACATACAAACACAACAATTTGTGATAAAAACGACATTTTTGGCACCAGTATCGTATCCTTGGATGTGCTGCACTTACTTTTTTCCAAAAAGATTTAATGTACAAAATATGTTGCGTACCCGATTCAAACGTTGTGCTGTCCACAACATATGGTTCAATCCGCTAGAGTGCTGAGTTATTGCCGATCGCCGTATTAGCTGGCCGATGGATGAACTCGCTTAGCACCCCAAACCAATCGGAATACAATACGCTGATCTCACTTACCCTCGTTTGGTCGGATAGGAGCCGACGATGTTGCTGGTCACCGCCGCCGTTACACTAATCGTCACAATTTTATTATTTGTATTGTTTTTTTAAACCTTGCCCCCCTAAAGAATTTCTCCTTTAACGTGGGTGCATTTACAGACAGAAATCTCACATGCAAAATCCAGACCCGGAAAATACTTAATTCGTGCGGGAATCGAAGCCGCGACGTGCATCACAGAAACCAATCCGTCAGCCACTGCACCAATCAAGCCATCCATAATATTAATTAACCACCTCAAAATATCAATAGTTGTCGAGTTTTTATGCTAGTAACAAAATTACGACGACATCTATCCTAGAACTCTCACTAATGTAAATGTGACAGCCCCAGTATGTTTGTGTGTGTTTATATTATGAGTGTGTGTGTGTGCTGCCCCAACTCCGTCCGTGTATGTACAGACAACAAAATTATAAAAGGGTAAATAAAACAGAAAGCTTACACAAGTCATAAATTTGATTTATAGAGATTAAAAAAGGCGCTTTAGAAACGGCTCGAACGAAAATTTTCGGTGGGACGAATCGGGAGACGAGTGTACGGTTGACAGAAAAAGTGTACGAGCTGACGTGTTACAGATTTTATCGTTTGAATCGCACAAAAATTTGATTTCCCTTCTGTTTCTTGTATTCTCTTGTTTTATTGTTTATTTACACTTTCGTAAAAATTTACAGAGGCGCATTCAATACCTTTGGCAAGTTAAGTATTTCAAGTCATTAATCGGAGATGTTATTTTTCATTAGCCGCTCTCAGACTCAGCATAGCCGGCACCCTGGGAAGTGACTCCAGAATAAAACACATTCGTATAAAAGACGAAGCAATCAAAAGGCAACCCATGATAGCAGCACCCACCGACAGAACCAAAAAGACATACAACTTCCAGAAACACTACAATATACAGCTTGAGGAAGAATCACGTGACTATTCAGGCCCGAAAGAGATGAGAATTTACACTGATGGTTCGAAAACTGCCTCCGGCACCAGAGCCGGAGTCTTCTCGAACGATCTCAACATAAAAATATCAAAAACGCTAGGGGCACTCAACACGGTCTATCAGGCGGAATGTGTAGGCATCATCCAAGCGGCATATGCCATAAAAGCCAGGAAAGTCACGGACACCCATATCCGTATACTCTCCGACAGCGCATCCGTCCTTCAATCCCTGAACAAGAACCATATTACCTCAAAACTTATACTAGAATGCCATAATGCACTGGAACGTGTATCGGTATTAAACCGCAACACAATAACACTGCAATGGATAAAAGGACACAGTGGATCACTAGGAAATGATGCAGCCGACGAACTGGCCAGGAGAGGATCTGGCACGGTAGTCTATGGCCCTGAACCTATAGTACCCATCCCCTTCAACCAACTACGCAGGTGGCTCCAGGAGTTTACTCACACACAGGCACAGAGCTGGTGGACTTCAACCCCAGGCTGCAGGCAATCCAAGGAGGCCATGCCACTCATGGATAGCAAACTGACAAGGCGCCTGCTTCGCCTGGACAGGAGCAGCCTGCGAATGGTGACCGGAACGATAACCGGCCACTGCTCACTAAATAAAAACTTCCACACGATAGGCATAACGGACAGCCCTCTGTGCAGAGCATGTATGGGGGCCGAAGAGACGGTCGCACACGTGCTCCTGGAATGCACAGGGGTCACCCAAATACGAGAAGCAACCCTTGGCGCACCGAAATCACTCGCAAATGTTCTGAGCGGACTGAGAGCCCTAATCTGATTCTGGAAGGAGGTGGGCTGGCTGGAATGATGGCCGCCATGGCCCACGTACAATGGTCCACTTAAAGGACTAAGTGCGGAAACCACATCTCCTAACATAGAACATAGAATCGGAGATGTTTTAGAAATTATGTGTAAAATTTAAGAATTTCACACAATGTTCTCGGAATTCAGATAGTAATTATCTGTGTACGAGATCTTTTAAAATTAATACCATAAAATGCAGTGTATTTTACTAATTTCGACAGGTAATACTGCATGACAGGTTAGTCGCTTTACATTCGAAAACCATGAACTCTGCTCATCATTCTGTACGCACGGCTACAGATCAAGCTATACATGTCCAGTATAAGCTGATCTCGCATTGTACAGGATTTCCTTACAATGAGAGATCAGTGTAAACTGGAAATTTATAGCTTGATGTGTAGCCGTGTGTACAACTTCTAGACTAATAAAAAGTTCGTGAAAAAAATATCTGTTGTCCCATATAAAATAATCAATGTAGCCTAACAAAATGTATGGAACAGCTGTTTTTTTTACGAATTTAGTGTCTGTCCCCTTTGAATTCATGGGTTACGGATTTAAATCGACTAACCATAACCAGTCAGCTGTATATTTATAATAATAACAAACGTATTTTATAGAGCTGTGAGAGAGATTAGTATATTTTTTCTGAAATTGTCCGCATGCTTAAAGCTTCTACAAATTACACTTATTTTCTGAACATAAATGCACAAAAAAAAAGTATGTAAGAAAAATAATGATTATAAATTAAATTCATCTCACATTTTTGCACACCGTACTCATGTCAGCGCAGTGTCGATGTTCGGGGCCGTCAGAGGGGGCGCCGTAAGAAAATTTACAGGCACCGCCGTATTTCACCCCCGCCTTTTTTGTTAATCTACCCTCCTAATGCGTCGCTTTGTTTACCTGCTGACCGTACATAGTGTCCTTAGTTAACGTGTTCAGATGGAATAATTACGTTTATTTTGGTGAAGTGTATGCGGTGTTCTTTTGTCTTAGGGGTGAATAGAAATCCAGGTTATAGCCTATCTATGTATGTATCATAACATCACGCCTGTATGCCCCGAAGGCCTAGGCAGAGGTGTATAGAACACCCTCATTTCGCTGTTATGCTTAAATATGGGGCAAGAATATTGCCAGTAACCAGGCACAAATCCAGACTCCAGGCTGCTATTGAGAAATTTGATACGGAAAAACCCAATAACAGTTTGCTCGACCTGAGAATCGAACCCACGACCTCACGGTCAGCAGTCGCACTTGCGACTTTTAGACCAACGAGGCAGTCTATCTACAATATGTCTTTAATAATAATAATAATCATTTATTTCAGGAAATTATTCCCATAAGCATAAGCACTAAAAATAACAAACAAATATACATAGGCTTCATTAAAATATTAACAAACATAAACATAAACAATAATTACTTAATAAATGGTGACGAACTGGCATGCAGGTGCATCCACCTCTTCAACATCGCCGAATCCCACCGCTCAGACAATACGCTCAGGATACTGTTAGTGCTGCCTCGGAAGCGACTTAGTTATAATGAACTATGATACATTTTTTTTGGTGCCCGGTATGATATTTTTCCTTCATCGTTAACGCAAGTGATAATCATGTTTTGATCCGCACATAGTACTTCTAAGCGCTCGTCCTAGGTGCGAGCGGAAGCTGCACGCTTCCGCTCGTACCATCGCTCGCGGGGCGGGTAACATCAGCGATTACCTATACATATTTATAAGGAAAACGCACTTTTGTGTACTTATAAAGAGCGAAGCGGGTAGCACCTGGGCTACCAAGACGCTCCCGCTGCCCGCTCCGCTGTCCTCATCGCTGCATGCTCCCAGCGGCACCTAGGCCACACACTAACACTCGTAAGTTTGAGTTTGACGATATGATTGATGCAGGTCTGAAAGCAGGCTTCAAATTCTGATCCGTACATAGATTCGTAAAGTCAGTGGTGCGGGCCGGTATTGAACTCAGACCCTCCTGAAGGGAAGCCAAGTGTACAACCTTTAGGCCATCTCTGCTTGGTGGAAATGGAGTTAGCCTTTTTATGTGGCGAGAGGAAAATATTATTTTGGCAATCAAACTCACGATGTACCTGATAGTAAGTGGCTACCGCTACCTATACAAGGTTAGTCGGAAAGGGGGTACTAATTCGAAAGGGTGTTAAAGTACCCATAATAGTAAGTAACTTTTGTTCTACTACTTTCCCCAAATGTCAATAGTTTAAGAGAAATAGATGTTCAAAAATTACATAAAAAATATGCTAAAATCTATCTATCCTCAGCTATGATCAACCGTGTTTACATTTCAGCTCATAATTGGGGTCACAAATTAGAAGCTTCATTTTCTGAATTGGCATCTTATGCTGGGATGAAGAATTTTTGCAAATATACTAAAATAAATGATATCGAATTTTGAAATTTTAACACTGGCTTATAAACAGTCATCAGTGATACTTTAAGTGGCTTGCTTGCAGATTAGTATCCTTTCCGACCCACCTTGTATATTTAGTCTCAATCCTATATTATGTTTGCAAATGAGCATGGCACTTGAAAGTTGTGCAATACAGAGATACAGCAACTTACGATCGTGGACCTAGCTTAGTTTTCGATTTGGCAAGCAACGAAGCAATATTGTTCGTTCGCGACCCATTCCTACAGTATGTTTAAGGTTTTTATTAGTTATATGATTTTCGAAATATTGGGTTGTGTTGTTTTTGTGTTTGGGTTGAAGATATGAATGGTTCTAGTAGGCATGTTGACAGCATCAATAAATTGCAAATCTAATTAGTCCGCCAGTTAGAGTTTTGAAAAATAATGGACACGTATATTTGTTTTTGTTAAATCTATGAATATTTGGAAAGATAAAACGCATCAAAACTCGAGAGTGGGGGCTTGTGACGTCAGAAGTAAGTAAAATAATACTTGCTTGTGACGTTTTGCCAATTTTAAAAGTGTCGTATCTTCGTCAATTTTGGTTTGCGTAATAAAAGAAACAGTACGGGTCAAATATTTTTTGATAATCTAACTGACGGACTAATTACATTTTTTCAGTCAAATACCCTATTCTTAAATCGCTTACAAGTTGCTAAAACTTGGTCCACTTGTGATTGTCTTGTTGGTTGCAAGCGCGACTGTTAAGCGTGAGAGCGTGAGGTTCTGGGTTCGATCCTCAGGTCGGGCAAAGTGTTAGTGGGTTTTTCCGTGTGGAGTTTCCTAGTAGCAGCCCGGAGTCTGGATTTGTGCCCGATTGATGGCAGTAGACTCGCCCCATATTACATGGGACTTAAATGTAGCGTCGAAATGAGGGTGTACATATACCTCTGCCCAAACCTTCAGGGAATACAGGCGTGATGTTATGTTATGTGTTGGTCAACTTAAAAATAAGTATCGAAAACCAGCCCTATCAACATCCTAATTCCGCATCGAGTTTTCGAATTTATGTGCAGATCAGAATTTGATTTTCACTTGTATTAACAGTGAAGGAAAACATCAAAAGGAAACAAGAGGGCTCCATAAAGTTCTCGATGGTATGTGTAGTCTGCCAACTCGCACCAGGCCAGCGTGTTGGACTAAGACCTAAACCCTTCTCATTCTGAGAAGAGGCCCATGCCCAGCAGTGGGACAGTAATGAGCTGATTGATATGATGATGATGAATATCCTAATTTCTGATTGGGTATATTATAATGCCAGGTTCCTATTGCGAAAAACTAATGGTTTTGCTTACCAATAGTAGCATTTTTCATTTCCAAACTTGGCACATAAATAGAGTCGTACCTAATTTTAAGTGCCATAGCTACTAACGAATGGGAGCGTCTGCTATGCAAAGATGCGGTCTTTACTTCATTATTGATAAAGATATAAAAGTATTTGAAATTGCAGACAATAACGATGAAATACGATTTACTCCAAAATAAATTACTGTTACTTAAAAAATAAGGAAGAATTCACGGAAAATCTCTTTTTTTGTAGTGTTTTTCTCGATAAAATAATGTCTAGTTTCACCCAATTTCATCAACATATTTTTTTTTCTGGAATACCTGTACCCCAAGTGTGAGTTTTTTTACGTTACTACTGTAGTTGCGTCACGCCAAAAATGTATGAAAATTTAGGCAGCACCTCTAGCGGCCGATAGCGTGACTAAAAATTTATTTGACATTTTTGGCGTGACGTAACTACAGTAGTAACGTAAAAAACTCACACTCGGGGTACTGTTTGTTCTTTTTTCATTCGAATTATGATAAATAAACACATACAAGATACTTAAACTTATCTTTTATACCCCTTCCCTCAATGATCTTCACCCCTGACGGAGTTATCAAGCACCTGATTTAACCTATTTTTCCTGCCATACATACCAGACATAATGCTATCACTTATCCACCTAACGACCATCCACTTTTACATTCAAATACCCACTGTACATTTAACCCTTCGACTGGTCATATAATTGGCCCAATGAGGGGGGCGACCGGGTTATTTCATAATCTACGGCAAACCCCCCGCTGCAGACGGATCAACGTTGCACAATCCCGGCGATAGAATTTTATGAGACCCCCGGATGCAGCGTGGTAAGCAGTAGTCATAAATAGTTGCGGTGGTACAGTTTGACTAGATGTGGCAGGTATTTTTTAAATATTTTATGCTTCTTTTTAAAGGGTAGAGAAGATTAACATTACGAGTAACATAACATTACGCCTGTATTCCACCCTCATTTCGCTATTATGTTTAAGTCCCATGTAATAGGGGCGAGCCTATTGCCATCAACCGGGCACAAATTCAGACTTCGGGCTGCGACTGAGTTTCACACGGAACATTTCAATAACACTTTGCCCAGCCTGGGGATCGAACCTGGGACCTCACGCTCAACAGTAGCTCTTGCAACCACTAGATAAACGAGGCAATCAAAAAAAATGTTTGTAAACTACATTTGAAAGTGGGGATGTCTTAGGTATATGTCTCTTATTCATACATTTATTCCTTTGTAGTAATCTTAGTTCCGGACCCGTCGCGACGTCCTACCGCCGCCGGTCACGATCCACCGAGCTCTCCCGTCGTAGAGCCGGTCGTCTCTTCAGACTCCGCAGTCACACCGTTAATTCAGCACTCATCAAGCTGTCTCCCGCCCCTATGTCCACGTCAGCAACGCCCTAAGCCGAGGTCCGAGTCCTAGAGAGCTAACCTTAATTTTCAATCATTAACGTAGAAACACATGGACCAAGGGTCTAGTACAAAATTCACGAAAAAAGTTTCCTGAGATTACATACACCACCAGAGCGCGCACCAAAGCACACCTATAAACTTAGAAATACCACCAAACTAATTTAAACCCTATGTCGTTATCACAATGCTGAATTTAGCTGACAACCATACAAAGATTCGACTGCTTCTATTGACGTAAATTAGTGTTCTTTTTCGGATTTTATGGCCAGTTCCTATGGATGAAAACGAATCGTTTTGCTTACCAATGGTAGCAATTTTAATTGCCAAGTAGATAAGCTAATTTTACCTGTGATAGATACAAACGTATAAGAGAGTAACGACACGTTTGGTGCAGTGGCTGAGCAATTAGCTTCTGCGCTACGGATCGTGGGTTCGATTCCCACACGGGACAAGAATTTGTATGGCCTACAGATAGTTGTTTCGGGTCTGGGCGTTTGTGTATGTGAGATTTGTGTATGTAAACGCACCCACGATACAGGAGAAATCTGAGTGAGGGGCAAAGTTTAAAAAAAAAGCTGCTTTCCAAAGTTATGGAGTATTTGCTTCATTATTGGAAAAGGCACAAGAGTCTAAATTTTAACCAATATAGTTCGGCTAAGCATAGGATTCAGCCATTTCTACATTCGGTTCGGATGTTTTTGTGCGCTGAACCGAGGACCATGTTTTTCTACGTCAATGTTTCCAATATCATCATCCTCCCCCCTTATCCCAACTTATTTGTAGTCGGCACAGCATATATTTTTCTTCCATACATCTCTGTTAGTCGTCATCTCAGTAGTCACTCTCTTTTTCTAGTCATGTCATCTTTTACATTATTCATCCATCGTTTCTTTGTCCTTTCTCTACTCTTATAACCATCCACATTCATACTCAAAACTTTCCTTACGACATGTTCCTCATTCCTCCGCATCACATGCCCATACCATAATAACCGGTTTCCACACAATTTCTCAGTCACCTACTCCGCTTTCAGACTTCCTCTACCTACAATTTTTTGAGCGGTGACCCGAGATCCATGTTCTTTACGTCAATGTTGGAAACATTGCATGCATTTTTTTCTATATCAACTACCTACGCTCCAGCCTCTTCCAGTAGCCGCACATCTTGTACCGAGCACATTAATGCACTACGACTGTACGTAACTATTACAGCGTGAGTTGTGGATTTGTTTTGCCGGTCAGATAGTTGAAAATATGAAAATGAGTTTCAAGTTTCACTGAAGATGCGAACCGACATCAAATTTTATGGACAAAACAACTTTTGTATTAATTCTGGAACAAATTTTAGTAGATGTGTGGGGGTTTGAGATTATTTTTGAGTGGTTATTTGTATTGTGATGGGGTAAGCAGACTCTCAGGTACTTTTGCTGGGAGTTCTGGTAGGGATGCGATGAACACACTAGCAAATCCCGCAACCCTAGCTATAGAGTTCTCAGAGATACACCATGATAGTTTTAGCCAGTGAGAATATAACCCTAAGCCTTCTTCAGAGTGGAGGGTATCCATGAGGATTTTCCCACAATAATAGTAATCTTTACCTTATTTTAAGTGAACTGCTCTAAGCGAAATTATTTTGAAGGCACTGGAATTAAGCCTTTATTGGGTATACAAGGTTAGTCAGAAAGGGGGTACTAATCCGAATGGATGTTAAAGTACACATAATAATGAATAACTTTTGTTCTACAACTTTTCCCAAAATACAATAGTTTAAGAGAAAAAGTTGTTAAAAAATCTGTCTAAAATCTATCTATCCCCAGTTATGATCAGCTGTGTTTACATTTTAGATCATATTTGGGGTCATGAATTAGAAGCACCATTTTCTGAATTTTTAACTAAAGCAGGGATGAAGAATTTTTGAAAAAAAACAAAATAAAAATCATTTTATTTCGAAAAAAAGTATGTCGAATTTTGAAATTTTAACACTTGCATTCAAACAGTCATCAGCGATACTACAAGTGGCCTTCGGATTAGTACCCCCTTTCCGACTAACCTTGTATAAAATTCGTAATGAATATAATTGACTAGCTTTTGCCTGCGACTTCGTCCGTGTTAAAGCCTACAGGAACCATGCAATGACCGAATGCATTCCGGAGGACTTCACTTTATGGCATTGACTTAGAATAAGTATGGACCTCGGGTCATCGCTCAAAAATGTCCGAACCGAAAGTCGGTTAAAACACGATAAATTTGAAAAGAGCTACAATTGCGCGCGTCATTCTTCATTTGGGTGAACAAGCAGCTACACCTCAATGTCACATGTCAACAATGCCGTTTTGTGTGGTGAGATCGTGTAAAAACTACTCAAAAAAGTGAAAAAAGTTGATGGTGTATCATATTTTCAGTAGGTATATTATTGTTTTACAATTTTAAAGTATTATTTTGTTAAGGAACATTGTATTTTACTTAAAATTGAATTAATTGCAAGAGCAAAACACACAATAATCCAACTAAACAAAAAGTATCTTAATTTCCTTCCTTTGTTTGACCAATTGTGTCAACTTCATTTGGTTGGATTACCATAAGAAACTTGACATATTTGACAGAATTTAGAACAAAGATTCCAAAGAGTCGTTATTTTTACGCGATGTTTTTTTGTATTGCGATTTTGAACCAATTGCAATTTGTTTTGTTCTATTCATTTAAACGAGTTATTTTTAAACTTGCATTGTATGCAAACATATTATGTACGAAAATATGTATGTTGTCCTTCCGTTTCAAAATTGTATTGGTTTTTCGGTCACTACCAAGTTTCCGATCGAGCTGAAATTTTGCAGGTAGGTATGTGCACATTAGATCATTAAAATGTCATTGAACTAATTTGATGATGAAGCCGAAGATTAGGCAGGCACAGGAACAAATGGTAGGCTCGTCGAGTTTCAGCTCATGTATTTTGTCATTATAAGCACTTTTCATTAGATAAATAATGACGTAGGTCCGATGATAGAGCCGTAAAACGGGCTCTAGAACTTCCTAATGGCAAATAGTGGACACGTGACGTTTGGGCTCGTTTGTTTAGTTATCATGAACTCTTTTAAATACACATGACAAAAGATTGTTTCTTTAAAAAAAAAAATGCCTCTTATTTCATTTCAGTTTTCCTCGAGATCAATTAGATGAAGATGATGATGATGCTGAGGGTGATACTTCAGCAAAGGAAGAGAAATCGCGTTTTTGAAAATGACGATGTTGTAATTTTGCAAGAAATGTTCTATGCTCTTTCAGTTGGATTAAATAACGGGTGATTCATTTGGAGGTACTTTTTTCAAAACTGTTTTTTTATAAAAAAACAAATTTATTAGGTTATCTTTATTATCATACAAAAGAACCATTCTTGACATTTATTTTTTAAAGATTATTTCTTTCAAATGTTGTCCGTAACTGCGGATAACATGCTCCATTCTGTAGTTTCAATTTTCGATGACGTATTTTCGTTTAATTACCGTGCCATGATAACGGACTATTTTTTTCCTGAAATTGAAGCTTGTGATCTCCAGGACATTTGGTACAAACAGGACGGCGCCACTTGCCACGCAGCACGTGAAACCATGGCTCTATTGCAAGAACAATTTGGTGAAAAGTTAATTTCGCGCTTCGGACCAGTCAGTTGGCCGCCTAGATCTTGTGATACACACACCCCTAGACTTTTTCTTTTGGGGCTATATAAAGTCCAAAGTCTATATGGATAAGCCGCGTACGATTAAGCAACTGGACGCCAACATTACTCGCGTTATTCGCCAAATACGACTCGAAATGCTCGGACGCGTCATCGAAACGTTACGGACAACATTTGAAAGAAATAATCTTTAAAAAATAAATGTCAAGAATGGTTCTTTTGTATGATAATAAAGATAACCCAATAAATTTGTTTTTTTACAAATTTTTTCAGTTTTGAAAAAAGTACCTCCAAATGAATCACCCATTATTTAGCGATCGCAATAAATATAACTAATAATAAAATCTTTTAAAAATTAAGGCTGCTCTATTACTCCTATGTTCTCCAAATTTTCGTTTAACATTAGATGAAGTTTCGAAATTTGAAAAATTGAGCAGTGCTGACATGTTTTCGTATGGTAAAAATTGTTGCAAGCAAAATTAGGCATTATGATAACGACATAGGATTTCGTACATCGTAAATGAGCTTGTTGGTATTTGAAAGTTTATATTATGTCAATTCAGGACACTTTTATCGTGAATTTTGTACTACACTCGTTGTCCATACTTATTCTAAGTCAATGCTTTATGGCGACGAATTATAGTCTACAACATGCTCTTTGTGCACAGGTTACCTAGGTAGATATTAATCTAATAGTGTGATAATATAATAATTAGCTCACTTTAATTACATAATCATAACATCACGCCTTATTCTCCGAAGGGTTAGCAGAGGTGTATAGTACATCCTCATTATTTTCCTTCTTTACGTACACTACACATATACACACACATGTTGGTTTAAGTGAACCGGCATGACCGCTGACTGACATCCGTGGAGCACAAAGGTTCCAGACGAAAACCAGCGTCAAGTACTTAAGTGCTTGACATTAAGCTGATCTGGACACCTTTTTGGTCCAGCCGAGAGACACATACCCAAGATTTTTTTATTTGTATCACATTTTTTACCTGTTGTGTCTCATTGCGCTGTCTCCAAAAAATAAATGATTCTTTATCTTTATTTCGCCGTTATTTTTAAGTCCCATGTAATAGGATGCGAGCCTATTGCTATCAACCAGATACAAACCCAGACTCCGGGCTGCTACTGAGAAATTCCACACGGAAATCCCAATAACACTTTGCCTGACCTGGGGATCGAACCCAGGACCTCACGCTCAGGAGTCGCACTTGCGACCACTAGACCAACGAGGAAGTAAATCAAAAACAGTTGGAATCACGCACGAAGGGTTCCGTACCATTATCTATAAAAACGGCAAAAAAAACACATTTGTTGTATGGGAGCCCCCTTAAATATTAATTTTATTCTGTTTTTTAGTATTTGTTATTATAGCGGCAACAGAAATACATCATCTGTGAAAATTTCAACTGTCTAAATATCACGGTTCATGAGATACAGCCTGGTGACAGACGGACAGCGGAGTCTTAGTAATAGGTGTTTTACCCTTTGGACAGAACCCTAAAAAAACTATTGTTCATGTAGTCTATGGCGTACTCTATGTGCACAGATTACCAATATATCTAACGCGGCATCCTACGTAAGCGATCTACAAGTGACGCGAAGCGGTGCGGCGCGACGCAAAAACAATAAACAGTCGATACCTATTGAAGTGGCCTACGTGACCAAATGCACGTGAAGTGCGGTGCGGCGCGGCGCGAAGCGAAGCGAACGCGATCAGTTGGCTTGATATCTACGCGCGAACTGGTGCCGTACGGTGCTACTGAATGACGGCGGCGCGCGGCGGGCGGTTCGCGAGCTCGTAGGACAAAGCCGCCGCATCGCATTGAACTCGCGTGTCACCGCATCGGATAGCTTCGCAAATCGCGCCGCTTTGAACCGCCTACGTAAGACGCCGCGTTATAGTGTGCGTCTATCACATAATGTTTTTTTATATTTTATTTTATACGTTATTATTTTTTATTACAACAAGTTTATTTATATTTATGTATTATTTTTACTAGTTTTTTATTTATTTAAGCATTTCATTTTTATTTTTTGTACTGGCTTACCATCCGTGGGCCACTAGGGTCTGGTTGAAAACCAGCGCCAGGCATTCCGTCTGGAATATGCTGAACCAGCGCCTTTTCAGCGCAATTTATATAAATAGGTAGTGTTAATTATGTTATGATTACTTATATGTTATTAATTTGTGCTGAATAAATGATTTTTCTTTCTTTTCTTTCTATAATAATTAGCTCAACTTAATTCACACTAACTTCTCCTCAATCAACTAATTTATTTAACATATTCACTCATGTAACATCGTCACTTATTTGATCAGGCACTTGTAACTTTGTAACTAACTCTTAAGTTGAACGGTCTTGTAGAAATATAAAAGATCGTTGAGTGAAGACTGGTGGGGTGACATGATACGGACAAAAGGCAGCAGATTGCACCTACCACCCTCTTGTTAAGGGGAAGTTCGAACATTTTACGAATTTATTGCTTTTTAGTATGTTTTTGTTAAGAAAATATGGTGAAGAGAGGCTGTAAAAGCTATCATAAATCGTTCTTTATTTTGCTAGTTTTCGCTGAGATCCTAACTAATATTATAAATGCGAAAGTAAGTTTGTTTATTTGTTACCTTTTCATGCCTAAACCACTGAACCGATAATGCAGAAATTTTTCATATACGTTTTCAGTTGTAGAGAAACGGACATAGGGTACCTTTCATCCCGAAAAAAAGTACTGTTCCCAAGGAAAACAACAATAACGATAGTAGATGGCGCCTTGTGTCGTTCGAATCATGATTGAATTATATTATTAAAGAAACTTTAGTCGTGTGTTAAGAGTTTTTTTTTATTATAAATTAACGCGAGCGGAGCCGCGAACAAAAGCTAGTATTTTATAATGTTATGAAATGTATTTTTTTACGTTTTTTTTTTACAATTATAATTTTATCTGCTGAAATGAGACCTCCAAAGCTGTGCCATAATACATGAGGACCAATTCTAGTAACACAATTGTTACCAATCCGCTAACGAAACACAACCGTTAGTCAGTTTTCATTATGAAAACTGTCAAAATGTTTGATTTTGTTTTTCTTGTCAAACAATTTGACAGTTGTTGTAAACGAAAACTGTCGGAATTAACGGTTCGGTTGCGTTTGATCAACGTTTGTAGTAGAATTGGCTCCCTGGTCTTTATGCATCTTGTTATGTATTCAAATTTTAGTTCACTTTAGTTTCGTTTCGTAATTAATTGTCGTCAGTGTCAATGCACATTAAAATCCAGACTTAGAACAAATATACTTCTTACAAATAAGCTTTTAATTGATGACTGCAGCAATGTTACTAGCAACTCTGAGCAGAAAACGGAAAAGCTCTCATTACAAAACCACTTCTTCTAATGAATATCATCATGAATTTATAAAACTGCCACTAAGAGAAAAAAAAAAAACAAAAAAAGTTTTTTTTTCAAAGTTTTTTTATATTTTTCTTTATTAGACAACAATCTTCGCCTTAACACAGTTGCAGCGGATTTCAAGACGGACGGACGGACAGCGGGGGCAGGTAAAGGGGTCAAACGTCATCGATCGGGGTCCGACCCCGCCCGCAATCATACCCCACTTGTTTATTTTATATTGGAAATGTCAGCGCCGTGTGTGATGTAGCTCTGTAATGTTTCTTTACTTGTATCAAGGAATGAAGAATACTGAAGAATTTACGAAGAAATAAGTATAATTGTGACTAGTGATATACAAGTAGCTAGTTGGAAAGGGGATAGTAATCCGCGGGCCACTAAAAGTACCTATCATTGATGACTGTGTGACTGTGAAACGCATTCACGTGCAGTGTGTTCAGTGTGTTGCACTATGCGTGTTTTCTATATAAATACAGATACTTGCAAACAACATAAGAACACGCACTCCCGCGCTACGCTGCGTGATGCGGTGCAGTGTGCGAATCGCCTAAAGCAAGTGTTAAAATTTCAAAATTCGATCTATTTTATTTCCGTGCAACATGATTTTGATTTTCGTTTTTACAAAATTAGTTGCTTAGTGCTAGTGCTTTAGTTGTGAATTTAGAAAATGTAGCTTCTAATCCGTGACCCCCAAGTATGACCTAAAATGTAAAACACAGCTGATCATTGCGGATGATAGATAGATTTTAGCGTATTATGAAATCCTTGAACAGCTATTTCTCTTGACTTTTGAGGAAAGTTGTACAACAAAAGTTATTATTATGGGTTCTTTAATAACACCCTTTCGGATTAATGCCCGACTAATTAAAATAAACCATTCGACTAACCTTGTATATTGAGCCTCCGCGAGTGACAATACTTAAGTATGTTCGGCGCACCCTGGGCTGTCAACCTCGCTTCCTACATTGCTGGCTAATCTTTTAACCACGACTTGAGTTATTATCAAATAGCTTATACTGACACGAGAGAAGAAGAACATTGGATTGTTTCATGATAAAAAAAGCAGCCAAGTGCGAGTCGAACTCGGGCACGAAGGGTTCCGTACTATTATCTATAAAAACGGCAAAAAAATCATGTTTGTTGTACAGGAGCACTCTTAAATATTTATTTTATTCTGTTTTTTAGTATTTGTTGTTATAGCGGCAACAGAAATACAATACATCATCAATGAAAATTTCAACTGTCTAACTATCATGGTTCATGTGATGCAGCCTGGTGACAGACGGACGGACTGACAGCGGAGTCTTAGTAATAGGGTCCAGTTTTACCCTTTGGGTACGGAACCCTAAAAACCGACTTAATGAAAACTGATAAGAGTAAAATAATAACTATAATAAAAATAAACAGTTTCAGAAGTCTGAACTGAAGGCAGATATTTTTGAAACTTTTCATTTTATGATATGGTAATTATGTAACTCTTTTCAGTTTGTTTCAAAACGGTTTATCTTTTATTTTTCTAAGTTATTTTATTTTTTCTATTTGAGTGGCATAAACAGTACATGAACATGACATTACAGCAATCGCGAGTGAATTGCCATTATCAATTGAAGAGTTCCATTGTCTGTTTTCGAGGTTCTTCATCAGATCTTCTCGAAATTCTTTCAAACAAAACAAGAATGATTAAAATCGGTTCACGAATTGCGACGATATCGCTGAACTAACATACAAAAAAATACGTCCGATTGAGAGCCTCCTCCATATTCTTGACGAATCCAAGGAGGGGCTCGTGGCTTATTAATATCCGCGCGGATCATACGATTTGCAAGGTTAAGCTGCCATTGCCGCGGTCAGTCCGTGGACGGGTTCCGTTCCTCCGTTCCACCGTGACCCATCCGTGCCTCGGAGAGCACGTTAATCCGTCGGTTCCGGGTGTCACACGATGACAGTCGTTACGGGTATCTGAAGCTTGAAAGTCAGACAGAGCCGGTCTTTCCTTAGGATATCGGCATTGCCCAGTAACTGAATTACGGAGGTCTGATGGGAGTCGCTTCGTGTAAAACTGACCCCAACATAGTAGGGAGAACATTCTAGAAGATTCCACTAGAAATTATTAAGTGCATGCTTGTGTCCCTGTTGTCCTGCGGTGGTATTGCAGCGCATACAACAACGGTGCCTCAAAGAGACCAGAGACGACTTAACACCTTCCTGGAGCAGCAATGAATGTTTAATAGCGGTCACTTTGTCAAGACACGTTCTCATGGGGTTTTTGAAAACTGACTGTGGGTGTGTTTCCATTGTACGTCAGTTTTGGATAATGTTTGAGCAACAACATTAGGTAGTTGGTAGATGCGGAGGAATGAGGAACATGTCGTGAGAAAAGTTTTGAGTATAAATGTGGATGATTATAAGTTAGGTATAAGTGTAGAGGAACACCAAAGAAACGATGGATGGATAATCTAAAGGATAATATGACTAGAAAGAAGGTGACTACTGAGATGACGGCTAATATGTAGAGATAGTTGGAAGAAAAACACATGCTGCGCCGGCCCCAAATAAGTTGGGATAAGGGCAGGAGAATGACGATCAATGACGATGATGATGATGATGATATCAATCACTTTTCTTTTCCTACTTGCCAT
The DNA here is from genome assembly GCA_905220435.1 of Amphipyra tragopoginis. Lineage (NCBI taxonomy): Eukaryota > Metazoa > Arthropoda > Insecta > Lepidoptera > Noctuidae > Amphipyra > Amphipyra tragopoginis. Next base: position 2,479,442 of record HG992004.1, on the reverse strand, counting down.
AATAAAGTCGAAGATTTATATCACCTATTGGTCCAGTGCAGCATATACATATATTAGGGAGTTGTCGTATAATTTCATTGGTGCGGAATTTTATAATAGTGGAATTTTTGTTGTTCTTAGTCAGAGAGAGATTGTTTATTATGAGTTTTTGGGGTGTGTATTTTTGAGAAGCTCTGAGAAGGGCCAACCTTGCTTTGCCCTTCTCAGAGACGTATATCTTAAATGCTGATGCTTTCTTTGGAGGAAGTTGATTGAGAATGGCATCGATTCCTCTGTTGTGGGAGTCCATGCTGGTTGAATTGTATAGCGGTTCTCTGATGTCGTCATATTAGGAGGTAACTATGAGGGTCACACAGTAGCGAAAATAATTAGCAGAGAAAACCTTTGTCTTGTAGGGAAAATATAGAGGGAGAGTTTACTTGAAACAATTTATGCTGTAGATACATACTTTATTTGTAAAATTGAGAAAGAATATGTCTAATCTGTTATTTGGGTAGAAGAGTTGCCATGATAATTATTTTTAAGGTTCTTCATCTCTCGGGTCGGCACGATCTAAATGAGAATAGCTCATGCCGTGGTGAATGCATTAATCCAGTCAGTAATGTTGATAGCGGCACTGACTATCCAGGGTGCGCCGGATTAGTAATTATCGTCACTCGTGGAGGCTCTTCTATGCACTTTTATGTCAAGGTAATAATTGATATAAGTAATTTAAACGTTCTCCAAGCTTCCTTTACCCGTATCGTGCCAACTTGGAAACATACCCACCAAGTGCATGCACGAAGTGCGTCGCGACCACACGGACTGTCTTACCCCTTTATGCAGGTCCCCTCAATACAAGCGCTGCATATTTTAACCTTACCTCGACCGCAGCCCGCTTCGTAAACGCTATCTGCTTTTGACTTCACAAAAATAACTTTACCGTCACGAGAGCCAACGCCGTTCCATTTTCAAATGTATCTTCGTTGTTTAAAGGTGGGTGCATAATTTTGCAGTTGAGAATGGAATTTGGCAGGTAAGTAAAAGCAAAGTCATTGGTCGCGCTTGAGATATTAGCAGCTTCAGACCTCCAGATGGTTGCATTTACGTGGAGATATTTCCGATTTGATAGCCTTTGAGGCGGCGTGTGAATTCTGAATGAGTTTGGCTTCAGCTTGCTTTTGATTTAGGTGTCGTAAATGCCAGAGGGAATAAGGATAGTAAATTTTTTGGAATGAATTTTCTGTGGATATATTTTTAGCTATTTATTTTAGGGTAGCGATAAGTATTTTTTTTAATCAGAATTTTTTTTTCTTAAAGAAATTACGACACTGTCAACTAATTAAATTGTACAATGTGTCTTTACAAGCAGTCACAATGTCATGTAGTGTGTGACTCGCCTTACCTTTTAGAATGCTGTATTTGGGTACCTATAAGCTTAGCGTAAGATGGGGCAGTATAAGACGGAAAAAGCAATTGACAAAAAAAAAAGTTACTATTACTAAATATGATTTTTTTTCTCAACAGAACCTTTTGTCACTTAAAATAATTATTATGAAATGCAATTGTTGATTTAATATTTTAATTAGGTGCAAAAGATGTACCTACTTATTATAATCTTTTTACAAGCTTTTATTTAACTGATATAAAAGCTTGTCGCGAGATATACTTGTAATTAATAATTAGATTAAAATATGTAACTTAATCTTGACACAAGTCATTCTAAGAAAAATAAATGTATTTCATTTACACAGATAAATCTCGCGACAAACTTTTATATCATTTATATTGTTTAATGTAATAAATTGATGGGTTTGATTTAATTAAAAGTTTATTTTCTTCTTTTTAGAGCTTTTAAATAACAGTATGTTTTTATGTTTTTTTTTCTAACGATCTTTTATGTTTAACGTGTGTGACTCGCCTTACCTCATATGATGTATTTAGGTATAAGCTTAGTGTAAAATTATGCTTATTATCATAGCCGTTACAACATGCTCTAAGGTTACAACCGACAACACGTATATTTATTTAATACCAGTATGCCTCTCATTGCAGTCAAATGCTATTTCCCCATGTTCTCCAAGAATCTGGCTCCTAGTCCAGTTTCCTCAAATTCCTCAATTTTTTTTTGCGAAATTACAAACAATTTCGCAACAAAACAGCCACCTACCTAACTACACCACATGTTTTTCATATCGTCACATCAGACCCGGGAGGCTACTGCGAAACTAACCATTGTTCTTGTACGACAAGCTGCCACCGTGCTCGAGCCAGTCGAGCTGTCTGACTTGTGACGTCACTGTATTTTTGTCAAGTTGTGCTCATGAGAACGGTTTTTATTTTTGGTAGGTTGTGTTTATTTAGAATGCTGAGGAAGTCTGAATTTTGTTTTTAATCTGTAGGTTGAATAATTTGGTCACCAATCTCATAAACACAAACGACAGTAAAATGTATGGGAATGACATTTATACTCATATATTTATTAATTTTCTTTTATTTATTTTGGAAATTTTACAATTTATAATTTCAGAAACATTTGGAAAACAGCATGTGATGACAAAGTAGTTTTTTTTAAAGTACTCAAATAATAGGGATTCACGCTTAAAAAAATTGTACAACGAAATGCGCAGATACAGTTTAAAAAACATAAAAAAAAACAATAAGCATTGTCAAGTAACAATAACACGGTTTGATTATAGAAATAAATACTTTTATTGAAGTAATGGAAAAAACTATTAAAGCCGTAATGCAGATCAGACATTATGTAGAGGAATGTTCAAAGGATGAATTTAGGTTACCATAAGTTTTAAAAAACACAAAAAAAGTACCGCGTTCTGTATCTGGCCCTTGATCCAGCCGCCCAAGTAGAGCCTCTTTAGATGTTGGTCGAAGCCCTTGGCTATTAATTAAACCATTGGCCATAACGACTATCGGCACAGTGACTACTCAATCAACATCTCACATGGCGACAACTTTGAGTACCAAGTCTTGATATTTAATATCTTAATCTTATTGTAAACAGATGAGAGAAAAAACTTAAAAAAAAAAAAAAACATTTTTAACACTTCGCTGAACAAGTAAAGCTGTCAAATATGTTCGAAGTTCAGTGTCCACGCCGACACTAACAAGTTAGACATAAAACCTTAAAAATAAATAAGCCTCAAAGAAACACAACAAGTTGGTACAAAACACAGTCATAATAAGAGTACACAGTACGTAGGCAGTGTCGTCACGCGTCGCTGATAATTCGCGCTACTGCTGAAAATGAGCTGCATATCATTGGCTATCCTGTAGACATAGAGGTTGTTGCTTTTTCCTTTGAAAATTTATGTATTTTATCTTAAATTTTGTTTTATTTAAATTCCATTCTTATTTAGCTCTTACAGCGATTACGCACTGCATCCGATCCGAATCCGTGAAAATAAGAAAGTAAAAAACTCGGACTGAATTCGGATATTGCTTTGCGCACTGCATCCGATCCGAATACGTGAAAATACGAATCTAGAGTCTAAAAAACTCGGACCGAATTCGGATATCGCTTACGTACTTATCCGATCTCTGATTCAAATTCAAAAAATTCAGGGGCTATCTTTGGCATATCCATTTGGCGTCCGATTTGAATCCGAGGTAATGCGAAAGCGTTCATACAAACAGTACTACGGCTACTTCGGTCCGTCAATTTTTCTTCTGAATTGGAAACTCACGGATGACGGGGAGAAATCGGATGGCGGAAGTCGGATCTAGTGCGTAAACTACCATACAAATAGTTCTATGACTACTTCGGAACGTATATTCTCGGATTCGAATCGGAGGCAATGCGTAACCGCTGATAAGGTGTATGTAAAAACTAAATATCTTTAAGACGCAATTTCATTATTAGCTCAGACAAAATATTACCTTGTAATGATGTACCTATGTATTTGTTTAACTTTTAAAACGTCATAATTTAATGGATTTTCAAAAGAAAAATTGTTGATATCATGTTTGGCGACATTACAGTAAAATATGTTGTGTGCTCAAAGATGGAATCATCCAATTTGTCAGACTGAATACTCAAGGTTGGTGTAGGAAATTAGTGTAATTTTAGTACCCACTTAGATTTCAATCGAATGGAACCAAGATGTTTGTGGAGGTCATGTTGGAGTTTTTCGTGAGATCGCTTGTGTACTGCATCCGATACAAATCCGATAAATACGATCCGAAAAAGCCGCAGTAGAAGTATTTGAAACGGTTGTACACTGCATGCAATCTGAATGCCATCGATTTGCGTCCGAGTTTTCTCGAATTCGGATCATACGCAGTGCATAAGCATAAGTATTACTGAAATAAAAGCATCTTAGTATTAGAAAAGTATCCTTAACAGCCTCGTCTCATTTTGGCCAACTTCTCTCATCCAAAAATTGTCACAGTATTCCATCGAGGCATCTAGATTTATTAACAAAACCCACATTGATCCCTTAATTGGAACGGAGGTGTTTCATCGCACCCTGCCGCTCATAAGGGTATTAAGTCACATGTCCTAGGGGTTGAGCATATCACTCCATTCATAGGTACAATTTCATTGTTTTTTGATAGCAAAATTCAATTAAGTGTAGCTGAGGGGGGGGGGGAGCTTGTTTTTTATAGAATAGAATAATGTTTATTTATTTTATAACCATATAAAATGTACACATTTATTACAGGTGATAATAGAGAATTAAGATTTCTATGTAGGTAATTAAATTAACTTATGACCTCCACACTAGGTCGAGCCTGTTTCGTGGAGGACTACGGCACTATATTAACTCCAGTTAAATATTATGGTGTTCGATACCGTACAATAAACGCATGTTAGACTTGAATTTCACTATACTTACGTCTGATTTAACCTCGTGGTAAGTAATGACATAATTTTAAATAGGTAACTATTCAATTTTACTAAAGACAATATGGTGAAGAAGATTGTATTCCAGCTCCTGGATGTAGGATCTATACGGTCCGCCTGGCTAGCTACCACCCTCACATTAAACTCCGGCGCCAAGCAGTTTACTGTGTTCCGTCGTGTGTATGTGAGAGCCAGAGGGGTATAGGGGAATATCTCTTTAACTCTGTCACATGGATTCGTGTGTTCCATCTTAGACCTGTCTACGATGACTGGGGAAAAACGCGACCATGTCAAATAATATTTAAAAAATTGTCTTGTCATTGGAATGCTAAGGAGAACTGGGAAAGTAAAACCTGACGTGTAAGCATTAGTAAACTAATAATATGACTGCAAGTTGTATGGTGTCACACAAGTCTTGTGCAAGCATAAGAATAACTAAAAATACGAGTGCAAGTTGGATGGATACATTACATAACATAAAATCACGCCTGTATTCTCTGAAGGGGATAGGTAGAGGTGTATAGTACAACCTCATTTCTCCGTTAAGTTTAGGTCCCATGTAATAGGGGGCGAGCCTATTGCCATCAACCTAGCACAAATCCAGACTCCAGGCTGCTACTGAGAAATTCCACACGAAAAAACCCAATAACACTTTGCCCGACCTGGGATCGAACTAAGGACCTCACGTTCAGCAGTCGCCCTTGCGACCACTAGACCAACAAGGCAACCATTATACCACCAGTATTATTTTATTATTGTTATTTTAATTGTTATCTAATTAATTACCCATTAACAAAGTCTTAAGATTTCTTCTTGCATATAATAACAATATAATTATGAATAAATATCTCTAAATTAAAAATCTATTTTTTATACTAATTATTCTCACACATCCTGTAGAACCTTCTTGGTGTGCCGCAGACACTGTTCGCTGCGCAGGCGTAAAAATTAAAATAAACAATAGCAACACTCGTCCTATACCCCGGGGCCGGCCGTATTAAAGCTTTTGTTCTAAGATTAGCTGTTAAGAAAGGCCTTAATACAAGCCTTGTCGTCTGAACCTCACTGCTACGGAATTAGTCGGAAAAGAGCGGTTTTGTTGCTGCTTTTTTAGATGAAAAACTATGAGGAATGAAGTAGTGTTGTGACTTGATGGTTTAGTGTTTTGTTTTAACACGCTATTTTTTTGTGTTATTTTCTTTTATAGTGCTGGGAATTGTTTGTGCTTCGGTTCGTTTAGTTGAGAGTTGGATTTACTGATTATTCATTTCATCTACTATGTTTAGGTAATTAATTTTCTTCTTTATTAATGTATTAATGTACATTTTTTATAATGTTTACTTTATCTACTACTAGATGTCGCCCGCAGCTAAATCCGCGTGGATGTGTTTTATCGCGTAGATTCGGTTTTCGGGAAAGGTAGCCTATGTCCTTTTTTGGGTTCCAGACTATATCTGTACCAATTTTCATCAAAATTGGTTTAGTGGTTTACACGTGAAAGACAGACAGAGTTACTTTCGCATTTACACATTAGTAGGGATTACTAATTCGAAAACTAATTTAAAAATACGATTCTATGCTTTACCGAATGTTATTGGTTACATTAATAATTAGACTCCTGTATTTTTACTAATAATGTAGCAAAGACCCCATAGCTTTGCATAGGTAGTGGACCCTGTCATACGTTTGTAGCTATCACAAGTAAAATCAGCTTACGAGTATAATTATGCCCAGTTTGGCAATAAAAAGTGCTACCATTGGTAAGCAAAACTATCCTTTTTTGGCCACAAGAACAGTACCCCAAGTGTGAGTTTTTTACGTTACTACTGTAGTTGCGTCACGCCAAAAATTTCAAACAAATTTTTAGTAACGCTATTCGCCGCTAGAGGCGCTGCATAAATTTTCATACATTTTTGGTGTGACGCAACTACGTAACTAGTAACGTTAAAAAACTCACTTTTAGGGTACTGGGCGTTAGCCGTGTAATGATTATCGTGTTGAAAACGTATTGTACTTTCCACTACCCTATTTAAGCCACCATCCTCGATTTTAGCCGTATTACACTTCTTCCACACATGGAAAGGGAGCCGTGGCTAATTATAAACTGCGGGGATCATAACGTTTGCAAGGTTAAGCTACGTTTGCTGCGGTCAGTCCGTGGATGGGTGACCGTTCGTTACATATCGAGACATCTCCATGTCTCGGAGAGCACGTTAAACCGTTCCGGTTCCGGGTGTCATTTGAATACCTATGATAGCCGTTATGGCCAGTCAAAACCTTAACTAACTGGGTTGCTCCGTGTAAAATACTAGTATTCAGCTGCATCTGGATAGATTGGAAGATGACCTCAACATTGTTGAAAAAAGACTAGACAGAACGAATGTTAAAAAATATTTTTATTAATAATATAATTTAGTTGATGATCCAATGTCGTTGCGCAATCATCCCATCTATGATTATAACAATATGACATTCGATATTTACCTTGAAACATCTTTGATTTGTACTTTCCCAAATTATCTTCTAGAGGTCAACATTGCATAAATATAATTAAAATTGTCTCCATTTGGACATTGCCCCTATACTTATTAATATAATAAATTCAAAAATTCACCTAGTTAATTGCGTGTAGGCGATTGCCAAAATTTTTCTAACTACATTATCAAATTTTATTGTAGAATATTTAAATATCAATTAAAACTGATCCACCAAATGTATTTTTTTATAAAATGCTAATAAGCGAAAAAGCAATCTACGCAAATCGCCCGGTGGACACAACACTAAATTCTCTAGACAAAAAAATAACCCGAAAAAAAATTATCTCAACATTTATCACAACGTAGAATTCCTTTTAAAAAGTAAATTCTTTTCTTTAGCATCGATGGAAAGAACAGCGAAAGAGAATTAATGCAAAACAAAAGTCCCGCTATCTGGATGGTGGGCGGAGTGCCGGCACTAAATTACTCGATGGGCGTCAACCCACCGCCATGTATCAATCAGGCTGGCCTAGATTTATGGGACAGTTCACTTCGGAATCGTTAGCCTCCGCGACGAAAATGTGTTACTGTTATCCTGTGTCTTCCGACTTTTCTTTTTTTTTCGGAGGGTGGGGTATTGCGTTCGTTTATCTAGACTTGCAAAAATACAAGTTGCGTGATTGTGTTGGGTGTAATTCATGGTGCGAAAACTGTTTTGTACTTAACTCGCGACGTATAAAATTCATACCTAAAAAAAATTAAGAAGAAAAAAATGTTTTTTTATCAAAATTATTTCATAGTTTACTCGATGTAATATTTGGAGTGTTTTTATGTGGATTGTAGGTGTCAGAAGGCTGTTGAGTTAATCCTGAATGAATCGTTTCACCTTAATTAATTAAATTATGCAAGTAATCTAAACGAAGGATAAACCAAATCAAATAAATTATCAAAATGGAAAATGACATATCCTAACGGCCCGAGTGTTGCAACCGATCATAGTTTTTGCAGCCAATTTTTTTTCTATTTTTGTAATACAATATATTATTAACCAATTTACACCAATTTACTAGAACATAACAAAACCTATCTTTTGGAAAATAATTGTTTAAATCGCATTAAATTAGCTACAGAGAATTTAATTAAGTAAATAGGATAAAACGGTGCAATATATTTTTTTAGAGCAGCATTTATTGATTTAAATAAAAACGAATTAACGTAAACATACATACACAACAAATAATGAACAAAGGTATTTTTATTTTTTTTATTTTCGCTCTCATTAGTTTGGAGGGAAAACGTTTCAATCATAGACTTTTTGCGTCGGTCTTTTCCTTACGGAAGCACACCTGAATTGAAAAAATACCAGAATTGACACAACCGTGAAATAAAAGGTTTTTTAATTCCCACAAAATATAAACTTAAAACATTCGAACACAATAAATAAATCCTTTAACTATAACACGGGAACAATACAATAAAAAACATTTATAAAATTAACGTTTTCCAGTGCGGTGTACGTTGCCATCAGCATTGATGGTTCTCTCCCATCCTTTGTCGGCGTGAAGCACTGTGCTCTTGTCATGTTGACATAAATGGAAAAAATGCGAATGGACGCCACACTGAGGCTAATTTCCTTTTCAATGTTCGCTGTCCGTGTGTCCACGTCAGTCCGGCTTGACGTCGCTTTCAGCTATTTCAAGCTTTGATGTTGTTTTTGATGGTAATTAATTATGTTTGTAATTTTTTTGCGTATATGAATTTTTGTAATTAATATTTTTTCTGATGTTTTAATTTTTTTTCTGATTAGTGTGTGTGATTGGTGAGAGTAAAAATTTTATGTTTGAGTACCTGTCTGACGTTGCTTTGATTTTTTTTCATAACGTATTTATAAATCATCATGTATTTTTAATTATATTTTAAGATCGCGTTTCATGTTACCTATGATCTGTTTGAGATGTTTCCATTATCTTTGAAGAAGAAAGAAAAATTTAAATTATATGACCGAGCCTTTCTATCAGTACAATAAATTACAGGTTTTTTTTTCACATTTAGCGGGTTCGATTTCCGGTTCAGACAAGTGATTATTTAAAATTCTTTGAATGAAAAATGAAGTCTTCATTCAATATTTTTTTCTAGCTACAGTATTTAATGTACTTTCCCTCCATGTGGCAAAGTCGTGGGGCGCCCTGTTTAAATAAAATGATCCTACATTAATCCTCTATTCATCACGGGCCTTCTCCATAAACCGCCAAACTTTTGCTCTCGAATAGATGTCACCATAACCGAGCACAAAGAAAACTTTCTTAAAACGTCTAGCCTCTACTTCTAGGTCCATACAATTTTTTACCGTCCTCAAAAAACCGTTGCGATCCAAGTCACATACGTACCTAGCTCCTTCCGCGTACAAAATACGACCGACACGCGTAACTGTAACGATACGATTGCGTAAACACACAACAACTCACACCTGTGCGGTATTTACGAGTTGTGCTCGACTGTACGCGAATTTATTCCTACTGTTGTTACTTTTGTGCTTTATTGTACGCAGTCTATTGAATGATTGGTAGTTAATTGAGATGAAAAATGCTAAAAATTATTGCTATTTTTTGTGCTATATTTTGTTTTGCTGAATTGTATGCTAATTCGTTTGATTTATTGTTACTTCGACTAGGCAATTGTTTGTTACTGTTGTATTATATAGTAAATATACCTACAAGGTTAGTCGGAAAGGGGGTACTAATCACAGAGAGACCACAGACCACTTAAAGTATCACTGATGACGGTTTTAAAGCAAGTGTTAAAATTTCAAAATTCGATCATTTTTATTTCCATGTAAAATTATTTTCTTTTTAGTTTTTTCAAAAAGTATTCATCCCTGCTTTAGTTACGAATTCAGAAAATGAAGCTTCTAATTCGTGACCCCAAACATGACATAAAGTGTAAACACATCTGATCAGAACTGTGGATAGATAGATTTTAGCGTATTTTTTATTTAATTTTTGAACAGCTATTTCTCTTATCTATTGACTTTTGGGGAAAGTGGTAGAACAAAAGTTATTCATTATTATGGGTTCTTTAACACCCTTTCGGATTAGTGCCCCCTTTCCAACTAACTTTGTGTAATATTGATTACATATGATTGGTAGTTAATTGTATGCCTAAAGGTTTCGTAAGTTTGAAAATCAAGTAAAAGGATTGCTCAGAGGTTCCTTCAAAAAAATTGAAAGGGTGAGTTGATTTACATGCTATTTTGATGATAGCTGTATAATCATTTGTCATGAAACCTTTTTCAGGTTTGTTCCGTAGTTACGAGTATATTTTGTTGTTTGAAAGTAACGAATTTCAATTATGCTTTTTGGACAAATATTAGATTGTATTTGTATTTATTTAGTATGGTGGGTTAGCGCGAATTCGGTGATGGCGTAAATTTAGTCAAATGTTTTTACCGTAGAATGTGATGAAATTTTAATTGTTTGCAAGAATAGAGTGCGATGTCATTTTTCTGTCCCTCACTTCAATCTGCGTCGTAATATTTAACGACACATTCTGCGGAAAATTCATTTGAACAAAACTCCCTGTCCGGAGTTGCCCCAACAAACCTTATTTTACAACACAAAAGTTGGCAAAAAAAGTTGTTGCAGAATAAAGCAAAACACCATAATTCTGATCTCAAAAAAAATTGCAAAGAAAAAATATGAACGGCCAATAAAAAGCTAATCTTTACTACTGTCAACGTCGCTACTTTATTTACTTTGCCATTTGAGTCCCAAAAAAATAAAAATTAATAAAAATGCAAATTTCAAGTTTAATTCAACGGTCCGATTAGCCTCCTTGAGGGTACACTGACGCAGATAACCGACAGCGCTGAGGTACAGTCGCGCAGATAAGCGGCTTTCATTACTGGCGTGTCGCGGCGACAATGGATTGCGACAACAAATCTCGCCGCTGAGTTATTTGTTGCTTCTGAGGTTATGTCGGTGACTGTACGTGTTATTGATGCTTTTGTTCTTGATTGTAGTGCACTCTCGACTTTGGAGTGAAGGAAAGGACCTTCATGAATAGGTAGCAACCTTCATGAATAGCGTTTCAGATATAGTTAGATGAAAAAAACGTGGAAATAATAGCCTACATTAGGGTCAAATTACACGTCCGATAGTTGTTTCCGGGAGCCGGATCCGACTATATCGGATTCATGAAATACACGTACGATTCTCGTGTCCAATTTTATCTGGACGACGACGACGCCCGGACGATGCTTACGATTCTGACATCCGATAGTCTGATCGTACGTGTAATTCATGTTCAAACAAATGTATGACGCGGAGGCCTTCAGATAGTCTGATCAGACTATCGGAACCGACTATCGGAGGCAAGTATCGGACGTGTATTTGGGCTCTAAGACGGACAAGTGTGAATGGGATTCGCGACCTCCGTGTGAAGTAGAGTTACATATATATATACTGCCTAGCCTTTTCCCAACTATGTTAAGGTCAGTTTTCAATCAAACCAGGGGATCTACTTCCTAACCACGAAGTCCGTGGTTTCGGCCTCAGTTACGAGCGTTTCTTACTCCCTATCACCTATGGACATACGATTACTTCGGGGCCCGAACTAAGAATGAATGACAACACGATTTGACAGTTGTCCCTACTACCAATGTGTTTTACCCGTCCGAAAAGTTGAACTTGACACTTGTTTTGTTCACTCCTACGTTTCGGGCTACTTTCGGACGGGCGACTAACTTCGTTGACGGACTTAGGGGGTAGGCCCGCAGATGCAGCTGAATACCAGTATTTTACATGGAGCGACTGTCATCAGACTTCGGCAACACAGTTTCTGGGAAATGCCGATATCCTAAGGTTAGACCGGTTTTCAAGCTTCCGGGCTTCTGACTACCCGTAACGGTTGTCATAGGTATTCGTATGTCCCCAGAGAACGACGGCTTAACATGCTCTCCGACGAGAGGTGTCGATGTGCAACGAATGGTCACCCATCCAAGGACTGAGTGCGGCAAGCGCAGCCTAATCGCGCAAATCATATGAGCTACGCGGTTATTAGTTAGCCACGAACCTTTCTCTATTTGTTTATCGAGCCTTATTTATTATGCCACCTGGACACTGGTAACTTTCAGAATGTAGGTTTTTGCAATTATCAGTCCAGAATAAGAAAAACCTTAGAAATTAAAATGCTTACTTTCATGTTGTACATTGATCAGTTTCTTTGGAGATCTGTTCCATAACGCTTTGTCCACACCAGACACACGTCACTATACCTACATGGTGCTGCAACATGTATCAGGAGCCCAATTCTCCTAAAATAAATCTTGATAAATCACAACCGAACCAAGGCCGAACCGTTCATTCAGACAGTTCTCAATTTCAAAAGCTGTCGAATTGTTTGACACAAAAAACAAAATCAATCATTTTGAAAGTTTTCGAAAACAAAAACTGACTGACGGTTGTGGTTCGATTGCGTTTGGCAACAATTTATTTTAGGAGAATTGGGCCCCTGTTCCATAACGCGTCGTCCATAAGTGACACATGTCACTATACATGTGCTGCAACATGTATCAGGAACATGTCGTCAGTGAAGTTCTAATAGTGCGTAAGTCATTTTGTGACAAAAACAGACATCACTGCGAAAGGCACAATATTACTTGAAATGAAAAAGATTATTAGGATTTTCAAAGGTTTGTAAATCATCAAAGAGTTCAATTGTAATGATAATTTAAAACAATACCTATTGCGTTCAGCGTAGGTTACACTCGTTTTAAATAGTTTTTTCACTCTCTTGTAAAGTAGCCATTTTTGACTTCCGCACTGCTAGAACTTCACTGACGAATGTTGCGATTCATGTACCGCCACATTTTACTCGGGCTCAAATTGCGATACATGTGTTGTTGCGCAACATGAATCGCACACGCGTCCAAACCGGGAACATGTTTGTGGGGTCAACAACGCGGGCGTCCTTACGATGTTTTCCTATCAATCATGGATTTCCTTAATTAACAATTCAACTATATCATTTTTTAGCACGTTCTAAATATTTATTATACCTAAACTCTAGCACAATTTTAGAACTCCGCAAACCGTCGGAAATACCAAAAATCAATTTAATTTCACTCAAACGCTGGACATCGTAATGTAAACATATCTGCCTTTTATAACCTCTACTTTACGATGACACCAAAGTAAACTGCGCTTGCGCATCTCCGTACTACGTAAATGGGTACGCTTCGGGAAATTGTTTGGGCAGGAAGAGAATAAAATTTCGTTGTTATCGGTTAAAATTCGAAGCAAGAAGAAAATAAAGAATCAAGCTTAAGTATTTTGGTTTGTCGAAAGGTGGAGTTTTTTTTTATGAAGTAAGCTAACGTAGTTTCAGATTATATTAGCTTTTGCCCCCGACTTCGCTCGCGTTAATTTAGCATTTGACAATCAACTTTTAACACACTACTAAAGTTTCTATAATAATACAATTCAATCATGATTTGAAAGACACGTGGCGCCATCTATTATCGTTATTGTTGTTTTCCTCGGGAATACTACTTTTTTCGAGATGAAAGGTACCCTACGTCCGTTTCTGTGCGGTTTAAGCGTGAAAAGGTAACAAACAAACAAACTTACTTTCGCGTTTATAATATTGGTTAGTATTAAGAGTAAATCTCTAAATAGTATAAATTTAAATCTGTATGTTTGTCAGCTTACTTCTTTTAAACTACTCAATGGATTTCGATACGGTTTTCATCTTAATTTAGGTGATTTCTTCCGAGAGGTTTTAAAGCTATAAACCAAGTGACGCCGGGGCATGGTCGCTAGTAGTTTAAAAGCCGATTAAATAAAGATGGGAATGCTGACCTTTCTATTGTTGTTGTTATTTCCCTCTCTCTCTCACGCACATTCTCTGTATCCCAAACAGAACTTTAAATAATCGTTTTGAAACAGTTTTTTTTTCAATTTCAACTTATAGCTTCTTGTTTATCGTTCAAAATTTAAAGATAAAAATGAAATACAACATTTTATTTAAACCTTGAGCTAGTTTCGTGATCGTTTTATTCATATCCTCATTTTACAAGGAGTGACACAGATTTACAGATCTCAAGCTATTCGCAGCTAACTTCACAGCACTTAGAGCTAAGTATTGTATAATATCGTAAGCTGCAGCTACACGGTATGTCATAATATAATTAAGAAGTGAGCTTAAGTGCTTCGTTATGTCCATTAGTAGATAAAATGGGATTTTATTTTAAAAATAGTACTTTTTTAAATTTTTTTAATGTCATTGCCCCTCTCTAAGATTTCTCTTATATCGTGGGTGCGTTTACAGCAAAGACTCGAGCCTTTCAGCCCTTTTTTTAAAACTCGCCGCCTTTTTGCGATGGCTTGGAGGCTAAAAGGCTTAATAGCTCGCAAGCCCTCGAGGCTAGCTTTAATTATGGCTTCTGACTCGAGAAGCGTGAAGCCTAAAAATTTGAGTGCTTTTTAATACAGCTTGTAGCTTCTTTTATTTCAAGGCTACTTTTTTAATTAATTAGGTGTTTAGTTGTTTTAGTTTTCGATAATATTAAACCTTTGTTTTATTACATTTAATTCAATCATGTACGAGTATTACCTACTTATTATAAATGAAAAGAACATATATTTGAACTTTAATTTATTTTGCCTTCCCACTAACCTGATCCCCAAAAGAGACTTCAGGCTTTTTTTTCTCGTTCGACGCGTCTTCAAAAAAGGCTCGAGTTAAAAAAGCCCAAACCTAAAAAAGGCGCGAGTCCTTTTTTAAGAAGCAACTTGTAGTAGTCCTATTTATGAGTCCGCCTTTAAAAAAGGCTTGTAAGCTTTAAATTTGTGGCTAAAAGGCTCGAGTCTTTGCTATCACTATTACAGACACAAATCTCACAAAAAAACGCCCAGTTCCGAAACAACTATCTGTAGGCCATACAAATTTTTGTTCCGTGTGGGAATCGAACCCACGACCCGTAGCGCACAAGCCAATCGTTTAACCACTTCACCAAACGTATCGTCAAAGTACTTACATTTACATTACATTATTACATATTATAAATTAGCTGTACCCGCGACTTTGCCTATGGAAACATAAAGTTACTGCTCGTCACCTACATTCAATAGCATGATAATTTGTACCGTTTAATTTATGGGTATAATGAGCGGGTGCTCCTTAACGGTAATTTTTGCCTCAATTAAATCTGTTCAGTAGTATTGGCGTGTCGCTCAAACATACAAACAGAAATTGCAAAAACTTCTGTTTCGGTATCAATATCTAGTATTCTAGTATACGTAGCAATTATTACCTTTCAATAATATGCAATGTACAGTTTTTGCTTCGTTACGATTTTATTATAATGTATACAGGGTGTTAACGAATTCGTGTAATTCCTTCAAACCACGTGATCTACTGGTAACACAGATTAACCCAAATGGGAATTTTTTAAAATCAACTCAAAAAAATATTCAAAAAAAAATCTTGATTTTCTATTTCTGAGTAATTTTAGAGCCTTGAGTTATCTGACTGTAAAGAGCGATATCGCGTTAGTCGTGCCTGCCAGCCGTGTCGCCGTGCTTTCATTAATTTATGTGTGGCATCGAAATGTTCACAAAAACAAAACATTTTTTTTTGCAAAAAAATAAATTCTTATTTTTTTACTGAATCCTTATTAGGTGGTTTAGATACGGTCGGTAACAAAGCCGCATGAAAAAACAATAATTTTATTTTTTATGTTTAATCAAGCTAAATCCCGTGCGGGGCCTGTCTACATCAGTAGTAGATCATGTGGTTTTAAGGAATTACACGAATTCATTAACACCCTGTAGATGTGAAAATCTGTGAAAATGTTTGTTACTCAATCACACATAAATGGCTGAACGGATTTGGATGAAAGACACACAGATAAACTATCTTCTGGACACATACAATATTTTTTATGCAGTTACATGAAGTTGTGCCCTTAGGATGCGGCAGCAGCTAGCAATACAATTATGGTTAAGGCAACAATAGCTATAACGGCTGAAGCGTCAGGCTGGCGAGCAGAGGGATTTGAATTTGACCCAACCTTACCTCATAGCAAAAATATTTACCAGAAATGAGAAATTATTCATCCGAAATGAAAAGATCGCATGACCCTGCAACAGGGAAAAAAATGTCTAAATACCGTGTTACCAATAAAAAATTTAGATGCATGTTGTAAGATTTAACAAAACACATCACGCTTGGTGGTAGCATCTACACGGTCCGCCTGGCTAGCTACCATCCTCACATTAAAGTCAAGCCAAGCAGTTTACTGTGTTCCGTCGTGTGTATGGGAGAGCCAGAGGGGTATACGTACGGTTTGTCTCTAAATTTAAAATGTCACTTACGGGATATCTTCCGTGATTATTTATTATTTATTTTCCGTGATTATTTATTATTTATTTTCCGTGATTATTTAGATTATGATTATTTATATAATAGCATCGAAACATAGGGAACTCAAACAAATGAATAATCACGGAAGATATCCCGTAAGTGACATTTTTTTGGTATACGTACGGTTTATTCCACTTTGTTCACCTGGGTGATATCACTATACTATAGTGTCATTAATACATAGTTGAGACAAATGCTTGTTTTTCATTTGAAATTAGATTTTCTAAACATCTAGTTTAGTATGATACTCGTATACTATTCACGTCACTATGATCAAAAATGTCATTAAACTCTGACTGAGTTTGGTTAAAACATGAAAATAAATCATAACTCGAAAACTACAAAAATCGCGGAACATACATGGGGGTGATTTGGGCAACCTCTGGACTTCCGCTTGACAATACTTTTTGGCACCTTGTATATCTGTTACTTGGATTAGTATGTTCCATCTTAGAATTCTGCGCTTAAGGTGCGACTAAGGCCTAAGGCGGCAAATATACAAGGTGTAACCTAAAGAACGCACAACCTCTTAAGGGGTCACTGTACTCATCATTATGAACAACTTTTACTATGGGACCAAATATGAAATCGCGAAAAAAAAAACAGCTGTTCCCTACATTTATGTTCGCATAACTCGTTATAATGTAGGGAACAGCTGATTTTTATTTCGTGTTTTGTACTTTGGTCCCATAGTAAAAGTTATTCATAATGATGTGTACAGTGACTCCTTAAGAGGTTGTGCGTTATTTAAGTTAGAAGTTGTATAAAATATAAAATATATATAAAGTATAAAATTTTATTTCTTTAACGTTTATTTATTTAATGACTCCGAGACTTTTGATCAAACTCAAACTCAAAACTCATTTATTCAAAATAGACTAGAATTACTTAGTTCTTTTTGAACGTCAGTTTTACAATATTATAGACATCCCACAAAAAACCCTCCCTTCACCGCTTCCTAGTGTTTATGCTGTGAAGAAGAAACGGCGCAACAAACTCCCCAGCAACACAGATATGGCTGTCAAGTGAATAAATTAATTGACTCTGACAAAGAAAATCATAATATTTTTTACAATAATAAAATTATACAATTATAGGACAAGTAAACATTAAAAAAAGTAAGTAGGTATATAAATCAATTCTGTATGAATTGAGATAAATCAAAATCGTATCTAAATAATATAGATACTTATATAAACCTACACATAAAAAATTAATGACATCTCACTAATGGGATGACATCTTTGTTCAGCAATACACTGCAATGAACTATACTAGACAGCCGATGGGAGAAAAAAATAAACTGCCGAACTACGCAATCCTCTCACCAGTTACATGCTATCGTATCCCACGTATGTTTTGACATACCGACGATATATTACTCTATCCAGTAAACGTACGCTGATCTACGACTTAAAACACCGCATTGTGGGCTGTTCAGGTGATTCTGTAGAAACAGTAATAAAATACAATGGTTGCGTCAATTTAGACTGTTTGTATGAACTTTCAATGAGTAATTATTGTAAATTATACTGCATTCAGTGTAAATAAAATTAAAAGTGAATTTTCTAATTTGTTTAAGTAGTTAATCTCGATTCTTTGTTTTTTTTTTGTTTTTTTTTTTGGTTCATGGATTTGGGGATATATTTTGTGATTTATAATGGCGCTTGTTTTTAAATTATTTAGAAATGTCAAGGTACAAGGCACATTTGACACTTCATCAAAATTTAACAACGTAACCTTGTAACGGCGGACATAAAATATTATTTATTTTTTCGAAGTTAGAACTGCAAACTTGCTTAATTTTTTTCAATTACTTTAATTGTAATTTTACGATTTACACTCACTAATAAACCATTCTAAACATAATAAACAATTTCTGTTCTAATGAGAACTGAACGTCGTTACAATGTAGCGTCAGTGAACCCTATTTCTTCTTAAACACTTGGGATGTTACCCGAAAAAATCGAAAGTTGATATGTGGATTCGAATCCAACGATTAAGTACTGAATTAGATTTACCTACATATGTTTGAAGTCCGTATCGATTCACTCACTCTAATCGATGTTTTTAAGCAGGTCATCTCACTATGAAGCTAAAACTAACAGATGTCAAGTGTGATCTATTAAATTGGCCCTACAGATAAGGTTACCATTTCGAAATTTGAAAAGTCCGGACAAAAAGCTGGACATTTACCAAAAAGTCCGGACATTTCAAAAAAAGTCCCGACATTTTAGTCACAAAAAGAAGTAATTGATTGTTTTAAATTGAGATGAGACTGATAAACTAGTTGTAGGTATGTAGTTTAATAAAGATTGAAGATTGATTTAATACTCGTTTTATTTTTAAGTAATTTAATGCGAAAATTAAACGTTAATTCAATTTTTTTCCATCTACGCCAAAAATCCGGACAAAATTAAAAAGCCGGACAAAGTCCGGATGTAAGGCTGAAAGTCCGAACATGTCCGGATAAATCCGGACGGATGGTAACCCTACCTACAGATAACTTACCGCTATCTACAGGGTGGAATCGTAGTGCAGACGATTTTTTCGTCAATTTAAGAGAAATTTAAAAAGTTAAGGCTTTTATCAAAACTAGGCTACATGGAGATGTATGGGATGACTTACTTACCTACTACTTTTTTGTCTTGTCTGTTTGCGCTTACCATCAGGGCCAAACTAAACTAAGTAAAAAAATAAAAACTCAAAAAAGTATTTTTCAAGTCCATTGAAACAAGAACCCATTACTCAATCTTACCTCACACAAATAAATCTGTAACACTATTAAAACTGTGCGAAAAGTGATTGTAAATCGACTGTACTATTACAATAGGTAATATTTTTACATCTTACGTCATTTTAATATCTTATTGTTTGAGAATTTTGATTGTCTTGATTGATGGGTACAGTTGTTATCTATCTGTCTATCTGGATAATGACAGGGTAGATTCAATTTACGTGGCATGTTTTCGTAAATTATTTTTAAGACGAGGCGTAAATCCAGGCTACACGAGGCAATGATAGCATATTCAGATAAAAAGTATTATACACCGACGCGACGGTCCGAGGTACCCGAAAGATAACCTTCGATTCCGATGCCTAACTGGAGAAGAAAAGCTAGGATATAGTTCGTTGAATAAAGCTTAATTTTCGAAATATTCATTATTTACGGAAATTCACAAATCGAAAAATATCTACGGTAACAAGTCCTATGAACGCGGCGTTGCGACTGTTGTCATACTATACCCCTCTCGCCGTGTCTTATTTGTCGGGGTGGGTTGTGAAGTGAAACGTTTCTTATCCACTCACACGATAATTTAAAAATGTTGACAGTTCAACCTAAGGTATTGTTTACAAGGAAGTACTAAAGATAAAAAAAAGTCACTGATTTGGACTTTCGTTGATATAACATTTGACTCATAACCATCAGGAAGGCGTGGTTAAAATCTTTCGGGTACGTCGAGCTCACGGTGTATAGAATAACTATAGTTATTGTTTGTGATGTATTATTACGGTTTATGTTGGTGACCCGGATTCATTACTCCCAAGTGTATATTTTTCTGTGTAGAACGCCGCAGCGGCAGGCACCACTCAGGCGCCTGCGCCGCTACCGCAACGCATCGCTCTAAAGTATCTATTGTTAAGAACTGTATCAAGGTTTTTCTATTGTGAAGTAATATGAGATGAGGCGTATAATTAGGTTCATCTAGCTAATTACACGCCTCATCTCATATTACCTCAATTACTCTCGTATCTGTTTTATTATTGAGATATATTAAGAAATTACAACACGGTATTCTACTTAGAGTTGGATATTGCAAGATGTGTCATAATACTAGATTTTTTAGTAAGTAGATAAATAAATACACATTAATTGATCATTATTCATTTGGTAATTTCAAACTCCGATCGACTGAAAAATATCCAACAAAATATTTTAAAGAACTTTCCCTACCCGGGAATTGAACCTGGCACCTCACGCGGAGCAGCCACACTTGTGATCACAAGAACAAAGGAAGATTCGTTATCGATTAAGATACTTGTGTCTTCTATCTATCTATGTAAATAAAAAGAAAGGTCCTGACTGACTGACTCATCAACGCCCAGCCCAAACCCTTGGACCTAGAAAGCTGAAATTTTGCACAGAGGTTCCCTTTATAATGTAGACAAGGAATAAGGAAGGATTTTTAGAAATTCAACCCCTAAGAGAGTTAAATAGGGGATGAAAGTTTGTATGGAAAATTGTAACTTAATCCCCCTTATTACAAAACATGGTTTAAACCAAGACTAAGGTAAACCCAGGTTTAAAATATACCCATCACTTTCTTATGTCATATAACAAAAAGAGACGGGGCTATTTTAAAACCTAGGTTTTTCTTAGACCTTCTTTTGTAATAAGGGGGATAAAGTTCAAAATTTCACGCAAGCGAAGCTGCGGGCAAAAGCTGGTTACCAATAATGAAGCAAAGACCACATCCATAGCTTTCAAAGTCAAAGTTTTTTATTTCAAGTAGACCAAATTACAGTTGTTTTAAAACGTCAAAACTAGGTGCACGGTTCCAAAAGGTAGGTCTCATGGAGAAGAACTGGCAAGAAACTCCATGGATAGGTACTCTTTTTAAATAATAGATCACAACAATTTCACTACAGTATCGTGAGAAAAATAGTATGAGAATATTGCAGGTTAATGTAAGAAATAAACTCATATAATAGTACCTAGGAAATAGAAAAATACGCATTTTGGGATTGCCATAGCAGTCTGTTAAGAGCTGACCAGTCCCGACAGACGGCACCCGTTCACGAGCATGGCGTGCACATCCGCATCGCTCAGCTCAACCATGTTGCAGGGAACTCAACGATCGGATGCACGACGCCACCGTCAGCAGGACATTTTAGTAAGCATGACGACTTTGCATAATAGATCCCCCATAGGTCAGTACCGATCGCAGGCAACATAAGCTGACGAGTCGCCAAGTTAGAATTGCTGTGGCAGCATGTTACATAATATACAGGGTGTAAACGAATTCGTGTAATTCCTTCAAACCACATTGAGAATGATCAAAAATTAAAAAAAACTTTTTTCCACATATTTTTTTTAAGTGATAGAAAATTTCGATTCCATGCATAAATGAATGAAGGCACGGCGACACAGCTAACGGGCTCGACTAGCGCGATATCGCTCCACGTAGTCAGTTAACTTGGGACGCTAAAATTACTCAGATAGGTATGTACAGAATACCTTGATTCATATATTGAATTTTTTTTTGTTGATTCTGAAAAAATCCTGTGCAGGGTCAATCAGTGCCACCAGTAGATCACGCGGTTTGAAGGAATTACACGAATTTGTTTACACCCTGTATAATAAATCAGATTAAAAAAAAAAAAACATTCTCTAACTATCTAGGAAACAGATTAACTTTTGGCTATAGGAACCTTAAGAGAGTTGTTTTTGAGTGATCAACATCCAACTCACTCTCAAAGTTCCAACAATAACTAAAACCCAATAATTTGACATAAATATGTTAAAAGACTTGGCACTGAACCTGGTAAACGTGAGACGAATGGCTCTCGACTTTCATGAAGAGCACCGCAGATGCTCCGCTGGACCGCCCAGTAATTCTATTAATTGTTACGCCTCCTGAATTTTGAAGAGAACTAATACATGTGTATGTGAAATATCGAGTTATGTAGTTGTAGATATTCACTAAAAGGTGACATTCGGAGCGAACTTGTTAGGTTACGTCGCCTGCTAAAATGGTTTAGTCCCGTCTCGGCACCTTCCCATCTCGGCACCCATGAATTTATTTATCATGCCCACAAAACATTCGCCACAGCTTAAGTATAAGTAAGTAAATTATTGGCGAGACCTGAAGGGTCCTCCAGCCAAGAGAGGACGAAGTGCAGCGTGCCTCGCTAGTCGCCACCACTACCACCGTCACAATTGCTATAAATAAGGAAAAGTTAGTGACCTTCCTCTTCTTCTTGTGTTCGCATGAGCTGTACGAAAATAGCTCATACCATGGTGAAAAGATCAGCCAGTCAGCAAGGTTGGTAGTGAGGCTGACAGCCCAGGGTGCGCTGGACGCACTTTGCCTAACCGATATGATAATTAAAAATTAAGCACATGTTTAAAATAAAGCGGAACTTGACTAATAAGACAGGAATTAAATCAACAGACTCTAGCATTGGCCCCAACGTTGACTCAAACTCATTTTTAACCGACTTCAAAAAGGAGGAGGTTCTCAATTCAGTTGTATTTTTTTTCTTATATTTGTTACCTCATATCTCCGTCATTTATGAACCGATTTGAAAAACTCTTTTGTTGTTCGAAAGGGTCCCGATTGGTCCCATATAAATTTTGTTATGATTAGACCATGAACTTCAGAGATATGGAACGGAACTCCTCATCGGATCAAAGCAAAATTCTTAAATTACTAATATTGCTTTGTTTATATTTGTTGTTGGGAACTAACTACTGGAAAAGAAGAGGGGGTGCGTGTCCCCCCCCCCCTTTGGAATGTTTTCATTATATCGTGTAAGGTATCATTTGAAAGGACTTTTTATGCCCGACTACGTCAAAGCCAAAAAGAAGGGTTATGAAGGAGGGGGTTAAAATTATGACACTAAAACGTATTTAATAAAAATAAAACTTTAAAAAAAGTAAAAACCGACTTCAAAGAAATACTAAAAGGAGTAAAATAATTACCATAATATAAAATTAACACTTTCAGAAGTCGGTGCAACTCTACACTGAAGCAAATAGAAGCCACCGACTTCTGAAACTGTTAATTTTATATTATGGTAATTATTTTACTCCTTTTAGTATTTTGAGATAAACTAGAATTTTCCAGAAGCTTCATTTGCACAAAGTTGTCATGTTAAAATATAACTGATGGCAGTTTTGTTTTATTTATTCTGCCTCTAAAACCCCGGCTGGCCGAACGTTTTCA
Source organism: Amphipyra tragopoginis (assembly GCA_905220435.1). NCBI lineage: Eukaryota > Metazoa > Arthropoda > Insecta > Lepidoptera > Noctuidae > Amphipyra > Amphipyra tragopoginis. Next base: position 2,455,749 of record HG992004.1, on the reverse strand, counting down.
GATACAAGTGACAATTCACGCCAATTCGTTTGCAAAGGGCGCGTATCACACCGTGGTGTAATGTGTTCGTCAAAATAGCAACGAACATGTTGTGATATGCTATGATTTAGCAGATCGATGATTTATGATTATTTACGGTTTACTTACGTACATTTTTCGGGATTGCCCGACTATATGTCGTAAATAGTGGTCCAACGTTAAGGGGTCGACACACCGAGTATTCAGCAATCACATACCACAAATTGAAACATTTTTTACCATAGGTCTGTTTTTTTTTAAATTATCTCCTCGTTTTTCTATTTTAGCTGTAATTTCAAACCGATACATTATTTACCTATTTTGTTTTTTTTTTATAACTGCTGAATACATGTACTATCATATGCAAGTAATTTTTAATTATTAGTTAAACTTTTCGAAAAAAATAAAAAAAACATGTTTTGAGACCTATGGTAAAAAAGATCTAATTGTGGTATGTGATAGCTGTATATATCGCGTATCGACTCCATAACGTTGGACCACTATTTACGACATACCCTGGTATAATGAATGTATCTCACGAAAGATATACAAAAAAAGATCGATGATTATCAAAATACGATATAATTCTAGTTTAGTTATTTTTTTAAATATTTTTTTTATAGATACAGGTTATAGACTACTTACTTATTATTTAAAAAGTAACAAGCAGTTTACTGTGTTCCGTCGTGTGTATGTGAGAGCTAGAGGGGTATAGGGAATTCCTCTATATCTCTGTTACTTGAATTCCTGTGCTATATCTTAGAACCTGTTTGCGATTACCACCATGTGTGACTAGGAGCATGAGTCAAATGCGACGAAAAAAAAAACAAGTCAAGAAAAGTATCGTTCTTTCGACTAGGTTAGTGACGCGAGAATTTTGTTTTCTCAAAATATTAATAACTAGCTTTTACCCGCGGCTTCGCTCGCGTTAATTTAGAATTTGACAATCAACTCTTAACACACTACTAAAGTTTCCATAATAATATAATTCAATCATGATTCGAAAGACACGTGGCGCCATCTATTATCGTTATTGTTGTTTTCCTCAGGAACAATACTTTTTTTCGGGATGAAAGGTACCTTATATCCGTTTTTGTACACCTGACAACGTATATGTAAAATTTCAGGATGATCGGTTCAGTGATTTAGGCGTGAAAAGGTAACAAATAAACAAACTTACGTTCGCATTTATTATATTAGTTAGGATTAGGATTGTTCCTCATTAACATCGAGAAGAACTGGGACAGTTTATTAGTACGAAAAGATATTGTAACTTTGGAAACTTAAACCAAATAAAGTACATCTTATTTCTGCATACCTCATATTGACGTCCAAAATATTTTTCCGAACAGCCATCCAATTAAGTACAAAACTCATAAAATAAAAATTAAGGTCGCCACTATTTCGTTTTATCAGCGATAGGGTTTAAATAAACCCACAATTATGAGTTACAAAACCGGCTAGGGTTCTCCAATATTAGGCAAGGAACATCGTCGGATCGTTTTGCAACATATAATTTGATCAGCCATATTCAGGCAGTGAATGCTTGAACTCTAAATAAGTACCACATTAAAATTTATCACTATAATTTGTCTCATTCTTAATTTGTCGGCGATCCTACCGAATTCCGTCTGTGTTATGTTAAAATGTTTCTTTTAAACGTTTTTGAAAAGTAGAAAGCAATTTTTTGTACTTTTTTGGATAGATATTTTTATCTTTTTTTAAGTGTTCTTCCTAAGTGGTATGGAATGTTGTGATAAGAAAATAACATAAATATAGGAAGTTTTTAATTACATTAATTTGTAGATTTTATTTTATTGGCATTTTGTGCTATTTTTTTAATAATAGTAGAGTTTATTTTGGAAAGCCGATGTCTTGCTTGAGATAGTCAGCAAAAAGTTAATTAAAATTTACTTACAGCAACACTGTATGTAAGTTGTAAAATTCGTACACCTTGAAAGTTTTAAACTCATTTATTTAAAATAGACTAGAATTACTTAGTTATTAAGACGAGAACGCCCTTCACTGCTTTGTAGTGTTTATGCTGTGAAGAAGAAACGGCGCAACAAACTCCTCAGCAACACAGATCTGTCTGTCAAGTGATTAAATTAATTAAGTCTTCACAGAAAAGGTAATATTAATTACAATAATGAAATTATGCAAATTGCGGATGATAAACAACATAGGTACCTATAGGTAACAATAGAACAATTTTGGATGAATTGAAAATAAAATTACCTGTAAGTATCTAAATAATTATTTAGATAATTCAACATACATTTTATGTATACATAATTATATGGATCGAAAAGTAAATTAGATGGAATAGAAATAAATGAAAAATATTTTCCATCCATTTACATTTACCGAACGGTGTGACGGTCAGCCATGTTTCCCAACCAAAAAAAAAAGACGTTGACTTATTTACATTTTACATACAAACGCTATCCATTGGTCGTCAGTCAATCGACTTTCAGAATTTTATTTCTGTACACCAGACATGAATCCCGGACTTTTCGATATAAACATTTTTTCACTCGATTTTACGAATTGGAAGTCGTTGAAAAATTGACCTTTCGGCTTTAATTGGTTTATTGATAGTTTTGGTAGGTTTTTTTTTAATAAATAAAAGCCCATGTTTTTTGTATTGACGTTTCCATTTTTATAAATATGACGAGCCCGGTAAAGTTAAAAACGTTTTCTAGTTGCCGCTAATAAAAATCATTTGGTTATTCAATATTTTGTGTAGTTTGTTCTAAAAATGTCAGACTAATTGGGTTTCGGTTTTAAATATGTAAATTGGAGTCTGGAATTTGAAAGGATAGAAATAGTACTTACTGAGTGAAATATTTTGTTCTTTATTTTTGTTGTGCGGGATCTATTTGGTAGAATAACTGAAGACAAACCAGCCAGTTAGTCACTTTACACATAAAAGCTATTATATTACTGTGGGACAAAGAACGAATTCGTAAAAAAAATTGTTGTTCCATACATTCTGTTACATTGATTATTTAGTATGAACCAGTAATTTTTTTCCACGAATTTAGCGTTTGTCCTATAGTGAAAGTTGTACAGAATCATGAGCATAGTTCATAGTTTTCTGTAAAGTGAGTAAGTAACCAGTCATGCTGCAATACATTATGCCTACTTAGGTATTATCTATAGAATAATTACGCAAATGTAACGCAACGCAAACGCTACGCAAAAATAACCGAAAGAATATACATTTAGAGCGATTACGCACTGCATCCGATCCGAATCCGTGAAAATACCGATATAAAAAACTCGGACCGAATTCGGATATTGCTTTACGCACTGCATCCGATCCGAATCCGTGAAAATACCGATCTAGAGTAAAAATCTCGGACCGAATTCATACGCACTTGTCCGATCTCTGATCCAAATTGAAACAATTCAGGAGCCATCTTTGGCATATCCATTTGGCGTCCGATTTGACCGAGGTAATGCGAAAGCCTTCATACAAACAGTACTACGGCTACTTCCGTCCGTCAATTTTTCTTCCGAATTAGAAACTCACGGATGACGGATGCCGGATGTAGTGCGTAAACTACCATACAAATAGTTCTGTGGCTACTTCAGAACGTATTTTCACGGATTTGGATCGGATGCAGTGAGTAACCGCTCTTAAGCTGTCGAAAAATTCGACTAAAAGACCTTACGACCACGGGTCTCTAAAGTACGGCCCGCGGGTCAACACCGGCCCGCAACACCAATCCTCCACCAATCACATTGGTACTCATCAAAACTGCAGTATGTTGGTATTATGACTAATTAGGACTTGGCCCCTGCCCCTTAGGACTTAGTGGAGGACTCAGTAGCCAAGTGACTTGGCCCTTAGACTAAAAAGTTTAGAAACCTCTCCATTAGACAAAAGTGGCCCACCGAGGCATGAATATCTTTTGAGATATGTATTTCTTCAAATAGAGTTTCAGCTCATCTTGATTGACCGTTGAGGTTCACAAAAGCATTGTACTGTGTTGAATCTGTGCTGGAAGTAAACACGTTGCTTATTGCTATACATTTCCTTGATAAAATTGGTCTTATTTGTCTAATGTTATATTTACAAGTATGTTTGTGTATGTGTATTAGTAGTTTGAAAATGAATCACCTATACAGACGACGTTGTAGTTTTAGTAAAGGTCCACGAATTTATACACTATTGTTATTGTAATTTGTGGCACTAATAAGTAAAAAACTATACATAAAAAATTAAAACTATATAAAAATTGAAAAATGATCAGTTTCAAAAGTCTGTGCAATTCTACGCTGAAACAAATTGAAGGCACCGACTTATGAAACTATTAATTTTATTATAATATATGGTAATTATTTTACTCCTTCCGGTTTTTTTAAAGTCGGTTTTTACTTTTTTATTACATATACAAGAAATAATCTTAAGACCTATTCTCTATGTAAGTATATAAGCATGCATTTATCATCCACCATCAACCCAGCCTACCCTAACATTACCACTCACAAATCCTCACCATCCTATAACACAGCTCCTCCCCACCCTTTATTAGACAAAAATACACATCTCAGCATGTTCGGTCCAGGGGTGGTCCACCCCGGCCGGTTTAATTATCGGTCACTAAATTAAGTTGGGCCCCCGTTCTGCTGTCTTGCAGTTCAGACGTGTTTTGTGAGATCGCTGCGATTGCAATATGGAGGATAAGAATGTTGAGGACTGGGGAACGGGTTGGGGAATTACGGGTTGTGATAAACTTGAGACTTTTTTGTTGTATTTTGGATGGTGTTATGCAGAAATGCAAACATTCGTGAATAAGTACAATCAGAGTAAAAAGTTTCATATACAGGATGTCAACGAATTCGTGTACCTAATACCTTCAAACCGCGTAATCTACTGGTGCGACTGATTGACCCTGCACGAGTTTTTTTTAGAATCAACAAAAAAAGTTTTAAAAAAATGAACCATCGCATACTGTATCTGGGTAATTTTAGCGTTTCAAGTTAACTGACTGCGTGGAGCGATATCACGCTAGTTGTGCCCGTCAGCTGTGTCGCCGTGCCTTCATTAATTTATGCGTGGCATCGAAATTTTCGAAAACATAAAATTAAAAAAAAAAAACATTTTTAATCTATTTAAATCCCGTGCGGGGTTAATCCATACCATTAATAGATCATGTGGTTTGAAGGAATTACACGAATTCGTTTACATCCTGTACATGGATTATGAATCAATTTTGGCATTTTTTTTTTGGTAATATTGTAAAAATCATGAACTCTGCTCACCATTCTGTACAACTTTTACTTAGGGATAAACTCTGAACTCGTGAAAAAAACAGTTTTTCCATACATTATGCTAAGCAACTATTTTGCTGATTGGATGGAACAGCAGATTTTTTTCAAGAATTTATTGTTTTCCTCCTTTTAAAACTTGTAGTCCTAGTCATGTTGTACACCTCAAGTACAATATAATAAAACATACTTGTCGTCAGTGAAGTTCTAACAGTGCGTAAGTCATTTTGTGGCAAAAACAGACACCACTGCGAAAGTCACAATATTACTTGGAATGAAAAAGATTGTTAGGATTTTCAAAGGTTTAAATCACCAAAGAGTTCATTTGTAATGATATAATTAAAAACAATGTAGGTACGCTCGGTAATAGGTTACGCTCGTTTTAAATAGTTTTTTCACTCTCTTGTATAGTAGCCATTTTTGACTTCCGCACTGTTAGAACTTCACTGACAAAACAACAATGATTGCTTCTTGTAATTATCAATTACGAAATTTTGGACATACTTATAGTACTGATTGTGCCACTTTATTGCAGTTCCACATAACACAGCTAAACGCAGCTCATCACGTATAGATTTACATAATTACCTGCGTGGTGGCCCTTCGTTTATCGCTACAGGACCTTTTTAGTATCTACAAAAAAGGGCTCAATACGATATACAAACTATTTATACCGTAATCACTGCGATTAGTAGGATTGTAGATTGCAAAGTGTATTCGGCAATCCGATGCAATACGCAATGTTATGATGCAATATAGTGCACTACAATGTAGGTCACTGTCAAATAGTAATATCTTCAATATGTATTTTTTGTTATGATTTTAGTTTAATATTTAATTCAATCTTATTTTATTTAATTTCAACTAAGTAATTTTACTTTAATTTTAAGTATAAAAGATTATTGGTACGAGTATAAGTACTAATTAAATTGTTATCCATCTTTATATTATTAATTATTATTGTATAGTGAGATCTGAATAAAATGCTGTGCTTACCTTTATCCGGTTGCATACCGCCCGTCGTCCCAGGACGACACTTAATTGTCTTATCTATTGTGTCTATAATTACGGTGATTGAGAGTTTAATTTAGATGCATGCAATGCTATTGTATTTGTAAATGATATGTAGGTACTATAAATGTCTTTGTGTGTATTTAGTTGGTTTGCCTTAATAAATAAATATTTCTGCCTATCCGCCTAGAAGGAGTCATTCAGTCGTTTGCCAAAAAGTCTACACGTACATCCAAATTCGTGTAATTTCTTTAAACCGTGTAATCTAATTGTGACACAGGGTCACTGCAAGGGAATTTTCCAGATTAAACAAAAAATTAAACAAAAAGAAAGCGTGGTATTCTGTATTATTTATTTATTTATAGTTAACTAGCGACTCGCCCCGGCTTCGCACGTGTACGTTTTATCGCTTAAAATCTTCCTCTTGAATCACTCTATCTATTAAAAAAAACCGCATCAAAATCCGTTGCGTAGTTTTAAAGATCTAAGCATACAGAGGGACAGACAGCGTGAAGCGACTTTGTTTTGTACTATGTAGTGATTAAAACGGTACAATACCAATTACAATAATTAACACGGAGACCAAATACAGGTTTTATACATAATAATGTAAATTACATCGTAAAATTAAATTAAAAACTAACATTCTTCATTCTTCTCTCACAGAATGCCAGACATACATGCATCTAAAAGACACAACAACATAATCGTTCAAGGGTGATTGTATCATTACAGTTATAGCTAATATTGGTATGTGAGGAATGCGAGCAAGGTAAATACAGTAAATAAAACCAACATAGACTCTCCACCACTGAGAGTACTTGTATTTGAGTTAGTGTTAGTAACATGAACTAGATCACAATATAATACTTTACACAATTATTACAAGATCATAAAATAAGGACAAGTTAGCCAGATATAAAAGGTCAGACTTCTTCAGCTGTTCAGCACCGAATGCTCCTGCTTCGTCGAATGACCACCGTTAACCTCGGGTGCGTTGATCCATATTGACGACTTACTTCTTTTGTCAACATTGCCCAGTGTTACCCGCTACCGATAACAATAGTATGACACATATTCCCACGACATTATGTGGTTTGAAGTTCAATGCAAGGTAATGCCCTTCTTGTACTATTTCACACGATTTATGTCAATATTTGCTTTATGAGAATAATAGAATTGCAGATGCTGTCATTTGTGTAAAATTCAATGTAACAATATGATTTTGAGCAACGCAAATTCAATTCAATACATATTTATTTTTTATGGCAGTGTTTTTCAAGGTTGAAAAAGACATTGTGATATGTACGTAATGAACAACTCTAAATAAAAACTATTGACCGGTGTTTATAGCGTTGATATCAGATGAGCATGCTGAAAAAGGACAATACATTATCTTAATCAACAAAGGGGTGCATGAAAAGAGCCTCCACGATTGACGATACTTAAGTACGTCCGGCGCACCCTGGGCAGTCAGCCCCGCTACCTTGCTGACTGGATAATCTTTTCACCACAGCATGAGCTATTCATGTATAGCTCGTACCGACACGATAGAAGAAGAATTAACAAACACAAGACGTAACAAATAAAGCATATTCAAATGCATTCATAAGTATTTAATGTTTATACATTACATCACGCCTTATTCCCCGAAGGGTTGGCAGAGGTGTAGTATACACCCTCATCTCTCCGCTATGTTTTAAGACCCATGTAATAGAGGGCGAGCCTATTGCCATCAACCGTGCACAAATCCAGACTCCGGGCTGCTACTGAGAAATTCCACACGGAAGAACCCAATAATACTTTGTCCGTCCTGGGGATTGACCTTGCGACCACTAGACCAACGGGGCAGTTAATTAATGTTCATAGTCCAGTCACAATAGACATTCAACTTCGGTATAATCTGCATAGAGCTGAAAATTGGTACCTTTTTTGTAGAGAATCGCATTCGAGTAATCCACAACTTTGTTCAACCTATTTTGGCAATAACACTTATCGTTTAAGAGATATTTACGAATAACTGATTTTATTGACATTAGACTTTGATTATCTTTTTTTGCAGAAGTGGGATCGATGGATACTTATGATATTTTATTTATAATGATGTATGTTAGGTCTGTACTAATTTGTGGCCTGCGGGCGATGGGTTAGGGGACCCGTCGCCCGACTAGTTACAGGCCCGAGAAGGCGGCGCGCATGTGTTCCGTGCGCGCCTCTCAAGAGGACGTGGGGCAAGGCCCCACAGAAGAAGAGGTCCGCCAGCGGCTGGCGGACCGAGGCCTGCCGGGGTTGCGGTGCATGCAGCTGCGAATCCCGTGACCCCGGCCAAGGCTCAGGAGAAGGAACACCGTGGGTTTTTAGCCGGTAAGAGTCTGACCCTTCGCCTTCCCCAGGCGAAGGGTATCCATGAGGATTTTCCCACGATAAAAAAAGGTCTGTACTAATTTTCAGCGCATACGAATAATTCCGAAAGCATTTTTTCTTTCTATGTTGACTGGACTATTAGTTGCGGTAGTCTGACGATTGTTTTTCAGCGCAATAGAAAACCCTTTAACCGGTATCGTCCCATTCAGTCAGTGCCATTGTTTATCTATTGTGTCTATAATTACAGTACTACACAGGTTAAATCATAGAAACACCATGGAAAATATTAGGAATAAGCGTAATCAGTTCATTACTGTCCCATTGCTGGGCTTAGACCTCTTCTCAAAATGAGAAGGGTTTAGGCGTCTACCACGCTGGCCCAGTGTGAGTTGGCAGACTACACACACCATCTATCGATGACTTTGAACTTTTGTTTAGATTTTTTCACGACATTTTCCTTTACCGTTAACGCAAGTGATAATCAAATTCTGATCCACATGTAAAATCAAAAAGTCAGTGTTGCGGACCGGGATCGAACTCAGACCCCAGTACGAAAGGCAATAAAATTAGGCAAGCGTTCAATTGCTAAGAAAATACTATGAACAAGAATAATTAATTCCGTTTGTAACATACATCAAACAGAGGGTTTGTAAGATTGATATTTACTTGACAGTTTTATAAAGTTTCCTATACAAAAGAACATCAATAAATTAACACATACATACTTCAGAATCCTTTGATCCTTTTAAATTCAAAACCACAACAATACCGAACTACTCATACAAATTAATAAACACGTGACATGTCATCGGCACGCGTACCGACGCGTAGTATGCATGCTACGCGCAGTACGCCTCAGGCAACGGGACAAAACATTACCTCTCGACTGTACATCAAACATCTTTGATTTTGGATGGCTTTATGCAAAGAATTATTTTGACAGTATTTTTTTCTTAAATAAGAATCCCAATTTCACTACGTAGTATAAAACAAAGTCGCTTCCCGCTGTCTGTCCTTATGTACGCTTAGGGCTCCCACACAAAACTGCGATGCGATGCGATACGACGCCGCATAGCAGCAAAATGTGGTGGTACGGTTCTATGTAGCTCGCAGATTTTTGCGATGCGATGCGAATTCGCAGTTTTGTGTGGAAGCCCTTAGATCTTTAAAACTACGCAACGGATTTTGATACGGTTTTTTTTAATAGATAGAGTGATTCAAGAGGAAGGTTTTAAGCTATAAAACGTACACGTACGAAGCTGGAGCGGGTCGCTAGTAATATTATAAATGCGAAAGTAAGTTTGTTTGTTTGTTACCTTTTCTCGCCTCAACCACTGAACCGATCATCCTGAAATTTTGCATATTCTTTGTCAGGTGTACAGAAATGGACATAGGATACCTTTCATCCCAAAAAAAAGTACTGTTCCCGAGGAAAACAACAATAACGTTCATAGATGGCGCCACGTGTATTTCGAATCACGATTGAATTATGTTATTACTAGCTTTTGCCCGCAGCTTCGCTTGCGTGAAATTTTGAAGCCGTTAAGTGACGATTTTCCATACAAAATTTCATCCCCTATTTAACTCCCTTAGGGTTGAATTTCGAAAAATCCTTCCTTATTCCTTGTCTACATTATAAAGGGAACCTCTGTGCAAAATTTCAGCTTTCTAGGTCCAAGGGTTTGGGCTGGGCGTTGATGAGTCAGTCAATCAGTCAGTCAGTCAGGACCCTTCTTTTTATTTATACAGATAGAAACTTTAGTAGTGTGTTAAGAGTCTTTTTGAGCTTTATTAACACGAGTGAAGCCAAGGCAAAAGCTAGTTATAAAATAAAAGAAATAAATACACATTGTAACACAACCTAAAGTCCAAACGACGATTAGAATTTATGTTAAAGACAATAACAATAATGGAGGTTAACAAAAGAACACAAGGGAACAAAATAAAACATACAAGTACAAAGTAAAATAATAATTACCCGAACCACCTGAGGCGATGCGAAGATAAACTCAGCATCCGTATGTATACCTTTTGTTATAAAAGATTTACTTTTTTATTCAATTAGTCACATAATGCGAATGGAATCGTCTAGGTCTTTGCTGCTGTGATACGGACAGCCGCTTTGAAATGTTAAAGCTTGTGCGTAATTGGAAAATTTGCTTTTTTACGTTTTTGTCTGGTGTGGTTCTGTTTGTACGCACTGTGCTTTGTGTGGTTTTAGTTTTGTTATTAATGCTCTGGTTTTGTTGTAAGTATACATACTTGTTTTTTTGTTTTGAATGTTGAGTGATATTTTTTTGGTAACGGTGGTGCAGTGCGACACAATAGGGTAATTGACTGAAAAAATCTAATTAGTCTGTCAGTTAGATTATCAAAAAATATATGACCCATATTTTCTCTTTTGTTTCGTAAACCAAAATTGACGAAGATACGACACTTTTAAAATTGGTAAAACGTCACGAGCAAGTACAATTTTTACTTGCTTCTGACGTCACAAGCCCCTACTCTCGAGTTTTGATGCGTTTTATCTTTCCAAATTTATTGAAAGATTTACTTTTTTATTCAATTAGTCACATAATGCGAATGGAAACGTCTAGGTCTTTGCTGCTGTGATACGGACAGCCGCTTTGAAATGTTAAAGCTTGTGCGTAATTGGAAAATTTGCCTTTTTACGTTTTTGTCTGGTGTGGTTCTGTTTGTACGCACTGTGCTTTGTGTGGTTTTAGTTTTGTTAATAATGCTTGGGTTTTGTTGTAAGTGTACTTACTTGTTTTTTTGTTTTGAATGTTGAGTGATCTTTTTTTGGTAACGGTGGTGCAGTGCGACACAATAGGGTAATTGACTGAAAAAATCTAATTAGTCCGTTAGTTAGATTATCAAAAAATATATGACCCATATTTTTTTTTTGTTACGTAAACCAAAATTGACGAAGATACGACACTTTTAAAATTGGCAAAACGTCACAAGCAAATACAATTTTTACTTGCTTTTGACGTCACAAGCCTTCTCGAGTTTTAATGCGTTTTATCTTTCCAAATTTATTAAAAGATTTTCTTTTTTATTCAATTAGTCACATAATGCGAATGAAAACGTCTAGGTCTTTACTGTGATACGGACAGCCGCTTTGAAATGTTAAAGCTTGTGCGTAATTGCAAAATTTGCCTTTTTACGTTTTTGTCTGGTGTGGTTCTGTTTGTACGCACTGTGCTTTGTGTGGTTTTAGTTTTGTTAATAATGCTTGGGTTTTGTTGTAAGTGTACATACTTGTTTTTTTGTTTTGAATGTTGAGTGATATTTTTTTTGGTAACGATTTTACTACTAGGTGCAGTGCGACACAATAGGGTACTTGACTGAAAAAATCCAAAAAGTCCGTCAGTTAGATTATCAAAAAATATTTGACCCGTTTCGTAAACCAAAATTGACGAAGATACGACACTTTTAAAATTGGTAAAACGTCACAAGCAAGAACCATTTTTACTTGCTTTTGACGTCACAAGCCTTCTCGAGTTTTGATGCGTTTTATCTTTCCAAATTTATTAAAAGATTTACTTTTTTATTCAATTAGTCACATAATGCGAATGGAAACGTCTAGGTCTTTACTGTGATACGGACAGCCGCTTTGAAATGTTAAAGCTTGTGCGTAATTGGAAAATTTGCCTTTTTACGTTTTTGTCTGGTGTGGTTCTGTTTGTGCGCACTGTGCTTTGTGTGGTTTTAGTTTTTGTTAATATTGCTTGGGTTTTGTTGTAAGTATACTTACTTGTTTTTTTGTTTCGAATGTTGAGTGATATTTTTTTGGTAACGGTGGTGCAGTGCGACACTATAGGGTAATTGACTGAAAAAATCTAATTAGTCCGTCAGTAAGATTATCAAAAATTATTTGACCCATATTTTCTCTTTTGTTTCGTAAACTAAAATTGACGAAGATACGACACTTTTAAAATTGGTAAAACGTCACAAGCAAGAACAATTTTTACTTGCTTTTGACGTCACAAGCCTTCTCGAGTTTTGATGCGTTTTATCATTCCAAATATTCATAGATTTAACAAAAGAAAAAATACGTGTCCATTATTTTTCAAAACTCTAACTGGCGGACTAATTAGATTTGCAATTTATTGATGCTGTCAACATGCCTATTAAGAAGTTATATCAATGTACCCGATCGAATAACTAATGGGAGTTTTTTTACTTTTTTTTTAGTTTTTTGCGCCACTCGCACTTATTGCGTCACCTGGAAGATGTTTTTTTCTGTAGTACTAATAAACATTCGTGGTCTTGGAGTCGCACGCACTTCGGAAGTGATCGGTTTTACGAACTATGCCGATGCGACTTATTAGTATTTAAACACACTATGCCGAAGATACGCGACTGAAGTTGGCATGATTACGCGTAAAATGCTTTTCAAATTACCAGCGACACACCAGGCTGAAATTACGTCACGTCTTACCCATACTAAAAACATAGACGCCGAAGTTCGGTCGCGTAATTTCGGCATGGTGTTGCGCTACACTTAGTGTCGTACTATGCTGGTTGTACAGACTCCAGCACATCAAGCTACCCGAAACTGTCAAAGAATCATGGTAGGATTTGTACAAAAAAATAGAGATTTTTAGAGAAGTTGGATTAGTTTCACCAAGAATATCTTTCAGCATTTAAAATAATTTTATGACCCTGGAATAAAATATAATATTACAAACAATTTTTTTTGAAATTGAGTTAATTTCTGAACATGTCATACTAATCACCTGTCAATGTTGCCGCGTTCAGAAATTAGCCCAATGATAAGTTAGGAATCATAAAATAAATTTAATTCTATTGCGGGGTTATAAAAATATTTTAAATACCTAAAGCTATACTTTAGGCACCAAAGATTAATCATAACAACATTCCAACTTCTCTAAAATTCTTTATTTTTCTTTACAAATCAAAGTATGGGACTCGTCATGATTATTTCCCCAATCAACCTTGAACCTAATGCTTTTACGATAAAGATGAAAATCGATTAAAGAAATTTGACAGATTGTAATTGCTTCATGTGCTGGCTGTGTCTGTACATATCATTGAGATATTTTAGGAAGTTTATGTGTAGAGAAATGTTGGTTTGCTCGAATTTAAGTAGGTAAGTGTACCAGTGATGGACGGTTTAAGGTCGATGGATTATGTATATAATATCCAAAAAAAAAAGTTGCGGTCGGATTCTTGCAATGGTTGCAGATAAAGTTGGTTAAGGATGTTTCAGATCTAATAAGAGTATATTTTCATTTATTTTAGTAATTTCTACGAACATAAAATTACGAAAGAAAATGCCAACTTCTTGTAGTATTTTGGCTTTCTTGTTAAAAACGACTGTTTGCCTAATTAGTGCATTAACCTTTGACATGCCTCTATCTTTGCACATAATTACTGCTAGAGATTTAAAGAAACTTTTAATTTAATGTTTACTCAAATACATCTACTGCAAACTCCAGTCGAACTATCATAAATATAATTTCTATTTATGCTAATTAATAAACAAAGCAATATTTCCTGTAATTACACATGCAGCATGCAAATTGTTTGCTCGACGCACAGTGTCTAAGACAGCTCGTTACTCCAGAAAAAATATGCAGGATGTAAATGAATTCGTTTAATTTCTTAAAACCACATGATCTACTACTAGATCTACTAGGATTACAGTACAATCTACTAGTAGATAGTAGAGGGGCAGGAGGGGGAAGGAAGAAAAAAATTTTTTTTTCTTTCTCTTCTTTACGTTTTAGTTAGGTAATTGATTGTATTTAAACCACATAATAAGGTAACAATAAAAAAACAAGCCAATATTTTTTACTTCTTTTTTATTGTTTGTTTTAAAATGTTTTTTTTTATGATAAAACTTTTCAATGGGACGCATGAATGAATAAAAAGTACGGCAATACAGCTCGCGGGCACGACTAGCGTGATATTGCTGTTTGCAGTCAGTTAACTTGGGACGCTAAAATGACTTAGAAATAGAACATAAATGCACGCAGTCGGTTGAATGCTAACTTTTTAAAGGGCCATAGTGATTTTGTACTTTATTTGAATTATCATATTTTATCTTTATTGTGCTTGTTAGATCCTAAGTTTTCTAATATCCTTTTCCATTTTTACTCTTGGGAACCTGTAATTGGCTTTGCATTTATATATACCACTGTTATCCATTTGTTGTAGCTGTTGGTTCTCCTTTAATAAATAAATAAAGTAACAATTTCTTAAAAAAACAACTTTTTTTTGGAAAAAAATCTCATTTAAGTTTAATCAGTGTCACCAGTAGATCAAAAAGTTTGAAGGAATTAAACAAATTCGTTTACACCCTTGTATAACTAAGTTTTACCAACTAACCTTGTTTCTTGACCTGTTGTGTGTAATTTGGATGGCGGACATGTACTGCCCTGTCCATTTTCACTTAAAAAGCCGTTCGCTCAAAATCTCGCTCGCCTTGGTCCGAAGAGATCTCATTCCGTTCTCTAGAAAAAAATATACTAAGAAATTTAGCGTTGCCTAAGACTGTCTTGTTAACACTGGGTTATTTCAATAAATTATTATGATAAAAATGCAATAGTTGCAATGACGAGCTTGTGATTTCGTTCAAGGATTTTTTTCACTCACTTTTTTGAATGTCATGTCAGTTGTGAAATTGTTATTTTTTTAAACTGAAATACTAATCGCATTGCTATAAAAGGATTATCAATATTTCGGGTTGTCTTGAACTTTGACTTGTAAATCATTGAGTGTCTGAGATAAGTCTACAAAAATGTAAGGTCAACTACATAATAATTATGTCACTGAATCTATTTCATTAATCATTTATTAGAGCCCATCCCTTGAGTAACATTTATATTTAAAATCAACGTAAAAACCGGGCAAGTGCGAGTCCGAGAGAGTTCCGTACCTTGGAAAGAATAGTTTTTTTTTTTGGAACCTGTTTGTCGGTAAATGTTTTTTTACTGATTTCTAAAAAACTGTGCTAGTTACAGACTTCGTTTTATTTTTCCTATAATATTTACCTAAACTTCCATCAACTCGATTTAATCTAGATTTTTTGATTTGCAAACTTCGGAGATAACGGGGTGGAATGGTATTTTTCAGATTTTTTTCAATATAAGTCAAAAACTAAGTGGCATAAAAAAAGAGTGGATTGTCCTCGCCAACCCTATTTAACCTGTATATGAATGATTTGATTGTGGCACTCAGTAGCACACGGGTAGGTTGTCACATAGACGGAATTAATGTAAACAACATAAGCTATGCTGATGACATGGTGCTACTGAGTGCATCGGTATGTGGCATTAGGAAACTGCTTACCATCTGTGAAGAATATGCCGAGCAACATGGATTAAAATATAATCCACTCAAAAGTGAAGTCATGGTCTTTGAGGCCAGAGGCAACAGTACAGGTAACGTGTTTCCCAGCATTATGCTTAATGGTACAGCTTTACGTAGGGTGTCCAAATTTAAGTACTTAGGACATATGCTGACCTCTGACCTCAAGGACAATGATGACATCGAGAGGGAACGGAGGGCGCTGGCAGTGCGAGCGAACATGATAGCTCGCAGGTTTGCACGTTGTTCGACAGAAGTAAAAATTACACTTTTTAGATCTTATTGTACATCATTCTACACGTGTAGCCTGTGGGCCGACTATACTCAAAAGTCTTACAGTGCCCTCCGAGTCCAATTTAATAATGCGTTCAGGGTGCTGATGGGGCTGCGGCGATTCTGTAGTGCATCAGGGATGTTTGCTGAACGTCGCGTAGACTGCTTTTACGCTACGATGCGTAAAAGGTGCGCATCCCTGGTGCGTAGAGTACGTGGCAGCGCCAACAGCATCCTTAGCATGATCGCTGGTCGGCTGGACTGTGGTTACATCAATCACTGCTGCGCCATTGGTCATGGAATGACGCGGTAGTGATTGTTGAGTTTACTTTGTTTAGTTTACTTTCTTTGATATGTTTTGTTTTTGGTAGTTTTAAGTTTTACTAACATTAGTCTATAAGAACATTGTTACTAACAAAATGGACACCATGGTCTGAAATAAAAGTAATTTATTTATTTATAAATGAAAACAAGAAGTGGAAATTCGTATGATACAAATTTCAATTCTCTACTTCGGACTCGATGAAAACATATTTAATTTTTTATTTTATTCACTTTCAATATATGTGTATGTAGGTACATAAGATGGATAAGCATTAAGTATTTAAAACTAGTACAAATTTCAAGTCATTCATGCATTAATACCTCATGAAATAAGCAGCTATAACAGACGGACGGACGGACGGGGATTCCTTTTTTATTATTTTTGTACGGAACCCTAAAAACTTGTGCCGTAGCAGTAATTATTTTACTACCGCAAGATCACTATATTTGGAGCATGGTTATTAAACTTCCTGCTTTAAAATTAAACTCATAACAACACCAAAAAACAAGTCGACAATGGAAAAGTAAAAACAATACTGATCACCTTATTTAAAGTAAACAAGTATACCTTGGCCTATTTTTTCCATTTCAGCGTGTGTTCGACGCACTATGCGTCTTAAATTAATTAATGGTTGAATTAAAGGCGGGCAAAATGAAAGGCCAAAAACCTCATCGGGTAAGGTTAAAGCACAAATGATTGTACTGACATCTCATTAGCTAAAGCGGGGAACGATACGCCTCGGGCACTATCCTAACGTAGTACAAGTTATGAGAGGTTAGCGGTGGTGAATCGGTATTGGTAGTCTATCTATATAAATAAATAAAAAGAGAAGTCCTGACTGACTGACTCATCAACGCCCAGCCCAAACCCTTTGACCTAGAAAGCTGAAATTTTGCACAGAGGTTCCCTTATAATGTAGATAAGGAATAAGGAAGTATTTTTCGAAATTCAACCCTTAAAGGAGTTAAATAGGGGATGAAAGTTTGTATGGAAAATCGTCACTTAACGGGTTCACAATTTCACGCAAGCGAAGCTGCGGGCTAAAGCTAGTTCTAAAATAAGTTCTGAATTTCGCAGTTTTTATTGTGAACTATAAATAATAATAATATCAGCCTGTAACTGTACCACTCCAGGGCAAAGGCTTCTTCTCATACAGAGAAGGAACGAGCGTTGATCACCACGCTTGCTCATTGCGGGTTGGTCTTCTTCTTCTATCGTGTCGGCACGAGCTATACAAGAAAGGCTCATGCCGTGGTGAAAAGATTAGCTAGTCAGCAAGGTTGGTAGCGGGGCTGACTGCCCAGGATGCGCCGGACATACTGATGTATCCTCACTCGTGGAGGCTCTTTTCATGCATCCCAACGGGTTTTTGACTGCGGGTTGGTGATTTCAGACCATTAAGTCCAGGTTTCCTCACGATGTTTTCCTTCACCGTATGTCAGTGGCGTCTTCGATTAATAATAAGGGCAACATAACACTATGTGAATTTGAGTTTTAATAAAGGCCCAGCAGTAAATGTTACACGTCGTGCTTTAGAAAGAGATATCGGCTAGCTTCGGCTTTATAGCCTTTATAGAGCGTTATCTCAGTCGCACGAAGCACTAACAGTCTGATATCTAACATATTGGTATGAGTGATAGAGATGACGTTCTACAAATCCGAAGTTAGCCGATATCTCTTTCTAAAGCTCGATGTGTAATATTTACTGTCGTGTACTGTACAACAAGAAGAGAAGCTTCTTATTCTCAGCGTTATTGTTGCCTTCGTCCAGGGTCTGCTTTGAAGCCCATAGACCTTCTCTCTAAATCAATGAAAAAAGCTACGATTGCTATTTGATTTCGTAGTAATAATATACTTTTCGATTACATTTATTTTTTGACTGCTTCCCTTTACCCTAGTCTCTCCCGATGGTAGGCGTAGACAAGGTCTAAGATGGAGCACACAAATCCAAGAAACAGAGATATGGAGGGATTCCCCTATAATATCATAAATATTCTTGTTAAATATAAAATATAATATCACACAGCTAAATTCTCGAATTTTAACAAGCGATTTTACATCGCTCTTGCGTCCGCTTATGCCTTACACCGCGATATAAGGCAGAGCACACCACATATCTGTATTTTTGCCGATCAAAGGAGCGTTGCGCATGACGGCCGTTTGAACCGGTAATCAAATTAGCAATGCTTCCCATTTTCAGAGAAAAATATGTGTCTATCAGTATTATTAGTGGACTTGGCAACAAAAAAATATGTTGGAGCAATCATTAAATTTGTTATTGTTTGGAAGCTGAACTTATTTTTCGTTTCATTGAGTTTTCTGTTTTGCTTTCGGTGATTGCGTGCTGCAATTAACATGTATGGTATTGAGGGCATTTGAATAGACTAATTATTATCAATCGCGTGGACATGATATGCAAGGTTAAGCTGCGCTTGCCGCGGTCAGTCCGTGGATGGGTGACCGTTCGTTACACACCGAGACCCCTCCGTGCCTCGGAGGGGCTTAAACTGTCGGTCTCGGGTGTCATACGAATACCTATGACAGTCATTACGGGTAGTCAGAAGCCCGAAAGTCTGACAACCGGTCTAAGCTTTTTTTTTCGTTGGAAAATCCTCATGGATACCCTTCGCCCGGGGAAGGCGAAGGGTTATGCCGGACTCGTACCGGCTAAAAACCCATGGTGTTACTTCTCCTGAGCCTTGGCTTGGGTCGCGGGATTCGCAGCTGCATGCACCGCGACCAACCGGTCTAAGCCTAGGATATCGACATTGCTCAGTAACCGGGTTGCAGAGGTTTGATGGCAGTCGCTCCGTGTGAAATACTGGTGTTCAGCAGCATCTGGTTAGACTGTAAGCTGACCCCAACATCGTTGGGTAAAGCTAAGAACAACAGGCATGTTATATGGCTCCTTGACGGTGGCCATAGTTTATTCGCAATCAATATATAGCCAGATGTAGTATAAATACCTACATAGCACATAATAATATGCCTATTTCTCGCCGTCCCAGGCACACTTTTAGAGCCCGATGACGAAATTACACTCCTCCAGGAGGAAAGTAAATCGGCCAGCACAATACACAGCGTCCGCCGCCGTCCGGCTTACCGTCCTCGCCGACGAGGCCCGTCGCGACGTCCCACCGCCGCCGGTCACGATCCACCAAGCTCTCCCGTCGTAGAGCCGGTCGTGTCTACAGAATCCGCAGTCACACTGATAAATCAGCCCTCATCAAGCTGTCTCTCCCCCCCCCAAGCCCCCGCCAGCAATACCTTATGCCAAGGTTCGAGTCCCACTAGGGGTCGCCCTTAGTGCTGTTGTTGCAGGTAGTCATGATGTTAGTGTAGTTGAAGTAGTTAGCTTAGGTTAAGTATTTTACTTCCCCCCCACTGGCTGGAGACCCTTCAGGTCTCGCCAATAACTGCCCAGTTACGTAGAACGGGTCCCCAAGTACAATCTACAGAAGTCGAACAGAAAAAAAACATGCTTATTTGATGACTGCCTTGTTAGGCTTTTTCCGTGTGGAATTTCTCAGTAGCAGCCCGGAGTCAGGATTTGTGCCCGGTTGATGGCAATAGGGTCGCCCCCTATTACATAGGACTTAAACATAACAGCGAAATGACGGCGTACTACACCTCGGCCCAACCTTGCAGCGAAAACATTTCGTTATCCAGGGGACAGTGATCCTGTAAATCGTACGCATCTCCCCATTAGCACGTAGGTACGCTAAAATATTTTTCCTCGTGCTATTTATACCCAACTGCCAATCTAATTCCCCCCTCGCAGTCAAACCGTGATGGTATAAACGTACTCCTCCCTATCGTAAGCCCCTTTAAGCCCTAAATTTTGTTGCCGTACTGATTTAATGACGTCACATGACGCCCTCTATCGAATGTCAACTGGCATCGTTTATTATCTCTTGTTAACATAACAACCTATCACTCTTATTGCATCAAAGAAAATTCAACTTTGTGTTGATGTTATAAAGTTTGAATTTGATTGGCAAGAGATGCGAGATATGAAAGTACAATCGCGCACACAATGCATAGGTTAGATATTTGAGTCACGAATCCATTTTATGACTAATTCCATAACTTTGTATGTGAATTTCGGGATCAGGTAGGTACATACAGGGTGTATGTTTACTGTGTCATATCTTCTTCGATCTCTAAGGCCTGGGGGGTTTTGATTTAACGGTGCGATCATGCCTCGGAAAAGTTCAGGCGGATATTGTTTATGTCGTTCTAGTTTTTGTGTTGAAGACTTGCTGTTGTTTAGGTATTCAGATTGTTCAATTCAATTCAAATTTAATTTTATGGCTCCATCGTTATTCGATGATTCCGCCAACGTCAAGGTTGAAAAAGACACTGTGATAAGTACGTAATGTATTACACTAAACAAAGACTATTGACCGGTGTTTGTAGCGTGGAAATCAGATGATCATACTGAAAAGGGACAATAATTCAGATTGTTAGTTTGTACAGAAATGGAATTGTCATATTCTGAAAAAAAAAAACGTTGATATAGATGTATTTTGTCAGAAGAATTAGGACAGGTGAATATGGAGGGTCAACTACCTATCAACGACACACAGGGAAATCTAGGACACATTAAAGTCCAGCACCAAGCAGTTTATTTTCCATCTAAGATCCTATCTGCGACTATTGTAAAAGGCGACGAAGTAAAAAAAAAAAAAACAAAACTAGATGGCCCATCGTGTTGAATGGGAAAAACCAAACCCTTATGTAAACACAAATTGTTGATCACTAGTTTATTGTTATTCTCGAAATATTACAGTTACTATAAACTTATTACATAAACTGGGTATTATATTGTAAAGATAAAATGTAATAATATCTTTATACATTTTTGTCTGCAATAAGTTGCTAATTTAGAAATTATTTTTATTTTCGTTCTTTACAAAGTAATCAAACCATATGTTGTAATGTGAGTGTTTATAGGGCACTTAAGTCATTAGGCCAATAAGGAATTGTTATGTGTAGATTATCTGTGGTGAATCGTTACATCTCTACAATCTCTGATAGGGTTGCTACACGAATCTACATTAATAAGGTTTAATTTTTCAACGATAAGTTTGGTCTTGCAATGTAGTACTACTGCAGTGTAATCTACTGTTTTATGACTAAAAATTAAAAATGTAGTTTACATTATCTATACATAATAATAAAATTGGAACAATACTAAAACTGCAAATTAAATATTTTTGAAAAAAAAAGTAAGTGCAACGCATCCTAGAAATGAAACTGATGCCAAAAATGTAATTTTCACAATTTTTGTCTGTTTGTTCGTTTGTATGTTCTAGCTTAACGCCAGTGCTACTGGACAGATGCAGTTGAAATTTGACAGCCACATCCGTTAAATAGCGGGTCAAGTTATAGCGTGCAAGTTATCATGCTATTGAGTGAGGACGATGAGCAGTAAGCTATAATAGAAACGATGAGAGCTACAAAAGTATAAAATTGTGACGCACCCAACAACACTCCACAAAAATATTATATAATAATCTAAGTAATAGGAACACAAATTAAAACGTACCTTTGTATATATGTGTGTTTGCGTACGTACGAGTGTGTGTTATTTATTATGTTACCATAAGTTGTTCAGTTGCATCGCCCATTGGCTGGAGACCCTTCAGGTTCAGCGAATAACTGCTCAGTTAACTTAGAAACGGTTCGCAAGGAACGTCAACAAGCATTTAAATAAATAAATAAAACGTTCTTCTTTCTCATAGCATCCACTCATTCTTTAAATAAGTTACTATGTAAACAAATTAAGTTTATGGCCAATTAATTTATTTTAGCTTTCCACGTTACCACCTGCAACGGTCTTAGATTATTGATGGCGATTGAGTACCTATCATATCGATAGTGATATTCTTAGCTTTTCCCAACAGTGTCGGGGTCAGCTTCCAGTCTAACCAGATGCGGCTGAATACCAGTATTTTATACGGAGCGACAGCCATCAGACTTCCTTAACCCAATTACTGGGCAATGCGAATATCTTAAAGTTAGACCAGTTGTGACACTTTCGAGCTTCTGACTGCCCGTAATGACTGTCATAGGTATTCGTATGACACCAGGGACCGATGGTCTGCGACTCCCGCATTCCCCTTCAACTTAAGAGGAAGATATATAAAAGCACGATTAGACCAGCTGTCTTATATGGATCAGAATGTTGGGCCACAAAAGGGATGAATGAAAGGCAATTGCATGCAGCAGAGATGAGAATGCTAAGAGGGATGTGTGGTGTTACACGAATGGATAAAATGAGAAATGAGTACATAAGAGGAAGTTTGAAAGTGGCATCGATAACTGAAAAGTTGTGTGGAAATCTGTTGTCATGGTATGGGCTCGTGTTACGGAGAAATAAGGAAAATGTAGTGAGGAGTTTTGAGTATGAATGTCGATGGCTATAAGAGTAGGGGAAGACCAAAGAAACGATGGATGGAATGTGTGAATGATGATATGGTTAGAAAGGGGGTGATTACGGAGATAACGACTAATAGAGAAGTATGGAAGAAAAAGACATGTTGCGCCGACCCCAAATAAATTGGGATAAGGGCAGGAGAATGATGATGACCTGGGACCGATGGTTTAACGTGCTCTCTAAGGCACGTATGTGACTCTAAGTGTCGACAAACAGTCCTACAATGTAGCGTTCATTCGCGCGCCCCTTACCTGTCATTAACAGGAAACTACCGTCAAATTGACAGTAAAACTATTAGATGTAACGATCCCGATACGTAAAGGTTAACAAGTCCGGTCATAATCCGTCATTGCTAATGTCGATGTCGGCGTGAATTGTCGACGTTTTATTTTATTATTTAACATACCTAATATTTTTTACTTTCACTGGACCAGAGTACCGGGCCAAACGAGTTTGGATATGCATAGAGGAGAGATTAGATAATTTGGTGTGTCTTGGTATCATTTTAGTGTGTTTTAGTTACTGTGAAAGGAGCCCTCTCAAGTTTAGATTGACTTCCAGTCCAGATGGATGCAGATGAATATCAATAGTTAATGCAGACTGACTATGCCTTCCAATTTTCAACAACCCAATTACTTGGTTAGCCGGTAGGTTTATTGGTTAGAGTATTTGTGGAACTTTTGTCTGTAAGCGACGTTAGAATACATACTTAAAATTTTAGATCATATTTTAATTGTGCAGAAAGCATTTTTTCATGTTTTTTTAGGGTTCCGTACCCAAAGGGTAAAACGGGACCCTATTACTAAGACTCCGCTGTCCGTCCGTCTGTCCGTCTATCACCAGGCTGTATCTTATGAACCGTGATAGTTAGACAGTTGAAATTTTCACAGATGATGTATTTCTGTCGCCGCTATAACAACAAATAACAAAAAAACAGAATAAAATAAATATTTAAGAGGGCTCCCATACAACAAACGTGATTTTTTGCCGTTTTTATAGATAATGATACGGAATCCTTCGTGCGCGAGTCCGACTCGCACTTGGCCGGTTTTTTTAAATAATTATTGTAATTATGTTGAGAAATTAGTCACGATACGTAACACGTTATTGAGCGGTGAAACGACAATTTAAAATTCAATAAACATTACATTTAAAGGTGGTGGTATCAACAGCTCTATATTACACCTTCAAACATCTATGATAACATCATGATTGTGCTTGCGCACATTTTTGTACTAAACCCGTTTAATATTTTTTTCTTATTTCTTGACCTCCGACATTTTAATATAAGTTTTTATTTCGCACTTTCTAGTGTAAGACCAGTTCATATTATGGCTATATTAATAGAAGATTTTACTACCGTTAAATAACTGTACTTACATAAATTTATTTTAATACGATTCACTGTTGCATAACAAATATTAAAAGCGAGACACATTTACATTTAAATTATAGATATTTATTAATAATAACGTTTGACTCAGTTCTGGTTCCAAGGATAATTAATCTCATCAAAAACATTCATGTAAAATAGCCAAGTCTGGCGACGCTTTAGATATTTTTCAGACTTGGCAATCATATTATTTCAAGATTTTAACATTTTTCGGTGCTTCCCGTCCTTAATCCTAACTTATAGGTCTGCTAGAAGTACCTTGGAATGTCATTGATCGGTGAGTCAGTGAATGAGTGACGAAATAACAAAACTTTGACGCAGATAATATTTTGTAAGCTGTTTTAGTTAGAATCCTGTTATTTGGCAATTTAGTTAATTACATTACTCTTTGTAGCTTAATTTTCAGACTTTCGTTCTCATCTGTTACAAAGATATAGCGGGCTTCAGACTAACATGGCATCTTACGTGAGCGATCTAGTAGCGACGCGATGCGGCGTGGCGCGATGCGAAAACAACAAACAGTTGATACCTATTGAAGTGTCCTACGTGACCAAACGCACGTGGAGTACGGCGCGGCGCGGCGCGAAGCGAAGCGACGCGATCAGTTGGCTTGATATTTTCGCGCAAACTGGATGCGGTGACATACAGTGCTACTGAATGACAGCGGCGCGCGGCGAGCGGTCCGCGAGCTCGTAGGACAAAGCCGCCGCTTCGCACCGCATCGCGTGTCACCGCATCGCATCGCTTCGCAATTCGCGTCGCTTTAAACAGCCTACGTAAGACGTCGCGTAAGCGTATGCTGAGACGCAGGTGACGCAGCGCAGCACAGTACAGATTTTGCCGCGCAGGGCAGGCGAGGCAGACATAGGCCACGACCGCATGCTGCGACGCAGCTCGAAGACACATTCGAGTTTTAACTAGTACCTACAAAGAATAGACGAGTTCGAGTTGACGAACGTTTTTTTTTTAATAGTCTGCATGATTAGTATCATACAAACAAGGTTCACAACGCACTAATTCAATTAAATGTTCTGTCATTGCAATTAAATTCGAATTAGCGGTAAAAAACACATGTCGAACTGCACGCGTCGCACAGAAATCTGTGCCGGCACTACATCGAGGCGCAGAGCAGGGCAGACGCATGTCTGCGTCGCACGCGTCTGCGCCGCAGCATACGCAGCTCATACATTACAAAATCTGCTCTGCGCTGCGTTGCGTGTACCTGCGTCACCTGCATCTCAGCATACGCTTAGCCTCAATGTGCTTGAGTTGTTTTGAGAAAAGGGTGTGTGGCCGTGCCTGCTGGACGTTGGTGGGGGCTCTACCGTGCCCCTTAGTTTTATTATTGATTGATTGATAATTATTATTTTAAAGTCGGCAACTTTCCATAAACCTGTAGAATATAAGAGAAGTCTTTCTCAACGCGGCCAGAAATTGATAATTGTTACATAAATATTAAAACCAATTAATGACTGCAATTAATAATGAAATCATGACAAACATTTATTAATATTTATTTAAATTCGTATTAAAACCTCGTGTTAACGACGTGAATTAATATAAAGTTAATTGGCGGACATAATTCAGAATTAACTGTGGTAGTACTAAACTAATAAAACTCTTTCAGTGTCTAACAGTTAAAGGAGGTGGCCAACATCTGCCCCAGATAGTCGATAACACACTTATAATTGAAACTGAACTTGTACAAAGTAAAGTAATCAATGATAAAACGTTCATTACATATTATTGTAAGACCTATTTTTCATTTTTTCTGTACAAGTCCTGGAAATTATGATGAAGATAATAAGATAGTATATTTATATTTTCCGCCCGTCGGCCATTATGCATTATTGATGGATGACATTCGAATTTCTTTTAAACTCTAAGGGCTGTTCATTTTGTGATAATCGATTTCAGTAAAAAAATCGTTATGCCTAGTACAACTCACATGGATCGATAACATTCAAGTAAACGTAAATAAGCCATTTAATATACCTATTATTATTAATATTTTTCGCATTTTGTTATTAATTAAATTGACTAATAATAATTTAAGTACCTACCTAATAACTCAGGATTATTAAGTACATTTAATGTCATTTAATTTTTCACAGTTTAAGATTAGTTTATTTTTTTCTTTCAAAAATTACTTAGGATGACAAGCTTTTTAAAAATACGTTTCCCCTTTTTATTTAAATACGTTATTCATCGTGAGCGCGTTTACAAACACAAATAGTCATTTGCAAAAACACCAAACCCGGAAACCATTATGTGTCTGTAGACCATACAGATATTTGACCAGTCCGGGAATCAAATAATCAAACCCGCGACACGTAACTCCTCAAAAGACCGCTCAACCGCTGCGCCAACCACACCATTATTTTTTTCTCTCATAAGTAGAGTTTATCGAAAGGAACACAAACAACTATTCAAGATGCCACTACTTACCCAGGTTCTCAAGCTACAGTTTTGCTTAGTTTGGGAACTACTGACAAAACCTTTAAGGATAAAATAACTAGTGACTTGTATTAGAATATTAAAATAAGTTTATGAAAACTGCAACGGTACCTACTTTGTAACTTGTAATAGAAAAATTAAACAATAATCGTTATTATTAATTAATCAATTAACTACATAGAACAATCGATTTACACGTTTGCGACCGGGCGAGCCCAGCACTAATAATTACCTTCTGACAGTGAAAATGTCATAAGAATAAAAAAGCTTTAAAAAAAGAAAAAAAATGTAAATGGCCAGCATGATTTCGGCGGGCTGACTTAAAGGTTGGTTGTAATAACAGTTCAATAATACTTGTTATCTCTGTTATATAAAAAAACAGTACTAAATATATCTGTCTAGCCTAGTATTTTTGTACTAGCTACCGATTAGTACCACTGACAAGGTGACAAGTTATCTGATCATTTTATAATATGGATGAATATTTTAAAACTTTTAATCACACAATATTCGTATTTTATTACAATTACGATATTCTATTAATTTGTGAACTACTGTGATGTATTTTTTCTTATTTCCTGAATCTTTAAACGTTTATTTCGAAAAATGGTAGCAATGTATCCGAATAAATAACCGTGACACAGATTACGTGACCAAATAAAGGAGACATACATTTTTATACATATTGCTTCTTAACGAACCTTGGTAGGTTATACAGGCTGATAATTTGAGATGGGGCATGAAGGGCAGCTACCTTAACCATTGTAGCTATAGGAAAACGTTCTTAGGAGACCACCCTTAACTTTTAGAATAATTATTATCAGCATTCACAGATTTTGAAAAATATGTACAGTCAGCGAGAAAAGGGGCAGTTTTCAGAAAACATTTTTATGATGCCAATCAATCCTATCACTCGTAAGGATCAAAAGACTCTTCCGGAGCAATTGAGGTGGGAGTACTAGAAACGTCAGAAATCGCAAAAAAAAAACTATTTGAGATAGGGTAGTTATAAGGGCAGCTACCTTAATCGTTGTGGCTAAAGGAAAATGTTGATAGGAGACTGTCCATA
Source organism: Amphipyra tragopoginis (assembly GCA_905220435.1). Lineage (NCBI taxonomy): Eukaryota > Metazoa > Arthropoda > Insecta > Lepidoptera > Noctuidae > Amphipyra > Amphipyra tragopoginis. The sequence continues at coordinate 2,427,776 of HG992004.1, read as the reverse complement.
ATTTTTGACATTATTTCGAACTGCATTCAAAGTTATTGAAAAAAAAAATATTGGTAAAGTCAGCAAATAAATTGTCAGTTCTCACAAAATATTTTTATGGTGCCAATCGATCAATTTTCTTAGAAAGATCAAAATACTCTTCCGGACTCACTGATATTAGAGTACTAGATCGTCAGAAATCATCATCATCAAAGTTACATTCATACCGAAATAAAACCCATATCTATGAATGCACTTCCAAATATTTCTGACGTTTCTAGTACTCCAACCTCAAATGGTCCGGAAGAGTGTTTTGATCCTTAAGGGAAATAGGATCGATTGGCATCATAAAAATGTTTTCTGAAAACTGCCCCTTTTCTCGCTGACTGTACATTTTTTTCAAAATCTGTGAATGCAAATATAAATTATTCCAAAAGTTAGGGATGGTCTCATAAGAACGTTTTCTTGTAGCTACAATGGTTAAGGTAGCTGCGCTTCATGCCCCATCTCAAATTACCACCCTGTATATATTTTTAGACTATTTAGGTACATCTTTTTAACAAGGTTATATGTCGTCAGTAAGAATGAGACAAAAACATCTTTATTTAATAGGGCGTTGTGTCAACCGCGTCGTGAATGTTATTTATACTAACAGATAACAGTTACTGAAAGGAACAAATGTTATCTGGTATTTTAAATACCTGTTATTTTTATATTTTTTATCTATGTCATCTGTGTGTATCTATTCCTCATTTTCTATAACGTTAGATATAATTTGAATTGAAAACTGATTTTCACAGCTTTTATTATGAACTAAATAATTTTGAATTGTGTCAATTGTGCTTTAGCTAGGTTCGATAAGAAATATGATTTTTTATTTTATTTATTTGGCTTACCAACAATTGAATACACTAATAGGTACAAAGATATGAGATACATTCAATGGACTTACAGACTAGTGTACCAATTTCTTACAGGTAAGCACAACATGCATTATATATTTATCAAACGTGTTGAGTGCCTATTTAAAATTAAAACTAAATTAATAATAATTTAGCCGATTATTGCAAATTGTATTAACATGGAATTCTGAGCGTCGGGTTATCATATTGTGAAATACAGGTGATATAAAAATCCTTTCATTTAATTTCAGCAGATATATGGTAGTAGTTGGTATTAAGTAGCAGTTTAGTATCAAAACGACTAAAAACTAATCGGGATAACTTGGAACATAGGTATAATACGTTTTCTGAAGGTTTTTAAACAATATTTATTTCAATGTTAACAATAAATAACACCTGACATTTAAGTTATAGTAGAGTAAGAAAAACTGCCCTTAAAAAAAATACAGGACCTCTAGGCGCTTTTTGTTTCCATATTGTAAGTCTTGAGGTCAAACGCTTTGAACTGATGTAATTATTTTTTGTGTACATGTATTTCGATGGTGGGGTAACGGTCCCTTAAAAAGTTGGCCACCTCCTTTTTGACCCAAAGGTTGACTGGTAGAGAATGCCAGTGGCATTAAGTCAGTCTGTGTACCACCAATGTACAGTCAGCTGCACTATTGGTTACCCCTCTCAAGAACAAATATGTTCGTGAGAGGGGTAACCAGTTGGTGCAGCTGACTGTACCTACATGAAATTTAAATAAAGAAAAAAAAATTTTTTGCAGAATCTTTTTTTCTTGGAGTCTGCCATCAGAACTCTGCAGCCCAGTTATTTGGCAATCCTCAGCTTAGACCGGTTGTCAGACTTTCATATTAAGTCTGTCTGTCTGACTGTCAGATTAAGGATTAACCAGTTGCGTACCGCCCATCGTCCCAGGACGACACTTAGTTGTCTTATCTATAATTGTGTCTATAATTACGGTGATTGAGAGTTTAAGCATGAATAAAAGATAACATTAAAAAAAAAAACTTGTGGCAGGTTTGTTTTCAAACTGAAATGTTTTTTTTTGTTTTTATACTATTCCATTAAGGGTTAATCTGTGTCATCAGTAGAATACGTGGTTTGAAGGAATTACGCGAATTCGTTTACACCAAATTGTGCCAACCTAAGGGCGTATACATAAAGAAAGCACCAGCTTCGACCTACTAGCGCTTATCGGTACTGGGGCCTAATTCTCCTAAAATAAATCTTGATAAATCACAACCAAACCAAGGCCGAACCGTTCATTCAGACACTTCTCAATTTCAAAAGCTATCAAATTGTTTGACACAAAAAACAAAATCAATCATTTTAAAAGTTTTCGAAAACAAAAACTTACTGACGGTTGTGGTTCGATTGCGTTTGGCAACAATTTATTCGTTCTGCTTTCAACATCTAACAAAATGAATTCTCCAAAATCCATTTGTTTTGCAAAAATAGCTTCAAATAATCTTTATCTACCAACTTTTAACTGACGACAACAATTCGTGATAATTCGAGAAATTTACCGATAAGAACTGTCAAAACTCGACATAATCGATAAGATTTGTCGATTATATCGAGGCCTCGATAAAATACGATCCGAGCTACCTTTGTCGTTTTATCAATATCTTATGTCAAATTTGACGTTTAGAGTAGATAAATTTCTCGAATCGACTCGATAAAAAGAACCGTGCTCGCACTGCTGGTTCGCCAAACAGTATAGAGACTACCTGCGCCGACTAACTGCGCGGACCAGCACCGACAAGTGCTGACAGATCGGCGCCGGCAACTAGCTTTCTACGTGTGCACGCACTTAGAGATGAGGAAAACGTACTAATATCTTCCAAACAAAAAAAAAATAACTCAGTTCATTTAACAATCACATAACATCTTACATAACAAACAACACATGATTCACCATTTATACCATCACCAAAATAAAACCAAAACATTTTGGTTTTTACGAGCGAACCGATCTACGAAATCGTGAGAACATCTAAAAGAAATGTTTCTATGACCATAATAGTACTAATTGTTATTGATATTGGTGTATTGTCATACTTTTTAATAGCCGACTATTAAGACTAAGGTATCCGTCGTGGGCTGCAGAGGTTAGGCAGTCATCGAATTATGTAAAACTAACTCGTATCTCAAAGGAACTCGTCTATACAACGTTATTTTTAGTAAGTATAAACAAAAACCCAGACACCCCAACAAGATTTTCATCAGAACTGCCTGAATATGTGTTTTTTTTAATAAATCTCCAAGTTACACCGTAGTTTATGTCGCGATAAGTTCCCTAGTAAAGTTTGAAATGCCTGAGACGTGCTATGCAGGGGTTGTCTAATACACGGAAACTGACCGAACGGACCATCTCAAGCCTCAAGGTGTCTATTCCCGTCAACTGTTAAGGGTAGAAATCTAATGAAACAAAATTGATATTTTTGAAAAAATAAATGTGGTGTAAAAAATATGTCAATCGATTCTCCTAGTGATTCTGAACAAACTAGTTTCAGGTTTAGTATATACTTGTATAAGGTTGTATAAGCAATTATGATCGTAGCATCCGTTAGCCTAGTCTTTTTTCTCAACTATGTCGGGATCAGCATTCCAGTCTAACCAGATGCGGCTGAATACCAGTATTTTACACGGAGCAACTGCCATCAGACCTCCGCAACTTAGTTACTGGGCAATGCCGGTATCCTAAGGTTGTCACAGTTTTGGGTTTATGACTACCCGTAACGACTGTCATTGGTATGTATATAATAATAATAATTTATCTTTATTTCAGACATACGTCCATACATTTTTACAAAGAACACGTTAGTAGTATTGTTTGTAGTTTACACAAAAAATATAACAAGGTGTTAGTAGTTTGTTAGTAAACAAAACAAGTTACACAATAATTACAAAAAAATATTTCCTATTTCTGTGCAGGTGTACACTTGCCCAGTACACAGTAAAAGGACTGTTTATTTTGCACGCTAACTTTTTGAGGACAGTGTTGGTGCTACCACGGACCCTGCTCATCATCGACGCAGTTGTTTTCCTAATGAAATATAATGAATGTATATGACACCCGGGACTGATGGTTTAACGTGCTTTCTGAGGCACGGAGGAGTCTAGATATTGTGTAACGAAGGGTCACCCATCCACGGACTGACCGTGGCAAGTGCAGCGACCTTGCAAATCATGACCCTCCGTGTCTCGGAGAAAACGTTAAGGGCTTGCGCAGACGAGGGACAATGGCGGACAAAATGTTCGCGATGCGCTCTTATTAGTACAACCACAGTGTACCTACTTACTACATACAGTGGGTCAGCGCCCATACATTTGACAGGTCCTATGAAATGTCAAAAATATGTAGGGGCGGAGGTTATGTCCCAATTATGCAGTATGGCTACTCGGGACATAACCTCCGCTCCTTCACCCCGCAACCCCCCGCACCATTGCTCTGCGACAATTTTCTACGTTGACTGACTGTAAGATATAGGTAGACTGTGGTACAACTATATGGTTGCACTTTGTCCGCGCAATACTCCATATCGCCTGGCGGTATACGCGGACAAAGTGCAACCTAATGACAGTAATAATAAGAGCGCGCCGCGGACATTTTGTCCGCCATTGTCCCTCGTCTGCGCAAGCCTTAAACCGTTGGTCCCGGGTGTTATAAGAATACCTATGACAGTTGTTACGGGTAGTCAGAAGCCCGAAAGTCTGATATCGGCATTGCTGAGTACCTAATTAGGTTGTGGATGTCTGATGGCAGTCGCTTCGTGTAAAATACTGGTATTCAGTCGCATCTGGTTAGCTGGAAGCTGACCACAACGTATTTGGGAACAGGCTATGCAGATAGGATGCTCTGAGTTTGAATACCTGCTCTGATTTTATTATGTTGTAGTCTACAACAAGAGCGTCACTAAAACATTTAGAATCTGACTTCCTCGTTGATCTAGTGGTCGCAAGCATGACTGTTGAGCGTGAGGTCCTAGGTTCGATCCCCATGTCGGAAAGTATCATTGTGGTTTTCCGTGTGAAATTTGTCAGTAGCAGCCTGGAGTCTGGATTTGCGCCCGGCTGATGGCAATAAGCTCGCCACCTATTATATGGAACTTTATAACGGCGAAATGAGGGTGTACTATACAATGTATCCGATCATGAACTAGCGATATTCTAGGCACTTATATAGCAACTATTCTAGTACACAAATACACTTACACACTAGGGTCCAATCCACTTCCCCGCTATTTGGCAGCCATTTTGCTTTTTTGTTGAGATATTCTGTATCTTAAAATTATGAAACCATTCTATCGTAATGTAAACGATAGACAATATTGTTGCCCTCCGCATAAGCCTACTTTTATCTCAGTAGGACCAAAACTTTGAGAGATATGACTTTTTTTGTACACACGTACAGAATATCTCAACAAAAAATGGAAGTGAATTGGACCCTAGTGTATAGTGTATTTGAGTACTAGAATAGTTGCTATATAAGTACCTAGAATATCGCTAGTCCATAACCGGACACATTGTATACACCTCTGCACAATCCTTCGGAGAATACAAGCGTGATGTTAATGTAGAACCATTCACTGCCATTGCCACTCTCTATGTAAACTGCACATTCCAAAACTGCACCAATCTTATCTGACATCTGATCCGCTCTAAAACAATACATAACCTTGTCTCAAGTAGACCGTAAATACTTTTATTAAGTTACAAAATACGTATCTTAAATCGTTCAATTTCATTATACTAATGTGTAAGGCTGTAGCCAGATGACTCAGAATTAAATCTTTGCAATCTTTATTATTTTATTCGCTGCGTTCGTACTGTACGTAATACCGTGGCCACACATTGGACTCAACAAATCCAAGCTTGGCTCCAAGATTAAATGGGAAGTTTTATTTATTTAAATTCATTTACAACAATATAAGCCACCAAAACGTTTACATGCTAAAGAGAGTAAAAAAGTACAAAAATCTCCAGTAAAATTATAGAGCAAAGCATTACACATTGACGGCTAAGAAACAATAATATTTTATTTTTTAATACATTAATATTATCAGAAAATATGTCGGCATCTAGGCAGTTATCAACAAATTCATTCAGTGAAGCGATTGCTTTGGCGGTTGGGCTTTTGTTGGAATGAGGTGAGCGCCAGGTGATAGGGTGAGCTAGTAGTCGTTTTGAATCCAACTACTGTTCACATCACTGTTCAAGTGTCGTTGGAGACCCATCCACACATTGGTGTATTGGCTCCAAGATATTACTTGGTGCCAATACGGCCAATGGGAGGCGGCGGTATAAAAGTTAAAAATAGTACACATCATAGCTATTTCAAACAGCTACACTCGGGAGCATGAATCCTCGTCACCAACATATACCTTAAGTATCTCGGAAACTAAGAATGATAGCTTATTTAAATAAGAAAACATTTTATAGACTATTTAAGACGTTTTATTATTTTGATAAATCTGTGAATGTAATTCAAATTATTTTCAATAATTATGGGCAGTCTCCTAAGAACATTTTTCTAACGAAAAAGATACCGTCCGCGAAGCCTAAGCTGAGCTTTGCATTTGTGTGAGAATGAGTGCAGACGCATCCTTTGCTTGGTTTAAATCGGTTTATACTGCTTTTTGGCAATCGATTCTATGTGCACTCCTACAAATGCAAAGCTCAGCTTACGCTTCGCTAATTGTAACTGTCCTTATTAGTATCGCATCTCAAATAAGGTTTTTGTTAGTTCTGACGTTTTTAGTACTCCAACCTCAGTTGGTCCGGAAGTCTTTTGATCTTTATGGGAAATAGGGTCGATTGGTATCATAAAATGTTAAGTGAAAACTGCCCTTTTTCTCGTTGACTGTAAATATTTTTACTTACTTTAAATATTTTCAGCAACACAAAGTCCATACTCCTAAGAACGTTTTTCTGTAGCTACAACGTAGTAGCTAGCTATTATTGCCCGTCTCAAATGATCACCCTGTCTATGATGGATATGATGGGGTGCATGAAAAGAGCCTCCACGAGTGACGATACTTAAGTACGTCCGGCGCACCCTGGGCAGTCAGCCCCGCTACCAACCTTGCTGACTGGCTAATCTTTTCACCACAGCATGACCTATTTTCGTATAGCTCATGCTGACACGAGAAAAGAAGAAGAAAACCCTGTCTATTAGGATGGAGTAAGTATGTATAATAATGTATATTTTCTTGGTCAATGTTCTATTATCTAAACGCACCTTTAGCTAAGCTCAAAATCGTTTTGCTCACTTTCAGCTGCTAAGTAAAATGTAGCATTATTCTGATGTGCAACTGATAATACATAAGTGCAATACCAGAAATTATTGCAACATGTTACAATTTATATTTATTTTAAGTTAGTTATAATAACGGGCGAAGCGTGGATGAAAGTATTATTTGATAATCTCGGTATGAAATGAATTTAGGAATGAGTAAAATCGCGTATGATAAAAAAACCGGCCAAGTTAGAGTCGGACTCGCGCACGAAGGGTTCCGTACCATCTATACAACATATATAAAAGGAGAAGCTGACTGACTGACTGGCTGATCTATCAACGCACAGCCTAAACCGCTGGGGTTAGAAAGTTGAAATTTTGACAGTAGGTTCCTTTTGTAACGTAAGCATCCACTAAGAAGGGATTTTTCGAAATTCCACCCCTAAGGGAACTCCCTTAGGGGTTGAATTTCGAAAAATCCCTTCTACTTGAACCCGTTAAGTGACGATTTTCCATACAGACTTTCATCCCCTATTTAACTAAATAGGGGATGAAAGTTTGTATGAAAAATCGTCACTTAACGGGTTCAAAATTTCACGCAAGCGAAGCTGCGGGCGAAAGCTAGTTATCTATAAAAACGGCAAAAAAATCATGTCTGTTGTATGGGAGCCCCCTTAAATATTTATTTTATTGTATTTTTTTGTACTTTTTGTTATAGCAGCAACAGAAATACATCATCTGCGAAAATTTCAACTGTCTAACTGTCACGGTTCATGAGATACAGCCTGGTGACAGACGGACAGCGGAGTCTTAGTGACAGGGTCCCGTTTTATTTACCCTTTGGGTACAGAACCCTAAAATCATCATTGATGTCATTATCAGCTCACTGCTGGGGCTACATGGGCTAAAAGCAACGACTGGCAACAACTAAAGCCCCGGCTACATTTAGCTGCGATGCGAACTGAGACTCAGAAAAGCTGTTCTTCCAGTCTAACCAGATACGGCTGAATACCTGATTACGGCTGAAAATGACTAGGGTCAACGAGACCAAGCCAAATAATATATAATAATAAAAAAAATCACGTCAATTCTCAAACAACAACGTAAGTACCGAGCATCGCCGCGGGCAAGAGATAGTTATCTAACACAAGTCGGCCAATTACGTATCAGATGTTACCAGTCTTGATCTAATAAGTAAGTGGGTATTAAGTCCATGCTGACGTAACTTACTTTCTGTGACATTGTTGAGATCAAGATGCATCTGTGTTTGTTTGTCCAGCAGTATGACGAAACTGCTGGACTACACGGCGACTACAACGGCCGACTATACGTAATTGGACATGGTTTTGATTAGAATGTTCTCATCGATCATTTTGCTTGAAGATGAAATAGAGAGATTGTTCTTTTCCTGTTAGTGTGGTAACTTCTAGAATTTGCATTTGCTGGTTATTGTTCTGCCCAACCTTTTCAGCTTCCAGTCAGTGAGGCTGAATATCAGTATTTTACATGGAGCGATCTGCCATCAGACCTCCGCAACCCAGATACTGGGCAATGCCGATATCCTGGGGTTAGACCGGTTGTCAGACTTTCGGGCTTCTGACTACTCTAAACGACTGCCATAGGTATTTGTATGACGTCCGGGACCGATGGGTTAACGTGCTGTCCGAGATACGGAGGGACATACTCCGAATGTGTAATGAACTCCTCCTGTTAATTAGCAATTTGCATCGCTGATCACTCTCTAGGGGAATACCCCGGATCATATTGAGAGCAAAACACAATCAGCCACTTATTGTCCTACGGCTGGGCATGGGCCTCTTCTCATAATAAGAAGAGTACAGACTTTAGTCAAACAGTCACTATTGATTACTTTTTTGGAGCCCTCTCAGGTGTGCAGGTTTCACAATGTTTTCCGAAAATGGTAATCAAATTCTTGTACTGAGTTTTCAATGGTATGTTTAGGTCTGCCAACCTGCTCCAGTGGACCGAATCTTAAACCCTTCTGTTTCTGAGAAGATGCCTGGGCTCAGCAGTGAGACAGTAATGGGCTGATTATTGTAACAGTTGAGTTAACTAAAATAAGGTTGAGCTACACAACACCTAATGCATGCGTGCCGTCAGTTGGGACATGTCAACTCAAACCTGCTATGGCTATTTCCTTAAAAATCCATTCCAGACGTTATTCTACATTGTTACACTTGCAGTTCTATACAATGTCTGGACTTTACTTTTCTTCTCAGAGCCAGTCAGATAGGAATTTCCGGCGCCATTCTTAAAAAAACAATACATTGACTTGTAAAAGTGTCTGTAATAGATTTATTTAGAGACATAAACATTATTTATCATTTATCAGTTTACCCAACCCGAAGACCGAATCCAGGATGTCACGATCGGCAGCTACGCTTACGGCCTCTCTAAGCCGGTCAATATTTTACTAATCTTTACTGCAGTTAAAATTGTCATACATGACTGTTATATAACCGTCCAGATGTGTTTGAGTCACAGACTAATGTAGACTTATGCAACTCCTATTTGCCGAGTTCCTGATTATAAATAGGTCCACTTTATTGATTTCTGTAAGTGTCAATGGAGGTGGTTTAGTTATGTTTCATTTATAATAATGTAAGTGTAATACTGCTGAACTGTCTTTGTAACCAACTTCGAAACGGAGGTCATTAATTCGATGAGTTTTTTTTAATGAATGTCCACTGATTTCTTTGATATTTTTGAACCGATTTGAGTAACTCTTTTTTGTTTGGTGCGGAATACTATCGAGTTGGTCCCTTATGAATTTCATAAATTTTGGTTGAGTAGTTTTTTACACTATTTTTATATGAAATATCTATGTAGATGACGTTCTAGTTGTAGTAGTGGGCCACGAATTTGTACAATTTGTAATTGTAAATTGTGGCAGATGAAAAAGTAAAAACAGACTTTTAAAAGTCGGTTTTTCATTTTTCGTTACTTTTTTAATGCTACATGCCATTGAAGGATCAATGATAACATTTATTATATTCACGAAGAGTGCTGACGTTTCTTCTTCACAGCATAAACACTAGGAAGCGGTGAAGGGCGGGCGTTGTTGCTGTTCCGAAGTGAGACGAGTGGTGGCGAGCGATCCCGAGTGGTAGCACACACCAAACGAACTGTATACACGTTGGCGCTCGCCTGCATTCGGCCAGCTAGGCGAGCGACGACTAGCAATGGCGAGGTTAGGCAAATGGTCTATACGTTGGTACTCATTTTCGCTCGGCGAGCTCAAAAGATGCTATATCATATTAATGATTAATTACGAGTTACTCACGTATCCGAATGCAGGCATGCCCGGACAACGACGATCTTAATCATCAGCTGATTACGCTCGCCTTTTTGCGACGACTCGCTTGAGTTCGATTCACGACCTCGCTGCATGATTAAGGGCTCTGTTTGGGTCCGAAACTAGTCGTGCAATCCCGAAAAATGCACGTGAGTAAACTGTAACTAATCATAAATTATGTGAATGTGTCTCACGACAGCTATATGCTATATCATTGATGGCATGTACGATAAGATTCGTCATGCTCTTCAATTCAATGTCATCAAAACTGCTTACCGTGTGAAGGCGTGAAAGATTTCTATCATATACACGCACGTCGTTCTTATTATCCACGAGCTTGTTCTCACATTGGACTCAAGCCCTTGACACAGCAATAGCAATAAACGTTTACACCGATATCATTATCGAACTGGTCCAATGACGTAATATTATTATTTTCTTGTTGACATACAGGTTTATGGCTGAGCCTCGCACAAAACCTCGCACCGCTAAACCCATATCCACCAGAGCTGTGCTAAGCTGCGTAGCGAGGAATGTGTTTTGTAAGCACTAATAGAATCACTTCATTTACCTAGCTTCGCTCTGCGCAGCTCTGGTGGATATGGGTTTAGCGGTGCGAGGTTTTTGTTCACACAAAACAAGCAAGAAATGCGAGCGAGGGATGTGTTGCGAGGAATGTGTTGCTAGGAATGTGTATTATTCTCCCTCATATTCGAAAAGAGTCCGCTGCCTATCCTCGCACCGCTCATTTGTACACATTAACACATTACACATTAACACATTAAACATTAACACGTTACACATTAACACATTACACATTAACAAGTTACACATTAACACATTAACACATGACACATTAACACATTTTAATGTGTGAACATTACACATTAACACGTTACACATTAACACATTACACATTAACACATTACACATTAACACATTACACATTCCTCGCACAGCTTTGTGGGATAGGGTCACACCGTTTCACATCCTCGCTACACATTTTCGCACCGCACATTTTCCTCGCACAGTTCTGTTGGATGCTCAGCCTTACGCTGTGCTTGCCGTGGTCAATTCGCGGATGAAGAAACCCTCCGTGCCTCGGAAAGCATGTTCCGTCGGTCCCGGGTGTCATTTGAATACCTATGACAGTCGTTACGGGTAGTCAGAAGCCCGAAAGTCTGACAACCGGACTAACCTTAGGATATCGGCATTGCTCAGTAACTTGTGTGCTGAGGTCTGATGGCAATCGCTTTGTGTAAAATACTGGTATTCAGCCACATCTGGAGGTCTACTCTCTAAGCACGAAGTCCGTGGTTTCGGCCTTAGTTACGAGCGTTTCCTACTCCCTATCACTTATGGACATACGATTATTTCGGGGCCCGAATTAAGAATGAATGACAACACGATTTGACAGTTGTCCGTACTATCGATGTGTTTTTGCCCGTCCGAAAAGTTGAACTTGACACTTGTTTTGTTCACTCCTACGTTTCGGGCTACTTTCGGACGGGCGACTAACTTCGTTGACGGACTTAGGGAGTAGGCCCCCGGTTAGACTGGAAGATGATCCCCAACATAGTAGGGAAAAGGGTAGGCAGAACAATATAATATTATAAATGTGAAAGTTTGGATGTTTGTGAGTTTTTGAATTTGGAAATTTGTTAATCAATCACGCCTTAACAGCTGAAGGGATTTGGATGAAATTTAGCACACAGGTACACCATGACCTGGATTAAGACATAAGATACTTATTATCCGTGTACATCAAGTATGGGGTATGTAAGTAATAATGTTATGTTAGATTGACGTTTGATTGAAATGACACGTTTGGTGCAGTGGCTAAGCGCGAAACTTCTGCGCTACGGGTCGTTAAGATTAGTTATGTTAATAATTTGTGTTAATAATGTTGTGTTAATAATTTAATTATTTTGTTTTTATTCATAGTTTCCCATTTTATTATTGTAAATACATAGTTTAATAATGAATAAGTTTAATAAGAACTGGCAATTATTTTATAAAAATTTCGTTCGTAACTGTCGCATTATTACCTACGAGTATGTCGCATATTAGGTAAAACCTGTAATGATAGTTTAAATTCATATTTATGATTATTTACGGTTTACTCACGTGCATTTTTCGGGATTACCCGACTAGTTTCGAACCCAAACGGAGCCCTTAATCATGAGCTGAACACGCGGCGAGGTCTATGAATATGAATATGATAATAGGAATATGAATGTGTCTCACGAAAGTTATAATACAAAGATAGTTTAAATTGTTACAAAATAAATAAATAAATCAAGTAGTTTCCCTAGAATGCGAGTGAAACCGCTACTCACTCAACTCAACAGCTAGTGTTATCATATTTTTAACAAAACAAGTGTTAGATCGCTATCCGTGTTGCTACTTACATTAATAACACCATGACCACGCGTTACTATTGCGCGGTTACAAATTACCATAAAAATCCCATAAGAATTCAGTTTACAAGTAGAGTCATCACAACGAATGGAGGTCAATGGCACAAACCTACGGCGCACGTACAAAAAACTGCGTGAGATTGGTATGGTGTAAGGAATGGGAACAAGCGGCTTCCCTCAAAAGGCCATTCTTAACATTGATACACTCGCATAGTTTTTACAGGTATCACAAAGTCTGGACTTTAAAAGATACGTTGAACTCTGAGTTTGATTCGGAATTTCTTCTCAGAGGTAGTCAGACAACGCCGACGAAATCTAGTCTTAAAAAATGCATAAACTTGACTTGTAAAACTGTCTCTAACAGATTTATTTACAGAAATATAATCATGTATCATTTATTTATTATCATTTTTACTATAACCCCAGCTTTACAAAACGTTAATCTTCTTAAAATGATGCATGTACGCAGGCTAAGAACAACTTATGAAGCTCTGAAGTTCTATAAATGGGATAAAACCATCTGATTTCCCAGGCCAGGCAGATATCCGGGGTTGCGGTGCATGCGGCTGCGAATCCCGTGACCCCGGCCAAGGGTCAGGTAAGAGTCCGGCATAACCTCGGGAAGGCGAAGGGTACCCATGAGGATTTTCCCACGATAAAAAAAAATACCAGGCAGATATCAGCAACATAGTTGCGAGAGAAATGATTACAGGCTCGCCCGACAAGCCTTTTATTTAATCACGCATGGATTTGAATCCATATTGCCCAACTAACACTAAGCTTGGGCTAAGCTAAGGCTAGTTCGAAAGCTGAGGTCGAGCATATAAACGCCAGAACTCCATAACAAAAAATCAAGGCAGTCTATTTTAATTTCCATCCCTATCGTGGGACATTGTAATTAATTAATTACAATTGAACTTTTACAACGGAACATTTTTATTGTTCGTGTCTTATTGCTCTGGTTTTTTTTGTGCTGTCTCTATTTTATTCTGAATATTTTTTTTTCTTTTTTTCATTCTAACAAATATTTTTTATCAAACCGCTCCCACGTCCGCTCCCGCGTTCGCTCCTGCCAACCACCACACACCCCACCATTTGATATAATATTCTAATCTTTACATAACACCTGATCTAGTTACTTACACGTACCGTACACGGCTTACACAAGTAACCCAAACGTTTTACCATGTGCTCGAAAGAGGGGTAATGTGTAAACGTAATAAAGAACATGTCGTGTGGTCACATGTTCACTTTTCCATTGCGTAACGGTCAATTGGTCACTGAATATATTACAGCTCTAATATTGACTCCTTATAGTGATGTTACGGCGATCTGCACGGCTGATGGAGTTGCGACAAAATTGTGCTTTTTAATCGAGTTTGTTATGTGAGCGGTATTTGTCGTATGAGCGTGAATAATTATCAAGATGCGATGGCTTATTTTATGGTTGTTGAAGCAGACTGAAAATATCGCATCCTAACTAATATTATAAATGCGAAAGTGAGTTTGTTTGTTTGTTACCCTTTCACGCCTAAACCACTGAACCAATCACCCTGAAGTTTTGGATATACGTTGTCAGGTGTACAGGAACTTAGTAACAAAAATTGGGCTATTTAAATATAAATAAAAAGAAAAGTCCTGACTGACTGACTGACTCATCAACGCCCAGCCCAAACCCTTAGACCTAGAAAGCTGAAATTTTGCACAGAGGTTTCCTTTGTAATGTAGACAAGGATTAAGAAAGGATTTTTTGAAATTCAACCCCTAAGGGAGTTAAATAGGGGATGAAAGATTGTATGGAAAATCGTCACGTAACGGGTTTAAAATTTCACGCAAACGAAACTGCGGGCAAAAGCTAGTATCCAATAGAATTGAGGTATCTTATGGCAAATCCCAAAGCATGCTAATTATATATGTAAAGTAGCCAATGTTTTTATAACAATTGGTGTCACAACATCTTACACAAATATTAGCACAACATTAAAACTATGCAGACATTCAAATTATAAAGAAATGCGGACGAATCAACATAATTTTATGTTTTAAATTCAATTTTTTTAATTAACTGTTATAACCACATCATTAAGTCTGATCAGTTTATAAATGCATACAAAGTGATTCTGCATCTTTTTAATATACTATCTAATACTGACTTATGCTAGGGTTTAATTTTTAACTTTACTTTTTCCTATTTGTAGAATCTTTTATTTATTTAATACACTTGGGAATACGAATCCGGGTCACCAACATAAACCTTAATATCTCGGAAACTAACAATGCTAGCTTATTCAAATAGAAAGATATAGAGATGCTGCAAGGCGGCTGGTCGACACTTTCCGTGACCCGAAGGCTGGCCTCTACTTTGGCCAAAGGATTAGCATTGCCATACAACGTGGCAAAGCTGCCAGCCTTCTGGGCACGTTACCAGTCGACAGCGATGCGGAGGAATATTTTGATGCCCTGTTTTATTTTATAGATTTATTAGGATTTTATCTTTATTTGCATATACTTTTATTTGCAATTATGTAAATATTGTTTGTGTAAATAAAAATCTTAAAAGAAAGTATTTTTTTGACTATATGTATGACGGCGCGTCGAGAGAATTGGCTTGACAACGCCAAACTTAATTGATTCCTGGACGAATGACATCTACCAGATGACAGCGGTCAATGTCAATTTGACGTAACACCGAGGACTGGGGAGGCGGCCGGCAAAAAGCTAGACAGATAACGTCAGAGCTATCGAGCAAAACCCCGGTGTTGATTATTAATGGTGATCATGATTAAGATAACTAAAGTGATTGGGATTGGATGCATGTGCGCTCGCGCCCCACGTACTCGGTGGAACGTCGTCTATCTTTGTGCATCATTTTATTTGTGTTTGTCAAAGTACGACTTGAAATTGATATCAAAGACTTTAATTTGCTTCTCCTCGCCCGCAAACCCACGTATAGTACGGTGGCTGCTTTTGATAAGGATAACCAAATGCCTTCATGTATAAGAAGTTTTATTAATTTTATTTGAGTAGTATTAACTTGTCTATTAAATACTTTTATTTCAATAATCTACCCTTCTTAGTTTCCGAGATATTAAGGTTTGTGTTGGTGACCCGGATTCATTGCCTCCGAGCGTATAATATTCAGTTTTTATCAATGACACTGACTTTTAATCAGTTACAATGGTTAACAGAATTATTAGAAAATATTGTAAGGCACATTATAATCGTGAAAAGAGAATACCTGGCGTAGAATATTATTATGCGATGGTATTACTTCATCGTTAATTAAAAGCCATTTTGTTCCAAAAAGCCGTACTGTGTATCTCTACGTACTGAAGTCAAAATCGAAGCATTCATATCAATTAGACAATTTACAGACACTTTTGAATTGTCAAAAAAAAGGAAGTTGCTGCAGCGTTCCAAAACTGTAGATTCCTATGGAGAAGAACGTGCAATAAACTTCATAGTTACTCTTTTCCATCAATTATTTACAGTTGGTTACATCGTGAATAAGAAAAATAAATGTGAGAACAAAGTAAGATACGCTATGCTAATAAGAGTACCTTTCATTCATTTGCCACGGCAGATTAGAGATAACCAGTCCCAACTGACGGCGCCCGTTCACGAACATGACGCATCACTACATACCACATTCAGACTACCTATCTTTTACGTCATCTTTAGACAAAGAAACCTTTCTATTAGTTACTTATTCTTGTACCTTTTTTATGACTAGGTATGTGCATCCAATGAGATATGTTGCGATATATTTATATGATGTAACTATGTATTAAATGCAGTTGTTTATTTGCGTTTCAAACGCAAGACCGTAAAGATGCTATGCACTGAATATAATTGGATTTTACCTTCTCTCTGTATCTGTACAGGGCCAGACTTGGAGGTCGGCAACAGGGCCGGGTTTAATACAGGGCCTCCATAATAAGAGTTTTTGTTTAGATAATAAATAAAAACTAGCTTTCTGACAAAAATGATCATATCGATATCATTCTCTTTGCAAGTAAATAAGAAAAAAAGTTACAACCCGGAAAGGTTGACAAGAGAATTATATCGATATCATTTTCTTTGTCGGTAGATAAGAAAAAAAATTACAACCCGGAAAGGTTGACAAGAGAATCATATCGATATCATCGATATCGTTACCGATATCATCTCATAACTATCCTAAATCATGCTACTGTATTTACTGAAACTGTTAAAGATATTTATTTTAAAATAGTAACCATGGAGTTTCTTGCCGGATCTTCTCCATAGGAAACGACAAATTAGAACCGTGCACCTAAATTTGACTTTTCATAAGCGCCTGTAATGGTGATGTGAAATAAAAAAATTAGTTTGATTTTAGAAAAAAAAACACATTCTCGAGGCACGGAGGGGTCTCGATGTGTAACGAACGGTCACCCATCCACGGACTGGCCGCGGCAAGCAGAGCCTTAACCTTGCAAATTATATCATCCGTGCGATTGTTAATTAGACACGAGCCCCTCCTATTCTACAGTTTGTATAATTATATTGTATAATAGGAGTCATAAGTTAGAACACATTTAAGGTAGGTATGTCTTAGGCTGGACATCCACCAGAGCTGTGCGAGGCATGTGTAATGCGTAATGTGTTAAAGTGTACAAATGATCATCTACCTCTTCCAAACACAATCTATTGACTGACTGGTAGGCACATAATTTTCGGCTTCGTCCCAACTGATCCCTAGTCCCAACTCGCCTCTTTTTTATATGCCTATTAGCTGCCGACGAATTTTCAAATTTGACGACACGTTTGGTGCAGTGGCTAAGCAAATGGCTTCTGCGTTACGGGTCGTGGGTTCGATTCCCACACGGAACAAAAATTTCTATGGCCTACAGATGGTTGTTTCGGGTCTGGGCGTTTGTGTATGTGAGATTTGTGTCTGTAAACACACCCACGATACAAGAGAAATCTTAGTGTGGGGCAAACGTTTTAATAAAAAAAAAAAACCTCGCACATATTCCTCGCAACACATTCCTCGTAACACATTACTCGCAACACATCCCTCGCTCGCATTTCTCGCTTGTTTTGTATGAACAAAAACCTCGCTCCGCTAAGCCCATATCCACCAGAGCTGCGCAGAGCGAAGCTAGGTAAATGAAGTGATTATATTGGTGCTTACAAAACATATTCCTCGCTACGCAGCTTAGCACAGCTCAGCCTTAGACTACTCAAAACAATCAGCTGTGTTTAAAGATTGTGACATCTTATAGGTTAGTAGTCCAGATCAGCTGTTCTCTGATAATTATCTTCCTTTCACTGTAGTGTTACCGGTGATATTCAAGACAAACGCATAGTTTTCAATCCATTTACGTGATATTGCACGGCTTGGAATTTGACTTATCTTAGTGTTGAATCAATCAATTCAACCTATTACGATGCGGTTGAAATACAGGATGAAAACGAATTCTTGTAATTATTTAAAACTATTGCTGGTATAGATTAACAGGATTTTGCTTGATGAAATTATAACACTTACTTTAAAACAGTCATCAGCAGTGATCGGAAAAGGGTGAGCTAATTTACCTAAACTTCAAAGAACAGAGACAAAAACTGGAGACTTCCTTACGACAACATTTTTTTTTCGGGAGAATTCTCGGAGATTGTCTTTCATTTGTTTTCAAAAAATAAAGGACAATCTCCTTTTTTGAAAACAATAAACAATCTATTTTTTAAAAACAATGAAAAACGTGTCATCTGGTTTTGTGACAATTTTGGGAAACTAAAATAGGAAACGAATTTAATGGTTTTTTGTACTATTAACATTAATACATATTAAATGTACTTTGGTGATGTCCCGAAACCCGGAATAATTTTCACGAAAAAAAAATGTTGTCGTAAGGAAGTCTCCAGTTTTTGTATCTGTTCTTTGAAGTTTAGGTAAATTATCTCACCCTTTTCCGATCACTGGTCATCAGTGATAGTTTAACACATTCGAGTCCACCACACTATTCATAGAGCTCATATGCCATCCCGCCATACATATTGCTAGTGGACCTTCCAGGAAGGGTCCTCGGCATTACGTTTGGGCTAAGAGTGAACCTTCGGTGAACCTTCCTGGCATTAGGTTAAAAACCTTGAAAAATACGCTACTACGTCGTAAAATAGGTGTTTGCTTGTTTCATGACGGTGAATTTTCCAAGAAAAACCTGCTTTTAAAATGAGCCCTCCACGAGAACACCCGGCATGGCGAATGCGACTACAGGGTGCCCTCCTGGAAGACACCCGGCACTGAAGGTTTTAAGTGGCTCGCAGAATAGTACCCCTTTTCCGACTAACCTTGTATATTAAGTATTTTAACCATGTACATATATTTTTTTCTCTTCACTTTTTGCGCATTGGCTTAGCGATTGACTTTTGCGCTTACGGGTCTTGGGTTCGATCCTTGCACGGAAAAAATATTTGTATGGCCTACAGATAGTTGTTCCAAGTCTGAGAGTTTGTGCATGTGAAGATGTTTGTCTGTAAACGCACCCAAAATCACGATACAGTAATCTCAAAGTGAGGCGTTTATAAAAAAACAAAATCTATACATTAGCCAACTTTTAAGCGCCGCAGATCTACGCTACAAAATTATGTATTTCATCATAACTATTGCAAATCTATTTGTCAAAATATCAACGAGATGTTGCATTTTATTTGATTGCGTAAGTCAAAATTCTTTGTGACTGTTTCATTGCACAAGTCAAAAATGTTTTTGATTTGTCCCATTGCATCATCATCTGCCTAGCCTTTTCCCAACTATGTTGGGGTCGGCTTCCAGTCGAACCGGATGCAGCTGAATATCAGTTTTTTACATGGAGCGACTGCCTATCAGATCTGCACAACCCGGTAACTGGGTAATACGATACTCTTGGTAAGACTGGTTGTCAGACTTTCTGGCTTCTGACCAACAGTAACGACTGTCAAAGATCTACAAATGACAGCCGGGACCAACGGCTTTACGTGCTTTCCGAGGCACGGAGGAAACTCGCTATGGTAAATGGTCACCCATCCACAGACCAACCTCGGCAAGCGTGGCTTAACCCGGAAGATCGGTCTATGCGGCTGTAATTATTTAGCCACGAGCTGCTTTTTGATTTGTCCTATTGCATAAGTCAGAATGTTCATTTTGATTTGCACTATTGCGAAATACTTGTCAACGAAGCTGTCTTTAAACTTAATGTTTGAAGATGTATTTTTTCAATGAATGGTTAATTATGTATGAATAAATTGTTATCTCGCTAATGTAATCGCTTAAAATGTTGGTAATTTATAGCTAATTGTTGCGTCTCAATGACGACACGTTTAGTGCAGTGGCTGAGCGAGTTCGATTCCCGCACGAAACAAATATTGTTACGGACTACAGATAGTTGTTCCGCGTCTAGTTGTTTTAATCCATTCAAAATTCCCCCAAGCATCGCCACATCGACCGGTCTTGTGCTTCTCGCATCCAGCGGATTCCCGCGACTTTCACCAGATAGGTTCGTGTTATCCATGTTGGGGCGGTTTGCCGTAATCGCCACGCTTGGCAGGCGGGTTTGCGATCGCAGTATGGTTGTTAAAGTACTCAGAGAACGCTGCTGCCCATCCTCTAGTGAATCCTTTAGTCGCCGTCCACGACACCCATGGGAAGAGATGGGGTAGTGCTATTCTTTACGTCCGGCAACACACGGGACAATTTTTTTTTAAATTCATCCCCTGAATATTTGAAAAAGGGTGATAAAGCTTATAAAGTTTACAAACTTTATCACTTTTCTTCATATTTTTGGGGTCGTTTTGTTAAATCGTTAAATATTTATTTATTTTGTTATTTACTTTCAAGAGCATTTGTGCCAAGTTTCAAGTTTATAAACCCAGGGAATGAGTTTTTTTTTTCGTGAGTGGTGTTTTTTTTTCTATTTGGCTCCTGTAGATCGTCGTTGCGGACTGTTTCTACCTAACCGGGCAGCTATTGGCGAGACCTGAAGGGTCTCCAACCCAACTGAGTGGTGAGACCGCTCAGGAGAATTTATATGTAGCGCGATGCATACGCGTAACGCGACGAAACATGAGCCGCGCAAGATACATTCGGTGTGTCTGCAGCCTGACTCGCTACTTAACTTTTCCCTACCTGTGTGTAGATCGAACTTAACCGTCGAAGAACAAACAAGTTTGATTGACTTACAAGCCGCACGGCCTAGTGTTTGTTATCTACCTAGATTATATCTCAAGAGATTGCTAAAATACTTTCTGTTCGATCTCATTGCATTAATTAGAAAGCCAATATTTCAATTATAATCGATATTATTTTGGTAAATGAAATCTGTTAATTGATTTCTATATTAGTGCTTGTGTAGTAATGATTAGAAATTGATCCATTTGGACATGTATTTATATTTTACTTCCTGTTGCTTTCATCTTAATTTGAATATTAGTAAATAAGTCTTCTCTAATAACACTTTTAACATGTTACACAGGGTGTTAACGAATTCGTGTAATTCCTTCAAACCACGTGATCTACTGGTGACACAGACTAACCTTAAATGGGAATTTTTGAAAATCAACAAAAAAAAAATGTAAAAAAATCTTGATTTTCTATTTCTGAGTCATTTTAGACCCTTGAGTTATCTGACTGCAAAGAGCGATATAGCGTTAGTCGTGCCTGCCAGCCGTGTCGCCGTGCTTTCATATTAATTTATGCGTGGCATCGAAATGTTCACACAAATAAATCATTTTTTTGCAAAAAAATAAATTCTTATTTTCTTACTGAATCCTTATTAGGTGGTTTAGATACGAACGGTAACAAAGCCGCATGAAAAAATAATATTTTTAATCAAGCTAAATCCCGTGCGGGGCCTATCTACATCAGTAGTAGAACATGGTGGTTTTAAGGAATTACACGAATTCGTTAACAGCCTGTATATACCTGAGTATTATCATTTATTTTACTTTAATAAAACGGTCTAGGATTAATTACAATTATTAAAGATACATGCATACAATTACATGCATACATAAACCTGAACATAGAAAATAAATAAAAATTAGCCTCCTAACCTACCTCTTTCATAAATCCCTCTCACAATGCTTCTGATATACTGACAGTAACTTCTTCCTCTCATACTCAGACATAGTGTCCAAACACACTATGCCGAAGATACGCGACCGAAGTTCCGCGGCTGATTGTATGTTCCGACGTATTCGGCTGATATGCCGAACTTACGCGGCAGAAATTCAATTGCGCAAACTTGTGGGCGGACACGCGGGGCGCGGGCATGCCTGCCTCGCGCTGCTACCCGCCCTGGGTCTTCGTCGGCAATCTAACCGAACTTCGGTCACGTATAATGTGTGCTCTACAGAATACGTTGCCGCCGAATTGTCGCTGAACTTACGCCCGACCGAAGTTCGGCTGTACGCTATAACGCGACGTAATTTCGGCATAATGTGTCGTCAGTAATTCAATCGCATTGCAGGCGTAATCATGCCGAACTTCGGTCGCGTATCTTCGGCATAGTGTGTTTAGACAGTCGGGGCATTTGTCACGCAGTTGCACTGACTCGATCCTAATTGCCTTCAAGCCACTTTTGGTACTCGTATATTTTGCAGTTGTGACTGGATGTGCAGTCTACTTACAGTTATAATTACGAATGTGAAACGAAATATGTTTTACCAAACGCGGCGTTATCAGGCCTCCTGTTATCTTCTGAATGACGTTATGGTTTGTGTTAGAGTCCAGTATCTACGTACTTTAATTCTTAAAAGAAAACCTTCTCCTTTTTTTAAGACGATTAAAAAAAACAGATTTTCGCATAATATCTCCTTTATTCATTTGTAAAATACTGATATTCAGCTGCATCCGGTTCGACTGGAAGCCGACCCCAACATAGTTGGGAAAAGGCTAGGCAGATGATGATCTCCTTTATTCATTTAAACCCATTTATAATATATTTTTAAACATTTCCATACAAAAAAAAACGAAAACATTTAAAAATATAGTAGCAAACCGGCATCGGGAACAGGGTTCAAGCTACCGATGGTCAGGGCCGCAGAGAGAGGAACTTCTTAACAATAAGCGCCGTGTCCAGAAGTACCGCTTTCTGCACCAGGCCCTTAATCCAGCTGCCCAACGAGAGCCTCTTTAGATGTTGGTCGAGGCTCTACTGCTATGGCAATCGTTTTAAAAGGCTAACTTTCTCATTACTTTTCATGTTGTTAACCACATGTACATTAATCTGCGTTGTTCTTACATTACTACAATGAAAATTGTCAAAACATTTACTTTTTTAAAAGAGTGTCTATGGAGTTTCTTGCCGGTTCTTCTCCAAAGGACCTACTACCTACCCTACCTACTTGGAGCCGAGCCCCTAGTGTTGACCTTTTGAAAGCACCAGGGATCTGGTCTACTTGAAATAAAAACTATTTGACTTTGACTTGACTTTGACTTTGGCTCTTGGCAATTAAACCATTGGCCGTAACGACTATCGGCACAATGATTGCTGAATCAACATCCCACATGGCGACAACCTCGTGTGCCAAGTTTTGATATTTAATTTCTTTATCTTTTTCGGCTTTCACAATGTTCTCGTCATGCGGAACCGTGATATCAACTATCATTGTGAGATGCTCTGATCAATCTATCACCACGATGTCAGGCTTATTGGCAACAATAGTCCTGTCGGTGATGATAGATCGATCCCAGTACAATGTGACATGACCATTCTCAAGAACTGGGTTGGGCACATACTTGTAGTATAGCACTTCTGCGTCCACAAGGTTGTATTTGAGAGCAAGTTGCTGGTGGATAATCCTAGCTACGAGGTTGCCTGCTAATAATCAAGCCTGTTCAAATACTCACCGTTAGCAAGACGAGAACAACCAGAGATAATATGTCGGATAGATTCACCGGGACAGTGGCATTCGCATAATATTATTACGAGTATGTCATTGTTCTTAGAAGTACAACTGCCCATAAATAACCGCTTAGCAAAACGTAATGACGATACACGTTTTACACAGGAACAAATGAAGGGTAAGTAATCTTTATATCCGACTAGAGACCCGCTCCGGCGTCATTTGGATACGTATATAGCTTAAAATCATCCGGAAGAAATTACTTTATATCCGTTTAAAGGATTTCGCTGACTCCCGTAAACTCATCCCCGATGAACAGTTTGGTTTTCGAACCCAGCACTGTTGCATTCGATAATTGCACCGCATAGTCGAACACATTAGCTCCCGTTTTATGCGCTCGTACAAAACGGGCATGCTCTTCTTCGACGTAGCGAAAGCCTTCGACAAGGTCTGGCACAACGGTTTATTATACAAACTGTACCAACCGTCTTGTGCTCATCATTCGAGACTTTCTGTCGGATCGCTCCTTCCGCTATCGCCTAGAAGGCACCCTCTCGTCCCCTCACCCCATCCGCGCCGGAGTCCCTCAGGGCTCCGTGCTATCGCCCCTTTTGTTCACGCTGTACACCAGCGATATTTCCAAACGTGGCTTGGCCAAGTTGGCTCTCTTCGCCGACGACACGGCTATCTACTACTCCGGTAGGTTTCTCGATAGCATCTCTCGAACCCTTCAAACCGCAGCCAACGCCCTCGGGGTCTGGTTCCGGAAATGGAGAATAGAGGTGAATCCCGAAAAGAGCGCAGCCGTTCTTTTCGAGAGACACGGTGATTCCCACACCCACATCCGTCCCGTCCTCATGTTCGGCAAACAGATCCCTTGGGAGATGAAAGCCAAATACCTGGGGGTTATCCTAGACCACCATCTGAGTTTTCGAGACCACATCAAAGCGGTGCGCGCTCGCGCCGCTTTCTCTGTCGGTCGCCTCCACCCCATCCTTAGAGCACGCAGTAAATTGTCACTTAGAAATAAGCTGAGAATCTACGTGACGTGCATCCGCCCTATCTTGACTTACGCTAGCGTCGTGTTCGCACACGTTAAGCCTTGTCGTTTCAAATCCTTCCAAACCCTCCAGAATCGAGTGTTGCGCAGAGCCGCGGCTGCCCCGTGGTTCATGCGTAACGTCCAACTCCATCTCGATCTAAAAATGCCAACCATCAGGCAATACCTCAAACGCATTTCCAAGCGTTACTTCGACACTGCCCCCCTCCATCCGAACCCCCTAGTCGCCGCAGCGGCCGACTACAGTCCCTCTCTCATAAGTAAAGTTCGCCGTCCCAGGCACTCACTTTTAGATCCCGATGACGAAATAACCCTCCTCCAGGAGGCGAGTAAATCGACCAGCACAATACACAACGTCCGCCGCCGTTCGGCATACCGTCCTCGCCGACGAGGCCCGTCGCGACGTCCCACCGCCGCCGGTCACGATCCACCGAGCTCTCCCGTCGTAGAGCTGGTCGTCTCTTCAGACTCCGCAGTCACACCGATAATTCAGCCCTCATCAAGCTGTCTCCCCCCCTATGTCCACGCCAGCAACGCCCTAAGCCGAGGTCCGAGTCCCACTAGGGGTCGCCCTTAGTGCTGTTGTTGCAGGTAGTCATGATGTTAGTGTAGTACGAGTAGTTAGCTTAGGTTAAGTATTTTACTTCCCCCCCATTGGCTGGAGACCCTTCAGGTCACGCTAATAACTGCCCGGTTACGTAGAAACCGTCCCCTAGGACGACCTACAGCAGTCAAATAGAAAAAAAAAAAAAGAAGAAATTACTTAAATTAAAATGAAAACCGTATCAAAATCCAATGAGTATTTTAGAAGCAGGAAGCGGACAAACAGACAGACGCGGAAAGCGACTTCAATTTATACTATATATTTAGAGATAGAGGATCCCTTTTAGTTTTCGAAATTATTTAGCTTACTTACATAAGTCGCAAATATCGAACAAGCTTGTCGAAAATAGGTATTTGATTACAAAATCCTACGTACGCTATGCTAATCAACTAATTAGATAAAAACTGAGTATCCTAACTATCTATAGCTTGTTATCCCTTTTAAGGAGAAAAGAGTGTTAGGATATCTATGTCACATCCTCTGAAAAAAAAAAACAGGATCGCATGACCCGACAGTCGGTTAACGCACCAAGTTACCTAACGATGGTCTATAAAACATCATTTAATTGAATCACTAAGTTGCATCACTAAACAAAACGTACTATAATAAAGTTGCATTTTAATAGTGATGTCCCTGTTGGGGTAAATTATGTTGTCGATTAAATAATAAGTATAGGTAATCAATAAATAGTGACTTGTAGCTTTTATGATGATACGTAGGTTTTACGATTCGATAGTAAATTTTATGACTATGAGTGGGAAGTTATGTAGTGTATTAAGAATGGGTTGCGCATGCGCAACTGTTTGTTGGCCTCGTCCTTTCTCTCAATATAATAACTATTTGATTCAATTAATTTATTCACTTGATAGACAGAGCTGTATTGCTGGGTAGTTTGTTGCGCCGTTTCTTCTTCACAGCACAAACACTAGGAAGCCGTGATGGGTGGTCGTTCTTGTTTTTTTTTTAGTAACATTGACGTTTAAAAAGAACTTAGTGATTCTATTTTCGGGTTAACAACATGAATATTCAGCGAGCTATAATCTGCTACCCCATATCCAACCTCACCTTCACAGCTCCTTGTGTCGGAATATCTGGATAACCTTCCAGTTGGTAGCCACAGTTGGTGCAAGCTCGGAGGTAAAATGGTCAGCATAATTAAGGACATATATTTTATAACACCACGCTGACATGTTCTATGTTAAGAGAAATATACACTTGTATAAACGTCGTCAGCTATAGATTGTGTTATTTTAAAAGGCATTTATTCACAAACAACACTCATGCGACATTTTTGTTAGGCTCTGATTGGATGCCTTTATTTTCACAATATAAAGCCAACCAATCACAGAGTTGTATTCAACGCAGTGCATTCGAACATAAAGACCTCACAGTAAAGTTTGTGCTTGCGTGTATAAATCGATATTATAATCTTTTTGTTTCGATAATCCCACAACATATTTGATACTCAGTCACACCACTAGATTAAGCGTAACTTAAGTAACAGTGACTCACAATAACTGACCAGATTTGTCCCACTTTGCGCCATAAAATCACATAGCCATGTAAATACTCCAGGCTGGAACAGTTCTAGGATACGCGAAATGGTGTGGCCTGCGGGCGACGGGTTAGGGGACTCGTCGCTCGACCAGTAACAGGCCCGAGAAGGCGGCGCGCATGTGTTCCGTGCGCGCCTCTCAGGAGGACGTGGGGCGAGGCCCCACGGAAGGAGAGGTCCGCCAGGGGCTGGCGGACCGAGGTCTGCCGGGGTTGCGGCGCATGCAGCTGCGAATCCCGTGACCCCGGCCAAGGGTCAGGAGAAGGAACACCGTGGGTTTTTAGCCGGTAAGAGTCCGGCCCTTACCTATATAACCATATAGGGTATACGTGAGGATTATCGCAGGATAAAAAAAAGGATAGGTACTCGAAATGGTAAGTGAAAGTGGTTAATTTGCTAGTGGCCCGTCGTGTCACCAAGTTAATCCAACGGACGAGATCTAGGTGTATAAGGTAATCTGTTAGGTGTACAGTCAGTAGGATTTCCGGTAACTCACGACGTCATGGTAATTTGGATTACTTAGTTGCAGCCTGCTCAGTAAGCTAATTCACGTAATTTCATGACGCGCTACTCAAGTTGCAGATCGCCTATTGAGAGATTACGACAAGCGTTGTTTTGATCGAAATTTAACTGCAACTGCACTGCAACTGAACTTCTTTAGGTAAGTGAATCCGACCTCAGTTTGGCTTGAATGATCAATCTTACAAACGTCAGAAAATCCTGAATAGGCCTGTTGACAGCATCAATAAATTGCAAATCTAATTAGTCCGCCAGTTAGAGTTTTGAAAAATAATGAACACGTATTTTTTCTTTTATTAAATCTATGAATATTTGGAAAGATAAAACGCATCAAAACTCGAGACGGCCTTGTGACGTCAGAAGTGAGTAAAAATTGTACTTGCTTGTGACGTTTTGCCAATTTTAAAAGTGTCGTATCTTTGTCAATTGTGGTTTACGTAACAAAATAAAAAATACAGGTCAAATATTTTTTGATAATGTAACTGACGGACTAATTAGATTTTTTCAGTCAAATACACTATTTTTCATCTTCCAGATTTATTTGCAACAACCTTGACTCGATGATAGTAAATACTTTCGGGAGCAACGAATCCGGATCGAAAACTCGAATTTCGAATCTCGAAAACTAAGAATTATAGCTAATTCAAATAAAAAGTATTTAATACACCATTTGATACCTATTATTTAATAACTACCTCTTCAAATAAAATAAATAAAACTTCTTAACCCTTTGACCACCACGTCAAAAAAGCAAAGGCGTGCTCTCGGCGCTAAGCTACGATTTCTTCCTTTAAGTCTGTCATATAGTCGTGACCATGGCGTGCTGGACACATTTTGCTTTGTCATGTATACGTGACGACTGTGGCGGTCAAAAAATTAGATAGTCTATAAAATAATTTTTATTTGAATAAGCATTCTTAGCTTTAGAAATATTAAGGTTTACGTTGGTCACCCGGGTTTATTGCTTCCGAGTGTATTTAGAAATCAGGTGGCAAATACGTATTCAACAATCACGAATAGCTCCTTGGTTTCGATACAAATCAATTTCTGGTGTTTACTCAAAAAATGCCAACGCACCATATTTACGCAATATCTAATAAATCTAGGTTTTATTACTCTTATTCTATCGGAACGTAAACATACATTTCTACATCGCTGCAATGAACGATCGTAAAAATCGATAAATACTCCTCTCTTAATCGATTCAGGCACATCACTAATAGGAACAATGACGTAACAGTGACTCACAATAACTGGCCAATGTTGACCCACGGCGCGGCGGGTAATAAAAGCTCTATGGCGATCTAAATAGACTTCACGAGTAGGTGTAAGGAGCGGCCATAGACAGTGAAAGTTTATTATTATTGCTAAGAAATTATTAGTTCTTGTTTAGTTTAAGGTTTTACAGAAGAGTCTGTGTTTGTCCTGCCTGCGAAATGCTTTTTTTTACATTTTAAAATAATAACATCTTTAAGACATACTGCCTCGTAGGTCTAGTGGACGCAAGCGCGACTGCTGAGCGTGAGGTCCTGGGTTTGATCCCCAGGTCGGGCAGTGTTCCGTAGACTCGCCCTGGACATGGGACTTAAACATAACGGCCAAATGAAGGTGTTTTATACACCTCTGCCCACCCTGCAGGGAATACAGGCGTGATATTATATTTAAGACATAATTTATTTTAGTTGCGCATACTAAAGATAGCATTGTATTTGTGTTTTTGCCGTTTTAAAAGATTACCAAATACATACATAAGTATCTAAATAGGATGCTATATTTGCTGTGCGCTATTAGTACCGATCGCTTCCCCATAAGTAACATATTCATAAAGCCCTGTACGGACTGCGTGTTCCAGTGTACACGTACAGGCGTATAACACTTTGTACGGACTGCCATGCCGCGAGTCTGAACGCAAGGTGAAGCGATCCATCAGCCACATCGAGCCAGTATTCGCGCGAGAACCAGTATTGAATTCCGGCGGGCGGCGGTGGCATCAAAATACCGACTCTCGATGGATCGTCGAGAACCAGGCTTGCGCGACACCCGCGTTCCAGAGAACACGCGTACCCGACTATGCGTACATTGGTTAGCGCAGTCTGTACAAGGCTTTAATTGACAAATGTCTCGCGATACGTGTCACCAGTCCAGGGAATCTCGTGTGACGTAGCCTACTACGAAAAACGAATGTCGAAGTTTTGGATCAAAACGAACCAACGACGAACATTTAAGAATCGTATATCATCAAACGTGGCAATCTCACTTTTAAGCACTTTCGAGGTAAGGCTGCAGAAAATTCAAAAATATAATATTCAAATTAAACTGCTTGTTTGATAATTATGTCATAATCAAACATGGCCATATTCTTTGCTAAATCGACACATAAACTCGATTTAGTTCCAAAGACGGCAATCTTCCATTAGGGTACAGTTGATTAATTTGTAAATTTTTCGTTTGCTCAAAAGTTGCTGAAAGTGACATTGTCACTTTTGATTTTACACGACACAAATATACGATCAAAGTATTTGTCAAACAACAAACTACTCGATGCCAATTAACATTTGGGATTAAGATGAACGAAAGACAAAAATACAATTTCAAATCGCGAATTGAATCGATCGGATCCGAAACACCGTGTTTGGAAAACGCTATATCCGTCAGCCGACAGTTTGTAGTTCGATTTTCGGGGCCAGACCCCGTCAGGTGACGTCAAGCGACGTCTGTTGACGTCATATCATATCACATAGTAACGACACGTTTTGTGCAGTGGCTAGCGATTGGCTTCTGCGCTACGGGTCGTGGATTCGATTCCCGCATGGAACAAACATTTTTATGACCTACAGATAGTTGTTTCGGGTCTGGGCGTTTGCACATGTGAAGATTTGTGTCTGTAAACGCACCCACGATACAGGAGAAATCCTAGTGTGGCAGGCGACAAATGTCCTGAGGCACGTGTTCACCAGTAAATATGTTTAACATAATCAGCCCATTACTGTTCTATTGCATGTCACGGGCCTCTTCTCAGAATGAGAAGGGTGTAGGCCTCAGTCTACCACGCTGGCCTGGATTGGCGGACTACACACACCATCGAGAACTTTATGTAGCCCTCTCAGGTGTGCAGGTTTCCTCACGATGTTTTCCTTCACCGCTAACGCAAGTGATAATTAAATTCTGATCTGCACTCATGTGCCTCTGACTTTTTGAGTTCATACTCAAAAAGTCAGAGGTGCGGGCCGGGTTGAACTCTGACCCTCCTACATGGAAGGCAACCGTTCAACCGCTAGGCTATCACTGCTGATGATGATGATGATTCAGCCGAAAGAAGTCCACTGCTGGACATAGGCCTCCCCCAGTAATATACAAGGTTAGTCGGAAAGGGGGTACTAATCCGAAGCCCACTTATAGTATCGCTGATGACTGTTTGATAGCAAGTGTTAAAATTTCCAAATTCGATATTTTTTTTCCAAATGTTTTTATTTTTTTTTATTTTAGTTTTTTCAAAAATTCTTCATCCCTACTTTAGTTACAAATTCAGAAAATGATGCTTCTAATTCATGACCCCTAATATGACCTAAAATGTAAACACAGCTGATCATTACTGGGGATAGACAGATTTTAGTTTTTTTTTTTTTTGAGATTTTTATACAACTTGTTCTCTTAAACTATTGAGTTTTGGGAAAAGTTGTAGAACAAAAGTTATTCATTATTATGTGTACTTTAACACCCTTTTGGATTAGTACCCCCTTTCCGACTAACCTTGTATTACCTATATGAAGGGTACAGGGGCAAAACAAGGAATGTCACTAAAACAGGATTTTGTGTAATTAACATTTTAATTTTTGAAAGTTTATAACTTTGTCTTACATATCAATTGTTGAAGATTCAATATGAAGGACTATGATCGTTAAATATGTTTTTTTACATGATGCTACATAAAAATACGCGCGAAAACCTAAGTGTTGCTATACTTAATTTATATTTGATTTTTTTGTGACATTCCTTGTTTTGCCTCTGTACCCTATAAGGTCTTACTTTATCCACGATATTTTGCAAAGCGCCTTAGTGAATGTTGGAGATTATGCTGGCGTCACTAAAAATGAAATCAATTGTAAATTTTTCTTGTCGTAAATTTTTCGTAAATTTGTCATTTTATTATTTACGGGTTCTTTAAGTTGTAATGACATCCGTGCATCTAACAAAAAAATAAATTATGTGTTATGTCAGCTATGAAAATACAACAATCTCTTAGTGTGGGTGTGGTAAGATATAAGGAATTCAAATAGATAGTTCGCATCGAAATGTTTGACGTATCACACTAAAAAATTGGTCGATCCATCGATCGTTACATCATAATAAAATTGTAATAATTATTTTCGCGACTACCTCGTTGGTCTAGAGTTCGCGAGTGCGAGTGCTGAGTG
Organism: Amphipyra tragopoginis; assembly: GCA_905220435.1. NCBI lineage: Eukaryota > Metazoa > Arthropoda > Insecta > Lepidoptera > Noctuidae > Amphipyra > Amphipyra tragopoginis. The sequence continues at coordinate 2,395,911 of HG992004.1, read as the reverse complement.
TGAGGTCCTGGCTTCTATCTCTTGGTCAGGCAAAGTGTTATTGGGTTTTTCTCATTCCCAGCTTGGAATCTGGTTCGCGCCCGGAAGATGGCTGTTACATGCTCGCTCGCCCCCTATTACATGGGCCTTAATACCGAAATGAGGGTTTACTGTACACCTCTGTCCAACCCCTCGGGGAATATAAGCGTGATGCTATGTTGTTATTTGGTTAGTAATTTTGGACAATTTTCGATACTAAACGAAGAGCAGTGCAATTCTGTAAGAATCTCACCTCGATCGCGATTGTCAATTAGACACTTGTGGTGACACAGCGTGGATAACAAAACTACGCGTTATTGATTATACTGTCGACTATCTGTGTGTTATTTGCTTCTATTATCCATACTGTGACATTATGGATATCGAACTAACCGTCGATATTGAGGCGGGTTTCTTACAGAATGACACTACAGGACGGGTATTCGGGTATATCTAAGGATGCTGTACCTCTGGACTTCCGCTTGACACTACTTTTTGGGACACCCTGTATAATTAAAAATGAAATGCTGTTGGTTGGTAAGTGCAATACTTGAGACCGGCTGAACCGACTTGACTTTTTTTTAATATTTTTATATTCCGAGTTACGTTTTCGTGGAAAGAAAAATTGGAAAAATTTCCAGTAAAATGGCGAATTCGGGAAAAACTGAAAAACAAAATTCTACGAATTTTGTATGACAGGACAACGTCTATCGGGTAAGCTAGTTTGTAATAAATATTTTTGTGGGCGTTATTACAAAAAAATATATTAAAACTGATTATAATCTCACTTTTGCAACGAAGCGCCATAATTTGTGGTCTATAAATCGCAATGTGGCAATAATCGCATACTTACTTGTTGAGTATAACTTTTATTGATGAGCCTTGGCAATATTAATATTCATGGAATCTGTCCTCCAAATAGTTGGCGCCGCAGTGGCATAATCCAACAGTGCCGGCGCCGGCGCCGATATCCGCGATACATTGTTAACAAGGTGTCTTGCAAGTCGCGCAAAACAGTTATTTGTGCCGATTCTGTTATGGACAAACTAAACTTAATTTAGGCTATTACCATCTTTTTCACTATGATACAATAAGAAAGAGACATACGACAATAAGAGCTGTCTTTAGTTGAACTAAAATTTCCATACTGTAGATGACATTTAAAACGTGTCGACTAAAAACACGGTGAAGTTCAAGGCGTAAACTAATTTGACATCTCTAACTCAGTTGTTGTCTATCACCGTCCTTTTCTTGCGCTATCTGTTAGTAAAAGACAGCAATTCTCTAATTTTAGTGTAGTTGGTGAATAAGAGAATCGGCACCATTGGCGAGATCTGGGTCTTCGGGTCTTCTCGCTTACGTAAAAACGGTCTGCAAGGATCCCGTACCCAGGTACTCCTGTAGATGGTTACAGGAGGACAGTGGAAAAGAAAAACTCGCATCGCTAGCATCTTTAGTGGTTGATGGCATGTAACCTCCACCCGTTTTATAGTCACCTATTAGGACGGTGTCTGAATAAAAAAACCCAGCAAAGTGCGAGTCGGTCTCGCGCAGGAAGGATTCCATACCATTATCTATAAAAACGGCAAAAAAATCTTGCCTGTTGTATGGGAGCCCCCCTTAAATATTTGTTTTATTTTAATTTAATTATTTATTTTTAAAGTGAATATATAAATATTCTGTGAATATTTCAAGCGTCTACCTGTTGCTATTATCAATATCGAGCAAAAACGAGCAAAAAAATCACATTTGTTGTATGGGAGCCCCCTTAAATATTTATTTTATTCTGTATTTTAGTATTTTTTATTATAGCGGCAACAGAAATACATCACCTGTGAAAATTTCAACTGTCTAACTATCACTTTTCATGAGATATAGCCTGGTGACAGACGGACAGACAGACAGTGGAGTCTTAGTAATAGGGTCCCGTTTTAGCCTTTGGGTACGGAACCCTAAAAACGAGTGTGTCCAATAATTACGTTTAGTAAAAAAATAAAATAAGCGACTATGCGAAGGCGGCACACAAAGTAATGTCGTGGGTATACGGCCGTCTGTTGTCACACCTGCAGTGATAGGAACTTCCCTGTAGAGTTCAGCAGAAGTCCTCCCAGGCCGAAGATGTTTGTTGGTCGATGTTGTACGAGGGTATAGCGAGTGTAGCGGGAAAGAACAGCGTGGCTGCTGACTCGCTGTCGATGACCACCTTGTATGAATGACGATTAGAAATTGCAAACCAGCTAGCCTAACATGCCCAGCGCGAAATAATTTTGTCGTCAAATTATCTCGACCTGAGGGGAGATAATGTATGGTTTATCTCGTCTTGGCAAGAGATTAATCATCGATAAAATTATATCGCGCTGCGCATGTGAGGCCAGCTGGTTTACTGCTTGAACTCGCAAGCAAGTAATTGTAATACGTACCCACTCATGCGCATTGTCGATAAATTATACTGAGCACTACCAACATCCTAATATTGAGTTTGTTTCTTCCATTTATTTCAAAATTCCTTCTGCCTAGCCTTTAACCAGATGCGGCTGAATACCAGTATTTTACACGGAATGACTGCCATCAGACCTGCGCAACCCAGTTACTAGGCAATGACGATATCCTACGGTTAGACCGGTTCTCAGACTTTCGGGCTTTCGACTATCCGTAACGACTGTCATAGGTATTCTTATGACATCCGGAACCGACGGCTTCACTTGCTCTCCGAGGCACGGAGGGGTCTCAATGTGTAACGAACGGTCACCCATCCTCAGACTGACTGCGGCAAGCGCTGCTTAACTGTGCAAATCATAGCCACGAGCCCCTCCCCATTTTTTTCAAAATGTTCTGCTCAATTTTATTCTGCTCATTTTTATTTATGTTTTCTTTACAACTTTTTCAGATTCACAATGATGGTAGTACCAAATTCTACCTATATCTTACCTAACTCCTTACAGTCGGTCAACGTAGAACATTGTCACAGAGCAATTGTGAGGGTGGTTGCGGGGTGAAGGGGCTTAGGTTATGTCCCAAATAGCTGTACTGCATACTTGGGACGTAACCGCCGCCCCTACATAATTTTGACATTTCATAGGACTTGTCAAATGTATGGGCGTTGACCCACTGTATGTAGTAAGTAGGTCCACTGTGGTAGTACAATCTTGAAACATTCTGGTCACTCTACTTAAAACATAACCCACACAGCCTGACGGACGATCGAACTACAAGTATAGTTACATCACCTAAAGGTTGTTAATGTTTCAACTACAATACCAGAGTTTAACATCTTGATGTAAGTGAAAGGTTTTTGGGATGGTCTTTTTAAGTGTGAATTAAGTCCATCTACCAACTGGTAGATGGACTTAATTCACACTTAAAATGGGTTAGGCTGACCACACCTGGGCTACTAAGTTGCTCGAAACTCAGTTGATCGCCATTTGTGTTGTAGCTGCAATAATTTATTATGCTAAGAACAATACTTGACTTTGGCGGTGGCACTACCGTGCACCCTGATAATTACTTCGTAATATTATATTTAGCACTAATACTCAAATTACCTAACAATAAATCTATAGATTTATTAATTGTCATAAACCAAGATAATACATTACAAATTGACATTAAATCAAAAGCAGATACAATCGGTGTCTACAACAAAATAATACCTTTCAAAATTATGCTTGCCTTGAGAATTAAAACCAACCAAATATTTTTAATTTAAAGTATATATCTTACTTTTAGTTACATAAGGTTTATTATACTTTGTTTCACGGGCTAATAGTTTAAAAAGTTTTTCTAATGTATTAATTTCTGTTGCATAATTTTATTTTTTATTTACAATGACTTATTATTGATGTAAAATGGTTTTATTTTGTTGAAATTGTTATTTATTATTCAAGAATACAATGCATTTTTATAGAATTAAATTAATTAAAGATTTATTTCTAATCTACTAAGATTGATTTTACAATAATACCTACAGGTGTAACATTACTAATTTTCTGCTGCATTATTCAAATTCAGAAACATACGCAGAGTTGTTAGAGATATTTACAACCTTAAATATAATTTCATAAGGTGTATTTTCCTGAAAATTATTAGTAAATATAATGTTGATTATTGGACGAGGATTGATGTTTGTTGCATCAATCATAAGTTGAACCTAGTCAAAGAGATAGTGATCTTTGCTATGTCATCAATCAAAATAGGTATGTAGGTGTTGCAACTCATTATTATATGAGTGGCTCGTGGCTAATTAACAGCCACGATAGATCTGTGAGGTTAAGCTGCGCTTGCCGCGGTCACTCCTATGGATTGGTGACCGGTTTTTTACACGACTGCCCAAAAAAGGAGTGTTATGTTTTCAAGGTTCATGTGTGTATGTGTGTGAGTTTCTGTAGTCCACCATAACTTCTAAACGCCTAAACCGATTTAGATGTATGTGGTATTGTTGGAATCCTTACATTACTCCGGGTACCATAGGCTACAGAAAACTTAAAAAATAATAATGGAGGAGCAAGGGTAAAAAAAAAAAGTGATTATTAACATATACAAGCTTAGTTTTAGTATACACTAAACCTGAAACTAGTTTGTTCAGAATCACTAGGAGAATCGATTGACATAGTTTTTACACCACATTTTTTTGTACTTTTCATAAATTTCAATTTTGTTTTAGTAGTTTTCTTCCCATAACAGTTGACGGAAATAGACACCTTGATGAGGCTTGAGATGGTCCGCTCGGTCAGTTTCTGTGTATTAGACAACCCCTGCATAGCACATCTCAGGCATTTCACACTTTACTAGGGAACTTAACGCGACATAAATTAAGGTGTAACTTGGAGATTTATAAAAAAAAAAAAACATTTTCAGGCAGTTCTGATGAAAATCTTGTTGGGGTGTCTCGGTTTTTGTATATAATAAAAATAACGTTGTATATATATCAAGATCCCATCCGTGCCTCGAAGAGCACATAAAGCTCTCCCTGCTCTTGTCGGATTGCCGGCCCATCAGACTATGAGAGTGAGGAAATAGAGAGTGCATCCGTGTTTGCACACGCACTTGTGCACTTACAATGTCTCCTGCGTAGTCGGCTAGTCTCCTTTGTGAAATTGGCCGCCGTGACCGAAATTCGATCTGGAGTACATTATTGCACATAATGCGTTCGTTTGATTCCTTAAAACAACATGATATATATATACAAGGTTAGTCGGAAAGGGGGTACTAATCCGAAGCCCACTTATAGTATCGCTGATGACTGTTTGAAAGCAAGTATTAAAATTTCAAAATTCGATTTTTTTTTCCAAATAAAATGATTTTTATTTTAGTTTATTCAACGTTTTTCAAAAATTCTTCATCCCTTTTTTTTTTTTTTTTTTTTTCGTGGGAAAATCCTCATGGATACCCATCGCCCGGGGAAGGCGAAGGGTTATGCCGGACTCTTACCGGCTAAAAACCCACGGTGTTCCTTCTCCTGACCCTTGGCCGGGGTCGCGGGATTCGCAGCTGCATGCGCCGCAACCCCGGCAGGCCTCGGTCCGCCAGCCCCTGGCGGACCTCTCCTTCTGTGGGGCCTTGCCCCACGTCCTCCTGAGAGGCGCGCACGGAACACATGCGCGCCGCCTTCTCGGGCCTGTTACTGGTCGGGCGACGGGTCCCCTAACCCGTCGCCCGCAGGCCACACACTAGGGTGGCCGGAGATCGTCGCGCGCCCTCCGGCGGCGCCCGGTGCGTCTGGCGCGGGAAGGGAGAGTTGCTGCCGCCTCTCTCTCCCTCTCCGCTCCCTCCTTGGTCGCCATCACCACCTCGCAAAATTAGGCGACGGCTTCCCACGCACTCTCGCTCCCGACCATGGACAGAACCACGGCCGGAAGCGAGAGGTCACCACCGATGCGAGAGGTCACCACCGAAGCGAGAGGTCACCAAATTTCAAAAATTCTTCATCCCTGCTTTAGTTACTAGTTCAGAAAATGGTGCTTCTAATTCATGAGCCCATATATGACCTAAAATGTAAACACAGCTGATCATAACTTGGGATAGAGAGTTTTTTTTTTTTGAAATTTTTCAGCTACTGTTTCTCTGAAACTATTGACTTTTGGGGAAAGTTGTAGAACAAAAGTTATTCATTAATATGGGTACTTTAACACCCTTTCGGATTAGTACCCCCTTTCTGACTAACCTTGTATAGCATAAGCATAATCAGAGAGTGCAGCTGCTGGAATCGCGCCGCAATGTCAACTTCAGGGCATTCGTGGTGCGAGTACCAACTTGTCTTCTGCACCTCGTCATGGAAGAGGACTTTTGGCAGGGAGTGGTGTTCCGTCGCTTCCGCGGACAAGTGCCACACGATCGCACAGCGGATGACATAGTGCGCAAGTGAAGTGTTTTTACTAACATAGGCTTACCTAAGTTTTATTACTAACATAAACTGTATTATTTAACATAATTATACAAGATATAACATAAATAACGCACAACCTCTTAAGGGGTCATTGTACTCATCATTATGAACAACTTTTACTATGGGACCAAATATGAAATCGCGAAAAAAAAATCGTCTGTTCCCTACATTTATGTTCGCATAACTAAAAATGTAGGGAACAACTGATTTATTTTTCGCGATTTAGGACACTTTTTTCGTGAACTTTCTACTAGACTAGACCCTTTAGACCCTTAGTCCATGTGTTTGTATGTCAATGCATGTCCTATAGATAGTTGTTCCGGGTGTTTGTGCTAGTGAAGATTTGTGTCTGTAAACATACCCACGACACAGGACAATAATATCAATAACATAATATCACACCCGTATTTTTGAAAGGGTTGGGCAGAAGTGCAGTACACCCTCATTTCGCCATTATATTTTCATCCCATATAATAGGGGGCGACCCTATTGCCATCAACTTGGCACAAATCCAGACTCCGCGATAACACTTTGCCAGACCTGTGGCCCAGGACCACACGCTTGGCCGTCACGCTTGAGACAAATAGACTAAGGAGGAAAAATAAAAAAAAAGCATTTCTTCTGCTTCTTTTAGGGAGAAGCCACACGATGCTGTGCGGCTCCAGCGCGACGTAATACATACAAAGGACATTGCCTACTTTTGTATGGAAGTTGGACCAAGTGCTGCCTAGGCTGCTCACATAGTGCATTTTGTTCCTCAGATCACCACTAATCTGTAATCCAAAGCGCATAAAAATCTATTTAAGGATTTATTTATTTTTCTTGGAGCCAATTTTTTTTTTAATATTTTTTTTGTTCATGTTAATGCTACAGTACAGAGGAGCTCGTAGCTAAATAATTACAGCCGCATAGACCGATCTTCCGGGTTAAGCCACGCTTGCCGAGGTTGGTCTGTGGATGGGTGACCATTTACCATAGCGAGTTTCCTCCGTGCCTCGGAAAGCACGTAAAGCCGTTGGTCCCGGCTGTCATTTGTAGATCTTTGACAGTCGTTACTGTTGGTCAGAAGCCAGAAAGTCTGACAACCAGTCTTACCAAGAGTATCGTATTACCCAGTTACTGGGTTGTGGAGGTCTGATAGGCAGTCGCTCCATGTAAAATACTGATATTCAGCTGCATCCGGTTCGACTGGAAGCCGACCCTAACATAGTTGGGAAAAGGCTAGGCAGATAGATAGATAGTTAATGCTACAGTACCACTGGACCAGGTCGCACTCCTAGGGAGCACTTGGTCCAAACCTTGGCAATGTCCTTTTCATGGTATGCACACGGTGCGGTGCGGTGCCGCGCCGCAGGCTCGCCGGGCCAAGACGAGGAGGGAGGGTGTATGCGCTGGAGCGGCACCGCTCCGGGCGGCGTCGCAAACCGCAGATGTGTTGACGGAGAGCCGTTCCACACGGTGCGGTGTGGCGCCGCACCGCACCGCGTGGTTCTTGCGACGTCGCGTACTACGAGTGCACGCTGATACGGCAAAATGGTCGCCGTGCGGCGACGCATCGCACTGCACCGTGTAGCTTCTCCCTCACGTATTTAAATAGTAACGAATTCCATTAATTACATTTCTAAAAGGAAGTAACTTTTTCTCTGCAATACCGTGTCAAGTTTATCGCGATGCAGACCGGTCTCTTTCCACACACAGTCTAGGATTCTAGACTTGGCTAATCATAAGTATTGCGATATTGTAAGCCGATCATCAATACGGATGTGTTAATTGGAGCTGCCTCACTTTTGTGCAGTCATTGCAGTAGCTTGAAACACTATAATCTAGACTGTTAAAAGATTCTGCGCTCTATAATTTGAAAGGTACGAGCGGCTCAGTCTCCGAAATAAAATTGATGGCTTTGGACTCTAAAATTTCAAACAAAATATTTCCAAAAGTGCTTGGTTAAAATCGTGGCCAATTTAAAAGTAGGATTATTTAGACACCTTCTTTTCAAAATAAAAATACGGATGCCCACTAAACATGAAAACGGGGGGCTCCTAAGCATGAAGGGGGGCCTACTCGCAATAAAGTCAGCGTACAAATGTAACGTAATACCATTATTATCATTGTTTTGTTTACGTGGGATCACAAGATACCCAATACAGTGTTATGTGCCAGTCTGCTTACCCAAATATGGAAAAACAAGAGTGATATAATACGAAAACTGGGTCAAAAGCTACATTCTAGGGTATTTACAAGCTCGAAGGCATTAGCGTCAAGTTGACTTCCTTTTTTACGTTTCGGGTAAAGTCAAAGTCGTTTCTCAAGGTATTATTTAAAATAAACGCATCGAAGGCCAAAACTGCATGGAGATGAAGTTTAGATAATGCATTATTTATGTAAATATCATGTTAATAAATAATAAAATGTATTCCAAAAAAAAACCGATTGTGTGTATAAAGGTAGAGACAAACTGGGGCCTAATTCTCCTAAAATAAATCTTGATAAATCACAACCGAACCAAGGCCGAACCGTTCATTCAGACAGTTCTCAATTTCAAAAGCTATGAAATTGTTTGATACAAAAAACAAAATCAATCATTTTGAATGTTTTCGAAAACAAAAACTGACTGACGATTGTGGTTCGATTGCGTTTGGCAACAATTTATTTTAGGAGAATTGGACCCCTGATCCCACATACGCAACGTATGCGATGCATTATGACGTCTGGGCAACTGACAATACAAACATTTTCTATGAAAATAAATGATTTAGAAACACTCTTGTCTTAAGCAATGCAACGTGTGACAAGTTTGTTTCTTAGTCATGTACTTTCATAGAAAACGTTTGCATTGTCAGTTGCCCAGATGTCATAATTTATCGCATACGTTGCGTAGGAGGGTTTTTTTTTTTGGTTTGGTGTAGGTGGTCCTTGGGGACCACTTCTACGTAACCAGGCAGTTATTGGTGAGACTTGAAGGGTCTCCAGCCAATGGGGGGGAAGTAAAATACTTAAACCAAAGCTAACTACTTGTACTACACTAACATCATGACTACCTGCAACAACAGCACTAAGGGCGACCCCTAGCGGGACTCAGACCTCGGCTTAGGGCGTTGCTGGCGGGGACTTAGGGGGGCGAGACAGCTTGATGAGAGTTGAATTATCGGTGTGACTGCGGAGTCGGAAGAGACGACCGGCTCTATGACGGGAGAGCTTTGTGGATCGTCACCGGCGGCGGTGGGACGTCGCGACGGACCTCGTCGGCGAGGACGGTATGCCGGATGGCGGCGGACGTTGTGTATTGTGCTGGTTTTACATGGGATCAGTTTGTCTTTACTTTTATAGTCCGCCAACTTGCACCGCAAAATAGTTTTGTCGACGCAATCGTGTCGAGACGAGACAACTCATATGTATTATCTTGTCTCGGTGCGAGATTATTCGACGACAAAATTAACCTAATTGAAGGCATCGATTTCTGAAACTGTTTTATTTTATAAATGGTAATAATACTCCTTTTCGTGTTTTTTGAAGTCCTTTTTTCTTTCTTTTTTATATTTCTGCATTTTATGTTCGTTTTATTATGTTTTTAATACATAAAAAAAACTTGTGGGGATAGGCCCCCCAAAGGTGGACCGATGGACTGGTGACGGTCGCGGTAATCCGCTAGATGAGAGAAGCACAGGACCGGTCGATGTTGCGATACTTGGGGGAGGCCTATATCCAGCAGTGGACGTATTTCGGCTGAATTATGATTATGACATAAAAAATGAACGAGAAAATTCTTTACATTCCGAATCATTCGCCGCATGCGACGTGTAAGTTGAAGAACGTGCATAATAAATATAATATACTGTTTACATAATAGTGATCGGTGAGCGGTCGAGATTGGGCAGGTCGCCTGGTTTCCGATGCATGATAGTAACATAGTGTGTGTCCATAGTTCAGATGGATACGACATAATATCGGAAGACATTGAGAATATCGGTCAGTGGCAGAGGCTACGGAAAGCCTTATACAATGCGAGATCAGCTCGTTCTTGAAAGTTCATAGGTTGATATTTAGCCGTGCATCCGTACGCGTCCGTTAGAAACAAGACGGATTTTAAAACTGGATTGGGGAAAATCTACATTAACCGGAACTGGCTAATCAAGGGTTGATAGCTTCTACTTTATAATCTTAAAAACTTTTTTTTACATGTCGATATAAAAGTCAAACCTTTTAAATAATTTAAAAAAATATACATGTCTGTTTGAATCTATTTACCTTTATGCCAGTCAAAATGGTGTTATAAATATTTGAATCAATTTGAATCAAAGGTTAGCGCTTAATTCCAATTCTGAAGAATATAACTTGTTTAAAAGACTATAATAATATTTATATTTAACCGACTTCAAAAAAAGGTTATCAATTCGACGTGTTTTTTTTTTGTATGTTTGTTCAGCGATATCGTCGCCGTTTACCGATATCGTCGCCAATTGTCAACCGATTATAAAGGTTCTTGCCTTCAATTTGTTTCAGCGTAGATTTGCACCGACTTCTGAAACTGGTAGTTTTATGATATATGATAATTATAACCGTATCATAAAATGGTTAGTTCTTTTTTTGTCGGTTTTTCTTTTTTTTAAGTTTTATTTTACTTTGCCCACCTGTCCGGGTGCATTCGAGCGACATGACCGGCCCACTCCCACTTTAGCTTGGCTGTTTTTTCTCCAACATCTGTTACTTGCTGGACGCCTGAAGGAGGACATCGCCGCCGAGGTCGACCTCGGCGTAGGTGGCGTGACGATCTAGACGTGTTTGCGGGGCTAGCATGGTCAGAAACAGCACAAAATAGAGATGTTTGGAAGACAAAAGGGGAGGCCTTTGCTCAGCAGTGGGACAGTCAATAGGCTAGTAAAAAAAAAAAAAAAAATTTTACTTAAGTATATTCTTGAACGTCAATCAACGGAAACGCGCACGCCGCGTTTTAGCACGGACCTCAATTCCTTTCTCCGTTCAGATGAGCACAGCATCCGTTGCACATTGTGAATGGAATGGGTGTGTACATTTAATAATTAATTATTACGTCGATATGTGGGTGGAAGATTAAACTCTCACTAGTTTTATTATGGGTATTGAGATACGATATAAATATTTGAATGGATTTTCGATGTGTATCATTTGCTTTTGTGTAAATCAAAACCATTTTTTTGTGGTAGGTACATCATGACTGGTTAGTCGCTTTAGGTATAGACAGCATATAAAGCTACTACGATCTGTCAAAGGACAATGCTCATGGATGTATGGAATCCCGTACCAAGCTGCATCACAATCAAACTTTGTTTTTTATAGACTACACTTATCATATTAACTCCTACAAAAGTTCTTTTTGAAAACAAAACGCGAGTTTCGGAGATTTTAGAAATAATCTAAATAACTTGACAATGTGGACATGTCATACACGATTTATTATTGCTCTAAAAAACAGTAATCCGCATCTATTGCATTCTACATCTCTATGACCAGCTGTGAACGGCCAATTAACCATAGATAAAAAAATGATAATCGATGAAATAAAAATTCTAATCTATTCCAGTTGTTTTTAATTAATGTAGAATCGGCAAAAATTTTTTTTTACATGTGTTTGAAAGATGTGATCATGAAAATTTCAAAATTCAAGATTATCGTAATCATAAATCATGTGAAAAGAACGTCATGTAAAGGGAATAAAACAATATCAACACTTTTTAGTTTAAATTAAATTCCCTGTTCAAAAATCATATCCCCGACGCGTAATATCGTAAAAAAAATATGAAAATAATTACTATAATATCTTGATCTTGATGCATGAGACTTTTTGGTACCACTTTTGGTCATTCTCCTTTCTTTAATAGATTTTCATCTTTATCGCGAGAGCATTAGATTCAAGGTTGATTGGGATTTGGCAGCCAAATCCGTTGAAGAGCGGGTACAAATTACCACCCTATTGGGTGTGGGTGCTGAGCAGTAACATTATATAAAAAAAAACGATTTTTTATTTATTTATAAAAAAATCCCTACCAATCTATAAATAAAAAGAAAAGTCCCGACCGACTGACTGATTGACTGACTCATCAACGCCCAGCCCTTGGACCTAGAAAGCTGAAATTTTGCACAGAAGTTTCCTTTATAATGTAGACAAGGAATAAAGAAGGAGTTTTCGAAATTCAACCCCCAAAAGAGTTAAATAGGGGATGAAAGTTTGTATGGAAAATCGTCATCTAACGGGTTCAAAATTTCACGCAAGCGAAGCTGCGGGCAAAAGCTAGTAACACAATATACAGGGTGTTAACGAAATCGTGTAATTCCTTCAAACCGCGTGATCTACTGGTGACACAGATTAACCCTAAATGGAATTTTTCGAAAAGAAACCAAAAAAAAGAATATAACCTTGAGTTATCTGACTGCAAAGAGCGATATCGCGTTAGTCGTTCCTGCCAGCCGTGTCGCCGTACTTTCATTCATTTATGCGTGGCATCGAAATGTTCACACAAATAAAATTATCATTTTTTTTACTGAATTCTTATGAGGTGGTTTAGATACGATCGGTAACAAAGTCGCATGAAAAAAAAAGTTTTTTATTTATATTTTTAATCAAGCTAATTCCCGTGCGGGGCCAATCTACACCTGTAGTAGATCATGTGGTTTGTAACGTAACAGACGGCCCTAGGATCTCCTGAGAGCACGTCTGCTACACCAGTTGTAAAGAATGTGTAGGGCATTCAATTACCTAATACATAACATAACAATAATAAAGTGCTTATACGAGTAAGAGTCAGCATAGCTTTACGTCCCTTGCAGTAGTCAGCGAGTTCCTTCTTGTATTCACAGCGTTCGTCGAAGGCCCACACAGCCATCTGATAGAAACCGGCGGCAGCAAACAGACCGGCTGTAGCATTTAGTCGTAGTCATAGTAGTAGACGTAGACGACAGCAGGTCCGATCGCCGATCTCACACAAGTGTAGGTAGGGCAGGAGACGAAGTGAAAAGAAGGGAGAAGAGGTTACCAACGGGGCGCAGCTTCTTTATCTGGCTTTCCAGTTGGATAACATGCCACCGCTGTTAATAACACCAAGGGAAACACGTAGAAATTCCACAAATGCTTTTTATTTAACTTGATACGCTTTATTTCAGTAAAATATCAAAAACTGTTCTGCCATAGAAATATTCCAAATTTCAGTTTATAACATTTATCAATGTAAATTATACAGAAAATATTTTGTATCAAAAAAACATCACCATGGTGTCCAAAAACAATCTCCAAAAAGCCAAGTCTGAATTAGAATCCTATCTGTCATCAATGAAAAAGTATAAAATATAAATAGCAAGTAGGTAGGTGAATGACCATGAAGGTGATACTACAGGTTTTAAGGAATTACATGAATTCGTTAACACCCTGTATAGACGATTGCATTGCGACTTGTAACACTTGATGTTAACTGGATCTCTTCGTATTAAATATGATCTAAACCACCTTTCCCTTACATATAAGTCTATTTTACACAATAGTTACGATGGCCACACTTCAGCGCTTACGCAATCTTAGTCGCAAAACCTATACGTATCACTAATATTAGAGTGCCGTACGAAATTGAAAAACGGGACATTACTGTAACTAGGTAATGTTTTATAACCGTTATTGCATTGATATATACTTTATTAGCTGTGCTTGCGACTCTGTCCGCGTGGAACTCTGAAACCAATATTGTGTCGCAGTAACTAAACTCTGCTTGATAACTTTAAACTCTAATATCTTTTGATTGAGCGAACTGATAACGATGAAATAAAAACTAAATATTACTCCGAGATACGCATAATATTAGTCTATAAAAGTCAACCGCAGTGAGTCAGTACTTTTTACGTGATGCGTGCACAAACAAACCGAAAAAAATCAAAAAATGCAACAAATGCAACAATGCAATGCAACAAACGAATAGACAAAATTTCCAAAAATGATTGAAATGGATTCTAATGGTTATCGTTTCACACTTCTCTATTTTTTTTAAGACAATAGATAAACAATGGCCCTGACGACCCGGGTCGTCGGTCGTGTATTACATACTATAATTACAGTACTTGAGTAATAAATATTTTCAATATACAGACACGCGATGTTATATATATATGGTTCTCTGTTGGAATATCGAAATATTATTAGCCGATTCTTATCTGGCCGAAAACCTTTCGCCACTTTTCATTTCACCGAATAATTAAAACGCCGAATGATTAAAGTCCCTTATTATGTTTTGTATCTTTTTGTTACGCCGACTAGTCTGTTGGCCACTCTTTCATTTGTCAACTGTATTATTGGCCACTTTACACTTGTTAGTTGGCTCATTTTCCTATCATGCAAGCAAGCATGCAAGTGTTTCTGGTTTTGCTCCGCCAGAAGACTCGCTTTGTCACCGACTCTCTTCGCTCGCCACCTCCCCCCACTCGCTGCGCTTCGGCCTCGTGCACTGGTTCCACTCGGGGCCTCCTTCGCGAGCTTCTGGCTCCACGCTTTTAAATAACACTCTAGGGGTAGGACAGAGTTTGACCACGTGTAGTCGGGATGCGCTGAGTCGGATTAACCTAACACATTCCGTTGTGTAAAAATAATGTTGTGCGGAATACTAAAACAAAATTTCTGAATGATTATTTGGCCAAATAATTATGGTGGCTACAATCATTCGGCGAAATCAAATTTGCCTAAAAATTTCTTAGGCAAATATTACGTCGGCGAATCGTTGTCAGCGTAATGAAATCTATACTTAATGTTATAAAGAGGTAGAATTTGTTTGTTTGTTTGTTTGTTTGTTTGTATGTAGGAGGTAATCTCCGGAACTACACATCCGATTTCAAAAATTCTTTCACCAATAGGAAGCTACGTTATCCCTGAGTGCTATAGGCTATATTTTGGGATCAAAAAATTAGGGATCCGTAAATTAACGGGAGCGAAGCCGCGAGCAAAAGCTAGTTAGATATAAAATACTTCGGCAAAAACACGGACATACATACATATACCATAGAAAGTGTAAGTGCCAGTAACAGAAGTTCTTGTAATAGCCTTTCCCAACTATGTTGGGGTCAGCTTCCAGTCTAACCAGATGCGATTGAATACCAGTATTTTATACAGAGCAACTGTCAACAGACCTCTGCAACCCACGTGCTGACGTGCTTTCCGAAGCACGGGCGTGTCTTGATGTGTAATGAACTCTGTACTAACCTACAGTTTTTTTTTGCCTTTCGACATTCTTCAAAACAGATCACCAGAGCAGGAACAATTTTTTTCCACATCCGTTACTCCGAAAATCGAACTACGAAGTTTCGGCTGACGAATAGCAGGTTTTCCAACCACGAAAATATTTCGGATCCGACGAACGATTAGATTTTCGCGATTTGTCATTTTGTCTTTCGTTCACCCTACTTTCAAATGTTAATTGACTGTTAATTAATTAAATTTTAGTTATTTGATTGAGTAGTTCGTTTTTTGACCATAATTTGGTCGTATATTTATAAGTCCGATGTTCGTCGTTGTTTCGTTACGATCGGAAACTTCGACGTTTGTTTTTTGGCGAATTACGGATGGTGACGGATATGGAAAAAAAAACGTTCCTGCTCTGGTGACCTATTTTAAAGGATGTTGAAGGACAGGAAACTAACCGTAGGTGTCAATTTGGATACCAAAAAAACGAATAGGTCGTGTAGCATTGTAGTGCGTAGGGACTACAAAAGTGAGTTTATTTTGAGGATAAAATTCAACACTTGAAGGATATACTCTATACTCAACATTTTACTGCGTTCCATAGTGTATTACAAGGTTTTAAAAAAACTATTAGATCATCTTGGACCTTGTCGGGCACAGCAAAAATAGGAGAGACAAGACAACCATAACAAAGTAACATTTAGGATGTTCAAATGCAGGAAACGAAACTACCATTTAGATATCAAAAACTAAAAAATCTAAAACATCGTAGTGCCTTAATATCATCACATCCTATCATTACATTTATGCAAACTTTCCCAACGTTTTAATTTACTCACCGCAAGTAAACCACGCTCGCGTGTGTACGTCAAATGCGCAAGCGCATTATTCAACAGCTGTCAAAGGTCAGTGCCACGAACTTGGGGACATCGCGCTTGCGCTTGACTTTTATTGAAGGATGGTCATTATAGGCAATGATCGTTGAATTTGTTCAATCTTGATTATCATTGCTTTTAGAGAAGTATTTTGACTTCTATTTGTGGAATAATCAGTTATGACTGAATAATGATAACAGTAATATCGAGGCCTTAGATCCACTAGTCCCCTTTTTTAGTTTTTAGTTTCGCCATGTCCGTCCGTCTGTCCGTCTGTCCGTCCGCAGCTTAGCTCAGAGACTCTTAGTACTAGAAAGCTATAATTTGGCATGAACATACATATTAATCATACCGACAAAGTGGTACAATAAAATCGTGAAAAATATATTTTTTTACTGAACATGGAAAGTGGGGATCGTTTTTTTTTCTCGTTTATCCCATGATGTGGGATGCTGTTGGATAGGTCTTTCAAAAATATTATGGGTTTGCCAGCGCAATTTTTAGATTAAGGGATCCGTTTCTGAAATATTAAGCTTTAAAGTGCTAATATTTGTTAGAGTCCCCCCCCCCTGCCAGCAAAACGGTTAGTTTTGGATATGTGAAAAAATTCACGGTAGTAGTATATAGAACGAAGTTAAAAGAAAAACTATCACAGCTAAGTAAGCTTTACTAGTTTACGAGTAATAGTCGACCAACCGGAAAAGTTAAAATTTCGTACACATTCCATTGAAAAATTACTAAGCCCTCTTCTTAATCCGCTTTATTGTGCAACTACGGAACCCTATTACTGCGCGTGGCCCGACACACACTTGGCCGGTTTGTTACTTCTTAGTTATTAACTGAAATGCAAATGTGATTGTATTGTTATCACCTTCTTAAGATCTGACTTAAAATTGACTTGCAAGATTTGCCGAAACATACTACCTATCAATATGATATCAAATATTTCATGATCTCATTAACCGAAAGTTACAATCCGATGCTTAAAATTGTTGTAATTGATAAAATCGTATCAAAATCTCTCAATCAGATTTCAAGAGTATTAAACTTAGCAGACCTGTTTTAAATTATGTAGCGAATGAAGAAATGTATATCATTTCGTATACCGGAGAGTTGCATTACTTTAAAAGTATAATTAATTTGGTAATTACAACATGCAGACAAGTCTTAAAATTACAGGTTTGTTAATAAATGTTACATCTCATCGTCGGTTTGTAAGTCATTTAGAAAGGACATTAATTACATCACATAATGCTTGTCAATTCTAACGGGGTGAGTAGGTAGAGAGTACCTATCTAATTTTTAAGATGGTAAATAAACAATAAATAAATAATGAATACTAAACAAATGAATGACACAGCCAGAAGGCGTCGCGGCAGACCTCGAAGAAGATGGCGGGACGAGCTAGACAAAACTAACGACGAGTGGTCCACTTTGGCTCTGGATCGAAGAAACTGAAAGTCATGGGGAGAGGCCTTTGCCCAGCAGTGGGATGACGCAAGCTAGAAATGAATGGATGAAACAAATGAACAATAAATAAATTAATTAATATTAAACTAGTAAAAGCTATCACAAAAAGTGCAGATACTATCTTATATTTATATCTGAGCGCATATATCTTACGATACCTTAGTTATAGTCTTCGTAGAAATCAATGGACCAACAAAGGTGCAGATAATATAATTTTTATCGTTCGTGTTTGTACAAACCGACCGATATCAACAGATTCTGTTAGATATAAAATTTACGTGATGGAATGATGTCTGGACTTTAAAAGAGTCCTTGACCTCTGAGTTTGTTTCGGCTTTTCTTCTCAAAGCTAGTCAGATAGGAAATGCCGGCGCCATCTAGTCTTAAAAAAAACATATAAAATTGACTGAAAAGTGTCTGTAACAGATTCATTTACAGAAATAAAGATAATTTATTTATTTTATGTGTCCTCTGTGTGATACCTTAAAATACTATAAGTTTTTATACGCAGACACTGGCAGATAAAATATTATAGTATCTACATTGTAGCTTCAACGCTATAGGCAGACTGGCAGATCAAACAAGCGAGTGTGCCCGTGGGGTGGATGGATGGTTGGTGGGTGGATGATTTTCGTTGTATAGAATCAATTAATTTATTCACTTGACAGACATATCTGTGTTGCTGGGGAGTTTGTTGCGCCGTTTCTTCTTCACAGCAAAAACACTAGGAAGCGGTGAAGGGAGGGCTTTTTGTGGGATGTCTATAATATTGTTAAAATGACGTTCAAAAAGAAATAAGTAATTCTAGTCTATTTTGAATAAATGAGTTTTGAGTTTGAGTTTGGGTAGTGGGGTGCCCATCATTCTACTAGTAAATACAACAATTAACGACATGCTGTAGTTTGGGGTGCATTGAAAGAGACTGCACGAGTGACGATACTTAAGTAGGTACATCTGGCACATCCTGGGCAGTCAGACCCGCTACCAAACTTGCTGACTGGCTAATCTTTTCACCACAGTATGAGCTGTTCTCGCATAGCTCGTGTTGACACGAGAAGAAGATTCTTACGACAACCATGAGGAGGAAGGGGATATTATGTACCAGCGATTGGGGTTACTTTGATATCAAGGGGCGACATTGGTAGTTACTAAAAATATTGCATTTGGTATATCTCTATAATTTAACTTATGCATTTTAACTTAACTTTATAGGCAACATTGACAGTTTTCCTATTTTACCATACGGTATACAGGTGTCTGCAAATGTGGCGAAGATAAAAAATACTAAATCACACCCCTGATTATGTACAAAATTCGAGTCCTAATTGGGGCTACTTTGACACTGAATGAAAAAACAGGAATTATCAAAGTAAAAGCCTACTGTCCGACTTTGATAAGGAAAATTTTTCCTTTTTTATTGAAAACTATGCTCTGTAGTTTTTTTTATCTAGTCTATGTGATTTTACATCTTAGTTAGTTCAGTCTATTTAAAATATTTTTGATGTAGCAGCTAAAAGCGAAAATAAACAAGATACAAACACATGAAGCTCAAAAAAATTATCAAAGTGTCCCCGTTCTACGGTAGTTCTCTACCGAGAAACATCGACAAATATCATCGAACAGGGACAAGTTTTAAAAGAGTAAAAAAATAAAGTAAGCGAAGGTCATCTACAAAAAATTACAAGTTACTTCAATTATATAACGATGTTTTGACCCTTTTCAAAAAGGTAGGTAAACTAGTTACGGTGATAACTGCTCAAAATTTCGTTACGTCACATCATAACATCACGCCTTATTCCCCGAAGGGTTGGCAGAGGTGTATAGTACACCCTCATTACGCCGTTATGTTTAAGTCCCATGTAATAGGAGGCGAGCCTATTGCCATTAACCGGGCACAAATCCAGACTGCTACTGAGAAATTCCACACGGAAAAACCCAATAGCACTTTGCCCGACCTGGGAATGGAACCCCGGACCTCACGCTCAGCAGTCGCGCTCGCGACCGCTAGACCAACGAGGCAACGTCACATCATGAGCTACGAAAAATGCTTCATCGTCATTGACTGAGGAAACTGGCTTTCTCGTATTAAGATTGTAACTATTGATGATTCGGAAATGAAACGGATATCTTCGTCTCATCACCATCATCATTCAGCCGAAAGACGCCCACTGCTGGACATAGGCCTCCCCCAAGCATTGCCACATCGACCGGTCCTGTGCTTCTCGCATCCAGCGGATTCCCGCAACCTTCACCAGATCATCGGTCCACCTTGTGGGAGGCCTACCCACGCTGCGTCTTCCGGTACGTATTCGCCACTCCAGAACCTTTCGGCCCCATCGGCCATCCGTTCTGCGAGCGATGTCTATGATAATAAATTGTAATGGTGTTATCGGACGTCAATATTTCAAGAATTTTAAGAGATTTATTTAGTAGCTTAGGATTGTAGGGAATCAGGAGGGCCTTAATAGACACACCACTGCGTCGACTGCCCCGAGGACATGGCGCTGCACACGCCGCAGGCGTGTCCGGCGTGGGCGACGCAGCGCCGCCAACTAGTCGCGGCGGTCGGTGGTGACTTCTCGCTTCCGGCCGTGGTTCTGTCCATGGTCGGGAGCGAGAGTGCGTGGGAAGCCGTCACCTCCTTCTGCGAGGAGGTGATGGTGACCAAGGAGGGAAAGGAGAGGGAAAGAGAGGCAGCTGCCTCTCTTACTTCCCGCGACAGACGCACCGGGCGCTGGAGAGCGCGCGACGATTTCCGGCCACCGTAGAGTGTGGCCTGCGGGCAGCGGGTTAGGGGGACCCGTCGCCCGACCAGTAACACGCCCGAGAAGGCGGCGCGTAGTGTTCCGTGCGCGCCTCTCAGGAGAACGTGGGGCAAGGCCCCACAGAAGGAGAGGTCTGCCAGGGGCTGGCGGACCAAGGCCTGCTGAGGTCGCGGTGCATGCAGCTGCGAATCCCGCGACTCCGGCCATAGGTCAGGAGAAGGAACACCGTGGGTTTTTAGTCGGTAAGAGTCCGGCATACCCCTTCGCCTTCCCCGGGCGAAGGTCGTGAGCATGAGCATTCATGAGGAAACTGCCTAGAAAAAAAAAAGGTGCCTTATTAGACAAATAAAATTGTAAGTGTGTAGGTCTAATAGATTTTGATTTATGAGGACGGTTAGCAGTAGCTCGAAATGGTTGGTGTAATACAACATGACTGATTAGTCGCTTTACATCCGAAAACCATGAACTCTGATCAATCTGTACAACTTATAATGTGGGACAAACTCTAAATTCGTGAAATAAATCAGTTATTAAATACAAAATGAACAATGTTCCATACCGAAATGTAAGAAGCAGCTGTTTTTTTTACGAATTCAGACTTTTTCGCATAGTAACAGTTCTTCCTTGTCTTTGTTGAACTTGGCTTGACACACTGCCGTGTGTCTGGATTGGTAACTCGCTGCGCTGGTATTACTTGTTAAAAGTTTCATAAAAATCCTAAAGGTGGATCCAGACATTGCGAGGCATGCGCCGCGAACGGCGCACAACGCATGCGTATCCCTACCGACACACGCTGGCTCGCCTCGCACATGCTCAGCCTGTGCGCAGCACATGCCTCGCCACAAACATGAAGACAGACAAACGAAGCATTTGCTTCGCACGCGATGGCTCGATCCGAGCATACTTTGGCATATTTTTTCGACACGCACGCCTCACTCCTAGGCATTCGTTGTGCGCCGTTCGTGGCGCATGCTTCGCATATCTGGATCCACCTTAACAAAAACTTATTTAAATGATGCCCTACACTTTTACACTCGATAAACTCCTGCATCGTGGGTGCGTTTACAGACACAATTCCTCACATGCAAAAACACCCACATTCCCGGAACAATTATCTGTACGTGATACAAATATCGGAATTTCCCACAGTTGATGAATAAAATACACTCGGAAGCAATGAATCTGGGTCACCAACATAAACCTTAATAATCTCGGAAGCTAAGAATGATAGCTTATTCATATTAATAGTATTTTATAGACTACTTAATACTATTCAAATAAAATTAATAAAACTTCTTGAATAGTCTATACAATACTTTTTATTTGTATAAAGAAGCATACTTAATTTCCATGTTACTAAGGTTTATTTTGACGACCCGGATTCAATGCTCCCGAAAAAAAAATGAACTAAACTTTATTTTTCATGCGGTATGGTTAAATGATCGTATCTAAACCACCTTAAGTATTATTAAGTAGAAAAATAAGTTTTTTTTTTGCTAATATCTCTTTTTTTATTGAACATTTCGATGCCACGCATAAATGAATGAAAGCATGGTGACGAGACTGGCGGGCAAGACTAACGCGATACCGCTCTTTGCAGTCAGTTAACTCGGGGCTCTAAAATGACTCAGTAACAGAAAACCGAGATTTTATTTTGAATTATTTTTTTACTTGATTTTCAAAAATACCCATTTCGGGTTATTCTGTGTCTTCAGTAGATCACGCGGTTTGAAGGAATTACACGAATTCGTTTACACCCTGTATAAACGTTGCCCCACACTAGGATTTCCCCTGTATCGTGGGTACGTTTACAGACACAAATCTCACATACACAAACGCTCAGACCCGAAACAACTATCTGTAGGCCATACAAATTTTTGTTCCGTGTGGGAATCGAACCCACGACCCGTAGCGCAGAAGTCAATCGCTCAGCCACTGCACCAAACGTGTCGTCCGTCGAAGAAGTTCTCAATTCTTATTATTTTTTCCGCTTCTTATTGCGCTTTATGACGATGCGCCCTAATCTTATAACAATCTAGCCTTATAATTAGGCTAATGAGTAATTTATTTATTACTTAAACTGTTAAATTGTAATTTACTAAGAATGTGTCCAATAGCACTTTTCTTATTGTCTTTACTAAGGCCAAGACACCTTGTTCATGTGTTCTTTATGAAGCTCTCAAATGAAAACTATTTTTACTAGTATGAGCCTGAGACGTCTAAGCTGAGACCTCACTGCGCCAATCTAATCTGTGCGAAGTCAGATATTACTAAGCAGCGGGTGGTAACCGCCTTGTAAATTACCTATTGACAGATAACAAGTTACATGGTTATCGCTACATATCAAAAAGTTATGTTTGTCTGTTCGAGAGAGTTATATACAAATTGGAAAACATCGATCCATTTGTACCTAACATTTTTTATTGCGCAAAATACAAGGTTAGTTGGAAAGGAGGTACCTACTAATCCGCAGGCCACTTAAAGTATCACTGATGACAGTTTTAAAGCAAGTGTTAAAATTTCAATCTATACAAATAAAAAGAGAAGTCCTGACTGACTGACTGACTCATCAACGCCCAGCCCAAACCCTTGGACCTAGAAAGCTGAAATTTTGCACAGAGGTTCCCTTTATAATGTAGACAACGAATAAAGAAGGATTTTTTGAAATTCAACCCCTAAGGGAGTTAAATAGGGGATTAAAGTTTGTATGGAAAATTGTCACTTAACGGGTTCAAAATTTCACGCAAGCGCAAGCTGCGGATAAAAGCTAGTTATTTGATAAAAAGACCACGCAAATTAATTTATAATTTAGTGTTTAAAAAATCCATTATATTCATTCTTGCTTTAGTTACTTATTAAGAAAAGGATGCTTATATCTGTGACTCGAAATATGACCTAAAATGTAAACACAGAAAGATAAATTGTAGCGTATTTTTATTTATGAAATGATTCTCTTAAACTATTGAGTAAAGGGGAAAGTTGTAGAACAAAAATTATTCATTATTATGGGTTCTTTAACACTCTCTCGGATTAGTACCCCCTTTCCAACTAACCTTGTATAAGTCTTAATAGAGTAGTACCACCAAATCGTAGATATTCTTACAATCATGCATAGATTTTTTTTACAGTCAGGATCTGACTTACTTACTCATAATAATCTTGCATAGTTATTTAGCATACATTATGTTTGAAAGTAAACTAAATACACATTATGCGTCTAAGAACCCTACCGCAGCTAACAAAATAGTCGATGACCTTGAAACGGCTGAACCGATTTTCATAAAATATGTCTAAAAACCACTGCTAGAAAACCTGATTTTAAATTAAAAAAACCGCACCCGAATCGGTTCACCCGTTTAAGAGCTACGGTGCCACAGACAGACACACAGACACACATAGCGGACAAACTTACTTATAACACCCCTCTTTTTGTGACGGGGCCGCGGGGGTTAAAAATTACTTTTGTTCGGTTGTAGGATCTGTACGGTCCGCCTGGCTAGCTACCACCCTCACATAAAACTCCGGCGCCAAGCAGTTTACTGTGTTCCGTCGTGTGTATGTGAGAGCCAGAGGGGTATAGGGGAATCCCTCTATATCTCTGTTACTTGGATTCGTGTGCTCCATCTTAGACCCTGTCTGCGCTTACCATCAGGTGCGACTAGCGTCAAACGCAGCCAAGTCTAAGAATAATAAAAGCAAATCTTACTGAAACTCATTTTTTTTTCGCTGTATACAGGGTGTAAACGAATTCGTGTAATTCCTTAAAACCACATGATCTACTACTGCTGTAGATTGAGACCTCGCACGGGAATTAGATTGAATAAAAAAAATACTTTTTTTTTCATGCGGAAGTGGTAAGTTGTCGTATCTAAACCACCTTATAAGGATTCAGTAAAAAAACAAGTTTTTTTTTTATTGCAAAAAGAATATTATACAAGGTTAGTCAGAAAGGGGGTACTAATCCGAAAGGGTGTTAAAGTACCTATAATAATAAGTAACTTTTTTTCTACCACTTTCCCCAAAACTCAATAGTTTAAGAGAAATAACTGTTCAAAAATAACATTTTTTTTTTTTTATTTCAAATAGACCAGATTACAGGCACTTTTAAAACGTCAAAACTAGGTGCATGTTATGTTATATGTTATTAAATACAATGGGAGTCGGGACTTTGGCTTCAGGCACTTCCCTCACCCAGCATAGGTACTATGCTGGATGACACCAGCTTTCGGCTCGCTACATGCCTACGCGTAGGTGCTCATTGTGTTGCTCCGCATCGGTGCCACTGCGGCGAAGCTGTCGACGGCCTCGGACACCATGGCCTGTCTTGCTGCAGGAGTGCAGGTCGCATAGCACGGCACGCGAACTTAAACGACATAATCCGTCGCGCTCTTGTCACCGCCGGCGTGCCAGCTGTATTGGAGCCTAATGGCTTGGTACGCGACGATGGCAAGAGACCTGACGGCATGACGTTGTTGGATGGATGGACCCATGGAAGATGGGTAGGCCTCTGGTGTGGGACGCGACTTGTGTCGACACCCTTGCTCCATCCCATCTTCCTAGCTCGGCGGGCTGTGCTGGCGCTGCCGCTGCAGCTGCGGAGACCCTCAAATGGCGCAAATATAGCAACATCGTAGGAAACTATGACTTTGAGCCGTTTGGGGTGGAAACGCTCGGGTCATGGGGTCCGAGTGCGCGTCTCCTTTTTAAGGAAATAGGAAAAAGACTGGTCGACACTTCACGTGACCAGAGGGCTGGCTTGTTTTTTGGCCAGAGAATTAGCGTTGCCATACAACGTGGCAACGCTGCCAGCCTTCTGGGCACGTTTCCAGTGGACAGCGATGCGGAGGAATATATTGATGCACTCCTTTAGTTTATATTCTTAGTTTAGTGTAGAATATATTTTTTCTTTGTTTTTACTTTAGATTTAGTTTAGTTTGTATTAATTTAGGTTAAAAATGTAAATAATACCCCTGTAAATATAAAGATGTATTTAATAACATAAAAAATGAGCTAAAGTCTATCTATACTCAGCTATGATTAACTGTGTTTACATTTTAGGTCATATTTGGGATCACGAATTAGAAGCTCCATTATCTGAATTCGTAACTAAAGTAGGGACGAAGAATTTTTTGAAAAACTGAAATAAAATTTATTTTACGTGGAAGCAAAAATTATCGAATTTTGTAATTTTAACAATTAAGTACTTTAAAACCGTCATCAGTAACTCTTTAAGTGGCCTGTGGATTAGTAGTCATTTTCCGACTAACCTTGTATATGTGAGTCAACATTTCGATGCCACGCATAAATTAATGAAAGCACGGCAACGCGGCTGGCGGGCACGACTAACGCGATATCGCTCTTTGCAGTCAGTTAACTCGGTGCTCTAAAATGACCCAGAAAAAGAAAACCATGATTTAATTTAGATTTTTTTTTCTTGATTTTCAAAAATACCCATTTAGAGTTAATCTGTGTCACCAGTAGATCACGTGGTTTGAAAGAATTACACGAACTTGTTTACACCCTGTATATATTTCTCTACTACCTTATAATTATTTAAATAGCGCATAGTCTCCACTTTCGATATCAACAAAAAAATATTGAGACGACCATTTGGAACCTGTTCAAGTAATTTTAAATTAAAATTACCCAAAAAAGCAATTAAAAAATCATAAACTATATTTTGTAATTATATGTTTCACGCATAGTTTATTCCTTGACACGGTTCTATAATATTAACAAATCTTTCTAACCGTCTGAGTGTAATTAACTTTGAAAATTATACTATTATGCATACAACATTTTTGTTGGAGCGTTCTTCATTATTTATTATGCATAATGATTGTAGCGAGTTAGGATTATGTAGTTTTAAGTATATTACATTTGTTGATTTGCGTATGGCTGTGTTCAAGGCGAGACCGACTGCATTTCATCGAGGGTATGATGGTTCAATTCTTGGGTAGGGATTTTTTATACAAGCTGTTAACGAATACGTGTAATTCCTGCAAACCACATGATCTATTAACGGTATAGATTAATCCCGCACGGGAGTTAGATTGATTAAAAATAAAAATGAGATTTTATTTATTTATTGGCCTATCTACAATTGTTACACTGTTTATCCTAGTAATACAAGAAATATGATACAAGCATAGTGTACAATATGATGCGATAGACACAGCATACAAAAAAAAAAAAAAACAAAATTATGACAGCAATAAAATTACAATAACAGTGCAGAAATAACACTTTCAACAACTAGTGGGTAGTTTTAGAAACAAAGTGCTGATTGATTGAGATTGATTGAAAATAAAAATGGAATTGGGCGGGTCACGTAAGCCGCATGCATGATGACCGCTGGGCAAAAGTCTCCACACAATGGGTGCCTGAAGGGTGATGGCAAAGAAGTGGCGAGATGACCTAGACGCGTACCGGGAGGGCTGGATTGAGGTAACGCAGGAAAAGAGTACATGGAAGGACTTGGGAAAAGCCTTTGCCCAGCAGTGACAGTATAGGTTAAAAATTAAGTAAAAAAAAAACTTTTTTTTCCCCAAATATTTTTTATGTGATAGAAAATTTCGATGCCTTGCATAAATCAACGAAGGCACGGCGACATAGCTGATGGGCAAGACTAGCGCGATATCGCTGCACGCAGTTAGTTAACTAGGGACGCTAAAATTACTCAGATATAGAACACCACGGTTAATTTTTTGTTTTTTTTTGTTTAGTCTGAAAAAATCCTATTCAGGGTCAATTAGACTTAAAACGCACTAGCGGCCAGCCGCATTGCGGCTGGCCGCTAGTGCGTTTTGAGCCTTAGTGTCACCGGTATATCACACGGGTTGAAGGAATTACACGAATTCGTTTACACCCTGTATACAGCATAATCAGTCTATTACTGTTCCACAACACGGCCCTCTGCTCAGAATGAGAAAGTTTTAGGCCTTAAACGCTATTTAGTCTTAGTCCACCACGCCAGCCCGAAGAGGAAAGGAAAACACCATGAAAAAAAAATTGGAGCCCTCTAGTGGGCCTAATTCTCCTAAAATAAATCTTGATAAATCACAACCGAACCAAGGCCGAACCGTTCATTCAGACAGTTCTCAATTTCAAAAGCTATCAAATTGTTTGACACAAAAAACAAAATCAATCATTTTGAAAGTTTTCGAAAACAAGAACTGACTGACGGTTGTGGTTCGATTGCGTTTGGCAACAATTTATGTTAGGAGAATTGGGCCCCAGGTCCCTCAAGATGTTTTCCTTCACCGTTAACGCAAGCGTGAGGGAGAAGCTACACGGTGCGGTGCGGTGCGGTGTGCCGCCGCACGGCGACCATTTTGCCGCATTAGCGTGCATACATAGTACATGGCGCCGCAAGAGCCACGCGGTGTGTGGCGGCGCGTGGAACGGCTTTCCGTCAACACATCTGCGGTCTGAGACGCTGAAGCGGTGTCGCTCCGGTGCGTACAACCTCCCCCTTCGTCTTGGTCCGGCGAGCGTGCGGTGCGACGCCGCACCGCACCGTGTGGTATACCATGGAAATTTGTATGTATGACGCCGCAGCGGCACCGCTCAGGCGCCCGCCGGAGCCGCACTGCATCGTGTGGCTTCTCCCTGAATCAAATTGTAAACCGCACATGAGTTCGAAAAGTCAGAAGGCTCGAAGAGAAGGCAATTTTTTTTTTCTGTTGGACTGCAGTATGTGGTCCTAGGGGACCCTTCCTACATAACCGGGCAGTTATTGGCGAGACCTGAAGGGTCTCCAGCCAAAATAGAAGGCAATCATGGAAGGCCAGTTTTCAATCACTGCGCCACCACTGCGACATAGACGTGCAACTTTTAGTCTACATCAACGGTGGGCACACTACAGCCCGCGGGCCAACCTTGGCCCGCGAAGGGTTTTAATCCGGCCCGCCAACCCTTCGTTTTAGAGAAAGAGTCCTTCGGAAATATATTTTTACAATCTCATCGACAGAAATAAGTGTAAAATAAGTAAATTATTATAAAACGCCTTATCAAATAACCGTAATTATTTGAGCTAAACCAAATATATTTGGCAAAAAGATTTTTTTTTGATTTCTTTCCCTTCAATATTCCTTGTCTCTTTCTGGCCCCCGATGAAAAATGTTTGCTCACCCTTGATGATGTAGACTCTACATCTTCAAATCAATCTTTATAACCAAGTTTGCAAGCTATTTGTCCCTAATAATTACTGTCGTAGCAGGAGACATAAATTATTAGCAGTCCCTTCATGTCGAACTGTTGCGCACTCTCAGTCACCCATACCCCGTACACTGACTGCGCTTAATGCTCTCCTGGATTCAAACCTAGACCTTGATTTGTTTGGGGATGCATGGAAGACGATTCTGTCGGAATGTATGAAGTATTGTGAGAGGAAAGTATGAATGTGTTACTTGTTTGTAGTTTGCAATTTCCTTTCCTATCCAAAGTGCTCGAGGCCTGTATTCACAAGCAATTTTCCCACTTCATTCACCATAACACCCTTATCAGTCCTCTGCAATCCGGGTTCAGGCCTGGGCACAGCACTGTTTCTGCCCTCCTTAAAGTGACTGGTGACATTAGGGCAGGTATGGAGGATACCAAACTTACTGTTCTAGTGTTGATTGATTTCTCCAATGCCTTTAATGCTGTCAGTCACGACATCCTGTTATCAATTCTTTCCCATCTTATGGTCTCTCAAGAGGCACCGGAATGGTTTTCCTCTTACCTTCGGGAGCGTCAGCAGTCAGTCCACGCGGGTGACTCCTCATCGAGTTGGTGTGAGCTGGAAACTGGCGTTCCACAAGGCGGTATTCTATCTCCTCTTCTGTTTTCTATTTTTATTAATCTCATTACCCCTGAGCTTCTGTCTGCGTATCATCTTTATGCTGATGACTTACAATTGTATTGTCAAGCTAGTGTGGATGGTTTACCTGTTGCCGTTAATAATTTAAACCGGGATTTGAGAGCTATCAAGAGTTGGTCCGATAGGTTTGGTGTGGCGGTTAACCCTACCAAGTGTCAAGCTATCATTCTAGGTAGCTCTCGAAATATAAGCAGGTTAGACACTTTAACTTTACCACCAGTCATATTCAACGGTACGATCATTCCGTTTAGCTCCGATATTAAAGATCTTGGCTTGCACATCGACAACACCCTTAGTTGGCGAACGCAAGTCACTAATGTGAGTCAGAAAGTGACAGGAACGTTGCGGTCGCTCTATCGCTTGAAAATTTTTCTCCCATCTAATACAAAAACAATGCTAGTGCAGACCTTAATACTTCCCATAATTGACTATGGGGATGTGTGCTACTATGACCTGAATGCAGATCTCCTCAACAAACTCGACCGCCTTCTTAATAACTGCATTCGATTCGTCTTTAACCTTCGTAAGTATGATCACGTGTCGGAGTATCGATCCCTTCTAAAATGGATGCCTATTCGTCAGCGTAGAGTGATGAGGGCACTGACTACTTTGTTCTCTTTTCTCGACTCTCCCACTCCTCCTACTTATCTTACCCCTCATTTTCAGTATATATGCTCTAATCATAATAGAAATCTTCGCTCCTCACATAATCGTCTATTACAATGTCCCTCTCATCGCTCTGACTTTATACATTCTTCCTTCTTTGTCAAGTCTATTCTTCTTTGGAATGCGCTTCCCTTGGAAATTAGGATGGTCACCAGTCGCTATTCTTTCAAAATTAAATTACGTGAACATCTACACAAGGGATTGGCAGAATCATCTCAGCAAAGACCTGTATCTATATTTTTGTAGGTATTATATAGTATGTATATTAAGTAATGTAATATTTAAGCAGTTTATGATTATTGATATATATTTATGTATGCATGTGAATATGAAATCTAGTATTTTTGGTTTATTTGATTTGTATTTCTATATTTATAAGTGTAAATATTATTGACAATTATGCCATCGCATCACATAATAACACTATTAAGTGCACCTACCATGTTTTCTCTGCTCCACCTTAAGGTCGACTGGTAGAACATGCCTATGGCATTAGGTCCGCCTCTGTACAGATTTTGTGCGAAAGTATAAATAAATAATTGGTTTCGGCCGTTCTATTTAAAGTAAAAAATAAATAAATCAAAATCGCAAGTGTGTTCACAGCCTTACTCTTTTAATAGCGACGGGATACTTAAATACTTAAGTGAAGATTAATATCCGCTAAGTATTATGTATGTACTTTCATACAAACTTCCTAGATACATTCTTGACCTACATTTGAACTAATATTGTGAAGAGGAGATGTTCGTTTGATTAATAGAAATTAATTTAAAAGGAAATTATTCAATTCATATGCAATCTTTAAGTACCTACATATTTAAAAACATAATTTTGTCGTTTTTAGGGTTTCGTACCCAAAGGGTGAAACGGGACCCTATTACTAAGACTCCGCTGTCCGTCCGTCCGTCTGTCACTCTCATGATGCATGTTCCTACTCGCATAAGGTCGTTCTTGGATACTAAACTATTTTTATTACTGCGGAGGGGCCCTGGTGACCTGTACCACAGGTTTTGTTCCAAAACCTATTTCAGGCACCAGTCTCTTACAGCGGCGAAATTTGGTTATTAACATTAGTTTTGAACTATATTAATTTTAAGGCAACCAATGTGAAGAGAGAATAAATGACTTTGAATTGAATTGAATAAACAGTTGAAATTTTCACAGATGATGTATTTCTGTTGCCGCTGTATCAATAAATACTAAAAAACAGAACAAAATAAATATTTAAGCGGGCTCCCATACAACGGACATGATTTTGTTTGCTGTTTTATAGATAATGGTACGGAATCCTTCGTACGCGAGTCCGACTCGCACTTGGCCGGTTTTTTTTCAGCTAAGGACGTCACTCAGGGCATGTTATTTTATACAAGGTTTGTTGGAACAGGAGAAATCCGAAAGGGTAACCATAATAATCAATAACTTTTCTAAACTTTCCCCAAAAGTCTTCAAAGTTCAGGAGAAATCACTGTTCAAAAATTTTACAATAAATACGCTGTAATCTATATCCTCAGCTATGATCAGCTGTGGTTATCATTTTAGGTCATATTTGGGGTCACGGATAAGAAGCTTAATTTTTTGAATTCCTAACTATAGCAGGGATGAAGGGTTTTTTAAAAACTCAAAGCAATATAATTTTGCATGGAAATAAAAATTATTATAGCTTCTTTTATATTTAGCTGGTAATTTATTGTAAATTTTAACCCCTTCAAATTCGATATTCTTTTATCCGTAATTAGTTCTGTGTGGGCTTGTTACCAAATAACTTGGGCTTCTTAATTTCATTTTATGTAAATTTTGTTTATTGGAAAAGGATAAGTTGGTGTGAATAGCCTTGCCTAAGATTTTGCGTATTAGTGTACACGTGTAATACATATATGTTTGTGTTACGTTCATCATTTTCGTATCATCATATATCTTTTGAGTCGACGTTCTAAATTTATAGTTAAACAAGAATTTTATCAATTTATTTTGTGCTTTTTGTATGACATTTAAGTTAGTTTTAGCTGCGGTTCCCCGGATTTCCGTTAAATAGTCGAGGCGTGGTTGTTATTGAATTGATAAAAATTATTGAATTTCTAAATCTAAATACTTGCTTCAAGACAGTCATCAGTGATCCTTTATGTGGCCTGTAGATTAGTACACCCATTCCGACTAACCTTGTAGGTATATAATATTTGCAGATAGGTTGACTAGTTCCATTTTATACACCAATATTTAAAAAATAAATCCTTCATGTCACGCAAGAGGTCAAAACAGTGCTAGGACGAAAGAGATTGCATGAATGTTATAATATAATATTGTATTAATTACACAAATGCAACTGAATAAATGAATAAATTATAATCATCTGATTAACATTCTTTAAGTAAATCTGTAATAAAATGGCGACAATATTCATAATGTTATAATTGCCATTTCTAAAAAGATGAAAACCAAAAACAGATGCAAGATTAAACTATTAAAAAGTTTTGTCTATGAATTTAAAAATGTAGGTATAATTGTCTTGAAATATCTGTCTCTACATATCACGTGTTATCTCAAAAATTGCAAACTTGATTATGATGAGATTGTAAAATTAAAATAGTTGACAAACGATCTTTGAGTAACAAATGAAAAGGAAAGTTAACAAACTCAACTTTGTAAAAATCTAAAGTTTGAAGTTTTGGAAAATTTCTTTTAACTTTGTGAAAACTCCTTGACATAAAACTAGGAACAATTTTCTTGTCTATTACAGTCGCTTCAAGCTCCAAAAAGCCACAAAGGCCTCACCCATAACCCAAAGAAAAAAATAGTCCATTTGAAACCCGAATTCGTCCTCGGTAGCCTCTGCTAGCAAAGTAAAAGTAGACGGTCTGATCTCCGCTATATAAGCGGATCGTTCCGACCACAGGCATCACACATCAGCCAGCGTTCGAACAAACTAGACATGGCAAAATACATCGTAAGTTGGAGTGCAGTGACTTGTGTTATGTGTCGTGTGATAGTGCACTGTGCACACCGTGTGAAGTGGACTTTCGTTACCATCTGTGCCTTGGATTTGCAAAATTGGGATCTGTCTAGAGGCTTGAGGATTTGATCTTCATTCTTTTAAGTGTTCTGTACCAGTATTGGGAAAACTGAACGCTTATTTGGTGAAGATATGGGGCTCCTGTTGTATTGAGTGATAGCTTCGAAGCTTCACGTTAATTTTCTGGGCTAACTATTGATGATAAGCAGTGATTATTGAACCAATCAAAATCATCATTGCAAAAATTTGCATCAACATTAGGGAAAGTGTAACAATTTCATTTCGCAGGTTTGAAAAATTTTGGGTTTCGTGTCTTAAATTTATCTTTTTTGACAGGTCGCCCTTGCCCTCCTGGGTTGCGTCGCCGCCGAGGCCCCCATCGGCTACAGCTACCCATCCCATGGTGGTGGCAGCAGCTACTCATCCCTTTCTGGCGGCAGCGGCCACTACACCGCCGTAGACGTCGGCCACCAGACCAGCGAGGGTTACCACGTAGACCCTCATCTCCTCTACAAGATCAAGAACATCATCTTGAAGGACGAGATCCAGAACCAGGCCTACTCCTCCAGCTCAGGCCACGGTCACGGACACGGCATCTCCTCCCACTACGGAGCCCCCGCCCCCGTGTACGGCGTTCCTCAGGAGAGAATCGTTGGCATTGAACTCGACCACGTCCAGCAGGCCATCCAGGTCGCTCAGTACCACCAGGCTGAGGAAGGTTACGCCAGCGGATACTCTGGAGGATACTCCAGCGGCGGCCACGGTGGCTACTCCAGTGGCGGCTACTCCAGCGGCGGCCATGGTGGATACTCTATCGGCGGCTCCTCCGGCGGACACGACTACACCACCATCGGAGTTCCCTCAGGATCCTACGGAGTCCCCTCCCTCTCATACGGCCACCCCCACTAATCGACCCAAATTGTTAGTCATCTCATCTCATTTAATGTAAATCATGTGATCGCATCTTAGATGTTATTATGTATTATATTTGTTGTTATAAGTTTCTGTAAATAAAAAAACAATCTTTTTTGTACGAACGCCTCCTTAATTTAAAGTCCAAACTTTCACATCCCGAGGTACCGCAACTGGTAAATCTTGGTGCTACAATCGTATAACCTTATGCGGTTGAACAAAAAGATATTAAATACGAAACAAAAACATGTTTCGACGCCTTAAAGAGCAGTAATAGGACCCTATCGAAAGTCGTTTTCGATAAAATCGAAAGTACTGATGTCACCGGACGACTTTATGACACGAATGTGACGTAATAGACGTGCAATTTTATAATAAAGTGGGTATAAAGTTTTTGTCGACTTATTAAGTTACATACTTAACACGTCACAAAAAAGAATCATGAGTGGATAATTTCGAAACCTACTGACCGAGATACGTAAACGTAACAACCTTAAAACTAATGAAGAATTGGAAATTACAATTCGAAATACCAGATCGTACTTTCGAAAATTAGACAAAAATTTCGAAACTCGCTAAAATTCGCGCCATCTCTGATTACGTCAGAGCGGCCATTTTCGCGGAATTAGCGAATAATTTCGCTCGAGTTGTTAATCCGAATGCACCATGCACTTTCTCCGTGCAACCTCTGGTGTTCCAAATCTCGAGTGGTTACGCAATTAACGCATAAGAGAAGGCCGGCGAATGATCTGGTCGTATCCATCTGTAGGATCTTGTTTAGGTACATCAAATTATTCGGTTACTTAACGCTATTTTACTAATTAACAGGTGTTACGAGATATTACTTCAAGTATTACGTATTTCAAGATATTTCTCTGAGACGCATTGAGTATGATCATTAACGTGTTCATCAAACAAGAATCTAGACTTCCATTTTCGAATTGCTTGTTTAAAAGTCATCACTCTTTTCTAGCGAAATTCCGCGAGTGATTTCGCCGAAAATTTGCGAGTAATGACTATTTTACGAGCGATGCAGAAATTGAGCTCTTGTTTTTTTTTCGGTTCGCCTCACTTTCTCAGGTTTTGCGATAAGTTATTTACTTATATGGGTATTGAAGTCAAAGGCTACTTGTGACTGTAATATATTGGTAATGGCAGTTCTTGAGTAAAAAAAAGTCAACACAATTGCATTATGACCTTTGAAAAGTTGCGCACGTAAAAGTAAGCAGGTGTATTTTAAAGAACAAAAATAAAACAAGGTGCTCATTTTATTGTTTTGGATTTTTGTTAAAGTTAACCATTGTACAGGAAAATGTTCTTAGGAAGTCTCCTAAAACTATATACTAAAATATTTTAAAACATGGACAGTCGCTAATTCTGCATTTATATTTTTCCAAAAAAAAATAGTACAGTTATCAAGAATATGAGCATATCTACAATCTACAATTTTTTTTATGATATCAATGTCCGGTATCTACAACGGTTAAGGTAGTTGCCCTTACTGACCCATCTCAAATTAATAAGTGTTATTTTTTCTCAAACGTCAGTCAGATTTAAATACTCATTTGCACAAGGGTATAGTTGAGGTACACAAATACCCAAAACTGTATCACTATTGATCCGTAAACCACTTTCGCTAAGTCTCCTTTATTTCTCGGTTAAAGATAACTGACATTAAGTACTTGGTAAAATTAGCCCGAAGACGAAACAATAATAATTTTGTATTCACGAAAATATCGTCAAAAATTTTTCCGAATTAACTCAAAGCTTTTGACATTACTAAATCATAACGTTAAATTAGTTAGAAACAACATTCTCATAAGTACATTTCTGATATTTACTAAGTCATGTAAATTCCTAAGATACGCATGTTTTAATTGATAAATGTACAGATGTAATTACAAGCAATTAGCGGGCTGGTATGTTAATAGTAATGTTAACTAAGAAAATCTGTGTGAATATTATTAAAGAGATATTTATACGACCTGAATTATTAACAAAAGATTGAGATCCTTTCTTGACTGGCAGATACCACCTGAACAAGCAGGTTTTGTTAAAGGAAGGGGTACCAGGGAGCAGATATTAAACATTAGGCTCATCGTAGAAAAATGCTATGAATATAACACCCCGGCACTTATGTGCTTTGTAGATTATCAGAAGGCCTTTGACTGCGTCAAATGGGAAAAACTATGGGAGGTTCTTACTGAGACAGGAGTCCCGGCCCACCTTGTAATGCTGATTCGCAATCTTTATGAGTCAGGATATGGCACTGTGACCATGGGAAACGCTACATCAAGCCGTTTCAAATTCTGTAAGGGAGTCCGACAGGGATGCGTGATCTCTCCCATTCTGTTTAATATATATGGCGAGTACATAATGCGCCAAACGCTTGAAGATTGGGAAGGTGGTGTCAAGATAGGCGGAGTGAAAATATCAAACCTCCGTTATGCAGATGACACCACACTCCTTGCATCATCCGAAGTTGAAATGGCGGAACTACTGGATCGCTTGGAAACAACCAGCTTAAGAAT
The DNA here is from genome assembly GCA_905220435.1 of Amphipyra tragopoginis. NCBI lineage: Eukaryota > Metazoa > Arthropoda > Insecta > Lepidoptera > Noctuidae > Amphipyra > Amphipyra tragopoginis. Next base: position 2,359,235 of record HG992004.1, on the reverse strand, counting down.
GGGTCTCGCTATTAACAAAACTAAGACCAAGCTTCTTGTTATTGACCGTTTCACAGCCATTCAGCGCACTGACCTCTTACAAGAGTATGAAACCGTGGACCGGTTTCAATACCTGGGCTCTGTAATCACGAATAAAGGTAGCTGCGAACCAGAAATTCGAAGACGAATTGGCATGGCCAAGACAGCGATGTCACAACTAGATAAAGTATGGAGAGACAGGAACATCACCAATCGGACCAAGATACATCTGGTCCGCACACTTGTCTTCTCCATTGCTCTCTATGGTGCAGAGACGTGGACGTTCAAAGCCGCTGACAGGCAAAGAATTGACGCCTTTGAAATGTGGTGTTGGCGCCGCCTATTGAGGATACCATGGACAGCCCACCGCACAAATGTCTCGATCCTAAAACAGCTTAAAATAGAGAAGACACCACGTCTGTCCTCAACCAGCCTGCAACGCATAGTGCGATACTTCGGCCACATTGCTCGCAGAGGTGCCGGTAACCTGGAACGTCTAATGGTAACAGGAAAAATAGAGGGCAAAAGACCTAGAGGCCGAAGTCCAAAACGATGGTCTGATCAGATATCCGAACAACTTGCGATACCTATAAGCGCCGCAATCCACCAGGCAACTGATCGCAACAGATGGAGACAGACCGTAGACAAGTTGAAATGGAGTCACGATCCTCAGTAGTGAGGAAACGATTAAGAAGAAGAAGATACGACCTGAATAAGATACATCGTCATTAACACGCCATTTATACATCTTAATATTTTATACAAGGTTAGTCGGAAAGGGGATACTAATCCGAAAGGGTGTTATAGTACCCATAATAATAAGTAACTTTTGGTCTACAACTTTCGCCAAAAGTCAATAGTTAACCTTTAATCGGTTATAAGGTTTTAAGAAAAAATAAATAACATAAATAGCTACCTAATTTGTTTTTTTTTTCTATTATCGGTAATAGTAAAAAAAAATGATATTGTCAGATTAAAAATAAAAATATAACAAGGAGGCGTTGGCGACATCTTCCAAAAAAGTTGGTGGGAAAAATATTCCCTCTAACTGTAAAAGGGTTAAAGAGCTGTTCAAAGATTTCATAAAAATACGCTTAAATCTATCTATCCTCGGCTATGATCAGCTGTGTTTACATTTTAGGTCATATTTGGAGTCACGGATTAGAAGCTCTATTCTTTGAATTCGTAACTAAAGCAGTGATACAAGAATGTTTGGAAAAACTAAAACATCATTTTGCATTGAAATAAAAATGAATTTTGAAATTTTCACTTGCTTTAAAACAGTTATCAGTGATACGTTAAGTGGGTTGCGGATTAGTACCCCCTTTCCGACTAACCTTGTACAAGGTGAGTCGGAAAGGGGGTAATGCAAGTGTTAAAATTTCAAAATTCGATCAGATTATTTCCATGTAAAATTATTTTATATTTCAGTTTTTTCAAAAAATCTTCATCCTTGCTTTAGTTACGAATTCAGAGAAGAAAGCTTCTAATTCGTGACCCCAAATATGACCTAAAATGTAAACACAGCTGATCATAGCTGAGGATGGATAGATTTTAGCGATTTTTTTATGTGATCTTTGAACAGCTATTTCTCTTAAACTATTGACTTTTGGGGAAAGTGGTAGAACAAAAGTTATTCATTATTATGGGTACTTTAACACCCTTTCGGATTAGTACCCCCTTTCCGACTAACCTTGTGTTTGTTTTTTTTTTTGTTTTTTTTTTGTATGTCGCTTTCCACAGACGGATATAATAAACATAGGCAGAGGAATAAATTTAGAATTGAAATAGGTTATGTATGGTTACGGCCTTCAGTCACCATGCTTAGTTGGTGATCGCAGTGCCCTCGCACACTACTAATGCTACTGCCCAAATTACACAATAACTTATACATAATTTGTTATTTATTATGTATAACACAATCTCACAATGTAACATACTCGGAGTAACCGAAGACTAACGGTCACTTTAGATAGTAGTAACGCTGGTTTTTGAAACTATTGTATAACTTTATATATTTTATGTGTGTTACGGTTAAAGGCGGGTCTGGGCGTTTGTGTAGATACATGATACAGGAGAAATCCTAGAATGGGGAAAAGTATTTTTCATTACTCATACTCGGAAAGTGGGTCTGAAGTTGCCTGAGGAGCGGGTTGAAAGTAATACTTTACAGCCCTAGGGAGAATCGTTTTCAACTGACAGCTGTCAAATTATAAAAAAAACTAGTTCTATTTTCACATTTCTGTTGAACCATGTTCTAACTTTCTCTACAGCCACTCAATTACAGCGCGATGTAAAATTGTAATAACATAAAGTTAAGTATTACTTGATTATAGAATGTTTTTTTCAAATGATTTTATTATAATTTAGTTTCAACTATTTCTTTAAAATAACATCGATTTGGGCAAAAAAAATACAATTTTTTTAATGATGAAAATGAGAAATAATGGCGGAATAGCTGGACGGCCACAGAAAAAAAAAACAAAATAGGCGGGAAAGGTGATTCACTCAGTTTTTCTTTAGCTAATTCATGTTTTTATTTATACTTTCCTTGTATTCGTAATGAAAAGCACAGTGTTTACCTCGGGTTAAAGACTTATTTAGTCCCTCGAACTATTGGTCCCCGCCTCGGGACTAAGTAAGTTACTTTCACCCCTAGGGTAACAATGAACTATAGAAAAAAAAAAGTGTTGCCTATCCTTTTTCCAACCATGTTGGAGTCAGCTTCCAGTCCAACCAGATCCAGGAAGGCACTAAGTCGTCTCTGGTCTCTTTGAGGCACCGTTGTTGTATGCGCTGCAATCCCACCGCAGGACAACAGGGACACAAGCATGCACTTAATCATTTCTAGTGGAATCTTCCAGAATGTTCTCCCTCGCCTTTTCCCAACTATGTTGGGGTCAGCTTTCAGTCTAACCAGATGCGACTGAATACCAGTTCTGTACGGAGCGACTACCATCAGACCTCTGCAACCCAGTTACTGAGTAATACCGATATCCTAAGGTTACCGGTTGTCAAACTTTCGGGCTTCTGACTACCCGTAACGACTGTCATAGGTATTCGTATGACACGGGACCGACGGCTTAACATGCTCTCCGAGACGCGGAGGGGTCTCGATGTGTAGCAAGCAGTCACCCATCCCCGGACTGACCGCGGCAAGCGCTACTTAACCTTGCAAATTGTGTGATCAGCGTGGTCATTAATTAGCCACGAGCTTGATGATGTAGGTCCCATAAAGATGAGATAAAATAAGATTAGCCAACGATCTCTCGATGTCTCGTGTGGTGACGGACGGTTCACGGCACGGTTTCTTAACCGTACGGCGTAGAAAAATCGTGTGAGCTTGTACACGACACGGCAAACCACCAGCCGAAACTGATTTATATCCATTTTGTAACACAAAATTAGCGTTGGAAAGCTGTCATACAATAATTGCCCGTCGCGAAAACGTCCGGTGCCGTTAACAACCTCTCATAGACTGTCATACAACACTAATGTAAATCAAACCGTGCGCAAAAGAGAAGTAGCCACGGTGCATACGGCGGCGCAGGCGTGCCGTTGGGCCGCCGTGTCCGTCAACAAACTTCTATAGTAGTCCATACAACACTGATGACCGTGCCTACACACGGCTAATTAACCGTAGGATTTTACGGCGAAAAAACGTGCGTGAACAAGATTCTCTAAATGATGGGCAGCAGCGTTCTTTGAGTACTTTAACAACCATACTGCGATCGCCAACCCGACTGCCAAGCGTGGCGATTACGGCAACCCCCCCCCCCCCCCCCTCCTTTTGGGGGAGGCCTATGTCCAGCAGTGGACGTCTTTTGGCTGATTGATGATGATGATGAGCCGAGACGATCAAATCTAAACTTGACATTAACCAGATAATCTTAAGTTTACATTCACACCTATCTTTAACCGTAACATATACATAAGTTTATTATGATATACGCGTAATGTATGTCAATATGTAGCGACTATAGCTCGGGCCGCGGCGTTGTCTGAGAATTTTAATGTTCATTTGCTTACTCATGACTGTGGAGTATATTGCAGAATTGGTTTAGTAGTATCAAGGTCATGGCTTCGAATTATAAATAAGGCAAATGAGGATATGGGCACTTTTCTGTTATTGCTGTTGCATTAAAAGAGCCTCCACGAGTGACGATACTTAAGTACGTCCGACGCACCCTGGACATCAGCCTCGCTACCAACCTTTCTGAATGGCCTGCTAATAAGGAAAAAATATCTATTATTGGCATGCGCATACAGTGAGCTACATGTTGAAATAGAAATCAAGTCAATTTCATTTTGAGTGATGGCCTACCGCAGCGGAATCATTATGACCCGCCAGCGGACTCCATGGCTTGCTGAACTGGAACCATGCTATATATACACCGTGGGCCTGAGGTACCCGAAAGATTTTAAGCACACCTTTCTGATGCTATTAAGAGTCAAATGTTATATCAATAAAAGAAGAAAAAAGTAAAAAAAATTAAGTTTTTAATTATTTTTTTTTTGTTTTTCTTTTCCTGATCCCTTTACACCCGCAATTTATAAATTATCTTGTGTGTGGATAAGAAACTTCTCACTTCACAACCCTCCCCGTCAAAAAAGACATACGGCGAGAGGGGTATGGTATGACAAAAGTTGCAACACCGCGTTCCTGGGACTTGTTGCCATAGATATTTTTCGATTGGTGAATTTCATTAAATAATGAATATTTCGAAAATGAAGCTTTTTTCAGCGAACTATATATAGCTTTTCTTCTCCAATTAGGCATCGGAATCGAAGGTTAAAATCTTTCGGGTACCTCGGGCCCACGGTGTATATTGCTGGCAGTGAGAGTATTAAAAAAACTCACGTTACACCTAATAACACTGTATACAGACTCGCGATCAACCGATGCCTATTATTTAATCGATTAGCAACAATGCATAAAAAATAATCACTACATTGTTCATTCACAACGGCAATTATCGAGACAATGAACCTGAATACGTAATATCACGCTTTTACGAGTTAAATTGTTTATTTATTTTACTTCAATTAAAACGGTCTATGAATGATCATCAGTGATCGGAAAAGGGTGAGCTAATTTACCTAAACTTCAAAGAACAGAGACAAAAACTGGAGACTTCCTTATGACAGCATTTTTTTTCGGGAGAATTTTCTCGGAGATTTTCTTTCATTTGTTTTCAAAAAATAAAAGACAATCTCCTTTTTTGAAAACAATAAACAATCTCTTTTTTAAAAACAATGAAAAACGTGTCATCTGGTTTTGTGACAATTTTTGGAAACAAAAATAGGAAACGAATTTAATTGTTTTCTGTACTATTAACATTAATATTAAATGTACTTTAGTGATGTCCCGAAACCCAGAATAATTTTCACGAAAAAAAAAGTTGTCGTAAGGAAGTCTCCAGTTTTTGTGTCTGTTCTTTGAAGTTTAGGTAAATTAGCTCACCTTTTTCCGATCACTGATGATCATTTACAATAGTTAAAGATAGATATGATGAAAAATGTCATTAAAAAAAGGGGGGTCCCCTTATCTACGAAGTTTGCAAAACGAAAAATCTGGAAGAAATCGAGTTTATAGAAGTTTATGTAAATCATCATCATCATCATCATTCAGCCAAAAGACGTCCACTGCTGGACATAGGCCTCTCTTAAGCATAGCCACATCGACCGGTCTTGTGCTTCTCGCATCCAGCAAGGAAAATGTAAATGTTACAGGGAAAATAAAACGATGTTTGTAACTAGCACAGTTTTTTTAGAAATCAGCAAAATTCCTTTACAAACAAACTTGGTTGTTCTAGGTCTTATTGTTTTTGAAGCGCTCGATGAATAAGGTCTATCTATTTATACACGAAATATTTTATGGGATACATCTATAGGTGGTCAAAAAGCCAAAGAAAAGTGTTTTTTTTTTATCAGTATATTATTTTACGTATCTCTGTTCACGGCTCATCTTCCGTGCGGAAGATGTCCGGTCTTTTGGAAATCATACACGGGGACACGGGTCCAACGCGCAGAGGCGCCTTTGAGAACTTTAATCTAAAATGGGATGGGGCACCAACCGAGGACTATCCACGGTTGCACTATTGGAGTACAGTCATGGACCGTCCCAGGTGGGCGCAAAACTATTGTAATTATTTTACGTAATTATTATAATTGTAATAATGCTTGAGACATTTTGCATAAACATGAAAAAAAAATGCATTGACAATAAATACTACGTAGAAACTAGCGTAATGGATGTTGAAAATAGTAATGATCCAGTATTTGATACGTGTATCAAGTAAATTTAAATTATTTAATTTAAAAAAAAAATATCCTTAGTTTTTATTTTTTTAATTTATATGGCTTCTTTACCGCCTATAGGTGTATCCCTTAACCCTTTAACGGGCACTACATTTTAGGAAAAGTAAATAACTAACAATTTGACAATTTCTTATGAAAATAAAAATGATAAAAATCATTTTTTTAGTATCGTTTGTATTTTTTATTAGAGAAAATAGTAAAAAATTGTAAAAACGACAGGTTTAAAAAAAAATATAGCTGGAAGGCTTTCTCAACATGTCCCAAAAAACATGGTGGCAAATATTTATTGCCGTTGCCCTTGAAAGGGTTAAAATATTTCGTGTATGAATACATAGACCTTACATAACTAAATAACTTTTTATAGGCTTCCTTCTAAGGATAGAAACTCTCACTTAGCCGGTTTTTAAGCAGTAGTAACATTAACAGCTCTAACCAATTCGATGGTCGGCTTTGAAAGTAAGAGTAGGTGCTTGTTTGAACTGCCACCATAAATAACTACAGCTCTCTACTATAATTTCCTACAATATTGATTGATGGACCTGTATACCTGTCTTATAAATGACTGTGACACGTGTAACATGGTAATAATTGACCTCTGCCCGCTAATGCCTGATGTTAAGTAACCTCCGGTTCCTGAATTAAGAATTCTAGGAAAAGCTGTACTTAAGTAACATTTGAGTACGGAGATGTCAAAAAAAATGGATTATTAAGCATATATTATACATAAACAAGCTTAGTTTTAGTATATACTAAACCTGAAAGTAGTTTGTTCAGAATCACTAGGAGAATCGATTGACATATTTTTTACACCACATTTTTTTATATTTCATAAATTTCAATTTTGTTTCAGTAGTTTTCTACCCATAACAGTTGACGTGAATAGACACCTTGAGGCTTGCGACGGTCCTCTCGGTCAGTTTCCGTGTATTAGACAACCCCTGCATAGCACATCTCAGGCATTTCACACTTTACTAGGGAACTTAACGCGACATAAACTACGATGTAACTTGGACATTTATTAAAAAAAAAACACATATTCAGGCAGTTCTGATGAAAATCTTGTTGGGGTGTCTCGGTTTTTGTATATACTAAAAATAACGTTGTATAAATGCGTACAGACAGTATTCAAACAACATGTATGATAATTCTTTAAAAATATTATAATTACAGTATACACTTGTACAGTCATGCACAAAGTTCAGTACCTACCATATTGCGTTAAACACAAACATGAAAAAATTTGCATTGAATAGGTCAAGACAAAAATGGACGGAGAAAGTCCATCTGAGACTATGGCGGCATTGTTTTATGACCAGCTGAGATGATATTAAGGTCTTTTTTTGGAGTGTAAAAGGCAAATGAGGTGAGGCTCAGAGTAAAAAAACATAATTAATACATTCGCACTCGTACCTACGCAAACACACACTCACAAACATATTCTACACCCAGTGCGCTCCCTTACTGATATACGAATTATAAAATGTTAAAATGTTAATTAGTCTTAAATTAATCTTTTGGCTTATTTCTCACACATCTGTAGAATGAATGTAAACTGGAGGAGCGGAACCACCTAATACAAGCAAATCTTTGCTTAAAAGGTGACTCCAAACCTAACATAGTTATATCCTTAAGTGAAGAAATAAACATTTTTTATTTATTATTATTATTTATTCGGGAGCAATGAATCCGGGTCACCAACATAAACCTTAATATCTCGGAAACTAAGAATGATAGCTTATTGAAATAAAAAGTATTTTATAGACTATTTAATACTACTTATGATTAATATTAGAGTAGTAGATATTAAATAGCCTATAAAATATATTTTGCTCTACTTCGACAAGCTCTTAGGAAAAGTGCATATTTGAATTCCGCGTATTAGTCGCCGCTTAATAAACCGTAAAACCTTCTATTCATTCATTCATATTCATTCTCCCTCATAATTGAATTGACATAGTTCAATTTTCACCCATATTTCGCATGCTACATGTTATTAACTCCATTCGTAGTAAAATTATGTCTTTGTTGGTTTTGTAGCTTTAATCAGGTCTAAACTCAGCGACCTAATTAATAAAAAATGATTTTATTACGAATCTAAAAAAATAATAATATTCAGTGTAATTTAAATAAATCTGTATTATTTTGTTTACTTATTTTTATTATCTGGTACTTATCGCAGCGATGAGTTTCGTATTTGTCTCTGAAGAAAATTAACCTTAAAAAGATCTTGTCAAAAAGTCATCAAACTTAGCGAAATTTCCTACAAGAAAGTTGAACACTAGTTCCTTACAAAAACAATAGGTATTTTGATCATAATCTTTTAAAATAATACACGGAACTAACCGTTCTCCGTTGACTCAACAATGCTTGAATATATTATAATTTATGCTAATTAAACGCCCGAATTCTAATAAAATGTACGTAACACTACAATTATGTAATGTTGTTGCATTTAAAAATTTGCATATTTAGAGGATTGAATTAATTTCTAGTTGGCGCCTATTTGGCAAATGGCAGACATTCTTAACTAATTTTTGCACTGTCTGCTAAGATGATCAGAATCTATCTTTTAAAACATTTTAGGAATAAAAGAAAACGTTTCTTTTCATTATTATTTGTCTCGTTTGACCTTAGTTGTAGACAGGGTCTCAGTTGGAACACATGAATCCAAGTAACAGAGATAGAGAGATTCCCCTATACCCCTCAGGCTCTCACATACACACGACGAAACACAGTCAACTGCTTAGCGTCGGACTTTAATGTGAGGGTGATCCTATGGGTGGGTGGATGGGTAGATCCTACCACCAAGTGTGCTGGATTTTGTTGAATTTTACAACACGCATCTATTCCCAGCGTGCGGTGAGGAAGTTTTATATTCTAGCCCGTCCGCACACGGATTAAACAGACAAATAATATTGGTTTTTAAAGCATTATACTCGTGATTATGTTGCACTAAATAATTATACTTAATACTTTAAAAGTTTTAAAAGAAAAATCATCATAACTTTTTATACTGACTGTACATGGTGGCTTCGATTGCCACAATGCCAGCTAACGCGACAGTCACACTATCGTTATTTGACTGCCAACTTAGAATATCTAAGTACCCCAACAAAAACAAATGCAGGTCAGGATAATTCGAAGAGAAAGCCGATCTTAAGATAAGTGACGTAATCCAGAACAGATTGTGGCGAATTGTAAATTTTCATCACGTGTGCACGGGTATTGTGTTGAATCGGTAATCTTATAAAACGTTCACATAATGCCACTGTGTGATACCTAAGTGTTATGACCGATGCATTTCCTAATCGGTGCATAGACTCTATTAGACATGCCTTCATGGTCAGCAAGTAAACTTTTTGACTGAATCAACGTGACGATTTTCAAGGCATAATGATCCTCCCGGAGTGACAAAACCACAGAATAGAAAAAAACAAGTGGAAATGCCACATAGCTATCGCGCGATTAGCTACTTGCTGTGACATGACGTCTCGAAATCATCATCATCTGCCTAGCCTTTTTCCCAACTATGTTGGGGTCGGCTTCCAGTCGAACCGGATGCAGCTGAATATCAGTATTTTACATGGAGCGACTGCCTATCAGACCTCCACAACCCAGTAACTGGGTAATACGATACTCTTGGTAAGACTGGTTGTCAGACTTTCTGGCTTCTGACCAACAGTAACGACTGTCAAAGATCTACAAATGACAGCCGGGACCAACGGCTTTACGTGCTTTCCGAGGCACGGAGGAAACTCGCTATGGTAAATGGTCACCCATCCACACACCAACCTCGGCAAGCGTGGCTTAACCCGGAAGATCGGTCTATGCGGCTGTAATTATTTAGGCACGAGCTCCTCTCGTCTCGACGTCTCGAAATCATATGTAAAATAAATTAAAATAATATTAAAATCATGCCTTATTGTGCAATTTTAACGTGAAAAATAAGAGCAGAACGAACAATGTGTCTCACACAGGTATAATACTACATATTAAAAAATAAAGTCGCTTCCCGCTGTCTGTCTGTCCCTATGTATGCTTAGATCTTTAAAACTACGCAACGGATTCTGATGCGGTTTATTTCAATATGTAGATCTTCAGGAGAAAGGTTTTAAGCTATAGAACGTACACGTGCAAAGCCGGGGCGGGTCGCTAGTAAAGTATAAAACTTTGATATCTTTCAAGGTATTAAGAAAGTATAAGGTCACCTCCGAATCCTTGAGTATCCTCAAGAGACCCGGAAAAAACCTGGGGAAGATTCAGCTGGTTTGGAGACCCAAGCAGAAGACAGCCAGCTGTCAGGGCAGCCTAGTCTCCGTCTAGTCAATGCTATAGAAAAAAAAGAGAATAGATCGTAAGATACTTTACACAAACAACACTATTAAAATAATCCCACTTCAATTCAACATTTGAAATGACATAAACAAACCTACATTTCTAAAATATTCATTCGCCATTCTAATCGCTTACATTAATCAATTTTATCCTCTTTCGCCAATGTAGTCAAATAAAAATATATTGCAAATGATTTGTCTATACGTTTAAAATTGTAGACTTTCTAGAGGTAGCAATTATTATGTTTCGATTTTACGTCTTGTTTATGGTCGTTATGGACCATTTTTATGGTTCCGTACCTAAACGGTAAAACGGGACCCTATTACCACAGTGTACCTACTTACTACATACAGTGGGTCAACGCCCATACATTTGACAGGTCCTATGAAATGTCAAAATTATGTAGGGGCGGAGGTTATGTCCCGAGTACGCAGTATGGCTACTCGGGATATAACCTCCGCTCCGCACGTTGGCCGACTGTAAGGAGTAAGATATAGGTAGACTGTGCTATTACTAAGACTCCGCTGTCCGTCGTCTGTCACCAGGCTGTATCTCATGAACTGTGATAGATAGACAGTTGAAATTTTCACTGATTATGTATTTCTATTGCCGCTTTAACAAGAAATACAAAAAAAAACAGAATTAAATAAATATTTAAGGGGGCTCCCATATACAACAAACGTGATTTTTTTGCCGTTTTCATAGATAATGGTACGGAATCCTTCGTGCGCGAGTCCGGTTTTTACGTAACCGGGCAGTTTTTGGCGAGACCTGAAGGGTCTCCAAAGCAAACTTGGCTGTGGGTTCTGGGTTTTATAGACAAGTCTAGAAAACTATAAAAGTCTTTTTTCAGGATATGAACATAAATCTGGCTGGGATTTAGTTTTTTTTTTTCATTACTTTGCCCCACTCTAAGATTTCTCTTGTATCGTGGGTGCACTTACAGACTTAAATCTCACATACACAAACGCCCAGACCCGAAACAACCATCTGTAAGCCATACAAATTTTTGCTCCGTGTGGGAATCGAAACCACGACCCGTAGCGCAGAAGCCAATCGCTTAGCCACTGCACCAAACGTGTCGTCAAATGTAACAGTACTTGTTCATCTCTTTAAAGATTTTTAAATTAAATGCAGATCTGTCTATACATTTGTAAGTCTGTGACTGATGAACGATCAATCTTGCGCGGGCGCAGTCGGAATGATGTCCGCAGTTCGCAAGTGACAGGCGGATGCCGTAAAATAGTGATCTGTCGTGAATCGAAATTTTATCTGTAGGTTATGAACAGAAGTGTAAGATGTGAAAGTAGAAATGTGTTATTGTTTGTTAAAGAATCCAGTAGGATACTCTTTTGACCACATCATCCCTGGTATGAGGCAACAATTGTCTGACTTCTGCAACTCTAAAACCGGGTCCGCAGCGCCAATTTTCTAACATGTTATTGTGTTTTTGCGAACAAAACTGTTAGGCCTCACCCTATTTGATTAGCAAACAATGTTAAGCCGGGTCCGCAGCGCCAATTTTGCTAACAAAACTGTTAGGCCACGCCCCTATTCAGTTAGCAAATAAAGTTATCCTGTTTGCAAACACGAAAACACGGCGCAGCGGACCCGGCTTCATAAAAACCAAGATAAACATAACATTAGCGACAGTCACACCGATAATTCAGCCCTCATCAAGCTGTCTCCCCCCCCCCCCCCCTTTGTCCACGCCAGCAACGCCCTAAGCCGAGGTCCGAGTCCCACTAGGGGTCGCCCTTAGTGCTGTTGTTGCAGGTAGTCATGATGTTAGTGTAGTACAAGTAGTTAGCTTAGGTTAAGTATTTTACTTCCCCCCCATTGGCTGGAGACCCTTCAGGTCTCGCCAATAACTGCCCGGTTACGTAGAAACCGTCCCCTAGGACGACCTACAGCAGTCAAATAGAAAAAAAAAAAAAACATTAGCGACATGTTTGACACAGTGTTTGAGCTATTGGCTTTCTGCACGACGAGTCACAGGTTTAGTTCACGCACGGCAGAAATATTTGTAAGGGTGTGTGGATGTGATTTGTGTCTGGGAGCCTACTCCGTAAGTCTGTCAACGAAGTTAGTTGTCCGTCCGAAAGTAGCCCGAAACGTAGGAGTGAATAAAACAAGTGTCAAGTTCAACTTTTCGGACGGGCAAAAACACATCGGTAGTAGGGACAACTGTCAAATCGTGTTGTCATTTATTCTTAGTTCGGGCCCCGAAATAATCGTATGTCCGTAGGTGATAGGGAGTAGGAAACGCTTGTAACTAAGGCCGAAACCACGGATTTCGTGCTTAGGGAGTAGAGCCCGTGTATCTGTAAATGCACCCACGATACAGGAGTAATCGTAGTGTGGGTAAAAAACATTATATACCATAACATCACGCATGTATTCCCCGAAAGGTAGGGCAGAGGTGTACAGTACACCCTCATTTCGCTATTATGTGTTAGTTCCATACAAAGTGTAAATTAAATAACGTAAAACCTTTTCAGGGGTCACTGCACTCATCATTATGAACTACTTTTACTATGGGAGCAAAGCGGAAATCGCGAAAAAAAAATCTGCTGTTAAAAATTGTACATTTAAGTTCGCATAACTCGTCAAAATGTAGGGGAACATCAGTTTTTTTTCGCGATTTCAGCTTTGATCCCATAGTAAAAGTTGTTCATAATGATGACTACAGTGACCCCTTAAGAGGTTGTGTGTTATTTAATTTACACCTTGTTTAATAGGGGGCGAGCCCATTGCCATCAACCGGGCACAAATACGGCTGCTACTGAGAAATTTTATAGGTATACTAGCTGTACCCGCATGCGTTGCAATGCACTTTTTCCTACTTACTACCTACCTACTACCTACCTACTACCTACCTACTACCTACCTACTACCTACCTACTACCTACCTACTACCTACCTACCTACTACCTACCTACTACCTACCTACTACCTACCTACTACCTACCTACTACCTACCTACTACCTACCTACTACCTACCTACTACCTACCTACTACCTACCTACTACCTACCTACTACCTACCTACTACCTACCTACTACCTACCTACTACCTACCTACTACCTACCTACTACCTACCTACTACCTACCTACTACCTACCTACTACCTACCTACTACCTACCTACTACCTACCTACTACCTACCTACTACCTACCTACTACCTACCTACTACCTACCTACTACCTACCTACCTACCTACCTACCTACCTACCTACCTACTACCTACCTACTACCTACCTACTACCTACCTACTACCTACCTACTACCTACCTACTACCTACCTACTACCTACCTACTACCTACCTACTACCTACCTACTACCTACCTACTACCTACCTACTACCTACCTACTACCTACCTACTACCTACCTACTACCTACCTACTACCTACCTACTACCTACCTACTACCTACCTACTACCTACCTACTACCTACCTACTACCTACCTACTACCTACCTACTACCTACCTACTACCTACCTACTACCTACCTACTACCTACCTACTACCTACCTACTACCTACCTACTACCTACCTACTACCTACCTACTACCTACCTACTACCTACCTACTACCTACCTACTACCTACCTACTACCTACCTACTACCTACCTACTACCTACCTACTACCTACCTACTACCTACCTACTACCTACCTACTACCTACCTACTACCTACCTACTACCTACCTACTACCTACCTACTACCTACCTACTACCTACCTACTACCTACCTACTACCTACCTACTACCTACCTACTACCTACCTACTACCTACCTACTACCTACCTACTACCTACCTACTACCTACCTACTACCTACCTACTACCTACCTACTACCTACCTACTACCTACCTACTACCTACCTACTACCTACCTACTACCTACCTACTACCTACCTACTACCTACCTACTACCTACCTACTACCTACCTACTACCTACCTACTACCTACCTACTACCTACCTACTACCTACCTACTACCTACCTACTACCTACCTACTACCTACCTACTACCTACCTACTACCTACCTACTACCTACCTACTACCTACCTACTACCTACCTACTACCTACCTACTACCTACCTACTACCTACCTACTACCTACCTACTACCTACCTACTACCTACCTACTACCTACCTACTACCTACCTACTACCTACCTACTACCTACCTACTACCTACCTACTACCTACCTACTACCTACCTACTACCTACCTACTACCTACCTACTACCTACCTACTACCTACCTACTACCTACCTACTACCTACCTACTACCTACCTACTACCTACCTACTACCTACCTACTACCTACCTACTACCTACCTACTACCTACCTACGTTAGGAACACACCTACATTGCTTAGACAACAGTGAGTGCTTGTAATTTAATATGAACTTTATACCATAGCAATAAAGCTCAAATTGACTACGTTTTAGTTAGAAATCATTTGTATGGGAAAAAGAAAAGGGCTATTTTTAGGGTTTTTCCAGCAATAATTCTAATTTTTCTCGCCGTAAAAACCATCCTTGAACTTCAACGAACATTTTAAAAAAAGATTTGGCCAAATTGGTCCAGGCGTTGTTGAGTTATGCGCTTACCAACACATTTTGCGATTCATTTTTATATTATAGATGGAAAAACCCAATAATACTTTGCCCGACCAGAGGATCGAACCCTGGGCCTTATGCTCAGCAGTCGCGCTTTCAAGCACTAGACCAACGAGGCAGTCATGTAGTAGACAAAATAAATTTCTAAATAAAAAAACTTGTACCAAACTGATAAAAACACATTCTCTATGTGCTTTACTCTTAATCTAATCAGAGGGGATACGCATCGGAATATAAAAACTGACCCACCAAGCGACTCTCACATGTACCAAGACTCCAAGATATTATTGGCACTAAGTAAACAGTTAAAGAAGGCCCACTTATAGCAAAATTCGATGTGGAACGTCGAATAGTCGCTACGGTAAAGACAAAATGCATTTTTTCTTTCTTTTTTTGAAAACATGGGTGTCGTTTTATTATTTTGGTAGCCAAGTTCCGATATCAGTTTAAAGTTTGATGACACGTGTGGTGCAGTGGCTGAACGATTGGCTTCTGCGTTATGTCCGAGAGTTCGGTTCCCGCACGGAACAAATATTTGTATGGCCCACAGATAGTTGTTCCGGGTCTGATTGTTTGTGCATGTGAGATTTGTGTCTGTAAACGCACCCACACAGGAGAAATCCTAGTGTGGGGAAATGCAAAAAACGTTTTACGTATAATTATGGAATAATCATGCAAACAGATTGCTCTTAATATGTAACGTATGGGCGCAGTGTAAATCAAATTTCAAAAATAAAGGGATGTAAAAAAAAAAAAAAACATTTTGTTCCTTTGGCAACCTAGTTTTGATAGTAGCCATAAGTTTTTCCATACCTGTCATATTGACGAAATAATCTCCTTTGAAACTTAACATTTCCACTTTGTATTAGCTATCACTGCAGTCAGTAATTTTCTATTATTTTCGCGGTATTTTCGAGAATGGAACTTCTGCACTTAACTACCATGTGCTTGGTCATTGGCCATAGCAATACAGAACATTATAAGTTTTTGTTGAGTATAATGATGTGTGTCATTTTGCGGTCATTAAAGTACGTCAGTTTACGAGAATCGGTTTGTTAGTTTTATATAAATTGTATGTCGATTGGCGTGACGTAACAAAATATGTAGGTACCTATGTTTTGAGTATGTAAGAGAAATTTCTAAGAGGTACTTGATGGTATTGGTGATAACTAAATATTGAATGATTCGCGGTTTATTTAACTAGGTACCGCTTCATACTTTCTCTGAATCGTGAGTTTGAATCGAGAATTCCGATATTCCAAATATTATTCGATATTTCGAATTTCTTTCTGCATTAGCCTTTTTCCCAACTACGTTGGGGTCAGCTACCGGTCTAACCAGATGCGGCTGAATACCAGTATTTTACACGGAGCGACTGCCATCAGACCTCCGCAACCCAGTTACTGGGCAATGCCGGTATCCTAAGGATAGACCGGTTGTCGGGTTTTTGACTTCCTGACTACCCATCTCAAACTAAACAAAATAGACTAGTATTACTTAGTTCTTTTTGAACGTCATGTTTACATAAGACTGCCCCCAAAGCGCCCATCCTTCCCCGCTTCCTAGTGTTTATGCTGTGAAGAAGAAACGGCGCAACAAGCTCCCCAGCAATACAGTTCTGTAACGACTGTCATAGGTATGACACCTGGAACCGACGTTTTGACGTGCTCTCCGAAACACGGAGGGATCTCGATGTTTAACTAATGGTCACCCATCCACGGATCGACTGCGGCAACCGCAGCTTAACCTCGCAAATCATATGATCCGCATGATCGTTAATTAGTCACAAGTGCTTCGGTTTTGGTATTCGATATTTCAAGTACTATTCAATATTCCAAATATTATTTGATATTTAATTAAGTAGATTCCAAATATTATTGGATATTCCAGCTACATGAATAGCTTCTAACGAAATTATAGTGGCCTTAATACATGAATATTTAATACGACTGCAGTTTTAACATTTATGTATTGTCCTTGCAAAAGAAATCCATAAATAATAGACAATTTAACCTCATTAATATTGACTATCTCAAAAATCATAGACAAGGTTGCTCTATTAGCAAATATTAAAGAATTTAAAATATTTTTTTAACTCGCGTTGTAAACAAAAACTTAGAATTTAATACAGATATAAAAATACAAAAACCTAACAAGCTGCTGACTGCTTCGTTGGTCGCAAAAGTAACTGCTGAGCGTGGGGTCCTGGGTTCGATTCCCAGATCAGGTAAAGTGCTAGTGTTTATCCATGTGAAATTTCTTAATAGCAGCCCGGAGTCTGGATCTGTGCCCGGTTGATAACAATAGGCTCGCCCCCTATTACACGGTGCTTAAACATAACTATAAAATAAGGGTGTACCACTTCTGCCCAATCCTTCATGGATATACAGGCGTGATGTTATCTTATGCTAACAAGCTAATTACAGTGTATCATTATCATCACATACAAAATATCGACACATCATTCACACTATTGTAATGGAGTAGTTAGATTTACTATTTGAATATCATGTAGGCTAGCTTTATTTGTATAAAGCTAGCCTACATTAGTATATACTAAACCTGAAACTATTTTGTTCAGAATCACTAGGAGAATCGATTGACATATTTTTTACACCACATTTTTTATTTGTTTTTTTCATAAATTTCAATTTTGTTTCAGTAGGTTTCTACCCACAACAGTGGACGGGAATAGACACCTTGAGGCTTGAAATGGTCCGCTCGGTCAGTTTCCGTGTATTAGACAACCCCTGCATAGCACATCTCAGGCATTTCACACTTTATTAGGGAATTTAACGCGACATTAACTACGGTGTAAATTAGAGATTTATAAAAAAAAAACACATATTCAGGCAATTCTGATGAAAATCTTGTTGGGGTGTCTCGGTTTTTGTATACATATACTAAAAATAACGTTGTATACTAATTTCGTAAAACTGTTTGGCGGTTTGAGTATTTTTTGTGACCTACGCAAATGTCCGGCTGATTTGTTTGATTGGTAACGTCGTGCGTCGGATCGTTGAGTTCCCTATAATAAGGTTGAGCTACACGATGCATGCGTGCCGTCAGTTGGAACAGGTCAACTCAAACCTGCTATGGCTCTTTCCTCAAAAGGCTATTCCAAACGTTGCCCTACATTGTTACACTCGCATAGTTTTATACCACAATGTCTGGACTTTAAAAGAGACCTTGACCTCTGAGTTTGTTTCGGCTTTTCTTCTCAGAGCTAGTCAGATAGGAAATGCCGGCGCCATATAGTCTTAAAAAACATTACATTGACTTGTAAAAGTGTTTGTAACAGATTTATTTACGGAAATAAATATAATTTACTGTGTTAAAAAGAATATTCATGAAGTTTCTTGCCGGCTCTTTTCCATAGAATCTACCTTTTGGAATCGTGCACCTAGTGTTGACGTTTTAAAAGTGCCTGAAATCTCGTGTTTTTGAAATAAAAAACGTTGACTTTGACTTTGAAAAGTCATCCAATTATAATAAAAACATTACTAAACAAAAACTATCATCTCAGAATTTGACCTAAGCAGATCTAAAATCCTCAATTACATTTTATCACAGCAAAAAGAGTTTCATCCTCAATTTATTACACAAGTCATTATCGAATATACAGCAGTGACTCGTCAAAACAGCTCACTCACTTCATAATATATATGAAGCTAGACAATATACACTTTCACTATAATCTCGAGATATTGAAAGTGTCCGGTTATCTGCGATGAACAGCATAGATGTTGTTGAGGTAAAACGGAGTTTACACTGTATGTACCTACAACGTAACAGTCGTGTGGTGCCGGATGTAAAGAATAGCACTACCCCATCTCTGCTTATGGGTGTCGTAAAAGGCGACTAAGGGATTCACTAGAGGATGGGCAGCAGCGTTCTCTGAGTATTTTAACAACCATACTGCGATCGCCTACCCGCCTGACAAGCGTGACGATTATGGCAAACCCCTCCATTTTGGGAGAGGCTTATTTTTTTTATTTTTTTGTTATTGGTTATTGTAACACCTTAAATCTTTTATTACAGGTTGCCCTAATGCGATAGTTATGTATACACAAATCTTCATACTTTCTACAGTTCTACTTATTGATACTGTTACTGGGGCCTAATTCTCCTAAAATAAATCTTGATAAATCACAACCTAACCAAGGCCGAACCGTTCATTCAGACAGTTCTCAATTTCAAAAGTTATCAAATTGTTTGATACAAAAAACAAAATCAATCATTTTGAAAGTTTTCGAAAACAAAAACTGACTGACGGTTGTGGCTCGATTGCGTTTGGCAACAATTTATTTTAGGAGAATTGGGCCCCTGAGTTCCTACCTATACAATACATAATTATATTTTATAAACTAAATTCACAAAATTAACAATACAAACATAAACATTTAAATTAAACTTAATTATAACATAATACCCTAGAGGTCGCCAGAGCAGGTATAGTCTTTTTTTTTTGTTGCTTTTTGTTTAAAAAACGTTGCCCACACTAAGATTTCTCTTGTATCATGGGTGCGTTTACAGACACAAATCTCACAAACAAACGCCCAGACCCGAAACAACCATCTGTAGGCCATACAAATTTTTGTTCCGTGTGGGAATCGAACCCACGACCCGTGGCGCAGAAGCCAATCGCTTAGCCACTGCACCAAACGTGTCGTCAAGTCGTTCAGTGAACAAGAAAACAAGTCAATTTTATGTCCAGCAGTGGATATCTTTCGGCTGAATGATGATAATGTACCTGCAACGAGTAAGAAAGCCAAATCTTTGAATGCCTTTCGCAATATTTTCAAATTTTCTCACTCCAAAGAACATTTTCCTGTAGCCACAAGGATTAAGGTAGCTGCCGTTATTACTACCCCATCTCAAATAAGTTTTGTGCGATTTCTGACGTTTCCAGTACTTCAACCTCAGTTGGTCCGGAAGAGTATTTTGATAAATATGGGAAATAGGATCGATTGGAATCATAAAAAAATTTCAAAATCTGTGAATGCAGATAGAAATTATTCCAAAAGTTAGGGGTGGTCTTCTAAGAACGTTTTCCTGTAGCTACAATGGTTAAGGTAGCTGCCCTTCATGCTCCGTTTCAAATTATCAGCCTGTACCTATCTATCTATACATATAATAAATCTGTAGACATGGCGTGTCTGTACATAGCAAATATTTTGAAAAAACCTGGTTGGGGTGTTAAACTATAACCAATAGAACCCATTTTTAACATTTTTGGATTTTTTGTCTGTTTGTCTGTTTATCTGTTTATCTGTTTGTCTGTTTGTCTGTTTATCTGTTTATCTGTTTATCTGTTTGTTTGTTCAAGCATCACATAAAAACAACTGATCCAATGTTGTTGACTTTTATAAATAAATATTGTGCTTATCTCCAAGAAACATATGTTTTTTGTTTCATCGCAATCGGTTCACGCAATCAAAAGTTATGCGAATTTTAAGTTTTCTAAAAGAACTTAGCATGTATTTGTGTATACTTACCATTTCTTTTCAATAGATGGCGTTACGTGTATCAAATCACGTTGTGAGGAAATATAATCAACGAATATATTACTATTCTCAGTCTACGGAAGGTCTATTGAAATGCTATTCGAAGAAGGTACTAACTAAGCTTTTATAAAAAAACGAGGATAATGTTATTTAAAATTTATAAGGTACCTATCTATCTGAATGGCAGTGGAAGAGAAATACATTCAATTTCATAAGCAAGTGTAGGTATTCTAAATTTTTAATTGTGCAAGGCAATACGATAGATTAATTTGAAATACTCATATATTTTATTATGAATACTCAAATATGTATTTATAAATCTATTTACTATTAATAAAATTCAAAGTGCACTTTGTCTGTAATTAAATATTTTTCCAAAATTTCGATTCGGTGGTACTATACTATCGATAAAGAAACCATAACATTTTTTTTTAGAATTATTGTGTCTGTTTGTCTTTCCGTCCGGACATCACGTAAAATCCCGTAGATGGATTTTGATGGGACTTTCGCTGATGTGTTGCGTAAAGAGCGACAATTTTGCTGCTACATATATCATCACGCTATTGTTCATAGGAGCCGAGCAGCGGAACATTATTTCCACATATTGCGAAGTATAAGCTTAATATTCGGATCGTAAAATCGCGTGAATCAATTTTGATGGGCCTGCGCTTTTGCTGGTATATAAACTATCACGCTATTGCTCATAGATGCCGAGCAACGGAACATTATTTCCATATACTGCGTAGTATAAACTGTAGACTGAAGTAAGTGCTGCAGTGAACGGTCGCTGGCTCAGTGTCCTGCGTTAAAACCTCACTTTAAAAAAATACACTTTTTGTAATTTTTTTGGAATGTTTTTATGTATTTTATTTTGTTCATTGTTGTCAGAACTATTCAAAGCCTGTCGTCGCCGTTTTATTAAGTTTATTTAAGCCTTAGGTGATGTCCCAAAACACATAACGATGAAGGGAAAGTACTTTAAATATTAAAAATTGCAAATTTCACTCAAAGGTGACTTCATTTATTTTTTTAAAGTAAGCAATATTGCCTTTACTGATTTTTTTGCCTGAACCGGGAATCAAACTGACAAAGCTATACCATCTGCAAAGGCACCTGTTGAAAATATCTTCATGGTCAATAATCAGGATCAAAACTCTCCAACAAACACACTTTCTTAAATTGAACGAAGTGGAAAAAAAAGAACTACTTATTGAATTTAAATGTAGTGTGTTAGTCAATTTTGGTTTTATGGTCTTCCATCAATTTCAAACACAATGTTTATTGGAGCGATTTGATCCGTATTATATTGATCCTATCGATTGGTGAAATATTTTTTTTTTTTTTTTTTACGGATGATATTTTTTCACACGATTTCCAGATCAAACTTGTTGAAATCTTTGAAAGCAGTACCTATTTCTAACTTATAAAAATAAAATGAAGTCTTCTATACGTGAAATTTTATACAGCGTGTCCCAGAAAGTAGTGTCAAGCGGAAGTCCAGAGGTAGAACATCCTTTGAGGTACCCAAATCACCCCCATGTATGTTCCGCGATTTTTTGTAGTTTTCGAGTTATGAATGTTTTTCATGTTTTTTAATCAAACTCTGAATATAACGACATTTTTGATCATAGTGACGTGAATAGTTGAGATACATGAGTAATTTTTTTTTCTAAATTAGCTGATTAGTGACCCTTTCGAATGCACAATCATTTGTCACCATAGATGGAACGAATGCGTTACAAAAAAATATTGAATTCTCATAAAGTTAAAATCCTGCATTTTTCCTACATCTTTGTGGGTGATTTAAAAATAAATCTCCCTAAACTTTTTTCGTCAGATGTATTTTAAAAACTTATCCATTTTATCAGCTATTTACCCTGTAAATTTCATCGAGCTATCTCTACGACATCACAATAAAAATTTCATTCAAAGCATACAATATCGAAAATTCCAGTTGTAAAAGGGTGAATGAAAAATTTATTAAAACTGACTAATAACGTCTTTTTTAGTAACCCTCGACGTAAAAAGAGGGGTGTTATAAGTTTAACGTGTGTGTCTGTGTGTCTGTCTGTGGCATCGTAGCTCCTAAATGGATTTTGATATAATTTTTTCTTTTGTTTGAAAGGTGACCTTATCGAGAGTGTTCTTAGCTATGATTCAAGAAAATTTGTTTAGCCGTTTGAAGATCATCAGCTCTTTTCTGGTTGTTGAAGGGATATGAGCAACTTCTACTGGTCTGATCGATTCGAAATTTACTATCCGGTGACTTCAATGATATTACAATAACATGGTAACCTTGACCTGAAACACAAGCATCATCTGAAACAGCATGATACCAAACTTACAGTAGAGGTATTGTGTGCCTATTTATTCTTTAAGTTTATGATAAGTTGTAATGACCTCCTTCTTGTCACATGTCATCAATATCATTGAAGTCACAGGATAGTAAATTTCAAAACGATCAGACCAGTAGAAGTTGCCCATATCCCTTCGACAACCAGAAAAGAGCTGATGATCTTCAAACGGCTGAACAGATTTTCTTGAATAATAGCTAAGAACACTCTCGATAAAGTCACCTTTCAAACAAAAGAAAAAACTAAATCAAAATCCGTTTAGGAGGTACGATGCCACAGACAGACACACAGACACACACGTTAAACTTATAACACACCTCTTTTTACGTCGAGGGTTACTAAAAAAGACGTTATTAGTCAGTTTTAATAAATTTTTCATTCACCCTTTTACAACTGGAATTTTCGATATTGTATGCTTTGAATGAAATTTTTATTGTGATGTCGTAGAGATAGCTCGATGAAATTTACAGGGTAAATAGCTGATAAAATGGATAAGTTTTTAAAATACATCTGACGAAAAAAGTTTAGGGAGATTTATTTTTAAATCACCCACAAAGATGTAGGAAAAATGCAGGATTTTAACTTTATGAGAATTCAATATTTTTTTGTAACGCATTCGTTCCATCTATGGTGACAAATGATTATGCATTCGAAAGGGTCACTAATCAGCTAATTTAGAAAAAAAAATTACTCATGTATCTCAACTATTCACGTCACTATGATCAAAAATGTCGTTATAGTCAGAGTTTGATTAAAAAACATGAAAAACATTCATAACTCGAAAACTACAAAAAATCGCGGAACATACATGGAGGTGATTTGGGTACCTCAAAGGATGTTCTACCTCTGGACTTCCGCTTGACACTACTTTCTGGGACACGCTGTATATTTAAAGTACTTTCCTATTCCACACCTCGAATAAAATCATTTTATAGACTGCACTGCGTAAAATATTTTGATTTAGTTCGCCGATTGTAATTAGATGGCGTTACATTATCACAATAAATATCAATATTCAATTATAATCCATTTTAGCAAGGAAATGTATGGAAATAAGCACCGCGTTTTTAGTATTATGGTTATATGAACCTTTACGGTCAATCAATAAGAGCTGAAACTCTACCTAAAGAAATGGTTTAAAAGATATAATTGCCTTGGTGGGACACCTTTGTCTATTATTATAATAAATGGAATACATACATATACACTATTTAGTTGCTGCGACACAATGTTGTTTTCCGAGTTCCACGCGGACGGAGTCGCGGGCACAGCTAGTATTAAATAAAAATAAAAAACATTGAAAAAAAAAATTGCTCCGTTTACTAGAAACGATACTGATGCCATCCATGTCAACACTATTGAACAGATTTAGTTGCAAATTATGCGAAAAAAACGCTAAGGAGCGGGTCAGGTTATCGGGTACAAATTATCACGCTATTGAACGTGGATGATGGGCAGTAACCTAAGTAACCTTATGTTTCTGTAGGCAAAGCCACGGGTAAAGCTAGTATTAAATATACAAGGTGTTAAAAAAAACCGGCCAAGTACGAGTCGGACTCGCGTACGAAGGGTTCCGTACCATTATCTATAAAAACGGCAAAAAAATCACGTTTGTTGTATGGGAGCCCCTTAAATATTTATTTTATTCTGTTTTTTTAGTATTTCTTGTTATAACGGCAACAGAAATACATCATCTGTGAAAATTTCAACTGTCTAACTATCACAGGTCATGAGATACAGCCTGGTGACAGACGGACAGCGGAGCCTTAGTAATAGGGTGCCGTTTTACCCTTTGGGTACGGAACCCTAAAAATTGGCGAATTTAGAAAAGTTGAAAAACAAAATTTGTTCAATTTCCAATACCGAATAACCCCACAAAATTCTTAGAGTTGATTTTTTAACACCTTAAGCGTATCTTCTTCGCTAATTGGCACTTAGGGTCTAGCCGGGAAGCCTAATTTTTGCAGCTATACCAAGACTGTGTCTTGACGAACTCATCCCAACAATAACCGGATGTAACCACACACAACGTCTAACGTATGTATTAATTTACAATCACGAGACGGTTACGTAAGCGACATTCACTAATCAACTTAACTTGGCTAACAAACCACAAAATTTTTATTGGTTACACGTCATCGAGGAATGTTTTAAGATGAGAGATTTTATTGCGAATATTCATTTCGAGTTATTCGTTGATTTAATTTATTTGTATCTCTTTGACATCACGGCTCACATTCCGTGAGGAAGATGTCCGGTCCTTTGGAAGGCATACGTGGGACACAGGTCCAATGCGCAGAGGCCCCTTTGAGAACTTTAATGTAAAATGGGGTGGGGCACCAACCGGGAACTATCCACGGCTGCACTATTGGAGTACAGTCATGGACCGTCCCAGGTAGGTGCAAGACTATTGTAAAATATGGTGAAAAATATTTGGTCTACCTATGGGTGTTAGGTGGACTGGATAACTTCTATTGCCGGAAGAAAACGGCGTCTGCCTTTCAACATTTTAAATTGGAAAGTGTTGGCAGACGGTGACTCGCCCGCTCACTAGCTGGGCCCCCTGAAAAGCCGCCAGTACATAGGCGAAGGGGGCAGTTTAATTTATATTTATTATGTTGTTTAAGGAAAGCTATAGGATTTGCAAGGTTAAGCTGTGCTTACCGCGGTTTGTCTGTGGATGGGTGACCGTTCGTCACACATCGAGACCCCTTCGTGTCTCGGAGAGCACGTTAAGCCGTCGGTCCCGGCGGTTATACGAATACCTATGACAGTCGTTACGGATAGTCAGAAGCCCGATAGTCTGACAACCGGTCTACCGGTCAACCATAGTAAAAGTTGTACAGACTGATGCGCAGAGTCCATGGTTTTCGAATGTAAAGTGACTTAACCAGCCATCTATATAAATAAAAAGAAAAGTCCTGACTGATTGACTGACTCATCAACGCCCAGCCCAAACCCTTGTACCTAGAAAGTTGAAATTTTGCACAGAGGTTCCCTTTATAATGTAGACAAGGAATAAGGAAGGATTTTTTGAAATTCAACCCCTAAGGGAGTTAAATAGGTGATGAAAGTTTGTATGGAAAATCGTCACTCACTCACTTTCATGCAAGCGAAGCTGCAGGTAAAAGCTAGTATTGTATAAAACCTTTGAAACTATATTTCTTTGCCGGCGTTCACGAAATACTAAGCTCTCTCATCGTAGAGCCAGTAGGCTCTTCAGTCTCCACAGTCACACCCATAATTCAGCACTCATCAAGTGGTCTCCCTCCCAATCTCCGGTCATCAACAAACCAAGTCGAGGTCCGATTCCTATTAGGGGTCGCCCTTAGTGCTGTTTTTGCTAGTAGTCATGATGTTAGTGTAGTAAAAGTAGTTACTTCTCCCTCAATGGCTGTACAGCCTTCAGATCCAGCAAGGACCATCTACAAGCAGTCTTATGGAAGAAAAACAAAATGTATTTCTTGCAAATAAATGTTCCTGATTCGTGATTCTTAAAGATTTTTTGATTTTTTTGTTATCTTAGTCCTCTTATCTTATTCTCGATTGTTTTTGCAACACCAATCGCAACGATTTCGGAATGCCAACAGTAAATAAGACTGTTTTATTGCTCGGCCCCTTTGCATAACGGTTTTAAGATATCGCAGAATTGTATCTTCAAATTGTTATGTAAAGATAATACGTTCCAATTTAATGGGTTTCATTTTATAGTAGTTACGTCGCTGTGTGGTCCGTGGGTACAGATGATCCAATCTTTTTTGTGGTTTATAAATGAGAACAATATTAGTTATGAATTAAAGGCAAAGGGCAAAATACACTCGGGAGCCATAAATCTGGGTCAACAACATAAACCTTTATCTCGGAAACAAAGAATGATTATTCAAATAAAATTTTACAGCAACCAAGAACTTTTATTAATTTTATTTGATAAATGATGGAATCAGGCGGTAATTTGTGGAAATCAATGACATACAAATAGGTATATTTATTATTATTTTATTTTAAGTTCACATAATATAGCAAATAAATTATAAACTACGCCCCACAAAACCGTAGTAATGATTTGACTGTGGGATCTGGGGCCTAATTCTCCTAAAATAAATCTTGATAAATCACAACCGAACCAAGGCCGAACCGTTCATTCAGACAGTTCTCAATTTCAAAAGCTATCAAATTGTTTGACACAAAAAACAAAATCAATAATTTTGAATGTTTTCGAAAACGACAACTGACTGACGGTTGTGGTTCGATAGCGTTTGCCAAAAATTTATGTTAGGAGAATTGGGCCCCTGGTGAGTCGAAAACTATGAATACCCGACTAGTTTCTGGCGAAATCGCCGCGTCGAACATTTTAAATTCAGCTTTAAGAATGTATTAAATAAGTACCTATACAACATTTTTAGAAAACAAAAATTATATTGAAGAAATTAGTCGAACTTTGACTCACGGCCTCGCCACGTTCAGCTCATGATTAAAGGCTCCGTTTGAATCTGAAACTAGTCGGGCAATCCCGAAAAATGCATGTGAGTAAACCGTAACTAATCATAATTATGAATGTGTCTCACGAAAGTTATAATACAGACATACAAATATGCAAAACCTAATATCGTGTTTGCATATTTGTAATTTAATTTGAATGCTATTAAATAGTTTCTAAAATAATTTTATTTTAATAAGCTAGCATTCTTAGTTTTCGAGATATTTAGGTTTATGTTAGTGACCTGGATGCATTGCTTCCGAGTGTATATCGATATAATGGTGGTGCAAAAATAAAAGATTCAATGTTAGCAGTCGCGAGGGCCTACATCCAGGCTGTGGACGGCATCAAATTGTGTAAAGCCAATTTTGGCGTCATTATACAGGGTCAAATAACGTGGATCAAACGAAACAGGGCAATAGTTGAGGTTATTTGCAGCATTTTACAATAGTATTTTTTTAAAGGTAAGGTTCTGAAGTAACAAATATTTTTTCGTAAGATTTAAAAGATATTGAAAAAAGTGCCAATACTCATAAATCATGATACCCACTGTAATAAAAGCACTTTCAAGCAACTAAGCACCATTTATTGTTTTAAAATAGGTACCCATTTTACTCTGCCTATTTATCACCAATTTTGGTATTTTCTTAAAAAACCCTCAAAAATCAAAACTTTTAAGGAGATCAAGTTAGGGCACTGCCATAGAGATATTTTTTCTTGCAAATAACCTCAACTATCGCCCTGTTTTGTTTGATCCACTATTTTTGACCCAACCTGTATATGTCACAGTGATAGCTTAGCAGGACGATCTGATTTCAATACCAACCTGCACCTCAGACTGTCCGATTTCAGGTGCAGATTAGAGTTTGGTTATCACTTGCATTAAGGTATAACGAGCTGGTGTCCGCAACTCCACGTCTGAGCGCGTATTTTGCGTGACCACTTGCATTAACGGTAAAGAAAATGCCTCGTAAGGAAACCTGTATGAAAGGGCTTCAAAAAGTGCTCTATAGCAGTAGTATTAAATTACCTATAAAATACTTTTTATTTGAATAAGCTAACATCCCTAGTTTCCGAGATGTTAAGGTTTATTATTGGTGACCCGAATTCTTTGCTCCGAGTGTATAAAGGAGAAAAGTGCGTAAGATAAAATCTAGGTCACACAATATGTAGCATGCTAATGGTATGCTGATATTATGCAGAGCATGCACGCTGTCCACAAAGATGGTTTTGTGAGTCATTTGTAGATAGTATGCGTTACGTATGAGTGGTATTCCCAAATCGAGCTGTTGTACGTAATAGGGAAATGAGATTCTGTTTGACTTGGTTTAAGTATGTCTTATATTGAACTCGGTCAAATAAATAGATATAGCATAAAGCTGGTAATAATCACTTGATTAGGTAATCGATCCCTTGTTTGGTTATCCACAAATTCAGTGATGGAATCGGTCACTATAGTGAAATGTTACCCTATCTTAGCACACACCGAGAGCAGAGCAGAGCATTTTTGAGACCACTGAAAAAACGACTTTAAGACATACAGGCATACAGTGCAAAATTAAACACGTCCAAACTTGATGCTCGACCATGCTCCAGCTTGCAAGATGCGTGTTCTAGCATTTAATTTTGCACTGTATGCTACAGTCTTAAAGTCGTTTTTTCAGTGGTCTCAAAAAATGCTCTGCTCTGCTCTCGGTCTGCGCTAGCCCTTATCCTATCCTACCAATGTAATAAATGTGAATGGTTGTTAATCAATCACGCCATATCGGATGCACGGATTTGGATGAAATTTGGTACACAGATAAACCATGACTTGGATTAGGACATAGGATGCTTTTTGTACATGAAGTAGTTTCCTTAGGCTGCGAGTGAAACCGCGGCTAACAGCTTGTTGTAAATATCAGCGGCTCTAAGACCCAATTTCACCATACTCTGTTAGTTATTAATGTCCTTTTAAACATTTTAACAGACTGTTTAGCAGTACATTGAAATTGACATTGACTGCTTAACAGAACATTAACAACTAACATTATATGGTGAAATTGGGTCTAAAGCTCCCTGAGTTGTTTAGAGATAGCAACATGTACTATTTGGTATGAGAATTAATTAAACAATTTAAACATATTAAATTTCATGTAACTTTAGAAAAAATATGTGTAATGAATTATTTTTGCTTGGTGGTAGGATTTATAAGGTCCTCCTGGCTAGCTACCACCCTCACATTAACCTGAGAAAAGTATCTCTGTTGCTTGGATTCGTGTGCTCCATCTTAGACCCTGTCTACGCTTACCATCAGGTGTACAAGGGTCAACCGCGACCAAGTCAAGTAATAAAAAAAAACTTAAAGTAAAATGAATGTTTCATCATAAATTGTTGAAAATTTAGTTCAAAGTTCAAATATTAATTCTGTAAATAGGTTTTGTAACAGTCACTATGTTAAGTGGCTCCGGCATTTTCGAGCTAACAGACCGCTTGAGAGGTGCTAAAACATCTGGATCAAGGTCTTATTACGTGGCATTAAATGGCCCGACTATGTTTGTTCTCATCAAAGCACATAACATCACGCCTGCATTCCCGAAGTGATGGGCAGAGGTGTACAGTACAACCTCATTTCGTTGTTATGTTTAAGTCCTATGGGAACGACCCTATTGCCATCAACCGGGCACAAATCCAGACTGCTACTGAGAAATTCACACTTTACCTGACCTAGGGATCAGGGAAACCCAACCTCACGCTCAACAGTCAGACCACTAGACCAGCGGTTCCCAGATTTTTTTTCTCATAGACCACTTACAAAATTTAGCTGGCTCCGGTGGACCCCCTGCAGCTACATTTTTACCATATTACCATACTAGTTTTTGCCTCGCGTTAATTTAGAATTTGACAATCAACTCTTAACACACTACTAAACTTTCTATAATAATATAATTCAATCATAATTGGAAAGACACGTAGCGCCATCTACGAACGTTATTGTTGTTTTCTTCGGGAACAGTACTTTCTTCGGGATGAAAGGTACCTTATGTCCGTTTCTGTACACCTGACAACGTATATGCAAAATTTCAGGATGATCGGTTCAGTGGTTTAGGCGTGAAAAAATAACAAACAAACAAACTTACTTTCACATTTATAATATTAGTTAGGATTAGGAAGTTAGGATAGAATGTGAAGATTAGATCTTTTTGTCACGCCAACGTAGACCCCCGTCGAGATTCCCGACCTGGACCACTTTGGGAACCTCTACACTAGACCAATGAGTCAGTCGACAGATTATTTGTTGTACCCTGGTGAAATTACCCTTGACCACCGGTAGTTCTGCTGACCTCATTAGGAACTACACGTCACGTACAGTCGTAGCTTCCTTATTAGTGTACAGTTGCACAACGAGACACCTGATCGCGCGAACTAACTGCCATATAAGCGTGTGTACCAACTGTTTAACAACTTCTTACGAATATGTGATCCTTTTAAAGTGTAAAGTGTTCCTACTGTAGCGTGGTAGGGTCAAAAAAGTGTTGCATGGATTTTGTGAGCGCTGAAAAATCAAAAACCTTCAATTTGCATATTTTTGAGGTTGTATGTGACAAAACAAAGTTAAAAAGAGACAGAAAACGCAAGAATAAGAAAACGGATTAAGTTTTAGGCTTTTTAGGATTCCGTACCCAAAGGGTAAAACAGGACCATACCAGCATACCTATATCAACAGTCATAGACTAAAATTCTAGAAATAAATGAGAATTCCAACTTGTCAAAATGGCTCAGTACATAATGTAACCAGAATACCCTTTTGGCTTCAGTAAACTCAGTTCAGTCATCTCATTTCAATATAATCTCACGTTTGACGTTGTTTGTTAACGAACAAAAATATCATTTGTCATATTTATGAGACTGAGACTAGATCGAAACTATATTTTGAACAATTTTAATTACGAGAATTGACATTCAGAGCGGTCATAAAGTTTAGCGCGTACTGTAATATTTAAACGTAAATTTTATAAAGAGCATTACTGTAAATGTGTTCATTTATGCTTGTAAGTAATAAAAACCACAGCTATCTATGAAAATATAATGAAAAATAAACTAGATAACTATTAAAATCAAATATTCCGCATCAACACGCACCTCAGTGCGCATACGCAACCGCGTTTACTCTTATTTGTGCGCGTCATTAGGTAGCACTTTTAGTGAATCACGCGCAGTCATGACTCATGGTGTACTGTTTGAGTAGGCTTTTATGTAGCGTACTTGTTTTGACAATTTGTTATATAAGAACTTTGTTTTCTTTTTGCTAAGTAAAGATGTAAGTAGAAGTTTTAATTTCCTTTTTGAATGTTAAACAAATGTTTATTAGAGTTGTGAATAGTATTTTAAGTTTTGGGAAATGAGGCGGTAATTAGCTGTCAAAAGTTAGTGAATTTTAATCTTAAAATAATGAGATCATTCACCTCGTGTGCCAAATCAAATATCTTGATTTGGCACACGAGGTTTTCGATATGTTGGATGTTGACTCAGCAGTCATTGTGCCGGTAGTCGTTACAGCCAATGGCTTCATAGCCAAGAGCCTCAACCAACATCTGATGAGGCTCTCGTTAGGCAGCTGGATCAAGGGTTTGATTCAGAAAGCGGTACTTCTGTACACTGCGCGTATTGTTAGGAAGTTTCTGTCTCTGGAGTCCTGACCGCCGGCAGTTTGGCCGCCCTGGTCCCAATGCCGATGGGCTACTATTTTTTATATTTTTAAATGTTTTTTTTATTCTTTTGTAGTGAAATATTTAAAAATATATTTTTTATGTATATAATGATAAATAAACGAGATAAGTATTATTATAGACTATTTAATAATACTCAAAAGAAATTAATAAAGCGTCTTTAATAGCCGATAAAATACTTTTTATTTGAATAAGCGCTAGCACTTATGTTAGTGACCCGGATGCATTGCTCCCGTGTGTATAATTATTAAATGAAATATTAAGAGTTACTGCATGCATTATTTTTTAGAGTGTCTGAATCGGAAGCTACAGTTATTTTACATTCATCTATACATATAATAAAACAGTAAAAAAACTGTGTCTGTACATTGAATATATTTAAAAAAAAATTATTGAGGGGGGTTTAGAAACAGTAATAGAGCACGAATCTAAAAAAAAAATTCTGTCTGTTTGTCTGTTTGTTTGTACACGCTAATCTTCGGAACTACTGGGCGGATTTGAATGTTTTTTTTTTTTGTTGTATTGATATTAAGTCTGGGCAACATATAGGCTATAATTTATCTTGGAAACTTGAACACCTGATGCAGAACCGCAACAGACCAGCTAAACTATAAGAGATACAAAAATGGTATCGTAGCAAAAATTGTTCCACGTGATGAGCATTTACTGTTGAGAGAATAAAATTGAAGATCTGGAAGACCTGATGTGGAACTCCAAGAGCCCAGCTACACTATAACATATATAGGAATGACGTCTTAGCAAGAGTTGTTTAGCCTGATGAGCACTCTCTGTTGACGTATAAAAATTGAAGATCTGGAACACCTGTTGTGGAATTCCAAGCGCCCAGCTACACTATAACATATATAGGAATGACGTCTTAGCAAGAGTTGTTTAGCCTGATGAGCACTCTCTGTTGATGTATAAAAATTGAAGATCTGGAACACCTGTTGTGGAATTCCAAGCGCCCAGCTACACTATAACATGTATAGGAATGACGTTTTAGCAAAAGTTGTTCAATCTGATGAGCACTCTCTGTTGACTTATAAAATCGAAGATCTGGAACCCCTGTTGTGGAACTCCAAGAGCCCAGCTACACCATAACTCATATAGGAATGAGTCTTTGCAAAAGTTGTTCGGTCTGATGGGCATTTCCTGTTGACTTATAAAAATCGAAGATCAAAAACATCTGATGTGGAAATCAAAGCTATCACTAATTTCACTGTATAATCTTCTTATATGTAAAGAGACTGGTACTGACTGACATTTGATTCATCAACGCAGAGCCTAAACCACGAAAGCTGGAAATATGAAATTTAGAAAGTAGGTTCCTTACGTGACGAAAACATCCACTAAGAAGGTATTTTTCGAAAATCAACCCCTAAGGGGGTGAAAAGGGTGATTAACGTTTGTATGCAAGTCCGTCATTTTTGAAGTAAGAAGCATGAAATTAAATACTAAGGTTTCTGGTTAAGACTAAATGTACGTGTTTGAGCATTTTTGGAAATTCAACCCCTAAAGAGGTTAAATATTTGTTGTAAGTTTGTATGAGAAATCTGAAATTTTTGAAGTAAAAAGCATGGAATTCAATATTAAGGTTACTGGTCAGAAATAAACGTACACATGTTTCAGGGTTTTTGGAAATTCAACCCCTAAGGGGGTGAAATAAGTATTGTTAGTTTGTATGAGAAATCTGGTACTTTGAAGTAAGAAGCATGGAATTCAACATTTAGGTTACTGGTCAGAAATAAACATACATGTATTTCAGGGTTTTTGGAAATTCTACTTCTAAGGGGTGAAATAGAGGATAAACTTTTCTACGCAGTTAAAAGCATGAAATCAAATAATAGGCTTTCTGGCTAGGTATAAATACACGTTTTTGAGCGTTTTTGTTAATTCTACCCCTAGGGGGTGAAATAAGGGTTAAAAGTTTGTATCAGAAATGCGGTACTTTTGAAGTAAGAAGAATGGAATTAAATGTTTAGGTTACTGGTCAGAAATAAACATAAACGTGATTCAGAGTTTTTGGAAATTCTACCTCTAAGAGGTGAAATAGAAGATAATCGTTTCTACGCAGTTAAAAGCATGAAATCAAATAATGGGGTTTCTAGCTAGGTATAAATACACGTGTTTTAATGTTTTTGTGAATTCTGCCCCTAGGGGGTGAAATAGGAGGCGAGGGTTTTATGGAAGTTAAAAACATGAAATCAAATAACAGAGTTTCTGGTTAGAAATACATGTACAAATGTGAGCGTTTTTGTAAAATCAATCCCTAAGAGGTGAAATAGGGGATATGTAACATATAAAAGTGAAAGGTCAATCACTCATCAACGCAGAGCTTAAACCAATTAAGCTGGAAACATGAAATTTGGACAGTAGGTTCCTTTTGTGACGTAGGCATCCACTAAGAAATGATTTTTGGAAATTCGACCCCTAAGGGGGTGAAAAGGGATTACAGTTTGTATGGAAGGTCGTCGTTTTTGAAGTATGAAGCATGAAATTAAATATTAAGGTTTCTGGTTATGGTGCTCCCACACCGGTGTTAAAAATGTTTACAAACATTAGTTAACATTTTCTAAACAAACATAAATAAAAAAATATCTGCAAAAATCTATTGCAACATCATCTAATAATCTATATTAGACAAATTAGATTCATTATTATCTGATATTTTTATCTTTTCCTAACATTTGTTAGTGTTAGAAAATGTTTGTAAACATTTTTAACAGCAGTGTGGGAGCACCATTAGATACCAATGTACAGAGTTTGGGGGTTTTTGGAAATTCAGCCCCTACGGGGGTGAAATAAGTGTTGAAAGTTCGTATGAGAAATCTGATACTTTTGAAGTAAGAAGCAAGAGGGGAAACTGACTGACTCGCTGACTGATCTATCAACGCATAGCCTACAACTGCTGGGGTTAGAAATTTGACATTTTGAAAGTAGGTACCTCTAATAACGTAAGCAAGAAAGGGTTTTTAATAATTCCACCGCTTAATTGGTGAAATGGGTTGTTAACGTTTGTATGAAAATCCTTATTCCATAGGGTTATTAACTTGAAATTTGGCACAAACACTCTTCAAAGTAAGTAATAACAGACGGACTTTTTGAATTTTGAACCTACACTTAGTAAGAGTGGTTACGCACTGCATCCGATCCGAATCCGAGAAAATACGTTCCGAAGTAGTCATAGAACTATTTGTATGGTGGTTTACGCACTAGGTCCGACTTCCGTCATCCGATTTCTCTCCGTCATCCGAGAGTTTCCAATTCGGAAGAAATATTGACGGACCGAAGCAGCCGTAGTACTGTTTGTATGAACGCTTTCGCATTACCTCGGATTCAAATCGGACGCCAAATGGATATGCCAAAGATGGCCCCTGAATTGTTTGAATTTGGATCAGAGATCGGATAAGTGCGTAAGCGATATCCGAATTCGGTCCGAGTTTTTTAGACTCTAGATTCGTATTTTCACGTATTCGGATCGGATGCAGTGCGCAAAGCAATATCCGAATTCGGTCCGAGTTTTTTATATTCTTATTTTCACGGATCCGGATCGGATGCAGTGCGTAATTGCTGTAAGGGGCTTAAAGAGGGTTTAAAATTTCACGCAAGCGAAGCTGCGGGCAACAGCTAGTATAGAATAAATAGAACCAATCCAGTTAATATTTCCACAAGTTGTGTAAGTATGTAGGAAATGTGATCCAGCTATGCTTGGACCGTGTACGATCAGTGAGCAATCTGCTACTAATTATATATCATTTTCTCTTTGCAACATAAGCTACTAATATACTTCTACAGTTTTTAGTTCAACATTACGGAGAAGCTTTTCCTTCTCTCGACACGAGCTATGCGAGAATAGCTCGTTCGTGGTCAAATATTAGCCATTCAATAAGGTTGGTAGCGGGGCTGACTGCCCAAGATGCGCCGGACTTACTTAAGCATAAGTAACTTAAGTAGAAGTATAATTGCTTCGTTGGTCTAGTGGCCGCAAGCACGACTGCCAAGCGTGAGGTTCTAGGTTCTATCTGCAGGTCGGGTAAAGTGTAAAACCCAGTAGGGTTTTTCCATGGGGAATTTTTCAGTAGCAGCTCGGAGTTTGGATTTGTGCCCGTTTGATGGCAATAACTCAAAAAACTCAAACTCAAAAACTCATTTACTCAAAATAGACTAGAATTACTTAGTTCTTTTTGAACGTTAGATACAATAGACAGCCGACAAAAAAGCCCTCTCTTCACCGCTTCCACTGTGAAGTGTGTGTTTCGTACTGTGAAGAATAAACGGCGCAACAAACTCCCCAGCAGCAAAGTTCTGTCTGTCAGGTGCATAAATTAACCGAGTCTGTACAAAAAAAATCATAATATTTTTTACAATAGTAAAATTATGCAAATAAAGGCAAAGTAGTAATTACAAATTTAAAAAAAAAACACTGTTCCGTATGAATTGAGATAAATAATAATCGTATCTAACTAATATAGATACATACATAAACCTACACATAAAAACTATTGGTTACCAGGGAAGCCATGTGTGCAGAAATAACTAGCGCCACACGTCCCTATCGTAATAGGCTTC
The DNA here is from genome assembly GCA_905220435.1 of Amphipyra tragopoginis. NCBI lineage: Eukaryota > Metazoa > Arthropoda > Insecta > Lepidoptera > Noctuidae > Amphipyra > Amphipyra tragopoginis. Next base: position 2,322,308 of record HG992004.1, on the reverse strand, counting down.
CTCCTATTACATGGGACTTAAAAATAACTGCGAAATGAGGCTGCATGTACTATACAAAGCTCAACCCTACGGTGAATATAAGCGTGATGTTGTTAATATGTAAAAATTCATATTATCTTCTAACCTATCTGAGAAGAGAACTTCAATGCATTAATTCTGTCTTAATGCAGAAGAGAGCGGTGAGCGCGATAGTGCGAGTATCATGTACTTTCATTCGCTTCCAAAGGTATTAACTGTGCCTAGCTCAGTGATCCTTCATTCCGCTATGCACGCGAGGAGAAACCTCCATGAACTACGCTAGGCGACAGACACAACTATAATACGCGACATGCGCATGCGCCGCCCGCGGCGACGCGACGTACGAAGGCACGTGTGATCGCTGGCGCCTGCAGTCTATCGTTTACCGGACTGATTGTAAAAGGCAACAGCGATATTGTCCTTTGAAAATAAATTAAAACGCTGGCTTATTGAGAAAACTATTACCATTTTAAAGATTTTTTGCCAGACATATATTAATTCAATATAATCTAAGGAGATAGATATTTCACCAACCTATCATTAAATGTTCATTAATTTAATTCGGTGTCTAAACTTTTCAATGGCTAACATTTCTATTTCACCACATATTTATAGTGATAATGACAAGATTATTGAACAAACCACAAACCTGAAATCGCGAAAAAAAAACAGCTGTTCCCTACATTTTGACAAGTTATGCGAACATAAATGTAGGGAACAGCTGTTTTTTTTTCGCGATTTCAGTTTTGGTCCCACAGTAAAAGTTGTTCATAGTGATGAGTAGAATCTCCCATTTCGGTTTGTCGAGTGTTTAAAATTTCACCTGTATAAATGATGGAATCAGGCGTTACTTTGCGGAAATTCATGACGCGAATTCGCGTCCTAGCGGTCGAGGAGTCAACATATCCTGAGGATGTCCCGTGCAGGGGCGAAACACGTTTCAAAGTCAAAGTTTTTCATTTCAACTAGACCAAATTACAGGTGCTTTTAAAACGTCAAAACTAGGTGCACGGTTCCAAAAGGTGGGTCTCATGGAGAAGAACCGGCAAGAAACTCCATGGATACTCTTTTTTAATAGATCATGACAATTTCACTACAGTATCGTGAGAAAAATAGTATGAGAATAATGCAAATGTAAGAAATAAACTCATATACGAGTATGAGTACCTACCTAGGAAACAGAAAAATACGCCTTTTGGGATTGCCATAGCAGTTAAGAGCTGACCAGTCCCGACAGACGGCACCCGTTCACGAGCATGACGTGCACATCCGCATCGCTCAGCTCAACCATGTTGCAGGGACTTGTTGCGTATTGGCGTTGTCATGTATTGGTTTGGTTGCATGTTGCATTATTATATTTATTCACTCTTTCTGCATGTGCATATACTTGTGGACGGGAGGGTGGTGCTGCATACTGCATCCAAACTAGCGATCTTGTTCAGCGGAATTACAGCTAGATATTCTATTTGCATACTTACTTTGTAAAATAAATATAAAATTTGCACACCACTGTAATGGTAAAATACAGTGTAACCTTTTATGCTTGTATCATGCGTTTCACAATAACCTGTATTTCGCAAATAAACGAATTTGTATTTGTATTTCACAACTTTGTTGGGATCAGCTTCCAGTCTAACCAGATGCGGCATTTTTCACGGAGCGACTGCAATCAGACCTCCGTAACCCAGTTCCGGCAATGCCTATATTCTAAGGTTAGACCGGTTGTCAGACATTCAGGCTTCTATGAATGTCATAGGTATTCGTATGACACCCGGGACCGACGGTTTAACGTGCTCTCCGAGGCACGGAGGGGTCTTGATGTGCAACTAACGGTCACCCATCCACGAACTGACCGCGCCAATCTTGAAAATCGTACGATATGCGCGATTTTAATGAGCCACGAGCTTCACATTATTCTAAATATAGATTTATTATAATTTTAATTAAGAAATATTTTAATTTTAAGAAATGTTTTAATTTTAAGAAATATTTTAATTTTAAGAAATATTTTAATTTTAAGAAATATGCTAATTTTAAGAAACATTTTAATTTTAAGAAATATTTTAATGAAATATTTTTAATTTTCATTCATCTAAAATAATATTCGACCTGTAACATCTTACAACCAATAACTAAATACGATGTATTATTAATATTACCTCGCTAAAATCGTAACGTTACGTAACTCGAACGTAACTCACGTAACGTGAATGGACGCCGTATAGAAAAGAGTTCAACGCATTCCGTACCTAATCGCTAATATTATGGTGGTGTTGTATGGACTAATGTACCACTTATAAAGGGACTCGTAATCGAACTATAAAGGATATAACATAATCATTTGCACGGGACTTAGTTGGGTAAACCATGCGTTATTAAAATTTTAATTGACATACAAACATTGCATACATAACAAAACAATACATTCTAACAGTAGTAAGCGATCATAAGCTTTAGGGCAAAGCGGCTGACGAAGTGGAATCTGTATTAAAATAAATTAAAGTCTATATTGACGATAGGGACGATAGGGACGGGAGGAGCTCGTGGCTAAATAATTACAGCCGCATAGACCGATCTTCCGGGTTAAGCCACGCTTGCCGAGGTTGGTCTGTGGATGGGTGACCATTTACCATAGCGAGTTTTCTCCGTGCCTCGGAAAGCACGTAAAGCCGTTGGTCCCGGCTGTCATTTGTAGATCTTTGACAGTCGTTACTGTTGGTCAGAAGCCAGAAAGTCTGACAACCAGTCTTACCAAGAGTATCGTATTACCCAGTTACTGGGTTGTGGAGGTCTGATAGGCAGTCGCTCCATGTAAAATACTGATATTTAGCTGCATCCGGTTCGACTGGAAGCCGACCCCAACATAGTTGGGAAAAGGCTAGGCAGATGATGATTGACGATAGGGACGTGTGGCGCTAGTTCTTTTCTGCACATGTAGCTTCCCTGGAAACCAATAGTTTTTATGTGTAGGAATGTGTATGTATACATTATTTAGATACGATTTTGATTTATCTCAATTCATTCAGAATTGATTTAAATAATTAAAAAAAAGTTTTCCTTTATTTGCAAAATTTTATTATTGTAAAAATATTATGATTTTCTTTGTATAGACTCAATTAATTTATTCACCTGACAGACAGAACTGTGTTGCTGGGGAGTTTGTTGCGCCGTTTATTCTTCACAGTATAAACACTAGGAAGCGGTGAAGGGAGGGCTTTTTTGTGGGCTGTCTATTGTAAAAATGACGTTTAAAAGAATTAAATAATTCTAGTCTATTTTGAATAACTGAGTTTTTTAGTTTAAAATTAATTCCGTGTGAGTTGTTTATTTAATAGATAATAAATATTGAATAGTTTGCACGTAACAATTTCAGATGATAATATTTTTGTGTTTCATACTTTACGGCAGCGGCCGGCGAGTGCCAGAAACATATTTTTGAATGTAAAACCAGAAACTACTACTAGAATAGTTAACACGACACTAAATATCTTCTATGGAATGCGCTCCCCTTGGAAATCAGGATGGCAACTAGTCGCTATTCCTTTAAAATTAAAGTGCGTGAACATCTTCACAAGGAATTGGCAGAATCATCACAGCGCTGATTTATCTGTTTATATATATTTTTTGGTATTGTATAATATATTTTTATATATATATTTATGCATAAGTATGTATACATATAATATGTATGTAAATGTCATAATTATAATTATGTATGTAGGTAATATTATTGCAAAAATGTTTTAGTTATCTTTGTGTTTATTTTTAATTGCGAATCACATCACATAGCTCTTTCAGTGCACCTACCATGTTTTCTCTCCATCACTCTAAGGTCGACTGGTAGAAAATGCCTAAGGCATTAAGTCCGCCTCTGTACAAATTATGTGCGAAAGTATAAATAAATAAATAAATAAATAAAATAAATAAATATTTGACATATTTTATTTTGCGTAAAATATGACCAACTGAAATATTTGCCTACATTAAAATTGGTAAAATTACTGGTTGGTACGAGTTATTGTTTAAACGCTCACTTGTCATACGGTTTGCGTTACAATTATTTATCAAGAGTTTATTTGCTAAGTACCTAGTAATTTTGCAAATGAAATTATGCGGAAACTTGTTTGGGAAGTGATATTTTTTTTTCGATGAAACAAGTGAGACCTGAATTTTGGGTAGGTTTGGAGAGAAAATATGTTTGGCTCACATCTGAGGCGTGATTTTAGAAATTATTCCCTATTATTGGGTGCATGCACGAACTAGGCAATTCTAGGCTTTTTTGAGCAAATTTTTTTTTTTTTTTTTGAAATTTTGTGGACAAAATTGGAAAATCTTATTCAGAACAAAAGGGACGAGCAGCACTTAAGTTGTGAAAGTGAAACGTTAAAGCGAGTCTTAAATTAGGGAAATGAGTACTACTGTATTTACTGGTACTTACGTAATGTTAATGGGCGAAGAACTACACACATCGTAAAACTGTGCTCGTATAGTACTACTAATGAACTTTTATGATCCTTAGAGGCCATCCATTAATTACGTCACACGAATTTCATGATTTTTTGACCCCCCGTGCTTGTCACAGCTGGTCACATTTATGAGACCTGTCTGCTGCCTGATCTGTGTTGCTGGGGAGTTTGTTGCGCCTTTTCTTCTTCACAGCAAAAACACTAGGAGGCGGTGAAGGGAGGGCTTATTGTGGGATGTCTATAATATTGTAAAAAATGACGTTCAAAAAGAACTAAGTAATTCTAGTCAATTTTGAATAAATGAGTTTTGAGTTTGAGTTTGAGACTTCCCCTCCCCATCCCTTAATGACCCCCCCCCCCCCTTGTCACACTTCGTCCTTAGTTAATTGACCTACAGATACTTTACGGAACTCTTATAAAATGTAGAACAAAGTAATTACGTCACTTGAGTTATATTACTACAATACAAACATACAAATGGACTGATTCACACATGGTCTCTTTTATGGTGTCTGTTTGCAATAGTGGTTTTATTATCATTACGCATTGTGACGTAACTGTGACCAAGTTGAGGTGGGTGGTCTAACGTTTATATGTTATAATATGTAGTTTTATTAATAATTTGTGGGTATCACTGACCCAGTTGCCTAATATAATCTTTTTCTTCTATCGTGTCGGCACGAGTATACAAGAATAGCTCATACCGTGGTGAAAAGATTAGCCAGTCAGCAAGGATGGTAGCGAGGCTGACTGCCCAGGGTGCGCCGGACGTACTGAAGTATCGTCACTCGTGGAGGCTCTTTTCATACACCCCCATTGCCTAATGTAATGATGGGTAGGTATAACCGTCCGTGTAGGAAGAGGATTCTATTCAACAAGGGACTATGTCTAGTAGCACTTGATAGTGACAGAGATATAGAGGAATTCCCCTATAGTCCTCTGGCTCTGGCTCTCACATACACACGACGGAACACAGTATAATGTTTGGCTTGACTTTAATGTGAGGGTGGTAGATAGCCAGGTGGACCGTATAGATACTACCACCAAGCGTGCTGGGTTTTGTTAGTAAATAATAAAATAAATAAAAAAAGCCGCTCACACGTCTGTTGCCCCCTTCGCCTATGTACTGGCGGCTTTTCAGGGGGCCCAGCTAGTGAGCTGGCGAGTCACCGTCTGCCAATATATTTCAAATTTAAGCTTGAAAGGCAGACGCCGTTTTCTTCCGGCAATAGAAGTTATCCAGTCCATTTAACACCCCCTCCCATAGACCAGTTTTATTTTTACCATATTTCACAATAATTTTGCGCCCACCTGGGACGGTCCATGACTGTACTTCCATAGTGCAGCCGTGGATAGTCCCGGGTTGGTGCCCCACCCCATTTTAGATTAAAGCTCTCAAAGGGGCCGCTGCGCGTTGGACCTGTATCCCCGTGTATGCCTTCCAAAGGACCGGACATCTTCCGCACGGAAGATGAGCCGTGATGTCCAAAGAGATACAAAAAATAAATAAAAGGTTTATTCCAGAAACTCGTACAACTTTTTCAGTAAATCTTATAAAGGGACCTCTTTTGTTGAATCTTACAACACGTGTCTAATAAAAGCGTTTTTTTTTTCTTTTTGACTTATTTAGATGTTCCTTGGGGATTCTACGTAACCGGGCAGTTATTGGCGTGATCTGAAGGGTCTCCAGCCTATGGTGGGGAAGTAAAATATTTAACCTAAGCTAACTACTTGTCCTACACTAAATTATTAGTATTTTTTTATTTCTATACAAATTAAAAAAAAAAGGATTTGTATGGAAAGGCATAAAAAAATTGGCGAATTTCGAAAAGTTGTAGAACGAAATTTGTTCAATTTTCGATATTGAGTAACCCCACAAAATTCTTAGATTGATTTTTTAACGCCTTATACAAGGTGTTTTTTTTTGATATCCCATAACTCTAGGGTATGATTGACACCATATCAAAGAACCAACTGGCATATGAATTATTCTTCAATCATCATTTTTTTTTGGTTTTCATTCTTCATCTATATCTATACTAATATTATAAAGAGGTAGAATTTGTTTGTTTGTTTGTTTGTTTGTATGTAGGAGGTAATCTCCGAAACTACTCATCCGATTTCAAAAATTCTTTCACCAATAGGAAGCTACGTTATCCCTGAGTGCTATAGGCTATATATTAGTGTTATTATTTTTTAATTATAAATTAACGCGAGCGAAGCCGCAGGTAAAAGCTAGTACAAAATACACGATGTCACAACAAAGTCACGATGATTTATGTAAAACACCCTTACGTGAAATATGACAACGTCGCATTTTCTTAGCTTTAAGAATGATTGCTTTCATTGATAAAATAAGAGTAATTCATAAAAATGAATTACTCTTAATTTATCAATGAAACTTAGATACCTATAATTTAATTATGATTGATTATATCTTCGAAACTATGCATTTTTGGACCACCTGTTCTAGGAGATTTTCTGTTGTTTTTACTTAAATAATATAACCCTAGAGTTATGGGATATCAAAAAACACACGTTGTATATTGTCACTCCGAGTGCGAGAGTAAATGTTAGACTCGAATGTTAGTCTAAAAATCATAGGACAATATCTACAGTGACGGATTTCGATGATTTCTTCTTCAAAGGACCTAAGACTAAAAAAAAACTTAATAAACTGGGCCATGAGTTTACGTAACCATGGTGAAATCTGACATCGCTCTCATGGTGTTCCAATTAGAGTTATTAGCGTTTATTACAGTGTATGAAGAGAATGGCTTTTTGAAATGAGAAGTAATTATGTTTGTATGTATCTCACGCTTCATCTCAGGAAGAGGTCCAGCTTTCACAGATTATTACGAAGAGGCTGTCCGTATTCCGTGGAATATGTTTCCAGGAAGAGCAATCAAAGTATTTTTGTGAACTATTAGTTCTCTTTCGTATAGAAACTATGTTTGAAACACCCAAATTTTGTCAGTTCTCATGATACATTACCATATTAACTTAAAAGCCAGAAAAAAAATCTTAGATGCGTGAGCCCGTCTGAAGGCAAATTCACCTCGGTAAGATGCGATCTTTGGCGAGAGAAACTTAAGCCTTCTGAACAGTTCATCGAGCTATCAGAGAGTCTTCCACCTGGGTACGCGTTGCCGTGGCCGACTTGGAAGACTTTAAACAGACTTCGTACCCAGGTCGGCCGCAGCAAAGAGAATCTCCTAAGGTGGGGTTTTGCAGATGGCACCGATCTTCAGTGCCTATGCGGCGTCTCTCCGCAGACCATGGCTCACCTTTTGTCTTGCGCCGCATGCCCTATCACCTGCACGCGTGAGGACTTAATGACTGCGTCAGCGGATGGTGTTGCCGTGGCTGAATTCTGGGCCAAACAAAAAATTTAACAAAATTGTATTATTTGGTATTCATATTTGCCATCGATATGCTAAGAAGAATTGCCATGTTAATAGTTCAAGTGCATTTGCGCTGCTCTGCGCGACGGAACGCGGCGCTGCGCCTAACTGCAACTCAACTGCAGTGGCTACCTGATCGCACTGAGGCGGCGCGTCAGTCGCTCCGTGTAAAATACTAGTATTCAGCCGCATCTGGTTAGACTTGAAGCTGACTCTAACATAGTTGGGATAGGACTAGGCCGAACAACAAATATAGCTTAAAATTCCGTCTCAGTATTTTGGCGAGATATATCTAGATTATTTTACTGGTAAACTCAAAGCTCCAGAGCCTTGAACATCAACGCCGAGTTGCTAACCTGTCGGCTTTATCGGTTACACTTCGGGGAGTCTGCGATGGAACTGCACAATTTGATTTCGCCTGGCCCTTTCCATCATCGGACTACAAGACGTACGGCAATGCGCCATTGGTACATGGTGGACGTCCCATCCGTACGTACAAAGCGTTTTGCGAACACATTCATTGTTCGCACAGCTAAGGAGTGGAATTCCCTGCCGGATTCAGTGGTTTCTGATAGTTACAACCTTAGGGTCTTTAAGTCAAGAGTGAATAGGTTACTTCTAGGCAAGCGTGCTTCACCGTCTACCACATCATCGCTTTTACAATCAGGCGAGATAGTGGTCAAACGTGAGTCTATCGCTAAATAAATAAATATTTTTTTACTACTGACATTATTACATAACACAAAGAGAAGCTCGTGGCTAAATAATTACAGCCGCATAGACCGATCTTCCTGGTTAAGCCACGCTTGCCGAGGTTGGTCTGTGGATGGGTGACCATTTACCATAGCGAGTTTCCTCCGTGCCTCGGAAAGCACGTAAAGCCGTTGGTCCCGGCTGTCATTTGTAGATCTTTGACAGTCGTTACTATTGGTCAGAAGCCAGAAAGTCTGACAACCAGTCTTACCAAGAGTATCGTATTACCCAGTTACTGGGTTGTGGAGGTCTGATAGGCAGTCGCTCCATGTAAAATACTGATATTCAGCTGCATCCGGTTCGACTGGAAGCCGACCCCAACATAGTTGGGAAAAGGCTAGGCAGATGATGATTATTACATAACACAAACCCAGAAGCGACAATATTCTACCCCTTGACCGTACAAAAACAGTGAAATCTAGTTACCTAACGCATTTGAGACTAGCATTGGAAACAAGGCTTTCATTTTACTATTACATGTATACATATTGGACATGTAAATGTGTATATTATGTATGATAGTATCGCTTTGATTGATGAAGCGAAAGGAGCTGGTCAAGAAACTTGTTTAGACGCTTCGATTTTAAAATGAGCAATTGTAGTGTTGTCATAAGTTCGATTTTGTAAAATGTGTTGCAAATTGGTTGTTTTGAAATATAATTTATTAGTTTGACATTGTAATATGATTTAATTTATGGGTAGAATGTGGCGATACCAATATTATATCAACACATTTTTTTTATTGTCTTCTCGTTATCATCCTTGATGGCACGGTTGACATCTGTCGGGCATGCCACCGTCCGGGAGAATCTATCCGACACATTATTTCCGGTTGTTCACGTCTTGCCAACGGTGAATACTTGCACAGACACAACCTGGTGGCCAGGATTATTCATCAGCAACTTATCGTTATCATTAGGTATTATTATACTTACATTATTATTTGTATCCTAATATATTACAATATAAAACTAAACTACATATACGTAGTATATACAAGGTTGGTCGGAAAGGGGGTCCGTGGGCCACTTAAAGTATCACTGATGACTGTTTCAAAGTAAGTGATTTTCAAAAAAAAATGTTTCTGTTCGAAATGATTTTGATTTTAGTTTTTTCAAAAATACTTATAATACAACACTTTTTTTTTCTCGTGGGAAAATCCTCTTGGATGCCCTTCGCCTGATCTCGTGGTTTGAAGGAATTACACGAATTCGTTAACACCCTGTAGTCTGAACTGCGCATTAGAAACACTCTCATATCATTTTCAAAGTCACTTCAATACAAACATACTTGTACGACATAGAGATAAGTGCAAAGTGGCCACTTCCCACAAAGCATGGTGTTTGGAACCATTGACCGGTGGCCGGTGGACGTTCACTTTCGTTTTACGTAAGTAAATGGCTGCATCCGCACATTGTGATGTGAACTTGTTCTGTGGTTCGGTTATAGTTGCGAAACTTGTTATAAGGATTAGTATATTTATAGATAAGGATAGTATATAGTATAGATGAGCCGTTTAAACGTTGTGTAACACTACTACTACGACTATGTGTAATTCCTTAAAACCATAATATGAGCTATTAATCGTATAGATTGTGTAGGTTTATACAACGTTATTTTTACTTTATACGAAAACCGAGACACCCCAACAAGATTTTCATCAGAACTGCCTGAATATGTGTTTTTTTTAGTAAATCTTCAAATTACACCTTAGTTTATGTCGCAATAAGTTCGCTAAAAAAGTGTGAAATGCCTGAGATGTGCTCTGCAGGGGTTGTCTAATACACGGAAACTGACCTACCACTGACCACCTGTGTCTATTCCCGTCAACTGTTATGGGTAGAAACCTACTGAAACAAAATTGAAATTTATGAAAAAAAAACAAAAAAAGAATGTGGTGTAAAAAATATGTCCATCGATTCTCCTAGTGATTCTGAACAAACTAGTTTCAGGTTTAGTATATACTAAAACTAACCTTGTATAAGTATCTATATTATTTAGATACGATTTTGATTTATCTCTATTCATACAGAATTGATTTATATACCTATTTACTTTTTTTAAATTTTTACTTTTCCCATATTTGCATAATTTTATTATTGTAAAAAATATTATGATTTTCTTTGTATAGAGTCAATTAATTTATTCACTTGACAGACATATCTGTGTTGCTGGGGAGTTTGTTGCGCCGCCGTTTCTTCTTCACAGCAAAAACACTAGGAAGCGGTGAAAAGAGGGCTTTTTGTGAGATGTCTATAATATTGTAAAACTGATGTTCAAAAAGAACTAAGTAATTCTAGTCTATTTTGCATAAATGAGTTTTGAGTTGAGTTGAGTTGAAAGATTAAAATCGCACGGGATTCAGCTTGGTAAAATAAAAAACTTTTTTTTCTTGGAAATATGAATAATTATTCATATAATTTTACTGCCTATTGTCTGGTAGTATGAGTCTGTCATGCTTACTTAAATGTCCTGCTGATGGTGGCGTTGTAAATCCGGTCGTTGGGTTCCCTAAAATATGGTTGAGCACAGCGATGCGGATGTGCACGTCATACTCGTGAACGGGTGCTATCTATCGGGACTGGTCAGCCCTAAACTGCTATGGCAATCCTAGAAGGCATATTTTTCTATTTGGTACTCTCATGTGAGTTTATTTGTTACGTTAACCTGCATTATTCTCATTCGCACACTACTGTAATGGAATTGTCATGATCTACTATTTTAAAAAGAGTATTCATGGAGTTTCTCCTTTTGGAACCGTGCTTTTGACGTTTTAAAAGTGCCTGAAATCTGGTGTATTTGAAATAAAAAACGTTGAATTTGACTTTTGACTTTGAACAAACATGTTGCAGTTTCGAAAAAAATATGTATCTAAAGGCATTTGGTTGTCCTTATCAGAAGCCGCCATTGTACTATGCGTGGGTTTGCGGGCGAGGAGAAGCAAATTAAAGTCTTTGATATCAATTACAAGTTATACTTTGACAAACACAAATAAAATGATGCACAAAGATAGACGACGTTCCACCGAGTACGTGGGGCGCGAGCGCACATGCATTCAATCCCAATCACTTTAGTTATCTTAATAATGATCACCATTAATAATCAACACCGGGGTTTTGATCAATAGCCCTGACGTTATCCGTCTAGCTTTTTGCGGGCCGCCTCCCCAGTCCCCGGTGTTACGTCAAGTTGACATTGACAGCTGTCATCTGGTAGATGTCATTCGTCCAGGAATCAATTAAGTTTGGCGTCGTCAAGCCAATTCTCTCGACGCGCCGTCATATCTAATTATTTCTGAAAAAAAAAACCATACATGGAACGGCTGTTTTTTACGAATTCAGCGTTTTTCCCATAATAAAAGTTGTACAGAATGATGAACAGCGTTCATGGTTCTCGAATATAAAGTAACGAACCAGTCATGTTGTATAATTGTATTTTAGTACCTTTTTCGATGCCTTTCTCTGTAACCCATAGGTTGACCGGTACCGGTAGAGAATGCCTCATAGCGTGTCCACCATGAGTACCATTATAACACTACATAATATAAAACAAAGTCGCTTCCCGCTGTCTGTCAGTCCGTATGTATGCTTAGATCTTTAAAACTACGCAATGGATTTTGATGCGGTTTTTTTTAGTAGATAGAGTGATTCAAGAGGAAGGTTTTGAGCTACAAAACGTACACGTGCAAAGCAGGGGCGGGTCGCTAGTAGTGCATAAAGTATAAATAAATAAATAAACCTTTGATCGTCAAACATTAATTTTACTAAGAATCCATTAAAAAACTTTTTTAATAAAAAAAAAATTGAAGAATTCATTGTAATATTATAACTTTCGTGACACACATTCATATTTATGTTATTATATTAGTTACGGTTTACTCACGTGCATTGTTCGGGATTGCCCGACTAGTTTCGGACCCAAATGGAGTCCTTAATCATGAGCTGAACGTGGCGAGGCCGCGATTTAAAGTTCGGCTAATTTCTTTAATATAATTTTTGTTTTCTAAAAATGTGTATATTTAATACTTATATTATTAAAGCTAAATAAATGTTCGACGGTCATGTTTGCTTACCTTCCATACAAAAAAATTAAATGGCTGTACTATAGTGCGGTGCAATGTTGGAGGTTTTTCGGCCAATGGTGGACCTCGAACTGCTATTTTGATTAATTTAATATTACGTTCAAAACTTTGTGCGGCAAACACATACAGTTCTTTTAGAAGATACAATTATTGAGCGTGAAGTAATCAGCGATTAAGAGATTAATGGTAGAACAAAACAGTTAAAGTGAGTTGGTGCAAATCCGGATATGAGGTAAATTCGGTCAAATGGTTTTACCGTAGAATGTGATGATATTTTTAATTGTAGGCAAGAATGTGCGACGTCATTTTTCTGCCCCTCACTTCAGTCCGCGTCGTAATATTACGACGACACATTCTGCAGCAAATTCATTTGCACGAATTATAACACAGAATTTTCCCAACAATAGTTATTTTATAACAATGTTGATAAATCATATTATTTATTATGAATAATAAATCCTTTCAATTTTATTACAGAACTCATCAATTAGTGTTATCGCTAGCGGGTAACACTGAGCAATGTTGACAAAGGCGGTGGTCATTCGACGAAGCAGGAGCATTCGGTGCTGAACAGCAGAAAAAATCTGACCTTTTATATCTAACTAGCTTATCCTTATTTATGATCTTGTAATAATTGTGTAAAGTATTATATTGTGATCTAGTTCATATTACTAACACTAACCCAAATATAAGTACTGCGAGTGGCAGAGAGTCTATATTGGTTTTATTTACTACATTTACCTTGCTCGCAATCCTGACATACCGATATTAGTTATAACTGATAGAATTACCCCTAAACGATTGTGTTGTTGTGTCTTTTACATTCGCGACACTACGAACACCATACGTTAACCTAGAGGTCTACAAAATGGTAAATGAGGCCTTGCCGGAAGATATTCACAACTCAACATTTGTCTCTCCCATAATCTGACTACATCATCAATCAATCTATTGTCCACACGAAAGATCAATCGAACATCTCACTCCATCAATCATTGTAGAATAACAATGATTGATAATAATACAAATTCAACAAATATTTAAATTAATAATAGAATGCGTGTCGTTAAACACGCATGTCAATGGGGTTAAGTATTATTAATAATAGTGATTCTTTTATTAGGCATTTATTATTAATGTGGTGATCGCCTTAGGCTGTTGTGAGCATCTGTTGAATATGCCTATTCGTTGGAGTCATTTGTAAAGGCAAGAATTTGGTTATCAACTTAAATAAATAAAACATCAAGTAAAACAACTTTGTTAAAATATATTTACATTATTATAATTATAATTAATTAGTTGACAACATTTCATACTTTTAACCTGCATGAATTATTTACGTTACATAAAAGTAAATCCAAACCCAGGACACCCGTAATTTTCCGTTTTTCGAAATTATGTACTTTCCATTCATAATTTCAACTTTGAAATTCTAAAAATGGAAAGGCGATTTAACCTTTGCTTTACTGTGAGCCGTCGAAAAAACTGTTAGTAAACTGTCAGATAAATTTCATAAGTGACATTGACATGTCTTGTTTGACATTAATATTTTCATCTAAAACGTTGGAATGCATAGGCAAAGGTAACTACTACCTCATGCCACCATAATGTGACGTCATCACATGTTTTTTGAATTTCATTTTTTTCTCAGAAATGAAGAAATAAAAAATTATTTAAAAAATGTATTTGAACTCAGGATACGAAAATAAAGAAATTGTATTTTTGTTTTAAAGTTATGTCAGTTTTGAAATGTTGTCAATTGACCGTAATTGAATTGGCAATAAGCCCGCTACCTATAAAATGGGACTAAATACAAGCCGCGAAACGTGGATGTACAGAATCCTGGGAGAACACCTGTGCTGTCCCCTTTATGGATTACAAGCGTGAGTCCTGTCGTTAATAGTCAGTCGTAAAGATTTGGAGGTTTACTTTGTTTACTGTTTTTTTTTGGCAAATAAGCCCACATGTTGGTAAGTGTTTACCGCCGCCGTTACCTACAACACCAAGAAGACTGCTGATGCGATGGGAGTCTCTCGTGCCTGTAATTTTACCAGCAAACCAGCACAGCAATGCTGCTTAGCGCTAGAAAAAATAAAAAAGAGGTAGGAACTTCCTCGGACGAAGTCTTTCACAAGGGCTTCTCCTCCTTTTAATGGTACTGTAAAATCAATGCACTAGCAGATTCCGCGACCTCGGAAGTAAATCCTGGTGGTTTTAGCCGGTAAGAGTCCTATACAGGCTGTAAGGGTAAACACACTTATCCTTGAAACCAGTGGTTTGGTTTCATTTATAGAACGTAAAATCAATGAAAAATATCAATTTTTTTTTTCTAAAGTTTTAATTTTTCCCCAAAATCATTTCACCCTATGCGCGGGGGCTATAAGCTACGGGAGGAGGCGCGGGGAACTCGCCGCGTGGCCTGACGCACGGCCCCGCACAGTTTGCTACCCCAGTCAGTCAGCTGTCTCGTTAGCGAGTGTGTGTACGTCGCGTCATAGCGCCGCCGCGCCGCTCATTTCTCGCGCGTATATTTTTTATTTATTTTTTACTCGGTCCTATATCTTTATATTTAAGTCAACTACCCATGGTTTGAGTGATAACGGTGTTTACCCTTACATGCTGTATAATTCTCCGCCTTCCTCCTCAGTGGAAGACCCACGAGGATTTTCCCAAGTTAAAAAGGCCTTTCGCATGGTGATTCTGTGGTGAGCATTTCCCTGTGTGGCCCAGGCTGCTAACCCGCACCAAGCCTGCATGGTGGACTAAAGCCTGTACCCTTGTCATTCTAAGAGGAAGCACGTGCCCAACAGTGGGACAGAAATGGCTGATTATAATAATAAATAAACTCATCAAGGGCCTGGTGCAGAAAGCGGTACTTCTGGACACGGCGCGTATTGTTAGGAAGTTCCTCTCTCTCTGAGGTCCTGACCGCCGGTAGCTTGGACCCTGTTCCCGATGCCGGTGGGCTACTATATTTTTATATGTTTTTGTTATTTTTATAGAAATATATAAAAATTTAATTTTGTATGTATTGTAATGAAATAAACGGAATAATAAACTCATTTATTTTCGGGCTACTTTGGCCCATAGATACATACGTTACAAACTAACATATACAAGGTGTAACATAAATAACGCACAACCTCTTAAGGGGTCACTATACTCATCATTATGAACAACTTTTACTATGGGACCAAACCTGAAATCGCGAAAAAAAACAGCTGTTCCTTACATTTATGTTCGCTTAACTCGTCAAAATGTAGGGAACAGCTGATTTTTTTTTCGCGATTTCCGCTTTGCTCCCATAGTAAAAGTTGTTCATAATGATGAGTACAGTGGGGGTCACTGTACTCATCATTATGAGGTTGTATGTTATTTATGTTACACCTTGTATCATCATCTGCCTAGCCTTTTCCCAACTATGTTGGGGTCGGCTTCCAGTCGAACCGGATGCAGCTGAATATCAGTATTTTACATGGAGCGACTGCCTATCAGACCTCCACAACCCAGTAACTGGGTAATACTACTCTTGGTAATACTCTTGGTAAGACTGGTTGTCAGACTTTCTGGCTTCTGACCAACAGTAACGACTGTCAAAGATCTACAAATGACAGCCGGGACCAACGGCTTTACGTGCTTTCCGAGGTATGGAGGAAACTCGCTATGGTAAATGGTCACCCATCCACAGACCAACCTCGGCAAGCGTGGCTTAACCCGGAAGATCGGTCTATGCGGCTGTAATTATTTAGCCACGAGCTCCTCCGTACATACAATACGTTACACCTTGTATATGTTAAATAATACAGTTTGACATAGTGGTGAAATGAGGGTGTACTATACAACTTTTGCATGTTAATTTTTGCATGCTGTGGTCTCTTCTAATAATAATTGAAGCCTAACATCGTGGTGATAGATCGATCAGAGCGTCTCACAATGATTGTTGATGTCACGGTTTCGCATGACGAGAACCTTGTGAAAGCCGAGAAAGATAAAGAAATTAAATATCAAGACTTGGCACACGAGGTTGTCGCCGGGTGCCGCTCATTTGGTATAATAACAGATGATCGATTTTTAAAAGCTATAACGTTCAAATCATATAATTTTTACTAGGCCTAAAAATAATTCACATAATTTTCATTTAATATAACGTCACTTTTTATAATAAACACTTTATATAATAACATTTTGTCTAACGTTCATTTATTACAATTGTCATTTTGTTTATCGCTCTTTTCATATACTTATCATTTCATTACTAAAACTTCATATAATTTTTATTTGATATAACGTTTTTTAGTTGAAGATTGTTATAATATATGAATGTGGATGGATATACAAGTAGAGTTCAGCCAAATAAAAGATGGAAGGATTGTGTGAAGGATGATAGATATAGGTAAGAAAGGAGTGATACTGAGGTGACTGCATTAATTAAAATAGGTCGATTTTAATGTTAAACCGATGTTGACGATGTTTTCGTTATAAAAAGTAGAACGGAACGTAAATCCGCCGTTTTGTTTGAGCGTAATGACACTAATGACATGAGAATTGACATTTAAAAAGTTGTTATTGTGTTGCCAAAGTAAAAAAAAAATGTTGGTAGTAGTTACTCCGTTCCTCTCAGAGTTGCGTGCTTTTTATTCACATGAATTAAGAGCGAGCGAAGCGAGCTAGGGACCTTCAAGCACCCTGATACGGATAGGTTAAGTTCTAAGGGGATGACGGGAGCTAAAGTGAGCGAGCAAAGCGAGCGAACGAAGCCCCCGTCATCCCCTTCGTGTTAGGTTACTTTTAACCCTGCAGACAGAAATAGGAGCTCCGCGCAGCGGGGCTCCGTCGACCTTGGCCCCAGAATCGTTTTTTATTTGTAGATGTAGTAAATACGCCAGTACGACATAATTTGGAGGTTACTTTGTAGAAAATTAAAATTCGTTTTTTCTCGAAAACTAAACATTCCTCGGGGCGGGAGTGATACCGATGCATAGCCCTCATCTCCTCCCTCCCCAAGCTCACCCCGATTTTATTTTAAGCAGTTACAAAAAACTAAAACATAAAATATAATTTACCTTGTTGTGGGTAAATTATATTTTATGTTGTACTTAGTACAAATAAGTAATTTTTGTTTAGCGTTATATTTTGATTATGTGTTTTTGTTATTAAGAATTAATCAGGCTATTAAGAAATTTGAGCGTTTTGGTTTTTGAATTGTTTATGAAATAAAATTATGTTAAATGTTGATTAGATCATACAAATGTTATGAAAAATGAACATTATAATATTTAATCATTAGTTGAAATGAATGTTATATTAATAGGAAATTATATGAAATGAAATTAGAGGATATGAAATTATAACAAAAAAGTGTTATATTATTTGATGATTACATTAAATAAAATTATATGAAATGAAATTATATCATCTGATTGTTAGTTTAAATGTATTTATACCATATATTACACACCCGTTGTCGCCATGTGGGATGTTGATTCAGCAATCATTGTGCCGATAGTCGTTACGGCCAATGGCTTAATAGCCAAGAGCCTCGACCAACATCTGAAGAGGCTCTCGTTGAGCAGCTGGATCAAGGGCCTGGTGCAGAAAGCGGTACTTCTGGACACGGCGCGTATTGTTAGGAGGTTCCTCTCTCTGAGGCCCTGACCACCGGTAGCTTGGGCCCTGTTCCCGATGCCGGTGGGCTACTATATTTTTAAATGTTTTTGTTTTTTTTTGTATAGAAATATTTAAAAATGTAATTTCATATGTGTTGTAATTGAATAAACGGAATTGAAGGAGTACACTGGCTATTGTATGCGACTTATTACCATTATCTTTTTGTGTATGTATATCCTTTGTTCGAGATCCTTAAATAAATAAATAAATATACTCTGCCCAAAAAATTATATTGGATTAAAAACATCCATTTTTAGCAAAAAAAATACAATCTGAATAAACCTCTCTCCTTCCAACATCAACCTACCCCCAGCTCAGCATAATCATCAAATAAAACACTCTCCTTGTGATATCCTAGAGACAGTCTCTACCTACTCTACGTAGAGACGGGCGTCGATAACGTCGCCGCTCTAACGTATAAATCTATTTGAAATACTCCGACGTAGAGCGATTGAGGTAAAATGGTTACAGTGTGTGTAATTTGTAGTAGAGTAGAAGGTAGAGCTATCGAACATTATGTAGGATTATATTATACAGTACGTAAAATAACAGAAGGCGTTCCCGTTAATCGACATCATTAATAGGTTAAAATAAAAATACTAAGGGCTGATTTTTCAATCGTCAGATAACTTTTATCTGGGGAATAAGTTTGACGTTTCGACAGCTTTTCTATAGAAGATATGTCAAACCGTCATATTTATTCCTTGGATAAAAATTTATCTGACGATTGAAAAATGGGCCCTAAAAAAAATAAGCAAAAATAAAGTAAAGAAAAAAAATGAACATCAATTTGGAACGGCCTGTTTAAAACCAAAATAGTAGCGTAGGTAGATAGGTTAAATGCGATGTTGCCGTATTTTCCACATTGACAAGTACGCATGTATAGTCGCGGACTTGAAATGTTTACCACCCTAAGGTCTATAATTGCTTGCACATTAGTTTTTCATAAGGTCGTTCGGTCGCTCGCAAAGAATTGACAGGGCAAAGATATTTTTTTCTTAATTGACATAAAAAGGTTATTTTAAAGAGGCTATAAAGTAGGTAGCATAGAAAAAGAAATCAACCTATTTAATAAATTCAATCAAATTCATTCTATACAACCTTTGACTAGACACATATACCTAAAAAGAGTTCATAACATCAAATAGCCTTTTTGCTAGAATCGACGCTTCACAATTTTAACAACTAATACTTATGTAGGTATTGTTGATACGACATCTTGAACCTTATTGCGCACAGTGTGAGAAGGAATCGAATTTGAAATCTGATAAACATTTCGAGTCCGCGGCTGTACAGTAAGCGTTGCTTTTACGTTTTTTTTTTTGTTTTTTTTTTTAGTATTTACTTACGCCATTGTATTGCTGGTTAACGGGAACGCTTTTCGTTAGTTAACATGCTGTATATATGCCTAAATAACTATGCTGATTATGGTTCTGAGTTTGGTTATCGTGGGAGGGTACTTACATATTAATACTTTTTTATATTTTAATTAAATTTAATTAATGTGTCAATCACCGTAAACATAGACACAATAAACAATAGCGGTGCCGTCCTCACACCGAGTAACATTCGACTATTATTTTTTTATTAAAAATCTCGAAATTACTACAAAAATAGTAAGCAACAGTAAAAAAAAAACAAAATTTAATAAAATGCCCAAGTTATAAACGATATAAAATTTGTTCACAAGACAGAGACAACACTACTACCATGTGACTTCATACCTTAAAAACTTCATAGTAAAATGACATCAGTCTGTACAATATCCGATTCGCGTGACAAGGACAGAAAATGCCTTCTCAACAAACTTCGAAAGCGTGTATCTCTATTTTTTCATGTTTTTTTTTTTCACTTACTGTTTTCTTATATATATGGAGGAGCTCGTGGCTAATTAACAACTGCGCAGATCATATGATTTGCAAGGTTAAGCTGCGCTTGCCGCGGTCAGTCCGTGGATGGGTGACCATTCGTTACACATCGAGACCCCTCCGTACCTCAGAGAGCACGTTAAACCGTCGGTCCCAGGTGTCATACGAATACCTATGACATTCGTTACGGGTAGTCAGAAGCCCGAAAGTCTGACAACCGGTCTAATATTAGGATATCGGCATTACTCAGTAACTGGGTTGCGGAGGTCTGATGGCAGTAGCTCCGTGTAAATACTGGTATTCAGCCGCATCTGGTTGGACTGGAAGCTGACTCCAACATAGCCGGGAAAAGGACAGAACAGAACCGTGTTCTCTCTATCCTTTCTATAATATAATACTAAATTGTTGTACATTTTTCATAGTAGTCAAATACGCTATTCTGCTCTATCTCGCCAGGCAAGCGAATCTCAAGAGGCAATGAACCTGGCACCATCCAAATTACAACAAAATACAATAAAAAAACTATAGTCCAAAATCCAATTGATCTAACATAAGTAATAGTCAAATAAAACTCTACAAAATCTAGTTAGTGATATCCAAAGACGTCTCTAGGTAGAGCGGCGATAGCGGGTCCCGCGCTACCCCGCATAAATCTGCCTAATCATTTGAAATACTCTACCGCAGAGCGGCATTTAATACGCCACAATGTAGAGCCAGACAGATATAAGACTCTATGTCTGATGAGGATTGCTCGGATTGAAGAATTGATTTACGTGAATCTCTATGTTTCTTACTAGTTAAAGTACCTTTGGGTACATGGGTATCATAAAAGACTACTAAGAGGTAATAAATAACTAAATAAAGAAAAAGCAAATAAATGAATAAAGAAAAGTAAATCAATAAAAAAAAACAAAAATAAATAATTAAAAAGTAAATAAATAAATACCCAGAGCATGGGCAACAGCGTCGTCCTGTCTGCTAAAACCAGCAAACTGCGATCATTAATCCGTCCGCCAAGAATGGTGATTAGGACAATATTCAGCCCATTACTGGCCCACTGCTGGGCGTGGGCTCAAAATGAGAAGGGTTTAGACCTTAGACTACCATACTGGCCTCATACGGGTTAGTGGACCACACACACCATTGAAAACTTCATGAAGCCCTGAGGTGTTTAGTTTCTCGATGACTATGTCCTTGTTAACGCATGTGATAATCAAAACCATGATCCGTAAAAGTCAAAGATTCGGGCTGGGATCCTACTCTGACTTCTAGTCTATCTCAGTGGAAATTTATAGACTGTTAAATACTGATGATGCATAAAAAAACGTATCTACTCTGAAACTTGGGCTGCAGACTCACTGAGCGTATCTTGCACTGCTCATGTTTCGTCACGTTACACGTATGCATCGTGCTGCATACTACAACTTCTCCTGCACGGCCTCACCGCGCTTAAACGTTGTTATAACGAACGCAATAGGGCTTAGAAGTTTCGCGCACATCTTACGTGCGATCGAAGTAGTTAACTATATTCGGCGTATTTTCAGTGGCTACAGCCATGCCTAAACGTATTTTGCGTCGCGTATTTTGCGCAGTACGCAGTGCAAGATACGCTAATGGCTAAAATACACTTACCGTATCTTGCGTGGCGTATCTGGCGCAGTAACGCGGGCGCACAAAACTTCTAGGCCCTATTACGCCCAGTGCAACAACGTAAAATACGAGTGGTGAGGCCGCGCAGGAGAATATGTATGTAGCAAATATACGCCGCGCAAGATACGCTCAATATTTCTATAGCCTCAGTGTATTTTGGTCCTTCGTGAACTCATACTCAAACCTCATCACACAAAACTCATCATCTAAAAGCTTAAGGAAATACAGAGCAGCACTAATTAGCAATAATATTTAAAACAACGTTCAGAAACGCTAAGCGAAATTTATGCCAAGACAATATTAGAGCACAGAAATGAGAGAAAATGCAATAACAATAAATAGCAATAAATAAAAGGATTCAGTTGTTGCTTGTATTGTATGATACTAATCCTGCGGGCTAGGGAGGGGTGGAGTCGATGTTACACTTACAATAATTTTTGGGGATATGTTTTGCATAATTTTTGGGGTTATTTTTTTTTATTTTTTGCTTTGATTTCGTAAGCAGTCGCTCCGTGTACTGGTACTCAGCTACATGTGGTTAGACTGGAAGCTGACCTTAACATAGTTAGGGAAAGGCTAGGAGGAAGGGCTCAGAAATGTAGGAACACACGCTTCTTCTTCTTCCTGCCCTTATCCCATGTTACTTGGGGTCGGCGCAACACGTTTTTTTCTTCCATTCCGTCCTGTCACCCGTCATGATATCACTGACTCAATTCTCTTTCATATCATTCTTCACACAATCCATCCATCTTTTCTTTGGCCTCCCTCTTCCTCTCCATCCATCCATCCACATTTATATTCATAACTCTTTTGGTCACATGCATTTCATCCATACTCTTCACATGCCCTTATCAAGACAAACGGTTCCCTTTCAACTTTTCTGTCACTGGTGCAGTAGGCGTAGGAATACACGCTGTTTCAGCTTATTTGTAATATGCAGTTACCGTCTGGTATCCTGATAAGAACAGGTAACCCAGCTGTTACCTTGGGTGACTAAAGACCAGTAATGGACAAACAAGCATTAATTTTGGAGTGTGAGCGCTTGTAAGCAGTGATAACCTAGCGGTTGACGCTTGCTTACCTTCCATACAGGTGGGTCCAAGATAGAATCCGGCCCGCACCGCTGTCTTGTCGAATTCATGTGCGGAACATTATTTGATTATCACTTTCGTTAACGGTGAAGGAAAACATTGTGATGAAACCTGCACCCGAAGAGAGAGAGGCCAGCGTCCTTCACGCTGGCCTCGTGTTTGGAGCCCTCTCGGGGCCTCTTAGGCCTAAATCCTTCTTATTCTGAGAAGAGGCCCGTGCCCAGCTGTGGGATAGTAATGGGTTGATGATGTAGGTTTTACGGAGTTGAGTTTAAAATAATAACATTTGTCTAGAATTCTAATTGTTTTTAGCTATGCTAATAATAACTGAAAAAGTAAATACGATTCTTATGCTGGCGAAAGGATCTGGAAGCGTTTTTAAGATATTTTCCAGGGAAAGCAATCAGGAAATAATGGAAGACTAAGTACGGAAAAATGTAAAAATTACAATTGATTTATCGAAGAATAGTGGACTAATTCAAAATTAGGCTTTAATTGCAGGGTGTGATAACTAATCACAAATAAAGAAAATGTTCTTTTCTCGCGTTGCTGTTGGTTACATCACATCGTCAATTTTTCATTAATTATTAATAAGACACACACTATCCTAACTAATATTAAGTATAAATTCGAAAGTATGTTTGTTTGTTACCTTTTCATGCCTAAACCACTGAACCGATCATCCTGAAATTTTGCATAAACGTTGTCAGTTGTACAGAAACGGACATAGGTTACCTTTCATCCCAAAAAAAAGTACTGTTCCCGAGTAAAACAACAATAACGTTCATAGTTGGCGCCACGTGTCTTTCGAATCACGATTGAATTGTATTATTATAGAAACTTTAGTAGTGTGTTAAGAGTTTTTTTGAGCTTAATTAACGCGAGCGAAGTCGTGGGCAAAAGTTAGTAGGAATATAAAAATAAACAAAAAAAGGTGGCATTCACCATTTTATAACCCCCAAAAAAATTATCATCGCAACAACGACTCCACGCATTTCATCTCCACAGAACTAATCCAAGGCAGCGTCGACTGTTACGGCGATTACTTTAATTGGCTCAATCTCCATTCAAAACCACCTCGCGGCCGGGGGGTGAAGGGGGTGGACTAGATTTATGGCAAAAGGGTAAGGCTCATGATCCCTGTTTATGAAGGAAGACGGGGAAAAATTGTGGCTGCGATAGTTTGCGTTTGGATTGGTTGAAATGTTTGCGCAAGAGATACGGAAAATGTCGTTTTAAATGCTTTTGGAGAAAGACCAGGGTGTGACGACTCTTTAGATTCTTTGATTATACAGGGTGTAAACGAATTCATGTAATTCCTTTAAACCACATGATCTATTAATGGTATGGATTAACTCCGAACGGGATTTAGATTGATTAAAAATTAAAAAATCTTTTTTTTTCCCACCTAAAATTTTTATGTTATAGAAAATTTCAATGCCATACATAAATGAATGAAGGCACAGCGACACAGCTGACGGGCACGACTAGCGCAATATCGCTCCATGCGACTGCTTAACTCGGGACGCTAAAATTACTCACAGAAATAAGGTTTCATTTGTTGAAATTTTTTTTTTGTTGATTCTTAATAAAACACATGCAGGGTCAATCTGTGTCACCAGTAGATCACGTGGTTCGAAGGAATTACACGAATTCGTTTACACCCTGTATTTAAGTCTCATGTAGTAGAGGGCGAGCCTATTGTCATCAAACGAACCAGATTCCGGGCTACTACTGAGGAATTCCACTCGGAAAGTTATTTTTTTCTAAATTAGAAGAATTGAGAAACGAATTTAAAAAAAAATTAATTAAGGTCAGAGTTTGGTTAATACATGAAAATAAATCTTAAATGGAAAACTACAAAAAAATCGCGGTACATACATGGAGATGATTCGGGCACCTCTAAGGGTACTCTACCTCTAGACATAGCCTATATCTACATTTTAGGATACCTTGTATAAAATATTAAAAGAGACATGCATTTACGAATTTCATATATTGTCCGTTCTTTTTCTCAAACGATTGCTAACTTTAAAAATAATGATTCCAATGAAATTGCTACATTATGTCGATGAAATAAAATAAAAACACACATCAATAAAAATTGAACTTTATATAAATCAAAATATTGGTTAACATCTAACCTTGATCCCATCGCACTTGTAATAGAAATGTTGTCTACAACCAACAGGTGTCTTCTACTTATGGTGACCATAGCCTGCGGCGATCACGACTGTTCGTCAGTAGGGCAATATGATGAATTGCTTACAGCTACTCTATTGGCATAAACAAGTGCCAGTAAGTAACTATTACGAGTCATAATATACACCTTCAAATGACTTGCTAATTTTAACCGACTTAAAAAGCTGGGTTCCGTACATTGGAAAGAAACGTATTAAATGTTATATATGTTACGGCTAATAGCCGAAGTGCGGCTACACCTAGTTTTAGCCGGGTACAACTAGGTGCAGCCGGCCACATGCGGTTAAACTTAGATGCATCCTACTTATCTTCGGTTAGAACTAGGTTTAGCCTTCATCATAGTGGCTAGAACTAGGTGTACCCGTACACCGGTGGTTAAGGGGAACCCCGACACGGATAGGTTAGTTTCGAAGGGGATGACGGGGGCTAGAGTGAGCGAGCGAAGCGAGCGAACGAAGCCCCTGTCATCCCCTTCGTGTTAGGTTACTTTAACGACGGAGCCCCGCACAGCGGGGCTCCGTCGATTTAAGCTACACCTAGTTCTACCCAACTGCTACTGGTTGCACCTAGTTGTACCCGGGTAAACCTAGGTGTACCCGCCATTCGGGCTTTATTCGGGACATATACAAGGTGTAACATAAATAACGCACAAGGGGTCAAACATCTTTAACTATGGGACCAAAGCTGATATCGCAAAAAAAAAAAAACAGCTTTTCCCTACTATTTGACGAGTTATGCGGACATAAATGTAGGGAACAGCTGTTTTTTTTATGATTTCATCTTTGGTCCCATAGTAAAAGTTGTTCATAATGATGAGTACAGTGTCCACTTAAGAGGTTGTGCGTTATTTATGTTACAGTTTGTATAATTTGTTTGGAACCGCGCAACTACTTAACTTTGTTTGTAGGTATAGGATTTTTGCTGATTTCTATAAAAACTGTGCTAGTAACAAACATCGTTTTATTTTTCCTGTAATCTTTACATAAACCTCTATCAACTCGATGTATTCCAGATTTTTCGCTTTGCTAACTTCTGAGATAAGAGGGGGGAGGGGAATAGTATTTTTTAGTAATTTTTCATCTTAAGTTAAACCTAACCTTTGCGGCATAAAAAGAACATTAAAACATTTTCATAATTTGCAAGTAAAGCCCTTTCACATGATACCACATTTGAACTATAAACCTTATTTTAAAATTTCAACCACCACTTCGGTCCCTATTGCAATGAAAATGAAGATACCTAATATAAAAAAAAGTTTTTTTGTCACGGTGACTTTTTGTTACCCAAGTCGAATGCTATGGAGATATATGGGAGTGCGCTCACTATGGTGACGTGACATTACGGTGACAAATATATATTTTCATAGAAATCGACTTGGTAACAAAAAGTCACCGTGACAAAAAATCACAATGAGCGCCCGGCCTTATAGATGGACAAGCATTATTTAAATCTATTCCAAAAAAGTCGATAGCATTAGTAGTTCCCGAAATAAGAAGCTGTGACAGACAGACGGACGAAGTCGCATCATAAGGGTTCCTTTTTTACCACTTTGGTACGGAACCCTAAAAAGGAGAAAGGTGATTCTTAATTCGACGAGTATTTCCCTTCATTCGATTGAGCGAGGTATATTCCAGGGCGATAGTTTGAGTCCGCTATGGTTTTGCCTAGCCTTGAACCATCTAAGCACACTGCTGGAGAGTGCGTAGTTAGGCTACCGGTTGAGAAGAGGTGGTCAGGTAATATCCCACCTCCTTGATATGGACGACCTAAAACTCTTTGCCTCCTGTAATTTGCCACTGCTAGAAGAGAGTTACTGAAGGTAACTGAAAGGAGGAGGTTATAATTATGTTTGTTCAGCGATATCGTCGCCAAGTTTAAACCGATGTTTATATTTATTTTTTGCTTGAAAGTGTACTCTCCCGAGGTGGTTCCATTTAAATTTGGTAAAGACCTGATAAAGACCTTCGGAGATAGACGATGGGACTCTTCAATGGATAAGACTTTTCCCAACGATGTTAGAGTCAGCTTTGAATATAACCAGATGCGGCTGAGTACCAGTATTTTACATGGAGCGACTGCCATTAGATCTCCGCAACCTAGTTACTGTGTAATAAGAATACCCAGGTCTTCTTCTTCTATCGTATCGGCATTAGCTCTATAGGAGAATAGGTCATGCCGTGGTGAAAAGATTAGCCAGTCAGCAAGGTTGGTAGCGGGGCTAACTGCCCAGGGTGCGCCGGACGTACTTGAATATTATCACATCATCTCCACGAGTGACGATACTTAATATCGTCACTCGTGGAGGCTCTTTTCATGCACCCCATCCCAGGTTAAACCACGGTTGTCAAACTTTCGGGCTTCTGACTATCCGTAACGACTGTCATAGGTATTCTTATGACACCCGAGACAGACTGCTTAACGTGCTCTCCGAGGCACGGAGGGGTCTCGATGTGTAACAAACGATCACCCATCCACGGACTGACCATGGCAACGTTGCTTAACCTCGCAAACTGTACTCCCTCTACTGTTCCAACATCATCATCATCTGCCTAGCCTTTTCCCAACTATGTTGGGGTCGGCTTCCAGTCGAACCGGATGCAGCTGAATATCAGTATTTTACATGGAGCGACTGCCTATCAGACCTCCACAACCCAGTAACTGGGTAATACGATACTCTTGGTAAGACTGGTTGTCAGACTTTCTGGCTTCTGACCAACAGTAACGACTGTCAAAGATCTACAAATGACAGCCGGGACCAACGGCTTCACGTGCTTTCCGAGGCACGGAGGAAACTCGCTATGGTAAATGGTCACCCATCCACAGACCAACCTCGGCAAGCGTGGCTTAACGTTACAAACTGTACTCCCTCTACTTTTTCAACATAGCCTAACTAAAAAATACCGCATAAAGAGCGCAAAAAACTACGGTAACCAGCCATAAATAAATGATGATACAGGTGGTACAGTACAGCATCCTTATTATTTAAGATGTGTGTACGCGTCTGTCCGTCGGGCCGGCGGCCGATATATCAACATTAGTACGTCCCCCGTCTCGTCCGGAGAGAGACAAGTTGGATGTTGGATGCTGGAAGTGACTCTTTTAAAGTTTATCATTTGGTATGTTTAAAATGTTACTACAGTCGAAACGCGTCGAATCGAGTCGATTCGAATTTTTTCAGTGTGAAGACGCATTGAGGCGAAACGGTCAGTAATCGCAAGTCGTTAAAACAGAAATTAGTATGACAAGTGATGCGCGCGAGGGATGCGACTCGGCGCGTCTCGGCTCGTCGCTGATCGACGCAGTTTTATAATAAATGAGGCGAATTAATGCGATTCTGTTCGATTCGACTCGGCGAGCCAAAGTCAAAGCATTTAGTTCAATTAGACCATTTACAGGCACTTTTGAATTGTCGAGAAATAAAAAGAAGTTACTGCCGCGTTCCAAAGTGTAGATTCCTATGGAGAAGAACGGGCAATAAACCCATGGTTACTCTTTTTCATCAGATATTTATACAATTTGGTTACATTGTGAATAACAAAATAAATGTGAGAACAATTTAAGATACGCTATACTAACTGGAGCCTAGTGGACGCTAGCCTTTATAAGTATACGTGCTGATTCTCTTGTTCACCAGCTAAAGTAGAATTAGAGAATTGCTATCTTACTCGTCCGTGTGGTGCCGAAAGTAAAGAATAGCACTACCCGATCTCTTCCTATGGATGTAGTAAAAGATGACTAAGTGATTCACTAGAGGATGGGCAACACCGTTCTCTGTGTACTTTAACAACCATACTGCAATCGCCAACTCGGGTGCAAAGCGTGGCGATCATGGCAAACCCCCCCTTTTGGGGGAGGCCTGTGTCCAACAGTGGACGTCTTTCGGCTGAATGATGATGATGATCTTTTACTAACAGACCGCGCTAGAAAAGAACGGTGATAGACAAGAACGAAGTTAGATTAGTCAAAAGTCTTGAACTTCATTTTGTTTCAGTTCACACGTTCTGGCGTGTGCTCTTAATTTGTATGGTTTAGTTCAACTAAATTATACAGCTCTTATTAATTCTTCTTCTTTCTTATTCTATCAGAGTGCAAAAGATGGCAACAGCCCAAATTAAGTTTAGGTTGTGCACAATAGGATGGAACACAGTCAAACAGTCGCGTCAATCCTTCACGTCAAGCAAAGAATATAGTTTTATATCAAATGCGCGACAGTCACGTAGTGGAGCATGAAAAGAACCTCCACTAGTGACGATACTTAAGTACGTCAAGCGCGCCCTGGGCAGTCAGCCCCGCTACCAACCTTGCTGACTAGCTAATCTTTTCACCACAGCATGACCTATTCTCGTATAGCTCGTGCCGATATGATAGAAGAAGACGTAGTGGCTTGACTCAAGCATCAAGCAAACATTTCAAACGATCAACCAGGTTTGACTCAAGCTAAAATGTACGTTCTTTAGACTAAGCGTATGCTGAGACACAGGCGACGCAGGTGCACGCAGCGCAGGGCAGAGCAGATTTTGTAATCCATGGACGTACTAAGAGCTGCGTACGCTGCAGCGCAGGCTATGCGACATGCGTCTGTCGTATTCTGCGCCTCGTTGTAGTGCCGGCACAGATTTCTGCGCGACGCGTTCATGTCGACACGTGTTTTTTATCGTTATTTCTAATTTTATTACCTACAATCACAGAACATTTAATTGAATTAGTACGTTGTGAACCTAATTTTTGTGATACTTATCATCCAGACTATTAAAAAAAAACGTTCGTCAACTCGAACACGTCTATTCTTTGTACTAGTTAAAACTCGAATGTGTCTTCGAGCTGCGTCGTAGCATGCGGTCGTGGCCTATGTCTGCCTCGCCTGCCCTGCGCGGCAAAATCTGTACTGTGCTGCGCTGCGTCACCTGCATTCTAGCATACGTTTAGCCTTATTCAAGCCGCTTGACCGTCTCGGAAGCTCATTACAATTGAATGATAATAATTGTTTGCATACTAAAGTTTCTGTAAAATAAATTTTACTGCTGTAAATTTTGTTGTTACATCTAGCAAGATCCCACAAATCACTATCCACGTAGTGACCCATGGGACGTCAAAAATGAAGATTTAGTCCCCCACCGCGTCATACGTTACCAACTAATGAAAACACGGCTGCGGCCTGATGAAGTTGTCAGCTCACCAGTCTCTGTTCACCTATCAGGGGATAAGGGGTAAGCAGTAATCTAGGCCAAAAAATGTTTTAATTTATAAAGAAAATCTTTGCTTAAAGTAGAGATTTCGGAGAAAACAATGACCAAAGGAGATAGGTTCAAAAGTTCAGGAAAAAAAATGTGTCTCTCAATTTCTATGATTTACAGAGCGTTAGTTAAAATTAAGACTGAGGGGCACGTGGCTAATTAACAACCGCACGGATCATATGATTTAATAATATGGGTTAAGCTGCGCTTGCCGCGATCAGTCCGCGTATGATGATGAGTAATTGTACACAGCACGGGCGCGGTGGTCGACCGTGAATTGAACTTTATTTGGTGCAGGGATGTCGAAAGCCCTGCACGGAGACGCAGATAAAACCGCATGATGTTGCAGATCTGCGCTCCCGTCGCCGCGCGTGTGGATGCGTCGCCCCGCGCATCGGAGCATTGCGCGTGGTGTGTGAGATCCGCCTTAGAGCCATTTGTCCACCGCCGCCGTCACCGAAAAACGAGATTATTTCGGACCGAGTTTGGAACGACGTGACGGCGATCGTGTGTCCACCGCAGCTGATCTGGGTGGTTCCCAACATAATACAAAAATCCGTGCATTGGCGCCGTCAATCTCGGATGTAATGGACAAGAGCAGACGCGTTTTCTATTGCCGTCATTTCGGACCGTCACGATCTCAACGGAATTCTAGCGGTAGCGCCGAACTACTCACAATCTCGGCGGCTGAGATGACGGCGCTCGGATGACGGACGTGCGGTGGACACGCAGTCATAGTAATGTATGTATCGCTACTTCGGCAACGTCAACTCGTTCTCAGTGACGGCAGCGGTGGACTAACGGCCTTACGGTAAGTAATAACTCACGAAAGTAAGTACTCATCTACACTTACTATCACAGCTTATACGACAGCTGAAGGAAACGATTTCTAAATTCTACTGTCACAAAGCAACACATTAATTATTGCCGTGTTAACTAAGCAAGTTACGTAGTAATTGTCATTACAGCGGTACTGAGGAGTGTTGGCAAAACTACATGTATGTTTATATGAGGTTCCGTTTTGCCTAGCCTTTTCCAAAATATGTTGTTTTGAGTATGTAAGAGAAATTTCTAAGAGGTACATGATGGTATTGGTGATAATCAAATATTGAATGATTCGCGGTTTATTTATCAAGGTACTGCTTCATACTTTCTCTGAATCTCGAATTTGAATCAGAAAATTCGATATTTCGAATATTATTTGATACTGCGAATTTCGTTCTGCATAGCCTTTTTCCCAAACTATATTGGGGGCAGCTTCCAGTCTACCTGAATACCAGTATTTTACACGGAGCTACTGCCATCAGACCTCCGCAACCCAGTTACTGGGCAATGCCGATATTCTAAGGTTAGATCGGTTGCCAGATTTTCGGGCTTCTAACTACCCGTTACGACTGTCGTAAGGTATTCGTATGACACCCGGAACCGACTGGTTAACGTGCTCTCCAAGGTACGGAAGGGTCTTCACGTGTAACGAATGGTCACCCATCCACAGACTGACCGCACCAAGCGCAGCTTAACCTCGCATATCGTATGATCTGTGGTTGATAATGAGCCACGAGCCCCTCTATGTTTATTTGAGGTAAAGGTTCTAAATTACAAAACTCAAACTCAAAACTCGTTTATTCAAAATAGACTAGAATCACCTATGGGTGAAAATCATTTAAAATAACCATTGCGACAAAAATTAAACAAAAATGAAAATGTAACAAAAATGAAACGCATAACAAAAAATAACAAAAATGAAATATTAGGGCTTGTTTACAATGCGCATTATTAACTGACTATTATTTATTCAATTGATTTTGTTTATGGTGTTCCGCAATAAAATACGTTACAATGAATGTTTTTTATAATTTGTTTTATTAATTAATTACAGGAGATCATAAGGAATCTTAGTTCTTTTTGAACGTCAATTTTACTTAAGACTGCCCCCAAAAGCGCCCTCCCTTCACCGCTTCCTAGTGTTTATGCTGTGAAGAAGAAACACAAAAATAACATAACATCACGCCTGTATTCCCCGATGGGTTGAGCAGAGGTGTATAGTACACCCTCATTTCGCTGTTACGTTTAAGTCCCATATGGGGCGAGCCTATTGCCATCAAGCGGGCACAGATCCAGACTCAAGGCTGCTATTGAGAAACTCCACTCGAAAAACCCAAAAGCACTTTAAAATAAATTAAATTCATTTGATTCAGGTAAGACCCATATTACATAAAATAAAATACAACAATACTGCCACCAGACCAGACCAGAACAAAATGTCAATACAAATATAATAAATGAATGAAACCTACAAATTAAAATGTTCACAGAATTAAAATAAGCTGTCAATGCAATTAAAATAAACGAAGCTAAAATACAAATTAAAAGAAAATTAAAAAAAAAAAAAAAAAACTTTGCCGGACTTGGAAGTCGAACCCAGGACCTCACATTCTCAGTCGCACTTACGACCACTACACCAACGAAGCAGTAATTTGAATGTAATTGCAGAAAAAAAAAATAGTAACATATTTCTATGGAAATTTCTATGGATTAAAGTAATTAGGTGTTGATTTCAACTGTAAATCAACACTTAATTATTTTAAATAATTAATGTTAATCACCTATTAAATTGTGTGGAACCTTTTTTTAAACATCAATTTCGTAAGTTTTTAATTTAATTTGTACGTTATTGCAACTGTTGGTTAGCAGATTGCTACATACGTTACAATTAGTAGGTCAGTAAAAATAAAGTTATAGTTTTTAATATACTTAATTGCCTTATAAATGGCGATGGACCTCCATTATTTATTTTATTTATTTAATAATTTATATACGCAACATTAATTAAAGATAAGGTAATCTGAACCATTGCGTACAAAGGCACTGGTTATTTCTTTATGAAATCTTTTCCAGCCGACCTTCGAGAGGAGTATTTAGAACAAAAAATGTAGACAATAGTGAGTAAAAACCAAAGATAAACATACAAGTTTAGTTCTAGTATATACCTGAAACTAGTTTATTCAGAATCACTAGGAGAATCGATTGACATATTTTTTACACCACACTTATTTTAATTTATTTTTTTCATAAATTTCAATTTTGTTTCAGTAGGTTTCTACGCATAACAGTTGACGGGAATGTCTACACCTTGAGGCTTGAGATGGTCCGCTCGGTCAGTTTTCGTGTATTAGACAACCCCTTCATAGCACATATCAGGCATTTCACACTTTACTAGGGATCTTAATAGATCTTAATAGATATAGATATAGCGTAAATAAATAAATTAATGCGACTTACACTACGGTGTAACTTGGAGATTTATAAAAAAAAACACACATTCAGGCAGTTCTGATGAAAATCTTGTTGGGGTGTCTCGGTTTTTGTATATTATATACTAAAAATAACGTTGTATATAAAAAGCATAAAATACAATTATTAAACATTACAATTTTATAAAATACAATATGTTTCCTTTTTGGGAATGAACATCTTATCATTATTTATTTATAAACGAATGGTCCTATACTATATATAGGCTCTTTCAATGAGGATGCATTGAAAGAGCCTCCACGAGTACGTCCGGGTATTCCTGGCAGACAGCCTTCCTACTAACCTTGCTGACTGGCTAATCTTTTCACCACGGCATGAGCTGTTCTCGTATAGCCCATGCCGACACGAGAGAAAGAAATTCTCCTTTTTTTACAACGATATTTTTGTTTTAAATTTTAAAGCTTTTCCAGAATTTCCAATATTTTTCTTAGGTACCTTATATTTTCTACTTACATTTTGAAGTCTTAAACTTCTGACCGCGTTAAGCAAAGATTATTTCCCATAAATCTTAGCATCATAGCATGGTGAATGATAAATATCGTGCTCCGATGTAGTGATCGCTTCGATATTTCAGTCTGCTGTAAGATTCCTGCCCCTTGAAAATTATCGAGAGCTTAACTCTTGGTCGTAACGGTGGGAAGGATGCTCTACTTGGGTATTAAATTTAAAATGCTTGGGAAATGCTTGAAGAATGCTTTAATCGTTTCAGCGTACTACCTATTTGTGATTAATTAAACGAGTGTACTTGTGTGTGAAATATTCAGTGATCGGAAAAAGGTGAGCTAATTTACCTAAACTTCAAAGAACAGAGACAAAAATTGGAGACTTCCCTACGACACCATTTTTTTTCGGGAATATTATTGCAGGCTTCGGGACATCACTAAAGTACATATAACATTAATTAATGTTATTAATACAGAAAACAATTGAATTCGTTTCCTGTTTTTTTTTTTTCAAAATTTACACAAAACCAGTTGACACGTTTTTTATTGTTTTCAAAAAAGAGATTTTTTAGTGTTTTCAAAAAAGGAGATTGTCTTTTTTTTTAAAAACAATAAAATACGTGTTTAATGGTTTTGTGTACATTTTAAAAATTAGAAAATAAATGTTGTCGTCTTGAAGTCTCCATTTTTTGTTTCTGTTCTATGAAGTTTAGGTAAATTAGCTCATTTTTTTCCGATCACTGGAAATATTCTTAAACAGATTAAAAGGTTTCTTTTTTGGTTTTTGTTTTTAATAGCCTACTGGATGTCCCACTGCTGAGCAAAGGCCTCCCCTTTTACTTTCCAAACCTCTCTATTTGTCAGCCATAGTAATTATTATTGACACAAATAAATACAGGCGTTATAATATTTTCTGAAAACGCGATTTTTATCATCAATCAATTGATGCTAATAACTTGACATATCTTCATATATACATATATATTATATCATGTGCTTGTGCACGTATGTTTAATTGCAGGTTAAGGTTACACTTAGTTATTTAAAATAAAGAAAGGAAGCGTGGCATAATCCCGTTGGCTGGAGACCCTTCAATTCTCGCCAATAACTGCCCGGTTACGTAGAAACGATCGACAAGGATTATCTACGAGAAGCCCATAAGATAAAAAACGCGCTATAGGTACTTAGTTTTTAAAGTTGTTTGCATCCATATAAAATTATCCCGTGTGGGGACGGGCTAAAATATAAAACTTCCTCACTGCACGCTGGGTATAGACGCGTGTTGTAAGATTCAACAAAATCCAGCACACTTGGTGGTAGGATCTACCCATCCACCCATAGGATCACCCTCACATTAAAGTCCGACGCTAAGCAGTTAACTGTGTTCCGTCGTGTGTTTGTAAGAGCCAGATGGGTATAGGGAAATCCCTCTATATGTCTGTGGCGGCATCTATCCACGCGACATGCAAACTACGCAACACAGCGGTGGTGTAGACGCCTACAGCGGCAATATCGACAACTCATCATAGATGACAGTTCCTACATTATTTAACACGCAGATAGTAAATATATAAGCGCCCAACATTAGCCGGCGGGCATTGGCTGGAAACCCTTCAGGTCTCGCCAATAACTGCCCTGTTACGTAGAAGGAGTCCAAGGACCCAAGGACCATCTGAATAATTCCAAAAAAAAA
Organism: Amphipyra tragopoginis; assembly: GCA_905220435.1. NCBI lineage: Eukaryota > Metazoa > Arthropoda > Insecta > Lepidoptera > Noctuidae > Amphipyra > Amphipyra tragopoginis. The sequence continues at coordinate 2,286,423 of HG992004.1, read as the reverse complement.
AACCAGCCGGCAGTATCCCGCCAGGCATAAGACTCCGCCTGGTTGGAGGATCCTCCCTTTGGTTGGAGGAACACGACACCTCGTTCATCCACATTTCTGTTACTTGGATTCGTGTAGTCCATCTTAGACCATATCTGCGCTTACCATTTGGTGCGACTGTGGTTAAATGCAACCAATGCAAAGAATAAACTACGTTACAATTATTTATTGCAACAAACAAAGATTCTCTATAATTGTTACGAAACAGAGCACTCTACCGTTCATTTCAGCAGCAACTAGCCAATCTCGTTCATAGATAATTTATTTCTGGGCATCACGAGAGGTTTCGCTCTTATGTAGGTTACCGACCACTTCATATTTCCTTCAGACGCCCGATATTTATATGTATATATAGATATTATTGATGGTGTAGCGTCGTAAGATAATTGGAGATTAGGCGCTGAAGATCAATGTAAATTATACTGTGGTATATTATGATGGTCAGAAAAAGGGCTTGTTAATCAATGTTGATTGGGTCAAGAAAAAACTTCATTTCTTTAAGTTGAACCCATTGATTGAGCGTTGTTTGTAAAAAAATCTTCGAAATTAATTATAAGGGCAACACCCAAATTGTCGCAAAATTAAAGAAGCATGGACAACAAATAAAAGTATTGGAATGAACGGAAATATCAGTGAAACTTTGAAATGTAATATATTTTTTTCCGAGACTTTGTTTATCAATGATAAACCTGCGTTAATGTCTAGAAAAAAATTGGGCTTATTTAATATACCTATAATCATTGGACGCTTATTTTAAGTCTCAGCAATAATTGATATTCGATTCAATACAAGCAAATGTTGCGTGTGCAAATGGGCGTTTGTGTATGTGAAAATGTGTGTCTGTATGTAATTAAACCCACTATACAGGAGAAACCAAACCATGGGGCAAAGGTTGCTGCTCGGTCTAATAACGAACAACATATTACTACAATTATTTAGTCTTAAAGTCTGTTTTCACCTGCGGTATTCAGCTGTGGGGCTGTACCAACCCAAAGCAATCGTCAAATCATCCAACGATTTCAAAACAAAGTACTTAGGGTACAACGCGCCTTGGTATGTAAGAAACATCGATCTCTACCGGGACTTTAATATAGCCTCCTCTAGAAGTCTACTTCGTAGATATTGTTATTAAGAAATATGCAGAAGCTCATGAACATGGGCTTCTCCATCACGTGAATGTAGAAGCGATTCAACTCCTCGACAACAGTGAATTAATGAGATAACTTCTTCTTCCTAGCCTTTACCCCACTATGTTGGGGGCAGCTTCCAGATCCTCCTGAATAGGTACCAGTATTTTAAACGGAGCGACTGCCATCAGACCTCCGCCACCCAGTTACTCAGAATGAGAATGGTTTATATTTATGATTATTTACGGTTTACTCACGTGCCCTTAATCATGAGCTGAACACGCGGCGAGGTTCGACTCTCGACCTCGCCGCGTGTTCAGCTCATGATTAAGGACGCCGTTTGGGTCCGCAACTAGTCGGGCAATACCGAAAAATGCACGTGAGTAAGCCGTAAATAACCATAAATATGAATGTGTCTCACGAAAGTTATAATACGAGAATGGTTTAGGCCTTACCTTTGGTTTATCTGAGCCAGGTATAGTTGGCAAACTACACATCATCTGCCTAGGCTTTTCCCAACTATGTTGGGGTCGGCTTCCAGTCGAACCGGATGCAGCTGAATATCAGTATTTTACATGGAGCGACTGCCTATCAGACCTCCACAACCCAGTAACTGGGTAATACGATACTCTTGGTAAGACTGGTTGTCAGACTTTCTGGCTTCTGACCAACAGTAACGACTGTCAAAGATCTACAAATGACAGCCGGGACCAACGGCTTTACGTGCTTTCCGAGGCACGGAGGAAACTCGCTATGGTAAATGGTCACCCATCCACAGACCAACCTCGGCAAGCGTGGCTTAACCCGGAAGATCGGTCCATGCGGCTGTAATTATTTAGCCACGAGCTCCTCATCGTAGTTGGCAAACTACACAAACCATCGAAATTTTTTTGGAGCCTACTCCGTTGCGTACGTTTCCATCCAATTCTGATCAGCACATGACCCTCGTCGATGGACGCAAAGGGTTCAACTTCATCTCCTTAAGTGCATGTCTTTATGTGGAGCAACTGTCTTTAATCAATGAAATCCTTTGGGTAACCCTTGGAGTTTGATGTAGTACACAAGACAATGTCCAGAACCATCCATCAAAATGGCGTCCCTTATTTGCTACTTGCAATACCCTGGGGTAAAGATAGGGGTGACTTCACGACGATGATTCCAGACAAAAACATAAATTAAATTAATAATTAATTAATTAAATGACATCACCTAATAAATTCAAAACTTTGCGTCCATAAATAAAAGTTGGATAACACGTCCGGGAATCGAATCAGGGCCTGTCCGTTCACCTCTCACCTCTGAGGGTGAGTGAGTGATTAGGGAGGGCCCGCGGGGGCCTCTCGTCAGTGCTCAGAGGGCTGCACTGAGGTCGGGTTTTATTACCTTTTAAAGGGCTAAAATTTATTTTCAAAAGATTTGGGATGGATGTTTTGATTGTAAAGTTCGGTTTGGAATTTTACTGTTTTTGTAACATGGAATTCGAAATACACCACTGCTTCATTGGTTTTAAATTTGGCTTCGATATCCAGGTTGCTAATAATCGATTTATCCGAGAAATTCCACACAAAAAACCAAATAACACTGCCCGACCTGGGGACAGAACCCAGAACCTCACGCTGAGCAGTCGCGCTTGCGACCAGTTGACCAATGAGGCAGATTTATATATTTCTTGTTCAATTAATATGGCGAGGGCCCGATGCAAAATCTTATTTTCAAAATTTGGCCCGGCTCTTATTATTTTGAAATATTTGGACAACCATGCTACAGTCTCACTGCTACTACTGGAGTTGTGCCCGATAATTAGCAACAAGCTCGCTAATTATAACGTTAGACTTAATTAATACCGTCACTAGAAAAACCGTGTAATGTGTAGGTATCTATATCGTATTGGAATGTCATCGTCGACTGCTTCGTTAGTCTAACGTTCCCAAGCGCGACTGCTGACCGTGAGGTCCGGGGTTCGATCCCCAGATCGAGCAAAATGTTATTGGGTTTTTCCGTATGGAATTTCTCAGTAGCAGTCCCGAGTCTGGATTTGTGCCCGCTTGATGGCAATAGGCTCGCCCCTACATGGAACTTAAACATAACAGCGAAATGAGGGTGTACAATACACCTATGCCAACCCTTCGGGGAATAAGGCGTGATGTTATGAAGAATGTCACCATCTCAGCCATGCTGAACTTGTACATCCTAATGATTGCAACAATGAAGCTCCTTAAATTCTGCCTACACCCTTACAGAAAGGCTATAAAGCCATCTTGGAAACTTCAAAAAATTCCCCATAAAATAAATAATAAAACACCATCATAACATTAAAACTGTCTGGCGAGCGACTATAAATCGCTGGCATGTTGCCGTTAATTATAAAAGTAAGGCAAAGCCGTGGGTGGGTCAAAAAACTAATAGCTGCTATCCGTCACTAGATGTCGCTAATAGCGCCATTATAAAAACTATGAGCTAAAGCAGTTCTATAAGCAAAATGGAAGACTTCTTTATTACTGGCTCGTTTTTATGGGGTTTTTATAAAATGTTCTGCTTAGCCTTTCTCAACTATGTTGGGGTCAGCTTCCAGTCTAACCAGATGCGGCTGAATACCAGTATTTTATACGGAGCTACTGCCATCAGACCTCCGTAACCCAGTTACTGGGCGCTGCCGATACCCTTCGCCCGGGGAAGCCGAAGGGTTATGCTGTACTCTTGCTGGCTAGAACCCCACGTTTTCACCAGTTTCTGCTCCAGACCTTTGACTGGGGTCGCGGGATTTGCAGCTGCATGAACCGCGACCCCGACAGGACTCGGTCCGCCAGTCCCTGGCGGACCGAGTCCTGCCGGCCACTGCGCGCCACCTTCTCGGGCCTGATACTGGTCAAGCGACGGGTCTCCTAACCCGCCGCTCGCAGGCCACACGCTACGGTGGTCGGAGATCGTCGCGCGCCATCCGGCTTTAGGTGCGTCTGGCCCTATATCCTAAGGTTAGACCGGTTGGCAGACTTTCGGGCTTCTGACTTCTAAGCAATAAAATAATGACCATTTACATTTTCTAAAGTCGGTGCTAAGCTATACTGTAAAGAACTGAAACCTAACTGGTGCTATTGAAAGCACTGACTTCAGAAAATATTATTCTTACTAAAATTACCTACTTACTAGCACGAAAATTATCTACTGCAAAGCAAAATCGCTCCAGAAATCAACTACTGAAGATTCCCAGAGCATCGCCGAACGACCTTTCCATTAAAAACATCCAGGTATACAATAAACAATCTAAATCAAATCAGAAACACTTTTACCGTGCGCGCGCGCACTAACACGGCAGCGCCATCTATCAATCACCGCTGAACATTACACGTTTACTCGTTGCGCACACTCTTTGATAGATGGCAGCACTTGATGATAGATTTATCGAACTGTTGACGGTTTTATACTGCGTTTGATGCGTTGTAATAACATTATACGGATTTTTTCCCGTGAGTCGTGAGTCATGGTGTTTTTTTTTTAATTTATAATGTATTGAAGTATTTGTGCAGGTGAGACGGATGGGCTTTCGGAATGCTCTAGATTTGAGTTTATCGTCTGATGAGATTTAGGGAGATTTATTGGGCGAATAAATAGAATAATAATGTGTTCTGTTATAAGAATTTTCAGGAGTATCCCGACCTGAATGGCACGTTAGAGAACTGTTCGCTATTGTAGGAAATTAACTACTTATTCTACATCGAGCCAATTTGGTACTCCACAGAACTATACGGGATGTAGGTGAATTCTGTCTGATCTATTGGTGACACAAATTGACCTCGCAAGGGATATTCCAAATAAGACAAACAAAAAACAAAAAAAAAAACTATCTGTAGATATCATTTTCGCGCCCCGAGATATCTGACTGCGCGAAACGATGTCGCACCAGTCGTGCCTGCCAGCATGCTTTCATTCATTTATGCGTGGTATTGAAATGTTTTTTTTGCACAAAAATCTTTTCATTATTTTTCATTGAAACCATAGGTGGTTAACATACGATCACCACAGCTATCGCGAGGTTTTTTATTTTTAATTAACCTAAATCCCGTGCTGGGTTAATCTATACCAGTAACAGATCATGTGGTTTTAAGAAATTACACGAATTCGTTTACACCCTGTATATTTTGTAACATTAAAAACTAAATAACACTTTTCTGACTTTAAAAATTATGTCCTTTGACTCAAGGTCGGTAGAATTAACTACCACTAATGCAAGAAGCATTAATAAATCCCAGCTTTAATTTTTAACCTTCGCTTTAAGAAAATGTTGCACTTTTATTAATTAGTTAGTTAAGTGTTGCTTGTTACAACAACGTCGCTACTTTTCATACTGCTCGCCGCCTATTTGTTGAGTCGTTAATATTACAATTAAACATGGAGTTCTGAATATAGTGTAGAGGAGACAATTAATAAGTTGCTGCACATACTTTCAGAAAAGTATCGCTGGTGATAGCCGTAGAACCCTTGAATTCCATGCAGGAGAGTCTAAGTTCCTTCCAGAACTCTGACTTTTCGAAGTATTTGGTTATCGTTTATGTATTAACAGCGAAGGAAAGCATATCATGGGGTGCATGAAAAGAGCCTCCACGAGTGACGATACTTAAGTACGTCCGGCGCACCCTGTGCAGTCAGCCCCGCTACCAACCTTGCTGACTGGCTTATCTTTTCACCACGGCATCAGCTATTATACCTAGTATAGTTCGAGCTGACACGAAAAAAAAAGCGAATGAAAACATCGTAAAGTAACCTGTGCTCCAAGTGTGATGTGCTCCAAGTGTGATGTGCTCCAAGTGTGATATATCCCAAATGTGAGTTTTTTAAGTTACCTACTACGGTAGTTGCGTCACGTCAAAAATGTATGAAAATGTAGGCAGAGCCTCTAGCGGCTAATAGCGTGACTAAAAATTGTTTGACACTTATCTTGATAAACTATTCGTTACGGAAACGTGTAGTCAACTACCCAACTCACACTTGGAGTACAGCACACCTGAGTAGATCTGCCAAAAGATGTCGATGGTGTGTGTTGTCCGCCAACCGACACCAGCCCAGCGGCGTGGTGGACTAAGGTCTAAAACCTTCTCATGCTGAGAAGAGGCCTGTACGTAGCAGTGGGACGGCAATAGAAAGAAAGAAAGAAAAACAATTTAATCAGCATGAAAATTTACACACTACATACATACTATAATGCCAAAAAGTGTAACAGTGACCTAAATGAAAATATTTAACAAGCACCGTATTTATTACAACTTAAACTATTTTTAAAATTGTTAAGTGATTGTGGAATACTTACACGATTTAAACTACTACTACTACAACAAGATTTAAAAGTAAACCACATGATTAACGAATTCGTTTAAAACCTGTATTGTTAAGTCCAAAAAAAAACAGCTGCGGTCAACCCCATTGAGGGGTCTATGTCCAGCGGTTGACAGTTTACTTATTTGCGCAAGTCATAAGAGTCGAGAAAGGAAAAAATCACGATTTACTAGCCGATACAAGCCCAGCTAGTCTGTTGTACATTATTGTTAACTTCAACCCATGACATTTCTATTAAGCATGGTATCCAGGCTATCTGGAACATGTATCTCTATTAGCTATAAGACCGCCGGTGTACCCTTCTTTTAAATTGTCTCTGTTTTTTTGCTATTGTTATAGAGTACAATAAAGCATATTCTATTTATCTATCCAGTCGTTTCGCACTATCTTTTAACTCCGCTTAGCTTAAAATCTAAGGACAAATAAATACATAACAAACGCTACCAAACAACACACAACGTCTTAACCCTCACCAGCCAAGGCCACATTATCCGCATAAAACTCCAAGCCATCCGCGACCATCACCGTCTCGCGACCACGACCAAATTGTTCTCGCATTAGATTTATCGCTCGCCAACGAAACAGCAACAAAGGCACTCTCTCATCTCACGACAGCTTTATGATCCTAACAGTTTTTGCTAACAGCTACCTACGACGCCCAACGATATTTATAGCTTAAGTTTTATTAATTAGCCATTTGTGAGACGTTGAGGCATGGTAAGGATTTTGGGTATTGATTTGTGGCGGGGAGTCACGGTATGACTTTAATTTTGAGATCATTCTGAATGTTTTTGTATGGTCTAAAGTGAATAAAAATCGAAAAAGTTTTTAATGTGCGGATGTGCACGTCATGCTCGTGAACGGGTGCTGTCTGTCGGGACTGGTCAGCCCATAACTGCTATGGCAATTCTAGAAGGCATATTTTTTTCTATTTGCTACTCTTATGTGAATTTATTTTTTACATTAAACCTGCATTAGTGTCATTCTATGTCGCACGCTTCTGTAATGGAATTGTCATGAATAGTCATGATCTACAAAGAGTATTCATGGAGTTTCTTGCCGGCTCTTCTCCATAGAACCACCTTTTGGAACCGTGCACCTAGTTTTGACGTTTTAAAAGTGCATGTAATCTGGTCTATTTGAAATAAAAAACTTTGACTTTGAATGTAAGATCATTTTCATCATAGATGGTGTTTTTCATTTGCTTTTGTTGCAGGCAAGTTTTAGACAACAGCGATTCTATATAGATTTGGTTGTCTCTTCAATGGTTATGTGGTCGCTGCTGTGATAAATTCATTGTAACGTCACTTTATCTTTTCTCAACATAACATCAAGCCTGTATCCCCCAAAAGGCTGGGCAGAGGTGTATAGTACACCGTCATTTCTCCATTATGTTTAAGTCCCATGTAATAGGGAGCGAGCTTGTATTCATCATCCGGGCACAAATTCAGACTCCGGGCTGCTACTGAGAAATTCCACATGAAAAAACATGACAACACAATCATCCAATGACATTTTACCCGATCTAGTGCTGAATCCGGGACCACTAGACCAAAAAGACAGTCCCCAAATCTTCTCTAAACATCTACAGAAACAAAAAATATGGCTTTTTTCTTAATGCACCCAATTATAGACACATCAGAGTTAGGCACATAAGTTAGTATAACTAATAAAATATACAAGTTACTAATACTAATTGTAATATCTTTACCAAGACTATGTAAATCATTTGCATGCTATATTAAGGCAGAATGTACATGGATTCTATATATAATTTAACAACTTATTTTGTGTACCTACCTACATTCTAAGCAAATAAAGAACTATTCTATTCTATACTAAATAAATATTAATGCAAATGAAGTACAAAACATTTACCCATCCACATGCTGCATTTACAATACATGTTCATGCAAACAACACATCACACACCAAACAAACAAAAACTTCGAATTTCAAAACAAACGCCGAAAACATCCGAGTCTACCCGAAAAACGCCGAGCGTCGATCTAACCGTCCCGCTGCTGCCAAAGATTTGACGTCAATGGTAGCGAATCGTAAATTACCATTATCTACAGACGCACCGTGCTAGTATTTATTATTTATGGGTCGGTTTGACTCGCCTGCGGCCCGATCGGGGGCGTTTTTCCCCATAGCGAGCGCAGGGTTGAGTTTAGGAGGTGTGTGTAATGTTCCGTAGTTAAAATGCTGTCATTACCGCACTTTTTGTTTTGTTAAGAATTTTGATAAGATATAATTTATAAAAGTACACAAGCTTAGTTTTAGTATATAGGGTGACTGGTAATTAGTGACCGATCCTTTAACACATGATTGTACTCATGATAACAAACAACTTCCCAAAGAAACATTATTTATAAAACAAAAAAAAAACATATTACTAGCCGCGTACATTCCGTAACGATTTACTAATAAATTTTAAATGAAAAAAATAAAATAAAAATAATGTTTCTTTGGGAAAGTTGTTTGTCATAATCATAATACGTACAATCATGACTGTGTTAAAGGATCGGTCACTAATTACCAGTCACCCTATGTACTAAATCTGAAACTAGTTTGTTCAGAATCACTAGGAGAATCGATTGACATATTTTTTACAACAATTTTTTTTATTTTTTTTTTTCCTTAATTTCAATTTTGTTTCAGTAGGTTTTTACCCATAACAGTTGACGGGAATAGACACATTGAGGCTTGAGACAGTCCGCTCGGTCAATTTCCGTGTATTAGACAACCCCTGCATAGCACATCTCAGGCATTTCACACTTTACTAGGGAACTTAACGCGACATAAACTAAGGTGTAACTTGGAGATTTATAAAAAAAACACATATTCAGGCAGTTCTGATGAAAATCTTGTTGGGGTGTCTCGGTTTTTGTATATACTAAAAATAACGTTGTATATGTAATAAATTAAATGGATGCACTTGTTTTTTTTTTTTAATATATGATTTGCTCTAAGTGTCTTGAATTGAATTGCTAGTATTTAGAAGAAAAACTTTTTTTTTTTAGTACTGGTTCCTCTGCGGAAGTTCTTTCTGGTGGAATTGTATAGCGGTTCCTTGATGTCGACATATTAGGAAGTACCTATGAAACTACCATAGTCATTGATAAAAAAGACTGAAAATATTGAAAACTAGCTTTTGCCCGCTGCTTCGCTTGCGTGAAATTTTAAACCCGTTAAGTGACGATTTTCCATACAAACTTTCATCCCCTATTTAACTTGAATTTATTTATATTATTTGGGTTGAATTTCAAAAAATCCTTCCTTATTCCTTGTCTACATTATAAAGGGAACCTCTGTGCATAATTTCAGCTTTCTAGGTCCAAGGGTTTGGGCTGGGCGTTGATGAGTCAGTCAATCAGTCAGTCAGGACTTTTCTTTTTATTTATATATACAAGGTTAGTCAGAAAGGGGGTACTAATCCGAAGCCCACTTATAGTATCGCTGATCACTGTTTGAAAGCAAGTGTTAAAATTTCAAAATTCGATATATTTTTTTCCAAATAAAATGATTTTTATTTTAGTTTTTTAAAAAATTCTTCATTCCTGCTTTAGTTACAAATTCAGAAAATGGTGCTTCTAATTCATGACCCCAAATATGACCTAAAATGTAAACACAGCTGATCATAACTGGGGATAGGTCGATTTTAGAGATTTTTTTTTGAGATTTTTGAACAGCTGTTTCTCTTAAACTATTGACTTTTGGGAAAAGTTGTAGAACAAAAGTTATTCATTATTATGTGTACTTTAACACCCTTTCGGATTAGTACCCCCTTTCTGACTAACCTTGTATATAGATAAATAGATAGATCAATTGTGGCCTTAGAGCATTACAATTTCAACAACTTAGGATTCTTGTTTTTCTAGATAAGAACTGCTGACTGCAAGTCGGTACAAGCTGTATTTATTGATAAATTCACAGTTGGATCATATTGCCCACAAAGGATATCTTATTTAATGTGTATGACGTAATGGTCTTCTTTTACTCAGCAAAATTGGTGCTTGCCAAGGGAGGCACCAATTTCGCTCGCTTGGGTTGGTTTCGCTAGGTCGGGTTGGTTACGCTGGGTGATTCAATGTAACATAATATAGCATCACCCTAGGATAGTTCACTGCAGGCACTGCAGCGGTCTTTGGAGTCTATTATAATGAACAGTACCCCAAGTGTGAGTTTTTTTACGTTACTACTGTAGTTGCGTCACACCAATAATGTATGAAAATTTAGGCAGAGCCTCTAGCGGCGAATAGCGTAACTAAAAATTTATTTGACATTTTTGGCGTGACGCAACTACAGTACGAAAAAACTCTCACTAGGGGTACAGGAGTCGTCGATTACGTGAAAGAGTTCAAAAACCTGAAAAAAATAAAATTAAAATACATAAAAACTAATTTTAACCTACTCTAAATTTTAATAAATAAACAGGTAAGTATGAGAAATTAATTTAAAAAAATGGTAAGTAACAATTCAAAATTATCTCAAAACCGAAAAAAGAAAAACATAATCTCCACAGATTATATTACATAAAAATGATACCGCGATCCTACGAACAAACGGCGCTGGCGTCGCGAATCGAATAAATTACAAAGATATATTATTATTAAAATTTGGGCACCAACTTCGTCGCATTAACTTCGGGTAGTATCGGGACTGGGGCGCACTGGGTGCGAGGAGTAGATGTCGGTAAAACTAGTACTGACTCGGGTCTAATAGATAAGAATCTAATCTAGAATGAGCGAGATTCTTACGTTAGGACTTGTTCTATATGTAGATGATCTTTCCAATTTTTAAATCGCTTTAACTCACTAAAGATAATTCGTTAAAAAAATATTTAGACCATTTTTGTAGAGCATACCTAATCTACAACTTTGTGTATCTAACATGACAATAATACTTACCATATAAGATATATTTACCATGAACTGATTTTTTGACGTTTGACATTGAATATTTTTTTTTTGCAGAACTGGTATAGATGGGAACTTTTGACATTTAATTTGTACCTAATTACCTATAAATTTAAGGTCTGTATCAATTTTCAGCTCTATTTTGACTGAATCAATACCTCCTTATTATAAAAGATGGTTTAAACCAAGGTTAAGGTGAACCCAGGTTTAAAATATACCCATCACTTTCTTATGTCATAACAAAAAGAGACGGGGCTATTTTAAAACCTAGGTTTTTCTTAGACCATCTTTTGTAATAAGGGGTATAGAAATTTGTAAAAATAATTAGGTATGATAATTTATTCCTTAATGGGTCTTCGGCATTTTCTAACTGATGACCTCTGACAACAAAGGAACGAAACAAACTTAGGGGTCAAGGTTTCTTTAAATGTCTCATAAAACAAAATTTGTAGTTGTCTATTTTATTCTTAGGGCCACACTGTCACACAAACATTCGTGGCATGATGTCGCGACAACGCGAATATTCGCTAAACCCCATCAATGGGGTCACAACAGTGAAACGCGATGTGACGAATTGCTTAGCCAGACATGTCGCTCGCGACTCCCGCCAATATAGCCCCGGGGTAAGTAATAGTAATGATCAATAGCGATCTTAAAGTTCTGATCAAACCCGCTACTTTAGAGATATGTTTTTATAAACAGCTGTTTTTTTCGTAAAAATATTTTTAATGTTCGACAGCCTCGTCTAGTGGTCGCAAGTGCGACTGCTGAGATCTCTCTCGGTCTTGGATTCGATCCCAGATGGGGCGAAGTGTTATTGGGGTTTTCCGTGTAGATTTTCTCAGTAGCAGCCCGGAGTCTAGATTTGTGCCCGGTTGATGGCAATTGGCTCGTCCCTTATTACATGGGACCTAAACATACGGCGAAATGAAGGTGCACTATATACTTCAGCCCAACCCTTCGGAGAATACAAGCGTAATGTTATATTAGTTTTAAAATTCTTTTATGGGTTCTAACGCCCACTTGAAATTTTAAAATGTTTCTCCCAATAGTTTCTTTGTGGTTTTGTGTACTTATATTTTTTGAATTTTCGTGCGTCATGTTGGAGCAAATAGGTAGGTAAATAATTTTTCTTTCTATCTTTCTTTCATTTGTAAAAACAGTATCAAAATCATATCAACTAATTCTCTCATTGTGCCACCATACTCATCCTATAGGCCACGGTTTGTGACATCTACAGAAATTAACGAGTTACCGTTTGAGACGTGCGATGTGAGGACACGATAACGACCCTTCCGCGGTTCCGGCACGGCACCGATACGGCTCCGACACGGCAACGATCCGATACCGGCGCGGAAGGCGGTAAATCATGCGGATCGGCTATTTAGGCTTTAAACTCATCAGTTATGGAAGATCGTTGGAGGAAATTGTTGTGTCAAGGTGTTTTTGATAATGGAGGGTTAATAAAAGCTGGTGTTTTGATATCATCATTATATTTTATCGTCGTGTCTTAGAAATCGTAGGACGAGAAATTGATGACAGTTTATGAAAAGATGGAGAAAAAACGTATATCAGGATCGCAGCAAGTTCGGCCGTTCAATTGTCTCTGGCTATCCCAGCGGGAAACAGGCGTGAGCTAAACAGGGAGTCCCTGGAAGTATGGATCAAATCGAATAGGGGCGTGGGCAAGGTCATTTCAAAACTTGTAGTAGTAAAAACTTGAGTAAAAATTTTGCCAGACCAAAAAAGCCTTTGCAGTAAATGTTTTTTCTTATTGAACACATGTTTTTTAGCTGCGTAAAAGCATTACCACAAGAAAGGCCTACTGTTCGCTAAAGTCCTGAAAAAAAAATAGCTCTAATAGTTTTCATTATGATTTTTTTCTATGCGAAGGGATTGAAAAAAAAACAATAATTGGTCATAACTTTTGAACCGTAAAAAATTGCACCGACATTCTCAGGGTTAAAGAGTTTGGAAATGACATTGCCCACGCCCCTATTCGATTTGATCCATACTTCCAGTGACACCCTGTATACGTAGGGTAATGTAGACACCCTAAATTACCTTGTACGTATAAGGTTAGTCGGAAATGGGATACTATTCTGAAAGGGTGTTTTAGTAACCATAATAATGAATAACTTTTGTTCTAAAACTTTCCCCAAAAGTTATTTTTTAATTGTTTACAGACTTCATAAAATATACGTTATCTATTCTCAAATATTATGATCAAATGCAATATCCTTTCTAAACTAATTAGCTTAAAAATTATAATAGTCATGTAGCGCCATCTTGACTTTAAGTGTTAGAACTTAATCATGTACTAGGTAGGATGTGGTCATTGACCATATCACTAGCGCCATCTATGATTTTATTGTAGAAGCTCTAAGGTAGATCGATACCTAAACATTGTGATGATGAATAGTACCAAATCTTTTATTTTACAACTATTTGAATAAAAACTGAAAGATTTTGTTGAAACATTATTTACAATAAACAACGATATGTAATTTTAGCTACAGATAACAGGGTATTCAATCATTTAAGTTTATGGTCAATGACCATGTCACTAACGCCCTCTATTTACATTATGTGGCATCAAAAAGACTTGAACCATGCTATTGCCAGTGGTCATCATTATTAAAAGTGGTCACAGCAGACAGTTAAGTAATAATTACTTAATTACCTACTTAATTCTTCCTTTGTGTAAACTAAAATTAATAAAAAGGGAGTTTTTGTAGGATGGAATCTTAATTTTGTTTGAAATCTGGCTTTTATTTTACTTACAATAAATCACTATTAACGTTTTTCTTTACGTATCAAAATGACAGAAAAGACAGGCACTTCACATCATTACCTTTGCAATAAAAAAAAAAGTGAGTAAAATTATGTACAACAAAAATTTAAAATTCGAACACGAAATAACACAGACTAATCAGCAACAACAGAGGTTGATTTATACGTTTTATTTGCGAGCCGCTAGATGGCGGTAGCCTAAGTGGAGCCATTTTCGCGTACTTAAAGTACCGGGGCAACGTTGGCGTTGTGACCGCATTATTTATCGCACCATTACCGCATGGACCTTTAAATCATCACATGACGTCCAGCGTGTACGTGCCCGTTAATGAATGGCGGGAGACTTGCCGAAAGTTTTTTTTTTCTTTATGAAATTGTAAGAGCACTTAGCGGGAAATCTATTAGATGCGGGAATGTGAAGCGGGTTGGTCTCATTGTGATGTTTTTTGTGGGTTTTTTTTTGTTTTTTCTGGCTAGTGAGTGGTCTGCGAATATGGAACTTGCGACTAATAGTGTGAGGTGTGGTTAAAGAGATTATTTAAACGCACAAAGCTGATTTACCGAGCCTTTTCATGACAATGTTGGGGTCATGTTCCAGACTAACCAGATGCGAGTGAATACCAGTATTTCACACGGATTATAATCACCCTTTTACTGTCCCACTGCTGGGCACGGGTTTCTTCTGAGAAAAAGTAGGGTTTAGCCCATAATCCACACTGGCCTACTGGGCTAATATCGTCGCTTTAGTAGTGAAGAGAGTAAAGTCACACTTGTCAAAAATACACTACCTCACCTTAGTATCTAGTATCAAAAGAACGTGATTTTTACAATGGTAAATAGAGCTAACTGCCTATTTTTTACAAAACTATATGAATGTTAAAAGATATTAACAGAACTACTGTAAATTAATTCATAAGTAGGTAAGTAGCAGTGGCGTAGGGTGAATTTTCTTAGAAGGGAAGCCGGACCAAAAAATGCTTACCTTGCTCAAGTGTGTTGCGTGAATTCCAGTAACTACTCGTTTCGAAAGGGAAGCCGATAGGAATCGAGTTGTATGAAGCCTTCGCCACTGGTAAGTAGTAATAACACAAACTATTCCTTATTTTTATCTCATCACAAAAGTGTGGCTTGACTCTCTTCACCACCAAAGCGACGATATACCTACGTAGCGCGACTTAACGATGAGCCATACATTATCTCGTCTCGACGTGAGATAACGCGACGACAAAATGATGTCGCGCAGCACGAACGTACTAACAACACCATCGAAAACTTTTTTGGACCCCTCTGAGATGTTAAGGTTTCCTCACGATGTTCTTCTTTCAGCGTTAACGCAAATTATAATCAAATTCTGATTCGAAAATGAATTTGAAAGTAAGAGCTGCGGGTCGGGGTCTAACTCAGACTCGTCTGCCTGCATGAAAGACAAGCATACAACCGCAAGGATATAAGGTACTGCTTAATAATATGTATTAATAGGATCTCGGGTTCGTGGCTAATTAACAACTGCGTGGAACATAAATGATTTGCACGAATAACAACAAAAAAAATTTCAAAAAATTAACCATGGTGTTCTGTATGTGAGGAATTTTAGCGTCCCAAGTTAACTGACTGTGTCGAGAGATATCGTGCTTGTCGTGCCCGTCAGCTGCATCGCCGTACCTTCGTTCGTTTATATATTACCTACATCAACATTTTCTATCATTTAAAAAAATATTGGGGAAAAAAAAACATTTTTATTTTTAATCACTACCGGGACACCACTGTACCTACCTATGTGATGATTTGAATGTATTCTTGTTTCATACTTTTCAGTTGTTTTTTTTTCCGTAGTCGGGTTTTAGTTCTTAACTTTTGTTTTTAACTGACACTTTTCGTATCAATTATAAATTACTAGCTTTTGCCCGCAGCTTCGCTTGCGTGAAATTTAAACCCGCGTTAACCCGCTTTGAGGTGTAGTTTGTTATTACTTACTTTGAAGAGTGTTTATGCCAAATTTCAACTTAAGAACCCATTTCACCCCTTTAGATGCGGAATTTTCAAAAACCCTGAAACACGTGTATGTTTATTTCTCACCAAAAGTCTAAATTTTTAATTCCATGCTTCTTACTTCAAAAGTACCAGATTTCTCATACAAACTTTCAACACCTTTCTCACCCCCTTAGGAGTTGAATTTCGAGAAATCCCTTCTTAGTGAATGTCACACAAGGAACCTACTGTCAAAATTTGAGGTTTCTAATCCCTGCGGTTTAGGCTGTGCGTTGATAGATCAGTCAGTCAGTCAGGTTCTCCTTTTAATGTATAGATTATTATGATAGTACGCTGCAGTCAGTCCGTGGATGGGTGACCATTTGTTACACATCAAGACCCCTCCATGCTTCGGAGAACACGTTAAACCGTCAGTCCCAGGTGTCATACCTATGACAGTCGTTACTGGTAATCAGAAGCCCGAAAGTCTGACAATCGGTCTCATCATCATCATTCAGCCGAAAGACGTCTACTGCTGGACATAGGCCTCCTCCAAGTCATGTTGGGGGGGGGGGGGGGGGGGGGAGGGAGGGGTGTCGATGGCCCCGCTTGGCAGGCGGGTTGGCGATCGCAGTATGGTTGTTAAAATACTCAGAGAACGCTGCTGCCCATCCCTCTAGTGAATTGCTCAGTCGCCTTTTGCGACACCCAACAGAAGAGATGGGGTAGTATTATTCTTCACGTCCAGCACCACACGGAATCGACAACCGATATGGTATGTCTACACCAGAGCGCTTTCATGTTCATCTTGCGCTTTCAACTTTCAATTCCTTTTGCGTCAAGCGCATGCAATATTGATTGCCATAAGACGCATGCAGATATCGTCTACACCGGTGTGCCTCGGTCAGTCATCAGTCGACATACAATAGATGGATTAGCGTGCGCTAGGGGCATGCGCTTTTGTCGAACTAGTATTAAGGCTTGCGCTATGGCGCTTCACGCATGCTTCAGACGAAGACGCAAGATGAACATAAAAGCGCACTGGTGTTGCCATAGCTATAGACAACCGGTCTAACCTTACGATATCAGCATTGCCCAGTAATTGGGTTGCGGGGGTCCGATGGCAGTCGCTCCGCGTAAAATACTGGTACTCAGCCGCATCAGGTTAGACTGGAAGCTAACCCTAACATTGTTGGGAAAAGGTAAGCAGAACAATGGAGATCCGCTACACTGAAAGCAAAACAACATACTTAAACTACCTACCGATATACCTTCAATTAAATTAAACAAACTCACATACAAGTTGCAAACGATTCCGTCCATACGCTGCGATTGTCATCAAATTATAAGTTGTTCAAACAAAGCCTATCAAATGTATTGAAACTAGTGATTGTTCCCGTATCTGCGCGCCCATCTAGGAAATCTGTGGAAGGGCTTCAATTAATTAGGTTAAGAGGTACCGGTGTATAAAAAATCAGACTACGGAATAAAAACAATTGAAAAGCGTGAAACTAGACTGAATTCAAATCTTTGTATTAAAACTCGTGAGATGCGTTCATACACAGGGTGGAAACGTTAAGTGTCAAAAAGCGATTATTCCATCAGTTTAGGAAATATTACCGAACTTATGGTTAATATAAAGACTAGGTCGTTTAGTAACTAAAATAACATAAATACTTTTGGGAAAATAATCGCCATTTATCGAGAATTTTGATTTTCCCTTCTTCCGTACATTTTGTATGACATTTTTGTTCATGAGATATTCAAGAAGCTTATATTTTTTTTGCATTTTATTTTTGAGCTACGTAAATTGTTTACTGAATAACTCAATAAAAATAATGTATAGGTACTATTTTTTTCTTGTACCTACTGACAGTCGGCAACATTTTTTGATCAATTGAACTGGATGAAAACGAAAAATATAAAGTTACAAAAAAAAAAACTACAGGTATATCTTGAGGTAAGACCCGTGGTTAGACTTTCGGGTGCGGATGCAGCTGAATATCAGTATTTTACATGGAGCGACTGCCTATCAGACCTCCACATCCCAGTAACTGGGTAATACGATACTCTTGGTAAGACTGGTTGTCAGACTTTCTGGCTTTTGACCAACAGTAACGACTGTCAAAGATCTACAAATGACAGCCGGGACCAACGGCTTTACGTGCTTTCCGAGGCACGGAGGAAACTCGCTATGGTAAATGGTCACCCATCCACAGACCAACCTCGGCAAGCGTGGCTTAACCCGGAAGATCGGTCTATGCGGCTGTAATTATTTAGCCACGAGCTCCTCCAGTTCAGTTTTTTTTTAAATATTAGAATTATTATAAAATTAACAGTTTAAGATGTCGGAGCTAATCCAAGCTGAACAAAATTGAAGGCATCAACTTCTGAAACTGTTAATTTCTTTGGCTTACAATCCGAGACCCCAAATATGACCTAAAACGTGTTAACATTTTAGGTCATATTTGCTGACCGACCATAGCTAAGGATACTCGTAGATAGATTTTAGCTTATTTGTTATGAAATCTATGAAATCTCTCTGAAACTATTGTCTTTTGGGGAAAATTTTAGAATTAAAGTTACTCATTATATGGGTACTCTGACACCCTTTCGGACTAACCTTGTATACTTACTTGCTATGATTTTATAATGCGGGCCGCCTTCGACTATTTTTGTATTATAAGGAGATCACCCATTCTGGGATAAAATTGGTATTTTTGGCGGCCATCAATAATAGTTACACAATTTTAAAGCACACGTGTAACGCATTATTTTTTACTATGGCGTCAAAGTAGAAAACTATTTTGGGTTCGGAGATATATAGTTACCAGGTAAAAATTAAAACAACGACTTGTATTAGGGGTTTTAATAATTATTTTATTATTATTACAGCATTGTCGCTATACAAAGAAATGTTTGTACTCCTGCCACCATTTAAATAAAATATAATTCATTCCTGGCAGCCGACTTTTTTTTATCCCAAATCATCGAACAAAATGGGTGATCCCCTTTTTACGGTACTTTTTACGGTTTACTCAAGTTAATTTTTTGAGATTGCCCTACCAGTTTCAAACCCAAACAGAACTCTTAATCATAAGCTGAATCTGATAATCCCGAAAAACGCATGTGAGTGAACCAAAAACATGCCGTGTATGACGACAAATTAAAACAGTATTGTTCTATTTTTCAAATATCGGCAAGGGATGAATATCATTACTAGTCGCACGCAGAAGGTTTGCCGATG
This sequence comes from Amphipyra tragopoginis, assembly GCA_905220435.1. Taxonomy (NCBI): domain Eukaryota; kingdom Metazoa; phylum Arthropoda; class Insecta; order Lepidoptera; family Noctuidae; genus Amphipyra; species Amphipyra tragopoginis. Next base: position 2,266,999 of record HG992004.1, on the reverse strand, counting down.
ACTGCCCCTCCCACTACACCGACCGCTACCCGCGCTCGTCTGGCCTACCTACTAATCGTACCGACCATCGACGCGTGACGTCATGAGGCTATCGGCAAACCTTCTCCGCGCGACTTATAATTATATCTAATTTACGTAATTATTGACTGCCTTGCTGGTCTAGTGTTTGCAACGCCACTGCTGAGCGTGATGTCCAAGGGTTTGATCTCTAGGTCGGGCAAAGTGTTATTGGGATTTTCCTTGTGGAATTTCTCGGTAGCAGCCCGGAGTCAGAATTTGTGTCCGGTTAACGGCAATAGGGACTTAAACATAACGGTGAAACGAAGGTGTACTATATAGACTTCTGCCTAACCCTTTGGGGAATAGCGGCGTGATGTTATGTTTATTATCTATCCTAGGGGTACTAACCTACCCGTCGCCCGACCAGTAACAGGCCCGAGAAGGCGGCGCGCATGTGTTCCGTGCGCGCCTCTCAGGAGGACGTGGGGCAAGGCCCCACAGAAGGAGAGGTCCGCCAGGGGATGGCGGACCGAGGCCTGCCGGGGTTGCGGTGCATGCAGCTGCGAATCCCGTGACCCCGGCCAAGGGTCAGGAGTAGGAACACCGTGGGTTTTTAGCCGGTAAGAGTCCGGCATAACCCTTCGCCTTCCCCAGGCGAAGGGTATCCATGAGGATTTTCCCACGATAAAAAAAAAAAAATAAAAAAAAAAAAAAAAAAGGGGTACTAACCTCTTTATTCTCGCACCACACATTGTCCACTTATCAACGCCAAAATATTTTACTTTACATTGTACACGTCAAACCCTTCAGACAGAAAAACAACAGCCTTCAGCTTGAGTATCTCCACTTCAAAGTAATTGCTTCAAAATCATCACAAAAGAAAGATAAGACATAAACCCAGGGACACAATGCTGGTACGAAGATCAGTAAAGTGACAAACTCAAAAATATCACAACATAGCGCATACATTAGAAACATTATCGCGTCTGTGGCCCACAAAAGGTTGAAAAGTCGCATTTCGCACGTATCGCTGTTATCGTCGGTCTGTTCAAACCCTTACGTTGGAGGGAGAATTATACTTCTGCCCGTGTTATAAGCGGTAGCGAGTTTAATTGAGTTCTACTAAATCTTGAATGAGAATCGGTGAGCAAAATCTATTAAATTGGTTTAAATTTAGAGTGGTTACAGTGGCGACTGCCACTCTCCCTTCCCGCGCCAGACGCACCGGGTGTCGCCGGAGAGCACGAGACGTCCTCCGGCCACCCTAGTGTGTAGCCTGCAGGCGGTGGGTTAGGGGACCCATCGCCCGACCAGTAACAGACCCGAGAAGGTGGTGCTTCATGTTCCACCCGCGCCCCTAAGGAGGACGTGGGGCGAAGCCCCACTGAAGGAGAGGTCCGCCAGGGGCTGGCGGACCGAGGCCGCCGGGGATCGCGGTGCATGCAGCTGCGAATCCCGCGACCCCGGCCATAGGTCAGGAGAAGGAACACCGATGGTTTTTAGCCAGTAAGAGTCCGGCATAACCCTTCGCCTTCCCCGGGCGGAGGGTGTCTATGAGGATTTTAACACGAAAAAAAAAAGAAGGCTGTAATTACAATTTGAACCTTATGTCAAAGACATAAAAGTTACAACACCCGCCTTCGTCAGATATAACGTGACTCTACAGTATTCTATTGCAAAAACTGTCAAATTGTTTGATATCAAATTCAAAACCAATGTTTTTGAGAATTATTACTGTCGTAAACGAAAACTATCCGATTATAGAAATATGAATGCTTCCTGTACGATTCCTGCTTCAAAACAAAAGACCTGAATTAGGCTACAGAGAGGTAAATACTTAAATAATGTCGCAAAAAATCTTAATTCTGTTGACGAAAATAATGGTTTAAATAAGAATCGATGTGAACGTGAAAGCGTGAGCAAAAATTCGCTTTCGGCGTAGACACAGCAATTTAATTATTTTACTATTTTCTTATCCGTTTCAATCGTAATCAGCCCGTTACTGTTCGAGCTCGGACCCTCCTGGAAGGCAACCGTTTAACCGCTAGGCTAACACTGCTTTTTTTTTTCATTGTTTCAATCATAGACGATTAAATCAGTTTATTCATCTATGGTTTCAATATAATGATCAAGTTACATAATTTATTGTATTCTTCATTCACGTCGTTCTCCACTCCAATCTTTTGTCACTCTTCTTCTTTTTCTTTTGTGTCGACACGACTTATTTGAGAACAGCTGATTCAAGGTGAAAAGATTAGCCAATCAGCAAGGTTGATAGCGGGACCGACTGCCCAGGGAGCACACGACGTACTTAAATATCATCACGCGTGAGTCTTTTAATGGATCTCTTACATCTTATGACTTGTAACCGTCCTTAGTTCGGAGGGCGAATTATCAGAAGTCGTTCAAATGATTTATGTACACAATTATTGGGTTATTCAGGTAGGTACGATGTTTTGTGCGATTCGATCCTGCTCCGATAGAAGTTTTGAGACAATAAGACTTAATTTAATGCTGTTTTGAGAGCTGTGTGTTGCGTACTTCGATGTGTGGATTATAAATGGATGAAAAGGTAGATAGGTACCTAGTTACTTATTTGTAAATGTTGGGGATTTCTCTTTATATTCGTATGTGACTATACAGCATAGTTTATATATATAGTGGTTTAGTCACTGTACACCCGAAAACCATGAATTCTGCTCATCGTTTTTTACCACTTTTACTAAGGTACAAACGCTGAATTCATGAAAAAAAAAATCGATAAGTAATTTTATTTCCATACAAAATGATTATCATTTAGTTTTTTTCAAAAATTCTTCAGCCCTGCTATAGATATGAATTCAGAAAATGAACCTTCTAATTCGTGAGCCCAAATATGACCTAAAATGTAAACACAGCTGATCGTAGCTGAGGATAGATGGATTTTAGCATATTTTTTTTGAAATCTTTGAACAGTTATTTCTCTTAAACTATTGACTTTTGGGAAAAATTGTGGACCAAAAGTTATTCATTATTATGGGTACTTTAACACCCTTTCCGATTAACCTTGTATAGTTAGCCGCTACCTCAACGATCTCTGCAAGGTTGGGTAGAAATCATGCTTTGTACACAAAGCCGAGACACTTCAGAAAGCTTTTGATCAGAACAATCTCACAACCTATGGCTGTCTGGACAAAGAAATTTAGTTAAGGAATTCAAAGTCATTTAGAAGTTTCCGACTTCAAAGTTTGTCCCAAAGTAAAAGTTGCATGGAATGATGAGCAGGCATGCTGTGTACTAAACATACTTAAGTAAATTTGAAAGGAAATACTCTTTTACTCTTTCTTGCTAAAATACGATTCAAGAATTTTTCATTTATTTCGATGAGCTATTTTTCAAAACACAACAAGGTCAAAACAATGCCATCATGTATGGTGTACATAACACGTGTCGTCGCGATACGTGACAGGTTGCAGGCTCATCCTCCATGAATTATATAGCAACTCATCTCCATCAGACTTTGCGTTGCACGAAAAAGGTTCTTTCGTTTTTTCGCTCTTAAATTAGAAATAAATGCATAAAGTTTAAGGTGTTTTTGTACCTTTTTCTGGGCTAAAACCAGAGGCCTATTTGATGAAACTGCTTTGGTACCACTCCATACTTTGGTACATAAATTCAGCTGAATAGTACTAAAATATGAAGGACTTGCAGAGTATTTTCAAAGAAATCATATCACGAAGATACTAGAAAACATGTTAAGGAAACCTTCACGCCAGAGAGAATTTCAAAAAGTTCTCGATAGCGTGTAGTTCGCCACTCCATGCCAGGCCAGCGTGGGGGAGTAAGGCCTAAACCGTTCTCATTCTGAAAAGAGTCTCGTGCCCCGAAGTAGAACATTCATGGACTTTATTTAAATAATGCTGATGTACATTGACATAGAAACACATTTTGGGTGCATGAAAAGAGCCTCCACGAGTGACGATACTTATGTACGTCCGGCGCACCCTGGGCCGTCAGCCCCGCTACCAACCTTGCTGATTGGCTAATCTTTTCACCACAGCATGAGCTATTTTCGTAAAGCTCGTGCTGACACGAGAGAAGGAGATAGAAACACATGGACCAAGGGAAAATGTACATGTACAAAATTCAAGAAATAACTGTCTTGAGTTTACATACATCACCAGAGCACGCGCCAAGGCACACCGCCACATAAACTTACAAATACCAACAAACTAATTCAAATCCTGTGTCGTCACCACAATGCCTAATTTAGCTTTCACTATACGAAGATTTGACTGCACCCATTGACGCAAATCAGTCTTCATTTTCGAGTTTTTGTCTACATTCTGACATTTGTCCATGTGTTTCTTACGTCAATGCTGATGCACATATTGTTGTGAAAGATACCATGAGCAACTAGACATAAAAGATAACTAACAGACGACAAGAATTCAAAAATAACCATTTCCAAATCGTTCTTCAAAACGTATGCACTAACGAGATATCAGAACCGAAACCAATGCAATAGCCGCAAGGGAAATGTTCCCGACGTAACACCTCAGTACGAATCTATCACTGTCCTGATTGCTTACCGAAACTAGTCTGCATAAATCCCACAAGTATAACACGATTTTGACATATCATTGATCTATCCAGCCCAGGATCACCTCAACACCTAGCTGCCGTCTCCCCCGAGACGTCAAACCAAAACTGTATTACATCAACACCGTTTTAGAAGCTATTTTACCTTTTAAGCTAAAGTACATTTCTGGTTTTCTATCCAAATTTGCTGTTAACAAGCAAAGAGAACACGCCTTGGATGCAATACATTGCGATGGAACAGCGTTCCAGAAATTTCGGAATATGGTTACATCTGTACATGTTATTGTATCAACGAAAGTCAATGTTGCTTCGCGTTTGAAATTGAGCTTTGGTGAAGCAACTTTAGGGTGGGTTTTCTGCTGTGTGAGCTCGTTTGATGGGTTGTTTTGTATTGAGGAGTATACTAGATAGTTTGAAAGACAGGTCCTATCAACCGGTGACAACTACATATTGTTTAGACGTGTGTTTTATTCGGTTGTATAGTGATCTCTGTTCGTTGTGCTCCCTGAAAATTGTCTTAACAATATCGAATACATTATTCACGACACTTGAATGGCGTGTGTCGATTGGTTCAGCTTTTATAAATTTTACCTTCAAAATCTGAATGGTTGAAGAAATGTATGAATTTCGTAAGACTCATTATTGTTAACGATTTATTCATGTGCATTTTTCGGGATTGCCTAGCTAGTTTCGGACTCAAATGGACCTTTAAGAGTCCCCTTGGAATCCGGAAATAGTCAGGCAATCCTGAAAAAATCAGTGTAGTTAATCGTAAACATACAAATCATATCATAATTATACAAATCTTACTGTTTTTAACCGACGTCAAAAAACGGAGGAGGTTATCAATTCGTCGGAATCTTTTTTTTATGTATGTTCACCGATTACTCAAAGACGCCTGGACCGATTTAGAAAATCATTCTTTTGTTTGAAAGGGTATACTTTCCAAGTGGTCCCATGGTCATCAGGTCAGGATCTGATGATGGAATCCAGGAGAAATCTAGGGAACTCTTCAAATTTTATAGTCACACTTGAAGCGATTTTTTGTTTGAGAGAGTATTCTTCCGAGGTGATCCCATATAAATCTGATGACGACCCACGGAGATTGACAATGGAACTCTTCAATGGATAACAGAAAATTACTCGCGATTGCTCTATTTGCATGTTTATACAAGGTTAGTCGGAAAGGGGGTACTAATCCGAAGGCCACTTATAGTATCACTGATGACTGTTTTATAACAGGTGTTAAAATTTCAAAATTCGATAATTTTTATTTCCATGGAAAATTAATTTTGTTTTAGTTTTTTCAAAAATTCTTCATCCCTGCTTTAGTTACAAATTCAGAAAATGGTGCTTCTAATTCATGACCCCAAATATGACCTAAAATGTAAACACAGCTGATCATTACTGGGGATAGATAGATTTTAGAGATTTATTTTGAGATTTTTGAACAACTGTTTCTCTACTATTGACTTTTGGGAAAAGTTGTAGAACAAAAGTTATTCATTATTATGTGTACTTTAACACCCTTTCGGATTAGTACCCCCTTTCTGACTAACCTTGACTGTCTATGCCTCTTAAAATAGAAAAATAAAGGTACTTTAAAAATAAAAGAAAAACCGACTTCAAAAAAACTAAAAAAAGAGTAAATAATTACCATAATTTAAAATTAGCAGTTTCAGAAGTCGGTGCTAATTCACGTTGAACTAAATTGAAGGCACAGACTTCTGAAACTGTTAATTTTAAAATATGGTAATTATTTACTCTTTTTTTAGTTTTTTTTTTAAATCGGTTTTTCTTTAATGATAAGCTCTTTCTGAGACGAGACCCCGGACCAGCAGAGCGACATTTAATAGGCTGATAATGATATGCTATTTCAAGATCATATACAAGGGTACGATTCTATCAATCTATAGTCTACACAGTGAATTCAATTCCTAGATAACAAACTTTCTAGCAATAGGAGGATTTATAAAGTTTTTCTTGGAAACTACAAGGCATTATTGCACTACCGTACTGTATTGACAGGGTGAATCAAAGAGCTCACCGTAGTTCGAAGATGACTGTGTTACTTACTCTGTTGCTTCAGGTATCTTGTTACAATACTATACCATAATTTTTGCGCTTCGGCAATCTTGGTATTTACGATTTTTTACGATCAATCTTTCTTTGTGTGTCTTTATAACTTTGGCTTCGATCTCTTTGGATCAATTCCGTATACCTACACTTAGTTGGTCGCATAATTCCTTTAGTGTTAAAATAAAATTAATGTTGAAAAAGAAACATCATAGCGTATCACATATCAAAGTGTAAATTTTTATTACTAGGTAATTTTCTTACTCTAACCAGCATTATTTTCTCATAATTTGAAGCACTACTTTGTTACAATACCTGATTGCACTTGAAATTATTTAAAAATTGTATCCATGGAGGTTCTTGTCGGCTCTTCTCCCTCTCCCAAACTGAATTTGGATAAATGGTTCTACGGCAAGATACTTCGACACTATAGAACTCCGACATTACGCTACTCCGACAATTATGGAACTTCGACACCTAATTTGGGGCACCCCAATACGGATAGGTTAGGTTCGAAGGGGATGACGGGGGCTATAGTGAGCGAGCAAAGCGAGCGAACGAAGCCCCCGTCATCTCCTTCGTGTTAGGTTACTTTAAACCCCAGTGTCGAAGTTCCATAATTGTCGAAGTAGCGTAATCTCGAAGTTCCATAGTGTCGAAGTAAAAAATCTTGCCGTAGAACGATTTATCCAAATTTAGTTTGGTAGTCCTCTTCTCCATAGGACCTACTTTTTGGAATCATGCAACTAAATTGTCGACACGTTTCTTCATTGCTGTGTCAATTTGAAACTTTGAATTTTGATAAGGTAAAGTAACACGGAGCACCATTAGAAGGTCGAAAGAAACATGTTTCCTTTCTTTCTTTCCTAGAGTGGTATAACTAAATATAGGTCATAATAAGATCTGCTTGTCATCAAATAGGTGATATACATTTTCCTTTAATAATAATAATATCAGCCTGTAACTGTCCCACTGCTGGATAAAAGCCTCTTCTCACACAGAGAAGGAACGACCATTACTCATTACACTTCCTCACTGCGGGTTGGCCATTTCAGACTATTAAGTCCAAGTTTCCTCACGATGTTTACCTTCACCGTTTGTCAGTGGCGTCTTAGATTAACTAAGAGAGTACATATGATATTGAAAAAGTCACATTGGTACTTCCGTACATCCAGATGTTTACCAAGCGGATCCGTTACCTCCGGGACACCACGCATACATTCATCGACAGCATTTTCTTTTATTATGTCCAAATTAGCATACAAATGTAATTCACGTCTCACCGCTATATCCTATAAATTATAACCGTTTTTTACATGTTCCTTTATTATAACATCTATCATTGTTTCTTTTATTCCAAAAACAGCATAAAATTAACTAACAACATCTTCAAATAACCTTGAGAGTAACAAAAAACGAAATTGAAACAAAAATATTATGAGCTATAAATATAAAATACTTATCAGATTGGGCGTGTAAGTTTAACGTTTTAATAAATAACAAGCGGCCGCCATATTGTTTTTATATTTATTTGTAAAAATTAATAATAATGCTGAATAAATCAATAAAAGAATGGAAACATTTCAGGACTGGCTCCGGTTGAATGATTTGTAGTAATACGAGTGTAGTGCCGTCTGCGCGGCATAGATGGAACGAGCGGTTTTGATACTTTTAAGATTCGATTATTATTTTATGAATGTACCTATAATTTCCAATTTCCATTGATTGTCTCATTGGTCTATTGGTCGCAAGCGCGACTGCTGAGCGTGAGTCCTGGGTTTGATCCCCAGGTCGGGCAGTGTTATTGGGTTTTTCCGTGTGAAATTCGTCAGTAGCAGCTCGGAGTCTGAATTTGTGCCCGAATGATGGCAATAGGCTCACCGTCTATTACATGGGACTTGAAAAAAACGGCAAAATCAGGGTGTACTATATAGCTCTGCCCATTCTTTCGGGGAATACAGGCTGTCATGTTATGCTGTTTCCAATTCGTGGAGACCTCAATTATTAATGGAAAGCTGTTCTTTCTATTGCCATGAGTGTGATACCTAAGATGAAACTTTTAAAACAGATGAAAAGGAATATTGTTAGTGAATTCGATTAATAAAAATAAATAAATTACAAAGCATAGACGGGAGATAAATAGTTGGAAATAAATGAAAGAATTAAATAAATCAATTTTGTTTATCATGGACCATCTAAACGTTACCTTACAGTACCTTTGGAGAATCTTCTATTTATTTAGGCTATTTTAAATAAACCTAGAAATGTCATTCTCAACATCAATCTGTGGATCATCTTCTTTATTTAGGTAAGTTTTTTTCTGTCTCCAATCCATGCAGGGATGGGCCTCATTCACGTAACTAAAGAAGTCAAGTTTCGATCAAAACAGCACTTTTTGTATTCTCTTAATAAGCGATCGCTGTCAGATACGCTGGCGTGAACTTAACTGCAACTTAATCGGCGAGTCATGAAATTACGTGAATTAGCCTACAGAGCATTGTTGTGGCCTGTCTACCATGATGCAGAATGTGCTTCAAGGTTTTTTTTATTATTATCCTGTTTACATTCCCACTGCTGAGCAAAGACCTCCCCTTTTGCCTTCCAGGCATCTCTATCTTGTTCTGTTTTTGAGCATGCCAGCTCCGCAAACACGTCTTGATCGTCACGCCACTTACGCAGCTACGTCGCGGTCGACGTCGACAGCGATGTCCTCGTTCAGGCGTCAAATAAATCTTTGCCCACCTGTCCGGGTGCATTTGAGCGACATGACCGGCTCACTCCCTCTTTAGCCTGGCTGTTTTTTCTCCAACATCTTTGGCGGTTGAATTTGCAAATGTCCGGCTGGTTGGTGTCGTCGCGTGTCGGGTCGTTGAGCTCCCTAAAATAAGGTTGAGCTACACGATGGCTGATGCATGCGTGCCGTCAGTTGGGACAGGTCAACTCAAACCTGCTATGGCTCTTTCCTCAAAAGGCCATTCCAAACGTTGCCCTACATTGTTACACTCGCATAGTTTTTTATGCCACAATGTCTGGACTTTAAAAGAGACGTTGACCTCTGAGTTTGTTTCGGCTTTTCTTCTCAGAGCGAGTGAGATAGGAAATGCCGGCGCCATCTAGTCTTAAAAAAAAAACTTACATTGACTTGTAAAAGTGTCTGTAACAGATTTATTTACAGAAATTTTCATTTATCGTTTATCTGTTACTTGCGCAGGGTGGTGTTTCTAAGCCGATCAACACCCAGGATACCACGCTCCATTGCTCGTTGGCACATCTTGAGTTTGGACTTTTGTTCTTCAGTCAGTGACCAAGTTTGAGCATGAGCACCGCTACTTCTGCATCTTTTGTTTTTATTACATTTTACAGTTTATCACATACATTTATGTATTTATGCATTATTTATTGACACATTTTAAAAACATTATCCACATAATAATAAAATACATATTTAAAATTACTTTCGTCCGTGTGTCACTGCAAGGGTACCAACTGAAAATCAGTGCTAGGTGTTTAACGCCCAGCATATGCTGAGTTGGTGATCCTTTCGGCATGGGCATGCTCCACAGCATAAAATATGTATGTTCGATTCTTTTATGTGTTTATGCTATCATTGTGTCCTTGGGTAAATAAAATGTATTTTCTTTCTTTCTTTCTTTACGATAAGATTTTTACTAAAGTATCAAAACTCCTCAGTCGTCTCGTATCACAAGCTAGCCTTATATCAGTTGATATCGAGTCGAGTCGGCTGTACATCTCAGTCCCACCTCCAATAACGTGCGCCCATCAATTCAGACGGTCGCAAAAACGTTGCTCTTACCTCCGGCGAGGTATGACGGATGGATGGGTGGCCGCTGCTGCAGTTAATTGTGGTGGTCTAATCGTACCTGGGTTGTTGGGTTGGGTTTGTGGTGGTGATGGTATTTAGATTTAAAGTCTGAGAAGGGATGTGGAATCGTGTGAAGTCAGTTGCAAAATTGTTTCAAGAGCGTCCTTTGATGTAATCTTCTAAATTATTTGAGAGTATTTAATCCGTCGTTGCTATTCAAAAATCGTGCAAACATTGTGTCAGAAGCCATTACATTGAATAACCTGATAATTTAAAAAAACATACCTACCATCACGTCTGTATTCCCTGAAGGGTAGGGCAGAGGTGTATACACTACACCCTCATTTCATGTTTCAGTCCCATGTAAAAGGGGGAAGCCTATTGCCATGAATTGGGCACAAATTCAGACTCCGGGCTGCTACTGAGAAATTCCATATGGAAAAACCCATTATCACTGTCCGAGCTGGGGACCGAACCCAGGACCTCAAGCTCCGCCAATCTTGCTTGCGACTTCTAGACCAACGAGGCAGTCCTACTCGTACGTAGAACCGAGACGACTTTTTTTTTTGGAAAAAAATAACCCTTGATTCTCTGATTGAGGTAGGCACGATAAAATATGACGTTGAACTTGGAAAATGTAAATACCCTAACCGCAAGGTAACATTTACAGTGGTGGACATATAATTAGAAACACCAAGTGTGACTTTTATTTTTAGTACAATTTAACTTGATAATTTATGTTATACGTATCATAGAGGGCTAATTCCTATTTATCTATAATGTATCCACATCATGAAGTATTCCTATGTCAGTTTTGGAAATATCATACAACCGTTTATGTAAAAACTGGTATACTTTATGAAATAAAATGAAGCAGCACAACGTACTAAGGTGGACAACTAATTAGAAACGGAAAAAAAAAACATTACCATAAATATGAACAAAGGTAACGAAACAATAAATAATGAAGTTAAATGATACTAACGTTTTATAATAAACAATTAATGTTTGTTTGGGAAGCCTCTGCTGTCGATTATAGCTCTACAACGACGTAGCATTGATTCTATCAATGTTTCATACATTTCCAGAGAATATTTCTCCAAGCTTCTACAAATGCGTCTCAAAGTTATTGTAGTATGATACTAGTAGTAGTGCGATATTAGGGATATGTTTATTGGACTATGTTTTCTTTACAATGTACCACAAATTTAGATTTGATTCAAATCCGGACTATTTGCAGACCACTCTAACACCGACACTAATTAGTCTCTTAGAAATGCTGTAACGCTGTTTCTTTGGTTTGGATTATTGTAGTGTCGGTGTTAGATTGGTCTGCAAATAGTCCGGATTTGAATCAAATCTAAATTTGTGGTACATTGTAAAGAAAACATAGTCCAATAAACATATCACTAATATCGTACTACTATTAGTATCATACTGCAACAACTTTAGGACGCATTTGTAGAAGCTTGGAGAAATATTCCTTGGAAATGTAAGAAACATTGATAGAATCAATGCCACGTCGTTGTAGAGCTGTAATCGACAGCAGAGCCTTCCCAACCAAACATTAATTGTTTATTATAAAACGTTTGTATCATTTAACTTCATTATTTATTGTTTCATTACCTTTGTTCATATTTATGGTAATGTTTTTTTTCCGTTTCTAATTAGTTGTCCACCTTAGTACGTTATGCTGCTTCATTTTATTTTATAAAGTATACCAGTTTTTACATAAACGGTTGTATGATATTTCCAAAACTGACATAGGAATACTTCATGATGTGAATACATTATAGATAAATAGGAATTAGCCCTCTATGATAAGTATAACATTAATTATCAAGTTAAATTGTACTAAAAATAAAAGTCACATTTGGTGTTTCTAATTATATGTCCACCACTGTATATTCCGTTCCAATAAATAGGTAATTAAAATCAAATTTGCATAAACTTTGGCTTCATTAAATAGGAGCTCGTGACTAAATAATTACAGCCGCATAGACCGATCTTCCGGGTTAAGCCACGCTTGCCGAGGTTGGTCTGTGGATGGGTGACCATTTACCATAGCGAGTTTCCTCCGTGCCTCGGAAAGCACGTAAAGCCGTTGGTCCCGGCTGTCATTTGTAGATCTTTGACAGTCGTTACTGTTGGTCAGAAGCCAGAAAGTCTGACAACCAGTCTTACCAAGAGTATCGTATTACCCAGTTACTGGGTTGTGGAGGTCTGATAAGCAGTCGCTCCATGTAAAATACTGATATTCAGCTGCATCCGGTTCGACTGGAAGCCGACCCCAACGTAGTTGGGAAAAGGCTAGGCAGATGATGCAGATGATTTGGCTTCATTAAATACTACTGGACAAGGAAATACTACTTTAAGTTATTCGTGTTTTTTTTTTTCAAAAAGGACCGTTGCGTATTACTCTCAACCGGCGTGAGTGTTTGACAAGGTGTATGAACGGGAACGAAGCGGAAGTTGGAGTATGTATGTAAGGATCGTAGCATGTGGCGTTCTACAGTTTCTGCCTAGCCTCATGTGAAAAAGGCGTGAGTTTACGTATGTATGGAAATACAACTGGATCCATTGCTAAATAACAAGTTGCAAGGATGGCATGTATTCGTTTACGTCCAAGACTAGCACAACAATAATTGTAATAGAGCACTTTTGTGAGAGTTCGTCCGGAATAGTATTGCCATAACTAATTACTGTATTTCGGTTTGAAGGGTCCGGTAAAATTATAGACACATGATATATTTAAACTTTGTCTCTAAGGTTGGCAGTGCATCAGCAATCCGTGGGTTGTAGGTGTTTTTATTCGACGGTAACCATTCACCATCAGGTGAGCCATCTATTACAAAAAATAAAAAAACAAAAACGCATTCTACGTAATAAATAATCTTTCTTCTAAGAACATCCACAAAGTCCATAACAATAAATCAGTCCAACAGAATATAGATAAAATAAATCATTCACAAAACGTCATAGCAAGATGTCTCATCAAAATTCAAATAGATATGCCGTCCGGCCGCGTCATCGCAAGCTGTCGGCTACCGGGGTATAGGAAAACTCCAAGAGGTACCTATGATTTATTTTAAATAGACTTTCCTGGTGATATGTTTGATAAGCCTGAGAGAACTGCAGAGTAATTGCGTAACGTAACCAACATCGATCATAACAGTTGAGATGTCAAAAACAATATTCATTGCGTGGTATCTACCTAGTTGTGGAGAAGTCGTGATGATACATAGGTACTCAAACTCAACACTCATTTATTCAAAATAGACTAGAATTACTTAGTTCTTTTTGAACGTTAATGTTATATAATAGACAGCCCACAAAAAAGCCCTCCCGTTGTTGTGGAAATTGTTGACCTGGCAAAATCAAAGCCATAAAAGATGACAAGTGTCTTGCATTAGAATGCTGGGCTATTTTATGTATAAACACAATCAGCATCATTATTGTCCTACTACTGGTCACGGTCGCTTCTCAGAATGATTTAGGCCTCAAGTCATGCTGGCCTGGTGCGGGTTGACAGACTTCAAATACCATCGAGGACTTCTCAGAGCTTTTTTATGTGTTTAGGTTTCCTCGCGATGTTCTCCTTCACCGTTAAGGTAAATGATGATCAAATTCTGATTCGCACAGTAACTGGAAAAGTCGGAAGTCCAGGGTTGAACGCAGACCATCTTGCTTTGAACGCAAGTGTTTAACAGCTACGTTAACCTTTCATCCACCCAAAATTTATGTGCTGGGTTCGGTGTAGCAATCTCCCTCTTTGTCTATCCAAAGCCAATTCCTTCACTTCTCTGTATGTTATTTATCACTTTCATTTCTTCCTATAATTGTTTTGTGTACTTTCTTCTTGGTTTACCTCGTTTCCTGTTTTCCTCTGATTTACCTATAGGTACGTCTTTGCTTAGGGAGTATTTCACCAACCTATCATTAACTGTTCAATAAGCTAATTCGGTCTCTAAACTTTTAAATAGCTAACATTTGTATTTCATCACATATCAATAGTGATAATGACAAGATTATTGAACACATCAATTTCATATTTGTAGGTCACATTTAGCTTATATGGTGAATAGTTACGGACAACATTGTTGATAGGTTGGTGAAGTATATTATTCTTAATCTAAAATTAAACCGTGAAGTATCGCAGTTATAATAGATCAAGACATCAATATATCTTTACCCGCATCAAATTTCACATCAGCTCAGAAATTAAACTATAACTGATTAAACTGCCCATCTAACGTATCGAATGTATAGTGATCCCAACCACAATCATACGACTGACCATCTTAAATTTATAATCGGCAGATATTATCTGGTTGCGCAGGCGCTGCACGACGCAACGAACTAATGATAATGTGCGCAGCCAACAATTAACTTCTATACCGACTGGGCAGGCCCATGTCAATGTTGATTTGTGATTGATATTATGTGCTTCAAGTATAGATTACTAAACACACACAAAATTATACCTTACCTCTTCAAAAATAGAGTTAGCTTTTGTATGTGATTAGAAAGCTATTCGTCTTGCGAAGTCTTGCAAGCGATTTTCAATTGTTTGGTTTCGAATTTAGAGTTCGATTTCGATTGAGAGTTTTCTAACTTGAAAGGTAAGTTTTAACTATTGGATTTGCGAATGATTTTCATCTTTATGTGGATGTGTATAAAGTGGGATTTTGATGTGATCGAGATTATTGTAGGATTAATCGGTGCGCTTGCGCCTGAAGCTTTTTTCTGAATAGTTTAGTAGTGATTTATTTTAAACTCTGCGCTCTTTGTAATAGGGGCCTGCTATTGTTTTAATTAATTGTGAGTTTTGATGTATATTGGTGATTAGCGATAGATATATTATTTTGGAGGCGTGATGTTAATATATGAGCAACATATATTTATTTTTAAATATATATCATCGGGTCAATTATCAAAATTGTTATCGATTGACGAGATCTTGGAATCGAAAGGCTTGAGAGTAATAACTTATTTTTTCAAACAACTCGGCTAGTTTCGGTAATCAATGTCTGTACAACGACGCAAGAATTTATTTTCCCATGCTTTTATTTATTTATGTTAAATTTTCTTGAGCCATCCATCGAAAATTTAAGTGCTGGGCACTTGTCGGTGTAGCAATCTTCATCTTTCTCTATCCAGAGCCAATTCCTTCATTTCTCTGTATGTTATCACTTCTGTATTTTCCTTCAATTGGTCTGTGTACTTTCTTCTTGGTCTATCTGGCTTTCTCTTTGCTTATAATTTGCCTTCTATGATGTTAGTTATAAAGCTGTGATGTCGCAGTAAGTGACCAATCATTTTCCCCTTCTTCTTTCTATACGTTCCAGAATTTGTTTTTTCTCTTTGAATGTACTTAGAATCTCTTCGTTGGTTCTTGATAGATTGGATATTTTGAGGGTTCCTTACCAAAATGGTAAAAATGGAACCTTTATGGTGCAACTTCGTCCGTCCGTCTGTCTAATGCTATCGACTTGAAATTTGGAATAGTTTTAACCTCTCAATCACCGTAATTATAGACACAATAGATAAACAGTGGCGGTGTCGTCCTGGGACCTACCGGTCACATTATGCTTATTTATCTATACAAGGTTAGTTTTAGTAAATACTAAACCTGAAACTAGTTTGTTCAGAATCACTAAGAGAATCGATTGACATAATTCTTACACCACATTTTTTTTGTTTTTTTTTTCATAAATTTCAATTTTGTTGCAGTAGGTTTCCACCCATAACAGTTGACGGGAATAGACACCCTGAGGCTTGAGATGGTCCGCTCGGTCAGTTTCCGTGTATTAGACAACCCTTGCATAGCACATCTCAGGCATTTTACACTTTTTTAGCGAACTCAACGCGACAACAACTAAGGTGTAACTTGGAGATTTACTAAAAAAAACACTTATTCAGGCAGTTCTGATGAAAATCTTGTTGGGGTGTCTCGGTTTTCGTATAAAGTAAAAATAACGTTGTAGAGCAAGTAAAAGAACTGAAAAATATTTTTATTTTCATTGTATTACGGACCGATGTAGGGGGTTGAAATTTTAAAATGGGGTTACTAGGTTATGTTTGGTATCCTATGGAAGGGCTTCATTTTCACATTATATTTATAATGTATTTTTTCTCATTTATGTCGCATAGTTTTTAACTTATGATGAAAAACGTCTGTTAAACTACCATTCTAAGACCCAATTTCACCATACTCTGTTAGTTATTAATGTCCTGTTAAACATTTTAACAGACTGTTTATCAGTACATTGAAATTGACATTGACAGCTTAACAGACCGTTAACAACTAACATTGTATGGTGAAATTGGGGCTTAACATGTCTTCGAAGTTTGCAAAGTAAAAAAATTGGATTAAATTGAGTTGGTAAAGATTTATTTAAATATTACAGGAAAAATAAAACAATACCTGTAATTTACCTAACTAGCACAGTTTCTTAGGAATCAGACTAAATATTTTTTTATACGTTACCCGTGGTGCGCGAGACCGACTCGCCCTTGGCCTAAGTTTTTTTTAAACCTGATTATGCGATTTAGGTACGTTCACTTACCCTTATATTTAACTTTTTTATTTTTAATCTAGTTAAATCCCTTGCTGCGTTAATCTATTAGACAGAGATTACGTAATGCACATTTTTACGTTCCCCATATCACACGCAAATGAAATACGTAACCACATACAATTTTATCTTACAGTATACAGAGGTAATAATTTACGAAACAATAGACCACAGTCGTAATATCAACGCCTCTTCATGAAATATAGTAGAAAGTGACTGTTTGGTTATTGTAAGTTATATTATGTAATGTCAAGACATTACCATCACTTAGGAGATACTGTTGATACGTTTCGACTGACTTGTACAACTCTTGAGTGCTTATAACCAGTGCTGAATGATTGATGGCATGGAGGAAATATTATCATACTGTATGCTTAATATCAGTGCCAGGGTTGTGAAATTTGTTCGAAAGAGTTACCGCGGCCCTGGAACGCAAAAGGCATTAGGAGGAACACGGATGGGTTTTAGTCAGTAAGAGTCTGACACTCCCTTCCGATCCCCCCAGAGCGAAAGGAGTCACATGAAGATTTAGCAAACATAAAAAAAAAAAATGGTG
This sequence comes from Amphipyra tragopoginis, assembly GCA_905220435.1. Taxonomy (NCBI): domain Eukaryota; kingdom Metazoa; phylum Arthropoda; class Insecta; order Lepidoptera; family Noctuidae; genus Amphipyra; species Amphipyra tragopoginis. Next base: position 2,249,385 of record HG992004.1, on the reverse strand, counting down.
CATAACCAATGTTGAACGACTGATGGCACGGTGGAAAAATTATCATACTGTATGTTCAATATCAGTGCCAAGTCACTGTCTCTGGGTACATTCCTTGAAGAAGAAGATGAAGAAAATAATATTTATTTACGCACAAAGACACATGGTTTAGTAGATATTATTATAGGCTGTGTTTAATAGAATTCGGTTTGGCCGTTTCAAAATGAGCAGCTGTTTCCACAGTTGGCTTGGGGATTTCAGCCAAACAATGGATCATCATCATCATCTTCCTGCCCTTATCCCATATTACTTGGGGTCGGCGCAACATGTTTTCTTCTTCTATTCCGTCCTGTCACCCGTCATGATATAACTGACTCCCTTCTCTTTCGTATCATTCTTCACACAATCCATCCATCTTTTCTTTGGCCTCCCTCTTCCTCTCCATCCATCCACATTTATATTCATAACTCCATTGGTCACATGCGTTTCATCCCTCCTCTTCACATGTCCATACCAAGACAAACGGTTCCCTTTCAACTTTTCTGTCACTGGCGCTACTTTCAAACTTCCTCTAATATACTCATTCCTGACCTTATCCATTTTGGTCACTCCACACATCCATCTCAACATTCTCATCTCCGCTACATACAATCTTTTCTCATCCGTCTTCTTCACGGTCCAACATTCCGATCCATACAGTATATAATACTACGTATTTAATTTCTACTAATTTCTGATATATTATATGCAAACCTAGTACAACACAGTGCACACCTAGACAATACAATGTTAGGACACTACTTACTTCTTAAATATCCTATCCTATTTTCCTCATACCTTTGACAAGAAGGACTTTGAAGGTGGCTCAGGATAGTGACTGGCCCTTTGCAATGACTAGTTGTAGGCTCATCGTGTTTGAGCTCGTATCACTCGTTATCGAAAGTCCTTTCTCGCCGCATTAATAATAATCGCGAACAAGGATCTACAGCTACATGAAAATGGTGGGGGTACTTTGATTTTTTTAATATAAGAGTTATAATTAGAATTATATATATTATATAGTTAGAATTTTCATACTTCCCATAGGTAAAAAAAGTTCTAACTTTTATAAGAGTCAAATATTTGTTTCGGAACCGCTCAAACTTCAGCAAAAATTATTATTTTCGATCCATGAACATGAATGGGAAACTTTTAGACTCAAAACTTCAAGATTTCAGATCTAAATTGAGAGTATTCTAGATTTAAATCGAGAAGTTTCTAGGTCAATAGACTTCCTGAATATTTTTGATCTAGGATAATTCTTATGGAGACAATTCATTTTTCTGAATTTCTTTAGGGACACCTAAGGTTGTCAAAATTAACTTTAAATTCTTCTATATTGGGAAGCAAAACTTTTGATCCTACACTCGGAAGCAATGAATCCGAGTCACTAACATAAAACCTTAATATCACGGAAATTGGAATGCTAGTTTATTCAGATAGAAAGTATTTTATTCGTAAGTCATTTACGAAGTCCACTGCTGACCATAGACCTCCTGTACGTATCTCCACAACTCACAACACAAAGAACCCGGTTCTTTGCTTTTCATCCAGTCTGCTCCAGCTGAAGTTACAGTAATTTTAAAAGTAGATAGATACAAACTATCAACATCATGGAATCCGGTCATCAGCAAGTGTTATCGTCAACGGGACGGTTTAGACGAGTGTAAAGACGTCGTTAGTGTGGTGTGTCGAAGTACCGACGATAACTTTATAAAAATCAAGATCAAGTGAGGGTAGATGAAAATGCCCTTGCTTCACGAAGATGACAACTGCTCCGCCACTTCAGTCTACCCGTGACCACGGCCGGTGAAATTCGGCCGAAACGTCGGGATACAAGGTATTTTGTGCCTCTTAAAGTTTGTTACGCGAGAAGACCCGATTCAATGTTTTTATAATGTGTACAAATCGCGAAAGTTTAAAAACATTTAGATATATAGATACCTCTAATTCAAAATCTACTTCAACTGGGAGGAGCAACCAACATAAATCAAAGCAACCTGGTCCCTTACGCGTCATATCGTGTCTGTTACAACCGTGGGTATTGGAACTTACCAATTAACAGAGCGATAAATAATATCAGTTAGATGGTATTATTGTACCTATACGGTTCGGATTTGTAAAATGTTAAACAATGGTTTTACTACTCAGACCCTTCCATATGTTTCACCTCACTTGTGACCATCATTAGCATCATAACTTCAGGGGCGAATTATACGCACTTTTCATTTGACCAGACGGACGCAAGACAAAAAGTATAGTGCGTGACAATCCACGAAGAAGTGCCACACTCTTTGTCTAAATCGCTTCAGTGCAAGTGTGCGTTGTTGTAAATTATTATTATTGTGTTAGTTCTATCGCCACACAATAATTAGATGTGAGCATTCGCACACTAATCTATATATATATAAATTGATAGCTGTTCGTTAGTCTTGCTAAAACTCGAGAACGGCTGAACCGATTTGTCTAATTTTGGTTTTAAAATATTTGTAGAAGTCCAAGGAAAGTTTAGATAGTGAGAAAATATGGAAAAGTTGCGAGGAAAATAGTAAAAACAACAATTTCATTTTCAGCAAAAAGCAATTAAAAGCACTTCAATAGACAGATTTTAAAACCAAACACTTTTTTTCTTTACGTGGCATTGCAACGCATAGGTACAGCTAGTACCTATAAGATAATAATAAGAGATATGTGCATACGCATACCCCGCAGCTACCTCTCACAAAAAGGAGTAGGACGCATCTTCGTCGATTGAACGCACTTGTTTTTAAGATTTTTGAAACGTTATACATGGTATATATATACCATGTTAGTGGTGAGTGTACAGTGTAGTTAATCTGCGAGGTGGACCAAGACCTGAACCCTTCTTATTCTGACAAGAGACCCGTGCCCAGCAGTGGGGACAGTAATGGGCGGACTATGTTCTGAGATTTGGGTCTGTAAACTTCGTCGCAGTTTCCGCCCATAGATTTCCATAATAATTGTGTGAGCTTTAATAAAAAATGTCTCTTAATGCATGATAAAATGATAACGCTTTTGAGCTGTGTCCTGTTGTCCCCAAAACAATGAAAAAAAGCTGCTTACAAAAAAAAAAATGGCAATCGGCGGCAATGAATTCAATTTAAAACGGGTCTTTATTAATCGCATCAAAAAACATTTTGATAACCAAGGATTGCGTCAACCAGTCATGCCAACATATCATCATCATCATCTTCCTGCCCTTTTTTTTTTTTTTTTTTCGGGGTGGAAATCCTCATGGATGTCCTCCGCCCTGGGGTGGGCGGAGGGGTCTGTCAGACTCTTACTAACTAAAACCACCCCGGTGTTCCATCTCACACCTGCGCCGAGGGTCGCGGGAACTTACGACACTTCCGCAACCCCCGGCTGGTGCCGGCCCGCCGCAGCGGGCCTCCTCGGATCATCTTCCTGCCCTTATCTCAACTTATTTGTGGTCGGCGCTGCATTTTTTCTTCCATACATCTCTATTACCCGTCACCTCAGTAGTCACCCTCTTTCTAGTCATATCATCTTCTACATTATCCATCCATCGTTTCTTTGGTCTTCCTCTACTCTTATAATCATCCACATTCACTCTCAAAACTTTCCTCATGACATATCACACATCTAAAAACCAAACCTGATAATATTTTTTTTAGCAAATTGCTCATTCGAAAAATATAGAACTACACCAGAACCAGACTACACAAGATTAGTTCCTTTTTTCTTTTTAAATACATTTCATTCTTATAAATATTATTAAAATTTGCAAGCGTCCCGCTCTGAGGGTAAAAAATAATGGTCCTGTTACCCATCATGGATACGATTTCTACCCATGAATCACGATTCGGTTGAGCGACTGGCAGGACGCCCTCTACCTTTAATTGCCGAAAACACAGAAATGTTCGGCTCACATAATAATATGATTTACACCGTTTTGTTACTATCACCAACAATGGACGCCAGGCGGTGATTAACGGATTCATTGTTTCTTGTTTTTTGGTGATTTATATGGATTTTATGTAATAGTTTTCGAATGTAATACTTTTGGGCTGTTACAATGATTTAAATGGGAACTATTAATCATGCAATGCAAATAGTAGAGGCGATGAGTTGATAGGGTCAGAAGTCAAAATATGAAAATGAACAGATATGTATGAACACAACCTCTTTATGCGACTTCCAAAAAAGGAGAAGTACCTCAAGAAAATGGCCATTTAAAAAAAAAAAATTGTTCATCTGTGTCCTCGCCAATTATTAACCGACTTTAATAATTCTTTTTTGTTTGAAAGAATATTTTCCCGAGGTGATCCCATTTTTTGGTGAAGATCTGATAAAGACCTTCAGAGATAGCCAATGGAACTCTTCAATGGATAACAGCAAATCACTCGCGATTGCTGCAAGCGCATGTTTGTGCACGAAAACGTTGTTCAGGATCATGATACGAAGTCAGTACTAAAAGGTACCTAGTTTTTTAAGTACCCTTATAACTTTTTAAATCGAAACAATCATTAGCAACATATTTATATCTAATCTTATGTAGAGTAAAATAATTGTAAGTGCGTAAATAAATAAATAAATTGTCTGAATTGTGATCTGTTTGCGGATGAGTGGAAGAATATACTGTCAGAAGCATTGTGAGGGATTTATGAAAAAGGTGTTTCTATTTGCTACTTAAAGTTTTTTTTTTTAATTATTTTCTTTCCTTTTGTAATGTATGCATGTATTTTTAACCGACTTCAAAAAGGAGGAGGTTCTCAATTCGTCTGAATGTTTTTTTTCTTCTATTTCTCTTCTTCTTATATTTAATTATTGTAATTTATTTTAACCGCTAACGTCCCGACCGACGATCCGGATCGTCCGTGCCATTGTTTATCTATTGTGTCTATAATTACAGTGCTCGATAAGTTAAACCACTTTAATTAAAGTAAAATAAATAAATATTGATGAAATAACTCGTAAATCACGACCAAGTTATGACCCCCAACGTTTACGAAAATATCTGATGGTAGCAAAATCACCATGATACTTTGACGACACAATGAAAGGTGTAAGTACCTACATAAAAACACGTTACCAAATAAATTGTATTCTCACCATCCACACATTGCCCAAATATTTTTACGATCAGAATACCGTATCACCTTGTGCCTTATTAATTTTAATTTTTAAATTGATACTAACCCACATACGTAACATTATCGATGATTATCAACGAGAATTTGGCGGCTATCCGCTGAAATATAATGTTCTCGTAGTTATTTACACAATAAAAAGATTTTACGATTTTTAAATTGACGTTGAGAGGCAAACAGAGATCCTTTCGACTTTTGACACGCTCGGATTTGACCTGATTTTTGTACGTTTCCATTTGTATACGGGAATTTGCAAAAAGTGATTGTATTTCATCAGATATTTTGACATTCTCTTTTTCCTTATAAGAAACACTATAATAAGTTACTCATTGCCCAGTAACTGGATTGCGGAGGTCTGATGGAAGTCGCTCCGTTTACAATACTGGTATTCAGTCACATCTAGTTAGACTCGAAGCTGACCCAAACATAGTTGGGAAAAAGCTAGGCAGAACAATATAATAAGTTACTGGGCAATGCCGATATCCTAAAGTTAGACAGGTTGTCAGACTTTCGGGCTTCTGACTACCCGTAACGACTGTCATAGGTATTCGTATGACACCCGGGATTGACGGCCTAACGTGCTCTCTGAGGCACGGACGGGTCTTGATGTACGTATACACATAATAAGTGTTGAGTAACATAGTCTACTTTCGACTATCGTCTCGATAATTACTATCAACGTGTACAAATTATCAAAACAATAATTTTGTAGAATAAGGGTCAAAATACACGTCCAATAGTTACTGTTGCTTCCGATATTCGGTTCCGATAGTCTGATCAGATTATCTGAAGGCCTCCGCGTCTTACATTTGTTTGAACATGAATTACACGTACGATCAGACTGTCGGATCGGATGTCAGAATCGTAAGCATCGACCGGGCGTCGCACAGTGTTTTATGAAGCCCGATTTTCGGACATCCCATTTTTATTGAAAAACCTGACAGAAATGATCATTTAAATGCAAGATATCGTATCCCCATTTAGCTACCAAGTCTAGTTTCTGAGTTATAATTTTTTGAAAATCGTAATTTTTCCATCCGGATATTAAGAAAAAAATTAATTACGCTTAAACTAAGCGTGATACAAAATAATGATGTTAGATACATTGATGGCGCATCTTATGCCGAGTATTTTAGTCCATAAATGAACCTCGCACCATTGTTAGATCGAGATTTATACGAGTTTTTCGGTTTATAGTTTTTCTTAATTTTCTTGAAAATTCCGCCGTTTCGGGAAAAGTTATCTATACAGAAATAATTCTATTTACTTCCCCAATACATCACATAATTATGACATCCCAAATCCATGGAACTCAGAAGTTATTCCAATTTAACTATTTTTGTTAGGGTTGTCAATTTTTTTAATCCTTATTTTGTGGATAAAATTTTCGTAAAAGTAAAAGTTCCGTAGTCAGAATGACAAACAAAACGTGAACCAGTTTACTGTCAGCCTACCGAGACCTTTCAAAAATACATATTTATTTATTATTATTTGTTAAAAACTCTATACACAAGTAAAAAAACATTGTACAAAGGCGGACTTAATGCCTTACGCATTTTCTACCAGTTGACCGTGTGGTAGTCCAAAAACAACATGGCGGTTGCAACTTAAAAGAGAGAAACAGAGAGGAATATAATATAATTGATAAATACATACATGTAAACAATATTGTTAAGAAAAAAAGAGTCCGACGAATTACCGCTGTGACGATTCTACCAACTTCTTGCGAGAAATATCAAGTTAAATACCTCTTCAGGTTTGACCCTGACCATCATGTGCATTGGGATTCTCATGCCCCCCTGGCATTAAAGAGTTGGTCGGGGCCCAGAAAGACCATCTCCAGCAGAGCGGGTCAGGTTCTGCTAAGGTAGAGTAGTCCCATGGGTCGTGATCGGCTCCATGATTACTAAGAAATTCCGCTTACTACAGAGTAAAATATTTGGTGGCTGCTCCTCTGCGTTACCGGGTAGGCTACCGTACCACTAAACAGATGTACGCAATAGACAAACGAAAACAACATAAGCCCGAAGGCATAGCTGGTGGTCAAATTAAAAATATTTATGGGAGTTTTAGCTAGTAGAAACTGTTACCGCGTTCTCCGCGTGGAGGTACTCCCAGCTTATATTATTGCTATTGCATTATGTGGATTTTGCGTGTCATTTAGCAGTATTTAGTACGTACTACAAAAATACTTAAATAACACAAAATGCCTGAATATGCCTTTTAACGTACATCGATGAATAATATTCCAATAATTTTATTTAGATACCAAGCTGGTATCCTGGCTTCTTCACGTCAGATATTCCAAAACACCAATTTTACTACAAGGTAGATATATTTTTTGGCAAATTTATATAAAATCCGGATATGAATAAAAATCTGAGATTCTGACAGCCCTAACGACGTAAAATCCGGATAAAACTTAAAATCGTTGTGGTTTCCAAGTTCCATGGAATTGGGGTGTGAAATTTATGGGGTGTATTGGGGAAGTAAATAGAATTATTTCTGTATAGCTAACTTTTCCCGAAACGGCGGAATTTTCGAGAAAATTAAGAAAAACTATAAACCGAAAAACTCGTATAAATCTTGATCTAACAATGGTGCGAGGTTCATTTATGGATTAAAATACTCGGCATAAGATGCGCCATCAATGTGTCTAACATCATTATTTCGTATCACGCTTAGTTTAAGCGTAATTAATTTTTTTCTTAATTTCCGGATGGAAAAAATACGATTTTCAAAAAATTATAACTCTGAAACTAGACTTGGTAGCTAGATGGGGATACGAAATCTTGCATTTAAATGATCATTTCTGTCAGGTTTTTCAATAAAAATGCGATGTCCGAAAATCGGGCTTCATAAAACACTGTGCGTCGTCGTCGTCCAGAAAAAATCGGACACGAGAATCGTACGTGTATTTCATGAATCCGATCAGATAGTCGGATCCAGCTTCCGGAAGCAACTATCGGACGTGTATTTTGACCCTAATCTTGTTTAAAATCTAGTAGCTCAGGTTCTTGCACGGAGCGAACAGATGAGCTGATAGAGACTTTAGAGAGCTACTGCTTGCAAGAAGTCTTGTTTTGGTTCTAAAGAGATTGTCCCGTGTGATGACGGGTTATGTTATAAAACTTGGAATGGACGCTAGTAGTAAGATTCAACAAAACTCAGCACGTTTGGTGGTAGGATCTACAGGCTGTAAACGAATTTGTGTAATTCCTTCAAACCACATGATTTATTATTGGTATAGGTTAATCCCGCACGCGATTTAGATTGATTAAAAATAAAAAATAAACTTGTTTTTTTTCCTAAATAAAATTTTGATGTGATCGAAAATTTCGATACCATGCACAAATCAATGTCAAAGTCAAAGTCAAATAGTTTTTATTTCAAGTAGACCAGATCCCTGGTGCTTTCAAAAGGTCAACACTAGGGGCTCACTAGGGCAACACTAGGGGCTCAATGAAGGCACGGCGACACAGCTGACGGGCACGACTAGCGCGATATCGCTCCACGCAGTCAGTTAGCTCGGGACGCTAAAATTGCTCAGATACAGAATACCATGTTTAAATTTTTGAAAACTTTGTTTTTTTTTTGATTCTGAAAAAAACCTATGCAGGGTCAATCAGTGTCGCCAGTAGATCACGCGGTTTGAAGAAATTACACGAATTCGTTTACACCCTGTATACGGTTTGCCTGGCTAGCTACCACCCTCACATTAAAATCCGGCGCCAAGCAGTTTACTATGTGTTCCGTCGTGTGTATGTGAGAGCCAGAGGGGTATAGGGGAATCCCTCTCTACCTCTGTTAATTGGATACGTATGCTCCATTTTAAACCCTGGCTACGCGATCAGTTGTTAAGTTTTTGACTAATAAAACCCAGGTAGTTTTACGTGATCATAATTTTAATAGCAAAATGAAAACGCGCACAAATCCAGCTAACAGTCGCACGCGCATCAAATAACGATACAATTGCGCCACGTCGCGTTTACGATAATCGTCGGTGCGCGTGAAAGGAGAGCTGCGCTCGCACATTATTTTTATAATGGCGCCCGCTAAGTGAGGGGACATCGTTCTACGAATTTAATTATTTAACTTATTGATATTGGTGTTACGTTAAGTGGGTTTTCTTGAAGGTTTGTTAACTTAGAGGGGTACGTTAATTATGTAAATTTATGCCTGGCTAATAATATAAGCATAATCAGTCCATTACTGTTCCACTGCTGGGCAAAGTCTCTTCTCAGACTGAGAAGGTTCGTTAGTGGACTACTCAGACCATCGAGAACTTTATGGAACCCTCTCAAGTGTGCAGGTTTCCTCACGATGATTTCCTTCACCGTTAACGCAAGTGACAAATAAATTCTGATCGGCACATGAATTTGAAAAGTCAGAGGTGCGGGCGGGAACTCTGGCCCTCCTGCATGGAAGTCAAGCATTCAACCGCTGGGCTATCACTGCTACTGCTGTCTAATAATAGAGTAAATAACTTCAGTCATCCCTTTGCTGGGATATCTTATGTCTCTTTTTCTCTCGTGTCGGCACAGTGGTGAAAAGATTAGCCAGTCAAGGTTGATAGCTGGGCTGACTGCCCAAGGTGCGTCAGACCTTCGGGCAGAAGTATCGTCACTCGTGGAGGCTCTTTTCATGCACCCCATCTCTTCGCATTTTGTGGCCGATTCCTATTGCCGATTGGCATTTGCCGAGCATTATTGGATAAAATTAAGACTCTTGTATCGGGTTTGCATAGTTTAGACCCTACCTACATACATTACTCGTAGTAGCTATCACAGGTAAAATTAGCTTATAAATCCTACCAAAGATCCCGTGTGAGGATGAGGTAGAATATAAAACTTTCTCACCGCACGCTCGGAATAGACGCGTGTTGTGAGATTCAACAAAACCCAGGACGCTTGATGGTAGGATCTATACGGTCCGCCTGGCTAGCGACCACCTGAACATTAAAGTCCGGCGCCAAGCAAGTTAACTGTGTTCCGTCGTGTGTATGTGAGAGCCAGAGGGGTATAGGTGAATCCATCTATATCTCTTTTACTTGGATTCGTGTGCTCCATCTTAGACCCAAACATGACCATTTCAAGTAATGAAAAAAAAATTGCAATATTTGTAATAAACTGCCTCGTTGATCTAATCTTCGCAAGCACAACTGCTGAGCGTGAGGCCCTGGGATCGATCCTCAGGTCGGGCAAACTGTTATTGGATTTTTCCGTGTGGAATTTCTCAGTAGCAGCCCGGAGTCTGGAACTGTGCGCGGTTGTTGGCAATAGGCTCACCCCCTGTTACATGGGACTAAAACATAATGGCGTTATGAGGGTGTACTATACACCTCTGCCCAATCCTTCGGGGAATACTGGCATCATGTTCATCATCATCATCCTGTCCTTATCCCAACATATTTGGGGTCGGCGCAGCATGTATTTTTCTTCCATACAATTACTATTAGCGCACTGGTGTAGACATGTACACCAGTGCGCTTTCATGTTCATCTTGCATCTTAGTCCGAGGCATGCGTGAAGCGCCGTAACGTACGCAATAGCGCATGCCTTAATACTAGTTCGATAAAAGTGCACGCTAATCCGTCTGTTGTATGTCGACTGACGACTGACCGAGGCGCACCGGTGTAGACGATAAGCTGCATGCATCTTATGTCATTCAATATTGCATGCGCTTGACGCAAGAGGAATTGAAAGTTGAAAGCGCAAGATGAACATGAAAGCGCATGGGTATAATATGTATACACCCGTGGTATGTACCAATCAGGTGTCATCTCAGTAGTCACCCTCTTTTTACTCATATTATCTTTTACATTATCCATCCATCGTTTCTTCCGTTGGCGTGATGTTATGGTATGTATTAAGGTACAAGTCCGAGACGGGCTGCAAACTGCAGACTGCAACCGGAGACCGCAAGTTGCCATCGGAATAGCGCCTTTAAGGTGTGCACTTTAAAGGTGCTTTTCCGACAGCGACTGCAAAACTGCAACCGCAGACCGCAGCCGCAGATCGCACCGCAAGCAATACCACTTTTGCAGTTTACCTTTAAAAAATGGTCAAAATTTTTTATCTTTTAAATAAATATAAAGTTTAGCAACGCTTGCTTATTTCGCAAATACGAAAGCATTTATTGATAAAATTACTTTGTATCGCGATCGAATCCCAAAACCTGAACGTTATAAAAAAAAACCGTATCCACAATATATCGCTACTGATTACATTTTTATTAATCGTAAATTCTGCAAGATATATTCACGACTCGTCTGTTAGGGTACCAACGTTTCCTAAATTGCAATTTATGATCCAATCGTAAACTGCACATCGGATCGTAAAACGCTGTCACTTTCGGGAAAATAATCAAAAAACTATTAACGTAACTTGTTTTAAGTGAAATTATTTGTATGTGTATAAAATGCGAATGGAAAGAAATAATGAGCTTTAATTAAAACTGTTTCTCAATTAAAACAACATAAGTATATATTTACGTAATCATACCATTACTGTCTCACTGCACGGGCCTGTTCTCATCACCATCTATGTTCTATGTTAGGAGATGTGGTTTCCGCACTTAGTCCTTTAAGTGGACCATTGTACGTGGGCCATGGCGGTCATCATTCCAACCAGCCCACCTCCTTCCAGGAGCAGATTAGGGCTCTCAGTCCGCTCAGAACATTAGCGAGTGATTTCGGTGCGCCAAGGGTTGTTTCTCGTATTTGGGTGACCCCTGTGCATTCCAGGAGCACGTGTGCGACCGTTTCTTCAACCCCCATACATGCTCTGTACAGAGGGCTGTCCGTTATGCCTATCGTGTGGAAGTGTTTGTTTAGTGAACAGTGTCCGGTTATCGTTCCAGTCACCGTTCGCAGGCTGCTCCTGTGAAGGCGCAGCAGGCGCCTTCTCATCACCATCATTCAGCCGAAAGACATCCACTGCTGGATATGCTACCTACTCAGAGAACGCTTTTGCCCATCCTCTATTGAATCGCTTATAGGATAACTTTTTCATCATCATCTTCGTACGACATTTTACCTTCTTTCTATTTATATTAAACATTTTTTTAATACCGATATCCTAAGGTTAGACAAGTGACGAGTGACGTCATTTGCTTGATGTTGGCTTACCCATAAGGGTCAAAATACACGTCCGATAGTTGCTTCCGGGAGCCGGATCTGACTATCTGATCGGATTCATGAAATACACGTACGATTCTCGTGTCAGATTTTTTCTGGACGACGACGACGCCCGGACGTTGCTTACGATTCTGACATCCGATCCGATAGTCTGATCGTACGTGTAATTCATGTTCGAACAAATGTATGACGCGGAGGCCTTCAGACAGTCTTATCAGACTATCGGAACCGACTATCGGAGGCAAGTATCGGACGTGCATTTGGGCTCTGAACTGAATGTAACCTTATATATTTTTTTATAAACGTAGCCCTTATTACGATTTCTTCTGTATCGTGGGTGCGTTTACACACACAAATCTTTACATGCGCAAACGCCCAGATCCGGAACTAAACTTGCGACCCTAGTGTAGAAACCAATCGCTCAGCGACTACGCTAACTTAGAACCACGAAGTCTACCCTAAGTTATAAGTTTGTCAACCATACGTTACCAATTTTCTATGAACACAAGTCTTTTTAAGGTTCAATACCCAAAACTCAACGGGACCTTGTTACTAAGCCTAAGGAACCGGCTTGTTTGTCCGTCTGTTTGTCTATCATAGGGCTATATCTTTTCAACCATATAAGGAAGCCAGTTGAAATTCACAGAATATGACATATTATGTAATAAGACATACACATTGTGTTACTACGGCGTCTATAATTAAAAATAATTAAAAATTCTAAACCCAAAAAGAGAAACGAAAAAAAAAATTTTTTTTACGCCTTTTTTTTTCTAGTTCCCTCTTAAAAATTGTAATACACAAGCGTGAAACTTAGTATGATTGTAGTTCATACTCTATAGTTAAACAAAAAATAATTTGTGACGTCATTTAGGTACCCTAGGACATTCTGAATCAAGACCAATCCAAAGACACTTCATTTGTTGAAATCGGTCCAGTAGTTTAGGCTGTGCGAATATACCAACTTCATACATACTTGCATACATAGCCAGTGAGATTCATAAGCCTTCCTCCCTGCCGCATGTCGTAGTCTGGTAAAAAAACCTGCCAAGTGCGAGTCGAATTCGCGCACGAAGGATTTCATACCATTATCTATAAAAACGGCAAAAAAATCATGTCTGTTGTATGGGAGCCCCCTTAAATATTTATTTTAATCTGTTTTTTAGTATTTGTTGTTATAGCGGCAACAGATAATCTGTGAAAATTGCAACTGTCTAACTATCACGGTTCATGAGATACAGCCTGGTGACAGACGGACAGACAGAGGAGTCTTAGTAATAGGGTCCCGTTTTACCCTTTGGTGGTACGCAACCCTCAGTGCAGGAGTTCGACTCTTACTTGACCAGTTTTAATTTTTTACACGTGTCACCTAATCAACACCCTCATAAAAAACCAATGAATTCCCTAATATTTACAACACAGCATCATGTGGGACATAAACTACAGATAACACGTTAATCCCGTTCAAACAAGAACCCGTCACTGGAGATGTCGCGTCAAAGTGTTTTATCTCTTATCATTAGCTGCATTTCTTTACAGATCAGGATGACATATTTGGTGAGATGAGCCGCTGTTGAATTATGGTTGACGGTTTTGGTCATAATATAGGGTACGGGGTTTTGTTTTGGTGTGTTCCGTGTGGTCTGTCGTGAAGAATAACTCTATACTCTGTTCAAGGAGATGAGTTCTGACATTGCGGTGATTTTGTAAATTATAGCTGAAAGGAGTCTGCTATCGATGAAACGTAAACGACGTCATCAAAAACCGTAAAAGAGGTATATTATCCATGTTTTTTTCGGGATAAAAGTAGCCTATGTCCTTCTCCAGGTTTCAGACTATCTCTGTACCAACTTTCATTAAAATCTGGGGCCTACTCCCTAAGTCCGTCAACGAAGTTACGGCCTGTCCACACCTCCACGTCAAGATGTCGTCAACGTGGAACGGTACGCTGACGTGGCACGGTGCGTTGACGTAACGTGCAAATTTACGTTACCGTAGAGTATGATTTAGTGCGATGGTAGCAAATACGACCCACGTTTTTCCACTTGTGAGGACGGGCTAGAATATAAAACTTCCTTACCGCACTCTAGGAATAGACGCGTGTTGTAAGATTCAATAAAACCCAGCACGCTTGGTCATAAGATCTATACGGTCCACCTGGCCAGCTACCACCCTCACATTAAAGTCAAGCCAAGCAGTTTACTGTGTTCCGTCGTGTGTATGTGAGAGCCAGAGCGGTGTGGGGAATCCCTCTATATCACTGTTACTTGGATTCGTGTGCTCTATTTTAGACCCTGTCTGCGCTTACCATCGGGTGCGACTATGGTCCAACGCGATCAAGTGAAATAATAAAAAAAACACTAGTATTAAAATATACGCAAATTCAACTTTGCATCACATAAAAACTCAAAAAACCGTCTACTAGGGATCGACTGCCTCGTTAGTTTAGTGGTCAAACGTGAGGGCTGAGGTCGATCCCCAGGTCGGGCAAAGGGTTATCGAGTTTTTCCGTGTGGCATTTCTCAGTAGCAGCCCGGAGTCTAGTTTTGTGCCCGGTTGATTTCAATAGGATCGCCCCCTATTACATGGGCCTTAAACATAACGGCGAAATGAGGTACTATACACCTCTGCCTAACTCTTTTGGGAATACATGCGTGAAGTTATGTTATGAACAGGGTTATGAAGGTTAGGGTATTGAATCTAGTGAATTACTTTCAATTGTTGATCATAAAATCAGGAGTCACGATCATACTACTGATAAAATACGAAATCCAAGTAGCTATATTGTTTTTCAATGAAGGAAAGCCACATAATGAAGGACATTTTGATATAGATCTTTACCCGATAATGGATTTACCCACAATAATATTGATACTTTTAAATCCTGTTAGTTATAAGTACTTACAGTAAATGTAAAGCTGACCGCACATGAGCCGCAAAGTTGCTCGAGACAGTTGATCGCCATTTGTTTTTAGTTGCGGACCTTACATCAAAGTGCAGCTGAAAATAAATAGCGATCAACTATGTCTCCACGAAATAGAAAAAAACAAGTGGAAGTGCCATACAGCTATCGCGCGTGTGTCACAATTATGCGGAAATCCGCAAAAGCGGCTCACGCAAAAGCGGCTCACGCAATTAAGTCGTTATTTTCTGTGCCACGACTCACACGACGCGACGTCTCGAAATCATACGTAAAATATTAGCATACTTAATGCTTTATTATGCAATTTTAAAGTGTAAAAATGATAGCAGGGCGATAAATGTATGTCACAGAGGTGTATAAAGTATAAAAATTTGATATATTTCAATATAGAGAGAGCTAGTAGAGGACGCCCTAGAAGGACATAGGTACATTGATGCTATTGGTGATGTTCTTCAAAAAGCACAGGTGCGTAGTACTTTCAACCGGCGTGCGTGTATGACAAGATGTATGACCGTGGAGGAAGCGAAAGGAGTATGTAAGAATCGTAGCATGTGGCGTTCTACAGTTTCTGCCTACCCCCATGAGAAAAAGGCGTGAACTTATGTATGTATAATGTATTTTTCAATGTAGTTGTTATGTCAGTTTGATGACAATGCATCCCGTACCAAGAAAGTGGAAGGGCACTTCCACCTGTATTTTCATATTTTTTTTCTATTTTGTGGTCTTGACTCTCGAGCAACTTAGTGGCCGGTGTGCGGTCAGCCTAATGGACATTGTGTTAACCAGGATCTTGGATTGTGGTCGCGGATCTAAAAATCCAGTTGTTTTAAAAGTATAAAATATTTTAAACTGAGCATTAGCTTCATATTATTTAACTTTATATTGGTAAAGCTATCTTATATATAAAGAGACTGGTACTGACTGACATTTCATTCATCAACGCAGAGCCTAAACCACTAAAGCTGGAAATATGAAATTTGGACAGTAGGTTCCTTACGTGACGAAAAAATCCACTAAGAAGGGATTTCCCGAAATTCAACCCCTAAGGGGGTGAAAAGGGTGATTAACGTTTGTATGCAAGTCCGTCATTTTTGAAGTAAGAAGCATGAAATTAAGTATTAAGGTTTCTGGTTAGGAGTAAATGTACACGTGTTTGAGCGTTTTTGGAAATTCAACCCCTAAAGGGGTGAAATAAGTGTTGTAAGTTTGTATGAGAAATCCGGTAATTTTGAAGTAAGAAGCATGGAATTCAATATTTAGGTTACTGGTCAGAAATAAACGTACACGTGTTTCAGGGTTTTTGGAAATTCAACCCATAAGGGGGTGAAATAAGTGTTTTAAGTTTGTATGAGAAATCTGTTAGTTTTGAAGTAAGAAGCATGGAATTAGGTATTTCGGCTTCTGGTTAGAAATAAATATACACATATTTGAGCGTTTTTGGAAATTATACCCCTACGGGGTGAAATAGAGGATAAAAATTTCTATGAAGTTAAAAGCATGAAATCAAATAATAGGCTTTCTGGCTAGGTATAAATACACGTTTTTGGAACGTTTTTGTAAATTCTACCTCTAGGGGGTGAAATTGGAGGTGAAAGTTTTCTTGAAGTTAAAAGCATGAAATTAAATAATAGGCTTTCTGGCTCGGTATAAATACATGTTCTTGAACGGTTTTATAAATTCTACCCCTAGGGGGTGAAATAGGAGGTGAAAGTTTTATGTAAGATAAAACCATGAAATCAAATAGAGTTGATGGTTAGAAAGAAATGTACAGGTATGAGCGTTTTTGTAAATTAAACCCCTAAGGGGGTAAAATAGCGGATGAAAGTTTGTATAAGAAGTCTGGTACTCTTGAAATAAGAAGCATAAAACATACACGTGTTTCAGGGTTTTTAAAAAATCTGTCCCTAGAAGGTGAAATAGAGGATGAAAGTTTTTTTTATTGTTGACACTTGTGCGAGACTTTCTGGCATAGTACGTACCTTCACCGTAATATAGGAGGTGGTGTGCGAGTAGTATCGGGTAATTAACGCATCGTTCATCCGATTGAGTTGAAACTTTGTATAGTTGTTGTTACTCACGGAAAAGTTTCTGACATAGTACCGTCAACTTACAATAGGTGGCGCGCGAGTCGTATTGCATAATTGTTTGTCTTCTTCTAATATAAAGAGAAAGGTACCGACTGAAACATGATGTTTGGACAGTCGATTCCTTTTGTAACGTAAGCATCCACTAAGAAGTGATTTCTCGAAATTCAACCACTAAGGGGGTGAAAAGGGTGATTAACGTTTGTATGCAAGTGCGTCATTATTGAAGTAAGAAGCATGAAATTAAATATTAAGGTTTCTGGTTAGATATAAATGTACACGTGTTTGACCGTTTTTGTAAATTCAACTCCCAGGGGGGTGAAATCAGGGTTAAAAGTTTGTATGAGGAATCTGATACTTTTGAAGTAAGAAGCGTGGAATTTAATATTTGGGTTACTGGTTAGAAATTAATTTACACGTGTTTTAGGGTTTTTGGAAATTCAATCCTTAAGGGGGTGAAATAAGTGTTGAATGTTTGTATGATAACTCTGGTACTTTTGAAGTAAGAAGCATGAAATTAAATATTAAGGTTCCTGGTTATAAATAAATGTACACAGGTTTGAGTGCTTTTGGAAATTCAACCTCTAAAGGGGTGAAATAAGTGTTTAAAGTTCGTATGAGAAATTTTGTAGTTTTGAAGTAAGAAGCATGGAATTAAATATTTAGACTTTTGAAGAGAAATAAATATACACGTATTTGAGGGTTTTTGGAAATTCTACCACTAAGGGGTGAAATACGGGATGAAAGATTTATGTACTGAAGTTAAAAAGAGCATGCATTAAAATAATAGGGTTTCTGCTGGGAAATAAACATAAGTACACGTGTTTGATGTTTTTTGGAAATTCTACCTTTATGAGGGTGAAATAATAAGTGTTGAAAGTTTGTTTGAGAAATGTGCTACTTTTGAAGTAAGAAGCATGGAATTAAATGTTTAGGCTTCTGGTTAGAAGTAAACATACACGTTTGAGGGTTTTTGGACATTCTTCCCTTATGGGATAAAATACCTAAGGGATGAAAGATTTTTCGTACTTAAAAGCATGATATCAAATAATTGGGTTTCTGGTTAAAAATAAATTACATAAATATTTGAGCGTTTTTACACATTCAACCTTTAAGGAGGTGAAATAAGGGTTGTAAGTTTTTATGAAAAATCTGGTACTTTTGAAGTAACAAAGGGAAAAACTGACTGACTGGCTGACAGATCTATCAACGCGAAGCCTAATCCGCTGGGGTTAGAAACTTGTAATGTTCAAAGTAGGTACTAATAACGTTGGTATTCACTAAGGAAAGGTTTTTGGAAATTCCACCCCTTATGTGGTGAAATGGATTGTTAACGTTTGTATGAAAACGCTTATTCCATGGGTAACCCCATAAACTTAAAATGTGCACAAACACTGTTCAAAATAAATACTAAAAGACGGACTTTTTTGATTTTAAGCCTAAATTTACAAAGGGGCTTAAAGAGGGTTTAAAATTACACGCAAGCGAAGCTGCGGGCAACAGCTAGTTATTAATATAAAAATAACTGACTACCGTGAATTAAAAGGAAGGTTAAATTTTGTGGCAGACCGATTTTGGCAAATTAAACTTTTAACAATTCGGCAGATATTATTCACGTAGGTAATCTTGTAAAACCTTGTTAAATATAATCAAAAATAGGTTTGGATTAAATAAGGAGATCCTTAAGAGCGTGTACGCCGTACGGCATTCCATACACATTTTCAAGTCTTTGTTTTCCGTTATGACTAAATTGATTTTGATGAAACTTCACACACATAAGGAAGATAATTAGATCTAAAAAGTTAGTAGAAAACATTTTCGAAATGTCTTACTTAAAAAAAGATAATTGGAAATTTCTGTTTGTATGGAAAATTTAAAATCGGTCTAATTTTATTGTAACACTATTTTTCGAAAATGTTTTCTGCTAACTTTTTAGTCCTATATATCCTGCTGATGGGTATGAAGTTTCATTAAAATCGGTTCAGTCATATCGAAAAATAAGGACTTGAAAATTTGTATGAAATGCCGAACGGTGTACACGCTCTTAATGTACGCTAGTAACCTAATTATATTTGTCTGAACATACCTGAAAATATTAAGTAATTGACATCAAATAATGCGAATGTTTTTTTATTATAATTTAATTATTTTTTTCTAAAATCTTAATAAACATATTAATTTAATATTTTTTAACCTAAATTAGTAAAATATAAATCTAAACTAAATCTAAAGTATAAACAAAGAAAAATTATATCCTAGACTTAACAACTACCAATATAAACTAAAAGAGTGCATCAAAATATTCTTCCGTATCTCTGTCGATTGGAAGCGTGCCCAGAAGGCTGACAGCATTGCCACGTTGTATGACAACGCTAATTCTTTGGCCGAAAAACAAGCCAGCCCTCTGTTCACGTGAAGTGTCGACCAGTCTTCTTCCTATATCCTTAAAGAGGAGACGCGCACTCGGACACCATGACCCGAGCGTTTCCACCCCAAACGGCTCAAAGTCATAGTTTCCTACGATGTTGCTATATTTGCGCCGTTTGAGGGTCTCCGCAGCCGCGGCGGCAGCGCCAGCACAGCCCGCCGAGCTAGAAAGATGGGATGGAGCAAGGGTGTCGACATTTTAATTTTTGATTAAGTATGCGATTCTTCAAACATCAATATTCAAAACTTATTTATTCAAAATAGAACTAGAACTACTTAGTTTTTTTTAATGTTAATATTACAAAAAACAGCTTCCAAAAACGGCCGCCCTTCACCGCTTTCTAGTGTTTAAGCTATGAAGAAGAAACGGCGCAACAAATTACCCAGCAACACAGATCTGTCTGTCAAGTGAATAAATTAATTGAGTCTATACACAGAAAAAGGTAATATTAATTACAATAATGAAATTATGTTAATTGCGGATGATAAACAAAGTATAAGTATAGAACAGTTCTGAACGAATTGAAAACAAAATTACTTATACAGCCTAAAAACGAATTCGTGTAATTCCTTCAAACCGCGTGATCTAGTGGTGACACATATTAACCCTAAAAGGGTATTTCTTGAAAATAACTGAAAAAAAAACTCAAAATAAAATCTTGGTTTTCTATTTTTGAGTCATTTTAGAGCCCCGAGTTAACTTACTGCAAAGAGCGATATCGCGTTAGTCGTGTCCATTCATTTATGCGTGGCATCGAAATGTTCAATCTCATAAAATAATTTTTTGGCAAAAAAAAAACTTATTTTTGACTGAATCCTTAGGTCCATATTAGGTGGTTTAGATACGACCACTACCGCATGAAAAAACAAGTTTTTTTTATTTTTAATCAGTCTAATTCTACACCAGTAGTAGATCATGTGGTTTTAAGGAATTACACGAATTCGTTTACACCCTGTATGTATGTAAATTATATGGACAATTAAGCATAATTATATTTATAGTATAAAATATAATAATTAATTTGATATTTTGTGTTTTGAATGTTGGATCAGCTCAAAGTAGACTTCTCTCGTTTGAAGTTTTGCTTAGCTCATACATCATAAACCAGAACTTTATTAGATAAAAATCAATAACAAAAAATCTTCATCTCCAAATTACAATAAAGATCTCTTGACTGCTCATCAAACTTAAATTGGAGACCATTCATCCCATAACAGAAACACATCTGAAACAAAAAGGAATCATATCTATATTGTTATCAAAGTTTACTGTTGTTTCTACCATAAAAATATAACGAACACGCTTTGATGTGAGGCGATTCTGAATAATGCCTATCCTTTTTTTTGTTAAAGGCATCGCTGAAACGTCCGATGGACACTGTTTTCCATTTATTGCTGGGTTACATGGATGTAGGAATAAAATGTTTGGGTTTTTATTTACAGATTCAACGCGTGTGTGTCCGTGTGTTACGGCAAGGGTGGCAGTTTTTTTTTTCGTTCTTTTTCCGCTCTACGCCGATGTCCGGTGCGTCTGCTGCGAGCCGGTTGAGTGGAAGTGATCTCCCTCTCCCTTTCCGCATCCTCCTTCTGCGACATGACCGTGTCGCAGAAGGACACCACCGCGTCTCAGGACTCCTCGCTGTCGACCATGGACTCGACCACGGCCGACAGCGACAGGTCACCGCCTACTCCTGAGATGAGAGCATAGCGCGGCTCCTCCCAAGCGGCACACTCTGCCAGCGTGTACCACGCCGTATCCTCCCGGCGAGGGTTGCAGTTCTGCCCTACCCTTTTCCCAACTATGTTAGGGTCGACTTCCAGTCTTACCAGATGCGGCTGAATACCAGTATTTTACACGGAGCGACTGCCATCAGACCTCCGCAACTCAATTACTGGGGAATGCCGATATCCTAAAGTGAGACCGGTTGTCAGATTTTCGGGCTTCTGACTACCCGTGACGACTGTCATAGGTATTCGTATGACACACGGGACCGACGACTTAATGTGCTCTTCGAGTCACTGAGGGGTCTCGATGTGTATCAAACGGTCACCCATCCACGGACTGACCGCGGCAAGCGCGGCTTAACCTTGCAAATCGTATGATTCACGCGGTTGTTAATTAGCCACGAGCCCCTCGTGTCACTGCAAAGGTATCAACTAAACATCAGCGCTGGGTGTTTGACGCCCAGCATATGCTGAGTTGGTGACTCTTTCGGCATGGGCATGCTCGACAGCATTAAATGTTTATGTTATATTATTTTTATTGTTTATGCTGTCATTGTATCTTTGGCTGTATACCATTTATTTTCTTTCTTTTAAATACCATCCTTCAACTCTCCAACAGCAGGTCAAAGGTCAAAATCTTATACAGAGGAGGAACGAGCATTGATTACCACGCTTGATCACTGCGGATAGGCGATTTCAGACCATTCAGTCTATTTTTATGGCGGATATCAGTGGAAACACCGGTAAAAGACATCCTTGAAGGACATACATCGATGTTATTGGTGATGTTTTTTAAAAAGAGCAATGCAGATCAACGCAAAAATGTACTAATAATAACATTTGTTGACGTGAGATTTGAAAACAGTTTAAATTGATCAGAAAACCGAGGGTTAATATCAGCGAATGAAAATTGGTACAAATCCCCTATAAAGTTCCTATATTTACCACAAGACATTTTACTGTATCTCGCAGTATGGGTGATTAGTCCAAAACCGGGTATGGGGGTAAAACCGGGACAAGGCAGTATAGCCTCTTACACGTTTCAAATTTAGGTGCCCATTCGCTAGCTGCTTTTGGCCACCCTGATCAGTTTGTCAACAAACTTTCAATGGAGTCGGTGCGTGCTCGACAACAATAATGAAGAAAAACGCTTTTATGGTCAATTGATCTAATATTCTTTGGAATTATAAAGTGTATCTTAATACTCGCGAAGGAGCGATGCATGGTGCAATATCTTAAATGTAAGAACTGGGCCCACGAAGGCGGTACGGGTTGGAAACCCGAAGATCATGATGAGTATCATTTCTGCCACTGTTATGGGCCAAAATCGGGTATAAGATTTGGGTATACCCGGTTTTGGACAAGAGGTGGGGCAAAACCGTAGAAACATAACTTTTATACAAGGTTAGTCGGAAAGGGGGTACTAATCCGAAGTCCACTTATAGTATCGCTGATGACTGTTTGAAAGCTAGTGTTAAAATTTCAAAATTCGATATTTTTTTTCCAAATAAAATGATTTTTATTTTAGTTTTTTCAAAAATTCTTCATCCCTGCTTTAGTTACAAATTCAGAAAATGGTGAAATATGACCTAAAATATAAACACAGCTGATCATAACTGGGGATAGATAGATTTTAGAGTTTTTTTTTTTTGAGATTTTTGAACAGCTATTTCTCTTAAACTATTGAGTTTTGGGAAAAGTTGTAGAACAAAAGTTATTCATTATTATGTGTACTTTAACACCCTTTCGGATTAGTACCCCCTTTCTGACTAACCTTGTATATTAATTATTTTTTGTTATTTAGAATTAAGAATAAAGTGATTTCAAGTGCTAAATAAGTATGTGATTTATAAACTAAACTAAATATAGCCTATTAAAATTGATTTAATTTTCTTCAAACTTGTGTTTTATTGAATTTTTGCCTTAGCGTCCCGGTTCTACTCCTCTTTCCCATACTTATTACTCTCTCAAAATAAATATACCTTCTCCAAAAAACAACGCTCCTAATTCCGATCGTATCACGAACTTTCTTCGGCCACCCTTCACGCGCTGATGACCACTTTAGACACAATAAAAGCATATATTATTATAATAAAAACATGTATTACAATAAAACGGCAATCGACATTCGCCTGTACGACGAACAATTCTTAAGAACTTGTAAAACTTTACGACTTTGTCACTTGATCGTCTTTTTGGAGGTCAATCTTTGATGCAGGAAGTGTTATCGTAAAATTGAGAATTATTATTTTTAAATGTAACTCTTCTCTGAAGTGATTCGGTAGTTTGAAGGCTACGGAATTTGGAGATGTATTCGTGGAAATCTGGTGTCTCTAAGTTAACTGTATTTGGGCTGTTATCATTCAGATCGTATTTCGTATTGAATCATGCAGATATTTGAATAGGATTTCGTTTATACCCTTATAAAAGGTTAGTGGGAAAGGGGGTACTAATCTGCAGGCCACTTAAAGTATCACTGATGACGGTTTTAAATCAAGTGTTAAAATTTCAAAATTCGATAATTTTAATATCCATGTAAAATAATTTTTATTTTGATTTTATCAAAAATTCTGTATCCCCACTTTAGTTACGAATTCAGAAATTGGAGCTTCTAATTTGTGACCTTAAATATGACCTAAAATGTAAACACAGCTGATCATATCTAAGGATAGATAGATTTTAGCATATTTTTCATGTAATTTTTGAAGAGCTATTTCTCTCAAAATATTGACTTTTTGGGAAAGTGGTACAACAAAAGTTACTCATTATTATGGGTACTTTAACACCGTTTCGGATTAGTATCCCCTTTCTGACTAATCTTGTATATAGGGGGAGTCGTGGGGTTTTTCTACAAAACGTTTATACAAAGAATATCAAACACTGAAAAAACATCTACAATATAGCTTTTTTTACGATTTTTGATGATGTCGTTTACGTTTTTTCGATAGCAGTTTCCTTACGGCTACAATTTTCAAAATGACCGCTATGTCAAGACTCATCTTTCGTTGAATAGAGTATAGTAGTGCATGTAAGCGGACTGCTATGATTATGACTAATATTACCTAGAGACGATTTTTATGCCACTTATTACCACTAGTTTCTATGCCCAAAAACGGGTCATTTTCCTTACCAACCGAACATTTGATAAAGAATAACTCATCATCTCCCTCGGCACATCATGCGTTGCTCTTCCATGTCCTCTATCAGCCGTTTCCTCAGTATTCACTCCTTTTTTACCCATATCATCCTTCACACAATCTATACTTCTTTTCTTTGGCGTATCTCTCTACTAGTATCTCCATCTATATTCATGTCTAACACTCTTTTAGTAACATAACTTCTAACATGGTAAAGAATAACTAGTCCTTTAGAAAGTCTCTAAAGGCAATTTTACCTGTAAAATCGAATCTAGATGAAGACGCTAAGCTATGAAAACTATGCTTCGATATTGATATTCGCGAAGAAACGAATGTTAGTATTAATAACGTAACCAATTACGATCGATAAGACATTATAAATCGGGCTTTAATGCACTCTAGAATTCTTGACTGATTGTCTATGATACTATGATTGACCTCCCTACCTTGACAATCTTATCACACGTTCTCAGCGTTGATAAATTGATGAAAAGACTATTGGTAACCAATGAATTGTAGATAAACACAAGAGTTTTTAACCGACTTTAAAAAGGAGGAGGTTCTCAATTCGTCTGAATGTTTTTTTTTTTACAAGAAAGATACTTAGAGAAAAATGATTGCATTTTAAATGGATATACAAGGTTCGTCAGAAAGGGGGTACTAATCCGAAAGAGTGTTAAAAGACCCATAATAATGAATAACTTTTGTTCTACAAGTTTCCCCAAAAGTCAATAGTTACAGAGAAATTACTGTTCTAAGATTTCATAAAAAATACGCTAAAATCTGTCTGTCCTCAGATATGATCCGCTGTGTTTACATTTTAGGTCTTATTTGGGATCACGGATTTGAAGCTTCATTTTTTGAATTCGTAACTAAAGCAGACATGAAGAATTTTTGAAAAAACTAAAATAAAAATAATTTGCATGGAAATATAAATTCTCGCATTTTGAAATTTTAACACTTGCTTTATAACAGTCATCACTGATACATTAAGTGGCCCGCGGATTGGTACCCCCTTTCCGACTAAACTTGTATAGATGGATAGATATACTTTATTGTACACTAAAAGAAATAAAACAGAAGGAATACACGTAGGTAATTATGAACAGTAAAAATGGCGGTCTTATCGCTGAAAGCAATGTCTTCCAGACAACCGTTGGATGTAAATAATTGTTAATAAAAATATAAAGGGCAGTTTGCAACGTACAATTAAATAACCTAACAAAAACCAAGAATCAGCTAAATAACTAAGCATAGATCTTATAACACAAATATGGAGGCCGTTTTTAGAATCTCAAGAAAACATCTTTTACCAGAAAATCTAGGACACAAAATCTAGGATCTACAGACACGGCCATTAAACACAAAGTAGCTAAGAATAAAAAAGGGGTCGGCACAGGCATCGGTGGACACAACAAATCATAAGGAGTAGCCTTCAAACAAATGCGTGAAATATGAACCAGCGCCTTTATCACGGGCACCCAAAACATAGATGGTGTTGTGGGCCAAGTGAAAATGTTGAGTTACAAGACGTTAGGAATTTTTGGGAGGTTTGTACACCAGTAAAATGTTTGTAATATACTTATTTAAATTGTGTATTATACGTATTAGTATTGCTATACAGCATGACTGGTCATGATGTTCGAATGGGTTCAAAATAATCGACGTTGCTTAACAAAATGTATGGAACAGACGATTTTTCTTCACGAATTCAGATTTTGTTCCATACTAAAAGTTGTACAGAATCATGAGCAGAGTTCCTGGTTTTCGGACGTATAGCGACTAACCAAGTGATCTACTCCCTAAGCACGAAGTCCGTGGTTTCGGCCTTAGTTACGAGCGTTTCCTACTCCCTATCACCTACAAACTATTAGTTCGGGGGCCGAACTAAGAATGAATGACAACACGATTTGACAGTTGTCTCTACTACCGATGCGTTTTTGCCCGTCCGAAAAGTTGAACTTGACACTTGTTTTGTTCACTCCTACGTTTCGGGCTAATTTCGGACGGGCGACTAACTTCGTTGACGGACTTAGGGAGTAGGCCCCCGCAGTCACGTATGTGTGGGTGTATTCAGTAATATTACTTCTCTACACACTACACTGTGTCTACATTTCTTCCTCTCGCAGTTCTGCTGCAGTGCTTTTGTTCTCTTCATTCCTGTGTAATCTTTCTTTATTTCTTTCTTCTGTGCGTACATAAAGTGAGTAAATAAAAAAAAAATACAAATATAATATACTCTTTTGGCATTGCTCAGTTCCTAACTGGTTTGTGGAGGTCTGATAGGCAGTCGCTCCATGTAAAATATTGATATTCAGCTGCATCCGGTTCGACTGGAAGCCAACCCCAACATAGTTGGGAAAAAGGCTAGGCAGATGATGAGTTATTAGCATAACTGATATTAAAGTAATTGTAGTAATTGATTTCGCTCGTTCGGCTGAACTAACTGATTTTTAAACCATCACCTTTATTACCCTCTTTCTTTCTTCCTAATGGGAGGTCCTTTAACCCAGATATCCCAAAAAGAAAACTATAGCACCTAATCGCCGCCCACTCGTATTTCACGCCATATTCTCAAGTTCACGTAAGAGGTTATTTATAGGCGGAGGCGGCCGTGTCCAAAAAGCTTAGTTGTGTCAAAAGTTGAGCGTTAAATCATTGGCCACTATCTGGACAGTGCAGGCCGGACCGTGGCCACTAGTGTTGCGTGGAGGTCCATTGTTGCGCGGCATACGGTTTGACGTGACGGATTGATGAGCCTAAATAACTGTTGTGTCGCGATTGTCGCGAAACTAAACGTCAAACTGGGAACGATATGGCAGTTCAGGAAGGTTAAGATTTATACATTTTTTTAAACACGTTTCTCATTTAGTTTTAAAAGAAAAAAAATACTCCAAAATTTTTTTTCGTGGTAACTTTGAACTTTTTTTTTTCTATGTTTCTGTTAGCAGTCTTAAACTGCCCTATTATTTGTTCCCGGCTTAACGTTGATTTTCGGGACACTGTATAAATGTACAGTTAATCACATTAGGGCGATGCATGTGCTAAAAGGTATTGTCTTCAGTTAGCCTTTATTCAGCCTCAAAAAATATAAATGTTTTCTAAATGACATGTTTAAAAAGCTTCATAGATCAAACTTATAGAAAAAAAAATTACATCCATCTTCTTATATATAAAGAGACTGGTACTGACTGACATTTCATTCATCAACGCAGAGCCTAAACCACTAAAGCTGGAAATATGAAATTTGGACAGTAGGTTCCTTACGTGACGAAAAAATCCACTAAGAAGGGATTTCCCGAAATTCAACCCCTAAGGGGGTGAAAAGGGTGATTAACGTTTGTATGCAAGTCCGTCATTTTTGAAGTAAGAAGCATGAAATTAAGTATTAAGGTTTCTGGTTAGGAGTAAATGTACACGTGTTTGAGCGTTTTTGGAAATTCAACCCCTAAAGGGGTGAAATAAGTGTTGTAAGTTTGTATGAGAAATCCGGTAATTTTGAAGTAAGAAGCATGGAATTCAATATTTAGGTTACTGGTCAGAAATAAACGTACACGTGTTTCAGGGTTTTTGGAAATTCAACCCATAAGGGGGTGAAATAAGTGTTTTAAGTTTGTATGAGAAATCTGTTAGTTTTGAAGTAAGAAGCATGGAATTAGGTATTTCGGCTTCTGGTTAGAAATAAATATACACATATTTGAGCGTTTTTGGAAATTATACCCCTACGGGGTGAAATAGAGGATAAAAATTTCTATGAAGTTAAAAGCATGAAATCAAATAATAGGCTTTCTGGCTAGGTATAAATACACGTTTTTGGAACGTTTTTGTAAATTCTACCTCTAGGGGGTGAAATTGGAGGTGAAAGTTTTCTTGAAGTTAAAAGCATGAAATTAAATAATAGGCTTTCTGGCTCGGTATAAATACATGTTCTTGAACGGTTTTATAAATTCTACCCCTAGGGGGTGAAATAGGAGGTGAAAGTTTTATGTAAGATAAAACCATGAAATCAAATAGAGTTGATGGTTAGAAAGAAATGTACAGGTATGAGCGTTTTTGTAAATTAAACCCCTAAGGGGGTAAAATAGCGGATGAAAGTTTGTATAAGAAGTCTGGTACTCTTGAAATAAGAAGCATAAAACATACACGTGTTTCAGGGTTTTTAAAAAATCTGTCCCTAGAAGGTGAAATAGAGGATGAAAGTTTTTTTTATTGTTGACACTTGTGCGAGACTTTCTGGCATAGTACGTACCTTCACCGTAATATAGGAGGTGGTGTGCGAGTAGTATCGGGTAATTAACGCATCGTTCATCCGATTGAGTTGAAACTTTGTATAGTTGTTGTTACTCACGGAAAAGTTTCTGACATAGTACCGTCAACTTACAATAGGTGGCGCGCGAGTCGTATTGCATAATTGTTTGTCTTCTTCTAATATAAAGAGAAAGGTACCGACTGAAACATGATGTTTGGACAGTCGATTCCTTTTGTAACGTAAGCATCCACTAAGAAGTGATTTCTCGAAATTCAACCACTAAGGGGGTGAAAAGGGTGATTAACGTTTGTATGCAAGTGCGTCATTATTGAAGTAAGAAGCATGAAATTAAATATTAAGGTTTCTGGTTAGATATAAATGTACACGTGTTTGACCGTTTTTGTAAATTCAACTCCCAGGGGGGTGAAATCAGGGTTAAAAGTTTGTATGAGGAATCTGATACTTTTGAAGTAAGAAGCGTGGAATTTAATATTTGGGTTACTGGTTAGAAATTAATTTACACGTGTTTTAGGGTTTTTGGAAATTCAATCCTTAAGGGGGTGAAATAAGTGTTGAATGTTTGTATGATAACTCTGGTACTTTTGAAGTAAGAAGCATGAAATTAAATATTAAGGTTCCTGGTTATAAATAAATGTACACAGGTTTGAGTGCTTTTGGAAATTCAACCTCTAAAGGGGTGAAATAAGTGTTTAAAGTTCGTATGAGAAATTTTGTAGTTTTGAAGTAAGAAGCATGGAATTAAATATTTAGACTTTTGAAGAGAAATAAATATACACGTATTTGAGGGTTTTTGGAAATTCTACCACTAAGGGGTGAAATACGGGATGAAAGATTTATGTACTGAAGTTAAAAAGAGCATGCATTAAAATAATAGGGTTTCTGCTGGGAAATAAACATAAGTACACGTGTTTGATGTTTTTTGGAAATTCTACCTTTATGAGGGTGAAATAATAAGTGTTGAAAGTTTGTTTGAGAAATGTGCTACTTTTGAAGTAAGAAGCATGGAATTAAATGTTTAGGCTTCTGGTTAGAAGTAAACATACACGTTTGAGGGTTTTTGGACATTCTTCCCTTATGGGATAAAATACCTAAGGGATGAAAGATTTTTCGTACTTAAAAGCATGATATCAAATAATTGGGTTTCTGGTTAAAAATAAATTACATAAATATTTGAGCGTTTTTACACATTCAACCTTTAAGGAGGTGAAATAAGGGTTGTAAGTTTTTATGAAAAATCTGGTACTTTTGAAGTAACAAAGGGAAAAACTGACTGACTGGCTGACAGATCTATCAACGCGAAGCCTAATCCGCTGGGGTTAGAAACTTGTAATGTTCAAAGTAGGTACTAATAACGTTGGTATTCACTAAGGAAAGGTTTTTGGAAATTCCACCCCTTATGTGGTGAAATGGATTGTTAACGTTTGTATGAAAACGCTTATTCCATGGGTAACCCCATAAACTTAAAATGTGCACAAACACTGTTCAAAATAAATACTAAAAGACGGACTTTTTTGATTTTAAGCCTAAATTTACAAAGGGGCTTAAAGAGGGTTTAAAATTACACGCAAGCGAAGCTGCGGGCAACAGCTAGTCTCAAATAAAGTTATGAGGTACGAGTATATGCATCACTACTAACAGTAACAGTAAAAAGCGCATGCTGTCAATGAAGGAGGGTTTGAGTTTTACACCGGTCCGCACTTCGCACTTTTCAAATTAATGTTTGGATCATTTTGACTTTCGCTAGCGTTAACAGTGAAGGAAAACATCGTGAGGAAACCTGCACACCCGAGTGGGCTTCAAAATGTTCTTAATGGTGTGTGTAATTCGCCAACTCGCACCAGGCCAGCGTGATGAGCGAAGGCTTAAACCCTTTTCATTCTAAGAGGTCCGTGCCCAGCAGTAGACCGTAATGGGCTGATTATCATATATTAGTGTTGAGTAGGACATACAAGAGGCAGTACATTTGTCCCGTACATGACGTCAAAATGTAAGAGCGTATCAACATTTAAAAGTGTACTACTTCAACTTTTATGTCGCGGTAGTCGCATTACTCGTTACTCTCGGTAAGTAAACTGTAGGGTGAGACAGAGAGGGAACGAGGCACATGCTACAATAGCACGTCATTGTCAGTGTGTCAATGTCAGTGGACATTACGCGACCGCGACTCGACTCGCCGCAGTAACGTCAAATGTCATATTCGTACTCGTTACTTCAATCGTATCACCGAGCTTCAGTACACCTCGCCTCATTTGAAGTAGTATATTGTACTGGCTCAGAGCAAAAAAGAGGCTACTCTTACAAACTCTTTTTCAAGTCATGTCCTACCCAACACTATCATATATGAACTTATATAATGTATAAAAATAAAACAAACAACACAGGAAACCATCGAGATACTAAAAAGCTTTATGACACGTTGCAAGTACAACTGTTAAACATATTATATCATAATCGTGTCGGGTGCCAATGGAAACGGTGCCAAGCTAAGTGATCCGACACAAAATGAAATATGATGACACTTCCACACATTACAATACGAATTTTTCGTGTAAATGAAAAAAATAAGCCTGTTTTTTCTGCTTGAAGTCCAGAAAATGTACCTTAGAAGGCCTTCTAAGTTCTCAGATTGCTGTAATCAATGGTTAGTAAAACATTCGCAGATCAAAGCAAAGGTACAATAGAAGAAGAGGGATTAAAAATGAAAACCACTACTGTGTTTTGGCCACGAAATAAAAAAAACAAGTGAAAGTGCCCTTAAAGAAGTGTCCTTAGTACGAGAACCAGTGTTGACAAACTGACATAACAAATAAATTGAAAGATATGAAAATTTTATACTTTATATACTGTGAGATATTTTTTTCGTCCTGCTAGTACAAGTTACAATTGCACGATAAGGCATGATTCTATTATTTTACGTATGAGTTTGAGGCGTCGTGTCACAGAAAGCGGCAAATTCCGTGGGCTAGTGTAGCGGATCTCCGCACAATTGCCGCGAGGCCCTTCCATCTTTTTTTATTCCGTGGTTTTGGTTTATTTTACAACACAGCATCATGCTGAGTGGGAACCTCACTGTCTCAGCAAGTGATAATCAAATTCTGATCCGCACATGAATTAGAATAGTCAGAAGCAAGCAGAAACCTAAGTTTTTTTTTCTGTTTGGCTGCTTGTAGATGGTCTTTGTGAACCGTTCCTACGAAACCGGGCAGTTATTGGCGGGACCTGAAGGGTCTCCAGCCAATGAGGAGGAAATAAAATGCTTAACCTAAGCTAACTACTTAGGGAGATTGGGAGGGAGACAGCTTGATGAGGGCTGAATTATCGGTGTGAAAGAAATCGAAGTCAGACCTTCCTACACGTAGGTATATTCACAGCTCACAGCTTAAAAGCAAAGCTGCCACTTGTCAAAAGAAGTTCAGTTGCAGTGTAGTTGTAGTTAAATTTCGATCAAAACAACGTTTTTGTATTTATGAATATTTACGGTTTACTCACTTGCATTTTTCGGGATTGGCCGACTAGTTTCGGACCCAAACGGAGCCCTTATTCATGAGCTGATCACGCGGCGAGTAAACTAGTCGGGCAATCCTGAAAAATGCACGTAAATAATAATCATAAATATGAATGTGTCTCACGAAAGTTATAACCCAAAAACGCTTTTCATATTCTTTTATTCGGCGATTGCTGTCAGCTATACGCTCGTGTGAAGTTAACTGCAGCGTCATTCCAACTTGATCGGAACGTCATGAATTTACGTGAATTAGGCTGAGCATCCACCAGAGCTCAGCTAAGCTGCGTAGGGAGGAATGTGTTTTGTAAGCACCAATAGAATTACTTCATTTACCTAGCTTCGCTCTGCGCAGCTCTGGTCGAGGTTTTTGTTCATACAAAACAAGCGAGAAATGCGAGCATGGGATGTGTTGCGAGAAATGTGTTACTAGGAATGTGTTGCTAGGAATGTGTGCGAGGATTTGAAAATATGCGCCTACCAGTCAGTCAATAGATGGTGTTTGGAAGAGGTAGATGATCATTTGTACACATTACGCATTACACATTCCTCGCACAGTTCTGGTAGAAAGGGTCACACCGTTTCACATCCTCGCTACACATTTTCGCACACTTTCGCACATTTTCCTCGCACAGCTCTGGTGGATGTCCAGCCTTAGCCTTCTGATAATGTGTACCGATTTTCCAATTTAGTACCAACAGAACTCTAAAAAATACCTCAACAATGTACCATCAATATTTCAATTAACCATATCCGATAACCAGCACAGGTTAATGAGATTACGCCATTATTATTTATTGTTAATTGTTATTATAAAGTGCTGGCTAGCAATTTACTAGGCACAGATTCCGATCGATTTCTATTAGCTCAGCTATTTGATGGTGGTGTGGTGTTTTACGGAATTAGGTGCAACCTCCTTGAGATGGGTTAATGCGGAATTATATGTGAGATTGCGATCTAAGCAATGACGCGATGGAATTGATAGTGTTTAGTTAAAACGATAATTTATTAGCGTGTATTGTGTTTGAGGTTAAATTATAAATTATAATAAAGTAGGTATTATTTAAGACTGTATCTGAATTGGTATAATTCCTTTACATCGCGTGATGTACAAGAGTCACAGATTGACCATGCATTATCTAAAGAAAAAAAAATGGTGTTCTGTTTTTGAGTCCTTTTAGCGCCCCGAGTTAACTAACTGCGCAGAGCGATATCACGCTAGTAATGGCTGCCAGCTGCGTCACCGTGCTTTCATCCATATTTTTACTTATTTATTTTATTGCAACCTTATTAGGTGGTTTAGATATGATGACTTAGGGAAACCGAAAGATTTTTTTTTTTGTAATCTGTCGTATCCCGTGCGTTGTTAATCTATACCAAATGTGATTGTAATCGCACGTATTTATCGTTTATGCCATTCAAAAAGGAAACAAAAATAATCAATCGTAAACTTAACCGCACCGACTAGGCGACATAAGAAACAGTTAATTTAATAAGGTTATGGTAATTATTAAGGTTTAAGAACATTATTTCTCATAGAATCAGAATCAGAAATTATTTATTTATAATTAAAGAATTACTTATATTCACTTACATGAGAAAAACTTATATTTAATTAAGTTAAATTACATAAGGTGACGCAGCGGCTACACAACAAGAATAGGTTAGGTAGGTACAGTACCCGAAGACAATTTATAGTTCTGAATCCTCTAAAATAAGCTTCTTTAGAGATTTTTTGAAAATAATCATCGACTTTTGATCTTTTACATTTCGAGGCAATTTGTTGTAAAGCTGTGCTCCTTCATACAGAATAATATGGAGGTCGTAGTTTGTTCTAGGCGCCCGATTTTTCTATTATTTTATAATTATTTTATTCCTCATATTTATTGAAGCCGATTTTTCTTTCTTTTATTAACTGACTTCAAAAAGGAGGAGGTTCTCAATTCGTCTGAATGTTTTTTTTTTGTATGTTTGTTACGCGCTATCGCCGCCAATTATGAATAGATTTTAGTGTTTTTATTTTTGTTTGGTAGCTCATACTTCGGAGGTGGTCCCATATAAATTTTATTGAAATTGGTACAGCACTTTTTGAAAAAATCAACAAAAACAAAAAAAAAAAAACAAATCGTATGTAGACGACGTTCTAGTTGTAGTGCTGGTCCGAGAATTTGTACACTATTGTAATTGTAATTTGTGGTACTAAAAACTATAAAATAAAAAAACTTTAAAAAAGTAAAAAACGACTTCAGAAAAAACTAAACGGAGTAAAATAATTATCATTTTTAATTAATAAAACTACCAGTTTCAGAAGTCGGTGTTCTACGCTGAAACAAATTGAATGTACCGACTTCTGAAACTGATAGTTTTATTAAATGATAATTATTTCACTCCGTTTAGTTTTTTTTTAAGTCAGTTTTTACTTTTTTAAAGGTTTTTGATTAAATTTTATTCCAATTTTAAAGTACCCAACAATGAATTCAAATGTTCATAGGTAAGTATTATTAGTAAAATGCTTGTTATTTAGATTTCTGTTGTAGCATGTCATCTGTAAATCATGTTCTACGTCTGCGTCTGTCTATTTTCCACTTCAAAGACTTTCATTCTTGTGTTTGTCTCTTTTGATATAAATAATTGGGTTGAATTTATCATTGTTATGGGTTTAGTATAGAGCAGGTAACAGTCTAGTGTGATCATCGGTCTGATTGTCAAACATGATGATTATTGGTGTAGCTAGGTTTTCGGTGTCCAGCTCACCAGCCACTGCAAGGTTTCAATTTCGGTAATCCGATTAGAGATCAACAAAATTTTTAGTAGAATTGAAAAATTTTGGAAGTAACGAAGCAATTTAATGAGTGATACATAAGTGATGCCTCGCAATAGAATTAATTTACTCTCCTCATACAAAATTTTTCGAGGATGTTAAAATAATTTTAAAAGGATTGTATATAGGTTAACTCTGTACAGGTATTTCTTGTAACTTTGCAGAGGCAAGGCAAGGAGGACTGCCTAGTTAGTGGTCACAAGCGCAACTGTTGAACATAAGGTCCTGGGATCGATCCCCAGGTCGGGCAAAGTGTTATTTGGTTTTTCTGTGTGGTATTTCTCAGTAGCAGCCCGGAGTCTGGATTTGTGCCCGGTTGATGGCAATAGGCACGCCCTATTACATGGGACTTAAATACACACAAGATAACGGCTAAATGAGGGTTTATTATACACCTCTGCTCAACTCTTCGGGGAATACAGGCGTGATGCTACGTTTGCTGAGGCCGTGTTGATTGATTGACGTTTTTGGACACAAAATTAGTTACTGACTTACCACAAGCCAGATTTATAAGCAAATCCTACACTATCAAAGACAAAACGCAGAGAAGTGTTCGCTTGTCTAATTTTATCATCACACGATGGAAGACGTCCATACATCACGAGACAGACGGACGTACTCGCCATCAATCTGACGGCGTTTGTCTTTGTTTAATGACTAAAAGAACTAATTCAAATAGCTGTGTGTGTTTCGAAAATAATTCAAGAGAGTACTTATGTTTATTTTATATTTTAATATTTGACTAGGTCACGTATGAACCTAGTCACACCTGATAGTAAGTGCAGGGTCTAAAATGGAGCACACGAATCCAAGTAACAGTGTTATAGAGAGATTTCCGCTATACCCCTCTGGCTCTCACATACACACGACGGAACACAGTAAACTGCTTGGCGCCGGACTGTAATGTGAGAGTGGTAGATAGTGGATAGCTAGGCTGACCGTGTAGATCCTACCACCAAGTGTGCTGGGTTTTGTATAATCGTTCCACATGCGTCTATTCCCAGCGTGCGGTGAAGACGTTTTATATTCTAGCCCACACGGGATGAACTCGATATTTATACTCGTACGTGTGCTGTTTAGTTTCATGGTGGAAGAACCCACGGAAGTAAACAAGGTTGGTCAGAAAGGAGGTACTAATCCGAAAGGGTGTTAAAGTACACATAATAATAAATAACTTTTGTTCTACAACTTTTCCCAAAACTCAATAGTTTATGAGAAACAGTTGTTCAAAAATCTCAAAAAAAAATCTCTAAAATCTATCTATCCCCAGTTATGATCAGCTTTTACATTTTAGGTCATGTTTGGGGTCATGAATTATAAGCACCATTTTCTGAATTTGTAACTAAAGCAGGGATGTAGAATTATTGAAAAAACTAAAACAAAAATCATTTTATTTGAAAAAAATAAAACGAATTTTGAAATTTTAATACTTGCTTTCAAACAGTCATTCAGCGATACTATATTATAAGTGGGCTTCGGATTAGTACCCCCTTTCTGAATAACCTTGTATAGTAGTGGGTGGTACGAGTATGATAGCCTAGCGGTTGTTTGCCTTCCATGCAAGACTGTCTCAGTTCAGATACCGACCCGTCTCTAAAAGTTCTTGATGAAGTGTGTAGTCCGTTAACCCGCACCAAGCCAGTGTCGTGGGCTAAGGATTAAACCCTTCTCATTATAAGAAGTGCCCAGCAGTAGGACTGTAATGGGCTGATTATGCTATGCTGCGTACTTAGAACTCATTATGATAACCAAGATGTTACAAATAAGTTATAGGCATTTTATCGTTTCAAATACGAAATGAAGATCTGAAATGTTGGGGGTCCGAAGATGTTACGAATCATACAACCAGTCAGATTAAATGTGGTATAATGACTTAAAATACAATAATGGAATCCATTCGTGTAAACTATTTACTAAGCACTTGATACAACTGATACTTACCTAAGGAGGTATACATACTCGATTATTATACATATAAGGGCATACTCACACTCCAGATCATTTCCTTCTAAAACGTGTAACATAAACGCAAAAACTGAGAATAGTTGGTTAACAGTCAGCTATGAATCGATTTCAGGCTTTCTAACGACTTTTCAGGAATTAAATATTTAAACGGGCTTTTTACAAATCAGTGTTTTGATTGAGGTAAAGAAAATTGATCCTTATGTAATTCAGTTAAAAATGAAAAAGCAACGCACAATCAAGCACATAAATTAACAGTGTTTGTATTATGATTCTAACTGAATATTTTAATTGGGGTGTTTGAGTGTTTGCATTATTCCTGTATACATGTTGTATAACTATAACATTTCCTCCATTTCATACAACTTGATTCCAGATAACAACTAAAACACCTTACTCGCAGATCAGCTAAGAAGAAAAACATGCAAGTTATGTGACAGGCAACAAGTAAGTCGCCTACGATCCGTCGTCCGTCGCGCGATCAGCGTGTGGGTTTCTTTAATTTATTAACTCATGTTTACCACTCGTTACTCGTAGTGAAACTGGATTCAACAGGACTTGTAGCTGTATTATCGATTAAAGAGATGGAGCATGTCAGTCTTGGATAGCTGACCTGTTCTGCTTAGCCTTCTCGCAACCATGTTGGGGTCAGCCTAGTCTAACCAGTGTAGTATCATCTTTTTAACCGACTTCAAAAAGGAGGAGGATCTCAATTCGGTTGTATTTTTTTTTTATGTTTGTTACCTCATATCTCTGTCATTTATGAACCGATTTGAAAAAGTATTTTTTTTTCGAAAGTTTATACTTCCCGATTGGTTCCATATAAATTTTGTTATGATTAGACCATGAACTTCAGAGATATGGAACGGAACTCCTCATCGGATCAAAGCAAAATTCTCAAATTACTAATATTGCTTTGTTTATATTTGTTGTTGGGAACTGACTACTGGAAAAGAGGAGGGGGTGCGTGTCCCCCCCCCCCCCTTTGGAATGTATTCATTATATCGTGTAAGGTATCATTTGAAAGGACTTTTTATGCCCGACTACGTCAAAGCCAAAAAGAAGGGTTATTCCTGTGTGTAAAAATCAGTATAAAGAATATTAATGAAAACTACTGGCTGTTTATATTTGCTACATCAACCATCCCCTGTAGTCTGTACACTGCACCATGCAACACCTGATTTTACTTGGAGCTCGAAGGATTTAGCTTATGTGAGCTGGACAACCTGAGCAGCCACATTCTGTTGAAGAACCTGCCCTAACTACGCTTACGAGATCGGATCCTGGCTATTCTCTACCATCATAACTAAATGCGCTCCAGCCGGTCTATTTGGTGCCGCCAGTTTCTATCAAATGGCTTTGTGGGCCATCGGCAAACACCGTAACTACAAGAAGGAATTCGCTGATAACCCCAAGGGACGTAAAACTATCTTGCCTCTTATTCTATAAGCATTTTATTAATTGTTATTGTATTAGGTATTGAATGCTCTACACCATTCTTTACAACTGGTGTAGCAGACGTGCTCAGGAGATCCTAGGGCCGTCTGTCACAGCACATCAGATGCGGCTAAATACCAGTATTTTACACGGAACGACTGCCATCAGTACTCCGCAACCCAGTTACTGGGCAATGCCAATATCCTAAGGTTAGACCGGTTGTCAAACTTTCGGGTTTCTGACTACCCGTAACGACTGTCATAGGTATTCGTGCGACACCCGGGACCGACAGTTTTACGTGCTCTCCGAGAAACGAAGGAGTCTTGATGTGTGAAGAATGGTCACCCATCCACAGACTGACCGCGCTAAGCGCAGCTTAACCTTGCAGAACATATGATCTGCGCAATTGATATTAGGTATACACAAATCCCACCTGGATCAACCTTTGTTTCTTTCTTTCTCTTTTTTAGAAAAACGTTGCCCCACACTAAGATTTTTCTTGTATCGTGGGTGCGTTTACAGACAAGTCTCACATACACAAACGCACAGACCCGAAACAACCATCTGTAGGCCATACAAATGTTTGTTCCGTGTGGGAATTGAACCCACGACCCGTAGCGCAGAAGCCAATTGCTTAGCCTCTGCACTAAACGTGACGTCAAATTACACGTCCGTTCGGGTGTCAGTCCGGTCTGAAAATCCCTGAGAACGGGCTAGAATATAAAACTTCCTTACCAAACGCTGGGAATAGACGCTTGTTGTAAGATTCAACAAACACAGCACGCTTGGTGGTAGGATCTATACGGTCCGCCTGGCTAGCTACCACCCTCACATTAAAGTCAAGCCATGCAGTTTACTGTGTTCCGTCGTGTGTATGTGAGAGCCAAAGGCGTATAGGGGACACCTTGTGTATCTGTTACTTGGATTCATGTGCTCCATCTTAGACCTTGTCTGCGCTTATCATCAGGTGCGACAAGGGTCAAATGCGACCAATTCAAATAATAAAATATTAAAAAGCATTGGCGTGGTTTAATTCATGTACAGATGCAAGCACATAAGACTGAGCAGCCACCAGAGCTGTATTAAACTGCGTAGTGAGAATGTGTTTTGTAAGCACCAATAGAATCACTTCATCTACCTAGCTTCGCTCTGCGCAGCTCTGGTGGATATGGGCTTAGCGGAGCGAGGTTTTTGTTCATACAAAACAAACGAGAAATGCGAGCGAGGGATGTGTTGCGAGGAATATGTTACGAGGAATATGTGCGAGGATTTGAAAATATGCGCTTATCAGTCATTCAATAGATGGTGTTTGGAAGAAGTAGATGATCATTTGTACACATTAACACATTACACATTCCTCGCACAGCTCTGGTGGAAAGGGCCACACCGTTTCACATCCTCGCTACACATTTTCGCACCGCACATTTTCCTCGCACAGCTCTGGTGGATGTCCAGCCTAAAGCTACTACAATCTGTCAAATTTCTTTAATAGGTTTTCATCTTTATCGCAAAACCATTAGGTTCAAGATTGATTGGTCTTCCTCTTAGCCTTTTCCCAACAATGTTAGGGTTCGCTTCCATTCTAACTAGATGCGGCTGAATACCAATATTTTACACGGAGCAAGTGCCATCAGACCTCCGCAACCCAGTTACTGGGCAATAATGTAATAAAAACCTTATTTTTTCCGATTACATTCACAACTTTGTCCTACCAATTTAAGTAACATCCTAAACAAAAAACTAACTTAGTCATACTTATTAAATAAAATTATGAATTCGCGATAACTTTCAAAGTTATTACAAAACAGTTACTGTTAAATGAAAGTTATAAAAACTTCTATTGCGAGTAAATTTAAAATGAAAAATATGTGATGGGATGCTCTGAGTGAGCCGCGACGAAGGACCTTGCTAACATAATGTGGCGGAGGATTTTGTTTTTATTATTAACTAGCTGTGCCCGCGACTCCGTCCGCGTGTAAGTCGGAAACCAATAAACCATTGTGTCGCAATGACTAAACACTTCATGATAACTTTAAATTCTAATATCTTTTGATTGAGCGAACCAAAAACGGTGAAACAAAAACTAAATCTTACGCACAATATTTGTCTATAAAGGTCAAGCGCTTTGAGTCAGTACTGTCGGTCATGTCATAACATCGCTCGCATGACTAAAAGTCCTATCTCATTTTTTAGCTGATTTGAGTTAGAACCGCTATGAGAATAAGAATCATGAATAGAAAAATGTAGCGGTTCTAACTCAAATCAGCTAAAAAATGAGATAGGACTTTTAGTCATGCGAGCGACGATAATTACATGCGCAAACAACCCAACAATCAAATAAACAGAAAAAAAAATACAAAAATGATCGAAATGTATTCTATTGGTTATTCTTTAATCGCTTCTTTTTTTTAATATTTTCAGTGTACAGACACACCATGCCTACAGATTTATTATATGTATAGACTAGCTGTGCCCGCGACTTCGTCCGCGTTGAAAACCAAGATTGTGTTGCAATAACTAAACAATGTAGTTGTAACGAACCCATATCGCGATTCAAAAATGGCTACAACGCCATCTACTTAGTTACAATAGGTGAACGAATACATTTCGATACATTTCACGCAGTGCAGTCTCTAAAATGTATTCATTCGAGGCCTCGAATTACATAATATACACTCACGCATACAATCCCGAAAGGGTAGGCAGAAGTGTTTTCCTATTATAGGAGTCTGGTACACCTATGTTTCACCTCTAAAATTTGTGGCGAGCCTTTTTATCCATTAAAATTCATTAATTTACTACGTGTACCTATCATTCATGTTTATTAAAGGAAGTAACATAAATAATAATAATGTGTCATCTTGTTGATGTTTCATTGCTATTAGTGAGAGTTAATTGAATGTCAGTCATCGTCGCAAATATTTGGCACACGTTATAAATGAATGTTGCAGGGACTTTGTTAAATCAGTTATTTGACTAGGATTAGTGCGTAAACGTGCACTGTTGAATTTAAATAATATGTAGGTAGCGCATGCAATATTGATTGCCATAGGACGCATGCAGCTTATCGTCTACAGTAACA
The DNA here is from genome assembly GCA_905220435.1 of Amphipyra tragopoginis. NCBI lineage: Eukaryota > Metazoa > Arthropoda > Insecta > Lepidoptera > Noctuidae > Amphipyra > Amphipyra tragopoginis. The sequence goes on along the minus strand of HG992004.1, from coordinate 2,207,727 downwards.
CCGGTGCGACTCGGTCAGTCGTCAGTCGACATACAATAGACGGATTAGCGTGCGCTAGGGGCATGCGCTTTTGTCGAACTAGTATTAAGGCATGCGCTATTGCATGCGCTACGGCGCTTCACGCATGCCTCAGACGAAGACGCAAGATGAACATGAAAGCGCACTGGTGTAGACATAGCTTTAGTATGTTGAGTGTGCGTTTGTGGTTCAGCTTAGGCGTGGAAATAAATGATTTTTCTTTCTTTCTTTTGTGAGATAAATTCATGAATGTATGATTGATTACAGTTTATTCACGTGCATTTTACGGGATTGTTCGACTCGCGATCTCGCCGCATATTCAACTCATAAAAAGAGTTCCCTTTTACCCAAAACTAGCTGGGCAGTCCCGGAAAAGGCACGTGAGTAAACTGTAAACAAATTTGTTTACGAAGCGCTATTAAAATGAAGAATTATTATTTTCAAAAAATATTATTTTCGCATAAAAACAGACTCCTTCTCCACACAAACCGAGCATCACATAAAACCTTATAAACGCCACTAAATAGTCATCTTTATATGACAATAAAAGTCAGCCATCTTGAAAAAATATATCAATAAATACTACATCAAAAGTATACTCATGCCTGTACGTATAATATGATCTCATCCTGTGTATCATTTTGTATTTGTATCAGCCGTATTTTGTATTGTATTGTAGTGGCCTATTTTATTTACCTAATATTGTAGTAAATTGGGTTGCAAGGTTAAGCTGCGCTTGCCGAGGTCAGCCCGTGGATGGATGACCATTCGTTACATATCGAAACCTCTCCATGTCTCGGAGAACCGTCGGTCACAGGTGTCATGCAGAAGACCGAAATTCTGACAACCTGTCAAACTTTAGGATATTGGCATTGCCTAGTAACTGGGTGCGAAGGTCTGATGGCAGTCACTTCGTGTAAAATAAGGTAATCAGCCGCATCTTATTATTATTATTGTCTATTGACTAACCTCAATTATGTTTTTTTTTTTTTATTACTGTCATTACTATTCATTACTCTCAAGATATCTTATATCTTACTTTACAATGATTTTTTCTCTAAGTATTGATGACATTTAATTAAGTATGTCAATTGTTTTACATACATACATACACTCCTTTTTTCACGTGTCCTGGTTATTAGTTTTGGTTTCATGAATTATATAATTAAAAATATAAAAAACTACCCTCATTGTAAAGGTTATCAAATAACCTTTTAGGGGATACTTATATGTTTAGAATTGATCTGTTCCACAATACCAAAAGTAATAACAATTGTACCTACGTGAAAAATAGAAGCGGCTCGATTTATTTGCTCCCAAGTATAGTTTAGCTTCATTTTATCTTTTGTAAATGTGAGAATTTCGTGGACTTGCCTTTACATTATAATTATGTAAATTAGTATTATTCATATTGTGTTATTTTTGGTTAATTTTTGTTCTCAAGACTTTCTATTACAATACTCACAGGTCTGTGGTCAAGACTACATTGTTCTCTCTTAACTATCCTAAATCATAGTACTGTATTTACTGAAGTTGTTAAAGATATCCTTTTTTAAAAGAGTAACCATGGAGTTTCTTGCCGGCTCTTCTCCATAGGAAACGACTAATTAGAACCGTGCACCTAAATTCGACTTTTCTTAAGCGCCTGTATTGGTTTATGTGAAATAAAAAAAAATGATTTTGTTTTTGATCTGGCTAGACTGGAAATGCTAAGTAGAACAACATTGTAGTAAATAGGGGTTATTTTGTTAGGGCTTGAATGTAGGGATGGTTTCAAAGCAGTCACAAAATAATGGTCTTTTAATACTGTTTTTGGACGATCACCTGTCATCCATCAATCATCAATGTCAGGGTCATAAGGATACTGATTGATGAGGTATGAAATGACTTAAATCCATGGTGTTATGATCAGCTGTACAAGTATTATCGGAGTTGTACTTGAATTATTGTTTGGCATGAATATGTTAGTGCAATGTCACAATTGCCACTTGTTTTCTATTTTTCCTTTAACATCACGCCTGCATTCCCCGAACGTTTGGACAGAGGTGTTTAGAAAACCCACATTTCGCCGTTATGTTAAAGTCCCATGTAATAGGGGGCGAGCCTATTGCCATCAAACGGGCACAAATCCAGACTCCGGGCTGCTACTGAGAAATTCCTCACGGACAAACCCAATAACACTTTGCCCGACCTGGGGATCGAACCCAAGACCTCACGCTCAGCAGTCGCGCTTGCGACCTCTAGACCAACGAGGCAGTCACAAAATAATGATCCTTTAATACTGTTTTTGGAGGATCACCTGTCATTCATCAATCATCAATGTCAGGGTCATAGGGATAGTGATCGATGAGGTATGAAATGAATTGAATCCGTTACATATGATCAGCTGTACAAGTATTGTGGAAGTTGTACTTGAATTTATGTTTGGTATAAATATGACAGCAATGGATACACGTATTATATATATAAATAAAAAGAAAAGTCCTGACTGACTGATTGACTGACTCATCAACGCCCAGCCCAAACCCTTGGACCTAGAAAGCTGAAATTTTGCACAGAGGTTCCCTTTATAATGTAGACAAGGAATAAGGAAGGATTTTTCGAAATTCAACCCCTAAGGGAGTTAAATAGGGGATGAAAGTTTGTATGGAAAATCGCCACTTAACGGGTTCAAAATTTCACGCAAGCGAAGCTACGGGCAAAAGCTAGTGGTCAATATGGTCATAACCATTACCTTCTCGGAGGTCGTCGCGGTGGTCGGTGATCGAAAAATCTGGCAAATACCCATTTTATCAAGTCCAAGTTTAGTTTTACAAAGTCAAATTAGGAAGTTTTACTTTTGAAAGCGCTGCGTTAAATTAAACAAAGTCCATGAACAGACCGCTTTTACTTACCAAACAAAAAATAAAGACTTATTAGGAATATAGGTCCTATCCTAGCTTTAATATTATAAATGCGAAAGTAAGTTTGTTTGTTTGTTACCTTTTCACGCCTAAACCACTGAACCGATCATCCTGAAATTTTGCACATACGGGTTCAGGTGTATAGAAACGGACATAGGGTACCTTTCATCTCGAAAAAAAGTACTGTTCCCGAGGAAAACAACAATAACGATCATAGATGGCGCCACGTGTCTTTCGCATCACGATTGAATTATTTTATTATAAAAACTTTAGTAGTGTGTTAAGAGTTGATTATCAAATTTTAAATAAACGCGAGCGAAGCCGCGGGCTAAAGATAGTCACCAATACAAACGAATCACCGATGAAAATTAATTTAAACCAGTTTTCACTAACTCAAACCCTAGTTACACAACACAGTTAAAAACAACCAAACAACAATACAATTCGTAACATGCTATACCAAAAACTAGACCTTTTTAGTGTACAATAGAATATTATCAATCACGTGAATTTACGGCCCGGAACCAAAGCTTGCTTTTTCAGCTATAAACCGAATAAATTTGGATGAAAGCTAAATATTTAACTGACTTGTATACGACGAGCTCCTCCTAAATGTGTCGCATAAATTCGGTCAAGTAAAAAGTCGTCAACTCTTGGGGTAGAGGTTAGTGTGGATGTGATTTGGATTGAAAATTATTGGATTTATTTATACTGTTTTTATAAAAGTTTACAAAATACCTGGATCACAGTACTCATGAATAAGAACAACTTTTACAAAAGGGAATAACTCGAAAAAAAAAACGTGTTCGAATGAGTACTGTGATCTGCAAAAGTTTGACCTGTACCTAATGTTGGGCGTTATAACATATAACAGCTAATATAATTCATTATACATTTCTAATATTCTAACCATTATTTATTTGCAACAAAGACTGTTATAATATATATTATTGTCTATAGGTAGTAGTCGCCCGCCACTCGCGTCGAGTCGTTAAGTCGGCCGAAAGCGTCACACAATTATGAACTTTAACCCACAAATAACAAGAGCTAATTTTACCACCGTAAAAATAAAATAAATATTTACATAATATTAGTGTGAACTTGTTTCATATTACTGGCAAAATAATATTGTCGCACTTTACATCGTATTAAAGCGTCACACAATTATGAACTTTAACTCACAAACAACAAGAGCAAATTTTTATTACCGTTAAAATAATTTTATATTATATTAGTGTAAACTTAGTTTCATATTACTGCAAGTCTTCTGCTCTATTGATAATTAGTGTTCCTTCAATACAATACAATATAATATATATTACAACAGTTAAAAACAACAGTTTGAAATTTATAATATAATGTATAATGCATTAGGAAAATATATCAGTTACGCCCAACATTACCTGTACCCCAAGTGTGAGTTTTTTTCGTTAACTACTGTAGTTGCGTCACGACAAAAATGTATGAAAATTTAGGCTGCGCCTCTAGGCGCACCGTTCACTAACTAATATTCGCGCGTTAATTGAACGGTGCGCCTAGAGACGCAGCCAAAATTTTCATACATTTTTGGCGCGACGCAACCACACACAGTAGTTAACGAAAAAAACTCACACTTGGGGTACAGGTAGGTATTTTGTTTACACCTTATATATGTTACCGGCAATGTGTATAATGCAGGTATTCTATACAATGCCTAGGCAATGTATAGAATGCCTGGGGCCTCCAGGCAATGTATGAAATATTATGAATATTATTGTCCATTACATACTTTGCCTAGATAATGTATACATTTCCTAGGGATTGTATTGAATACCTGCTGGTCCACCGGCAATGTGAGAAGTTCATAGATTTGGTCATTCATTTGGGGCACCCCGACACGGATAGGTTAGGTTCGAAGGGGATGACGGGGACTAGAGTGAGCGAGCGAAGCGAGCGAACGAAGCCCCCGTCATCCCCTTCGTGTTAATGTGATGGACTGGCTATGAATGTAAGATGGACTGGCTATATCCCTGATATACAAGACCGATAATTGTAAAAAGAAAATGAGGTAGAGTCGGAAGTTATTTGCAACTGTTAGATAAAGACTGTCTCTCTCTTGCTTAAAATATTAAAGCAATTCCGATTGTCGGTATTTGTAAAATAAATATTATATTTTTGTATGTGGGTATCAGGAAGAAAAGGATAATAAACTCAGTCTTACTGAAACACGCTTGTTTGATTGACGCTCCCATGTCCTACCTTAACACCGATACAAAGTTATTTAAAACAAAATATAAAACCAAAATAATAGTGTATCCAATTCCGACCTTAATAACACGCAACAACAAAGGCACGTCCACATTACTCTCACCCAGCCGTCGCCATTAAACGCAATAGTTACGGTTACATAATTTATTGTTTTTCATCTTTGAAATCTTAGCGGAGTCAAGTTGTATAAATCATGCGTTAATGCCCAAGTATTATACAAATTCAAATTTATAACTCGATAAAATTGCCGAACGTGCGTCCCCAACCCACTGGGGGAGGGGGGACGTAAACTACGCTGCCCCTAATTCATTAGAGATCGGGTTTGTTCGGCACTGTTTTGACTTTTGAGGTTGAATATCAAAGTACTGACAGTTTTAGTGTCTTGTTTGGCTGCGTTTTCTAATGTTTGACTGCGTTTTCTAATGTTAGGATCTTGTTTTCTAATGTTAGGATCGGTTTTTGTTTGTGTTTTCGTGTGTTTGATGGTTAGTATCGTTCTTTCTTCAATGATAATAGTAGGACTATTTTTGTGATTGTCTGTTCTCTATTCGACCATGTGTGTACTGGCCAACAAAGTATTTTATTTTTATTTACTCCGTCATTATGATCATTGTTGTATATTACTGTATAAATAATTTTAGATTTACTTTATTCCTATTTTTTTTCTATCTGTGCAAGCTAAATTCTTTCTTTTCTATACTGTTGTCCAAAACTTGTGTAATACTGTTATTACAATTTTTTTTTGACAATAAGTTTTGATCTTGAATATAAGTGAGTGAGACAAAAGACAAATAGTGTGGCCGTGTCCTTTCTCCACCAGGCAATGGATACAAGAGAGAAGGGGTAAAATTAAGATAAGCATACATCTATGGACTTTTTGATCAAGATAATCACTTAACTAAGACATATTTATTATCTACGAAATTATACAGTATAAATCAAAAACACAAGGTGTACCAAACAAAAAATATGACAAACACACTGTCACAACCCTTTTATAAAAGATGATATACACCTTTCTTTCACAAAAATCTTTCCTTCCATTCTTCAAACCCATTCAAATTCGCTCAAAGGCATTTTTTCACACAATCGCACACAATTCAAAAATAGAAAATTAATAATCGTCTAAAACCGATTGCGAACGAAAAAGGCCGATTATCATCGAAGCAATTATTATCTGTGAGTTTGATTTATAAGGATTTTGGACACTAAACCTCTTTCTTACCCATTCAGGTTTAATTGAATGATCAAATCGGATGGCATTAGCGAGTCCTCTTTGTCTCTCATTTGTTTAAACAATGGGAATCAATCGGTGATCGGTTTGCGGGGGATTTTTTGTAGTTGCCGCCGATTTGAGGTTTTTTTTAGTGATTTTACAATGATTTTTAATTCCATGCCTATGTAATGCTAAGCTAAGTAGTTGCTTGAGAATCTTCTGAAAAGAATCAAACCTATTCTTGACCAGGTTTTCTTCAGAAGTACGTGTGTACTTGTACTCACTTTCTACCCTTTTGTAATCAACACTGATTTCAGTGAGGTTAATTTCTAAGTTGACCAGTCGACTCATGTGATTCATAAACGAATAATTTAGTGGTTTTAGGGCGATTTGCTACAAAGAAATGGTTGGACAATGATCTTAATTGTCCAGCTACATCCAGTGACTTGCATGTGCAAACGGTTTATGCAAAAGTTTGCACAAACGGTTTTGTTATGCGGAGAATACGGTTTTATTAAAAAATTTCGTCATAAGGCGCTTCTCCCACCGAAAGTGGCGCCACTTCAGAAAAAAAGCATAATTTCTGTCAACACACAACATATTGAAATTTCGTACGTACAACATTTTAGTCAAGTGTTGTAGAAATTTTCGAACACCAAATATCAACACTAAAGCTTTTGGATTCGAAGTTTTTTGCGATACGTACCAAAAACGGCCGTTTTTAGCATTAATTACTAAAACTTCTAACCTAGGATGTCAAGTGTTGTTTTTTGGTGTTCGAAAATTTCTACAACATTTGACCAAAATGTTGTACCTACGTACGAAATTTCAATATGTTGTGTGTTGACAGAAATTATGCTTTTTTTCTGAAGTGGCGCCACTTTCGGTTGCTTATTTGTGTAAATAAGATTGAGCGTGTAACCGTCCGTGTGGTGCTGGACGTAAAGAATAGCACTAGCCCATCTTATCGCGTGGGTGTCGTAAAAGGCGACTAAGGGATTCACTAGAGGATGGGCAGCAGCGTTCTCTGAGTACTTTAACAACCATACTGCGATCGCCAACCCGCCTGCCAAGAGTGGCGATTGTGGTAAACCCTCCCAACATTGTTTGGGCTATGTCGAGCAATGGACGTTATTCGGCTGAATGATGGTGATGATGTGTAACCGGCACTTATTAAGATGTTATTGAGTGAAAGCAAAAAGGTAGATATCTAAATAAATAAAATAAAAAAGTTTATTGTTCAAAAATTGCATAGCTTAAACAAATTCACTGTGTCCTACACTAGGATTCCCTGTGAAAACCAGGACCTTTCAGAAAGATTAGACGACATAAAAAAAAAGCTTTATAACTAAGACCATAAATATCGTTGTCATTATACCTACAGGGTGTAAACGAATTCGTGTAATTCCTTAAAACCGCGTGATCTACATAACTGGTGACACTGATTGAAACTGCATAGGTTTTTTTCAGAATCAATAGAAAAAAGTTTTCAAAAAATGAACCATGGTGTTCTGTATCTGAGTAAGTTTAGTTTCCCAAGTTAACTGACTGCGTGGAGCGATATCGCGCTAGTCGTGCCCGTCAGCTGTGTCACCGTGCCTTCATTCATTTATGCATGGCATCGAAATTTTCTATCACATAAAAAAAATATTTGGGAAAAAAAGTATATTTTTATTTTTAATCAATCTAAATCCCGTGCGGGGTTAATCTATACCATTAATAGATCATGTGGTTTGAAGGAATTACACGAATTCGTTTACACCCTGTATTGACAGTGATATTTATGATCTTAGTTAGAAAGCTTTTTTTATGTCATCTAATCTTTCAGTATGCTATTTAAAAAAAACTGCCTTAACAATTTGCAAACAGACCGCTGAAATCATTCAAATAATTTTCAATCCTAAAAAAAATTAACAAAAACACAAATATTTAGCAAAATCAGCATCAAAGGTTATTAATACGGCTGCCCGCTCATAACTAATAATTATATTTTGTCGTCCGTCCGTAACAAATATGTCCCAATACGGTGATATCGGTATGGTGTTTACCCCCCACCCTCTCATTTACCCCTTCACCCCCTCATTTACCCCCTCACCCCCATATTTAATGCGGGTACCCGATATTCAACTTTGCTGTATCGGTATACCTTAATAAATTTAACGTTAAAATCACGGTAAAGGGTTATTAGTATTTTGTTTTGATAATTTGGAAATATTGTTTTTGTAACACCTATTTCTAATAAAGGGGTTATTTAGATGGGGCGTAGTAGACATTTTTGGTTTGATTGTAATAGAATATATTCCTATAGGATGCCAACGGCTTTCGGTCAAGATAGTCAAAGTCAAATGTTTTTTATATCAAGCAGACCAGATCACTGGTGCTTTCAAAAGGTCAACACTAGGTGCTCGGTTCCAAGTAGTAGGTCCTTTGGAGAAGAGCCGACAAGAAACTCCACAAACACTCTTTTAAAAAAAATGGTTTGTCAATTTAGATTGTATTAAGTAAGTAATTAAGTAAGAACAATGCAGATTAATGTACATGCAGTTAACAACATAACAGTAATGAGAAAGTTAGCCTTTTAAAACGGTTGCCATAGCAGTTACGAGCTGACCAGTCCCAACAAACAGCACCCGTTCACGAGCATGACGCATACATCGGCGTCGCTCTGCTCAACCATGTAAACCATGTTGCAGGGAACTCAACGACCCGATGCACAAAGTCATCATCCGAAGGACATTGAAGTGAGCATGACAGACTTATTACTACCAGACAATGCACCGCGAAGGTCCCACTTATTCTGCCTAGCCTTTTCCCAACTTTGTCAGGGTCAGCTTCCAGTTTAACCAGATATGGCTACATACCAGTATTTTAGACGGAGCGACTGCCATCAAACCAATCATCATGCCGATATCCTGAGGTTAGGCCGGTTGTCAGATTTTCGGGCTTCTGACCACCCGTTTTGACTGTTATAGATATTCGCATAACACCCGGGACCGACAGCTTAACGTGCTCTTCGAGGCATGAAGGGGTCTCGATGTGTAACTGTGGAAGAACCAGGTGCGGTGTTCCTCCAACAAAAGGGAGGATCCTTCAACCAGGCGGAGTCTTGTGCCTGGCGGGCTACTGCCCAACGATCAATGTTGGGCGGTTGTATATATATTAACTGCTCGGCGAATGTTGATATCGCGATGCAGGATAGTTCGCATGTGGCGTGATAGATGTCGCCACATAACGAACGGTCACCCATCCATGGACGAACCGCGGCAAGAGCAGCTTAACCTTGCAAATCGCATGATCCGCACGGTTGTTAATTGGCTACGATTCCCTTCAAGAAGATGCCACTTATAAATCTATGAAAAACCGTTCCTAATTCCGACAGGCAGAAAGTTCTAAGTGCCCTTAGCAAATCAAAATACTCACTTCCCCAAATACCAATGTCTGTGGCTTGACGGAAAACAGAGGCATAGTATCAAGGTACCACGGTTTCAACATCACCAGAACGGCAGATAAACACCGAACCCCACTTTTGCACCGACGCAGATAGTATAAGCACTTAGCACACAAACTATGCATAAGCGGAGCTTTTTGATAACTCGCCGACGGTACTGGTGGGAAGAAAAGTGCTTGGAATATTGGATAGTATTTTCTTTTGAAAATACTATACAATATTCCAAGCACTTGACACATGAAGGCTCGTGGCTAATAAACAGCCGCGCGGATCATACGATTTGTGAGGTTAAGTTGCGCTTGTCACGGTCAGTCAGTGGATGGATGACCATTACACATCGATGCGTTCTAATGATACAGTCATTATGGTAGTCAGAAGCCCAAAAGTCTGACAACCGGTCGGTCAAATCTTAGGGCCTTTTTACTGTCATGCGGGTTCGTGCCCGCGTGCGTGCGTCACCCGCATGCGTGGCGCTCGCAGTTCACCTTTTCGTGCGATTTTCACGCATCACATTAAGCACATGTATGAAAAGGTGAAATTCAGGCGCCACGGGTGCGGGTGACTCACGCATGCGGGCACGAGCCCGCGTCACAGTAAAAATGCCCTTAGGATATCGATATTGCCCAGTATCTCTAAAATGGCGCTCTGTGTTGTATTGGTATTCAGCCGCATCTGGTGACAGCGGAAGCTGACTTGAAAAAGTGGACTAATTTACGTCATTGGGTGCAGTTAAATGTTAGTATTTCTAAGTTTAAATGCCAGTGTGCCTTCGTGCTTTGGTGGTGTATGTAGACTCAGGACACTTTTTTGGAATTTTGTACTAGACCAAGGGTCCATGTGTTTGTACGTCAATGTTTGAAACTGTAGATATAATTTGCGATCTGACTATATCTATGGTGTACTGGTTGGTTTATTACGACTCATTCCTTATTACTTAATTATATAGTTGCTATAGAGGTCCCATCAATGCTGTAAACGTGTGGATTCTTCATGCATTTATGTAATTATTGTTCATTTATCTTCAGATAAAAAAACTAAATTATTGAAATAGATACAGACCTAATTAGAGTGCCACCACACCACTCAATCGATGATGGATCGATGGTCGATCGATGATAGATCCACGTCGATCAAGATGGTTCAATGGTTCATGATCACTTTATCCAAATCAAACGACGTTGACCGATGGTATCGATAGGTTTTTTTTAAAATTGTTTTGGGTTTCAACTTTCGACTCGGAGTTTGGTAAAAAAAAAACACTTCTTTTTTTTCTCTTTTTGTGACTACGCAAGCCTCATAGGTACCTCGGTTAAATAATGAAGTATACAATCGCTATAAAAATATCAAGTATTTCTTCTATATTTTTTTCTAGGACCACTTCTATCCTCGCCAGTACGCGTGTACAGAACACCTCTCACGTCCGCCGATCACGCGCACATTTAGCGGTCTTTGATTAAGTCAATAGGTGGCGCTGCTCGCTGTGGACTCTCACACATACATTATTTACACACAGAAGATATTTGCGAGTCTGGATGTTATGTAATATGTTGATTATTGGAAGTTTCAGAACGTGAAGTGTATTTCTATAAGAAAATACGTACGGGTTTTGGAGACAGGTGGATAAGTACCAGCATAATTATACAGCTATCAACGCCAATGTGTATAAATATACAGTATGGGTTAAAAATCGTGGATCAAACGAATCAGGGCGATAGTTGGGGTTATTTGCAGCATTTTTTTGTCGTGCATTTTTTTACAGTAAGTTTTTAACGTTACAAATAATTTTTCGGGAGACTTCAAAGATTTTGAAAAAAGTGTCAATACTCATAAATCATGATACCCGCTGCCATAAAAGCACTTTCAAGCAACTAAACACCATTTTTTTTAATAGTTTACTCCAATAGTTTACCATTTTACTCTATTTGCCTATTTATTAAAAAATTTAGTATTTTCTTAAAAACACTCAAATTGTCATAACTTTTAAGGAGATTAAGTTAGGGCTCTGCCACACCATTGCCATTTTTTTACTGCAAATAACCACAACTATCGCCCTGTTTCATTTGATCCACGATTTTTGACCCACTTTCAAGTGAATTAAGAAATGGATTTTTAGTGAAAATCTTAAGCTAAGTATTGTTTGCAAGATCTGGTTTTTTTATTGTACTGCTTTTAGATGATCCTTGCGGACCGTTTCTATGTTAACAGGGTGTTATTAGAGTGACCTGAGAGGTATTTAGCCCATGAGGGAGAAATTAAATACTTAACCTAAGCTAACTACTCATACTACACTAACATCATGACCACCTGCAAAAACAGCCCTAAGGGCGAACCCTAGTGGGATTCGGACGACGGCTTATGGCGTTGCTGGCAAGAGATTGGGAGGGCGACAGCTTGATGACGGCTGAATGACTGCAGTCTGAAGAGACGATCGACTCTACGACGGGATAGCTCGGTGGATCGTGATCGGTTTCCATACATTACAATAAATACTTGTAACTGGGTATCTAGTACCACAATGTTAGTGCATAATGACCTTACGTGTCTATTACAACTCAACTAAGAAGTAACATTAATGTACGATCGAATGGGCGTTGACCCACTGTATGTAGTAAGTAGGTACACTGTGGTAATAGGGTCCCGTTTTACCCTTTGGGTACGGAACCCTAAAAAGCATAAAATACAATGATTAAGTAAACATAACAATTTTATAAAATACAATTTATTTACTTTTTGGGAAAGAACATCTTTTAATTATTTATTTATTATAAACGAATGGCCCTATAGTGAGGAGCTCGTGGCTAAATAATTACAGCCGCATAGACCGATCTTCCGGGTTAAGCCACGCTTGCCGAGGTAGGTCTGTGGATGGGTGACCATTTACCATAGCGAGTTTCCTCCGTGCCTCGGAAAGCATGTAAAGCCGTTGGTCCCGGCTGTCATTTGTAGATCTTTGACAGCCGTTACTGTTGGTCAGAAGCCAGAAAGTCTGACAACCAGTCTTACCAAGAGTATCGTATTACCCAGTTACTGAGTTGTGGAGGTCTGATAGGCAGTCGCTCCATGTAAAATACTGATATTCTGCTGCATCCGGTTCGACTGGAAGCCGACCCCAACATAGTTGGGAAAAGGCTAGGCAGATGATGATGACTTACTAATAAACATTCCTGGTCTTGAAGTCGCTCTCAGTTCGAGAGTGATCGATTTTACGAAATTTGCCGATGCGAATTAATCGAATCAATCGATAATTTATAATCATCATAAGCCAGAAACTTTTAAAAAGCTGTGTTCCATGCTACGGTTAGCATGTTCATAGGTCAAAATTCTTCTCTTTTGTCAATCCATCTAAGAGCACGTGTGGGATGATGTCCGGTGTTACCACTGTAGACGTGTCTTGGGCCGTTTGGCCGGTTCCCGGAAAATGGGCAGACGGCTTGCTCCGCATAGATCGACCGGCAACTCTGATGTTTTTTTTTTGTTTTTTTTTTAATCTCGTACTTTTTGCAATTTTGTTGTATTATGAATATGGACGGCTATTTCTCCATTGAGAATCATCGCCTTCTAGTTAGGTACTTAGTTCCTTTGGTCAAGGTGTAGGATGTCATCTTTTAAGGCATTCAATTTGTCGATCAGTATTCAGTAGATTACGAGCAAGGCTGTTTGATTGATGTACCAGTCTTTCTTTATATTTTGTGCGGCACTTTTGCACTTCTCCTTTTAGTGTTAGCATCTCTAACTATTCATGATCACTATTACGATGATAATACCTAATAATAATAACTCCGATGAATGAAATAATCTAGAAAAGAGTCTAGTTAACGCACCAGATGTTAGACAAAAATAATGTCATTATATCAGTTAACAAGAACAAAAAACCTACTAATTACTAAACCTAACTTCAGCTTTAACCATACAAGATATTGCATGGACAATTTACATCTGTCATATTAGGTTATTTTTGTACAACACAAAATTTCACACTCCAATTATAAGACCGCGCGCACATCGTTGAATCGCAAAACATTTGGCGTTTCAACGGCACGGCGATAATCCCGCGTGAAGGAAGCCATACATCACGTAAAAAAACGTCGGCGGCGATGCGACGCCCGTGTGTCCCCCGCTTTAGAGTTATGAATAAATTATTTGATTATAATGATATATTGGAGTGATGTATTAATAGGATCGTTTGAATAGTTTTTTAAAGAAAAGTTAGAATGTGTCTGATGGTTATCAAGACATATTGACACAATTTCAACACAACACGGCTCTGCCAAGCAAGCAATTCTAGCAGAAATCTTATCAGGCATTGAATTTCCTAATAGTAATAATAGGTACCGCTCACACGTTTGTTGCCCCCTTCGCCTATGTACTGGCGGCTTTTTAGAGGGCCCAGCTAGTGAACTGGCGAGTCACCGTCTGCCAACACAATTCAATTTCAAACTTGAAAGGCAGACGCCATTTTCTTCCGGCAATAGAGGTTAACCGATCCACTAAACACCCCTTCCCATAGACCAGATATTTTTTACCATAGTTTACAATAGTTTTGCACCCACCTGAGATGGTCCATGACTGTACTCCAATAGTGCAGCCGTGGATAGTCCCCGGTTGGTGCCCCATCCCATTTTAGATTAAAGTTCTCAAAGGGGCCTCTGCGCGTTGGACCTGTGTCCCCCGTATGCCTTCCAAAGGACCGGATATCTTCCGCACGGAAGATGAGCCATGATGAAAAAAGAGATACAAATAAAAGGTACAGTAAACATAAACAGGGCCTGATATACAGGGTGGAAACGAATTCGTGTAATTCCTTCAAACCACGTGATCTTAATCCCGCACGGGATTTAGATTGATTAAAAATAAAAAATATTTTTTTTTTTCACAGATATTTTTTTTATTTGTTGAAAAAATTCGGTGCCATACTTATATGAATGAAGACACGGCGACATAGCTGACGGGCACGAGTAGCACGATATCGCTCCACGCAGTCAGTTAACTTGGGAAGCTAAAATTACATATCATAAAGAATACCATGGTATATTTTTTGAAAACTTTTTTTTTTATTTTGTATAAATCCTATGCTGAGTCAATCAGTGTCACCAGTAGATCACGTGGTTTGAAGGAATTACACGAATTCGTTAACACCCTGTAGAAAGCGGTATTTCTGGAAACGGGGCGTATTGTTACGAGGTTCTTTTCTCTGAGACCTTGACTCCTAGCTTTGGACCCTGTTGTCCAGTTGCCTGTTGGCCAGTGGACTACTATATATATAAAAGTTTTTTTTTTTAATTATAGAAATATATAAAAATGTAATTTTACATGTATATTATGATGAATAAACGAAACAAACATTTCTATTTACTTAATAACATATATTTTTTAAACCCGACACATTCACCCACTGCCAACTAACAGAAACATCAAACAAATATTCCAAAAAACTACAGACACTCTACAACGCACACATCACGCCGCCCCATCTATCAGCTCTCATCACAAATCAACAAGACGCATGCTTTCCGCCGGGACTCGAACCCGGGACTAATGGCGCCGCTCGATTTATTAACAACACTACATAAACACGCTAATGTAGTTAAAGAAGGGGAATAAAAGGTTTTCTCAAAATTATGGCGACGAAAAACAATGGTGTTATATTTTTGTTTGTTGCTAACGTTTAGCTTTTAAGCTCGTTTAAGAAAGAAAATTTATTAGTAGACCATTGAAAATAGCCAAAAAAACCTTAAATTTCGGAATAATTCGAATAAAACTGCCAATTGGTACATCGGATCTTAAATACATCCTTACAAATGAAATGTCAAATGTTCCCATCGATCCCACTTCGAAGTATTCTAAATCGCACACAGTAGTGTCATTCTGTAAGAAAACCACCTCAATATCGACGGTTAGCTCGATATCCATAATGTCACAGTATGGATCACAGAACAGATAAAGAGGTTTTATCTGTTCTGTGGTATGGATAATAGAAGCAAATAACACACAGATAATCGACAGTATAATCAATAACGCGTAGTTTTGTTATCCACGCTGTGTCACCACAAGTGTCTAATTGACAGTCGCGATCGAGGTGAGATTCTTACAGAATTGCACTGCAGAAACTTATTCAGGGTCAAAAGTCAAAAAAATCGGTCTTAAACGGATAAGTGTTATCGTCTTAGTAGTAGAAATACAACTACTCTTCAAATTGCAACTTTCTACCTTTTAGCGGTTTAGGCTGTGCCAGAGTCTTACATTACCTAGAACTTGTTATTTATTTACTACTACACAAGTAGCCCGAAACGTAGGAGTGAACAAAACAAGTGTCAAGTTCAACTTTTCGGACGGGCAAAAACACATCGGTTGTAGGGAACTGTCAAATCGTGTCGTCATTCATTCTTAGTTCGAGCCCCGAAATAATCGTTTGTCCGTAGGTGATAGGGAAATTACGGACTTTGTGCTTAGGGAGTAGATCCTCTGGTGACACTGTAAACAGACCCAATATGGTTGGGAAAAGACTACCCAGAACAACTGTTAGGACCACATGGTTGAAATTTGGCAAGTAGATATCTTCTGTGCACCACCGAATTTATATCTTAAATAAAAACTATGTCATCTGCCTGGCCTTTTCCCAACTATGTTGGGGTCGGCTTCCAGTCGAACCGGATGCAGCTGAATATCAGTATTTTACATGGAGCGACTGCCTATCAGACTTCCACAACCCAGTAACTGGGTAATACGATACTCTTGGTAAGACTAGTTGTCAGACTTTCTGGCTTCTGACCAACAGTAACGACTGTCAAAGATCTACAAATGACAGCCGGGACCAACGGCTTTACGTGCTTTCCGAGGCACGGAGGAAACTCGCTATGGTAAATGGTCACCCATCCACAGACCAACCTCGGCAAGCGTGGCTTAACCCGGAAGATCGGTCTATGCGGCTGTAATTATTTAGCCACGAGCTCCTCTTAAATAAAAATTATGTGACGTCACTAAAATCGGGTCTTATCCTAATTAAGTAGCGCACTTCACTACGATCTATGACTCCGTTGAACTAACAAACCACGGATTAATATATTAATATTAAGCTAAGCTCACACTGCAGTTTCTAATATGGCGCGCAGATGTTCTAAGACGCATAAATCAGTATAATGACGGATATATGTGACAAGTGTATGTACGTCACACGTCATACAGAGTGATATGTCGCTCATATCATTTGCATGTGTTTATGGCATGTGGTTTGCCCATTATGGGTATTAATAACAGGGTGGTATAGAAAAAAAGAGGTTGAATTTTGAGTTAAGTAGATTTGTTAGCGGTGGGTCCTGTATCTATTACTAGTGTTGACTTGTGTTTGACTCAAAAATGAATAAAATGTTATCTACTTTCTTTTATGTTCTCTAGTTACTTAACTTACTAGCTTGAGAGTAATGAACAGAAGCCCAATTCTCGTAATTAATTTGAATTAAGACTGAGGTTGATCGAACTGAGATTAAATTATGAATTGTAAATAAATATAAAATATTTATATAAATAAATAATGTAAATAAATAATGGTATTCAGGGGCTTAATTCTCCTAAAATAAATAATGGTATTCAGGGCTTTAATTCTCCTAAAATAAATTGTTGCCAAACGCAATCGAACCACAACCGTCAGTCAGTTTTTGTTTTCGAAATCTTTCAAAATGATTGATTTTGTTTTTTGTGTCAAACAATTTGATAGCTTTTGAAATTGAGAACTGTCTGAATGAACCTCTAAGGAATGAACGGTTCGGCCTTGGTTCGGTTGTGATTTATCAAGATTTATTTTAGGAGAATTGGGCCCCTGGTACACTTAAAGTTCGGTCCGGTTGCAGTATCATTTCAATCTATCTCGAAATAATGTCAATTCAGTTAACTTAAAATCTATTACCGATAGCATACCGCAGTTAAATACTAAAGTTCTAGAAATAAATGAGAATTCCAACTTGTCAAAATGGCTCAGTACATAATGTAACCAGAATACCCTTTTGGCTTCAGTTAACTCATTTCAGTCATCTCATTTCAATATAATCTCACGTTTGACGTTGTTTGTTAACGAACAAGAATACCATTTGTCATATTCATGAGATTGAGACTACACTGAGACTAGATCGAAACTATATTTTGAACGTTTTCAATCACGAGAATTGGCCTTCAGCTATATGATATGCATTATTTCCTATATTGTTCTCACATAACTTTTATCTCAACTTTGTATAAACTATACTAGACTGTACTATAATATCATTTTAAAAGAGTATTTAGTTTCTTGTCGATGCTTCTCCATAGGAACAACTTTTTGGAACCGTGCTAATAAAATTCTCGACATTTGTACTCGACGAAAAACTTTTAAATCTTGAATTTACAAACACGATTACTAATTGATATCGATCAGATTTTTCTTTGATCATCTTATATCTTTCCATTGATCAGCTCTGTAATGCAAAATATAAATTTTAACCCTTAATTGTAAGGTTTTAAGAAAAAGTAAATAACAAATCCATTTGGCAATTTTTATGTGTGAAAATAAAAATTGTAAAAAATTATAATATTGGCAGGTTTAAAAATAAAAATCCAACGAGGAGGTTTTCGCGACATATTCCACAAAAGTTGATCGAAAATATTCCCTTAGCCTTATTATTTTATTTATTTATTTACTTATACTTTCGCACATAATTTGTACAGAGGCGGACTTAATTCCATAGGCATTTTCTACCAGTCGACCTTAGGGTGATGCAGAAAAAACATGGTAGGTGCACTAAAAGAGCTAGGTGATGTGATACGCTATTAAAAATAAACACAAAGATAACTAAAACATTTTTGCAGTAATATTACCTACATACATATAAGACATCTACGTACATTTGATATGTATACATACTTATGCATAAATAAATATATATAAATAATTTATTATACAATACCAACAAATATAAATAAACAGATAGGTAAATCATCAGCGCTGTGATGATTCTGCCAATTCCTTGTGAAGATGTTCACGCTCTTTAATTAAATTATTAAAGGTTAAACCAATGACAGTCACTTACTAATCAATCTTACATTAATGGTTCGGCGATACCCACAGTTCTAAGGAACTCCACACTATATCTGTTGCTAACCTACCTATCTGGGATGCATGAAAAGAGCCTCCACGAGTGACGATACTAAAGTACGTCCGGCGCATCCTGGGCGGTCAGGTCCGCTACCAACCTTGCTGACTTACCAATCTTTTCATCACGGTATGACCTATTCCTACGATAGAAGAAGATCTACCTGTCTTTATCTTCTTGTTATTTCTTACGACACTAACCTACAGAAATATGGAGCAGCCTTATTCTCAGTGACGACTGCACGGCAAAAATGAAACGTAAGAGGCCGAAATAACATCACAAATAAGCCGACACACATTTCATTAGTAAAACACACAAAAATCAAAACAAAAGACACCGATCCTATGCTTATCTGACGACGCAAACATTTCAGAAACCTCACTTGAAAGTTAAACTCTCTTTAAGTCACCGCTGCCACAATAAAAAAGGAAAGAAGGTCAATTAACTGGAATAAAAAAAAAACACTTTAAAAAAAACGATTAAAATACATAAATACAATATTACAAAATTAGCAGTTTCAGATGTCCGTGCCTTCAATTTGGTTGAGCGTAGATTAGCATCGATTTCTGGAATGGCTAATTTTATATTATTATTGCAAATGTTTTTAGGTTTTTTTAAAGTTTTTTATTTTTTGAGGCCTTAATTAAAACATGATTACAATTAAAGACGTTGCTCGCAATGCAAGCACATTATGTACAATGTTCGTTTTTGAATAATTCTATTTTCTATGTCTGAAAAGATCTTCACCAAATTTGAATGGGACCATCTTGGGGAAAAAAACTCTTTCAAACATAAAATTAATCATCCATATACGTCCGAGTTATGCGTCATTGAGGAGTTTCGTTGTCCATTTCCGAAGGTCTTCATCGGGTCTTTAGCAAATTTAAAAACGAATCACGTGGCTTCCTCTTACAAAAAGTAGTGGGACGCGTCTCCGTAAATTGAACGCACTGTACTAGGTATCATAAAATAACACATTAAAATATGAAAAGTTACCTAAATTTTAGTTAATTAGATAACAAGATACCTACTACATATGCGCTTTTCGCTAAATTAGTTAGATTAGGTAATTAACAAAAGTTTAGGTATTTGTGTGTAGTATCGGTATAAAATTGCAGTCTTGAAACATTTATGTCGCTCCCACTGATAATTCAGCCCTCATCAAGCTGTCTCCCTCCCAATATCCCGCCAGCAATTCCCTAAACCGTGGTCCCCATTGGCTGGAGACCGTTCAAGTCTCGCCATTAACTGCCCGGGTGCGTAGAAACGATCCACAAGGATCATCTACAAGTAGTCTAAGAGAAAAAAAAAAACACTTACCTATTTCGCAAATTGCTCACGTGTATCTAGTAAACCTTCTGTATTGTCTATTTGGTGGTAAAGCTCTTTTCAACTCACCGCGGCGCCTGCGCATTCTGTGTCAACATGCGCGCGCATCTTAAACAGCTATTTGTTTAGCAATTTTATTCTTTTATGTTTTGATTATGTAGAAATTCTATGATAAGCTTGTGTCAAAATAGCTACGTGGCATAGTTTTTGAGTGGTTTAAGGGATTTTGCGTATAAAGTTGTGCTAGTGCGCATAAAAGTACCTACACGAATAGCAAAACTGTTTTAGAATGAGGCTACACTTAGCCGTGACGCGATGTAAACAAATGTATTAATATTTACGTGTGCGGTAACAATATACGCGACAGCGATTTTTGGTGTATAGTGGAACCACATACATGACTATTAAGACATTTGTTATAATCGCTAAGTGTACCCTTGGTCCATTAAATGTGGAAATCCGAATTTTATTTTATTTCCTCTAGAATACGCGGAACGACTGGTTGCACAAAAGTACAGTATGTTGCACAAAATTATTAGAATGACTTCACCACCGCGTTAACAGAGTTGACATCAAAAGTATCGAGAATCATAGCAAAACGAGTGTGAGTCACTGTCAAAATTGCAACTCGCACTCGCGAAATTCTTATACCGCCTTCCTACGGTGCGTGATAGCGCGCACCACGATGCACGAGCTCGCACCGATGCACCATGGGAAGAGACTCGTCCGTGGTAACGCGGACGCGTGCGGAGCGGTGCGCCGTATCCACATCACACACCCTCATAATTTACGTGATTTTAGGGATGATATCACGCACAGCCGCCTAGCCGGTGCGCGCAACCACGTACCGTGGGAAGTCAGCTTTAGAACAACCAATCACGTGCGTTAACGTTCTCACTTGCGAACGCTAGTAGACGCGTCGATGATCGTTGAGACGTAAAAAACTCGCACTCGCAAATTGTGTTTCCCATTTGTCACTAGGTGGCGCTGTTTGATTCTATACAAATAGTTAACGTGATAGAATATTTAGAAAAACTCGCACTAGGCACTCTGTTCCCGATAGTCGTTAAGTTGTATGCGTTTAGTCAGCTCGCGAAATTCAAGATTTTTTTTGAGTAATTTTTTTATTTATCCTCATTACTGAACATCTTTATGACATTATTTTATTATTAGCGCAGACAAAATATTGCATTGTGTTGATGTGTGTATTCGTTTACCTTTTAAAACGACACATTTTACTGTAATGGCGTCAAATAGGAATTAAACAAAAAAAAAATTCGACTCTTTGCTCATGTTTTTTTTTGGGACATTTTCTCTACAACATCCTCTAGTCCCAAACTAAGCAGAGCTTGTACTATGGGTACTAGACAATGGATATAATACTTAAGTATATACTTTTTTTTGTAAATACATAGGTACTTATAATACATCAGAAACACCCAGACCAACACAAACACTTACGAGTATGTTCATCACATAAATATTTGTGTTCTGTGGGAATCGAACCCACGACCTCGTGATCAGCAGTCCGACACTCGAACCACTAGACCACAGACGTCGTCAAGATCGTTTAAAGGTGCGTACATATTATATAACATAACATGTTATAAAACGTTTTTAAATAACATGTTTCAGTAATGTGGAGACTGAATGTTATAAAACATGTTATAACAACAAACGTGTTATATAACATGTTATTAATATTTACAGTAATGTCACAAAACTAGGACGAACCCAGCATTTACGTTTTTTTCTTTTGTTATTTAAAAGTACAACAGTCGCTGCTGCAGCTAGCAAAACGTCCTCTCGTGTCGACATTTTGAACAGCATTGCAGAACGAAAAACGACAATGTTATATAACATGGTTATATTGCATTGTTATTCTAATGTGTACAGTATTGTTATATTTTGCAATGTTGAAAAACAATGTTACATATTGTGAACGTGTATAAAACACAAGTTACACAACATGTTACATAATCTGTACGCACCTTAAGAAGGTAAACATATCAATATAATGCAATATTTTGTCTGCGCTTATGAGTATATTACATTTTAAGATGTTCAGTTTTTGCGTCAAATACAAAAAAGTTTGAATAAAATGAATTTGGCGAGCCGACTGATTGCATTCACCCAAAAAAAAGTAATTCTTTAGGCATGTGATGTGATGAGATTGATTTTAATTCCCAAAGTCGTTTCCTACAACACCTAAACTTACTTAATTGCCTTATATTTAAACAAACTTTAAAGTAAACTACAACTAATTAGCAGCTACTAGCATAAATCGACAAATTCATTCCTCAGACTACTGGCACCCAACGCGGGACCAATCCAACTCCCGACGCAATACTAAAAAAACTTGTACAAAGATTCAAGAATTAAACAGTTCTCAAACTTACAGAACACAGAGCCAAATAAATTTATTTTATTTCCCTACCCCCGTCGGAAAAGTATTTGAATCACTCCGCCCTGCTATTAGAATGATCCTGTGTTTTTTTTCCGTTGTTCATTTCTTTTTTCCAAGTCGGTTAAGCAAGGGGCAATAAATTTTACAAGTACCTACAATTCGAGTAGGTATATGTACGGAGTTATTTACTGATTTTGTTAGGGTCGCGTGATGATATTTTTATTTAAGTAAATGTGAGAGTTTGTTCAGTTGCCGGCAGTTTGGTTGTTGATTTAATATAATGAGGGTAGTTCTAAAGTATTTGGGAAATATTAGCTTATCCGTTGTGTAGTCATGAGTTAGTGTTATTAATGTTTGTGTGACGTTTAACGTCATATTTGGAGTATCTACATAATTATCAGATTTTACCTCTTTAGAAATAGTGTTTATTTATTTATTTTATATTGTATGTTCCCACAACACTTAACAAGCGATAAATTAATTAGGACAACAAAGTAAAAAGGTAGAACTTATTACTTAAAAAATCTCTTCTAGCAGACGTGCGAGAGGAGAATTTAAAACAAGAAATGTAAACAAGTCTGTAAAACAAAAGAAACATAAATATATACAGACACAAAGAACCACATAAATACAAAAAGATATACAATGAACTTACATTTATCGCATAAAATACAATAAACAGGCAGTTATAAATTGCATACAAGAGCAATAAGTTAGTGTTTTCGCAACAACACGCTTTTTTTTTTAAATTATTTTTGATCTACTGGCTGACCCGACAGACGTTTTCCTGTCTTACTAAAATCCCATAGAATAAGAACGTTTAGTTTTTCCCGAATTTGACAATTTTCCGGACGGCTTTTTTAATTTTCCTTTCCATAAAAATCAAATTCGGATAATTAGGAAAATTTCTAAAAAAAATAGCCAGTTCGATCCAGCCGTTCTCAAGTGAAGCGCTTACCAACGAACAGCATTTAATTTTTATTTATTGTATAAATAGATAGATTGGGACGAAGAACTTAATTTTTAACCGACTTCAAAAAGGAGGAGGTTCTCAATTCGGTTGTATTTTTTTATTTTTTTTATGTTTGTTACCTCATATCTCCATCATTTATGAACCGATTTGAAAAATTCTTTTTTTGTTCGAAAGGGTATACTTTCCGATTGGTCCCATATAAATTTTGTTATGATTAGACCATGAACTTCAGAGATATGGAACGGAACTCCTCATCGGATCAAAGCAAAATTCTCAAATTACTAATATTGCTTTGTTTTTATTTGTTGTTGGAAACTGACTACTGGAGGGGGTGCGTGTCCCCCCCTCCCCCCCTTTGGAATGTTTTCATATTATATTGTGTAAGGTATCATTTGAGAGGACTTTTTATGCTCGACTACGTCAAAGCCAAAAAAAAGGGTTATGAATGAGGGGGTTAAAATTATGACACTAAAACGTATTTAATAATAAAAAAACTTAAAAAAAAAGTAAAAACCGACTTCAAAGAAATACTAAAAGGAGTAAAATAATTACCGTAATATAAAATTAACAGTTTCAGAAGTCGGTGCAACTCTACACTGAAGCAAATAGACGCCACCGACTTCTGAAACTGTTAATTTTATATTACGGTAATTATTTTACTCCTTTTAGTATTTCTTTGAAGTCGGTTTTTACTTTTTTTTAAAGTTTATTTTTAAGGGCTATCGCATTTATTTGCTTTTACAATACTCTACCTAATATATTTTTCACACTTCACTTTAAAGACATCTCTAAAAAAAACGCATTCGCGTTAGTTCCTATAATAAGTTTAACCCAGCGACCGCGTAAGGTGTCCCAGACCTGTTGTTGAGTGTGTAACTTGCCTTAGCCCCACACTCTCATATTCGTCAATGGTCTTTTCATAAATATGCAACACCGCAGGACGGTTGTGCATGGTGTTGCTAGAACAAAAATAGTTTTTGGTAAAACTACGAAAACGAAAATCATAAAAATAAATTACACTGCTGGGTACAGAACTGAAAAGACAGAATTTCATAACGTAAAATGAAAATCGGTATTTTTTACACTATTTTAATTGTTTATGTAGTTATTTTACAATATTTTAATTATTTACATACTTATTTTACAGTATTATAATAGAAAAAAGAATGAAAAGAAAGAGAAAATATTTTTTTAGACTCGCACAGGCATTTACAGAAATAAAACAATACAAAAAATAATTAGGCTACTATTAATCGTTTACATAGTGATTTTACACTATTTTAATACTTTACACACTGGTTTTACACTATCTTAATTATTTACATTTTGATTTTACACTATTTTGATTGTTTACATATAATACATATTTTTGCAGTTTCGTGATAAAAAATTAAGAAATTAAGTACAAAAAAAACGATGTCCTAAGTAACAAAATTGTAAATTAAAACACGATTGTTTCACATGACACTTGAGTGATTTTACTAAATACTTTACATACTGGTTTTACACTATATTAAATGTTTACATTCTGATTTTACACTATTTTAATTGTTTACATACTGAGTTTTGCAGTTTCATGATAAAAAATTAAGAAATTGCATAAAAAAACTATGTCTCACATGACACGTAAGAATTTGAATTAAGTAATTTTTGTTTTAAATCATCTCCTCATTTTTCCTTACTCCTTTTACTGAAAAGCAACATCAACAATCTCCAAAATCGAAAAACAAACCCTTCAATACCAAACACTGGCAACCCAGCCAGGTCCTCCCCCCTGATTGTACCTAAATAATAAATTCAATTTGCTGGGCCGGCCCATCAAATACTTTGCTCGTGATAACCTTCGTCCAACGCGCGGATGTTAGAAGTAATGGCGTTATTTACAGAGTTGCAATATGCTAAGATGGTAGGCTGCCACATTAACAAGTCAGGAGATGGTTGTGTTTCGCCGGAATAGCGGAAAGAGTGGAGCAGCGCGTGAAGGGTTGTTTCAAATAAATCAAATCAAATTTATTCGTAAATGTAGGTTCCAATACAATAGGATGTTATAATAAGATGGTCAGTTCGCTACATTTTGCTCAAGAGCATACAAATAATAATAAAGTTAGTGCTGTCGAAACAACAGACACACATTTAAAATGAAATAACTCAATTACTTACATAACACACAATTCCTTACGTACAATCACCTGACCTGACACACAATCACCAATGTCAAAATAATAATAATATAAATGTAATATTGTAATAATCTTTATATAGTATAGATCGGGGTTGGCGAACCAATGGTACGCGTGCCATAAAATATAAAAAACATTATTTCATACAATGCATGCGATGAGAACGATTATGGGCACTACATTAATGAGGCAAATAATCGAAAAAAAAAAGTTGTAAAAAACATGACTATGGTTATCAAAAAATTTATTTAGCATGTCATGGCCTTGTCAAACTTTTTTTTTCTATTGGCTCCTTATGTACTCATAGATTCAGCGTACCGTCTTAGATTAGCGATATTTTGCTGACACCTGCTAGCCATGCGCAGAGATAAGCCAAACATTATCTCGTCTCGGGACGAGATAATTCAACGACAAAATTATCTCGCGCTGTGTATGTTAGCTCGACTGGTTGGGTAATTTTGTAGCGAAATATTCACAGAAATAGTTAATTAGCAGTGGCGAATTATTCGCTAGGTAAAAGAGATATAATGAAACAAAGTCACGCAAAACCTTACAATTTTATCTTCGTTTAAGAAATATTCAGCCCAATAAATCATCTGATCTACAAAAAGCTTAGCTACAGGATTACAATCCAAAACAAAATCTCCATACAAGCGACTCCATAGTTTTCGGTAAGTAAATTTTTACGACAGCAACGCGGCTCTCTTCGCCGTTCTAGTGGCCTCTCACAATTCCGCACCGCCTGGCCGGGCTGTTAAAAACGCAATGAATAATTATTTCGAGACCCTGCCCGCACCTTTTTGGCAAGACTTAGGCTTTCATTGCTTCAATTTGAAGGCTCTGATCATTTTGATTGACAAGTTTCGTTGAAGAAATTTGAATTTTTCATGCATTATAACTAGAGATCAGATATTCGGATGCATATTCACCTAAACTTGAGATGTTGGCTAATATGGAACGCGCTTTTGTATCGAAAAATCCCGCGGTTTCGGGACAATTATTTTAATTTATGTTTCTTTTTGTTTTATCTAACCCATGGGGTGCATGAAAAGAGCCTCCACGAGTGACGATACTTAAGTACATCCGGCGCACTCTGGGCAGTCAGCCTCGCTATCAACATTGCTGACTGGCTAATCTTTTCACCACAGCATCAGCTATTTTCGTATAGCTCGTGCTGACACGAGAGAAGAGAAGAAGAAATCTAACACACACCATTCTTCTTCTTACACTCTACATACACACTGTTTGCGATAACGCAAATAAAACGTTGGTTTTGTGATAATTAAAATTTGTAATTAATTTAGTGGGTTTTCACTTGGTACAGTAGATTTGAATATGAATTTTGTACAGTGTGTCTGTGGTCGGTAGAGAGAGTATCATAGACTATACATAGAGTAGATATCATAGAGTATACATAGAGTGAATGAACGTTTGGAATCTGACATAGTGTTGTGTGACGTGTGTGTAGAGTGGTAAGGTGGTGTGTATGGCTCGATACAAAAAAAATATTACTGTCGGAGATGTGGTAAACACGGCGTAGACACACACAATCATATTTGCATCGGGGGTTAAACTTTAATTTTAAATAATTATGCAATCCAAGAATACCGGAGTTTTTTTTTTAAATAGGTAAATCATTTTAAACTCTCCATCACCGTAATTATAGACACAATAGATAAGACAATTAAGTGTCGTCCTGGGACGACGGGCGGTATGCAACCGGTTAAGATGTCTCTTCCAGTTGCAGTTCAGTTCCAGGGGCCTAATTCTCCTAAAATAAATCTTGAAAAATCACAACCTAACCAAGGTTCATTCAAACAGTTCTCAATTTCAAAAGCTGTCTTATTGTTTGACACAAAATCAATCATTTTGAAAGTTTTCGAAAACAAAAACTGACTGACGGTTGTGGTTCGATTGCGTTTGGCAACAATTTGTTTTAGGAGAATTAGGCCCCAGTTATGCATTCCCGGTGTTCTTGGCATCCCGGGTTTTTACTTACAAAAAATATATTTTAAGAAGCCGCTTCCATACTTTCGAAAAAAATAACTTTAGGTAAATATGCATCCGAATATCCAATCCCTAATTATAACAATAATAGTAGACCTTGTTATCACATTATTTGTACCGTTTCCGCTGTATATTAACTCGGTACTGAAAACAGTATTCAAGCTAGCCCTGTAAGTTTTAAAATAAACTTTTAAGCTCGACTATACACCGAGTCCGAGGTACCCGAACGATTTTAATCATCGATTCCGATGCCTAATTGGAGAAGTAAAGTTAGGATATAGTTTGACAAACAAAGCTTAATTTTCGAGATATTAATTACACAAGGGAACAGCATTTTTGTTGCATGAAATATTTTAACTAATGTTATACATTTTCAGGGTTCTGATTTTAGATCTGAAGTCACATTTTTTGTATCAGCTTTAGTTTTTGATATAATGAACACGTGATTTTCAAGTTTTTTTTTATTTATTGATTTGAAGGTTCCCGCTAGATCATTGGTATTTGATGCTTGGAATAGAATCTTTTCTTATTCGCCCATAATCTCGAACCCTCTGCGCATGTTTTACATACCATCTAAGGCACCCAGTACTTCTCGCGGGTGTCCAAAGGAAATCCAAAGTAATCGAAAGCGCACTGGGGTAGACATACCATAATAGTGTAATATCTCCCCAAGGTACCTATAACCTGGACTTAATGGTCTCAAATCGCCAATCCGCAGTGAGCGAGCGTGGTGATCAATGCTCATTCCTTCTCTGTATGAGAAGAGACCTTTGCCCAACTGTGGGACAGTTACAGGCTAATATTTATAAGCCCAACATACACATCGATGTAACTTATTAGTTGTGTCGTACTGTACTGTCTTTTTTACGTAAAATTAGATCAAACTCATACCCATTTATAAACTAAAAATATGTAGCAAAATACAGATTTCCAAAGCTGCAGCAACCCGCCACAAGATGGCTCCTCAGCTGAGGCGCTATAAATCTACAACTTTTGCCAGGGCGCGACATAAATCAGACTGATGTATTAGTGTTGCAGAATTAAAAATATAAATGTTGATCGCGATTTACGACTTTTGATTAGATTGGATTCTTTGAGTTTAGGGGTAAGCAGGTCTCGTAGTTGTAATGACGAAAACTTGTTTTTTAAAAATTACAAATGATTTGTATCACTACGCAGTATATAACAAAGTCGCTTCGCGCTGTCTGTCTCATTCGCGCTCCGACACTCGCTGAGGACGGACGTGCCGCAACTCGCGCTGCGTACTTTCTCGACGTGCTCGCTCACGAATATCGCTACGCCCTGCCGTAGTGTTCTCCACTTCACGAATATAAGTTCAAAAGCTGCCTTTTTCAAGGCGGTGGCTGAACGCCTATTTCTTTGTCAAACGCGTGTGCCCCTTCAGGGAAAATCCACAGTTTCGTGGTCCTCGGCTGATACTTTGCAGTGTTAACGAAACCGAGCGGGTGTTGACCCAATACACCAGCTGCGCCCCTTCAGGGCAAGGCGAAAATTGGAAGGAGCTAGTACCACCGGCCTTGGGGGGTCTCCTAGTCGACGCTAGCTCTAACCCCGTTCTCTCCCATCTAGCACTCTCTAGTATTGCACCTCACTAGAGACTTAGGAACCCGTTCGCACAATAAGACTGGCGACGGGATTACAAGCTTAGGGCTCACCAATAGGCACTCAACCTCCCTGTCTATACCCGACAGGGAGGGTTTTCACACAACCCGGGCCCATCCAACCCGGGGCCGCGTTTTTAAATTAAATTGTTAGGATCTATAGGCCGTTACTAAAAATAGTCGCGTACATGTGCGCGCCGCGTTTTTATTAAGCTTATCCTCCATTTTTACACACGGCTCAGGCATCTTTTCCGAGATGTCTGACGCTGTGTTATTAGCGTTCTTCCGGGAACTTTTAAAGGACCCCGAATTTATTGCCAAATACGGCGCTCGAATTCCTAGTAGTGGGCCCATAAGGCACACTACTAACCCCTTGTCGCCCACCTGCGATAACGACACTGATTATTTCGGCGAAGGAGAGCCATTGTTCGACGAGAACAATGGCATTCCGAGCCTTTTATCGCTTCCGCCATTCTCTCCCGGTCCATTGTCTCCGCAGACAATAGAAATTCCGCACCTGCACTCTGCAGCTGCGGGTTCTGAGAACCAAAATACCCCTGCCCCGTCCCTCCGCCATGTTCTTGAGATGATGTCATCCATGGATACGTCAGAGCCCCACTCCCCTGAATCTGACATCGAATCAGAATCCTACTCGTCTGCTTCTTCCTCCGAAGGCTATACTACCGTAGCCGGAAAGGGGAAAAAGCGTGCCCGCAAATCCAAAGCGGCCTCCTCCAGCCAAGTCCCGGCCAAAACCCCCAAGACAACCGTTGCGACCCCCGCGTCGGCTGCCTCCCATAGTCCCGTCCCGACTACCTCCCCGCAGGCCAGTCGTCCCTCTTCTCCCCGCCCCGTCACCGGCTCGAAAACCTCGGCTCCGAGGAAAGAGCCCTCTCCTCCGCCTCTGTACATTCAGGACAAGGCGAAGTGGACAGATGTGTCCAAGATGTGTGTTGATCGCAAGATCAACTATCTTAGCGCCCGCACCACCCAACAGGGCATTAAAGTCTTAGTACCCACCTCCAAAGACTTCCGCGATCTTACGCGTATGCTCAGAGAAAAAAGTGTGTCGTTCCACACTTTTGCCCTTCCTGATGAACGACTTATCAGAGTCGTTATCCGCGGCATCCCCAAGGAGATTGACTCCGACGCCATCCTCAGCGACCTTAAGTCGCAAAACATCCCCGCCTTGGAAGTCCACCGCATGCACCGCGGCCGCGGTGGCACCCCCTACGACATGGTCCTCGCAGTATGCGAGCCTTCAGACGAGTCTAAGGCCGTCTATAATATTAAGACCTTATGCCACCTGTCTGGCATAAGCGTCGAGCGCCCCAACAAGTCCGGTCCCCCTGGTCAATGTCACCGTTGCCAGCTTTATGGCCACTCGCAGCGTAACTGCTATGCGAAACCCAGGTGCGTCAAGTGCCTGGGCGACCACGGCACTAGCGACTGCGAACGCCCAAAAGATAGGTCCCTATGCCTTGAGCCCCCTAGTTGCGTTTTATGCGGCGAGTCTGGTCACCCGGCGAATTATCGCGGGTGTGCCAAAGCGCCAAAACAGCGCAACCCTAAGCTGGCTAAACGCTCAGCCGACCGTCACCAAAGAGAGAGTCCCTCCACGGCTCCCCCTCTTTCTTCCCAACTCCCCGCCCGCCTCAGTCCCCAAAGGCCGTCCCCATGGAACGCGCTGAACCATCAGCAGGCGTTCCCCGCCTTAAGGCCCACTACCCAGTTGCCCCAGCAACAGCAACCAACCACAAGACCCCCAATCCCGGCTATCCCCGCCCTGATGAGCTCCACTATCCCCGCTCCCACTATAGTGCTAGCTGCTTCACAGCCTGCACGTAGTCCCCCAACATCACAGACTGCCCCCGCACCCGCCCCCGCACTCGCCCCCAGGCCAGCGCCGACAGCGGTTGCTCCCTCCACTTCCCTCTCGTCCACTAAAGTGCTCCTTAGGGACACGATCCCCAGCCTTATCCAAACCCTCTCCTCCTGCAATACGCAGTGGGCGAAAAACATAGTCTCCGCTTGGAACGCCTCTCAAGGCGATCCAATCGCTCGCATCAATGTCCTCTGCGAACTAGATGACATAGTCATTTTCCTCATCCAATAAATTCCAATGGATACAGAAAGCTGTAGAATTAAGCCCCGATCCCTTAAATTAGGCTTCTTCAACGCTAACAGCGTTAACGGTCAACGAGATGAGATCGCAATCTTTTTGCGTGATCATCAAATTGACATCTTCTTAGTGCAGGAAACGTTTCTCAAGCCCCACAACAGGAACCCTGGAATTGCAAACTATAAATTAGTTCGCAACGACAGGACCCGTAGTAGGGGCGGTGGTACTCTCATCTACTACAAACGTTCCCTGTACTGCACTCCCTTAGACCCTCCCCCTGGTCTCCAATTCCTGGAAACTTCCATATGCAGACTAGGCATGACAGGACACCAGCCGATCACAATCGTCTCGGTGTATAATCCTCCCTCCAGTAATAAGATCCAACTCCGGAGCGATCTTAAAGCCCTCTTTGACCTCGGTGGAGGTTCCGTTATCATAGCGGGCGACCTCAACGCCAAACATCTCTCGTGGTGTTGCAACTCCAACAATCACGCGGGTCGTAACCTCGAAGAGTTGAGCCCGGAGCTCGAATTCGACGTTATCGCCCCGATGTGTCCCACTCACTACCCCCATAACCCTGACCATCAGCCCGATGTCCTCGACATAGCGCTTCTAAAGAACGTAAACCTCGGTCTACGCTCTATAGAGACGCATGAAGAGCTAGACTCCGATCACCGCCCCGTAGTCCTTCACCTAGGTCCCCGGGGTGGTCCCCCGGATCCTGGTCAACCCGCCCCGACCAAAACTGTCACGGACTGGGGAAAACTAGAGGAGCGCCTCAAGTCTTCCTCGTCCGTTCACTTAGATTCCATCCCCGACGATATCATTACGATCGCCGACACGTTGGGCGCGATCGACTCCCTCACCAGTCACGTACAGTCCGTGGTGAACGAGTGTTCACGGCAGGTTCCAGCGGTGGACGAACACCGCTGGAAGCTGCCGGACGATGTGCGCGAACTGCTGACGGAGAAGAACGCGTCCATCCGTGCCTATGACTCTTTTCCCTGCGAAGCTAACCGCGCCCATATGC
Source organism: Amphipyra tragopoginis (assembly GCA_905220435.1). Lineage (NCBI taxonomy): Eukaryota > Metazoa > Arthropoda > Insecta > Lepidoptera > Noctuidae > Amphipyra > Amphipyra tragopoginis. The sequence continues at coordinate 2,175,106 of HG992004.1, read as the reverse complement.
GTTCTCTACAGCGTGCTGTAAAGAAACGTGTACGGGAGGTTCGGGAAGCCCGCTGGGACAAGATGTTGAGCGACTTAGAGCCATCCCATCTGGCCTTCTGGCAATTGCAACGTAATCTGAAATCCGATTGTGTAGCTTCAACTCCCCCTCTCAATCGTCCGAACCAAAGGCCGGCCTTTGAAGACGACGAAAAGTCCGAATGTCTAGCCGACAGTCTAGAAGCCCAATGTACTCCCAGCACCCAACCCGCAGACCCGGTCCATCTTTCCAAGGTGGATCGCGAGGTCGAACGTAGGGCCACCCTCCCACCCGATGAAGACCCCGACGAACCCTTACCCCCCATCACCGCAGACGAGGTCCACACGATAGTGAGGAAACTCAAACCTAGGAAAGCCCCCGGCTCAGACGGTATCACCAATAAGGTGATCAAACACTTTTCCGCCCCGCTCATAGTCCTCATGACCGCCATCTTCAATGGCGCTCTGAGTAATAACATCTTTCCGCAAGCTTGGAAACAAGCCACCGTTATCGGTATCCCCAAACCCGGCAAACCCAAGAGTGAGCCCACTAGTTACCGCCCCATCAGTCTTCTCAATGTATTTGGGAAAATCTATGAGCGTCTCATTTATATCCGTTTAAAGGATTTCGCTGACTCCCGTAAACTCATCCCCGATGAACAGTTCGGTTTTCGAACCCAGCACTGTTGCATTCGACAATTGCACCGCATTGTCGAACACATTAGCTCCCGTTTTATGCGCTCGTACAAAACGGGCATGCTCTTCTTCGACGTAGCGAAAGCCTTCGACAAGGTCTGGCACAACGGTTTATTATACAAACTGTACCAATTCAACGTGCCGGACCGTCTCGTGCTCATCATTCGAGACTTTCTGTCGGATCGCTCCTTCCGCTATCGCCTAGAAGGCACCCTCTCTTCCCCTCACCCCATTCGCGCAGGAGTCCCTCAGGGCTCCGTGCTATCGCCCCTTCTGTTCACGCTGTACACCAGCGACATTCCCAAACGTGGCTTGGCCAAGTTGGCTCTCTTCGCCGACGACACGGCTATCTACTATTCCGGTAGGAGTCTCGATAGCATCTCTCGAACCCTTCAAACCGCAGCCAACGCCCTCGGGGTCTGGTTCCGGAAATGGAGAATAGAGGTGAATCCCGAAAAGAGCGCAGCCGTTCTTTTCGAGAGACATGGTGATTCCCACACCCACATCCGTCCTGTCCTCATGTTCAGCAAACAGATCCCTTGGGAGATGAAAGCCAAATACCTGGGGGTTATCCTCGACCACCATCTGAGTTTCCGAGACCATATCAAAGCGGTGCGCGCTCGCGCTGCTTTCGCTGTCGGTCGCCTCCACCCCATCCTTAGAGCGCGCAGTAAATTGTCACTTAGAAATAAGCTGAGAATCTACGTGACGTGCATCCGCCCCATCTTGACTTACGCTAGCGTCGTGTTCGCACACGTTAAGCCTTGTCGCTTCAAATCCTTCCAAACCCTCCAGAATCGAGTGTTGCGCAGAGCCGCGGCTGCCCCGTGGTTCATGCGTAACGTCCAACTCCATCTCGATCTAAAAATGCCAACCATCAGGCAATACCTCAAACGCATTTCCAAGCGTTACTTCGACAATGCCCCCCGCCATCCGAACCCCCTAGTCGCCGCAGCGGCGGACTACAGTCCCTCTCTCATAAGTAAAGTTCGCCGTCCCAGGCACACACTTTTAGAACCCGACGACGAAATAACCCTCCTCCAGGAGGCGAGTAAATCGACCAGCACACTACACAACGTCCGCCGCCGTCCGGCATACCGTCCTCGCCGACGAGGCCCGTCGCGACGTCCCACCGCCGCCGGTCACGATCCACCGAGCTCTCCCGTCGTAGAGCCGGTCGTCTCTTCAGACTCCGCATTCACACCGATAATTCAGCCCTCATCAAGCTGTCTCCCCCCCCTATGTCCACGCCAGCAACGCCCTAAGCCGAGGTCCGAGTCCCACTAGGGGTCGCCCTTAGTGCTGTTGTTGCAGGTAGTCATGATGTTAGTGTAATACAAGTAGTTAGCTTAGGTTAAGTATTTTACTTCCCCCATTGGCTGGAGACCCTTCAGGTCTCGCCAATAACTGCCCGGTTACGTAGAAACCGTCCCCTAGGACGACCTACAGCAGCCAAATAGAAAAAAAAAAAAAAAAAAAAAAAAAAAAGCTGTCTGTCTCTATGTGTGCTTAGATCTTTAAAACTACGCAACGGATTTTGATGCGGTTTTTTTTAATAGATATAGTGATTCAAGAGGAAGATTTTACATTTATTTATTTATTTAAGAAACATGGAAGACTTACAGCTAAATAAACCTAGAATAACACAAATTTAGTCACCAGAGAGCCAATGACAAGTCTTCGCTTATAGAGACAGTATAAATTTTGATTTTACTATGAGCATACTGAGTACGCACGTGTTTAATAAAAGATATAACAGATTAATAAACTGTAACTAATTATAAACTAATACAAAGTAAAAAAAAAACTAAACAAAATAAAAACTACCTATTTAAAGAAATCAAGGCTTAAGCACCTTCTTGCCGATGACACACTGGTTACAAATGGATCAATACCGTGCTGCTTACACAGATTATTGAAACTTCTGCTTGACCGCACAATAAAACTATTCTGCCTGTAATTTGAAGACTAATATATGTATAATACATGCATATTATAGCAGAGAAAAACGCGGAATACGCGATAAATGACATCCACGCTGGCGAAGCCGCTGGCGACATCTATCAAATTATAAATTGTGCTCGGCTACAAACTCCATCATCATCATTCAGCTGAAAGACGGGGGGGGGGGGTTTGCAGCAATCGTCACGCTTGGCAGGCGGGTTGGCGATTTCTTTATTTTGATAATTTTGACTGCTGTAGGTGGTCCTAGGGGACCTTTCCTACTTAACCGGGCAGTTATTGGCGAGATCTGAAGGGTCTCCAGCCAATGGGGGGGGGGGGGGGGTAGAAGCAAAATACTTAACCTATGCTAACTACTTGTACTACACTAACATCATGACCACCTGCAACAACAGCACTAAGGACGACCGCTAGTGGGACTCGAACCTCAGCTTAGGGCGTTGCTGGCGGGGACTTAGGGGGGGGAGACAGCTTGATGAGAGCTGGATTATCGGTGTGACTGCGGAGTCTGAAGAGACGACCGACTCTACGACGGGAGAGCTCAGTGGGGGTTGGCGATCGCAGTATGGTTGTTAAAGTACTCAAAGAACGCTGCTGCCCATCCTCTAGTGAATCCCTTAGTCGCCTTTTACGACACCCACTGAAAGAGATGGGGTAGTGCTATTCTTTACGTCCTACACAAGACAAACTGCATGGTTATTGAATAAATTCAAAGTAGCAAAAAAAAAAACTGCTTCGTTAGTCTAGTGGTCATAAGCGCAACTGCTGAACTTGAATTTCTGGATTCGATCAATAGGTCGGGCAGTGTTATTTGGTTTTTCAGTATGGAATTTGTCAGTAGCAGCCAGGAGTCTGGTCAATGTTAATAGGCTCGCCCCTTATTACATAGGACTTAAGGTTACAATACACGGTGACAATGACATTCGATACAATGCAATCGCGACACTGAAATTAAACCAGAGCTAATGAGCAACTCAGTGAAACAGCGATGTACACACTACGACACTCGGTGTCGACACTTAGTGTCGAGTGTAATGTGTCGCCGTGTATCCTTACCATTAAACATAACAGCGAAATGAGGGTGACCTATACCTACACCTCTGCACAACTTTTCGGATAATACAGTCGTGATGATATGTTATTAAAAAATTCTAACATTTCTTGCAATATACCGTAGTTTATATCTGAATATAACCGACTAAAGATGCAAGCTTGGTATGGTTTTGTAAGTCTGCCGCGCTAACGAAGAATACAATAACTCGATTTTGGACGATTTTGAGTTATATATATATTCGGAATCAGCCAATCGAGATCTATTAAATCTCTTTATGTAACTTTTTAGAATCCTTCGTTAACTCGGTTTTTCAGTAAGGAAGAATGCAATAACTAAAACAGTTCAAGACTAAGAGCGCGTTGAGCGCGTTTTTTTCGAAAGCTGCTTGCAAAAAGTGTTTGCAAGCTGTATTTGTTTCCCGTTCAATCAATCAATACTACCACAATAGACATGCTATATTACCAACGAGACTATGTACCTACCAGATGCTTTCCTGTAGCAGCTTGTTTGCCTCCACGCCTATCAAACTTGGCATTCACTACAATAATAACCACACAACTCACGAAAACATTGCAACAATACGATATAAATTATCACCATATATCACTCAAAATCAACACGTTTTTTAAAATCTCGCGTTACAGTCAAACCCTCTAAAACGGGCATAAAAGGAAACGGCCAATAAATCAGCAACACGTCGTGCTAGACAAATAAAACATGTATGAAACAAAAAAAGTGTATATATGTGCACAAAATTCGCAAAAAGAATTACAAGCAATAACATGCAGTAGTGTTAATATTGGGTGCGTAAGAAAGCGTTTTGTTATGGGAATTTGCGTCTTATGCTGTGGTGGTAAAGGCGACGTTGATGGCAGGAGACAGCGTGGTAGTGATTTAGTCCCTATCGGCCGTCAACCTGATTAATGTCGCTAGTAAATCAGCGGATTACGACAATGCGAGAAATGACGAGTCGCGGCCGGATCGCAAGCGATACTGGGGTGTGCCGTAAGTTAAAGACAAATACGTAAGTTTTATCGTTCCTCCTTAGTAGACTGAAGTCATCTTTAAGATCATTATTTTAATGATATGAAGACATACCGCCATAAATAGTTAATGGTTATAACATGATTGCTCGGTCACGAATCATTCCCGATGTATTTAATGATATAAAAAAGTTCATGATTTAATACGTTCCAAGTACCTCGAAAATTATCATCATGAATATTGATGACACCTGTTCGTGCAGGTCACACAAGTTAGTATTTTTGTTTAGTACTATTTTCCGTGTCCGTCTCGTGTACTGCCGGACTTAAAGAATAGCACTACCCCATCTCTTTATTCTCCATCTATATATCTCTTCTATTGTCGTAAAAGGCGACTAAAGGATTCTCTAGAGGATGGGCAGCAGCGTTCTCTGAGTACTTTAACGACCATGCTGCGATCGCCAACCCGCCTGCCAAGCGTGGCGATTACGGCAAACCCCCCATTTTGGGGGAGGCCTATGTCCAGCAGTGGACGTCTTTCGGCTGAGCTATGATGATGATGACTATTTTCCGTTAACATTTTACTTTAAAATTCTTGTAAATCTCAATTTTCACTAATTTTGTAACTCTGTCATATCGTTGGCATACATAAAATCGCTTCCTCCTATCCCTTGAGACAACGAGTCACTCGCATCGAATTATTGAGTAAACACGTACGTAATCGCGCGATCGTTTCATTTAGAACGAATGCAAGGGTATCGGGAGAAATATTGCTCCGTATATTTTCTAATATGAAACTGTCAATTGCTTGTAATAGGATTTGAATTAAAAAATATAGTATTACACACATGATACAAGAAAGGTACCGTAACTTTTGCAAAGGGATACTGAGAAATCCCATTTGTCAAGACGAAAATGGTGCCGATTCTCTTGTTCACCAACTAAACTAAAATTAGAGAATTGCTATCTTTTACTAACAGATAGCGCGAGAAAAGGACGGTGATAGACAACAACTAAGTTGGAGATGTCAAATTAGTTTACGCCTTGAACTTCACCGTGTTTTTAGTCGACACGTTTTAAATGTCGTCTTTTGTATGGAACTTTTAGTTACACTTAATTTGACAGCTCTTATTTACGTATGTCTCTTTCTTATTTTATTAGAGTGAAAAAGATGGCAATAGCCTAAGTTATGTTTAGTTTGTCCATAACAGAATCGGCACCAATGTCAAATTGCCAAAATTTTCTACAAATACCATCAAATACCCTTATAATGCGACATTCATGAACTGAACTTCAATCCAGAACACAGCAATGCTACTTGGCGGCAGAAATAGACCGTACGAGCGATGGTGGTACTTCCCCAGACGAGCTCTTTTACCAAGTGCTCTACTACTACTATTGTTGTCTACTTGGGTATAGTAATTTTTATAATATTTGACTTGTTCACGTTAGACCATAGTTGCACCAGCAGTGCAATTCTGTAAGAATCTCACCTCGATCATGACTGTCAATTAGACACTTGTTGTGACACAGCGTGGATAACAAAACTACGCGTTATTGATTATACTATCGATTATTTGTGTATTATTTGCTTCTATTATTATCCATACTGTGACATTATGGACATCGAGCTAACCGTCGCTATTGAGGTGGGTTTCTTACAGAATGACACTACTGATGATAAGCGCAGACAAGGTCTAAGATGGAACACACGAATCCAAGTAACAGAGATATAGAGGGACTTTCATATACCCCTCTGACTCTCTCAAATACACGACGGAACACAGTTCTTCTAAAAGAGTAGTCAATTCCCTGAGCATTGTGGGATGCTTATTTCATCATCTGTTATTTCTCGTGTCCTCGTAACTTAGGCACAGGGTGCACCATCTGCCGATGCGTTAGGCATTTGGGGATACCAACATCCTAATGGATTTTGTGTGCTTGCCTAAAATTATACTTGAAATGTAAGGCAGACAGCGTACTGTATGGTAGAAAAAAATCATAAGCCCTTCATATATCAACATATCCGAAGGTTATATAAAGCTATCAAGGTTTTATATATCACTCATGTCTTAAACCTCATAAAACGCGAATAATGACGTCACCCGATGACAAGTTATAAATTAGTAGAAAAAAATCAACGTAACATATTTCACTTTGATTTATATGAATATATAATGAAAACCATACATTACAGACATCAGTTAATAATTTATTTAAGTTGATGTTATGGAGATAATCGGAAAATTGATAGGATAAAACCCATTTAGTTTTTGCAGAACAAGTTTATTTATTGTATGATACACAAGATTGCATATTTTACATCGTTAGGTAGGCTTTATCCTCACCATCTCTCACAACCTCGTTTCTGCATTTCGTCCTAGCCTTTCCTTAAGTATATTATTGATTCGGCTTCGGATTACCGTTTCTTTCCGACATTGCATTTTCCCAGCTTTTGTTTTACTTTTCTTATCCTCTCCCATAAAGAAAATATAACATTTACTTTCCATCTTTACTCAAAAAATAAAGAAATGTCATCAGAAGTAGAAATGCGTGACAACAAACACTTACACCAAAAAACATTATTTTTGAACTCTAATCCCTTACAACAAAATACCACTCCAATCAATCACTCATAATTGCACACAATCCATAGAAAACTAAAATAAACTCAAAAAAGTAAAAAAAAGACCCACACGTTCACAAAATCGCGTGTGTGTGCGCAACTACGTCACATTGTAACTGACAAATTGATTTATGTCGTCGAGGGGAGCACGACGAACCTAGCAACTTTGCCATAAGTCCGACTCGGATCGCTCGCCGCTACATGTTTGAAATTCGAACTTTTTGTGTTTTTAATATGTTGGTTGATGCTTTTTTGAATACACGCGAATTTTAGAAGGTTATAAGTATTTTATATGGAGGGTGTTTCAAGTCGTTTGTGGTGTGAGTTCCGACTCATCAAATTGAGACCTTTCTTGAAATCCTTACGATTTAAATCCCTTACATACACAGTAGAGGTTAATTTCTTAGCACTTGAAAAAAAAAACGAAGTACAATTTTGGAAAACTGTTGACTGATTCCCAATCTTAAAGAAGAGTTTTGGCCGAAGGGTGTCATCTGTCGTCGATTTCGCGGAAGGCTACGCGACGCCACGCAGCGCAACACGACGCCGTCACTTCGTGTAAAGTAGTTTTATACATATAATTATTATGTATTCGTTTATAGTTATACTGTTTTTATTATTTATGTATTAGTTTTCTATGGGCCAAGTTGCCTGAAATAAAGGATATATTATTATACAATGTGTCCGGTTATGTGCTAGCGATATTCTAGGTACTTATATAGCAACTATTCTTATACATAAATACACTACACACTAGGGTCCAATCCACTTCCCCGCTATTTGGCAGCCATTTTGCTTTTTTGTTGAGATCTTCTCTATCTTAAACTTATTAAAATGTGAACCCATTGTATCGTAATGTAAACGATAGACAATATTGTTGCCCTCCGAATAAGCCTACTTTTATCTAAGTAGGACCAAAATTTTGAGAGATATGACTTTTTTTGTACACAAGTACAGTATATCTCAACATAAAACTGGAAGTGGATTGGACCCTAGTGTGTAGTGTATTTGAGTACTAGAATAGTTGTTATATAAGTACCTAGAATATTGATAGTCCATAACCGGACACATTGTATATTAAAAATCTTGAAGCCTTTTATGAGTCATTAATTTATTTAGAGTATTACTAAGGAATCGAAGTAATGTTTCCATCATGCATTAGACACTCTTAGTTCATAACTATTGTAAGGTTGGCAGCGGTGATAACTTCCCAGGGTGCGCCGGACGTATTTACGTACTCGTCACTCGTACCTTTAATGCACCCCAAACGCCAAAAACGTAATAACTCACTTGATAAGTGTACAGTGTGAGTTTCATAAAGTGCACATAATTATGAAATTGGGTGGTGAAACTAGACATAATTTTATCGACGAGAATAATAATACAAAAAAAAAAACTTTTTTCTTAGTTTGTAACTATCGAAAACCACAAAAAAAAACTGATTTTCCGTTAATTCTTCCTTATTTTTAAGTGACGATAATTTTTTTAGGGGTAACTTGTATTTCTTCACCATTGCCTGTTATTTACAATTATTACTGTTTTTGTTTTAACATGATAGACAACTTGGTTCAAAAATTACAATAAAAAGTTAACTTCAAAAAAAACTTTTTTTTTTGTGACTATTATTTTTCCCTTCGATAAAATGATGTCCATATACCTACATAGTTTCACCCAATTTCATATCGTGCCTAGTAGCCAATAAGGGATAAGCACCATTTCTTGCGAAATGGCCTTGTATCTATAATTATATCGTTGGAGTCGTCTTTTTTTTTCTTTGTCGTTTGGTCTCAGTCTCATCACTCTACGACATAGTTTTTATCACTTAGGCGGTATGTAAATTAAGGTCCTTCTTTGTGTATACTTTTATTTGTAATTATGATAATATTGTTTGTGTAAATATTGAATGATAAATATTTATCATTAGCCTTCTTCGTCGTTCTCCATTCCTCGTCATAAACGAAGTTTAAACCACTCTCCTGTAAAGTTTGTAAATTCGTGGTTATCTCTTTTTGGCTGTTGGGCATTGTATATCGTCATAATTGTGTGCACTTTATGAACACTCACATTGTATACATATTTGAAACTGTGATTAAAAAATAAAATAGATTTTGGGTACGCCTATCGTGTCGTTAAAACTGAAACTATTGAATTGACATATTTAAATAATTGACATACCTGCATCTCCAATTTTTAAGTATTGAACTTGTACAATAAATATATTTTTACTATTATTTTATCTATACGTGACGGACGGACAAGTCTTATCTACTAACACTATATACCAAACATACTTAATTGGATACATTATACATTTTTATTTGAAATCAATTGACACCTAAAGTTTTATGGTATTTAAAACCATAAAACTCTTGGACAATAAAATGGTAGATTTAGTGGTCACCAACCAATCGTGTTACGTTTGGTTTATGGCCTGTGACCGTAAGGTTTTACGTCACCAATCCAGAGTGGCGTGTATCGTAAAATAGATAAATAACGATTTTGGACTTTTTATGTTTCGATAAGATACGTTTGTCATTATGACTTTATTGGTTTAATATTACAGATTCAGAGTGGAAGTTGAAGTCGATAAAGTCGGTCCCGTTTGACGGACGAATTTTATGTTGTTTTTTTAGGGTTTTTTTTTTTAATTAAAACAAATTGTGGAATCGTAAATTTTTATCTACATTGTTAATTTTAAGGTCTAATATTATCTGATCTGCATTCTTTGAAATTTTATTTAACTTAATATTCCATAATTTTAATGACGTAATTAAAATTGTCGAGTCTGTATTAGGTCTGACCTCTCAGTGTAAGGAAATCCTATACAATGCGAGATCAGCTTATACTGGAAATGTATAGCTTGATCTGTAGCCGTGTGTACATAATATTCCTTGATTCATTTTAATTCCAACAAGGTATGTATAGGTAATAGATCAAAGATTATGTCGACAGATGCCAACTGGTTGTCATAACTTATCCTCGTGTCAATATTTTTATACAATAACATTAATTTCATCAACAAAGCAAAAGCTAAACAATGTTTCGGATACAAGTTGCCCAACAAGTTTCTAAATCACCGCGTAGCAAATGTTTGTAGAGATACGTTTCGGAGCTTTTGCCATCGTCGTGAAAACGTAGGGTCGTACTAAAAAGTATAAAAAATTGTGCAAATCGTTTCTAATGTCGAACACCGTAAATAGAGAAGGTGATTTAGTCCTATTTACAGTCAGTTTCTTCATCAACAGCTAAAGTAATCAGTAAAAGTATTAACTTTTACTTGACCTTTACCGATACTACGGTAAATGTGTTTCTTCATTCAAGTAACAGCTAAAGTTAAAGTCAAAGGAGCTGCTATAACACAAACGTCGCAATTTCCCCAAAAAATCGTGTGGACCTTTTTTACAGATTTTAGCACTGCAATTTTACTGTCAAGTAGTGTCAAATGTCAAAATGAAAGTTTTTTGAGACGTTACTTTGGCTGTTACTTTTGATGAAGAAACTGGCCGTTAGTAAGGTCTAATCTACAACTTGATAAAATGACGTTTACTTTAGCTTTTACAGCAGCTTATTGAGCAGTAAAGGTTAGAGGCAAAAATAACAGTAAAAGTAACACCTAAAAGTGTGAAGAAACAAATTTTACCGTTACTTTGACTTTGTCACGTTACTTTGGCTGTTACTTTTGATGAAGAAACTGGCCGTTAGTCTAAACAAAACAACTGACACTTTAATGTAAGATAGGTATTGTTTACCGCAAGAAGTACCCGAGGATCGATCAATTACCAGTATAACCTGACCTCTCACTGAACGGAAAGTATATACAATGCCAGATCAGCTTATACTAGACTGTATAGCTTGATATGTAGCCGTGCGCCCCAACGTTTCAGAAACATGTTTCTTGTTTCTGAAACAATGTTCATAAACAAATGTTTACTTGTAAATTGCCTTTAATACAAGGTTGATGTTCCTTGATTAAATTCGTTTAGGAAATACTAGCTGCGCGTGACGAATGACCGTAGTTCCTGTTTACCCCTCTTTGACAATGTACTTGGAAGAGCGTGGTGATACTATAGGAGGTCTCATTGAAACATGTTTCATAGGAGGAAAATCGTACCTATCATATCACATTTTGTCATTGTTATGGTCAGTTGCGTTGAAAAATATTTCGTTATTTTCATTTGTACAAGGTTATTCGGAAAAGGACTACTAATCCTACTAATTCGTCAGTGCCATTGTTTATCTATTGTGTCTATACTTACAGTACTTGAGACTTTAAATTAGTAACGTTGCATATGCTTAACGTAGATTTAGTTTTTATGGATAGTTTTTAATTAATTAATTAAATTTTAAGGTTTTTGAACTACATCAATTAATAAAACATGATTAGATGATTAGTCATGTAACGTTTTGTTACATCTATCAGACTTCTAAAACCCTTTGATAAACAAGATTATCTGTGTTGTTTAGACTACAATTAAGTCTTACAAAATTCTTTATACTGTTAACATTTCACCTACACGTAAAATGTCTCCTGCTTGCCGGACAAAACACATCCCCGTCTGAAATATACGAGGACATACCAATATAATAAGCAATCTTTTACCATTTTCAATAGCAAAATGCCAGCTCGTAATATCAGATATAACCATCTAACTTAACACAACATATTATATTGAAGTACAATGTCATAAAATGGTCGAAATTACGCGGGCCCGATATCCAAAAACAATGTCCCGATCGACGTGAAACGACACCACATTTTCAACCTTAAAACCTAAACAATAAAGTCACTTTTATATGTTATAACTAACGAATGCAACTACGCGACTGAATAAGTTTTTTTCAATTATAAAAGACTTAATTTGTTAGTGGTTCAGCGAGCGATTCTAAAGCGTTACGTTAGGCGATAAGGTTGAGTTTCCATTGTATATAATAATGATATATGACCAACCAAAATCAAAAAGGTTATCCACGAAAATGTTAATATAATAGTTGCTTCAGTACTACGGGTTTTGTTGGCGTGAAGGCATAAATCAATTTTATGGCCTCATCTAAATCAAACGCGTTTTAATGGGCGTCCCCCGTCATATCATAGCGTAGTATGATAATTTACTGCTACTATGTGACGAATGTTAGAAATAAAGGCCCCTTCGACCGACCCTCTCCCCCTGCTCCCCCCTACGTCGTAGGGATTAGTTTTATGCCCTAAACCGTTGTCGTAAATATGTCAGCCGTATCTCGGGAGCTGTGTCGTATGAGATAATTTTTGAATTTACTTATTATAAGTTTTTGAAGGTTTTTTGGTTCATAGAGGTATAGTAGTGAACTAAGTAAAGGAGAATGACCAAAAGTGGTACCAAAAAATCTCATGCATCAAGATCAAAATATTATAGTAATTATTTTCATATTTTTTTACGACATTACGCGTCGGGAATTTGATTTTTGAACAGGGAATTTAATTTAAACTAAAAAAGTGTTGGTATTGTTTTATTCCATTTACATGACGTTCCGTTTCACATGATTTATGATAACTATAACCTTGAATTTTGAAAGTGTCATGATCACATCATTCAAAAACATGTAAAATAGTATATTTTGCCGATTCTACATTAATTAAAAACAACCAGAATGGATTAGAATTTTTATTTAAACAATTATCATTTTTTTATCTATGGTTAATTGGCCGTTCACAGTCGGTCATAGAGATGTAAAATAGAATGGATGCGGATTACTGTTTTTTAGAGCAATAATAAATCGTGTATGACATGTCCACATTGTCAGGTTATTTAGATTATTTCTAAAATCTCCGAAACTCGCGTTTTGCTTACAAAAATAACTTTTGTAGGAGTTAATATGATAAGTGTAGTCTATAAAAACAAAGTTTGAATTTGATGCAGCATGGTACGGGACTCCATACATCCATGAGCATTGTCCTTTTGAGGATCATTTCATGAGAAAGAAGAAAAGAAAGAAAGAAATATATAGGATTGACGGTTGGCACTAAAGCATAGATAGTGTGTGAGGATCATGCAGCTTATAGTGTCACACTTTCATTCTTAAGATTTGACTGTCTATTTGTCTATCGATATGAGTCTGTCATGCTCACTAAAATGTCCGGCTGATGGTGGCGTTGTACATCGGGTCGTTGAGTTCCCTGCAACATGGTTGAGCTGAGCGATGCCGACGTATGCGTCATATTCGCGACTTTGTTTTATATTATATAGTGATATACAACAAAATATTAATAGGTAGCTTATAAACTACTTTAATGTATCTGCGAAATCTAAAAATCAAGTTTATTCAGTGGTAACCATAACCATTTAAACCTTACACAAATACGTAAACCTTATTTTTTTTACACAAAGCGAGAATAGAACAAGTAACCTTGAGCTCTGAAAGCGGACGTTTCGCCACCCTACACTTATTATGGAAATAAACACGATCGAAGTCGCTATTCTGTCAAATCACAACAAAACTTTTGAATTTATACTCGGGAGCAATGAAGCCGGATCACCAACACAAAGCTTCATATCTCGGAAACTAAATATGCTAGCTTATTGAAATAAAAAGTATTTTATAGACGACTAGAGGTCGCTCGCGGCTTCGTTTATTGCGTATTCCGTGTCGGAGACAAAACGTCACTGCGACCACGGAGGGGCGACAGCGGCGAGCGGGAGACGAGGAGCCGCGAGCCGCCGACCTGCACCAACACTTACTTACAAAACATTTAAATCCCAGCTGGTTCATGTCTATCTGACTCGTCTTATAACATTCCTGCTAAGGCCGATCTTCTTATCGGGGCAGATATCTTCTGGGATATTCTAGGTACCAAAAAGATTAGCCTAGGCAAGCATCTACCTATGTTACGTAGTTCGAAGTTCGGATGGATAGTCACTGGTCACATTTCGAGTCCGAAAAGTACAGTCAGTCAATATCTTTTTACTCAAGGTCAACTCGATATTGATCTAACTCGTTTTTGGGAAGTACCTAGATAGTGTTTCTCTTGAGCATTCTCAATCCGCAGAGGAACGTGCGTGTGAAAATATTTTTACTGTCAACACAACTCGTAATGACGATGGTCGCTTTGTCGTCACCATTCCTCTTAAACAAGATCCCCATAGGCGATTCCTTTGAGATGGCTAAGACCTGCTATTTTTCGGGATAAAATTAGCCTATGTCCTTCTCCAGGTTCCAGACTATCTCTATATCAAGTTTGAACAAAATCGGTTCAGCGGTTTAGGCGTGAAAGCATAACAGAATGTTACTTTCGCATTTATAATATTAGTAGGGATTTAATACTACTCAAAGTAAATTGAAGACACGTTTGGTACAGTGACTGAGCGATTGGCTTCTGCGCTACGGGTCGTGGGTTCAATTGCCGCACGGAGAAAATATTTGTATGGACTACAGATAGGTAGTTGTTCCGGATCTAGGCGTTTATACATGTGAAGATTTGTGTCTGTATACTGCACTGACGATACAGGAGAAATCCCAGGGAGAGGCAACGATTTCATTTAAAAATAAAAAATACTTCTTAAATCCATACTAATATTATAAACGCGAAAGTAACTCTGTCTGTCTGTCTGTTTCCTCATCACGACTTAATTACTGAATGGATTTTGATGAAATTTGGTTCAGAGATACTTCTTCTTTTCTCATGTCAGCACGAGCTATACAAAAATAGCTCAATGCTGTGGTGAAAAGATAAGCCAGTCAGCAAGGTTGGTAGCGGGGCTGACTGCCCAGGGTGCGCCGGACGTACTAAAGTATCGTCACTCGTGGAGGCTCTTTTCATGCACCCCATACAGAGATACTCAGGAACCCAGAGAAGGACATAGGCTACTTTTATTCCAAAAAACGTGGAGGACGTGATAATCAACATCCACGCAAGCAAAGCAGTAATCTATAAAATGTTTTTTATTTGAATAAGCTAGCGTTTTTAATTTCCGAGATATCAAGGTTTATGTAAGTGACCCGAATTCATTACTCCTGACTGTATTTTGGACTATATCATTCCAACAATAAAGGAAGATATTCAAAATAAACTCACTCAAGTTAATGATATACTTGACTCATGTTTAATGTTTCGAGAAGGAAGATAGTAACATTCGCATGTCTAAGCAAGTAATAATGTCATGTTAACAAAAACTATGTTCTACCTAGCCTTCTACCAACTATAGACCCCAAGGTCAGCTTCCAGTCTAACCAACATGGTCTACTCCCTAAGCACGAAGTCCGTGGTTTCGGCCTTAGTTACGAGCGTTTCCTACTCCCTATCATCTACGGACATACGATTATTTCGGAGCTCGAACCAAGAATGCACTGGTCTCGAACGTCATAGAGCGAGATCGGTAGAGTTGCCAGCTAAAATCGGTATATTTGTACTTACCCAAAGTCGGTATTTGATAAAAAAATACAATATTCAATCAAATTCGTTTATTTATTGAAAAAAAAACTTACTAATATAAAACAATCACACTTAAGTATAATTATTTTTTATACGAATATTCTTTGGCCACAGCCGCGGTCATCTTCGAATTAATTTCAAAATCATAACAATTAGCTGTATCAAAGAGTCGTTTTGCATGTAATAGACCAGTGATTGATTCAGTAGAGAACCTCCTATTCTCAAAAATCGTGAGAAATTGTTTATATTTCGGTAGAAGCGGTCCCATATCGGTAGAAATACCGAAAAATCGGTAGGTTCGAGACCACTGCAAGAATGAATGACAATACGATTTGATAGTTCTCCCTACTACCGATGTGTTTTTGCCCATCCGAAAAGTTGAGTTTGACACTTGTTTTGTTCACTCCTACGTTTCGGGAGACTTTCGGACGGGTGACTAACTTCGTTGTCGGACATAGGAAGTAGGCTTCCAGATGCGGCTGGATAGCAGTATTTTACACGGAGCGACTGCCATCAGACCTCCACAACTCATTTACTGGGCAATGCCGATATCCTAAGGCTAGACCGATTGTGAGACTTTCGGGCTGTGTAACGACTGTCATAGGTATTCGTATGACACCAGGGACCGACGACTTAACCTAGTCGCCGCGGCACGGAGGGGTCTCGATGTGCAACGAACGGTCACCCATCCATGGCGTGACCGCAGCAAGCGCAGCTTAACTTTGCAAATCGTGCAACAGAGCGGATCACACGATTTTGAAAGTTACCACCAACAGGTTAAGACCACCAGGTCATGTTAGCAAAAAGTATCCAGCGAAAAAAAAATATATTGCATACTATTTTGACGACACGTTTGGAGCAGTGGCTGAGCGATTGGATTCTGCGCTACGGGTCGTGGGTTCGATTTCCACACGCAACAAAAATTTGTATGGCCTACAGATAGTTGTTGTGCTGGGCGTTTGTGTGTGAGATTTGTGTTTGTAAACGCACCCACGATACAGGAGAAATCCTACTATGGGGCAAAGATTTTATAAAAAAAATGATGCTCGCAGGTTGGCGACTACACACACAATCGAAAACTTTATGGAGCCGCAAAACCGTGAACCTGCACTAAGCCAGTGTGGTATTCTCATTCTGAGAAGAGGCCCTTGCCTAGCAATATGTCAGTAATGGTTAATTTTCCAGACGGTAAAATGTCATCCAGTATAATCTCAGATTTCCCGAAAGAAAGTTATTTTTGACCTACCAGTCCAGGAGTCCAGTCCACCACAAAACAAACACCATGAATACCTGCCTCCGATAAAGACGTGAGACGTTATCTTAAAAGTCATAAAATATTTTGATTTGACGAAAATACATTCGTTAGCCGAGCCAGATTACAATAGATGGGTCAAGCGTGGAAAGTTGTAGTACGAGGGTGTTCCGTATGCAAGCAGTTTGTATACAGGGCGTCCCACGACTTTGCCACATGGAGGGGAATACCTTAAATACTGTAGATAGAAAAATTTACTGAATGAAGACTTCATTTTTATTTAAAAAAAAATACGAACTGCATTCAAAGAATTTTAAATAATCACCGGTCTGAACCGGGAATCGAACCCGCTAAATGTGAAAACAATAAAAACTGTAATTTTATTGTACTAATCGAAAGGTTCGATCAGATAAATTTATTTCTTCTAAATAACAAAGTATCTAAAATAAAAGGAACACCATGAAATTTAACATTTATATTAAAATTTTGTTCAGAATAATGAATAGCATATTCTCTGACTATGTCGTGCTTATAACAACTGACGTTATGTACTACTTTCTGCTTTATTACTATTTCGAAGTATTATTTCAAATATTCACCATGAAAATAAGTAAATCAACGGTAAGCGAGATTATTAAAAGAGTTACAATTTGTATACAATAGGAAGAGACACATTTTGAGCATTTAATAAATTAAATTGTTTGTAAGTTGCACAGTTAAACGTGTCTTATTATTTCAAATAAATGTTAAATTGCATGCTGTTCCTTTTATTTTAGATGCTATGTTATTTAGAAGAAATAAATGTATCTGATTGAGCCTTTCGATTATTACAATAAAATTACAGTTTTTTTTTTTGTTTTCACATTTAGCGGGTTCGATTCCCGGTTCAGACAGGTGATTATTTAAAATTCTTTGAATGCAGTTCGTATTGTTTTTAAAATAAAAATGAAGTCTTCATTCAGAATTTTTTTCTATCTACAGTATTTAAGGTACTTCCCCTCCATGTGGCAAAGTCGTGGGACGCCCTGTATAGTAGAGCCCCTTTGCCAGTGAGTTCGTTCAGGGAAGTACTAGAAAGAGAAAGAAAGAAAGAAAATCAATTTATTCAGCATCCAAATCCACAAAGTGACAAACAAAGATCCTTAAATAAAAGTACTTAACAAGCACCATGTTTATTATCTACACCTTAAACTATTACTAGCCCAAAAAATACAAAAATGCGGCGCATTGGCATGTAAATGGAGTAATTTTCCCAACATGCAACAATTTTCCCAACATGCAACACCAACAGCGCCAACTGCCCGGTTACGTAGAAACCGTCCCCTAGGACGACCTACAGCAGTCCAATAGAAAAAAAAAGAAAAAAAAAGAAAAAAAAAAAAAAAAAAAACCAACAGCGCTGATTTTTCATAATATTTAACAATTTTCAATAAGACCATTCTTATTTCAGTTTCCAATCAGTACCTATAGCTCAATTCCTATTTGAAGAGTGCCTCGGTCTTCTTCTCTCGTGTCAGCACAAGCTATACGAAAATAGCTCATGCTGTGGTGAAAAGATTAGCCAGTCAGCAAGGTTGGTAGCGGGGCTGACTGCCCAGGGTGCGCCGGACGTACTTAAGTATCGTCACTTGTGGAGGCTCTTTTCATGCACCCAAGGGTCCCGGTGAAATTACACGAAACTTTGCAACTTTATCTTTAAAGTTGGAAACGCATCCGTAAATCAGCAATCCTCCTGGTGTTGTAGGGATATATAGCAGTAACAACTATCATCTGGTGGGCCAAAAAGACCTCCACCTTATTAAAGTGGCCTGTCGACTAGGCATCTAAGTATTTTAGTCCGTTAATGCTGTCTTCGTGTACAAAATGCTTTTAACTGACGATAACCTTGACGTGAGGGGTATCAAAGAGACACGTGATGTTTAGTAGCAGGTTGCTGTGGTGTTGCTTTCTAATATAAACTTTGTTAATTTCTAATTCGTTTATTCATCGTACAAACATAAGGTCACTGGGCATAGTGTCGTTGAATAGGTCTTACCAAGAAGAAAAATATTTACAACGGCAACTTGTCACAAATCCTTCCGACAGATATAATGTGCAAAAACCATTGTGTCATTGATGTAAAAAAAACCATGAGATGAAAATATTCCAGCAAATACTAGCTAAGGATAATTGAAATAAGGAATACACATATAAGCAACACGAATCTATAATTTTCTAACGTCTAAATATTTTTCTATAAAAAAAATACTAAAAATAGTAGCCCGCTGGCATCGGGAACAGGGTCCAAGCAACGGGCGGCCAGGGCTCCAAAGAGAAGAACTTCTTAACAATACACACCGATTTCCAAAAGTAACGCTTTCTGAATCAATCCTCTGATCCAGCTGCCTAGGGTACGTATATACGGTCGAGGTATATACCCAACAGTACTGAGACATGCTGCATTGATTGCAAAAGATTTACCATTTAGCGTCAAGTTCAAGTTCAGAAGAGTAAATGGCTTTCTGTCAGCATCTGCCAAGTCTCTTCCTAAGTATCTTGATCTTCAAAAAATTGCTTTTAAATGGTCGCTTATAAACGTTTTAATGTTCTTGAATCGCTATTAAAACAGTGATAGCCTAGCAGTTGAACGGTTGCCTCCCACGCATGAAGGTCCGAGTTCAAACCCAGCCTGCACCTCAGACTTCAAATTAGTGTGCGGATCAGAATTTGATTATTACTTGCGTAAACGGTGAAGG
Organism: Amphipyra tragopoginis; assembly: GCA_905220435.1. Lineage (NCBI taxonomy): Eukaryota > Metazoa > Arthropoda > Insecta > Lepidoptera > Noctuidae > Amphipyra > Amphipyra tragopoginis. Next base: position 2,155,377 of record HG992004.1, on the reverse strand, counting down.
AAATCAACGTGAGGAAACCTGCACACCTGAGAGGGCGCCAAGCCAGCGTGGTGGACTCAGGTCTTCCCTTCTCATTGTGAGAAGATTACTTGCCTAGCAGTGGAACAGTAATGGACTGATTATTGTATGCTATGCTAGTTATCCGTATTCCCACCAGCTCCATCTCCTTTCTTAGCCAAGTCCCACCATCTCCATTCTTCACCCACAAAACATTTTACCAGAACGGATCCCTAAAAAGCAATGACCTCATTCGCTTAACGTGTAGGCAAAATATAATAAGCAACATGAAATTTATGTCCGACATAAATTTCATTAATTACCTACAGCGATGATTAATGGCCATAACTATGGTATATTTAACGAAAATAATCATTATTGAATAGCAACATATCGTTCAAACGAATATATTGATAGTTTAAATTGATTAAATTATGAGAAATGATCGAGTAAGATGGTGATTTGTTTTTGGGATGAAATGGGTGTGGTTTATGGTACATCCTCGATTGTATTGGGTGCCAAGAGCGAAAACTGTGGAATGAAACCAAGTGGCCTGTGGGCGGCGGGTTAGAGGACCCGTCGCCCGACCAGTAACAGGGGGTCTACTCCCTAAGCACGAAGTCCGTGGTTTCGGCTTTAGTTACGAGCGTTTCCTACTCCCTATCACCTACGGATATGTTGTTTCTACTACCGATGTGTTTTTACTCGTCCGAAAAGTTGAACTTGACATTTGTTTTGTTCAGTCCTACGGTTCGGGGTACTTTCGGACGGGCGACTAACTTTGTTGAAGGACTTAGGGAGTAGGCTCCCTGGCCCGAGAAGTAGGCGCACCGTGTTCCGCGCGCGGCTCTTCGGAGGATGTGGGGCAAGGCCCCACAGAAGGAGAGATCCACCAGGGGCTGGCGGACCGAGACCTGCCGGGGTTGCGATGAATGCAGCTGCGAATCCCGTGACCCAGGCCGAAGGTCAAGAGAAGGAACATCATGGGTTTTTAGACGGTAAGAGTCAACCCTAATTCTTCCCCGGGCGGAGGAAAAGGATTTTCAAACGAAAAAAAAGAGGATAAGTAAATCCAAAATGCTTGATGTCGTCACATGACAATGACGGTGCATACTATGTTTGACATACATAAATTAGAGTCACTGAAAAAATATTTGTAGTTGTATAGTGCACTGGGGCAAATCCGGATATAAACAGATCTGTGTTGCTGGGGAGTTTGTTGCGCCGTTTCTTCTTCACAGCATAAACACTAGGAAGCGGTGAAGGATGGGCGTTTTTAGGGGCTGTCTTTTGTAACATTGACGTTCAAAAAGAACCAAGTAATTCAAGTGTATTTTGAATAAATGTGTTCTGAAGTTTTGAAGTATGGGGTAAATTGAGTCAAACGGATTTACGGTAGAATGTGATGATATTTTTAATTGTTGGCAAGAATGTGCGACGCCAATTTTCTGTCCCTCACTTCATTCCGCGTCGTAATATTTTGACGACATATTCTGCGGCAAATTCATTGAATGAATTTACGCATATCCGGGATTGCCCCAACAAACCTAACTTAAATCTGTTCAAAGTTTGAATAGATCACTCGCCAGAATGCAATGAGAGCGTTAAGAGGAAGATAGAAGATTGAAAAAGGAAGCTTTAACCTTTACTGATTCTTCTCTCTCTGTCTACACGAACTATTGGAGAACTGCTCATACCGTGGTGAAATGCGACCAGTCAGCGAGATTCGTAAATATAAAGATAGGTAGCACTTTTCTGCCTAGCCTTATTCCAACTATGTTGGTGTCAGATTCCAGTGTAACCAGATACGGCTGAATACCAGCATTTTACACGGGGCGACTGCCATCATACCTCCGCAACCCAGTTACTGGGCAATGCCGATATCCTAAGGTTAGACCGATTTATCATACTTTCGGGCTTCTGACTGCCCGTAACGACTATCTACTCGTACTCGTATGACATCCGGGACCGACATGTAGTTAGCACTAAAAATACAATGAAAGTGAAACAAACTGGTGTTCAAAGTGACGCATTAACCGTTTGATGTCCGAAGCTCATAGATCAGGATCTGTCTGTCGTTGTAACTGAAATAAATAATGATGGCCATCGATTGTGGGACGTAGCAATGCGAGATGTACACAAGAAATAAATATATTCGTAAAATACATATAACATCATTCCTGTATTAATAATATAATCTTTATTTTTCCAAAAAACTTTGACTACATGTTAACTTAAGTACTACATCATGAGTGACGGATAGGAATATTACAGTGGACAGCGGAGCAACACCCAGTTCCGTGCTAGGAATTAACCTGTGTTACGGATACCAGGGGCCGCTCCATCATCTCACTAGAAACATTACATCAAACACCTGTAGTAAAAAAATTATTGAGTTACTGGATTCCCAATTTAGGCATGCCTGTATGCAGAGAATCCATATAAAATTAGAATTTATTTTTCATTATTCATTATTCTCCGAAGGGTTGGGCAGAGGTGTATAGTATACCCTCATTTTGCCATTATGCTTAAGACCCGTGAAATAGGAACGAGCCTCACGAGGTCAGGAATGAGTGTATTAGAGGAAGTTTGAAAGTAGCGCCAGTGACAGAAAAGTTGAAAGGGAACCGTTTGTCTTGGTATGGGCATGTGAAGAGGAGGGATGAAACGCATGTGACCAAAAGAGTTATGAATATAAATGTGGATGGATGGAGAGGAAGAGGGAGGCCAAAGAAAAGATGGATGGATTGTGTGAAGAATGATATGAAAGAGAAGGGAGTCAGTGATATCATGACGGTGGACAGGACGGAATGGAAGAAGAAAACGTGTTGCGCCGACCCAAGTAACATGGGATAAGGTCAGGAAGAAGAAGAAGAAGAAGAAATAGGAACGAGCCTATTGCCATCGACCGGGCACAAATCCAGACTACGGGCTGCTACTGAGAAATTCCACACGGAAAAACCCAATAACACTTTGTCCGACCCTGGGGAAACCCAGGACCTCACGCTCAACATTCACGCTTGCCACCACTGGACCAACGAGGCATTCGTAAAATAATCGATATAAAAATCGATGTACAAAATAATTCCGATAATGCCAATCAGTGTCGTCTTAGTTTCAATATATTAAAATTCAATACAACTTGAATACATAGTATGGACACCAGAATACCCTGCTCTACGAACGGCATGCTGTGATCACCATTATGCATGCCAAACGTGGTGATTTTGGCAATATATCCTCATCGTCCTTGATATGGTCTATGAGGAAGCCTTATTTCAGCTATACGGAGTGATATAGTTATAATTATCCCCTGATCCACTGCTGGGTACAGACCTCTTCTCAAAATGAGAAGGGATTAAGCTTCAGTTCTATCTAGAGTTCAATTAAAATTTGGAAGTAGGGTGAACGAGAGACAAAATGTCAAATCGCAAAAATCGAATCGATCGTCGAATCTGTTAGCCGAAACTTCGTGGTTAGATTTTCGGAGTAAGCCTGATTCGGAACATTTTCGATAATCAATTGTCAGACGATTCGGTATGATATCTCGTTCCGTCTACGATTCTCGAAGCGAGTGCAAAAGAGATAGCGAATCGTTTGATAACCGATTAATCGAATCGTTTTGAATCAGAGGGGCCTACTCCCTAAGTCCGTCAACGAAGTTAGTCGCCCGTCCGAAAGTAGCCCGAAACGTAGGAGTGAACAAAACAAGTGTCAAGTTCAACTTTTCGGACGGGCAAAAACACATCGGTAGTAGGAACAACTGTCAAATCGTGTTGTCATGCATTCTTAGTTCGGGCCCCGAAATAATCGTATGTCCGTAGGTGATAGGGAGTAGGAAACGCTCGTAACTAAGGCCGAAACCACGGACTTCGTGCTTAGGGAGTAGACCTTCTGGACCAAAAGCAATAACTAATATATTCAGTATTAGAAAGTACCAAACCCATCACCAACATTATAATGTTGTTCCCCTCACCTTGACTTTTACGATTCTCTTCCCAATAAACAGCTAACATTATTTTGATTACGCATTAAATTTTTACTGAGAGAATCACATTCAAGAGAATTTTGGGAGTTGGGACGTTTTTTAAACCTTTTTAATGAGATGAAACACTAAACACTTTATGGGGTACGGAGGCCATAATAAAACACGCGAAACATTTAAATAATTACATTACGACTTTGTCGGTAAAAAAAGCTATAAAAGAGAGTCAATTTTTACGGCTTTTTTTAACCAATTGAGGGAATAATGTGTACATGTGTAGATTTGGTTCTCTTGATTCGATAAGTCTTAGGCTAAGATCTTTATGCCCGGTCGCACATTAACGCCCAAGTAGCAAAATATGGCCCTGTAAGTATCCTAGGAGCACGTATTTTAAAGTCCTATAGAAATCTAAGTTTATAGAACCGCATTTGGGAACAGTTTACAGGACTATTACGCCCTATAATTAAATTATTTTAGCATACACACGTTGCATAAAGCTGACTTACATCCGTCACCTCACACTTCAGGTCCAGTTGAAAACCAGCGTCAGGCACTAGTTGTCTGGCATTTTTGCTGAACTGGGCCTTTTTGGCGCAGCCGTGAGGCACACTCTCCTGCTAATTTCTTTTGTTTGTTTTTTTTTTCTGCTTTATTTTATATTGTGTGCCTTTTTAGTCTGTGCTAAATAAATGTATTTTCTTTCTTTCTTTCTTTCTTTCTTTCTATACTCGTTTTTTTAAAGTCCGGTAAAGTGCAATTCGATTTTATAATTATCTTATTTGTTACTTTTACAAGATATATTGTCCTATAAAGACCCGGTAAACGCATTAAGCAAGCGCGATTAGTCCTCTAACGATCCGGTACGTGCAGCTACTTGTGTAAATGATCCAACAGTTGTCATTGTGATGCCATTACTAGAGCATTCGTTCTTCATTATTTTTGTAACGGTGACGTTTTTGTCAGAAAATCTTACACGTGTGCTAAGGCTCTTTGTGCAGACACTTTGTATCAGAGCCTGTAGGCTGCCGGATCCGGCAGATTTTGACAGTGTGCAGTGTCTAGTACAACATTTATGAGCAGCGTGACGCGTCAGAAGTTTTCTGGCAGAAATTTCTGATAATGTGTGGGCTAAAGCGTACTTAGACTTTGCTCAGACTCTCCTTTCGAAGTCGATATTTATGCAGCAATCTTCGAATCCCTGTGTGTGCATAGCAAATGCTTTAATCCATGAAATCGACGACTTGATAGATGATCAGGAGGGCTAATAACACCGAATTTGGTGAATCATATTTCGTTTCATAATCATAACTACAAGTGACTGCACATCCAGTCACAACTGCAAACTATGCAATTGCCAAATGTAGTTTGAAGGCAATTAAGATGCAGTCAGTGCAACTGCTTGACAACTGCATACTGGATGTGCAGTCTACTGGCAGTTATGATTACGAATATGAAATGTTATAGAGAATGTCCCAAAAAGTAGTGTCAAGCGGAAGGCCAGAGGTAGAGCACCCTTAGTTGTAATCATCATCATTCAGCCGAAAGACGTCCACTGCTGGACAAGTGCAAGTGCACTGCTAGGTAGTGGCAGTGGGCGGGGCACATTGCTTGCAGAACGAATGGTTGATGGGCCCGAAAAATTCTGGAGTGGCGACCGTGTACCGGAAGACGCAGCGTGGGTAGGCCTCCCACAAGGTAGACCGATGATCTGGTGAAGGTCGTGGGAATCCGCTGGATGCGAAAAGCACAGGACCGTCGATGTGGCGATGCTTGGGGAGGCCTATGTCCCTTAGTTTTAGTTGAGACAAATGCGTGTTTTATTTATCTAATTTAGAACAAATAACTATTCACGTCACTATGATCAAAAATGTTATTAAAGTCAGAATTTGGTTAAAACATGAAAAGAAATCATAACTCAAAAACTACGAAAAATCGCGGAACATACCAACGGCTCCTACGTATATTATTACAAGTTCAAAAACACAACTTTACAGGAGAGCGGTTTAAGGGTTCTAAATCTTTCAACACTAACATAAATCAGCAGAAATTATAAAATTTTGAATAGGACCATACCATACCACCATACCATTTCAAAATTTCAAATATTTTTATTTTTCATGTCAAAGTTAAAAGCTTTAGAACCCTGAAACTGCTCTCCTGTAAAGTTGAGTTTTTGCACTTGTACTGGTATAAGTAGGAGCCGTCGATACATGTGGGTGATTCGGGTATGCTCTATCTCTGGATTTCCACTTGACACTACTGTCTGGGACACGGTGTATAATTCACCAAATGCACGTTAATTATTAGTACCTCTAGTCTATGAAAGTGGATGCATTGTTCTTCTTTTTCTTCCTAGACTTAACCCGACCTTCAAATACCAGTATCCACTTTCCTGCATACTGACCTTTCCACTAAGACTTTCTTTCATGTCACATAAATTCATAAAAAATAAAATAATAGCATAAATAATAAACAGTTGCATAAACCGGTCCATGAATAACTCATAGGATTGTTTCATTTCATTTTATTACGCTCTGTGCCAGTCACACAGAATTTTGTATAATACACGAATGTGCAAGCTATAAAAACGTTGTTTTTATAGCTTTAATAACTTCACTGTGTGTGTTGCACTAAAATGTCTAAATTGTAAGCTTTGAGCGATCGTAGCGAGCTATGAATTTATGATAAGTGTAGCGAAAATTAATGCCATGTTTTTGTGCTAAGAGCTTAAAATAAATTACATAGAATCCGGTCGATCTGTCTTTATGTTTCTTAAATTAGATGTTAAATCAATTTCGGGTTAAATATAGGCATCACATAAACATTGCAAAACTTAACACATTCGAGTCCACCACACTTTTCATCGAGCTCATACGCCATCCCGCCATACATATTGCTAGTGGACCTTCCAGGAGAGTCCTCGGCATTACGTTTGCGCTAAGAGTGAACCCTCGAGGAGGGTTCCTGGCTTTAGGTTAAAAACCTTGAAAAATACGCTACTACGTCGTAAAATAGTTGTTTGCTTGTTTCACGGCGGTGAATTTTCCAAGAAAAACCCGCATTTAAAATGAGCCCTCCACGAGGGCACCCGGCATGGCGAATGCGACTACAGGGTGCCCTCTTGAAGGAGCTCCCGGCACTGAATGTGTTAAATACTAGGCCAAAGACACAGATCTGCCGGAGTTACGGTGCATGCAGCTGCGAATCCCGCGACCCGTGGGTTTTCAGCCGGTAAGGGTCAGGCATAACTCTCCGTCTTCTCCAGGCAGAGGGAAATGCTGAAGAATAAAAAAACGTCCGTTTCACAGTTGGGCTTAATATCTCGATGCCTCCCATGTAAGTTGTTGTAAGCCACAAATTACATTTTTGTGTTTTTCGCGTAAAAGTCTAATTTTATGTATTATCTGTTCCAAATTTTTCGGTATTTTTATACAAGGTAGTCAGAAAGGGGGTACTAATCCGAAAGGGGGTTAAAGTACCCATGATAATGAATAACTTTTGTTCAACAACTTTTTCCAAAAGTCAATATTTTAAGAGAAATAGGTGATCAAAGATCTCAAAAAAAAAGCAGTTATGATCAGCTGTGTTTAGATTTTAGGTTATATTTGGGGTTATGAATTAGAAGCACCATTTTCTTAATTTGTAACTAAAGCAGGGATGAAGAACTTTTGAAAACACTAAAATGAAAATCATTTTGCATTGAAATAAAAATTACCGAATTTTGAAATTTTAACACTTGCTTGACTGTCATCAGTGATACTTTAAGTGGCCTGCGGATTAGTACCCCCTTTCCGACTAACCTTGTATTTGGAACAGGTAATGTACATAAAATTAGACTCTTCTACGTCAAATACACATAAATGCAATTTCTGGCTTACAACAACTTACGTGGAAGGCATCAATCTAAGCATTTTCAGTGCCTCATAAAGGCTGGTCACTCCAATAATTGTCGGTAGCTGGCAACATTTAAAAGATAAAGGAACCCGGGTCGTCGTCTTCTTGAATCAAGGCGACGCACGGTAGCTCTCTCTCTATCTCTGTGACGATCAGACGAAGAAGTCTGACCTTTATTATGTGACCTAGCTTGTCCTTTTTATTTTCTGATCTTGAATAAATTATTATATCGTGACCTAGCTCGTGTGACTAACCACTAACCCAAATTAAAAGTGCTCTCAGTGGTCGCGAGTCTATGTTGGTTTTATTTAACAATATTTACTATATTCGCAATGAATCTGGCAGACAGATATTAGCTATAGCTATAGTAAGCTATGTCTACACCAGTGCGCTTTCATCTTGCATCTTCGTCTGAGGCATGCGTGAAGCGCCATAGCGCATGCCTTAATACTAGTTCGACAAAAGCGCATGCCCCTAGCGCACGCTAATCCGTCCATTGTATGTTGACTTGTACTGACGACTGACCGAGGCGCACCGGTGTAGACGATAAGCATGAGTCTTATGGCAATCAATATTGCATGCGCTTGACGCAAGAGGAATTGAAAGTTGAAAGCGCAAGATGAACATGAAAGCGCACTGGTGTTGACATACCAATACTACTATATAGATGGTGTATCCAAATTCAAAGACACAAATTGACTCTATGTTTTTTTTTTCAACATTAAAAACATGGTGTTCTCTTTCTGAGTAATTTTAACGCCCTAAGTTAACTAAGTGCGCGAAGCGACATCGCGGTAATTGTGCCTGCTAGCTCTTTCGGCTTTCATTCATTTATTCGTGGTCGTGGCATCGAAATGTTTGTGACGGTGGCAGTGGTGGCGACTAGCGGCACGCTGCACTTCGTCCTCTCTCGCGCCTCTACAGCCGCTAGTTAATAATAATAATAAATTCTTTATTATTAGGCTACTTAGGCCCATAGATATATACCTTACAAACTAACATATATATTATAATAATACATTCATATTAGTATAAAAACTTAAGCCTATGTTAGTAAAACTTCACTTAAGCACTGTCGTTGTACGATCGTGTGGCACTTGTCCGCGGAAGCGACGAAAAACCACTCCCTCCGGCCAAAAGTTCTCCTCCATGACGAGGTGCAGAAGACAATTTGGTACTCGCACCACAGACGCCTTGAAGTTGGCGTTACGGCGCGATTCCAGCAGCTGCACTCTCACCAAGGACTTGGCCTTTTGGAGTACATACTCCACAATGTCCTCCGCATTTGTGGTGTAGTGTATGCGGGAGATGTACACCGGAGTGTTCGGCAACGCGGCACGAAACGTCAGATTCGGCTCCGCAGGAGCCGTGCCGCAGCAGTTCTTTTTGGTTCTCTGACGGCACTTCTTTTGCACCGTCACGAAACCATCCTCATCTTCAGCCTTTTTCGGAGCCTTGTCTGGCATAGGCATCATACTAGTAGAGGCGCTCGCGGTGACGCTAGCGAAATCCCTACGTTTCGGTTTCGCCGGAGCTGCAGACACTGGCAGCGGGACGGGGCGAGGGGCGGGGGCGGCGCTGCGCGATGCGGCCGCGGTGAGGGGCACGGGGCTGCAGGGTGCGCAGGCGGGGCGCACTGCAGTCTCAGCAATCGGCGGATGCGCTGGCGACGAAACTGTTGACGCGGAATTCGACGACGATGTATCGACGGCGGCTCCGCGACGCGTGTTTACGTTAGATGCATCGACTGGTGACCTAGTTACCGTCACACTGTTGCGCAACTCGCTGACTTCCTTGCATCTAACTTGGCTTGCATATCCGCGTGACTGGCCTTCAGTAAAACTATGTCCTTCAGAAGGCTCGTTACATCGACGTGGTCGAAAGTGACGGGAGGCAGCTTCTGTAGTTCCTTCGCCACAAACATGGGCACGTCGTCAGGGTCGGTCTCCTTGAACAGCGTGATAATATCCTGCAGGCTTTTCTTAGTCCCGTCACGCCGGCGGAACACCATCTGGTCGCGCTTGTTCAGCACAGTGAACAACAACAGCTTGGCAGCAGCTATGTCTTCCTCGCTGAAGTTTGTTGCGCAGTTCTGGACAGCTGACACCTCGTCCGTCACATCCAGCTTCTGCTGCAGGAACGCCAGCAACTCATTCACCACAAGTTCGTTACTCATGGCGAGTAACTACGAGCGACAGCTTGCGCCGCGCTAGTCGATATAAACAACACGTAAACGCGTCCGCATCGGAACGCAGCGCAAGCGAGACTCGACTCGACTCGAGTTAAGTACTACACCTACACCTGAAGACCCTGGACTCCTCGTATTGTCATAGAACCACGCCCTGTAAACTAGTCTAATTTTGTAACTATTATTAAAATATACATTGTATGGTTAAAAGTGTTTTCATTGTTCTTATGTAAGTACACTCCTGCTAAACTGCTTCTGCTTCTTGATAGATTCTGATTTTATGTGCACATGCTCGTTAAGGGTTGACTCCTCAAGCCACCCTTAACCCGCTAAGCGTGACACTGGCGCCCAACGTGGGCCTATCACATAAAATTATTTGCAAAGTTTTTTTTTTATTGATATCTTATTAAGTGGTTTAGATACGATTACTCAACCCTACCGCAAGAAAAAAAGTATTTTTTTAGTTTCGTGCTGTTTTAATGTAAGTATACCAGTAATAGGTCATATGGTTTTAAGGAATTACGCGATTTCGTTTACACGCTGTATACTATTCTCTACTGTATATTACTCACATCTGTGACACGAATAGTTTGGAAGACGATGATGTGCAGCAGTGATATAATCATATCAAGCTTAGAAATTGTATCGGTGATCACAGAATGCTGTCCTCGAACAAGTACAAACGGGTGAAAAACTCTGCATATACTATTTACGGCACCATCGAAATGAATCCTTTTCGTAACTACTCTCACCATATACTTGAGCACTGAGTTATGTTTTAAAAAGCATGTAGTTATATTCTAATTCCCAAATCATCAAGAAAATTACTCATAATCAGTTAAAGTTCCAACAAAAAACACAAAAAAAAACTCTTTTCCAACGTTATTGCAGATCGCTGACGTGACAAATGCCGACGTTGACGGTGCAACGCTGACGTCCGACGGCTCGACCCCATAGCGGGGGTGAAAAATGGGCCGTGTAATGCGGCCTTTATTGCTAAATTAATATCATTCAGGGGACTGATTTTTGATTGGTTATTGAAAAATTCTGTTGGATTGCAATATTATTTTCATGCCTCAATGTACTTGAAGAGTTGGCTAGACTAATCAGTTGTAGTTAATAAAAGATGCGACTGTAATTCATAAAACATAACATAACAATACATACGGAGGAGCTCGTGGCTAAATAATTACAGCCGCATAGACCGATCTTCCGGGTTAAGCCACGCTTGGCGAGGTTGGTCTGTGGATGGGTGACCATTTACCATAGCGAGTTTCCTCCGTGCCTCGGAAAGCACGTAAAGCCGTTGGTCCCGGCTGTCATTTGTAGATCTTTGACAGTCGTTACTGTTGGTCAGAAGCCAGAAAGTCTGACAACCAGTCTTACCAAGAGTATCGTATTACCCAGTTACTGGGTTGTGGAGGTCTGATAGGCAGTCGCTCCATGTAAAAATACTGATATTCAGCTGCATCCGGTTCGACTGGAAGCCGACCCCAACATAGTTGGGAAAAGGCTAGGCAGATGATGATAACATAACAATACATCACGCCTGTATGCCTTTAAGGGTTGGGCAGAGGTGTATAGTACACCCTCATTTCGCCGTTATGTTTTATACAAATGTAATAGGGGGCGAATCTATTGCCATCAACCGGGCACAAATCCAGACACCAGGTTGCTACTGAGAAATTCCACACGGAAAAACCCAATAACACTTTGTTCGACCTGGGGATCGAACGGACCTCACGCTCAGGTGGCGGTTGCGACCACTAAACCAACGAGGCAGTCTCAATCTGCCTAGCCTTTTTCAACTATGTTGGGGTCGGCTTCCAGTCGAACCGGATGCAGCTGAATATCAGTATTTTACATGGAGCGACTGCCTATCAGACCTCCACAACCCAGTAACTGGGCAATACGATACTCTTGGTAAGACTGGTTGTCAGACTTTCTGGCTTCTGACCAACAGTAACGACTGTCAAAGATCTACAAATGACAGCCGGGACCAACGGCTTTACGTGCTTTCCGAGGCACGGAGGAAACTCGCTATGGTAAAATGGTCACCCATCCACAGACCAACCTCGGCAAGCGTGGCTTAACCCGGAAGATCAGTCTACGCGGCTGTAATTATTTAGCCACGAGCTCCTCCAACGAGGCAGTCTATCAGACTATAATTCAATCACTTATTACGCCATTACAGCCGATTCCTATAATCTACCGAGCGTTATTGGTTAAATCTATACATATAAAAGGAGAAGCTGACTGACTGACTGATCTATCAACGCACAGCCTAAACCGCTGGGGTTAGAAAGTTGAAATTTTGACAGTAGATTCCTCTTGTAACGTAGGCATGCACTAAGAAGGGATTTTTCGAAATTCAACCCCTAAGGGAGTTAAATAGGGGATGAAAGTTTGTATGGAAAATCGTCACGTAACGGTTTCAAAATTTCACGCAAGCGATGCTGCGGGCGAAAGCTAGTTAAGACACAAGACTCTTTCCACAGAATGAAGCGAAGACGCCATAGTTTTGCATAGTAGACCCTCTAATACGTTAATTAATATCACAGGTAAAATTAACTAACGAGTCTATTTATTTATATGCTCAGTTCGGCAGTAAAACATACTATCATTGGTAAGTCGATTCGTTCTGCCAGAGAAACTGTGCATTAAGGTGTCGACGGGCAACCATGTTGGTTGTGCAATCATGTTTTGGAAAACGCAAGTACAAGTTTAGTGGTAGGGGTCAGTAGGAGTAATCGATTATAGATTAAGCTTGTTGAAGTATTACTGTCATCTTCAACAGTCAATCGAAGTCATAAGCGTCTACCAAAACGGGATATTGTTGCGCTTAGAAAACAAAAAAAACGTTATATGAAATCTTTTTTTGTTTGAAAGAGTATACGCCCAAGGTGGTCCCATTTAAGTTTGGTGAAGATGTAATGATGACCTTCGGAGATAGACAATGGAACTCTTCAATTTATAGTCGGTGCCTTCAATTTGGTTCAGCGTGGATTAGCACAGACTTTCTGAAACTGCTTATTTTATAATAATTATGATAATTATTATACTCTTTTCAGTTTTTTTTGAAGTCGGTTTCTTTTTTTTTTTTTTTTTTTTTAAGTATTTACATATTATTATGACCTACAACTTCCAAACTATAAACATGCACTGTGTTACGCTTCAATAAAAAAAATGGTATCTTTTCAACCCAAGAATATTTCAACCCACCTTACCAAACACGCTCACAAGTAACCTCACATTAGCTCAAAACCTTCCTAGCCCCTCAAAAATCACTAAATAACAGCCGCCAGCAGCAGACACATAACTCAACCCCCCACCCGTCATATTTCCATCATATGCGAGCAAAAATACAACTAGATTCATTATCAGCCCGATACATCAACCCCTGTAATGGTCCCGGGCGGTGGGGGCGGGGAGGTGAGGTTGATTCATAACCAATAAATCAATGGACTAGGGCGAGGTAATAGTCCAAATATTGTGCGCGTACTAGGGTAGGTAGAAAATGGTCATCCCTTAAAGATGGTTGATTTGTGCGTAATTCTTGTTTTTTGTTTTATGTTTTGTTTACTTTGCTGGGGTATGTTCGGGATGTTATGTTTTTTGGATTTTTGGAGTCGGTTGTATTAGTGGTACTGACTAGGTTTTGTTGTTTTGTTTAGGTATGTGTTTCAAAATTTTGTCTTTTAAGTACAATCAACGTCGGAAGTAAGTGATTTAATTTCTCAATATTTCAAAAGTGTGTTATGAATGCAAAATGGCTTGTTATGATTTTTTGTTACCAATAACGATAAATTCGAGAGAACTCTAGAGAATGGTATTTTGAAAAATTTAGATAAACAATTAACTCCTGATTTAAGTAATTTTGAAAATTCCAAATATATTCATTTACTTTTATATCTACTTAAATGTACTACTTTAAGAAGACACCTATGGGCAGTGATAATGTGATCAACTAAGACTCTACCCTTGCTGATCAAAAATGGAGAAGCTTACTAATGCAAGGAATACGTTTTACAAATAATATCAGCCAAGCGAAATAATTATGGTGTTATTTCTCGCAATCGTTTGTAGGGGACGCTGTTCCGCAGTTGTTTCATATCAATCGAAAGCTTTTTGAAAAGTTTGAAACTAAACTTTTTTGCATTGTTTATTATACTCGATCATAGTAACATTACAAAAAAGTTTATCCCCCTGTTAAAGAACTTTAAAAGAAGGTCGTTTTTCCACGATTCATGACACGAAACGACAAAATGCAAAACACCATAGATCTATGAACCGTTTAACACGACTAGTAGTGTCGTATTCAAAAGTTTCGGACCCAAACAGAGCCCTTAATCATGAGCTAAACACGCGGCGAGGTCGCTAGTCGAACAATCGTCGAAAAATCGAGTCGGGCAATCCCGAAAAATGCATGTGAATAAACCAAAACTAATCATAAATATGAAAGTGTCTCACGAAAGTTATAATAAAAAAATGTAGTGTTGTGTCGTTTCGTGAATAAACGGTTCAAAGAAATAATGTCATTAAGAGTCATCACCACATTATTTTTGTCGTGTCGTGTCATGATCCGTGGAAAAACGGCCTAACTTCTTCACACGTATTTGTAATACCAATTTTTCACCAACATTGTAACACTATTGTTCGACCATTAGCACCACAATCTCAGCTTACTCCTAAAAACTCCAGCTATCTGGTTTCGCGTCGCTCACTGCGCGTATCTACTTGTCGATCAACAATCCTTCGTCAGTTGTCGGCGTATATCTGTGACGCGTGTCATTCAGCTCGCGAACGATTGAATAAAATGTCAATTTTCTACTTACGCTGTTGTTGGCGTTTAGTTTGAAGTTTATTTGAATAATGGCTTTATATTTACATAGTGGAATGTGTTTTGTTAATTCCAATTAAGTAATCTAGTGATTTATTATTATACATTAAAATTAATTCTGCGTAATCGGGCTAAATAAAAACCTGGTTAGCCGTGAAGGAATTATTTCCTACATAGGTAAAACAATATTTATACCCATTTTGATCGTAAAAAATCTCTTAATTACCCATTTATATACTTTTTTTTCTTTGTAATGCCATTATTGAACTTTAAAGACATCATGGCCATTTGACCTAATCATCGCCTTAGAGTGAAACCTCGGGAATGCATTTAGTCATTGCGCGGTTTCTGCGTGCTTTTACGTGGACGAAGTCGCGGGCAAAAGCTAGCCAATTATATTCATTTTATTTATACAAGGTTAGTCAGAAAGGGGGTACTAATCCGAAAAGTAAACATAATAATGAGTAACTTTTGTTCTACAACTTTTCCCAAAACTCAATAGTTTAAGAGAAACAGTTGTTCAAATATCTCAAAAAAAAAAAACTCTAAAATCTGTCTATCCCCAGTTATGATCAGCTGTGTTTACATTTTAGGTCATATTTGGGGTCATGAATTAGAAGCACCATTTTCTGAATTTGTAACTAAAGCAGAGATGAAGAATTTTTGAAAAAACTAAAATGAAAATCACTTTACTTGAAAAAAAAAATCGAATTTTGAAATTTTAACACTTGCTTTCAAACAGTCATCAGCGATACTATAAGTGGGCTTCGGATTAGTACCCCCTTTCCGACTAACCTTGTATACCAAATAAGGGCTTAATTTCAGTGCCTACAAAATAATTTCGCATAGAATCGCTCTCTGATAATTATTATGGTTGATAAAAATTACCAAATTGCATTCCAAATTCCGAGGTTTTCACTCTAAAGCCTATTATAGAGATTATCAAGTAGAATTTTAAACCATTTCTTATTATTTGTCGATCTGCGATCCTTCGTCAGTTGTCGACGACTGTATCTGTGACGCGCGTCAATCAAGCCGCGGACTATTGAATAAAATGTCAATTTTGTACTTACACCCTTGTTTTTGTGGAGCTTTTAGAGTGGATTTAGTTTCATAGTTCGGTGTTGGGTTTATTGTGTGGCATAAATAACGTTATAATTATATGTTACTAATTATGTAATTATCTGAAAAAAGAAAACCTTTACTGCAAAGCAAATATAAAACTTTTTTTTGTTTTTTTTCTTTAACATAATCTTGCACTACGCTTAGCGTATTTATTCTTCGACTTCGCTCAAGAAAAGGCAATGAAGCTAAAATCAGTATGTTATCAACTAGCAAGGTAATTAAAAACGCTGAATCAGCAAAAACATTTAGTTAATATTTAGCTAACATTCATATTTCACAAAAATCACAAAAACTTTTTTCTCTCAGCACCCAAAAATATTAATAAACCCACAAAAACCCGATAAAAGCATCAATAAACATAGCAAGTCACTACTGAACCATTTGAAACGAAAAAAAAAACAACAGATGCTGACAAAAGAAAGTCTCTTGTCAGCTCGCGCGACTGACATTTGTCAATCAACCCTCGCGCCTGTCAGCTGTCAATGACAATTAATGGCCGCCCATACAAAGTTTTATGGCTTTTATTACCCGAATTGTATGAAATGATTAATGCAAGCACTAATGCAAATCCACGCGGGTGAAGCACGTAGTCATTTATTGTATTTTCGGTAGTTTTGTATAAAATTGATTTATTACAAATTTCGCAGTTACGTCCTTGTGCGTAACGATTGTGGGCGGTAAAGTGTGAGATTTTAGAACATTTTTGCAAATAGGTACCTTGAATGAATGAAAGTTTTTGGAGGGAATTTCTTGGGAATAGTTCGTAGGGGAACGGATTAGGAATGCAATTCCCCTCTGTCGCCGGGCAAACGAGTCGTAAGGCGACGAAACTGGCACCATAATTGAGCCCAAAAAATAGCAATAGGCTCGCCACCTCTCGGCTTAACACCAGAGGCGAAACGTAGGTGTGAAGACTCTTGTAATATCATTCAAATCATTTATTTACTTTGCAGACGCCGTCTGTGGTCTAGAATATTTATGTGATGAACATAAGTGTTTGTGTTGGTCTGGGTGTTTCTTATGTAGGTATTATAAGTATGAATTTACAAAAAAAAGTATATAAGTATTATATCCATTGTCTAGTACCCATAGTACAAGCTTTGCTCAGTTTGGGACTAGATATGGTGCTGTGTAGAAAATGTCCCAAAAATATTATATCCCAAAAATATTATTATTATATTATTAAACATGGGTAATTGGTACATTGATATTTTCATAATGATTTAGTCATAGTTATCCATGTTCTATCGTCACATGGGTATGCAAATCATATTCAACAACAAATTTTATTCAATTAAATTAATGATTATTTTAAATAACAATGACAACTTATAATTCGGTAAGTAAAGTAAAAGTTAACCTATGCTGATTCCACAACCATTTCGAAACTTTAGTTTTCTAAACCTTATTTTGCTATTTCCAGCTCTTGAAATTATAAGATGGTGAAGATTTTTACATAAATAACTACAAAAATCCGCTTGACATCTATTTGACCTCTAAATTTCGTTAAATACGTACGATTCAGAGTCTTCAATATAAAAACAAGTTTCTGAATATCAATTTTAATCAATGTATCAACTTTTTAACCTCAAAGCTAAAAACTAACTCTAACTAAATGTTGTAAAAGAAATCAACATCAAAACTATTCAATGACGTCATAGAATAAGATCACTTGCAAAAGTTTAAAAAATAACTACCGCGTAGTAAGCAAAAATATTCAAATTAGTTTCTTAAAATAGCCTAATCTGTAAGTTTTTTTAAAAAAACTTTACATACCGAATTATACCAAATACAACTTATTAATACAAAGTAAAATTAATTTCAAATCATTTTAATTACAATAAAAATGACATATTAATACTCTATCATATATTATGTCATGCCTGGATAAAGTAATCAGAATGTCCGATAATAGCAGAACACTTCTGCTTACCGCTTCTTCGATTACAGCATCCAAATTGCTTGTTAGGCCCGGACTCCGACAAAGCGGAGATGTGCGGAGATGTCCGAACGAGAACGAGAAGAGAAGAGATGTTTTTCAGCTAGGGTGGAGATGTGCGCTGACTAGAGCGGAACTGAGCTGTGTGCGGGGAGCGTTGGATGTAACCGCACAGTTTAGTGCAATCTGACACGAAACCGCTCATTGCACGCCGCACATATCTCGTCTCCGCTGCGCGCTGTCGTCAGCTTGCGAGGCAAAGCTCACATTTCCGCCTTCTACCGCGGCCCAGCTCAATCTCAGCGAGGAACAGCTCACAACTCCGCTTCCATCGCGCCATACAAATATGATACATCTCCGCTCAGTGTTGGATACCACTTAAGCTGAGTGGAGACGAGATGTGTGAATAACAAAATTCTACTGGTTTTTTAAAACACAACTCCGCTCCGCTCATCTCGTCTCCGCTTTGGTAGAGTCCGGGCCTCACGTTCATAATTTCAATAGCTTTCATTTTGACAATACAACAATATTCATTACGTGGTACATAGTAGTGGAGAAGTCGAATTGTTAATACATACGTTGCTATGGAAATTGTTGACCTATCAAAATCAAAGCCATAGCGATTACGAGTGTTTTGCGCAATTAGGTTGCAGGTGTGAGTATACAGTAAGGACTTGAAAATCAAGTGATCTTAGTGTTTAAGTAGAGGAAATGGCAAGACAAATATTGACGGTCTGATAGAAAGTAAATAGTTATTGGCGCCGGAAATCTTTGAAACTAGATTGTTTTTGAATGTTCCTACAATATACGAGACAGCAATGTGTAGGTTGCTACTGATAGTGGTAATACACACTAGTGACCAAAGCCCAATTTAATTGAGAGACGGCTGGGAAGAAGATGTCTTTCCAAGATTTCTTTTTACGACGTATCAGCTACGACTAATACGTCGTAAAAGATGATTTCTTTTTTAAATGTTGTCAAACAAGCCGAAGACCACCTGATGGAAAGTGGCTACCGCGATCTACATAAATATAAACCTACAGAGGTGTTTTACCAACCTATCATTAACTGCTCATTAAGCTAATTCGGTCTCTAAACTTTTCAATACCTAACATTTGCATTTCATCACCTCATCAATAGTGATAATGACGAGATAAAAATGAGCCTCGACCAACATCTAAAGAGGCTCTCGTTGGGCAGCTGGATCAAGGGCCTGATACAGAAAGAGGTACTTCTCAACCCGGCACGTATTGTTAGGAAGTTCTTCTCTCCGAGGCCCTGATCACCGGTAGCTTGGACCCTGTTCCCGATGCCGGTGTGCTACTATTTTAAAATGTTTATTTAAATATTTTTTATTTAAACATTTAAATAATATGTGTAAAAGAAACATTTTGCATCTACATGTCGTGGTTTATCTCAAATAATAGGTAAAGAAAATAATAATAAATACATTTCAAGGTTTGAATACAGTAAAAGGATCTTGAAAGTTAATATAATCCCGAAGCAAACGTCTTGTGAAAATAATTAATATCGATTCCGAGACAGAGCGACTGTTCAGCTCAGCTATGATGCAGACCAAGTTACAGAAGATCAGCGTTTGTAGATAAGAAATCCATTTAATTCTGAATATATTTATGTGGGCTCGCAAATAATATAAAACCATGAACAAAGTGTACTTCTTGTCCTAGAATGAAGAGCGTGAATCATGAAATTCGACTTTTCATAAGCACCTGTAATGGTTTAATATGAAATAAAAAAAAAAAAAAATGATTTGAGAACTGTAGAGTGGAATGATTCTCAACCAAAATTATCGGTACGTGGGTACTTTTCGTGCATTTCGCTGTCCAGCAAGCCACTAACACAAGGCACTATCGTTTCGCGTCATTTATCGTACACGGACAGACAGCATAGATGTACATACAATGCGTAGGGCTTAGGTTGCCTCAGACACAGTAGATAGGTATTTTTTGTTAGTGGCAGCATTGTTTGGTGTATGCAGTCATCGTCTTGATCGCTTGAGCGATCGTTCTGTGGTTTGGTACACACGGCGGCCCAAGATAAGTATCCTCTTAACTGACGTTTTGGTTCCGAGTGAACACACAATCGAACTTTCAAATGCCGAATGTTGAAGTCAGAACTAAAAGGGGGGCAGGCGCCGTGCGTACACAAAATGTCCCAGTAACTTAGTGGCCAGTGTCGGTCAGTCTCATACAAGTTCATCAAGATTTGTTAAATTGTGCAGTGGTTACGCCGTCATCACATTACATCATTATTTTATGAGATATCATACACATCACATGTCATGTTATGTTTATTGTAAAACACGTTCTAGAATTATATCAGTAAAAATAATGGTAAAATCGCTGTCCGCTCCGCTCTTGCGCCTCTCGTCAACGTCACAATTTCATTACCGCTGAGATCTACGTCACGTCACATCGCGTCACGTCAACTCACGTCAGTTGTCACCCGGCCGTCACTTACCTGCCACCAGCGGTTTAGACAGTTCGTTAATTAGACGGTAACTTGATGTGTTACGTGTTTTTAGTTTGGATAATGTAGTTTTAGTTTTGTGGGGTTAGGAGTTTTTAGATTTTGGAGTATAGGGAATGATATATGTACGGAATATTATTATATCAGCTGTGTATGCTCATGTTATACATTATTAAAGTTTGCTGGAAAGAGTGATGTAACGTCAACAGCAAAAGTCTATGAATATTTCGATACTAGCTTTCGCCCGCAGCTTCGCTTGCGTGATATTTTGAACCCGTTAAGTGACGATTTTCCTTGCAAACTTTCATCCCCTATTTAACTCCCTTAGGGGTTGAATTTCGAAAACTCCTTCCTTATTCCTTGTCTACATTATAAAGGAAACCTCTGTGCAAAATTTCACCTTTCTAGGTCTAAGGGTTTGGGCTGAGCGTTGATGAGTCAGTCAGTCAGTCAGGACCTTTCTTATTATTATAAAGATTTTGAAAATAACATTCATAACATCACGCCTGAGTTCCCTGAAGGGTTGGGCAGATGTGTATACACCTTCATTTCACCGTTATTTTTATGTCCCGTGTAATAGGGGACGAGCCTATTGCCATCAACCAGGCACAAATCTAGACTCCGGGCTGCTATTGAAATTCCCGAAGAACCCCATAACACTTCGCCCGACCTGGGGATCGAACCCAGACCCTCACGCTCAGCAATCGCACTTGCAATCACTAGAACAACGTGGCAGGCAGATATACCTATTAGAAAAATCATATTCTGTGGATATAAATAATTATGAAATTTTAACACTTGCTTAAAAACAGTCTTTAGTGACACTTTAAGCGGATTTGTACCGCCTTTCCGACTAAACTTGTATATTTATTCATGAACCTGCCATTATTTGCGCTAAATAAATCCTTGCGTTGCAAGACGCGTGTACTTTGAATGTACTCGTATTAACAGGTCGCGGCTATTGTCAATGATTGCTAAGGATCCGTCTCATTCAATTGATTGCGACAATTTATGAGACGTCCACTAGCTGACAAATACTTCTAGACGTATATATTTATTGGTGAATGAATAGTTTCTAGTTTTTTTTTTGTGCCTGGTATTCTTGGGAATAGGTACAAACGCCAGACCATCACGCTACCCGAAACTGTTAAATTTCCCCAATCAACCTTGAACCTAATGCTTTTGCGATAAACATGAAAATCTATTGAAGTTTGACAGATTGTAGTAGCTTTATGTGCTGGCTTCTGTACATATCTTGTTCTTGTGTTGAGGGGTTTAAAGCAACAAAAACCGTATTGGTATGTCTACACCAGTGCGCTTTCATGTTCATCTTGCACTTTCAACTTTCAATTCCTCTTGCGTCAAGCGCATGCAATATTGATTGCCATATGACGCATGCAGCTTATCGTCTACACCGGTGCACGGTGTCAATCGTCAGTCGACATACAATAGATGGATTAGCGTACGCTAGGGGCATGCGCTTTTGTCGAACTAGTATTAAGGCATGCGCTATTGCATGCGCTACATATGGCGCTTCACGCATGCTTCAGACGAAGATGCAAGATGAACATGAAAGCGCACTGGTGTAGACATAGCTTATAATGTTTAACCATAGCGATAATCGGCTAAATGGCTGGTAATCGAAAGGTTTTCAGTCCAAATTCTTCTTGTTGAACTATTTGGTTGAAGCCACTCGCGTTTTACACGTGCACGCTAAAGCTAAGTTAGTTGAAGTAGTAACAGTAATATTAGAAGTATGCAGAACAAATTACATGGAAGCTTTGTTTTTATTTCGAAGGTCTATAAAGTTCTCAAAAGAAGGGGCTCATGGCTAATTATCAACCGCGCAGATCATATGATTTGCAAGGTTAAGCTGCGCTTGCCGCGGTCAGTTCGTAGATAGGTGACCATTCGTTACAAATTTGGGCCCCTCTGTACCTCGGAGAGCATGTTAAACCGTCACTCCCGGCTGTCATACGAATACCTGTGACAGTCGTTACGGGTAGTCAGAAGCCCGAAAGTCTGACAACCGGTCTAAGCTTAGGATATCGGCATTGCCCAGTAACTGGGTTGTGGAGCTCTGATGGCAGTCGCTCCGTGTAAAATACTGGTGTTCAGCCGCATCTGGTTAGACTGCAACCTGTCCTGCAACCTAGCTAGGAAAAGGCTAGGCAAGCTGATATCTTGTTTTTTCATTAGTTAACCGTTGCTCTATCGTAGCTGAAAGTAGCATGCAATAATAAGTCAGTACAGTATAACTGGTTAGTTAGGTAACTTTTACATCTGAAAACCATGAAGTCTGCTCATCATTATCTTGGTACACGGTGTGTACAACTTTTACTATGGGACAAAGAATGAATTCATGAAAAAAAAAAATAGCTGTTACATACATTTTGCTATGCAACATTGAATTTTGTTGACTTACCGGTCATGCTGAATATAGTCCCTGTATGGTATGCTAATGCTATGCTACGGTAACCTACCTTTTCTTACATATCGGGTGTAAAAAGACCCTTAACGATAACGAAAACCACATATTCTACCCACCATTGGGATATTTTTTTTCTATCAGACCATACCTGGGAAATCATTGATTCCGGAGATATTGAAGGTCAAAGAATACATTTTTTTTTTTAGTTTTTCCAGAAACGAATTCTAAGTGATAATACTAAACTTTCATCCACACAAACATTATCAAAATTTTCAATTTTTCCTAGCAAATTATGTATTTTAAGTTACAAAAACGCAATGAATATCAAACGCACACAACCGCCTTGGCTCAGCTGTGTAGCCGCTGCACTACCCACACAAGCACATTCGGTTACGTGCATTACATTGCGCGCTACAAAAAAACAGAGTTTTTTTTATGCCTAAAAATAAAATTCGTTTCCCAGCAATTATTTTTGGTCAATGTGATTTAGTTTGATGTACAGAGTGCGTAGATTTCGGCTATGTGATGGGTCTTTTTACACCCTGTATAATTTACTAAATTATAGCGCTTCACAATAGCAAGACATGTGTGCATCAGGTTACGAGTCTGTTGAGAAAACTTACACCTTTTTCCCATATTGATGGGCAGAAAACAGATCTCTACATGCTACGATCCTTACAAACTCCTTTCATCCACGTTCATACATCTTGTCAAACACCTACAAAGATATCTTTATATAAAATCTCAATCTAGATCAAAACACTATAAAAACATCAATGTATCTGTCAATACACATATTTATACGACCACAGCTGTTACCGATATACAAGTTATTAAAATAAAATGTTTCTTTTTTCGCCACAAACTCCCGCAAACGCGTCCTGACTATTTTAGATTTGATGATAAATTGTCGACTTTCCCGCGATTGGCTTGTCGCGGTACAGATGCGGCGTTAGCTTTAATACGAATAGTTTAACTTTTGAAAGAATAAAAAACGAACCCTTTTTTGTGAAATATTTTAGGTGCGTTACTGGTTTGGTTTAAAAAAAATCTATGTAGAGTCATCTAGTTAGATTTGAAGCTGACTCCAAAGCAGTCGGGAAATGGCTAGTAGTCCAGTTAAAATAGACAAAAACATACTTAACATAACATCACGTCTTGTATTCTCCGAAGGGTTGGGCAGAGGTGTATAGTAACACCCACGTTTCACCATTATGTTTAAGTCCCATGTAATAGGGGGCGAGCCTATTGCCATTAACCGGGCACAAATCTAGACTCCGAGCTGCTACTGAGAAATTCCACACGGAGAAACCCAATAACACATTGATCGACCTGGGAATCGAACCCAAGACCTCACGCTCAGCAGTCGTGCTTGCGACCACTAGACCAACGAGGCAGTGCTAAATAGACAAAAAAGTCCTTAAATTTCGGAATAATTCGCATAAAGCTGAAAATTTGTACAGACCTTAAATACATTATTGCAAATCAGATGTCAAAAGTCTCAATCGATCCCACTTCTGCAAAAGAAAATTATTTAATGTCAAACATCAAAAAAATGAAAAATATTAACTTTCAGCTCTAAGCGAATTATTCCGAAGTACGTAAGTAAGTATATTTTGCCTGGACAGAGCGAACGGTTTGGTTTATTTTGATGTAACTACCAAGTAGGTGCAGATCTGTCGAAACTGTAGAAAGAAATTTTCCATGTCTTGCTACCTTGCAGCCAACTCTGTAAACTGATCGAAACCTCAGTTATTCAGGCAAGCATAAAATAGCTAACATTATAAACTCACTGCTTGCAAATAATAAATGGCTACAAAAAATAAAAATGAATGAAAATGATTCTTTTCAAGAAATAAGTAAACCATCGTCCTGCCGCATATAATCTATAGATTATATGATTATATGTTGCATTTGTTGGCAAAGTTGAAGCCTGATATATCAGGCTTCAACTTTGCCAACAAATGCAACGGAAAAAGAAAGCATGGACTATTCCTATCCAAATACCGCCCGCACAAACAGCTCATTCAATCTACCTTCCATATAAAGTAAATTTAAATCAAACCACTCCAAAAACAAATAACATCACATCTCCACTCCTACTCTATGCCCTGTTTGTGAGACGTAGTAGGGAGGTGGGGGGAGCGCACAGATGCGCTCGCGCAGTCGCCGCTGTGACGAGCCTTGACAGACATAAATCAATTGTCAAAGCATCGGCGGTAATCTTCAGTAATGGCCGCTAGAATTGTGTGGATGCGACGCGACGGTCGGTATTTGGACTTTACAGTCGGCTTTGTGGTTTGTTTTGTGGTAAAAAGACAAAGTTTTTGGGGGGTGTTGTTTGTAACTTAGCCGTTCAAAAAGAACTAATTTAATATTAGTCTATTGTGAATGATTGAATTTTCGAGTTTGAGTTTTGCGTTTTACGATAACATTTTCGACATTCCTCGGAGAGCACGTTAAGCTGTCGATCCCGGGTGTCATACGAATACCTATAACAGTCGATACGGTTAGTCAGCAGCCCGAAAGTCTGATTACTAGTCCAATCTAAGGATATGGGCATTGCCTAACTGCGTTACAGAGGTGTGATGGCAGTCGCGCGTGTATAATACTGGTAATCAACCGCATCTGGTTAGACTATAAGCTGAACCCAAAATAGTTGGGAAAATTAAGGTACACAGTTGGTCTACAACTGTGTACCAAGGTATCCAATAAAGAGCTGTTACAACATCACTGTCACTTTTGATTGTGAGTGATGGGTCACTTAATTGGTCGCATCATTCGTACAAATTCGGAAACGGAGATTGTTAAAGAGTGCTTAACATGAAAAAAATGGTACAGTGACATAATAATTAGTTTCGACATATTTTACCTTTAGTGACATGTAAAAAATTTAATTTATATTGTTAATTGAAAATAGAACATTGACTGCCTCGTTTGTCTATGATCGCAAGCGCGACTATTGTACGTCCTGGAATCGATCCTCAAGTTCGGCAAAGTGTTACTGACTTTTTCCATGTGGAATTTCTCAGTAGCAGCCCGGAATCTGGATTTTTGCCCGATAGATGGCAATAAGCTCGCTATTAACAATGGGGCTTAAACATAACGCTGAGGGTGTACTATTAGACGCCTCCACCCAACCATAAGTTATGTTAGAATATTAGAACTATACATACCGTGTACAGTATAATTCCTTACGTCTTATCCACACTAACCCAACGCTATCAAAGGGCAACGAGCACAGCTTAATAAGTCCAAATGGCGGCGGCGACAACAGAAACGTGTCGTATCATGTCTCGGCCGTGGGAGCCATCGATTGCTTCAAGTGCTGTCATCTGTTTGATTGGTTCAGATGAGGTTACTTTAGTTATATTAACAAGACTTCATGGTTATACCATACATCCATCCAAAGGTTGTCTGGAAGAAATCGCCTAGTGCGATAAGACCGTCCATTCTATTGCCCATCTCTATTTTATGTTAATGTTTCTTGTTTGTTTTGTGTACAATAAAGAGAGTATTGTATTGTATCTATAACTTCATTACATCAGGCAGGGGTATCAACTGAAAATCAGCGCTGGGTATTTGACACCTAGCATATGCTGAGTTGGTGACCCCTTCGGCATGGACATGCTCGACAGCTTGAAATGTGTATGTTTTATTCTTTTTATGTTTTTTTTGTTAATGCTGTCATTGTATTCTTGGTTGAATAAGATTTATTTTCTTGCTTCCTTCTTCTTCAGGCATATTATGATCTCTACATTGTAGTATCACCTTCTTCATGATCATCATCATTTCACCTCCTTGCTATTTATATTTTTATATTTTATACTTTTTTATGATGACATTGAGAATTCGAATTTTGACTTGGTTTTACAATGGAGAGGAGTGATTTTTGATATAATTATTTTCTGTTGGTTATATATTATAAATTTAAAAACTACAAGTTGCTGTTTACATTTTATGTGGCATCACATCACCCATACCCCTGTACACTGCTCCCTGCATCACCTGCTTCTACGTGGACTTATCTTATGTGAGCATGATGTGAGCTGGACAACCTGAGCAGCCACATACTATTGAGGAACCTGCGCTCCCCTGGTACAAAGTGAGACTCATTCCGGTGCCCGATGGTAACCCCTTCTTCCTTTTTCTACACTCCGTCTCCTGCTACACTTACGAGATCGGCGATCGGACTGGCTAATCTCTACCGGCATGACTAAATATGCTACAGTCGGTCTGTTTGCTGCCGCCGGTTTCCTATCAAATGGCTGTGTGGGCCATCGACGAACGCCGTAACTACGAGAAGGAACCCGCTGATTACCCCAAGGGACATGAAGCTATCTTGCCTCTTATTTTATAAGCACTTTATTATTGTTATGTTTTATGTACCTAGGTATTGAATGCTCTACACATTCTTTACAACTGGTGTAGCAGACGTGCTCAGGAGATCCTGGTTACATCCTGATTACAACATAACATAACAATACTGTCCCACTGTTGGGCATGGGCTTCTTCTTGGAATGAGAATTACCTTTGTCCATCACGCTGGCCTGGTGCGGCTTGGCGTACTACACTCACCATCAAAAACTTTTTGGAGCCCTCTCGGATGTGCAGGTTACCTCACGATGTTTTCCTCCACCGTTAATAACAAAACAGCCTGCAATCCCCGATGGGTTGTGCAGAGGTGTATCGTGCACCCTCATTTCGCCGTTATGTTTAAGTCCCATGCAATAGGGAGCGAGCCTACTGCCATAAACCGGGCACAAATCCAGACTCCGGGCTGCTACTGAGGAGTTCCACACGGTAAAAATAATATAACTCTGCTCGATTTAGGGATCAAACCATGGATCACACGCGTTTTTTTTTTATAGTATTTACTGTCCCACTGCTGGGCAAAGGCCTCCCCCAAGTCCTTCCATGTAGTTTTTTCTTGCGCTACCTCAAACCAGCCCTCGTAGTACGCGTCTAAGTCATCTCGCCACCTCTTTCTGGGCCGACCGCGGCGGCGCCGTCCCCCTTCAGGCACCCATTGTGTGGAGACTCTTGCCCAGCGGTCATTATGCATGTGGCTGACGTGTCCCGCCCAATTCCATTTGAGCCTAGCAGCCTTTTTGCCTACGTCTATTATCCCCGTTTTGGAGCGCAGTGTGCTGTTCCGTATTCTGTCTGTTCTTTTGACGCATAGAATACTGCGCTCCATTGCTCTTTGGCAAACCCCAAGGCGGGACTTTTGCAATTCGGTGAGCGACCAGGTCTGAGCACCGTAGGTTAGGATGGGCAGGATACACATGCTAATGCATAATCAAGTTTTGATCCGCACATGAATTTTCAAAATCAGAGGTGCGGGTTGGGTTTGAACTCAAACATGAAGGCAAGCGTTCAACCGACCATTGCTTTATAATTAATATAAAAATGAAATAAAAAATAAATAACCTGTAACTGTCCCACTGCTGGGTAAAGGCCTCTTCTCGTACAGAGAAGGAACGAGCATTGATCACCACGCTTGCTCACTGCGAGTTGGCGATTTCAGACCATTAAAGTCCAGGTTTCCTCACGATGTTTTCCTTCACCGTATGTCAGTGGCGTCTTAGATTAATTAAGAAAGTACATATGAAATTGAAAAAGTCACATTGATACTTGCCTGGGTTTGAACCCGCAACCCGGTGCTTAACAAGCGGGTCTGTAACCTCCGGGCCACCACGACATTTAATATAAATTAATTAAAATTCCATTACCAAGACATATTTTCACTTTAATCATACGATTCGGTTTTCAATACTTTGTCGCTTCATTCCAATCAATGTCTCCCCTATTCTCTGCAGCAAAACATCTACCTACAATTCCGTGGCAAATTACAGGGAATTGTATGCAAAATAGATCATAACAGCGCTATTATTGGCTAGTAATCTGACATTACTAGACACTATTATCTAAATAAATAGGTAGGCTATCTATTTGGTGCTATTACCGTCAATAACTAATATGCTAACTAGTACTTACCTCCCCTCAGTTGGGTTTTAGCAAATAAATAGAAATGTCTATCTACTGTTTGTTTGTGCTCGGGAATAACAGCTGATAGCATTTTATAATAACTCCTACTAATATTGTAAGGCCGGGTCCGCTGCGCCGTGTTTTCGTGTTTGCAAACAGGATAACATTGTTTGTTAACCGAATAGGGGCGTGGCCTAACAGTTTTGTTAGCAAAAACACAATACATGTTTGCCGAGACGAATGGACAACATCCCCCGAGTTTGCCTGCGGGGAGGGGAAGTGACGCATTTTGTGTTTGCACTCACTAGAGAAAGACGGCATTAGTGTTGCGCAGCGGACTGGCTGTTTTGCTAACATTTTTTGATAACATGTTTTGTTAGAAAATTGGCGCTGCAGACCGGCTTAAAAGCGAAAGTAACTCTGTCTGTCTGTTATGCTTTCACGCCTAAACCGCTGAACCGATTTTGACGAAACTTGGTACAGAGATAGTCTGAAATCCAAAGAAGGACAGCTTCTTTTATCCCGAAAACCGCGAAATATCTACGCAATAAACGACATCCGAAGCGAAGCTGCGGGTTACAGGTAAGCGTCGAAATATTCCTCCACATTACTGGGAGCGTGCCCAGAAGACTGGCAACTTTGCTACGCTGGATGGCAACGCTAATTTTTTGGCCAAAGAATAAGGTAGCCCTCTGGTCCCGCGAAGTGTCGATCTCTCTTTGAAGAGGAAACCCGGACCCCAAGACCTGAGGCTTGCAGTCATAGGGACCAATGAGGTTATTATATTTGCGCCGTTTGGGGTATCTGCGGCCGCGGCAACAGAGCCAACACAACCAGTCGAGCTAGTAAAAAGGGAAGAAGCAAGGATGTCGATGCCAGTTGCGTCCCACACCAGAGGCACCCATCTCATGTGGTATAAAAATTATATCAATCGATTCTCCTGGTGATTTGATTCTGAACAAACTAATTTCAGGTTCAATGTATACACCGTGGGCCAGGTACACAAAAGATTTTAATCACGCCTCTCTGATGGTATTATGAGTCAAATGTTATAACAACGAAAGTCCAATTCAGTCTTTTGTTATTTATTTTTTCCATATTTAATAAATCAATTAATTTTAGTACTTCCTTGTAAACAATACCTTAGGTTGAACTGGCAACATTTATAAATTATCGTGTGAGTGGATAAGAAAATTCTCACATCACAACCCTCCCCGACAAATAAGACATACGGCGAGAGGGTATGGTATGACAAAAATCGCAACGCCGCGTTCATAGGACTTGTTACCATAGATATTTTTCTATTTGTGAATTTCTTTAAATAATGAATATTTCGAAAATTAAGCTTTATTCAACAAACTATATCCTAGTTTTTCTTCTCCACTTAGGCATCGGAATCGATGGTTTAAATCTTTCGGGTACCTCGGGCTCACGCCACGGTGTATAAAGTATTATATTTACGGATAACTCACAACAATATGCAGAACATCGCTCTACAAATACTACTAAAGGACAACACACACCAGGTAATGTAAAACTTATGGCCGACTCATTAACCAAGCACTTAATCGATTGATATCATTTAGCCTCAATTTGAGCCTTATGCCGTCGTGATAAGGGTGAAGGGTTGTTTGAAAGGCGACCCCTGAAATATGAGTGGTGGCGTCATGGCTACAGTGATTGATGGGTGCTGACTGACGTGTGCACGAAGCGGGGTGTGGTGGGGTGTGGTACAAGGAAAAGAGGCAGCGGGTGGAGGTTATGGATGGGTTTAAAAAAACCGTGATGAGAGGTGATCTTTCTATTCGTTTTTTTTTTTATGTTTTCTCCGGTTTACTCTACTATGGTTTTGTTACTGTTACTTGGTCAGTTGTTTCAGTCAGACGTTTATTAAAATTTCTAGACGTCTAGCAACACTAGTGACATTTTTGCTATAAAAACGAACAAAATAAAAAAAATAAATGGTCCCCCCATTGGCTGGAGACCCTTCAGGTCTCGCCAATAACTGCCCGGTTACGTAGAAACCGTCCCCTAAGACGACCTACAGCAGTCCAAAAGAAAAAAAAAAAAAATTAA
The DNA here is from genome assembly GCA_905220435.1 of Amphipyra tragopoginis. NCBI lineage: Eukaryota > Metazoa > Arthropoda > Insecta > Lepidoptera > Noctuidae > Amphipyra > Amphipyra tragopoginis. The sequence goes on along the minus strand of HG992004.1, from coordinate 2,124,421 downwards.
ATGAAATGTGACGTCATTTATGCTGCTGCTCATCGTGATCTCAAATTCTATGCTGGATTTATATGACGACTTGTAAATCGCACAGAACAGTTTAGCACCATACTTCATCGACGTTCCTCAAACTAATATTTATTCAGTCAGAGTTCACTCGCGGCGCACATATCTGAGGATTAGATGAAACAAAACATCGTGAAGAAACCTACATACGAATGCTAAGCACTTTTTTTCTCGACGATTTGTGCAGTCCACTGACCTGGACCAGGCCAGCATTGTGGACTAAAGCCTAATTCTTATTCTGAGAAGAAGCCCGTACCAGTGAGTCACTGCGGGTTGATTATGACTATGATTTTTAACTGTTCGTACTTTTTTAAAAGGTGATATAATCCTGTAACTTGTACCATTCTGTATTGGGGTTTGCTCTGTACACATAAGCATGGCTATTATAGTTGTGACCTGGACTCTTTTAGTTTCAATTTACAACGTATTGATTAAATACGACGGGGATCAACGAATGTGTCTGGGTTTATCTTTTTTGGGTGCATTGGATTGATATGAAAAAAGATTTCATTGTTTTTGAAATGGTGTTTTGTCGGTGGCCAGTTTTAGACGCCTGTCAATATGTTGTATTGAATTTTATTTATTTATTAATTTTTAGGGTACATTTTGGCTGAAAAAATCTAATTAGTCCGTCAGTTAGATTATCAAAAAAAATTGTCGTGAATTTTTTCTTTTGTTACGTAAACCAAAATTTAAAATTGGCAAAACTTCACAAGCATGTACAACTTTTACTTGCTTCTGACGTCACAAACTCCCACTCTCGAGTTTTGATGCGTTTTATCGTTCCAAATATTCATAGATTTAACGGAAGAAAAAATACGTGTCCATTATTTTTCAAAACTCTAACTGGCGGACTAATTAGATTTGCAATTTATTGATGCTGTCAACATGCCTACAATCATAGTAATTAAAGATAGAGAAATATGTTATAACTTTCGTGAGACACATTCATATTTATGATTATTTACGATTTACTCACGTGCATTTTTCGGGATTGCCCGACTTGTAAGTTCGACTCGCGAGCTCACCGCGTGTTCAGCTCATGATTAAGGGCTCCGTTTGGGTCCGAAACTAGTCGGGCAATCCCGAAAAATGCACGTGAGTATATCGTAACTAATCATAAATAGAGAAATGAACCATAAAATACATGGTGAAGATGTCTAAATCTCTCTCGCAATGCTTCAGACAGACTAAATGATGGAATCAGGCGTTACTTTGCGAAAATCCATGACATACAAAAATGCAAATAGAATATCTAGCTTTAATTCCGCTGAACAAGATCGCTAGTTTGGATGCAGTATGCAGCACCACCATCGAGCCCACAAATATACGCACATGCAGAAAGAGTGAAAAAATAATGCAACATGCAACCAAACCAATACTCGACACGTGTTTCGCCCCTGCACAGGGCATCCTCAGGATATGTTGACTCCTCGACCGCTAGGATGCGAAATTATTATTATTATGTATTCGTGGGCGGGAGGGTGGTGCTGCATACTGCATCCAAACTAGCGATCTTGTTCAGCGGAATTAAAGCTAGATATTCTATTTGCATTTTTGTATTTCAGACATACTAATAAAATCTTCTTCCAATCATCCGCAAACAGATCATAGTTCCGATTATAATCCAAGAGTTCGTTGAGTGCGGTGAGAGTACGAGGTATTGGCGATTTAGCTCGCGCTACAGTGCGACATGAAGGCACAGCAAAAAGCTTGTGCTTCCTATTGCGTTGGTAATTGTCCGGTGCAAAGTATCAAGCCAGCTCATTATGCAGATCTGGTGCATCAATTGACCCGAGAAGGGTTTTACAAGCTGTTGTAAGCTTCACATGCTTATTTAGACATGCGCAAAATGTGTCACTGAAAAGAAATGAATGAAGTATATCTTTTCGCTCAACGAAGAAGTCCAATCATTTAGTGCAGTACTTCATTTAGTTCAGCAAACCAGAACGAGCCAATGAGATATCGAGCTCGCGTAATACGTTACGACGACTTTCCTTCATCTATATAAATAAAAAGAAAAGTCCTGACTGACTGACTCATCAACGCCCAGCCCAAACCCTTAGACCTAGAAAGCTGAAATTTTGCACAGAGGTTTCCTTTATAATGTAGATAAGGAATAAGGAAGGATTTTTCGAAATTCAACCCGTAAAGAAGTTAAATAGGGGATGAAAGTTTGTATGGAAAATCGTCACTTAACGGGTTCAAAATTTCACGCAAGCGAAGCTGCGGGCAAAAGCTGGTATTATACAGGCTTAGGACTTTCAACCAAGAAATATGAATATAAACAAAACTACTTCAGGAACTATTTTTATTAACTTGTATGTTTTCTGTATTTTTTACTCATAGTTATTGGTGCGAGCGAAAAGAAAAACTGAGCTAAATGAAGTAGAGACACATTTGAATCATTATTGAATGAAAGATAAGTTTATTTTGCGAAATGAAGTAAGTAGTTCATTTCCATCAATCGTTTGCGAACTACCCATGTCTAATGCTTATAATACAGGGTGTAAAAAGACCCAGCACATAGCCGAAATCTACGCACTCTGCACATCAAACTAAATCACATTGACCAAAAATAATTGCTGGGAAACGACTTTTATTTTTAGGCATAAACGCTGTTTTTTATGCCTAAATGTAATGCATAAAACCGACTGTGCCTGTGTATGTGTATCGTGCAGTGGCTACACAGCTGGGCCAAGGCGGTCGTGTGCGTCTGATATTCATTGCGTTTTTATAACTTCAAATGCGTAATTTGTTAGGAAAAATTGAAAATTTTGATAATGTTTGTATCGAAGAAAGTTTAGTATTATCACTTAGAATTGGTTTTTGGACAAAACTAAAACAAAAACTTTGACCTTCAATATCTCCAGAATAAATGATTTCCCAGGTATGGTCTGGTAGAAAAAAAAAATCCCAATGATGGGTAGAATATGTGGTTTTCGTTATCGTTAAGGGTCTTTATACACCCGATGTAATAATGATCCTAAGCTTAAGACTTAGACCACTTTAGGGACTCTCGGCTAATTATCAACCGCATGGATCATATGATTCGCAAGTCGCAAGGTTAGTCAGAGATGAGTGACCGTTTGATTCACATCGAGACCCCTCTGTGCCTCGGAGAGTACGTTAAGCCGTCGGTACCGAGTGTTATATGAATACCTATGACAATCGTTAGGGGTAGTTAGAAGCCCGAAAGTCTGGCTACCGGTCTAACCTTAGGATATCGGCATTGCCCAGTAACTGGGTTGCGGAGGTCTGATGGCAGTCGCTCCGTGTAAAATACTGGTTTTCAGCCGCATCTGGTTAGACTTGAAGCTGATCACAACATATTTGGGAAAAGGCTAGGCGGAACGAACTAAGACCACTCTAGATTGACGTGATATGCAAATATTCAAATGAATCATTTAAATATTCATTTATGTCCGGTTTCTGTGGCTGTAAACGAATCGTTTTGATTACTAATATGGTAGCATTTTTTATTGTCAAACTGGACAGATAAATAAACTTGTAAGTTAATTTTACCTGTGATAAGTACTAACGTATGAGATGGTACAATATGCAAAGGTATGCCTTTGCTTAATTTTTGATAAAGATACAAGAGTCCTAATTTCAACCAACAACGCTCGGTTAATCATAGAAATCGTGTGGTGCCGGACGTAAAGAATAGCACTACCATGGGGTAGTGCTATTCTTTACGTCCGGTACCACATGGACGATATGGTGTGTAGTATAGATAAATGGAGAACACTTTCTCATAAACTTCTTCTTAGATGACAAACTAATTAAAACTTAATTATATTATTGCGGCCCAGAACTTGGCAACTTGGACTGCGTTGTCATTGGCAACCATTAAGTCTTCCTGCTTGCAGCTGTTAGGGCACGCACGGCATGATGTGAGATGGGCCATCGTATGGGTTGTACCGCACAAACAGCTCAAATCGGTACCATCATTGAATCCCCACCTAAACATGTTCTCTTTGCTCCAACCGACCTGAGTTCGAAGTCTATTTAATGACTTCCAGATCGGCCAAGGCAGTTCATGTCCAGGCGGAGGTCTCTCCGCAGGTGGCACGAGTGGGTTTGGTAGGGAGACCCCATCTCTCCAAAGGTTGCACCTCGCTCTTGGCAACTCTGAGGCCAGAGGTTCCACACACTTATAAAAGTTCTTGCGGCTTTTCAGCCTTTGTGGCACTGGAATATAGCCATGCAGGGGGTGCCGCGTGTCGCCGTCTCATAAACTGACAGCCTCGTTGCTGAACGTGGAGTGCTGGGCTCAATTCCTAGGTCTGATCCACTGCCACTGTCTTGTGTAGTGCCGGACTTAAAGAATAGCACTAACCCATCTCTTCCCATGGGTGTCGTAAAAGGCGACTAAGGGATTCACTAGAGGATGGGCAGCAGCGTTCTCTGAGTACTTTAACAACCATACTGCGATCGCCAACCCGCCTGCCAAGCGTGGCGATTATGGCAAACCCCCCTTTTTGGGGGACGTCTATGTCCAACAGTGACAGTGGACGTCTTTCGGCTTAAAGACGATAAAATAATCTAAAATAATGAAAAAGATTAATATTATTGTCAAATACAAAGTTTTACAACTAATTTTGAAACAAAAAAAAACAGCATTTGTTCCATAAAAAGTCGCACACCAAAATTCAACCAACTTTACATCAAAATAAAACAAAACATTACTAACATAATGAACAGAAATCAATAATTCCAACACAAACCAGCGGTAACACGAAAGTGAAATAACGTCGAGATAACGTCGACTGTCGATCGACTGTCAATCAACGATTCAGCGCACAGTGCGCCGACGCGTGCTCGCGGACAAAGAGATTTTATCAATTATTATTATATGATTCATTGGAGACGGAATTTGGTTGAAAAAATTATGATGGATTCATTTGGAGTGTTTTTTTTAGTTTTGTTTTTGGCCGAAACGAATTAAGAACTGATTTTCTGAAGTTTCGGCAGATCGCATGTTTCACAACCACGAAAGTGTTTTGAATCCGAAATCAATTTTTTTTTATACATTTCCCCACACTAGGATTTATCCTATATCGTGGGTGCGTTTACAGACACGTTCGTTTTTCGGAGACGGAAAGATACTGTTGCTGTTGATGATGGTGATGCTGGTGAGAAATCACGATGAATAAAAAATTGGTGCCTTCACCCAGATTTGTGACAGCGTAATAATAAGATTGAAGCTCCTGTGGAACAGTTGGATCAAGGGCCTGATACAGCAAGCGTTAGTCTTGGACACGGCACGCAAGGTAAGGAGGTTCTTCACACTGGATCCCTAACATCGGTAGCTTGGGTCTTACCACCTCGCCACGGGGAGAATTCTATGCATTTATTATATACTAGAATAAGGAAAATATAAAGAATATAATGCAGAGATAATAATAAGATGTAACTAGTCTTTTTTTTATATTGCTGTACTGAAAATAGTCCTTGGATGAAGACCACGTACCAACAAAAGGAATGTGAAAAGCTGTAAGATAAATGGACTCACAGAGACCTGGATGAGCTTGTAAGTCCAGTGGTAAACAACGGGGTACTTCATGAAATGTTTTAATTATTGTGGTCAATATATATTTTTTCTGTCCTAGATTTCCCGGGCTAGAATTTAAAACTTCCTCACCGCACGCTGGGAATAGACGCGTGTTGTAAGATTCAACAAAACCCAGCACACTTGGTGGTAGGATCTATACGGCTAGCTCCCTCCTAAACATTAAAGTCCGGCGCCAAGCAGTTTACTGTGTTCCGTCGTGTGTATGTGAGAGCTAGAGGGGTATAAGGGAATCCTTCTATATCTCTGTTACAAGGAATCATGTGCTCCATCTTAGACCCTGTCTGCACTTACCGTCAGGTGTGACTGGGATGAAAAGCGACAAAGACAAAAAAAAAATGGCTTCTAACATCTGCCACTAAATCAATTTTTAGTTCATAGTGCAAGCTTGTCTACATTTAATAATGATAGCTCACTACCCACGTTCGACGGAACTAAAATATCGTTGTCACAACCGAACAGTTTGGTCGATGGTCGGCGGTTAATCGTCGCGCTAACAATTCAAGCGTAACTTGACAGCTGATGCTCCCTTCCTCGTTCTCTTTTTACGATATACTGTGATCAGTAATATTAATTAATATTAAACAGTTAATAGTCTGCTTAATACATAGTTTACTTGGGCTTAGTACTTGTCATTATTTATTTATTTATACTTTCGCACAAAATTAGTAGAGAGGCGGACTTAATGCCTTAGGCATTTTTTACCAGACGACCTTAGGATGATGCAGAGAAAACATGGTAGGTGCACTAAATAGTGTTAATATTTAAAATAGACACAAAGTTTACTGTAAAGCATTTTGCTAATAATATTTACACATGTCGTTTATCGCGTATGCCGTTTTTTTTTCTTGTTATTCCTAGCCTATGTCCTTCTCCAGGTTCCAGACTATCTCTGTACCAAGTTTCATCAAAATCGGTTCAGCGGTTTAGGCGTGAAAGAGTCACAGGCAGACTAACTTTCGCATTTATAATATTAGTAGGGATATAGATATTTACGTACGTAGAAATTAACCAATAAATATTAGATATCATATTCATGTGCATACATAAATATATATTAATAATCATAAATACGTACATACATATTATATTAATTAATATGATGTTTACACGCAAGGTTTAAGTGACAATTACTAAGCTTTAGTTAGTACTTAGTCATTAACACGGTAATGGTATACTAACAGTATTCTATCTTCATACAAACGGTCGGTACGCGAGTCATACCTACGCGCCTCGAGTTCGGTATACACTCGGTACCCAAACAGTTAGGGATGTCACAGTACCTATACCTACATAAAAAAACGATTCTTTATTAATTGAATTTTTGGGATTTGTAAATCGATTTTAAAAATCGATTTTTATTGGAAAAAATCGATTATTTTTATAATCGATAATTTTTTCACGGTTTGATGGTTTTGTAAGCATCAAGCGTGCGATTTGTGACAAATATTCATTGGAATAAGTACAAGTACTTACGTACTTAATATGGTAAAGAGTAAAATTAGGGATCCGTAAGAAAATTATAATAATATAACCCAAGGTATCAAAAATTTGCTTATAAAAGTTGTTATTTGGCGTGCGCTACGAAAACTATTGATGATACATAAAAATAATGTACTACATGTTTATAATACTCTTCATTATCCACAAAAAAGTCCGCGAGGGTATATGTCTAACTATTATAGTTAAGTCACATCAACCGTTTTTTGTTCAAATTGGTCGATCAAAACACGGGTAGAATCGAAAGATAAAGACATTCCTATCATGATATTAATCCTTATCCAAGTAAATAGCTTCATAATCAAGGTTGATTATGAACATGTAAAATGCTCTTTAAATTATTCGAATCGGACCTTTCGTTTAGAAGTGCTAAAAGTAAAAAAATGCCATAGTGTGAGCGGACACCCCAACGTTCAGTTTATTAGTTAACTGCACAACGGCTGCACCGATTTTGATTAAATTTGGTATAAAGATAGCTCGATCCCTGGGGAAGGACTAAGGCTACTTTTTAATCCGCGAATTCGTCTGCATCCGCGATAACCAACATACACGCGGACGAAGTCGCGGGCAAAAGCTAGTTCGTCAATAAAATCAAAAAACACAACATGTATTTTTATTGAACACTTTCGTATTTCATTCACAACGTTTTTTTTTTTTTAAATAAAATGTATCACATTTACAATCACAGAAACAAACTCAAGTAGATTGATGAAATTAAAATACTGTAGGCGGGCAGCCCTATCGCGTGTTTTGTTTTACGCGGCTGTAGGTTCTTAATTCAAAAATAGGGCCGAGTCACAATACTGTTAGTTTAACATTACCGTGTCATTAAGTTTGCGTGATACAAACTCAACTTAGGACGGATAGCAGTCAATTGAATTTAAAAAAAAAAAACATTCACACTAGTAATAAGTTGTCATGCTGCAACTTACTTTAAACTCTCTCTTACCTGTGGCAAATAAAAAAAATCTAATACTGTCTTAATTAACCCTATAATGTATAAGGCAGAAGATTGATGAAAAGTAAATGACAAACAAATTGGCAACTATTAAATAAATAAAAAAACGAGAGTATTTTTTTTTTAAAGTTTACAAGTTGTGATATTGATAGGTTTAAAAATAAAAAAAAAAACAAAGAAGATTTCGCGACATCTTCCAAAAAAATTGGTGGCGAAAATATTTCCACTTAAAGGATTAATTAATTAATTAAAAAAGGAAATAACGGCAAAATAAATCATAGTTCATATATTTTGCCTTCACAAATCGGAAGTTAAGAAGAACCACCTGTAAGCTTTAAAGTTAACTTTAACAAGTTAGAAAGACATAAATGGAACACCCACGAAGAAATCTGTAGACAAGGCAGACAAATTGTGCAAGACTGCTTTCAAATAATTTTCAAAAGTTTCTGTCAAATGCAGGAATTTAATTTAAAAGTCGCAATTTCTACTAAAAATATATAAGCTACTTCACTCGGTCGAAAATACCCCGTGCTCCGAGCAGCCATTTCATGCAACCCGTCAGCGTCAACGTGGATTGATAGACGGGAATATATCTAGAGCGGGTCTTGTGAGCCCCCTCTGCCCAACCCCCGCGCGGAAGTGTGCGTCCGTCCGTCATCCGTCATCGTCAAATGTGTGCACAGTGCTCTGAACTTGCGGAGTCTGGACAAAGGGGTATTTCGCAGGTGTTAAAATTTTATTTTCCTTTGTTTTTTTGTTGCTTGTGTGAGGAAATGTGTCTGTTTTGTAATTCTTACTCGTAGATACTGTCACTGTTATGTATATGTAATATAATGTGTTGTGTAAGAGATAGATAGGATCTTGATTATACTGATATGCGATTGATTTTTCTTACTTACGCAACTGATGACCCTTTTAGAAGTAAGTACGTTAAACCCGGTCTCAGACTATATCATAAGAATACCTATGACAGTCGTTACAGGTAGTCAGAAGCCCGAAAGTTTGACAACCGGTCTAACCTTAGGATATCAGCATTGCCCAGTAACTGGGTTGCGTAGGACTGATGGTAGTCGCTCCGTATAAAATACTGGTATTCAGTCGCATCTGGGTAGACTGGAAGCTGACCCCAACTTTTTTGAGAAAAGGCTAGTAGGAAGAAATAATTACAAGTTTTTTTTCCATGATTTTTCTTTTCCTTTCAAATTATCGTGGCTCATCTCGGCGTAACGAAGCATTTATTATTATTAATTTTCTTCTCAAATTGTGAAACGTAAACTAATGTGTAATTTATGAAAGGAAGGCGCTTGTTCACAAGTTTTTAAAATATTTCTCTAACGTGGACTCAGCTTTGATCAATACCTACTAACTAGATATATCTTAATTTAGTAACGTAATCGTTGAGAAGACATTTATTTATGTCAATATACGTCTTTTAATTTTCCTATCATTCTACTAGATCTTTAACTTTTCAACGGTTAGTCTGCGTTTGTTATTCAAGCACACTCGCGAATCCGTGAACCGATATTTATATAGCCGTTATTTTTTTTTAACTGCCATCTTTATTTCACTCATAAATCCTGCCAATCACGGCACTTTATTTATAGTGTCTGAGGAAAAACTGAATGAAAGTAATTTGTTAGTCAACGCACAAAAACATTTTTTTTTTCTATAATCCTACACAATACATTACCCCTGGCTTTATTCAAAAAGTTGCAACACAAAAAAATTATTGCACTAAATTGCATAATTTGATTAACGAGCGTGTCAAATCCACGCGATATTTTTTGTCCGGCGTCTTTTGTGGATGCACGTTTGGGAGCACTGTGCAGGCGATAATGGACACATGTCCCGTCATCCATCAGTGCCGACAGATGCCGCAGAGTGGACGGCATTTGTTTCGACAAGAGTTATAGGTGGAGTGCGCTCCATTTCAATATAGTTTTAGTTCAGTAATCGATACGTTTTAGTTTTGTCGGTGAGTTGAGTTTTATTTTGAAAAGGTAGAAGTTTTAAAGTTTTTAGTGGAATTTTGTTTTGTTTTTTTAATTGTTGTGGTTTAATTGAATATAACCTTGAATACAATTGTGGAAAATTGCCTAAAACTTTAGATTTTCCTACTTAATCAAGCAGATAAACTTTTTTAAGTTTAGACAATTTTACGAAAAAGATTTCTACGTTTATAATTATAAATGACATTGAGCTTTGCAAATATACACAGAGGTCGACAATTACAATGACAAAACATTGTAATAAAATACAAAATCATCTCTTTACATCAATTAAAATAATAATCTGGAACTAAAACATCACAAGCGTCGTATTTATATAATATTACAATTATTTCACGTCTAAAATAATATGTTTCAATAAATAAACGAATTTATAACGCCTACATAACATTTGAAAATATTAACAATGTTATTATTATTTTGTCCAGAATAAACAAGCATTAGCACACTTTGCGAAGTAATTAATTTATTTGAGTGTAATGAATGGAATATTATTTATATTTTTGATTGCGCACACTCCCTTTTTGGACCACTGTGTCAGTGTTACGAAACATTATGATAACAACATACTTCATTGTAGACATACAGGTATGCATTCACTTAAGGTTAGTCGGAAAGGGATACTGATCCGCGGGCCACTTAAAATATCACAGATTCTCATCAGTGACTGTTTTTAAAACAAGTGTTAAAATATCAAAATTTTAGACTAAAAGTCATGGCACACTATACCGGCACCGCAACGGCAGCGCTCTAACCCAGCAATTAACTTGTCATTCAAATTAGTGCATTAAATCATGTGTCGTATAATATATTTCATAATGTCAATATGAAAAAGCTGACGGCGGGTAGTCAGCGCGCTTGCCGCTACCATACAACTCCACTCGCAGCCTGCGCTCTGCAAGCGAGCGGACCGTGTGCTTACGGGCGGTGCGCCGGCTCCGAGTCGCAAGCGAACCAACGTCGTGAAACATATTATGAAAACGTACAAGTCCTAGGCGTATTCAATCACAAATGCCATATAACAATTGTGTTCGCGGTGACAGCAAGCTTGCACCTCGCGGCCGGCTTGTGGACGGCGAGCTTACACCTCGCTGCCGGCGCGCGGACTACAAGCTTGCACCTCGCGGACGACGCGTAGTTAGCGCGCTGGCGGCTAGCCGTAGCCTAAATTCGAGGCGACGCCGTGCTGCAGCTATGCAGTTGCTGTGCCGGTATAATGTGCCGTGATCTTTAATTTCCATGCAAAAAAATTTTTATTTTTCAGAAATTCTTCATCCCTTCTTTTAGTTACGAATTCAGAAATCGGAGCTTCTATTCTGTGACCCTAATTATGATCTAAAATGTAAACACAGCTGATCATAGCTGAGGATATATCTGAAATATTTGTACAGCTACTTCTCTTAAACTATTGACTTTTGGAGAAAGTAGTAGAACAAAAGTTATTAATTATTATGGGTACTTTAACACCTTTTCGGATTAACACCCCCTTTCCGACTAACCTTGGATTACTAACTTAACCTAAAAGCTCTCAGGAAAAAGTTTTTCACCCAGAATGTCGGTCAAGTTCAACAAGCTTTTTGGGCAGAGAGTAGGGACTTGTTGGCAGGGACGGTTTACGAATAGGTTCTCTGTTGGAATATCGAAATATTATCAGCCAATTCATAAGTGGCCGACAACCTTTCGCCACTTTTCATTTCGCCGAATAATTAAACCGCCGAATGATTAAAGTCCCTAATTATGTTTTGTAACTTTTTGTTACGCTGACTAGTCTGCTGGCCACTGTTTCATTAGTCAACTGTATTATTGGGCACTTTACACTTGTTAGACGTCTCATTTTGCCATCATGCAAGCAAGAAAGCAAGCAAACATGCACATGTTTTTGAGTCGGCTCCGCCAGAAGACTCGCTTTATCGTCCCTTCACTTCGCTCGCACATTCGACCAGCGCTACACTCGGGAGGTCGCCGACTCGCTTCACTCGCCACCTCCCCCCACTCGCTGCGCTTCGGCTTCGTGCACTCGATCCACCCAGGACCTCCTTCGCGAGCTTCTGGCTCCACGCTTTTAAATAACACTCTAGGGGTAGGACAGAGTCTGACCACGTGTAGTCGGGGTGCGCTGAGTCGGATTAACATAACATTCCGCTGTGTGAAAATAATGTTGTGCGAATGCTTATTTGGCAAATTAAATAATAGCCAAATAAGTATTCGACTAAAACGAAATTTCTGAATGATTTTTTGGCCAAATAATTATGGTGGCTAATAATCATTCGGCGAAATGAAATTAGGGTAAAATTGCTTCGGCAAAGATCGTTGTCGGCGTAATGAAATTCGATATAAAATACTGCGGCAAAAACACGAGCACCCTTACGAATAGTACATGTCAAAAGATGAGACGCGGAGTAGCAATTCTTAGAGACTATTAGAAACCTTAATTTAAAAAAAAAACGTTCGATGCCCTTGAAAATAAATTAATAAACTTTTTTTGTATAGGTATTTTTGTTATTTTTATGGAATTATTTAAAAATGTTAAATACTTTGAGTAGAATTACAACAGCGAAAGCATAATTATGGAACTTTGTATTCCATAGTATTTTTCTGTAAGAAAAATACACTGGCAGGAAATAATTATCCGTTGTTAATATAAGTGACGCTCTAATGAATGTGGATATAAAATTCTAATTTGTATCATTGTGTATCCCATTTACATTGTTGTTCCAATATTTATGACGCTCTACGTCATTTAGAAACACCTGGCTTTGAGAGTAAGTTCACTCCACAATTCCAACCATGAAGTTTTCATTGAGCAAAATAATCGTGCAGTGGACCTGCATGTAAGATATTTTAATGATAAATGATTTTTATTTCTGTTAATAAATCTCTTACAGACACTTTTACAAGTCAATGTACTTAATGCTTTTTTTAAGATTTGATGGCGCCGGCATTTCGACGGCCCCCACGTAAAGTATTGAAACTGCAAAACCTCTACTTTACAGGAGAGCGATTTTAAGTTTAGATTTAGATTTTTGTTAAACATAAAATTCCAAAATTTTATATTACCGATGTATCTTAAGTGGAAAATTTGACTGTTTTATACTGTCTACTATAGTTTTTGATAATTATTATACTTTTTCTAATATTATACATTCGATACTTTACTTGGTTACTGCTGGTTACTTTTTTATCGAATATGCCAATTTCGATAGTTATCTATGACAAAATATTCTAGTCTAATATCGAATGTGCCCGTTTCGATACTTTTCCGCGGCAACAATTTCTAGTAAAGTATTGAATGTGGTAGATTCGATTGTTTTCTTTGTTAAATTGCTCAAGCCAAGGTAACATAACACTAGATTCGATTTAAGATACCTTCCTACTACTTATTTATGTCAAGCTTTTTCTGGGAAATGAAGAAAAACACGATCAGACATTTAATCAAACAATTTGTATTAAAAATAAAGAATTAAAAAACACAAATACTTAGTTACAAAGCGGCTTTTACCTTGTAGATGACATTTCAATGTTTTTAATGTTTTATCTATTAAAATTTTTACAAGATAATTCGTTTTCTAAGAGTAAAAAGATAAAATTATGTTTATGGCACAATGCTTTTATAAAACAACTAGCTGAACTATCCGCAATTTCGTCCGCGTGGCTTATTTCACCCGCGTTAAGTTACGTCTTTGATTACTACTCCGCTCCCGTGGGTCGTAGCGTGATGTTATATAGCCTATGTTACTCGTAGATAATGTAGCTTTATAATGGTGAAAGAATTTTTAAAATCGGTCCAGTAGTTTTTGAGTTTATCCATTACAAACAAACAAACAAACAAACAAAAATACAAAGTTTTCCTCTTTATAATATTAGTATAGATTATAGTACAGAACATAGTACTAACTCTATACTAAGAATATGAGTTTATGTAAGTCTAATGCTCTTGAAATTACAATCTACATAATCGTTTGTAACAAAAAAAGAAAGAAAACTTAACACACTTATCAATCATATCATATTAATTATAAAAGAGATCATCACGAGATGATTATCACAACATTTGCTTTATGTACTATTAAACTTTCTTAAGTTAGGTACTTAACATGTTTTAGTATTAATCAACAATCAATGTAAATAGATATTAATTATTATTTAGGTACTGAGCTTTTTTGAGCTTACACTAGAAAGTGAGTATTAAATGAGATCGTCATTTTTTTTAGTAATTAGATTATTATATAAATAATAGCAAATAAAATCACAATCTGTTTTTCTTAAAACTCTAGGTAATAACAAATTAAACATGAAGTTGCTTAACAAGGCTATTAGTTTTTTTAACATTCTTCTAAATCTCAGTCACAATCACTTCCAATGTTCTTAAAATTCTACAAATAATGGTAAAAATAAACTATTCAGTCTTCTTCGTTAAATTCTTCATCATTGCTTTGAGAAATTTGGAGTGTTTTGTAAAAATTATGGTATTGCTTTGGAATGTGTCCAGCATTACAAAGTGACAATAAATCTTTATATTTTGCTTCCGATATCGGCAAGCTGCTAGAATATAATGGCGACAATTCACTTTCTTGATTTCTAACCAAGGTTTTTTTATTTCGACGGGTTCGAACTAAAGTATTTAGTGTCATGTAGTCTGAGTCCAGGTCATATTTGTAAAGAATAGTATTAGGGTCATTTTTTTTTACATGAATTTCCTTCATATTATTCCACCTCACATCTTGATTTTCAGTGTTTTTCTTCCAATTTCTGTTGTCTAACAAGGTTTTAAAATCAAATAACATATCTTGAGTCACTTCAGTAACTTTGTAAGGAGAACTGTTTGTTTTCGCCCAACGAACTAACGCGTACCATTGGTCAGGGGTATAAATTATTTTGCCTTTGAAAGATCTCTCAACAAGAGCATGCACACTGTCTGCTTCTTGTTGAGTGTGACCAGACTCTAAAAATCGGTGTGTGATGTCGATGTTGAATTTTCTGCTAGCGTACATATAGAGGCTGTAGACAACTCTGTTACGGTTTTGTCCGGCGCAGTTATCCGACCAAAATCTGAAGTCTTGTGCTCCATCTGTTACTTTAAGTTGAATAAAATCTAACAAGCAACTAGCAACCTCGTTAGCCCCACGTTTAGCGATATTTTCAGGCCACATGTAGCATGATGCTTCCTTCTTTCCAGCATCGAATACTGTCAAATGCATAAGTGACAACTTCCTTTTATAATAAAACAAAGAAACCTCTCCACTAGGGCAGTTAAGTACCTTCTGAAAGTCATAAGTTGCACATACTATTTGACTAGGATTTTGAATAGCTAGTTCTTTATCCTCAGCTTTGTATTTTCGTGCAGTTTGCTTGTTAGAAAGATGCTTGGCGTGAGATTCTTTTTCGTCTTCGGTAGGATTTTCTATGTTATCAAACGCATGACACTTGTCACATAAATCTTTTTTCGGCATATAAAATGCAACGTTCATGTTGTCGTTTACAATAGTGCGATACTGCCTTTCCGTTTGTGCTGTATTGTTGTAGTTTTGCAATTGATTCCATTCTTTGTATAACGCAAACATCTTAGCAAAACTTAGATTGTTATCCAAGTACAATTTACTGCTGCTTTTCCTGGTATAATGGGACTCAACAGGCTGAAATGACTTCACGTGATCACAAACACTACGGATCATCTCGGTGTCAATTTTTTTAGGGTGATTAAGATGTTTTCCCCTGTTATCAGATCCAGTTACACCACTTATGTCTAGCTTTTCTTGCGCTGTACGTATGAATTGGTCTGTAATAGCCAGAGTGGCACAAAACATTTTTAAGCACACTTTTATTGGTTCAAAGATATTGGAATCTGCACTCGGAACAGGTAAGTAATAATTAGTAGTGAACTTCCTTCTCGATGGTCCTTCCTTAGTTTGCCTCTTTTTTTCAATTTTCTTAGTAAATTTGTTAATATACTCCCATTGCTTAGAGTGGTCTGAAAGTTTCCAAAACTTATCGAAAATAAGTTGTCTTATTTCTTCCCTAATATTAATGGAGCATTTCAGCTTGCAAGTCAATGGACATGAACTTTTCAGTATTTTGGCTGGCATTTCCTTACCTTTTTTGCTTATGTGTTTTTGTCCAGAATTTTTCAGCAATTTCCTACGAACATCAGTCCATTGGTTTACATGCCTCTTTCTTTTCTTACCCGGATCTTGCTTGAGGGTCCTTTTTCTGCTGACAGTGTAGGTATTGGGTGTTCCTGGTTCAGATGCTGATGTTGATATCAAAGAATTTACACTTGGAATGTCACAAGGTTCTTGAACATCGTTGGTACAAGATTGTTCGGTTGGGTTTATTGGGCAATCAAAATCTTGAATAGGATTTACACTTGGAATGTCACAAGGTTCTTGAACATCGTTGGTACAAGATTGTTCGGTTTGGCTTATTGGGCAATCAAAATCTTGAATAGAGTTAGGAGATGGAACCGGAGTACATTCATTGCTATCAAAAATAACGATATCAGAATCATTATGAACAATATTCCCATCAACCGCATCATTTTCATCATAAATGTCATTTAAATATCTCCACTCCTCGTCGGTGAATTGACACCGCATAGGAGATACTG
The DNA here is from genome assembly GCA_905220435.1 of Amphipyra tragopoginis. Classification (NCBI taxonomy): domain Eukaryota; kingdom Metazoa; phylum Arthropoda; class Insecta; order Lepidoptera; family Noctuidae; genus Amphipyra; species Amphipyra tragopoginis. The sequence continues at coordinate 2,107,718 of HG992004.1, read as the reverse complement.
AAAATACAAAAAAAAAAATCTAATTAATACAACATAATATCGAAAATGCAGGGCAATCTATTACTTTGTCGTAGTAAAGTATCGAAAGTGGTACATTCGATGTGTTCATAGCAGAAAAAAGTATCGGATGTACCACTTTCGATAAATTTGCTAGTACAAATACCAGGGAAAACTATCGAAAATGGTACATTCGATGGAACAAATTTACTCTTTGTATCAGTATAGTATCGAATCTACCACTTTCAATAGTTTAAAATCAATTATTCCAAAACAACAAAAAATTGACTAATTTTTGTCATAAATAGACCGTCACTACACAGGTTCTAATAACAAATTTATATATTTTTTTACATTTTAGATTTTAAACAAACAAAAACGCGTAAAAGAATGAAAAACTTTAAAACTTACCGGGTTGATTATCATTTGTTTCGGAAGTAATATGTTCTGGTGCACCTTCACTGCGTTGTTTTATCATATTTATCATTTGTAAACCTCTTCTATTCATTTTGAACTGAAACTTATAAAAACTAACCTAAACCTAACCTCAAAATCCACGCGTGCGTTCCGCTCACATATTCGGGTAACACTGACGAAACGGGTAGTTTCGTGTCGCGCCCGCGCACCGCTGACCACGTATAATATCGAAAGTGGCAAGTTCGATGTTTTAGTATGTTCATTTTATGTATTTTCGATTTTGTTCGATTGAAAAATAGTTGAGGGTATAAAAATTGGTACATAATTTTTATATAGAATTATACATCTTAATCTCTACTTGCAATTAGTGCAATAAAACGAAAATGGCTTTTTTGCAATTTCGATAGTATACGTGGGGGCCGTCGATTTACTATCTGACTAGCCCTGGGAAGAAAATCCGAAACAAACTCAGAGGTCAAGGTCTGTTTTAAAGTCCAGACATTGTGGTATAAAACTATGCGAGTGTAACAATGTAGGGCAACGACTGGAATGGCCTTTTGAGGAAAGAGCCATAATGGTTTGAGTTGACTTGTCCCAACTAACGGAACGCATGCATCAGCCATCGTGTAGCTCAACCTTATTTTAGTTTAATAAAAGTCCGCTTTTTTATCAAACACTCTTTCCTAATTAGTAAATTCGATATTTTTATTAACTATAAATTCGTACGTGTAAATCATAAATCAATACATTCAATAGGTACTACTCTTCCCTTTCGAAGTTAATAAAAAAGGGGATGAAAGAAAAAATCCATAAAATGAAGTTATATTAAAATCATAAATTGGGACATATTTTTGACTAATTAAACGACTTTGAACCGTACCCTTAAAATACAACAAAATGAACTATCTCCTCTTTTAAAAATCTCACAAGTACTGGAAAGTCGCGAAAAAGCATCTGTTTTTGCTACCCAAACTTAACCCCATCACAGCTCAGACAAATGACGGGGGGTACTCCTACATCAATCTACTTACTAACAACAACTGAATATAAATTAATGTTAAACTATACTATACAACTATTTAAATAACCTTGAATACTACTACATCTTTCGAAGTTCCCAAAGTGGAGCAAAGAAAAAAAAAGTTTTTTAAAAATCATAAAATGTGTCATATTTTTAAGCAATCAAATACGTTTATAACCTCACCATAAAAAGCCATAAAATGAAAAAAAACTACCCCTTTTAAAAAATTCAAAAGCACTCGATATTCGAGAAAAAAGCATCTGTTTTTGCTAACTTAACCCCACTACCACGCAAACAATTGACGGGGGCGCTTCAAAATCAATGTACTTATTACGAACAACAGATGAATATGAATTGATATTAAACTTTACCATAACATAATAAAAATGACCTGGAATACTGCTGACCTCTTTTGTAATTTCCAAAAGTAGTTGAAAGTAAAAAAGAACGCGTTCTTATAAATCAGAAATTGGGTCACATTTTTAACTAATTAAACATATTTCAACCCTAAATTACCCTTGAAACCAGTCCGAACAAAATAATTCCCCCTTTAAAAAAAGTGGTGGCAAGTAAAAAAAGCGCTTTTATTAATCATAAATTGGGCCATATTTTTAAGTAATCAAACATATTTGAACACTAAATCCCCCTTTCAAAAAATCTCAAAAGTACTTGAAAGTCGAGAAAAAGCATCTGTTTTTGCTAACCGAACTTAACCCCACCACCGCGCAGACAAATGACGGGGGGCGCTCCAACATCAATCTACTTATTACGGCCGACCTGAAGTAAATCATTTATTGTGCGATCTAAATCTCGCTATTTACTCAACGATGGGTCATGGAGGGCCATCAGTCAGCCGATAGTGACTCTTTTGTGGGTCATTGTTTATGGAGTTTCTGGAAAAGTAAATGGGAGTGAAAACTGGATTGAAATTGGTGCTTTTGTGAGCACGAGAGGGTTAGTAGGTTGGTGATAAGACCTAGATCTATTTGAAGTCCTAGACATAAAGCGATTATTCTTCTTCATATAGCTCGTGCCGCGGTAAAAACATTAGCCAGTCAGCAAGGTTGGTAGCGGGGCTGACTGCCCAGGGGGCGCCGGACATACTTAAGTATCGTCACATGTGTCTTTTCATGCACCCAAGCGATGATTGGATCGACATAATACAGCGTTACTTACGAAAAGTTTACAACATGATTTTTTTTACAATCAATGTCTCCCAAAAAGTTTGCATTGCCTGTATTAATTATGTTGGGTAAGTCGGGTCGGTCGCATTGACAACGCTGCAACTGCCCGTCACTAGCGTAGGATATTCAATCGGGAAAATTGCAGAGAAAATATGGACTAACCATAACTTCGCAATGCTGGATGTTTTTTTACCCGCTTATCCGCACCATCTTTGAAATCGAATGATTTCAGCTGCGGTTGAATTCTATAGCATGCGGAAGCATGCTAACGCATGCAAAGCTAGCTGGCGAGGCCCGTCGCGATTTCCCACTGCCGGATACGATCCACCGAGCTCTCTCGTCGTAGAGCCGGTCGTCTCTTCAGACTCCGTAGTCCCGTAGTCACACTGATAATTCATCCCTCTTCCAGCTGTCTTCCCCCCAACACTCCCCAGCAATGCCCTAATCCGAGGTCCAGGTCCCGCTAGGGGCCGCCCTTAGTGCTGTTGTTGCTAGTAGTCTTGGTGTTAGTGTAGAATAAGTACCTAGTTAGCTTAGGTTAAGTATTTTACTTCCACGCCATTGCTTGCGAAAGCTGATTCGATGCTAAATAGTAAAAGCTTGCGTACACATGTTCCGAGAAAATGCCAAACACATGGGTCAAAGATTATCGTCTTAAGACACTGCGGTAGTTGGGACGAAAAGATATTGCGTAGCTTCCCGAACGCTTCCCAGCCGAGTCGGATTCGACGATTGACGTTTTTCTCGAAGTTGGACCTACGTATCTGGACAGTTTGTCCTAGGTAAACATATTGTCAACAACTTCGAGTGTAGAGTCTCCGATCTTCATGAGATGCTGATAGGTGTGTTGTGTCCTTATCTTTACATCTCTTGGTCATCAGAGCCGTCAGTCAGTGGCAGGTTACACCGCGTTTGCTGTTATGCCTAGCCTTAACTGCTATGGCAATCCTAGAAGGCATATTTTTCTATTTGTCACTCTTATGTGAGTTTATTTCTTACTTATGAACTACTATTTTGAAAAGAGTATTCTTGGAGTCTCCGGCTCTTCTCCATGGAACCTTCCTTTTGGAACTGCTCCCCTAGTTTTGACGATTTAAAAGTGCCTGAAATCTGTTCTATTTAAAATAAAAAAATTGACTTTGAGGAAAGTGAATGTTATGGTATGTCTACACCATTGCGCTTTCATGTTCGTCTTGCGCTTTCGTCTGACGCATACCTGAAGCGCCATAGCGCATGCTATAGCGCATGCTCTAATACTACTTAGTTCGAGTCTTATGACATTTAATATTGCATGCGCTTGACGCAAGAGGAATTGAAAGTTGAAAACGCAAGATGAACATGAAAACCCATACCAATACACGCTTCTGCCTTCCACACTTCCAATTTAATTTTAAACTACAAAATAATAAGGACTTAAACAAATTCTATAGTCAAATTTATAAAAAAGTCTCTCAACTGTGACGTATGTGTAGTGAAGTGATATACGGCTAATACGACGTCCAGCGTTTTGTTGATGGAGTGCGTCCGGTAACACTCTATAATGTTGAACACTTGAATACTTTCAAGTCTCAACAAATTACATGTTGGAACGTTTCATGATATCTTAATTCATTCAAATTCTCGCCTTGTCATAATAATATTAAATAAAATTTCTTTAAAAAAAAGTTTGTTTTGAAGTCAGTTTTTATTGTTTTTTGTATTAACGTTATTTTTCTATTTTGTGTGGGATGAACAGTACATAAACATGCGATTACAACAATCGCGGGTGATTTGCTGTTATCCATTGTCGAGTTCCACTGTCGATCTCCGAAGGTATTCATCAGATCATCACCAAACTTAACCCCCTTATTACAAAAGATGGTCTAAGAAAAATTCTGGTTTTAGAGTAGCCCCGTCTCTTTTTGTAATGTGACATAAGAAAGTGATGGGTATATTTTAAACCTGGGTTTACCTTAGTCTTGGTTTAAACCATCTTTTGTAATAAGGGGGGATGGGACCACCTCGGAAGAATACTCTTTGAAACGAAAAATAATCATTAAAATCGATATACAATTGGCGAAGATATCGCTGAATAAACATAAAAAATACATCGTATCGAGAACTATCTCCTTTTTTGAAGTCGGTTAAAAACATATAAACGTACTTTAATAATTGGATCCACCGTATCATTTACTATAGTGGATGTAAAAAATACTGGATCACATTATATTGAACTAATTATTAAAGTAGAACGAGTTCCAACCATCAGTAGAGTAATCCATTTTTTATATCATTTGAATGATTTGTATATCTAAAGATAGCCCACAGATGTTCAATCACCATTCATTATAATAAAAATCATATCCCTAACAGGTCGTTTTTCCACGGGTCACGACACAACTAAGTGCTGTGACGACTTCGAGCTCCATATTTCTATGAACCCGACACTACCAGTGTCGTAGTCACGAAATATAAAAAACAAGTGGAAGTGCCCTTATACATCCTTAGTAATGGAACCAGTGTCGCCAAAATGACCACAATTATATTAAAAGATATCAAACGTCTGTAATTTTTCAAACATATTTCGCCCTGCTATCATTTTTACATGCAATAAGGCATATTCGACTCGCGACCTCGCCGCGTGATCAGCTCACGATTAAGGGTTCCGTTTGGGTCCGAAACTAGTCGGGCAATCCCGAAAAATGCACGTGAGCAAACTAATCATAAATATAATAAGGCATGATTCTAATATTTTACGTATGAGTTCGAGACGTTGAGCCACAGCAAGAAGCTAATTGCGTGAGCCAGTGTTGCAGATCTCCGTATAATTGTGACACAAGCGCGATAGCGGTGATCACTTCCACTTGTTTTTTCGTCGTAGTCGTAGATCGAATGATATATTTCATATAAATATATATTATGGGGCTTGGAGTCGTCACTACATTTAGTTGTGTCGTGTCGATAGTCGTGGAAAAAGCTCAAAATTATAGGGTCAAGTGTTGTACCTATGGACGGCTTTACCTATGGACACTACCAATATTTCAAAAACCAAACGGCGTAAATTCGTAGTTACAACGCATTCGTAAACTTTTTTTGACGAATGGCAACACTGACTAACTGTCACTAAGTTGTCAGTGATAAATCTGTTGTGATGTGCTGTTGAACATTTTTATTTGAAAAAGTAAGTTTTTTTGTACATTTTCAAGGCGTTTTTCTGTGAGATAACTTAAACTAGAAGTATAATTGTAGATGATTTACAGAACTTCGTTGTTTTTCATTGAAATAAGGACTATTCTGCGATTCTGTTAATGCTCTGTAGAAAGATTTAACCCTTTCTAGGTTATGTCTTAATATTTGTACCTGTGGACGGGGGAATGAATGTACCTGTGGACTGTCCATAGGTACATAATATCGGTTGCACCTGTGGACAGTAATTTACACGGACAAATTACTACATTTGTTTTGGTTTTTTTCAGTGCCTCGTAGTAAAACCGGAGTGAAACGGGATAAAATATGTCCAGACACTCTCTCCGAAGCAGATATAGAAGTCAAAAGTGGATGTTTAGATCGTAGGGTGTCTGAAATATACAAAATACCAAAATATACCATTTTGAAATATTTTCAACTCAACAAATATTATCATGAGATCATTATCTCAATGAAAAAACTATAGATTAATTATTAGATAGATTTATCGTTATATTATTGAAGAATGACGTGAAAAAGGTGTTTCAAGAGCATGAAGAAATTATGTTACGTGAATATTTAGAAAAAGCAGCCTACATGCATATGGGTCTAGATTCCAAACAAGTCCGGGAACTTGTCTACCAGTTTTCTGTGCAAAAAATAAATAAAATACTCTTAAACGCTGGCATCAATACAAAATGGCTGGTATAGGATGGTTTCGATGTTATCGACAACGTTTTCCAGAATTATCGCTACGAAAACCTGTTTTTTTTGCAATATTAAATGCTTGTCTACAGGTACATTACTGTCCATAAGTACATTTGTGCTGTCCATAGGTACATTTATACGTTGTACCTAGGGACAAAATAAGGGTTTTTGAAAATCTTTAATTTTCTGAGCAATTATTTCCGCCATCGCATTGGAGACTAATAATTATTAAGAGTTGATTAGTTACTAAGCCGTACGATAAATAATTTCATGATAAAAGTATGAGGTTTTTTTTAAAAAAATACTTTTTTGTCAAATTCTGGAAATCGTCCACGGGTAGAGCACATGCCCCCACACAGTGTAACGATTTTATTAGTGATCCTTTTTTTTCGAAAGACCCTAAAGCCGACCGTAAATAACAGTCGAAATAATTAAACATTCTCGACAACTATCCCGCCATCACAATAAATAAGCGAATTTACTGTCCAGAAACAACTATAATTAAAACCGAGAAAAAAAAATAAACACAGTATTATTTCATTCGATGCCATAAAAAGATGATAAACAGCCTATAAATCATGCTATCCATCTCGCGACTGCGGGGCTCGTAAATCGTGGGCAATGGTACCCCAATGTACCCCCCCGGCGGGCGGGGGGTTGTATTCATTAATTTGATGATATAAAACAAAATGTCATTTTAATTAGTCACCATTATTAGACGTACAATGACAGACAGCGGTCTGGGGGATCGGGGGACGTTTGTCTTGTTTGGGGTTGGGTCGTTGGGGCAAAAGGGGATGTATGGGAATGTAGGTGCGGCTGAGCCGTTTCAGCATAAAAATTGTTTATACAGCTGTAAGTTTCAGTGAATTTCAGATTCATACTCGCGTATTTATTGCTTTTTTCGTTCAACAAGTACACACGGCTACAGATCAAGCTATACATTTCCAGTATAAGCTGTTCTCGCATTGTATAGGATTTCCTTACAGCGAGAGGTCAGTGTTAACTGGAAAATTATAGCGTGATGTGTAGCCGTGTGTACCAATGATTATGATTAGTCCCAAATTTTGATGAATACTTACATAATAGATGGAAATCCTTGAAACCAAAACCACATACAGATTTCAGTTGATAGTTTTTCCCAATATTATTTATAAACTAGTCATACATTACAGTCTACATACCGAAAATAATTAGAATATGGTATTTGTCTATTGCTTCTTTTTTATAAATGTTGAAACTATCACAAAAATTATAAGTGACAGTGAAAAAAACCAATGAAATATTTCTTAAAATGCTCAAGATGAAAACGATTTAAAATTGTTCACAAGACAGAGACAACACTACTACCATGTGACGTCATACCTTAAAAACTTCATAATGACTTGATATCACTCTGTACGATATCCGTTTTGCGTGACAAGGACAGAAGACGCCTCCTCAACAAACATTGAAAGCGTGTATCTTACCGTGTTCTTTCTGTAACATTTTTAATAGTAGTCAAATCTATTTCATAAATATATTTTTCTTATTAAAACATACTTACTTTTCTATACCCGGGCCCGCCCAAGATACCAACCCGTATATTTCCTTTACCTGTAGCGACGAATACTCGCCTTCAAGGGCTTGACTGACGGCCCGTCTGTCACAGAGAAACTCAACATTCTCCCTTACCAACGTATCCATTGCCGGTTACCGTCGAAATGTGAGCCACAGCCGTCTGTCAAGCCGTCATTGGAAAGCTGATAAAGTGTTCTGTCGGTGTTTTTGTGACGTGGTACGAGAAGTGCGTAAACTGCGATGAATGACGTAATTTAGGTGATAAAGACGGGGTTTCGCGGAGTTAAGACGTCTCGCTGAGTGATTTCGAGGCCCGACAGATTTAGTGGCGGTTAGTGAAACGTGTTTTATGACCGGTTAATTGGTGATTTTTGGACCTTTGCAGCAAAGATCAGTTTGGTAGGAAGTTAAAAATGTTGGCCTGAAATTAGTACAACAATGTATGGTGTTGAAGCTTTGTCTGATAGGCGTAAAGATGTTGAAGATGTTAAGAAATGAAATATTGAAGATGAGAAAGCAAATGGCAATCAGCCCTGCTTCGAGACGCATATTCTGAAAATTTGTGAGTAGCTGATGCTTTCTTTGGTGAAGATTGATTCCGGGAGCGACATTGATTCCTCTATTGTGGGAGTCTCTGCCGGTGGAATTGATTGAATGTTCCCTGAAGTTGTCAAGAAAAGAGAAAAAAAAAGCTTGTTCCCTTAATGAGGTTACTTTTAAGACGTAATATTTTCCCCGTGTGGGAACGGTCTAGAATATAAAACTCCCTCACTGCACGCTGGGAATAAACACGTGTTCTAAGATTCAACAAAATCCAGCACGCTTGGTGGTAGAATCTATACAGTCCACCTGCCAGCTACTACCTTCACATTAAAGTATCAACATCTCTCTCCCTTTACATTTCTGCTACTTCGATTCGTGTGCTTGATCTTAGACCCGGTATGCGATTACTATCAGGTGCGACTAGGATAAAACGCGCCCAGGTCAATTAATAATATAAAAGAGAAGTAGTGTTCGAGGTCTACAATAGAAGAGGTCACATGACAGATAAGTAAGACTAGACAGAAATAACATTAGAATCAGAAAATATTTTCCTTCATTGGTTCATAGCATTGGTAGCCTAGTGGTGGAACGTATACCTTCAATGCAGCGGGGTCTGAGATCGAACCCGGTCCACACCTCTTACTATTCGAATGCGGATCAGAATATGATTATCACTTGCGTTAGCGGTGAAGGAAAACATCGTGAGAAAATCAGCACACCAAAGAGGGCTTCAAAATGTTCTCGATAGTGTGTGTAGTCCGCCAATCTGCACTAGGTCAGCGTGGTGAACGCCTAAATCCTTCTCATTCCGAGAAGAGGTCACATTCTCAGAATTGGAACAGTAATGCGATGTTTATGTTTATGAATTTGGTTTTCAACTTTCTTTAAACTCTATCCGATGGTTTTATTCTTGTCCATTAAGAATTATGTCCCTGAAGCCTGATTTTCTTTCTTCATGTTTTGTGAAAAACTAGTACAATTCTAGTTGTGATATCCAATGACCCGATTCGAATTGTTACGCTGCTCCTGACGCTTGTTGTTAGGTGGTCATACATACATTTTCCATTTTCAGTTTTCATTAAACGTTCATTGTTGTTTAAATTTTTAGTCTAAGTGATGTAAATGAATGAAGATAGTCGGTACACGCTACATTCAGTTTAAGATTTTGTTTTTTTTTTTTTACTTTTATTTCATACTTACGTAAATGTATACTTACTGTCCATACTGTCCATAGGCTTTCAGGTGTCCGGTGTAGTCGTGTGTGTCCATTGTAGTCACTGGAACTTTTAAATTGCTCTGAACTCATTGATGGTCGGCAGACATCAACTGCTTACTCCACAAGTAACGTAGTTTGAATTTATCAATTTTAAACTCAATTATTTTGATGTCAAGGCACCTAATTTTTTGCTATTTGTAGTAACGTAACTATAAGATGGCTAAAGGATTCTGTGACGGTGATCTACATTTCCTACCTAAAGATAACAGCCCCCTGATTCAAACGATTCGATAAGTCAGTTGTCGAACGACACAGTAAGCTGTCTCTTTTTCCCTAGTTACGAGAATCGTAGACGGGACGAGATAACAAACCGAATCGGTCGACAACTGCTTATTGAAAAGGTTCTGAATCATGGGGCAGATCTTCCTTCAAAAAATCTTCTTAACTAAGTATTGCGAAAGAAAGGCAGTCGCTTTGTTGACTGAAGTTTATAAAATGACTAAAGTAAATACAAATAAGTAGACTTAGAAGAAGTAGAATAGCATTTTTTTTAAATATGCTGATCGGATTGAAAAAAGAGGTGTTCACTATACAATTCATTGACTTCACTAGATTAGTTACTCTCAAGCCTAAGATAGATAGACAGATAGAATATAAGTATATATGGTGTACCTACAATAAAGTTATTGTAGGTACACCATAACAATAGCAAAAAAAACAGAAACAATTTGAAACAAGGGTACAACGGTGGTCTTATCGCTGATATCGATGTCTTCCAGACAACCTTTGGATGGACTAGGAAGACGCGAAAGATAGATCATGGGGACAGTCCGTGGTGTACGATTGGACAATATAAATTTTGTTTTTTCATCTTTTGCCTTGTAAAATTGGTGACAGAACAAGTTGTTTCGCTACAAATGAGTGATCTGGGTAAATAATCGAATTATCTTAATTTTTTTTTAACAAATCTTTGTTGTTTGGATTGTTAACATTATATAAGTTTCAGATTGTATTTATTCTTGTCTTATTGCTTGACGGCAGTGCTATAGTTTGAGTTTTCATTACCGTAATTGGTGTTTTAAACATCTGCATTCTTAACTTTGGGATGATGATTATGACTATCATAACTATTGTTAATGATTTTCTAATAATTACCTATCTATCAATTATGTAAAGTAAAACTGAGTCCCAAGATTTCGCAGCAGGATGCAGTGCGAATTATTTGATGATTAATTTGGTACAAATAAATTTCACAGTAACTTGCCTTCACTTTTGTCCTTTTTATTTATTTATTCTTTATTCACCAAATTAGTACAGAGGCGGGCTCAATGTCTAAGACATTTTCTACCAGTCGATCTTAGGGTAATGCAGAGATAAAACATGATAGTGCTCTGAACAGCATTCAACATGCATCAAAAATAATTATATGGGTATCTGTTAAACTTTTTTGATATACTAATATACATATAACACAGATATATTTAGATACATCATACCTAATATGTCGTATCTTTTTCAATTTAGATGTTTTTTAAAACGAGTCAAGTTTGCCCACTTGTATTTATGTAAGTTCTACCATCTTGTCCTATGAGTACCCATTTAGCATAAAAGATGAAATGGATATAGGATTTGTAGTCTTGATCCCATATCAGTTGGATTACTGTCGCTTCAAATTAACTATTTGTATTCAGATTATACTTACTCTCATCATCAAAGTTTCCGTTCTTCCTTACCATATTAAGGTTGATTTCTGTGCTAATTTAAATTTTCTTGTTTCGGTATTGAATAAAAATTACCGGTTGTACAGCGTGTAACATAATAAAGGCAAACCCTGAAAGTAGATTGTCATGAATCGGCAACTAACTCGATTCCAGTCATTTTTAATGTGTAATTTTTTAAACGTGCTTTTTGCCTGTTTATCTTTTGAGATGAAGAAAATTGAGCCTTACGTCTAAGATTGAATTTTAAATGCAGTTCGAATGAAAAAGTGATATTTAAGCACATGTAAATAAAATTTCAGTTTATGTATTTTGATTATAACTGAAACTTCTAATTGGAGTCTTTGAGTTTGAGTTATTCCTATTACTTTTGGAATAGCATTTAAAAAGCTGTTCTCTCTCTATATATTTTTACTTTTGTGTCTCTTTCTCTTTTCATAAAAATTACTTCAGATGTAACGTCAAATTCTGTAGCTTAATGTGTCGTGTGTAAGGTGTATGTTTCTTTTGTGTTTGGTAAGAATGGGTTTATTTAAATAAAATGAACATTTAAAGTATGTAACATATATATTTCTTTGAGCTTTTAATTGCATTTTGAAATACAACATAAAATATTAAATAAGATTATTAAATTTGGTAAAATCAATATTTCAACACCATTTTTTTACTTTTTTTTTCTTAAGAATGAGCAAAAGTCTCTCATCAGAGCTAGCGTATACATAATATTTGTCGTATGTTTCATTATTATCGTTAAAATGATAGTTTTTTTTTCGATTTCAAATTTTTATCGATTTTAATCATCATTAGCTGAATATTCGCAACTTTGAAAAATATTAAAACATCAAAAAATAAAAACACGAAAATTAAAATTTTTAAAATTGTATATTCCATTATAAATGTCGTATACGTCAAAGAGTAATTGGAATTTTTAGGTTCACGAATATTCAGTTCACAATAGAAGTTTTTTTTGTTGATATCGTCTGGAACTTACATTAGACAGTTTACAATATTTTTATTAAATATAAAAGGGGTTCATCACTCTCAAGTGCCGTATATACATCATCGTATATCTGTCGTTACAAATTGCAAGATATATCTGGTATATCTTTATGTTCTAAACGTATACGAATGTTATCATTCCTTTCAACGAAAAAAAATGTATATGTATCACTTTTAAATATAGGTTGATTGTTCAACCGATTAATGCGCTGGTATATTGGTATACAATTGTTCACAGATGTAGTTTACCTAATATTATGTACTTATCACTAAATAATAAATAGCATCCTCGCGTGGAGAGCATACCTATAGCAAAATTTACACTAAGGAGATTGTTATATTGCATTCTATGTCGAATTGTATGTACAATACGAACAGAAACGAATGAGATTGAATCTCCGAGATTATACGCATCGACGGATCTCTTAAATTCACAAAAAAAAAAACAAGAAAAATCATCAAAATATACATAAACTAACCACGTTAACCCTAACTCTGATTTACATAAAAAATTAAGTAACACGAAAATGATATTGCAACAAATTTTCTGTTAAAATACTGAAAGTCAACGCCACTACGCGACTAATACGATAGACGAATCACAATGCGAAAGGCGAAATGCAATTAACGAAAACTAATTTCCACGATTTACCTTTTTCAAAGAATTAATTAGCAAAAAATATACATTTACAAAAAGAGATCGAATCGTATTTTTTTATGACTTAATGTGACTTATATTTACATTTATCGAAATGGAATTATAACGTAGTGTGGAAGATAAAGCCACGGGCTCTGTTGCCCTTACAACAACCGATCACCTAAAGGCAATATTTTGAAAATATTCTCTTATTACCTAAAACGAACGTAAGACGTTTGGCGTATACTTAAGTCGCTATTAATTTATTACACTAACCGATCTATGCGGTGAAATCTAACAATAATTACCTAAATAATTAAATTGGCAAAGAGTTTCGAAATACTTAGCGTCGCGGCTGCGACCTAACCCTAGCAAGGTTTAACGTAGCAAGATATGGTATCATCACAACTGCCGGCTGGTCCTCCAGCCTACACGTACTTACTGGAGAGCTGCTTGGCCAGTTCCGTGTATTTGAGGAACTTGGAGTGTGGGCTCTCATCAAACGACTGGGAAGGGCTTCGCGGGTCTTGGGGTGAAGCTGCGTTGGAGCCACTCTTGTGTGTCCCGGGGGACGCTGCCCCGGCAGGTGCCTTCAGTGGCACCGGTTCTGGCAGTGCGCCATCTTTAACGAAATGCATCTTCGACAGATGGTGCCGATATGCGCCCTTCGATATGAAAGGCGTGTCGCATAGAGCGCACTTCATGATGGAGTCTGTGACGACCGCGTCGTTGCACGCCCAACTGAAGGTGAGGATGCTTGGCGGGCCGGCGGGGGAGGGCGCGGGGGCCGGTGCGCGGGAGGGGTTGGACTCTGTCTTATCGCACAGTTTCTGCAGCGCCGCGAGAGGGTGGCTACCGCCACGACGCGACGTGCTCGGTTCGCCAGACGACCCGCCTCCGGCCAAGTTGTCAAACATAGAGGACAGCGCACCCAAGCTGGACGCGGGCTTGCGTTCAGCGCCAGGGGTGTTGCCGGAGCGGTCGCTGGCTGGGCTGCGCGGGCTGGCAGCGGGGCTGGGGCCCTCACTCTCTCGCTTGGCTACCACGGGCTTGACGTCCTCCTCGGCAGTGCTGTTCGGCCGCGGAGGCTCTTCGTCATCGTCTACTTCAGTCTTCACTCGCACTGGCTGACTGCTCAAATCTACGCCATTTTCGCGCTCTTCGTCTTCGACTTCTCTCTTTATCCGCACTTCAGTCGGGCGGTCCTCTGAAGCTGGGGTTTGAGAACCGCGCGTATCAGGAGTAGTGCGAGGAGTCATGTGATACGTGTCTAGCTTCCTATCGGGAGTCAAAGATTCTACTCTACTACCGCCCCTCTCGGACATGGAGCTGGACTCGCTCCCGCTGCGCTCACGGCGGCCGTACCCCTGCTGATGGTGGTAATTCCTTAACATACTCATGGTCTGAGGATCTACCAGAGGTTTGGTGTAGTCTACGCTCTCATCTATGCCTAATCTCTTTAGAATACTAGATCCGATAGGTGCATGTGATGCGCCACCCGGCATGCCGGGCACGGTGTGCCGCGATCGGGTGTCGAAACTCTTCTCTATCAATTGTTCTATGGCGTTGAGAACCGAAGGCGACGAGCTTTTTTCATTGCTCGCGTTGGGGTCTTTGGAACTCGGGGAGGAATCGTTCACGGAGGATGGGGAGCGGTGGTGAGCTGAGCCGGGGGATGGCAGTTCCTCGTTGATGCTCTTGCGCCCGTCCCGACCGGTGGGTGTAATGTGACCAGGCACGTCTGGCGGGATGATGTTATTGGACAACAGCGCGCTCTTCAAAAAGTTCCTTTGGCTATTTGACATCGGCGCGCCAATACATTGTCGTATGTGCTCGACGAATACAGCAGTCTCAATTTTGTCACCGCATTTTTCACAGGTGATCCGGCTACCAGCGCCAAAATCTCGAATCGGTTTACCCATGGGTACTCCGTTCCCATCTCCGTTTTTGAACTCATGCTGTGCTCTCTCCAATTCGAGGAGTTTTCTAACTGGCAAAGATTTCTTTCGTTTTTCACGCGTCTGACGTCTCCTGCCACCGCTCTCGGTGATAGATCGCATAATGTGTTCTTTGTAGTGAGAATTTTTAACCATATGATTGCTCAATTCTTTCAACGAACTAAATGCTTGGTCGCATACTTTACAAGTTAATACAGCGCTAACGTGACTACTGGTACCTGTGGAGGGTGGTGCTGCATTGTTGGCGCCCGGAGCGCTCGAGTTGGACCCACCCTTACTACCGTCATCGGAAGACTTCCACGAAATGATCTGCTCTTGCGATATGATGTTTGTATAGTGCTGAGTGCGCTGCATGTGGCTGGTCATTTCGGCGAGTGAGCGGAAGCTCTCAGCACACCACATACATTTCAATATTTGTCTGGTTTGCTCTGCGCCTTTGCCTAACCAGACATCCTGGCCGCGGACGAGTTTTCTAGGAATTGGCATATTCTCCTTTATGAGCATATTCAGATCATTTTGGCTCGGTTTTGATGAACCGCTCGAGGAGGACGAGTTATGTGACGGAGTCGAAGGCGAACTGGAAGGCGGTTGTAAGGAGGGTGGCATAGGTGCCCCTGAGGAGGGTGGTACGGGCACGTTGACCCCGCAATGCTTCGCTTCCTTCATATGCACCGTTAAATCTGCGAGGGAGTTAAAACTCTTCTTACACCACACGCATTTAAGGACATCTTTAGTTTGGTCGGCGCCCTTATTCAACCAGTGGGATTGCCAGGCGGAGTGTCGCGCGGCTGCATTTGGTGCTAAACCAGCGCCTAAAGCGGCACTTTGTACTGATCGGAACAATTCCTCGCCGCCCAGCCTGCTCAACTCACTCATCTTTTCCAATGCTTTTGTTGCATCGCTGGGAGTAGGTCCACCGTGTTTTAGTTTGCCATTCCAATCAGATGGAACGCCTCCCTTAGGCGACAAGCTAGCTGCAGCGACTGCAGCTGCGAAATATGGCAGGTGCGGCGCCACAGGCGTTGACCATGGAGACGGAGCATGCTTAAATTCTGACGGCCTAGAACTTTTTCTAGACGGGACTGGCGATGGCGAGTCCTCCGGACCGCGTTTTCTCGTCCCAACAGACAAGTCCAGCGGACCGTTTTCATTCTTGCTAAGATTGACGGCGTCATCGTGCTCATCATCGTCGTGCGGCGATTCACTGCGTTTCGTACTGAAGTCGAGTACGCCGTCACCTCGTTCGGAGTCAGTCATGTCCTCCTGACAGGACATGAGGAGGCGCTGCTGGGCCGCGGCGGCGGCTGCGGCGCCCAGGTAGGCGGCGACAGCGGCCGAGTGCGGGGGCAGCAGCGCGGCGGGCAGGGCGGCCGTCAGCGCTGCGGGCAGGGGCAGGCCCGCCCCGCTGCGGCTCGAGTAAACCGAGTCATTCGAGGGACAGCGCGGCGCGCCAGACGACTCCCGCGACAGACATCTCGGGCTCTCCCTGGGGACAAAATCGTGACGCTACGTTAGATTGACCGACATAATTCACTTAGCGAAAATTGCCGCCTCTGTCTCAGCCCAGACGTTATCTTAAACCGGTTATCGACATTTAAATATCGACGGTAAACAAAACGAATGCAAGTTTTTTTAATGGCCATTTTTAATGAATTAATAGCTCGATCGTGAATAGCAAATAGACATACTAATGGGTTTATATCGATCAAAAAAAAACTTTATAGCTCGTTGTTCGGGTGTCCTTGAGGGTCCAAGTTTTTGTTTTGTAAAATTTTTAATAATGACAATACGATCAAAAAACTAAACGTTGACAGAGTAGACATATTGACATTATATTTAATGTGTCAGATACAAAAGGAAAAACGTCGATGACATACAACATTAATATAAATCTAAGGTAAATTGGGTACAAATAGGTCAAGTCTTGAGACATGAATAATCAATTTGGTTTCAAAGAAGTCATATTAATGACAGCTATAAAATTTAACAATCACATATTCGACGTATAGAATATTCAAGTTTTAAATCAATAATATAGTTAAGCAGTTATTCAAGGAATCGTGGTGATATCAGATGTTATAAACATGGCGAACACAATAGTTGATGACACCGCTTATCGATTATTTATGAGACAATAAAATATACAAAAAGTTAATAAAAAACAGGTCCCATATAATGGAAAAGTGAAAGACTATCGATGTTCTTAAAAATTCCTTGATACTCGTAAAATAACAGAATCAATAATATTTCGTTGTTTCGAGAAACCCACATACCATATACGTATCAAACTTTATAGATAAAATGATATAAAATAAATCACGTTAAGTAGGCTTTGAATTTTTAAAATATTTTCTACATAATCTTGCTAAACTTTTATAAATTAACTTTCCTTTGGATTTAAATAATAGAGTCCATCACAATTTTTGAGGCAACGTTATATCCAAATTGATAGACACGTAACCTGAACGAATTTTTCAACAATGAAATCATTGGAAATGTATTAGAAAAACACAACAATAGTGTAAAAACATGAAATACTATTCACACAGAGTATTTTCATACAATCGCACATCACAGGAAAATTCTAAGTTGAAGAAGAACTGACAAGTTCAAGAGTCGAAAAACATAGACAATGTAAATACAATAATTGAACGTGAAAACAATAGGAATCATGATGAATTACACAAGAACAATATAACACTTGGACAAATAGAAAACCTACCTCACGTGGTCGGGCTCGACGATCATTTTAGACGTAATGTTTTCAAAGTACTCCAAACTGGTAACGGTGAAAAACTCGCGGATCCATCAATACAACACTGATATAATTGATAACACTTTGCTACAAGACAACAATTGAGACTTCCCAAAAATTGTTGAAAATGTAAACACGTCGCGAAAGACGCGGCGCGATGCCGGCGGTCGGGAGGGAAGTGCGCGGTGCCTGCGGCGGCGGCGGCGGTCCCGCGTGGAATGAGACGCCGCGTGATTTACGACCCGCCTGCAGCGCCCCCGCCCCGCACGCCCCTCGCTAGAGAGAGACAGGTGCCGCTGTAGCGGACCACGCAACGCGAAAGACAGAGACGGCTATCGGTATCCCACTTCGGGGGGTGGCGCTGCGTAATGCAAGCGTGCGTGCGATGCGCGAGGTGGACGTGCAGTGACGGGCGATCGTTCCGATGACAACCGACTGACACAGCGGAGCTACTCCGCATAGCTGAGTCACAGTCGTAACACCAATGAAAAATGTACAGAGCATCCTTGATGGCCAATAGGCGCAATAACTTTTTAACGAGATTGTTTACGGAATTCCATTTATGTAGGTGGAGTAAGCAAAGATGAAGCGCGCTCTGCGAGGTAGATTGAAGTCTCGGAGCTTAAAGAAGATTACCCGGACAGGGTTGACGGCGTTGACAAGGAAATGGCGCGTTAACAAAACGCCGAGACGAGTCCTTTTAACGACTCACGGACAGACAGGGGACGTGGACGGATTTACGCGTATCACGAACAGATTTCCTGCTTTGACAAAGGGAAAATATTTTCTCATGTTTATTTTATTTTACGCAAGGAAACGTTAGGACACTTCCGTACAACAAATACTATAAATGTCAGACGAGGAATCGACAATGACAGGACGTCGTCTAGATAAGTAAATTAACAAAGTAAAGAAACTTTGTTCCGTTAATCCCCGGAAACTAATGTACCATACAATTTTACAGCCCATAATACTGTTTTTATTATCATTGAACGATCTCAAACTAAATGTTATCAACGATTCCGATCTAAACAACTGCTATAGTGATTTGACAGAACCCTGTTCGTATCCCCAAAAGTTTTATAAAGTTTTTAATAAGAGAATCGCACAGCTGTTTATTGCTTCCTATGAGCATTAGTCGGCTGCGGGTCAATCAATCACATGTATTTATGTGACAACTATCTCCATCTCTTTCCTGCGCCAAACTAAAATAACCCCGAGTGGGTTGTGACATAAACAAAAGAATTCTAGGCAATTTTTCCACATGTAACGACAGATGATAAAAATGTTAGTGGGATATATTTTAGACTGTGGCCGTTTTGATGTGTAGGAATTAGGACAGAGCGGTTTTATGCGTCGATGTGTGCATAGTGCGGGCCGATGTATGGGGGACACCTGACATCGTTTGAATAATTTTGCAGTAACAAAGCGAATTTTATAACTGTCACACATGTCTTCTTGGTAATAAAATTGCAGTGCGCTTGATAGTAGACATTGTATGAACGTTTGTAGAGAATAATTGAAATACATGGAGATGAAACAGAAAAAATTAATACTAATGAGTAAAACGATTTTGAAATAGAATGAAAGTGTAAAAATAATGTCTGACTGGCTTTTTTCAGATTGAATTAATCTTGTTAGAAAACACTTTTAGTATGATTTACATTTATTTAGAGTAAACGGGATTGTAAAGCTAGATAATTGATTTTTATCTAGGTAATACTTTAAACGGCCTTTAAGGTCATCGTACTCAACAATGAGGGATACTAGCAAACGAGAGTGAAGGATAGGTACTTGAAATTATTGTACAAAATGTTTTTTCGAAAATCGTAGTGTTGCTTTTTAAAGCTGATGTTACGTAAAACAATAATAGTGACAAATTGCTAGTCCTTTGCATATTTAAAGCAACCCACTAATTCAAAAGATAAAGTGAATATTTTACCATTATTTGGGCATATCGGCATAGAAAGTGTCTATTAACAGAATAATAAAAAAGGTCTAATTTAGCTGTTAAACTTGTAACTATATCATATTTTCTTTAGCAAATGAACTGAAACTTACATTTCAACAATTAGTAGAATATAGTCGAGATGTACCCCTCCAGACTTTGATAATTTCGCTAATTCGCCTAATTTTATAATTAGACAAGGGTAAGATGATTGGGCTTTAGAATATTTTGTTGAGTTTATGAATTTAACGGTTAAGTATAGATTTATATTATACGTTTCTGTTATTAATTTTAAATGAGACGTAAATGTAGTTTACGTACATTTTTTGTACAAATTCAACTAGTTCAAACGAAGTGAAAGCTTGCCTTCTAGAAAACATACTCTAGGTTATTAAATTATTTATTTTGTCAAGCCTAAAGATCATTTCTTTGTTAGAAATTAGAATTACATATTAAAAATTAGAATATACATTGTTGCAGAACATAATAATAAGTACAGTTGTTAATGTAATTAATTACAGCTAATGCGTTAAGCAAAAAACGTTTTGCATAAAAATGTTAGGTTAAAGGTTGATAAAATTGCAGTACGTGACATGAATTAGAATAAAGACATCGTTATTTTAAACAACAATTATTAAACATCCACAAATCAACATTTCCATTAACAGGATGAAAAATAACAAAACATGCATCAGCTGCTTATTGTCACACTATGCTAACCCTCGATTTATTACACTTGATCATAAGCAAGTTGTAAGTCAAGGGAACTGGTTACGATGACAGAGCAATTCACTAGCAACCTTTAACTTCTTATTGTTATGATCTATAAACTGAACAGCACGACTCTGAATTGTAACGGATCCAATTTCAATCGTATTAGATTTTTTTAATATTTCTTCTAAAAGTGAAGCCACTATTCGAATGTTGAAAAGACTCTTTCCTTCTAGCAATGAAACATTAAAATACTAGAATGAAGTTGAACACATAATATGTTTAAATTCGTTCCAGAATTGTGTTTCTACAAATAAATTTTCCATTTCTAATTTCAGGACACTCAATCAAAATAAGTCAGCTAATGTTTTGCCTTCATTCCCACCGAAACATATATTTTTATCCATTTTAGCGAATACCCACACAAACTAAATCAGTAGATCTAAAATCTAAACAATAGAACTTCAAGGCACTAGAACCTCAAAATGATTGATCACGCCACCTCAGTGCAGCTAATTGACATTGATTGAACAGACTTGCTACAAGGCAAACTTTACCATTCACTTTCCTAAAACTTTATTTTCCTTATGCATGTGAGAATAAAGTTCAATTTGGTTTTACTTTAAAATTTTTAAATTGTACTGATTTGTTGTAATTGTACCTGGCCGGACGAAAGATAAAGATTTGAAATAAAAGATTTTTAATATTATTAACATGTTAATGATGTCCTCAGCTTGGTTTTTGAGTAAATAGCGACATGTAGAGACTTTTCTAAACCGATTTAAGTTTTATTAACAACTTTTAAAGCTTTCGACAGAATTAGAGCTTGGAATAGAGCTTATATGAAACGACGTTATGGAATACTATTAACAAATTATGATTTTATTGCAAAACTGTACTGTATCAGCATTGTCCATTGCAAGACAGGTAGATTTTTCAATCGTCAGATAACTTTTATCTTGGGAATAGGTTTAACGTTTCGGCAGCTTTTGCATAGAAAATATGTCAAAACGCCACATTTATTCCTCAGAAAAAGTTATCGGACGATTGAAAAATCGGCCCTAAAGCTATTAAGTCAATAACGAAAGCTCTTCAAAATTTCTTTGAATTACATTTTTCTATGACATCAACAATTTTGCCACGCCATAAATATCAAGTGACAAACGACCTACAATTTAAAAGTATAATTTTTAAAAAATTACAGATAATTACGCCAATACATCTAATTAAATATTGAAATTAATCGAGGTGCAGCTGTCCACATATCGATTCGATACGATTCGCGTTCAATCTGATTAACGATTCGTAACACAACAATATAAATCAACGTGTAATCGAGACGTGAGAGTAAATAATCGATATTATTCTTATTGTTAATCAAATGATATGACGTCTTATGGTGTCCGATTATTTCTTTTGTTTCCAGTACCGTAGTGTGTCGTGTTATTTCAACCGAATTTAACAATAAACTGTAGGTTATATAACTAATAATTTAGTTCAACTTTGAGGGATGTGATCTCTGAAGGATATGTTATCTTTGTAAAATGAGTACCACTTTGGGAATGATTCCACTTAGGTCATATAATTAAATCAATAGCCTAAATATTTGAGTTTGATATATATATATTTTAGACTATGTGCATAGTCTACCATCAGATCATACTATGTTTTTAGATTTATAAATTAAAAGCTTTTTAAATAAATTAGTATTGGATTTTTTTATGACTCCGGAAACATTGAAAAATACCAATGGCAAATATTACCCATTATAATTCATTTATTCAATTACATTCAACAGAAAACTGGCAACAAAACGTATCCGCCTCAGATAAAGATCTCTTGATCATAACCTCCGCATAATGATTAATTAACTCAATCAAAACATCAATCATTTGCTATTCTAATAAATACCAATAATCATTAATTTTCATGTAATCAAAGACAACAGGACATGCCAATGATAAACAGTATCTGTCGTAGATAAATGATTTCCAATCTGTCTACATTTTGTATTCAAAATTTAACTGTTTTCAAGTGTATTTTGAACGTCAACAAAAAATTTACCAAGAAGATTTATCTCAAAATTCAGAGGGATGAAAGAGGTCAAAAACTTTTATAGTGAGATGTCATTGCAATATAATAAAATGACTCTTCAAGTGGCGCTAGCCTTGATTCCGAGAAGACTGCTAAAGGTTAAGAAGTATGATACAAAGTTAAAACTAACAAGAATTAAAATACATTAATCACCGTTTACTATGTCCCACTACCTATAGGCAATTGATATATGAAAGCTTTTTTATATATGATAATGTAACGTTTTACTTGTCTTGTCTGTTGGTCAAATGTGACTGCTAATCATATTTTATTACTTTCATTCATTTCTTCTTCTGCTACACCATAAGTCTTTGGTGGCTTATGACGTAACTCAGAACCTATCAATCATTCATACCAAGATCGATAAATTCAAAAAGCATTCCAAAATGAAAATTGATGGAGCGTCATTTTGAAAATTCGGATCATTTTTAGTTGTTCTGCCCACTATAACTGTCACTGACGAGTCCATTCATTTCTCTATCTTTACCAACTTATAACTTCACTTCAACCATTCTAAATTCTACTTTATTCTCTTCTGACAAGATTTATTTCAACTGCACATTTAAATTTTCACTCCTCTATCTCAACATAATACAATTTTCACATTATATATTCCGCTTCCAACGTTATTGTCTTTATAATAAGAGTTATATTGGTAGTAAATTTAAGTTGGTTGGGTAAGTAGTGATGTCAGTGGACAGTCGTTGTCAACTGATCAGTGGAAACAATGGGATCATTAAAGTGGACACCATAGAGTGATGTGCGGACCTCCGTGTTGACAATGGCATACGGTATTATGAATGGGTCGGTTAGATTCGAGAGATTGTCGGTGATGGTTTAATTTCCATAAAAGCCTTGAGGTGCGGTATTGGAAAGGATTATTGCTGTGAGCTTGATCGTGCGAATATATTAAGAGTTACGGATTAAATGTAACTTGTGGCTACAGATAGTATAAACAATGGGGCGGAAGTGCATCAAAGGACTCATTCGTTTGCCTTTTCTTATAGAAGACGACTGGACTATTTAGAAAAGATTGTCATCGTTGTCTACTTAAGATCGAAATCTGTCAACGACTTTGTTCATTATTCTTAAATATTGTTTTCCGTCGTAAACTAATTTGTGATTAGTAGTTACTAGTACGAAGAACTTCACAAAAACCTTCGACCCACTCTTTTCCAAATTCTCAAAAAAAGTGACTGAACTTCCCGGACGAACCCAGACCTTACAAATATCTTACAAAAATGGAATTGTCTGGACAAAATATGGTCCCTTTTTAATCTCCTTAAAGACTTCTGGCATTTTTTCTAAATGTTTTTACTATTGTGTTATTATGTTAGTAGAATAGGACACGCTCTTTCTTACTGTTGATATCTTAGATAGGTAATGGCTAAAGAATAATATCGAGAGGATAGGTAGCAGCACCTTTCGAAGTACCTTTATTTAATATCGTACTACGAAAACCAATCCGTTTGACAAGTGCAGTGATTATGGGAAGACTCTCTATGTTAGGGGGGTCTAAAGTCAGCGTTGACGTTTATAGGTCTGATATATACAATAACGATAAATACTTTCGTTAGGTATAGTCTGGACTTGGTAAAACTCACCTTTCAGCATTGGGATCCTGGATCAGGGTTGCTGGTATACTGTGCTCAATGTCGTCTCGCTCGTCAGGCGCGGGGGAGGTGCGGGATGCAGGGGACACCGAGCGGGACGCCTCGCCCTCTCCCCCTTCCTGCCTCTCCCCCCTGTCGCCTCGCTCCTTCACTCCGCTTTCTGGACTGTTGGCTTCCTCTGTGGGCAATGGAGAGGAAATTGTTAGAAGAGTTTTCGTAGGCAGAATAAGAGTGTAAAAAAGAGAATTGAACTCTTTTATATTGACTCTGTTCTTGTTTCTGATTTCGATTTTCGTTAAAATTCAATTATGTCACTTATCGTTTAAAATCAAACTCTAAAAAGAGCAACACCTGATCAACATGTAGTTTATAGTATTTCCAATAATAACATTACATCTCCTAATCTTAACATGTATTATTTCTTTATACGTGCCAGACATAGATAAAATTAGTAGTACTATTTAAAAAAAACGCTTTGATAACCAAAGTAATTCGAACAAGGAAAACTGTCATGACAAATTTATATCAAATCGGCCATTATAAATCAATAAATATGCACACATAATATCACATATAATATACGATGTAGAAACTTCAGTCGTCATGTAAGCTAAATGGAAAAATTCTGAGGCAAACAAGCATGACACACGCGTTTCTGATACAGCTAATTAATATTGAAAACAAAACAGCAACACACAAATTAATCATGATAATAAAGACGTTTTAAAACCGTATTTAGGTTGATTTAAAAGGAAACAGATAAAAGTATATCGCTTTATTGCGATCGTTCATCATCTAAATGTAATAATCGGCGATAGGATAGATATTAAAATGATAATATTTTATGAGGAAAAACAGAATTGTAATGGGGCCATCGTTCATTGCGCAAACCATGTGATCGATAATTGATTGATTGGTTATATACGCTAGTCACAATCGGATCAATTATTCAAAGTATATCTGCTGACATAATTCGGGACGATAATTTTGATAAAATTAATACCGATACATATTTTTATCAGGCGGTGAAGGAGTCACCTAATTAGATGGAGATAGTGAATGTGATTGGCGCTTTTCTTTGGGGTTAAGCAGTTTTGTTATATGATAGTGATGATGCTTGATAAGTTAAAATTGATGTTAAAAAATCGTAAGTGATAGGAACGAAGCCCAGTAGATAGTTATCGATGTACAGGATGTTGCTGCTCAACCACCTGAATATATTTCCTTAGTTCTCACAAAATAGCTTGATACAAAGCCATTTCTTTTTAGACCTACATGGTTAATTTCTTTGTTCTTTGTCGTAACAAACAAAGGGAAAATTGTGATTAGCTTGTTAATTTCGTCATATCACTCAGAGTTTTTGTAATAAGAAAGGCAATAACTATTTATTGTTATTTGTTCTTCAACGGTTTAATTAGAAAGATGATAGTTATTGTCATTTTGAGGCGTTTCCATCACATTTAGCGATTCTTGCAAATGCTTTGGATAGTAATAAAAATAATTCATGCAGAATAGTAATTAATTCGTGTATTACAATTACCAAGTAATAGCTTTCTGGACTTGTTAACACACATGTTGATATTGCACGAATGATAAACTCAACACATTCATTCTCAAATGATTTTGATACAGAAAAAGTAAAACTAACTTACAATGACAATGATGAACAACGAAAGCTAAAAAAGAACATCTAATATCTAAAACAAAGCGCTCGTTTGACCGTAACAAAAATCCGCGGTACCAAAAAGAGAACCACCGATTATGAAGTTATCGTCCGTCCGAAAAACGCATTGGAAAAAAACGTATTTGAAACCGGATAGCCGAATTGGCGCCGCGGTGGCCGGTCCGCTTATTTCACTGCCCATTGATTCGTGAACCGCGTTTCTGTACGCTAATTGATTAAAACGCAACGTGTCAATCCGGTGCCGGACGGCAAAGATGCGGTTGCGGACGAAACGCCCGCGGCGGTCTGCACTGTGGCTAGTGGTGGGCTGATCGTTCCCGGGATCGGGTGTCCCGGGATTCTCTATGGAGAACGGGACGGTGTTTGTTTGGAAACAAAAGCTTTTACAAATCAAATCAAATCATTTATTTCTTTGCAAATATGGGTAGATGATACATAGATGTTATTTATAATTAAGTTCTCCATATTTTACCGACTCATGGGCATGCAAATAGTGTACAGTTTTATTTTAACATAGGTAGGTACTTTACAATAAAATAATAGGTGTCAGCCTAATCGGAGTCACAGTTATAAAAAATAATACAAGAAGTGTTAGTTTACAAACATCAGTACCAGTAGTTCCACAGTTTGCGATAGAATGAATAATAAACTAGCTTATAGTTATTTTAATCGTGTCAAATATCTTAAAAGTTAAAACGTTATATGATTCAAAATCATAAAGTATGGTTAAAAGACAAGTTTTAGCCAAATCTTTTACAACATCACAATATTTAAATTGCAGCATGTCTACAATTATAAATAACTTAGTAAGCGGTGATGCCGCGTCTTTTGCACATCTGAGTTTTTTCTATAAACATTTCTTATTTTTCCTAAACCCCCGTCCCGTACTCATCCCAGTGGGAGCCTACACTTGCCCATCCCTATACCGTGCGTATGTGCCACCAGCCAATTGATCAAAGGAAGTGATAGGCCGCTGGGTATCTGCAGGTGACTCTGATTCGCTCTATGAATGTGAATTTTAATGAAGCGACCCCTTTGTCTGTGAATTATGGGTAATGAATCGGTATGGTCGGGGATCACTTTTTGTGGGGTTGTGTGGTGATGTTTTTAGTTTTCTTGTATGTCAGTGTTTATTTGCTTTGAAACAACGCAAACAACTTTTGCATTTCTAAACATCTGGCTTTGTTCACTTTAAAAAAAAGTATTTTGCTTTGATAATTCTCTATTCATTTACTGTTTTGTTGTTTTTAATTCTTGTTACTTAACATCGTAGCTACTATCTACGTAACACATATTTCGAACAAAATTAAGTATGTGATTTGTGTTCAAATCAAAATACGGACATTCATTTTGATTAAATTGTTGAGATTGTCAAAAGTCTCCATAAATTAGACAAGACAAATGTTTCTAATTATATTTTTTGAGAAACAGTTATACTAATAATGATCGTCTTAGCGGGAATCTGTCTACTTTTATATTGTCTCTTCAATTACTCTAACAGTTCAACTATCTTGAACTCAGAAATACTTTAAACTTTTTCTCCCATTCGTCACAGAATCCACAAAGCGAAGACTATAGCACTGACGAAACAATAGATCAATTTCACCAAAATCGCCGTGAAACCGATATGATTACCGATTACCGATTACAATTGTTCCCCGAATGACAACTAACTAAACCGTTTCTTAATAAAACGTTATGAATCTTGATTTTATCGATTCTTAACGAAATGGGTCGGTATTAAGTTTACCTACAACTTTACACTCTATGCTGCTAATGATAAAGTTCAGATTGTTTTGGTGAGTTTCTAGTGCAATTTTTACAGTTGGCTTGTAAAAGGTAAATTGTAAAATGTTCTAAAAACAACTTTCTTTAATCGAAGTATGAATGGTCACAGATTGTGTACAATAGCATCATCTAAGAAACTCATTTTGAATTAGCAATCATTTTTATAACTTTTTGGTAGATAAACACAATGGTTGATGATAAAAAAACTGTAATTGACAAAGAGGCTCAATCAAAAAACGATGAAACATGACCAATAGAGGCTATCTGAGGTTTTAGGAGGGCCAAATGTCGTAACAGTGGACTGTAATAGTCTGCTGATGATTGATGAAAGCTGGAAATCACAATTTTTACTTTTAATTTATCATTTCTTTCAGCATCATCAACATACATGATCTAGTATCGTTTCTACAGATGTAATTTCATTTTTAAATCATTTTTGGACCATAATTTCTTTGTTATTTGTTGACTATGAACTGGTTAACTTGTTTTGTTATCTTGTATCTATACTGTTTTGTGAATGCTTTCATTGATATTTGCAATAAAAATGTTTGTATTTCCTCCTCTTTTCAGTTCGATCAGTTTAACATTAAATCCTCTACAAGTGACGACAGTTAAGCAAGTACGTGCGGTACATCCTGGGCCGCTATGCCATCAACCTTGTAGACTAGCTAATCTTTTCAGTACAGTATGAGCTATTCTCATAAAGCTCGTCACACGAGAGATGTAGAAGAATCAACCTACTCGACGAGTAGGACTTCTATGGGTGTTATTTCCATTTCAGATTACAATACTGTTGTTTCTTTTTGTATACCTACATTTAATTTGCTTGTATTACCACTAACTGTTCTGCTTAGCCTTTTCCCAACTACGTTGGCGTTAGCTTCCAGTCTGACCAGATGCGTCTGAATACTAGTATTTTACACGGAATGATTGCCATCAGATATTCGCAACCCTGTTACTGGGCAATGCCTATATCCTAAGGTGAGATCGGTTGTCAGACTTTCGGGCTTTTGACTACCCGTAACGACTGTCATAGATATTTGTATGACACATATGACCGACAACTTAACGTGCTTTTCGAGGCACGAAGCGTTCCTTGCAAATCGTATGATCCTCCCGGTTCTTAATTAGCCAGGAGCCTATTTTATCTCCTCTTATTTACATTAACAGAGCTACCTCTATAATTGCTTATATTTTTAGGTGTGCTGCTTTATTTCTTTCTTCTTCTTACTCGTTCAGTTCAGCATTAGCCTATGACAGACCTAGCCTATTATTATTTGTACAATTCACACCACATTTATTAAAACTTGCAAAGTAAGTTTGAGTTAATCGACAGTTATCGTGTGTTATCACGTGATCAATCAACGGCAGATGTCAGTAATCCAAACTAGTGATAACGTCAGTTTCGCAATAACCGCGGTTACTGTTGACTTACTACTTAAATGTTGATAATGGGTTTTATTTGCAAAGCTTGTGTTGTTTTTCATTTTCGTGTGGTGTTTAGTGTTTTGGTGTAGAATGTTCGTTTGTTGGAATATTTTCGTGTTGTTTATGTTAACGTGTGAAGTGGTCGGTCATTAAAGGACAATTTCAACATCCTATTTTGTTTCTGGATGTATGCCGTAGACTTTATTTCTTGTTCCTAATTTATTATTTTTTACTTTAATTATCATCTAAATAAGTACTTAAGTACTGTTGCTGTCAAATAACAACATACATATACAGGGTGCCCCGTTTTTAAAACACATTAAATAGTTAGATTGAAGAAGTAAAATTTTATTCATGATAACTTTGAAACTCGTAAACCACAAATTCTTTCCTTTTTTCCCCTTGATGCTTCAAACTGCCTAGACGTTTGTTCCCGGCTTGAGTTTCGGAACAGCCTGTATATCTAAAATAATACAAATGATCTATGTATCTAATTTCTAACTCTACTATAACACTGTAATGTAACTAACTTCTCAATTAGTACAAAAATCTAAGTAATACAAAAATTTGACTACTACGAGTGATACACTTTCAATGTTTAGGAATTAAGTTTAAAATAGAGTTCTAACTCTAAATTAAAAACTAATAAACACTAACCAACTCAACTATTAACCATCAGAACCACGTAACTACCAACTTCAAACGCCGTACGTAAAGTTTCAAAGCATTCAATCAGTCGGTGCGGTGTCGGCGCGTAATTTCCTCGCGGTCGTTCCGTTGTCCTCCCGTTGTCGTGTCGTTGTCGTGTCGTTATCGTGCCGCCTGCGCTGGACAGCACAAAGAGCAAGAACTCTTTGTAGTCGCACCCGATTCCGCATTGAAATTGAACGAAGTTTTTGAAATTGATAGGTCAATTTTAATTTTCGATAAGTTATAGTTGCTTTCAACACTTGAATGTTGATGTTAGTTAATGAATTGTTAGCACTGATAAAACTTTTAATAGAATATTAGAAACTACGAAACGAATATTAGAATATTAAAATACTTTTTATAGAATATTAGAAACAGCGTTATTTTGTTGTGTTGTGACTACTACTATGCAAATTTACCTAAAGTGAACTTTTAGCTACGAAAGTAGGTATAGAAGCGGCTTCTTAAAATATATTTTTTTGTAAAAAAACCCGTCGTTCCAGGAACACTGGGAATGCATAACTAGTCGAGCGTCATCATCATCTGCCTAGCCTTTTCCCAACTATGTTGGGGTCGGCTTCCAGTCGAACCGGATGCAGCTGAATATCAGTATTTTACATGGAGCGACTGCCTATCAGACCTCCACAACCCAGTAACTGGGTAATACGATACTCTAGGTAAGACTGGTTGTCAGACTTTCTGGCTTCTGACCAACAGTAACGACTGTCAAAGATCTACAAATGACAGCCGGGACCAACGGCTTTACGTGCTTTCCGAGGCACGGAGGAAACTCGCTATGGTAAATGGTCACCCATCCACAGACCAACCTCGGCAAGCGTGGCTTAACCCGGAAGATCGGTCTATGCGGCTGTAATTATTTAGCCACGAGCTCCTCACGAGATAACTAGTCGAGTGTATAGTATGGAATGGACTTCTTAACACGATTTATAAAAAAAAAACGGGATTTTTGGATTGCATAATTATTTAAAATGAATGTTTAACCCCTGATGCAGATATGTGTGTATGTAGAGTGAGAAGAAGAGTGGTGTGTGTTAGATAAACCAAAAAAAAACACAAATTAAAATAATTGTCCCGAACCGCAGGATTTTTTCGATATACAACGTTATTTTTAGTATATACAAAAACCGAGACACCCCAACAAGATTTTCATCAAAACTGCCTGATTATGTGTTTTTTTTAAATAAATCTCCAAGTGACACCGTAGTTTATGTCACGTTAAGTTCCCTAGTAAAGTGTGAAATGCCTGAGATGTGCTATGCAGGGGTTGTCTAATACACGGAAACTGACCGAGAGGACCGTCTCAAGCCTCAAGGTGTCTATTCCCGTCAACTGTTATGGGTAGAAACCAAATGAAACAAAATTGAAACTTGCGAAAAAAAAATTGATTTAAAACTATGTCAATCGATTCTCCTAGTGCTTCTGAACAAACTAGTTTCAGGTTTAGTATATAGTAAAACTAAGCTTGTATCAGCTCATTCCATATTAACCAACATCGCAAGTTTAGGTGAATATGCATCAAAATATCCGATGTCTAGTTGTGACTACCGATGGAAGCGAATCAAGAAAAATAAGCTTAAAAAAAAGTTTTAAAATTTTGCAAGTATTAGAAAGTTCACTGGATCCCACAATAGGATCCCCTGTGTCGTGGGGACATATTCCAAATAATTTAAAGTTGACACTTACGCATTTGTTGTCCCCGACCTGGGGAACAAACCAACGGCCAGTACAAATAAAAACATAAAAAATAGAAGACTATATTTTTTTTCATGTCCGTCTTATTTCTTTTAAAGAAAGAACTGATATTTTTAACCCTAAAGCACCACATGCATTGAAAACAATGCTCATATCTCCCCATCACATTTTTTCCATCAACTCGCACAATCAACGCTCGCTAATTACGTACACAGCAAAAAAGAAGCCAAACTAAAAACATCACCGGTCTGTCACACGTTCGTGCATGTTCCGATAAATCGTATGCGCACACGCACGCACTATAAATCGTGCTTACCACCGATGGGTGATCGCGATGTTACGAATTTGTCCTTCGAGACTCTGTATTAAGTGCTCCAATTATAATCGACCGGTTTTCGATTGATCGAGTTATGTTTTTTGCATATTTTTTGGTAGGATTTATTGAGTGTACGATTAATATTAGGGATTAATTTTTTTGTTGTTTTTTGTGGTGTTGATTTATACTTGCATCGTTATGGAATACGGGAGTGTATGAAAGAGCAGAGTTTAGTTTATTTCAGTTCTTAAATATCTTGAATGCAATCCATTGTAGCGCAGGTGTCAGCAGGATCTAACAAAAAGAGTTGATAGGGTTAACTAACTACGGAAGAAAAATAAGTATTTTAGAAGATTCTTCAACCAAAATTAATTATTTACAGAGTTGTAGGGTATTAAAGAGGTACACCCTCAATTCGACGTTATTTTTAAATCCCATGTAATAGGGGGCGAGCCTATTGCCATCAATCGGGCACAAATCTAGATTCCAGGCTGCTACTAAGAAATTCCACACGGAAAATACTAGTAACACTGCTCGACTTGGGGATCGAAGCCAGGACCTCACGCTCAGCAGTCGTGCTTGCGACCACTAGACCAACGAGGCAGTCAAATTAATATTTTTTTTAAATAAAACGTACTTTAGTATACTGATTTTTCTGAACTTTGTCCCCCTTATTACAAAAGATGGCCTAAGAAAAACCTAGGTTTTAAAATAGCCCTGTCTCTTTTTGTTATATGACATAAGAAAGTGATGGGTATATTTTAAACCTGGTATATTTAAACCAAACCGCTACCAAACATATTGACAGTTTTCATACATTTTTAACAAAAAAATTGATAGAATAATTAGCCTGCTGATTGTCTAATGGAATGAAATAAATATCAAGCAGCTTTGCATATGACTTTGCTTTTAATAATTAAGGCGGACAAAGGCAGTACGTTGAAGACTTTTCTATTTGACAGACTTAACCAACACGACCGTTGCCTGCCTACACACACGCACCGACAACTAAACACGATATTTTATTATTTAAACCCTGCATACTGTAGCAACAATATTGAATCTACACAATAAGCACGCGGTATCTGGCCGGTAATTGACCGCCCGTCCCGGGTGTGCGCTCGTAAAATGTCAGATACCGCGTTGTCCGCGCCGCGTATGTTCACGATAGTCGCCACCGAGGTGAGCAGACTGATAACTGAGAATAATGTGGCGATAGTGACAGGCCGGTGATTATTGCTAAGGGAGAGATTAGGGGTTAAAGAGTTGATGGTGTGGGCCAGAGTGGGCAAACTTTTTTCAACAGTGGCCAGAAAAATGCAAGAAATTTCGAAGGGGGCCAGAATATTAAAAACGTATTTTATTTTAAATGAATTTACTGTTAATACAATGATCGAAAAAAAAACTTAATTATAAAATAAACAATTTAACTACTGTTCGAAGGCCTAGCCTTGGGTGTATGGGACGTTTGGAACTGCTTTTGAGTGGCCACGATGTCATCGTAATGGGATCGAGTTTATTTTTTATTTTGCGATTTGCTCGCTTTTGACCACTATCTCGCCTGATGGTAAGCGATGATGTCGACTTTGAAGCACGCTTGCCTAGAAGTAACCTATTCACTCTTGACTTAAAGACCTCAAGGTTGTAACTATCAGGAAACACAGACTCCGGCAGGGAATTTCACTCCTCAGCTGTGCGAACAATGAATGTGTTCGCAAAACGCTTGAGTTGAGACGAAGAGACTTTCAACACTAAGAACAGGTGTCGATGAGTCTGCAAAAATATATTTCCGATGGCCATACACTCTTGCTCGAACGAACCCTCCCTTAGCGGGCCGGATTAAACCCCTTCGCGGGCCATAGTTTGCCCACCCCTGATGTATGCAAAAATATGGTTAAAAATATATATAATATAAAAATAAAAGAAACGGTTGCAATTTTATTCATTTATAAAAGCATTGCTTGCCTAGCGGCTAAATGCGTGCCTTTCGGAGAATCTGAGTTTGATCCCGGCTCGCAGCTCCGAACTTTTGTATTCATGTGCGGATCAAACGTTATGACTTGCGTTAACGGTGAATGCAATTTGATTGTGAGAAAAATTGCTCACCTGAGAGGCCTCCAAAAAGTTCTGGATAGTGTACGTGAGCCACGCAATGGGCCAGCGTGGTGGACTAAAAGATAAACCCTTCTGAGAAGATGCCTGTGCCCAGCAGTGGGACAGTAATGGACTGATAATGCATGGCCAACATTTCACATAAGGTCAACCTACAAAAGGTTTACCTGGTAATGAGACTCCTCATAAGCACTAAAAACATCACAATGCAAATGGCATTGGTGATTGTAGTTAACTTTTTACTAGCGATTTCCGATTCTCTTGACCATCATCATCATTCATCCGAAAGACATCTACTACTGGACATAGGCCTCCTCCAAGCATCACCACATTCTCTAGACAGTCGTATCGCATTTCTCACACGCATAATGATCTACATTACAATCTAGCAACAATAAAAAAAACAAAATCGTAAAACAGTAACTGACACAGAACATTGTCAACGTTACAAACAAGAATCAACCCTTAAATGACCAGTGCGTCACCACTGACGCGTTTAGACGTCGACGTCGCGTCGACGCAACAAGTAACAAACACAACGAGGTTCAAGTGTAACTTGTCATGACGTCGCACTGAGGCTCTGTTGTTTACGTCGGTTTGTGGACTCAACGAGTGGCCTTTGCATCAAGCAAAACGTTTGTAGAAAGATGTAGATACAAATACGACTCGATTGTGTGTTCTAACAGACATGGATATCCTGAAAGCCAAACTAATCGAATTTATTTTTATGTTGAAATTGAATTAAGAGTAGCTTTTGGTCTTACGGGACAATTTTACGAAAAAAATTACTTTGATCAGTTGGCTTACTTGGCTTCCAGTATTATTTAAGTTAATAGTTTCACCAAAGCACGATTTAGTTAGAACATTTTATTGCCTTAAGACAGATAGAAATTAGTTTATTTAAATTAGACTTTGCTTGGTAGTCAGTTATCACATGGTCCGCCTGGCTAGTTTCAATCCTTACATTAAATCACTTTTTTTACTGTAAATCATGTCCATCCAAAGGTTGTCTGGAAGAAATTTCCCAGAGCGATAAGAACGCCCATTGTACATCTCTATTTTATAATAATGTTTCTTGATTATTTTGTGTACAATAAAGAGTATTGTATTGTATTAAAATCCGATGCCATGCAGTTTACTGTGTTCCGTCGCGTGTATGTGAGAGCCAGAGTGGTATAGAGGAATCTCTTTACCCTGTCTCTCTTACTTGGATTCATGTACTCCATCTTAGACCTAGTCTACGCTTACATCAGGAGCGATTATGGTCCAATGAGAACAAGTAAAAAAAATCTAAAATAGCATTCATATTGGCTTATCCTTCACCACTTTTAGAGTTTTAGTCACGAAGAAGATCCAGCCCAATAAATTGCCTAGCAACCTCGCTCAATGTTGAATTAACCATTTATATTAAGTCATTAGTTTTAGGTGCCGTAATATTATTGTGTATTAGTCATAAACGTCCCATTATCTATTCTGATGAAGGATTGTGATAATAGAATGATAGATGCGCCTACCGACAGGCTATCTACATATCATTTTAATCCTTGTCATACCTAAAAAACAGTGTGTCTGTGCTTATATGCTCACGCCTGTAATCCCCTCAAGGGTAGGCAGAGGTGTTCTCTTATTACAGTAGTCTGAACACCCATGTTTTGCCTCTGATATTAAATCCCATGTGTAGATGGCGAGCCTATTGGCCTTTTTCAGGCACAATTGTGGTACCAGTCCCCTGATTCAAGACGATTCGATTAGTCTGTTGTAGTACGATTCGGTAAGCTATCTCTTTCTATCTCGTTACGAGAATCATAGAAGGAACGAGACAGCAAACCGAAACAGTTGACAAATGCCCATCGAATCTTTCGTTTTCTCAATCAGGGGGCAGATTCATCGCCTCTAACGACTCGTTTAGGTGAAGGGGAATTTTATTCGATTCTTCATCATTCAGCCGAAACGTCTACTGCTGGACATAGGCCTCCTCCAAAAGTGGGGGGGAGGGGGTTGCCATAATTGCAGTACGGTTGTTAAAGTACTCAAAGCTGCTGCCCATCCTCCAGTCAAGAGTTGGGGTAGTGCTATTCTTTACGTCCGGCACAACACGGCCAATTTTAGATTTTTCGGTTCTTGGTGATCTTAATGATCAAACACATATTTAAATATTACATATTTAAAATATTTACACTTATTTTAAAGTATAATCGATAACGTCAATACATTATCGTGCAATGTTCTCCGCATCAATTTTCATGCAAAACGTAACATTAATAAACATGTATGATAACTCTGGAGCACCTAAACATTGGGCATATAAAGCCCAGCGCAACAAGTAACGATTTGTCGCTGTCACTCCGGCGCGGGAGGGTTGACTCCGAGTATATCAACTATTTGAGCTCTTGTTAATGTACGTACTTACGTCTTGTTGGCATTCATAGCGGTTTTGGGTTAAATGTCACAACTTTTATGGAAAAAATAAAGCAAATATTTTATTCGAAATGGACTATTTTTTGTATTTTTTGGACGTTTACCTCTAAATACTGTTTTCAATTTGCTTATCGCTGATTGGTAAGCATATGCATGAAATGGCTATTAAAATTCTTAAAATTAAGACGGACAGATTTTGTTTTTCGAAGAAACAAAACAGTATTTATGCTTAATTATTCTGTCCGTTCTACCTAACTTTATCTCAACCACAGTAGACATATAAGCTAAAGCAGTACCTCAACTTACTATAATCTCATGAATTGAAACACTCACACAGACACGCTCTGTATACTGAGTAGTTTTTGGTTTTTGTATGGAACTATCCCGAAAATAGCTTATTTGTCTTGTTGCAGTGCGTGTCTGTGTGAGTGTGTCAAATCGGACGATTGTAGGTAGTTGAAGTACTGGGGCCTAATTCTCCTAAAATAAGTCTTGATAAATCACAACCGAACCAAGGCCGAACCGTTCATTCAGACAGTTCTCAATTTCAAAAGCTGTCGGATTGTTTGACACAAAAAACAAAATCAATCATTTTGAAAGTTTTCGAAAACAAACACTGACTGACGGTTGTGGTTCGATTGCGTTTGGCAACAATTTATTTAAGGAGAATTGGGCCCCTGCTTTAGCTTATATGTCTACTGTGTCCCAACTATGTTAGGGTCAAGTTCCAGTCTAACTAGACACGGCTAAATACCAGTATTTTACACGGAGCGACTGCCATCAGACCTCTGAAACTCAGTTAATGGGCAATACCGATATCCTAAGGTTAGATCGGTGGTCAGACTTTCGGGCTTCTGACTACCCGTAAGGACTGTCATAGGTATTCGTATGACACCCGACGGTCTATCGTACTCTCCGAGGCACGGAGGAGTCTCGATGTTTAACAAACGGTCTCCCATCTGTTGCTGTTAATTAGCCACGTGCCCTTATTGCTTAAATAGTGTATAAGCTTATGTTATTGAATTTACGTATTAACAGTGACTTATCTACAAAAGCATCAATCATCGTAGTTTTATTCATAATCCTAGCCTTATCACTAAGCTCACTAACTAACACTATGATATTGTATAAGAGCTGTGTTACAATTTTAGTGTACAATAAAGTGTATTCTATTCTAACACTGCTACGCCAAACGCTACGTTGAATTCTGCTAGAACAACGCGTTGGCGCTTAGGCCGTTTTTCCACGACTCACGACACGACAAAATGTTGTGACAACTCCGAGCACAGCATGACTGGTTTAGTCACTTTACATCCAAAAATCATGAACTCTGCTCATTCTATACAACCTTTACTTTGGGACAAAATATGAATCCGTAAAAAAAAAATCTGCTGTTCCATACATTTTGATAAGCAACATTGATTAGCTACCTATACAAGGTTAGTCGGAATGGGGGTACTAATCCGCAGGCCCTAATACCCTTTCGGATTAGTACCCCGACTAACCTACCTATTACTAATCAATTCACTAGACCACAATAAAACCTATCTTTGGAAAAAAGAATCGATGAAATCGCATTAAATTAGCTTGAGACATAAATAAATAAGTTAAAAACGGTTCTTGCGGTATATTTTTTTACAGCAGCATTTTATTGATTTAAATAAAAACTAATCAACGTTTTCACTGGACAAAGAATGAAGACATAGGTAAATACATAAATAAACTCAAACCTTTTTCTTATGGGAGTAGGCAGAATAAACTTACACCTTTTTCCCATGGCAGAAACTGCAGAACGCCACATGCTACGATCCTTACATACTCCTTTCGCTTCGTCTACGTTCTCATACATCTTGTCATACACGCACGCCCGTGAAAGTACTACGCATAATTATGTCCTTTTAGAAGAACATCACCAATAACATCAATGTATTTCCTTCTATGGCGTCATCTACTGACGTTTCTACTGACATCCGCCTCATAAATTCCTTTTGTTACTCGCCGTTCATTTATTCTCTCAACATGACTTAACCACCTAAGCATACTCCTTTCTATTGTCACTACATCATCTTTGAACAAATGAATCTAGAATGAAGACATATTTTTTTTTAGAATTTTGCTCCCTAAAATATGAAGATAAAAGGTTTCAAATGTAGACTATTTACGCCGCTCTTGTCCTTGTATTTTTGCATGATCTAACCTATACAAAAGCTCAAACAACACATACCTACATCAACAAAACTTTTACCGCGCACATCCAGATAATTATATAGCTCGTTAATATCATAAATATCGATCAATGTCGTGGCGAAGTTAAATTAATACTCTCATGAATCCAGTGTCGTCGCATATCAATCAAGAGGTGGCGTTGATTGATTGGTACGCCGACCGGCGAAACAAACTCTAGTATCAATCATGTTATCGACGAATATCAATGGAGGAGGTTATTCATTTATAAAATTATGGTGGTGATAGGTTGGGTGTTCGAATCCGGGTGTAGAAAGATTTTTTTATTACGTTTTCATTTACGAAGACTGTGCCAAGAGTTTCAGGAAGGCGTATTCCCCGAAGTGTGCAGTACACCTTCATTTCGCCATAATGTTTGAGTCCCATGTAATAGGGGGCGAGCGTATTGCCATCAACCGTGCACAAACCCAGAGTCCGGGCTGCTACTGAGAAATTTCACACGGAAATATTCAATTAAGCTGCGTCTACGCTATGTGAGCCGAGCACGAGCAGAGCACAAGCGGAACCCGAATTCGCGTAGCGTAGACTGACTTAGGAGCCTTGAACGAGCACGCCTCGAGCGTTTGGCTCGCGTTCGAATGCGCTCCGCCAGTTGTCGGTTTTTTGACGAAACAAAGGAATTTTCGTCGCGCTAAAGAATTTGTTTGTCGTAGGCTCGTTGTACGTCCACAAGGACGCCGCAAACAGAACGGCTCCGCTCGTGCTCGACCCGCCTAGCGTAGACGCAGCTTAACACTTTGGTCGACCTGGCGATTGAGCCCAGCACTCCACGCTCAGCAACGAGGCTGTCAGTTTATGAGAAAGTGTTCTCCATTAATCTATACTACACATCTTATCGTCCATGTGGTACCGGACGTAAAGAATAGCACTACCCCATCTCTCCCTGTGGGTGTCGTAAAAGGCGACTAAGGGATTCACTAGAGGATGGGCAGCAGCGTTCTCTGAGTACTTTAACAACCATACTGCGATCGCCAACCCGCCTGCCAAACGTGGCGATTATGGCAAACCCCCCCAACATTGTTTGGGGGAGGCCTATGTCCAGCAGTGGACGTCATTTGGCTGAATGATGATGATGATGACACACCTTATCTTACTACAGTCAAAAATGAATACTCTGTGCAAGAGCATAGTTTATATCGATACAAATAAAATAAGAAGCACAATGTTCTGGTAATTTCGAAAATAATAAAAATGTTTTGAATTTAAATTCAAACGTGTTCGACTAGTGTTTTGGTACAATTTGAATCTGTTGAAGCTCTGAATCAAAAACTGAGATAATTATGTAGTTATACGAGTCTCATGTATGTGTGTGCTCTAATAAAATCTCGCAAAAAATTGATTGATTGATTGGTTTCATAAAGTGATTGACAACCGAATAAATTCAGATCAATTCTAAATATAGCACAGATATTCTAATAAAACGAGTATTAAAATAAAATCAACAGAGTTTATATTCATCGTGACTTTTATTTTTTATTAACTAATATTTAGATTCGATCGATAAATCATTGATTGTTAACGACTTTAAATATAAATCAGACCTAATAGCTAATCAAAGTAACTTGTTTTTGACAAAAACAGAAAAGCGTGCAATGTGTTTTTTATCTTAAAATGTTAAATATACTTTTTGTAGTAATAACTTATAGCGAAAAGCTGGTACAAAGTTGCCGACAGTGATTCTTTGTCTCATAATCTAACAAATTTAAAATGGCAATACTTTCAAAGTAATACATCTTGTAAGTGTTCATAATCAAACACAGTCAGATTTAGATAAAACATTGCCACATACATAGCTAATAAGTATATGCAAAAAATATTCTATCCATAAATCTGAACAATCAAAACTGCAGTCAGCTGCAGTATACGCAAATATATCAGATGTCAAAAATAATGTACTGTCAAAATTGACAATTAATCTGTTTGTTTGGATTAATCTCAGCTCATCACAATTATAAATGTGAAGGCTATCGTCTATACAACATTTAAATATCACGATTATCAGTTAAGATGTCTCGTCTCGATAAATTCAGTCGAATAGATAAGTCAAAGAAACGAAAAAAATAACTATAGTATACTTAATAATGATGGAATAAAAGAAAAAAAAAACAGCTCGTTATCATTTAATTTTGCAAAACAAAAGTATGGTATGTTATAAAAAGTCTAGATCAAAACGGGTTACACTTTATATGGACGAGTCATTTATCATTTGTGATATTTTCATCTTTAAATTAGACATTTATTGTTGTATCGGTGATTGCAATTTTTTTAATATCATCTTAAGGCCAAGAAACCGACACCTCGCCAGATAATAAGTGGTTACCACCGCCTATACACGGTGGGCTATTCATCCATATTTTCTGTGTCTCACTCTTCCCCTCCATCCTCCTTGAATATAAATGTTGATGCATATCAACATTTATATTCATCACTCTCTTAGTCACATGCTTTTTGTCCCTCCTCATCACATGCCAATACCAAGATAATCGGTTAAGGACGAGATGAAACGTTTATCCGTTATTTTAACCTATAATTTTTCAATAAACCAGAATAAAAATGATACCAATTCCCCGCAACAGTTGAATGTTAATCTTCACTTGACATCGCCAGATAACCCTAAAAAAACGCCCGTCTCGCAACACATTGGGACAAATCTATCGGTCTAACCGACCCCGACGCCGGATTAGACGGGGTACGCGTGAAAAATCCCGGACGGGCCAGTGTCTGGGCCGATGCGATCCGTATTTGTCAACGCCGTGATGTCCGGACATCATTTTCATTAGCAAGGAGAGCCTGGCCCATTTGTACCAATGTTTGTAACAGATGGGGTAAAAATGACCGGATGAATGCTTTTTTCTTGACTTTTTTTGGCTACAGAATTTTAGGGTTATTAAATGGTTATTTATATGTGGCATTTACTGATGAATAGTTATTTTTTAACGAAAATACTGTTGGTTTATCTTTCAAGTTATGTTAATTTCTATGTAGCCTATTTACCAAAATCAAAAATATAACATATTTTATACAGGGTGTAAACTTCAAATCACATGATCTATAAATGGTATAGATTAACGCACGAAATTTGGATTGATTAAAAATAAACATCTTTTTTCCCAAATGTTTTTTGAGTGATAGAAAATTTCGATGCCATGCATAAATGAATAAAAGCACGGCGACATAGCTGACGGGTTCGACTAGCGCGATATCGCTCCACGCAGTCAGTTAACTTGGGACTCTAAAATTAGTCAGATACAGACGTACAATGGTTCATTATAAAAAAAATTTTTTTTGTTGATTCTGAAAAAAACCTATGCAGGGTCAGAAAGAAAGAATTACACGAATTCATTTACACCCTGTATACAATCTTTAAACTAGGTGTACACTTGTTACTTAGTGTTTGCACTTGTTAATTATTTTATTTAGGTAACTGTTACACTTTTAGGCATTATAGTATTAATGTGTTGGAGGAGCTCGTGGCTAAATAATTACAGCCGCATAGACCGATCTTTCGGGTTAAGCCACGCTTGCCGAGGTTGGTCTGTGGATGGGTGACCATTTACCATAGCGAGTTTCCTCCGTGCCTCGGAAAGCACGTAAAGCCATTGGTCCCGGCTGTCATTTGTAGATCTTTGACAGTCGTTACTGTTGGTCAGAAGCCAGAAAGTCTGACAACCAGTCTTACCAAGAGTATCGTATTACCCAGTTACTGGGTTGTGGAGGTCTGATAGGCAGTCGCTCCATGTAAAATACTGATATTCAGCTGCATCCGGTTCGACTGGAAGCCGACCCCAACATAGTTGGGAAAAGGCTAGGCAGATGATGAGTATTAATGTGTTGATTTGCATGCTGAATAAGTTGTTTTATTTTTATTTCATTTCTTTCCTTCTTTCTTATTTTTCAAGTCATGTTGTTATTTTTTTTGCTAATAGTAAATACGTCCTTCACGAAATCCTTGCATAATTTGAAGCGATTAATGTTATCTAAACACATTAATTACCTTTGTTTTATTATACATAAATATATATAAATTATCAATTTATTGTTTTAAATATTCTATGTTTGCCATTCTTTATCATTAAAAACATGGCAAATTAAAACTAAAAATTCAAACCGTAAATTATTTTTAATTTTAATTGATTGGGAGATAACGTGTTTTCTAATGTCCTAATGTATTGTTTTTTTGGGATTTGTAAATAATAATGCATAAAAAAACATTAGGAATAATCAAGCGATAAAATTTTATTCACTTTCCATGCATTTTTAATTGTTATTGTGCTAGAATTAATTATTGAAATACCGTATTAATATGACAAAAATGTGTAAATGCATGTTTTTTTATCATTAATTTATGGAAAATACAGCTAAAGATTGAAATTGACTAACACAGAATTTAAAATGATGCATAATTATGCATTTTACCGAAGCAATGATAGCCTAGCCGCTTGCCTTTCAAGCAAGAGGGTCTGAGTTCGATTCCGGCCTGCAGTCTCTGACTTCACGAATTTATGCGCGGATCAGAATTTGATTATCGCTTGTGTTAACAGTAGAGGAAAACATCGTGAGGAAACATGCACACATGAGGGCTCCCAAAAAGTTCTCGACTATGTAACGACTAATGCCTAAACCCTTTCATTCTGAGAAGAGACCCATGCAAAGCCGTAGGACAGTGATGGGCTGATTATGTTGCTATTATGATTCCCAAAAAAGAGTAGGCCTCATCTAGCCTCTAGGTCTCATAAAGAACGACATTAAATAGCATTTCACTCATGGAAAGTGGCCATATCGTATGTACAACTTATATAAAAACTCAATAAAAATAAACCAAGTAGTGAGGTAGCTAGCCGGGAGGACCATATACCACTATACGTGCAGAAAAGTTAAAAAACATCAACATTTTTCTTTGATTAAGTAACCAAACACAAAAATTCCCTACAATGATACATTGGAATTATCTATTAGTAATGAAAAGTCGCCACATCAGTTCCTAATAATTAAAAGTGATAATTAGCAGGCTTTTTTCAATAAAATGTAATTGTAAGGAATGCAGCATCTCATCACGCATCGCCTAACGAGCAAACGAGGTGGTCTGAATATTTTAAATAATGATTGGAAATAAATTAATGAAGTTAAGATTGTAATTAATTCTGTGCTGATGTTGGATTTAAATCACACGTTGAACGGAGAGGAATAAGTGGAGATTGTATCAATTAATGCTGACTGCACATGAGCGGTTGGTTTGCTCGACACAAAACTGATCGCCATATGTTTTTAGCTGTAGGCTATACAGGGTGTTAACGAATTCGTGTAATTCCTTAAAACCACATGATCTACTAGTGGTGTAGACAGGCCCCGCACGGGATTTAGCTTGATTAAAAATAAAAAAATAAAATTATTATTTTTTCATGCGGCTTTGTTACCGATCGTATCTAAACCAC
This sequence comes from Amphipyra tragopoginis, assembly GCA_905220435.1. NCBI lineage: Eukaryota > Metazoa > Arthropoda > Insecta > Lepidoptera > Noctuidae > Amphipyra > Amphipyra tragopoginis. Next base: position 2,063,649 of record HG992004.1, on the reverse strand, counting down.
CTAATAAGGATTCAGTAAAAAAATAAGAATTTATTTTTTTGCAAAAAAAATGATTTATTTGTGTGAAAATTTCGATGCAACGCATAAATTAATGAAAGCACGGTGACACGGCTGGCAGGCACGACTAACGTGATATCGCTCTTTGCAGTCAGATAACTCAAGGCTTTAAAATGGGTCAGAAATAGAAAATCAAGTTTTTTTTTTGAATTTTTTTTTAGTTGATTTTCAAAAATTCCCATTTATGGTTAATCTGTGTCACCAGTAGATCACGTGGTTTGAAGGAATTACACGAATTCGTTAACACCCTGTATAATAGCAACTACAGCTACATACAATAGCCATCAAGGGTACCAACTGAAAATCAGCGCTGGGTGTTTGACGCATATACAACACTATTTTTAGTATACACAAAAACCGAGACACCCCAATAACATTTTAATCAGAATTACCTGAGTATGTATTTTTTTTAATAAATCTCCAAGTTACACCTTAGTTTAGGTTGCGTTAAGTTCCCCCGTTGAGTGTGAAATGTGTGAGATGTGCTATGCAGGGGTTGTCTAATACATGGAAACTGACCGAGCAGACCGTCTCAAGCCTGAAGGAGTTTATTCCCGTCCACTGTTATGAATAGAAACCTATTGAAACAAAACAGAAATTTATAAAAAAAAATGCAAGATTTAACGTGGTATAAAAACTATGCCAATCGATTCTCCTAGTGATTCTAAACAAACTAGTTTCAGGTTTAGTGTATACTAAAACTAAACTTGCATATGCTGAGTTGATGACCCTTTCAGCATGGGCATGCTCGACTGCATAAAGTGTGTATGTTTTATTGTTTATGCTGTTATTGTGTGTGTGAATTAAATGTATTTTCTTTCTTCTTATATTCTTTCTTTCCATCAACTACATCTCGAGCAACTTAGTATCCCATGTGCGATAAGGCATAGGAGGTTGAGGGAATCGTCGCCAACTAACAACCGTGCGGGACATTTCGTTAAACATGGAGACCTATCCGTACCTTAAAGAGCGCTTCAGGGTGCCTTTCCACCAGAGATGTGCTATGCAGCTACCTATGCTGCGAGAGTGTAAAAGCTAAGCTACGAAACTATGTGACCGTTTCCACTGATGCTAAAATATGTAGCTGTGCGAGTAAGATGCGCAGCTCGAGCTATGCGACTTATCGACAATAGGGAAGGCACGAGGAGCGGCGGGCAACACTACTCGCGACCATCCATAGCTCGCATCCTTCCATATAAAAAAACGTAGTTGGTTGAATCAGTTTCCACCAGTGCTATGCTATGTGGACCAGTGAATATGATTGGTGAATATCAATCGCAACCATAGCAACGTTGTGTAGCACATCTATGGTGGAAAAGCAGCCTTAGGGTGTCATACGAATACCTACGATAGTCGTTACGGGTAGTCAGAAGCCCGAAAGTCTGACAACCGTTCTAAGCTTAGGTTATCAGCTTTGCCCGGTAACTGGGTTGCGGAGGTCTGATGGCAGTCGCTCCATGTAAAATACTGGTATTTAGCCGCATCTGGGGGTCTACCCCCTAAGCACGTAGTCCGTGGTTTCGGCCTTAGTTACGAGCGTTTCCTACTCCTTATCACCTACGAACATACGTTTATTTCGGGGCCCAAACTAAGAATGAATGACGATACGATTTGACAGTTGTCCCTACTACCATTGTGTTTTTGCCCGTCCGAAAAGTTGAACTTGACACTTGTTTTGTTCACTCCCACGTTCGGGCTACTTTCGGACGGACGACTAACTTCGTTGACGGACTTAGAGAGTAGGCCCCCTGGTTAGACTGGAGGCTGACCCCAACATAGTTGAGAATAGGCTAGGCAGAACAGATGTGAGGTCAGGTATAGTGTGCCTAGATAGATGTTTCTTGGTGATAATTAGACACAAACACACAGTTATTTACCAAACTCTTATCGATAAAATCAATGAATCCAGCCTAAATGTTTACGCAACGAACAACACATCCAATTACCGACCGAGCGAACGGTTGCTTAACCTCCGCCATTAAACCATTTTCACAAATTTGACCTCCGACACCTATTAAAAGGCCCTCTGCCATTATTATATACATAATTAAGAGTTTATTCTTTATGTATTAGAAAGTCTACATTCTTATGTAAATATAATTTAAATTTAAATAAAAAAATATGTATTTATAATAGATAATAACCCCAATGGAATTTCATGTTGGTAAAGCTAATGAAACAAAAGAAAGGTTCTTTCTTAATGATTTGATACTATTAGGTACCGATCAATTTTTACGGCTTTATTCGACCATAAAATTTTAATCGATTTTAAAGCTTCTCTAAGTATTGATTCCATAGACAAAAAATGTTAAGCATATAAACTTTAAAGAATGTATCCAAAAAAAAACCTGGTGTTCTGTTTCAGATCCATTTTAGCGCACCGAATTAACTGACTGCACATAGGGATATCGCACTAGTCTTGCCCGTCGGCTGTGTCGCAGTGCTTTCATCCTTACTAAATAATTTTTTTTTCAAATTTCCTCGATAGTAAACTTTGCATAACCCATTGGGTACTTCAAATCAATTATTCGTTAAGACAACAGACTCATTAGTCAAATTCAGTCTATGATTAACAAACTACGAGGAAAACCCTACTATGAATGACAAAGTCACAAACAATTCTTAACAGAAAAGGATAAAAAATAAACAGAAAAATGGAAAAATAAACATCAAATCGATTGTAGCAATAAAACGAAAGTATGGAAAAAAGCATGTGTTGCACTAAAAGCTACTCAGCACGCTACATTGTTGCTACTTGCTACAAGTTGTAGACACATGCACTTGTGAGCACGCGGTGCCCGGAGGTCGCGCTAGTCAAGTACGGATAGCAAACAATACGGACTTTATTTGGAATCATATTTTTTGTTATTATTTTTGTTTTTTTTTTTGGGGGGAGATGCTTTTTAAATCTCGCAATGGATTTACGGCCGATATTAATGATCCATACTAATCTAAAATCTATGGATTGATGTACCTATAGGTTTTTGACATTATTTAAATTGAATTTCTGTCAAAAACTTACGTCACTTGACATACCTATTTTGAACTAGAGGACGCTCGCGGTTTCGCCCGCGTGGGTTTCGGTTATTGCGTATTCCGTATTTTTCGAGATAAAAGTAGCCTATGTCCTTCTCCAGGTTCCAGACTATCTCTGTACCAAGTTTCATCAAAATCGGTTCAGTGGTTTAGGCGTAAAAGCGTCACAGACATACAGAGTTACTTTCGCATTTATAATATTAGTGAGGATTGGGATGGATTATTAGTGTCGGCTTTAAGACGTTAGTTGACAGTTGTAGGAATTTGCACTCTATGGCAAGATTAATCCTTGTACAGATAGCAAGATAATTATGTATTTTCAGTTTTATTACGCATGGTTATTTTTTATTACAATACAATGTATGCGTGACGTCGATAAGAAAACGTTCGTAAATCCTTGACCCAGTCAGGCATTTTTTTTTATAGAGTTTTGTCTATCCCACTGCTGAGCAAAAGCCTCCTCTTTTGCTTTAAAAAACATTTTTTCATTTAAGAAAAGAAAAACTAAATCCTTAATATATTCCTAGAAAACTGAGAACATTACTGTATCTAACAAAGAGTGCCTTTAAACAGCCTGAACTTAAGTATGCTCGTAACAATGCAACACAATCTTATCCCATACTACTTCAAAAACACAAATAAGTTACCCGAATAGCACTTAACAGATTTTCAGCGCAGATAAACACAGCAATCCGCACTCTCATTGCTAACGTTACATTTGATCCAATTGAACAGGCAAGCGGCCGGTCTAACGTCGTCCGATGCATGCTGCACCGCAGGGGCGGGGTTTGCGATGCGTTTTGACCAATGATTTCGCTCCGTTCAAGCAAAACTAATTATACTGATTTATGCTCCCATTGTTCATTGTTTTATGTCTTTCTCTTAGTGTACACTTACAAACCATATTCGTATGTAGATAAGTGAGTAACTTGATATATCGCGTTTTGTTGCCTTTTTATGTTTTCGTGACTCGCCCGGTTGTGAGTTACGGTTGTAATTAGCCGTTTATTTTCATGGATACTGAGACTTTCGAGGCCACTACAGTTGAAGGTTTGAGGGGAATCACTAGATCGTTAATGGATATTTTGATAACGATAATTCAGTACATTACAAAAGATTATGAGCCATTCGAGATTATAATCAGATATGTAAAACGATGTCTTCATAGCCCATCTCGACCTCGATGCCCTCGTGCATTGTGTAAAATCGAAAGCTTCACATTAAGTCGCTTCCATCCAGACGTTACCTTTCACTCGTTCCGACGTAAAAATTCAATCGGTATTTAAAAAAGCCGTTCAAGAATTTAAACATAGTTAAAAGTAAACATAAAAAGAGACAGGCGGACGAGCAGTTACAATGAGGTCTGATATAACAGAAATCGCGCGCGGTGTCACCACCCATTGTATATCAATATTTTATTAAGCATATTCTGGGTAGGAAAAAACAGAGCAGCAAATCGGCGCGTCCGGCGCGGCAGCTGCGCCCGCATCGCATTCACCTGTCGCTCGCAGCGCGCGCGCACGTGGGCGGGGCCTACGGAATGCGCGGTTTTCGCGCTTTTTTCCATTTGCCCCGTCAACCGCCACCGGAATTCGGGTGCGATATTTTCTTTGGTTGGAATCCAAAGGCTTTACCGGGACTTGAAATATTTATTCCCCTTTAGTCCGTTGTCTTTTAGATTTATGAGAGCTGATCTTTTTATGCGATTTATTGGAGTTTTAATTCAGGTAACGAAACGAAGGTTTAGAGTTATGATTTTTAGATTTCGGCCCTGTCGTTTTAAGTTTTTTTTAGATTATAAAGTAGAATCGATGTGTATGTTCATCGCAAATTAAATGTTAAGTGATGCGTTTAAAGGGCATCTCGAGTAGAATAAGGGTTAAGATAATAAATATGTTTTGCAATTCAAAGGCGTACTAAAAGATTATTGTACTTACGCGTGAGAAATGACTGTGCTCAGTAATAGAAAAATATTAAAAGAGTTTCTGTAAACTTTAATAGGTTCATTAGGCAATATTTAATTATTGTTTTTTTATTTTGTGTTGCAAAAATCCAAGGTACAACGTTGACACATTTGAAAACGGTACTTTTAATAGGATTCCTACCCAAAAACAATTATGTACCTGATATACATCGTGCACCAAAAGAATTCATCATTTTCATTAACTTTCGTGTATTTAAGTAACCGTCTAATCGCGTGTGGTTTAATAACGATAAAGCAAGTGGGTCAGCTAGTGGGCTATCAGTCAAAAAATAAACAACAATAATACACAGAAATCTATGGGGAACAGGGCGAGGTTGAGTGGCTTCCGTCGACGCAAGATTGATCGAGCAATCGCAATTATGAAAAATGATTTTGTGATAGCGGTGGCGAAGTGACCGACGTCCGCGGTTCGTGGGTTAGCGGGTTTTTATTATTTGGCATGATATTAACCCTTGAATTTTGGATTTGTTCTTATCTTTGTCTTTAAGCAAGAGGGTGTTTTAATGAAGCAAGTATTATAGGGAGCTAAAATATTAACTCTAAGAATTTTTTGGGGTACACTCAGTATCGAAAATTGAATAACTTTCGTACAACAACTTTTCGAAATTCGATTATTTTTTTGTTACTTTCCATACAAATCAAATCATATAACTTTTAACTTAATTTTTATTGTAAAAAAAACAGACAAGAAGAGTATAAGATACAGGATGATACTTCTTCACAGTTTTGTCACTTTAATTCCCGGGTCAGGTAAGATACTTTTTTTAAATAAGCGATTGCTTTTCTTTCTTTTGAAAATTAAACTATATCACTTCGTTAACTGAAATTTGCTATTTGTAACATAAAGTACTTTCCTTCAATGACGTGTTTTGAGATACATAAACATTGTTTCATAATTCGCCAGTAACCTATAACTCGTGCCGCCTGCCCGTGAATTTATACCGGATTGTACACTAAGCTCTTCATGGAACCCTATTTTGTACACATGTAAAATATTAATAAGTAGGTACAGAGAAAAAAGACAGAGAAGAGAAATTCGTTAAAAAAAGTTTGCTGTTCATTTTGTTAAGCAACACTGATTATTTTGTTGAACAGTAGATTTATGATTATTTACGGTTTACTCACGTGCATTTTTCAGTTCGACTCGCGACCTCGCCGCGTGTTCAGCTCATGATTAAGGGCTCCGTTTGGGTCCGAAACTAGTCGGGCAATCCCGAAAAATGCACGTGAGTAAACCGGAAATAATCATAAATATGAATGTGTCTCACGAAAGTTATAATACAAGAACAGTAGTTTTTTTTTTTACGAATTCATTTTTTGTCCCAGAGGAAAAGTTCTTCAGAGTGATGGGCAGAGTTCATGGTTTTCAGATGTAAAGCGACTAACCGGTTTGGTCCCATCTCTTCCCCTATTACGTTTCTTAGAAATGGGAAATTTTTGTAGTTATAAATGCACAGGGGAAGAGATGGGAAGGGGAAGAGATGGGACTAAACCGATTAAACAGTCATGCTGTATAGTGCGTTGGGGCTATTTACCGAAGAATGTTAGGATATTTTTAATTGTTGGCAAGAATATAGTGAGACGCCAATTTTCTGCCCCTCACCTCAGTCCCCATCGTAATATTTTGACGATACATTCTGCGGCAAATCCATTTGAACGAATTTACCTCATATCAGAAATTGCCCCGACAAAACGTAAAACTTATTTAAAAAACACTAGCAGTACCTACTGAAGCCCTATCACCTACCAATGAGTCACGTGTTAATTAAATACAAGAATTTACTTCAAGAATTTTGATTAATCAGGAAGGATATTCTATTGATAACCATGTGGCCAAACTGACAAATAATGCGATAATACAGATAGTTGGCATATCAAAACAAAAGTATTAAATGGTCACATGATGTTAATAGTGATGTGTTTGATAGTATGATCGAATTAATAAATAGGCGTTGACATAATTATGGGTATTAAAGAATACAAGGTTAATTTAAATAAACTGGCGAAATATCTGAAGACTGGGAAATTTCGCCTAATAATTTTGGAGCCTGCTGTATATTAAATAAATGATGTAAATAAAAATAATAATTTTTTAATCAAACTCTGGAACGATTGGTATTTAAAAATTAAGATGGTACAGTTATTTATAGCCGACTTCAAAAAAGGAGGAGGAGGTTCTCAATTCGAGACTGTATGGTTTTTACAACAATAGTGACAGTTATCTATTTGTAAATAGAAAAAAAAAACCTCAATATTTACGACTAGCTTTTGCCCGCAGCTTCGCTTGCGTGAAAATTTGAACCCGTTAAGTGACGATTTTCCATACAAACTTTGATCCCCTACTTAACTCCCTTAAGGGTTGAATTTCGAAAAATCCTTCCTTATTCCTTATTTACATTATAAGGAGAACTTCTGTGCAAAATTTCAGCTTTCTAGGTCCAAGAGTTTGGGCTGGGCGTTGATGAGTCAGTCAGTCAGTAAGTCAGTCAGGACTTTTCTTTTTATTTATATAGATGACAAGCACACATTGCTTAGTAATACTAATAATTTTAAACATTAAAATATTGTGGGAAACTGGTGTCCAAGCCAGGCAAAAACCTGTGTTTCTGATCAACAGTTGTTGTAAAAAAATCTTTCCTGCTATCATAAAACATTTCACTTTAAACCTACAAAACACACTTAACCCCAGACTTATTAGAATAGTCTCGCATCCTAAGACTCTCGACTAAAATATGCCTGTATATAAATCCAAGTGTGTGAAATCCTTCTGCGGTCAAAGCGTCCAATTTCGGACTCGATCACATTACCATAACGCGAGTGCGCGAGTGCGCGATGCACTGGACAGTCGGGGACATACGGGCAGCAAGAATTGATAACAAAATGTTGGGTACTGACGCGAAATAGGAAGGCTATGTTATTTTTTGTTGGACGCTGATTTATGTAGTTTTGAAAGGTAAATCTCATCTCTAATTTTACTGAGAGGCAAACAAAATAGTTTCCTACTTTCTCGGCATTTTTTTTTCATCTTAAAAAAGTTTTTTTTTCTGTTTTGTGTCCTTGCGGACCGTTTCTACGTATGTGTAGTTATTGGCGACACCTGAAGTGTCTCCAGCTAATAGGGAAGAAATAAAATACTTAACCTAACTACTTATACTACACTAACATCATGACTACTTGCAACAACAGCACTAAGGGCGACCCCCAGTGAGACTCAAACCTCGGCTAAGGGCGTTGCTGGCAGAAGATTGGGAAGGAGACAGCTTGATGAGGGCTGAATTATCAGTGTGAGTACAAAAAGTCATGATTTCATAGGTATATTATAGGTATACTTTCTACTAATGCCGTATTACGGCTTTTCCAAAAACAAAAGTAAATAAGGATAGGAAAAGATACTACGCACGACTGATATAAAATATTATCATACCAGTAATATACGACACAGATAAAGATTCACATATCGGGAATTAAAATCTTAATAAAAAGACTGATTGCTATAAATATAGAATGTGTATGACAACATAATTGATAGCTCAAAGATAGGATATCCGCATGACTCAATCATCTTCGATTGCGTAAGAATGTAATGAATATTATTGACAAAGTTATAACTTAAAGGTACAAGTCCGAGACGGGCAAACTGCAGACTGCAACCGCATCGCCATCGGAATAGCGCCTTTGAGGTGTGCATTTTGAAGGTGCTATTCCGACAGCGACTGCAAAACTGCAACCGCAGACCGCAGCCGCAGATCGCACCGCAAGCGATACTACTTTTGCAGTTTGCGGTCTGCAGCGAGCCAGAGGGGTGTAAAGGAATCCCTCTGTATCTTTGTTACTTGAATTCGTGTCTCCATCTTAGACCCTGTCTGCATTTTACACGGAGCGACTGTAACCCGACGCTGCAATGCCGACATCCTAAGGTTAGACCGATTGTCAGATTTTCGGGATTCTGACTACTCGTAACGACTGTCATTATGGATGGTCATTATGTCACTATGGTGGTACATAAGGCGGACTTAATGCCATAAGGCATTCTCTACCAGTCAACCTTTGGGTTAAAAAGAAAAGCATCGAAATAGGCACAGCAAAAAAACAAATAAAAATGAGTTGAGAATGTTGAACTGATACAAATTCATAAGATATAAATTACATAAAATACATATATAAAAATAATAAAATATATAGATATTATAATATATATATAAAATACAAAACAATAAGATAATCTGAAATGATTTCTGAGGTACGCAGGGGTCTCAATGTGTAACAAAGGGCAGAAGTGCAGTTTGACCTTGGAACTCGCATTACCCGCGCGACTTTTTTGGACCAATGAGCCCGCCTAAAGATCAAAAATGCAACTTTCTGATTTTGATACACATTATCTTTACGAATCCCCGAAAAGAGAATGATTGGATTTTATAAGGTACAGAATCCATAACACCAGAAGACACCATCTTTCAAAACCTAAAAAAAAACTGCTAGATTTTGCAAAACAGTAAGTTCCATATTAACAAAGGATCCTTCAAAACATAACCACCCACCACTTATCCAATAAATAAAAAGAACAGACTACAATACCATTTCAATAAAAAAATATATTTCATTACCGTCGCTGCTCGTTGCATTCTCGGCCCGTACGTCCCGTTCAGACTCGCCGACTATTTTATATAGTATTTAGATGCACATTAGGAGTCATCTTTAACTGGAGAATGTTCCGAACGGGTTTCATTATCATATCTCGAGCTGGGAACACTTGACTACAGACGTAGTGTATGATATTCAGACTAGATTATTCTGGAATAGATAGGAACTCATTATAGTCTGCTGACTAAGATTTTGTGGTACTTTTTTGAGTGCTCTGCAGTTTAGGGTTGAGATGTCAGTTTCTAAGATGGTTAGAAGAGGATATTATTTGTTGGTCTGGTAAAGCAAAGCATAATCGGCCTATTACTGTTCCCTGGACACAGGCCTCTTCTCAAAACGAGAAGAGTTCAGGGGCCTAATTCTCCTAAAATAAATCTTGATAAATCACAACCGAACCAAGGCCGAACCGTTCATTCAGACAGTTCTCAATTTCAAAAGCTGTCGAATTATTTGACACAAAAAACAAAATCAATCATTTTGAAAGTTTTCGAAAACAAAAACTGACTGACGGTTGTGGTTCGATTGCGTTTGGCAACAATTTATTTTAGGAGAATTGGGCCTCAGGCCTTAGTCCACTGCACTAGACAGATGCGGGTTGGTGGACTACACGCCATCGAGAAGTATTTAGAGCGCAAAGGTTTATTTCCTCACAATATTTTCTTTCACTGTTAACACAAGTGATAATCAAATTGTGATCCGCATAGAAATTAGAAAAGTCAAGAGCTGCAGGCCCGCTACCAAGGGCTCCTGCATGGAAGGCCAGAGTTCAACCATTTGGCAATTAACACTTCGTGAAGCTTATTGTGGTAGAAACGGTTTTTTGTTATCAATATGGAAATATAGTTGTCATTGTTAGTGTCCATCTTTGAATGAAAAGATTGGTCTTGTTTCCAAAAATTACAATATTTTTAGGCAATTCATAACCATTTTTATTCATTGAAATATCTCTTCCAGCTCTCTGATAAAATTTTAAAGTCTCAACCAATAAAAAATGATTTAAGACCAAGCTGAATTCAAAAGCAGCAGTACCAATTCCCAATCAATTAAAGCAAACCCAAGCAAACGAACAAAACCAACATTAACCAGTCCATTAACCCTAAAGCCAGTAATTATAAAGGTGGCGAACGCGAAAACAAAAGCCAAGTCCTCGTCGAGGCTAACGTGTAAAGAATGCACCGATTCCGAGAGACGACGCCTCTCGACCGCATTTTATCACCGACTAATGATCTCGGGCGTCTACGCCGCGTAATGAGAGCGCCAACCGCCCCGGCTCACAACCAATAAAATATTTATGAAACCATCCCCCGCCCTAATGGAACGCGTCAACTCCCCACTTAGAAAACTCCACTCGCATTAACCTCCGCAAAATTATCATTACCGCTCCACAAATGGACAATAGCCGATCGCATGTCCTATACGCAGAATGCGACTCGTTAAGTCGCCGCGGACGCGAATTTAAGAGACAGCTTCTAAATATCCAGTGGCAGCGTGCACATGCGTCCTGAGATCTGTATCGCAGCACAATACCGAGGCCGGCCGTCACGACGGTAGCAGAAATATGGACGCGAGCCCGCCGCATGCCCGCTTGTTTTATGTTAATGTGAGGCATAAACGGCTAGCTGCGGGGAAAAATAACGCGCCGACGTCCACCGTGATGAAATACCAGATACCCGACTCTGATCGTTAGCCAGACCGCGCCACAACACGAGATCCACACCTAACGCCATTGTCTGAGACGCACGAGGAAGTCGAATAATTAAAGCGAACGCGTCGTCAGTCCAGCGTGCATTCCCACAGACGCTATCGCTCCTGTCGATCTCCGCAGGCGAAATACCGAAACCTAATAAGTCCGAGCCGAGTCTCATTTGTGTAAGGAGTCGTTTAAAAAAACGAACAATACGGAGGCGCCCGATAAAGAAGACGGCCCAATAATTTAGGGTCATTGTTTCGCCTCTTAATTTATGGAGTGCGGGCGTACGATTGATTTGTAGGTTTAGGAGGGAGATTCCTCGGGCCGAGAGTGTTGGGGATAAGCGGTTTTAAATCCGCGGTGGATTATCGCGAGACGACGTCGCGGGGTTTGTGACGCGCGTCAAGAACTCAATTTATTCGCGGGCCTACTCGATATACATACAATGCGCGGCGGCATTTAAAATGCGCGATAGGATTGGCCGGTTGGTCCTGGGCGGGGTGCGCGGACCATATACGCGTGCTTCGTGATGCACATATTAAGTTAGAAGGCTCTGTACATGGGATGCGGTGGAATTACGATAGGCACCGATGATGTCTTAGATCGTGAGTGTCCCTCCGGTAGTACAATGGGCGAACTCGGAGAAAATTATTAATGCCCCCGGGTTGTTCGGTGTTACATTATATTGCGGGTGGCGAGCGATGCCATTAAATTATCGGACTCGGTGATGTCCTCCTACAATGCAATGCCTGATAGTAATTCACGGACGATGTGCCCGTGGTATAATTTCGCGGGTGCATTATGTACCTATAAGAGGAGCTATTGGATTTGTTTGATTTAGAGAATTCGAGATTTTAATGAGTACTTGTGAGATTTGTTGCACCAACATTGTGTAGAACCGTCAATTGGCGTCACGTTTTCTGTCATTTCTTAGATATGGAACCTCAAACCCAGTCAAAATAATACTACATCAACCCTCAAAACCTTGGCTACTAACCTGACATTTAACCTTAAGAAAATCACTCTTCAACCCTACAAATAAAACAGTCCGTCGTAACTACAGCCTATCAGACATCAGAGCCTGCATTAATTGGAACAGCCGATCTGGACGACGCAGATTTCACTTCTATAAATGGCTCGAAACTTTATGGTATCGCGGTGCGTTGTTACCGTCAACGTGCGCCTGCACACACTTGTAATTGGTCGACCGCCAGTTGACATTTACAAGAGAACCAAGATGGCGGCAAATCGGATATACGACGTGTAATTGACAAATAGGCTGAAGGGTTAGAATAAATTGGGCTTCGCACGCAAACGGTTGGATTTTGTTTTTCGAACAGATCGATGGTGCGTTTGCGCACGCGATGTGGAGACAGATTGTTGACTGGTGAGCCGAGTAAGCGAGCGAAGCTGTGGTTTAGAATTAGATAGCTATTCTTACCGATCAGACCGTTCTAAAATACAATAGAATTTATTTATTTCATTTATTTATTCTTTATACACAAAGTGTGTACAGAGGCAGACTTTGACATTCAGAATTCACATTCATAATCGGAAAATAAAATCAATTTGTTCCCTCATAAAGTTTTCTATAAAAAAAAAAAGGTATTTTTTTATGTGAATGCCAATCATTTAACGCTATAACTAAAGGATAATTATAAACTCTTGAATGCAAGTGTACTGTTGCAATTCACATCCGTAGCTTAAGTACGGTTAATAAGTAGCTTAAGAACTTAACAGTCGATTGAGCTCGAAATACTTCGGACGTAAAAATGCAAAAAAGATATTAAACTTTAAAAAAAAATGTTCTAGACATGCATAATATGCTTTTAATTACGCCCATCCTAAGTGGCAAAATATCACTATGAGAGAATATAAAACTTCCTCACCGCATGCTGGGAATAGACGCGTGTTGTAAGATTCAACAAAACCCAACTCGCTTGGTGGTAGGATCTATACGGTCCGCTTGGCTAGCTACCTCACATTAAAGTCCGGCGCCAAGCAGTTTACTGTGTTCCGTCGTGTGTCTGTGAGAGCCAGAGAGGTATAGGGCAATCCCTCTATATCTCTGTTACTTGGATTCTTATGTTCCATCTTACACCCTGTCTGCAATTACCATCAGGTGCGACTATACTCATGTGGCGGCATCTAACTCGCCACATGCGAACTATCCTACATCGCGCAATCAAGATTTAACACGCAGATAGTATATATACAACCTCCCAACATCAACCGTTGGGCAGTAGCCCGCCAGGCACAAGACTCCGCCTGGTTGAAGGATCCTCCCTTTGGTTAGAGGAACACCACACCTGGTTTCTTCACACTCTGTTCAACGAAAGGTGTGTCCTGAAATGTAGCCACAAGGACGGGCCTGCAGACGGCGAGCGTTGGGTGGCTCGCCGTCCGATCAGAACCAGGCCCAGGTCGACGGCGCGTTGTGTTCCACGCGCGCCTCAAAGAGATGTCAGCATAGTAGATGGGGCCCGCTAGGGCCAGTGCCTGCCAGGGTTGCGGAATTTTTTCGAAAGAGTTACCGCGGCCCTGGAACGCAAAAGGCATTAGGAGGAACACGGATGGGTTTTAGTCAGTAAGAGTCTAACACTTCCTTCCGCTCCGCCCAGAGCGGAAGGAGTCATATGATGATTTACCAACCAAAACAAAACCCACAAGGAGACTGCTATCGACAAAACGTAAACGACATCATCAAAAACCGTAAAATAGCTATATTGTTAATGTTTGTAAAAATACTTGGTATTCTTTGGATGGTAACGTTTTGTAGAAAACCGGTTTTACGGTGAAAAGGGTATAGAGTAAAATGCAATGAAGTAAAATAAAAAAAATACATGTACGAAAGTGCAAAATGCATGTCACGTTTTGTCGAATATCTCAAACAAAGTCAGACAAAATCCGTGACACTTGTCACTATGGTGCGTGCAGCACTGCAGGTTATTATTGTAGTGGGTGACTCACGTTAAGTTTAACTCGAGCGACTACAATCTGACCTCTGCAATCCTTAGAGAAAGCAGGTTTTCAGTACTATGTTATGTTTTAGGTAGCTAAGGTTACGAGGTACATAAAGGTATTTATTCGCCTTTTATGAAACTTTAGTAGAAATGAGAATACAGGTATATTACTTATGATTATACAGGTATACGACTTATATACAGGTATATTACTTATGACATGATTATGACTACCTCGTTGGTCTAGTGGTCGCAAGCGCGTGACGTCCTGGGTTCGATATCCATGTAGAACAAAGTATTACTAGGTTTTCCGTGTGGAATTTCTCAAAAGTCCGGATTTGTGCCCGGTTGATGGCAATTGGCTCGCCCCCTATTACATGGCACTTAACGGCGAAACAAGAGTGTACTATATACACTTCTGTCCAATCATTCGGGGAATACAGGCGTGATGATGTTTGTGAGGCTAGAGATGGAAGGCATATTCTTCCTATACCTACAATTATTTTTGGGAATCACGTAGTAAATACCCATACTCACACAGCACTAACATATACAGAGTAATAAATACATACAAAACAATATTATAATTCCAGCCGTTTTACTATTCCCAAAGGAACTCTAAAATGATAATCCAACATTATAATTACAAGCAATTCTAATTAACATCATAAACACGTGAATGTTTTAAATTAATTATTATTACAAACACCACCATTTTTTAACGGCGTGAAGTGTACATATGCAGTAATAGGCTTGAAACACACAGCGAGACTTTTGAAATAGTAAATTACTGCTAATAAGGGTAATTGGCGACATTATCGAAGCATACTGGCAAGGTGGCAACATAGAATAGAATAGAATAGAATAGGTTTTTATTTGCAAATATAGGTAATACAAAAAAAAAGATGTTACATTCGTGATTACAGCTCAGCCACATTTCACCTTTCGGTATGCAAATATTTACATTAAATTATTTACTAAATCATCACGTTGCATTACATTCTTTTAAGATAATATTCAATTACAATTCAGGATAATATATTTTTCTCTAGAAGAAACTCAGTTACACAGAGACATATTGACATATGAGACATATTACAAGAAAGTGGATAGATTAAATAGGTGTTATTAGAGGTAAATCCTACATTACGTCTCGTAACGTATGCGATCTCAAATCGAAAGATCTAACGGACAATATTGGTGTGTCGGATCTTGGGTTGTAACAGTTCTGCACTCCTCAAAACCTTTGCATACCGAGCAAAGCGAAAGAAAGCTTTTTTAGTAACATAATTATGACATCACGCCTCTATTCGCCGAAGAGTTGGGCAGAGGTGTATAGTACCTACACACTCATTAAACCGTTATGTCTAAGTCTCACGTAATAGGGAACGAGCTTATTGCCATCAATCGGGAACAAATCCAGAGCCCAGGCTGCTAGTGGGAAATTCCGCGCGGAAAAACCTAATAACTCCTTGCCTGACCTAGGGATCAAACCCAAGACCTCACGCTCAACAGTCGTTCTTGTGACCACTAGACTAACGTGGCAGTCAAGTGTTTTCTATTATGAAAGTTCTTTTAGCCATAACTTCAATGTCTATAGACAGAATGAGAAGCTTGAAAATTGATGACATCTCTCACTAATCGGGTTGCGGACGTCATATGACAATTGACAACATTTCATATTTTTAACTTGCATGTTACGTTATATAAAAGTAAGTCCAAATCTAGGGCACCTGTATTTTTCTGTTTCTCGAAATTATGTACTTTTCATTCATAATTTCAACTTTGAAATTCGGCGTATTCTAAAAAGACGTAAGCGCCAAATGACGTCATACATACGGTGGAATGGCGATGTAACCTTTGCTTTACTGTGAGCCGTCAAAAAAACTGTTAGTTAGATGTCACTGTCATACAAACTCACAGGATGAACTTCATAAGTGACATTGACATGTCTTGTTTGACATTAATGTTTTCACCTAAAACATTGGAATGCATAAGCAAAGGTAACTACCTCATTCCACCATATATGTGACGTCATCACGTGTTTTTCGATTATCATATTTTTTCTCAGAAATGAAGAAAAAAATTTATAAAAAATATGTATTTGAACTCAGGATGCGAAAATAAAGAAATAGTATTTTTGTTTTACGGTCGTGTCAGTTTTGAAATGTTGTCAACCTTTAAACTGGAAGCAAACCCCAAAATTGTAGGGAAAAAGATACGTTTTTAGGATGTCCGATTGTATGTTTATTAATATGACGAAGATTGGTAATATTTCTACAATTTTTACTAAAAATACACAACAATCATTTATCATAAAATCTTTAAAAAAAAATCTGCCACACAAGATCAAAACGGCACCTTAATATATCCGTTAAAAGGGTTTTGATTGATCAAGACGTCAGTAAGGACAGTCCGGCGACCGTCCGGCGACTGATGATTGATACGCACTGTTAGACAATCGCACGATCCATCATCACTGTCGCCAGTGTGGTCCGAGCCTTACGGACGTGACCTATTGTTTTCTAGAAAGTTATTTTTGATTTTGTTTTTTTTTGAGGTTTGGTTTTTGATATTTTGCAATGGTTTTGAGCCTGCATGTTAGTAAATATATTTTTGAATTTGCATACTTTTTAGCTGTTTATAAGGGAATTAATAGTAATGGAGACTTACTGCGATAAATTTATCTTTGAATGCAGTCATATGACACACCTATAAGGCTCTTTCTTATACAGCATGATTGGTTAGTTACTCTACATGCATCCGAAAACCATGACAAACTATGAAATCGGCGTTCCATACATTTTGTTAAGCAGCATTGTTATTTTGTTTCAACCTGGATTGTTCCACTGCTGGCCAAAGGTCTCCCCCACAGCCTTCCACTCATTCACTCAAAGCAACATTGACAGCGGTTACGCACTGCATCCGATACGAATCCGTGAAAATACGTTCCGAAGTAGCCATAGAACTATTTGTATGGTAGTTTACGCACTACATCCGTCATCCGATTTCTATCCGTCATCCGTGAGTTTCCAATTCGGAAGAAATATTGACGGACCGAAGTGGCCGTAGTAATGTTTGTATGAACACTTTCGCACTACCTCGGATTCAAATCGGACGCCAAATGGATACGCCAAACATGACCCCTGAATTGTTTGAATTTGGATCAGAGATCGGAATAGTACGTAAGCAACATCCGAATTAGGTCTGAGATTTTTACTCTAGATCAGTATTTTCACGGATTCGGATCGGATGCAGTGTGTAAAGCAATATCCGGACTCGGTCCGAGTTTTTTATATCCGTATTTTCACAGATTCGGATCGGATGCAGTGCGTAATCGTTCTGATTGATGTTGGAAAAGCTGTTTATTTTTTTAACTTCAAAGTTTGTCCTAAGTTTCAACTAAAAGTTGTACATAATGATGAGCAAAGTTCATGATTTTTGGATGTAAATTTTCGGATGTAAAGTGACTAAATAGTCATGTTGTATAGAGACAGATAGATACAGGCAGTTTTGTAATATAAGATAAGATAAGATAAGATAAGATATATTTATTTTTGTAAAACATGAGTGTGTTATAAAGGTCTTACAATTAAATGAGGTATCTACATGTTTTGCCATATAAGGCGTACAAAATTTGTCGCACTAGGCAAACAAAGCAAAAATAAAAACAGAATGTAAAAATAATCATAATGTCAAAATTAAAATTACAGTATTAATTTAAATTCTATTAAAATCACAATGTCAAAATAAATCTAATTATGTCAACACAAATTCTTTTTCATTAAGGAACTCAGTCACGCTATAATATGCTCTGGCGGTTAAAAAAGTACGAAGTTTATTTTTAAACATAGATTGAGGCAGTTCCTTCCAACTTTTAGGTACTTTGTTATAAATGACTGGTGCCATGCAGTACACACTTTTGTGCATCAGGGTCGTGTTAGCGGATTGGAGACAAAGTTGACTATTGTCGCGTCTATTGCGTGGAAATTTGTCGGCTAGTCGTTTATAGTAATGCGGGTTCGACTTAACAAACACAGCTACTTCTAATATGTACAAGCACGGTAAAGGTAACACTTTGTATTTTTTAAAATAAGGCACGCAGCTATCGGTTTTCTCAAGTCTAAACATCGCCCGTAAACATCTTTTTTGGGACTTGAATGCTGATTCTTTTTCCGTCGAGTTACCCCAAAATATTAGCCCATATCGTAGATGAGTTTCTACCAAACCGTAGTATGCTGTAAGTAGAGCATCCGTATATAATGTGAATGAAAGTGTGTGTAAAGCGTATGCGGATATACTCAGTTTTTTACTTAACATTTCAATATGTGTTTTCCAGTTAAGGTTTTTATCAATTTGAAGGCCAAGAAATTTAGTTGAGTTAACTTCTTCTATTTTTTCATTAACATATTGTATGTTAAGGTTCATACTAGGTAACCGTTGCGTAAAATGTATAGCCTTCGTTTTCTTTAGGTTTATTTTTAAATTGTTTTCCTGCATCCATTGTATAGCTGATTTTAAAGAATTATTGATATCATTCTCATACGTCTCTACATTTTTACAAGGTATTGACAAAGTACTGTCGTCCGCGAACAGTGTCATTGGTACTTCAATGCATTTAGGCAAGTCATTTATGTACAATATAAAGAGAAATGGTCCTAAAACGCTTCCCTGCGGTACCCCATATTCTACTTCACGCCCTGACGATCGATAAATCTCTTCTTTCTTCTTTACGATATTTATATGTCTAATTTCAGTAATTTGATATCTATGTCTTAAATATGATTCAATTAAATTAAGGACATTGCCTCTTATGCCATAAGCTTCCAACTTTTTTAATAATGTGGTATAATGTACGTGGTCAAATGCTTGGGTCATGTCACAGAATATGCCACAGACTGGATTTCGTTTGTCAATATTGTCAATAACATTGTACAGAAAGTCATATATAGCCATATTAGTTGTCCTATGTTGTCGATATACTTTTCTGCTTATTCAAAAAAGATCTTTATTGACCAATCTTTTTACTAATTGGGAGCTAATAGACATCAACCCCCTTATTACAAAAGATAGTCTAACAAAAACCTAGGTTTTACAATAGCTCCGTCTCTTTTTGTTATATGTCTTAAGAAAGTGATGGGTATATTTTAAATCTGAGTTTACCTTAGTCTTGGTTTAAACCATATTTTGTAATAAGGAAAGGGTTCTTCATACCGGCTATAACATAATTTGCAAAGCTCCTAGACTAAGCAAGTTATCTAAAACACAGACACATTTCACTTCTTAATTCTTCGTCTACTAGATTTTTTATAACAACTTACAAGTACCCATATAAACTTCCAACTAAAAATACACATTTCGGAAACAAAAATATCGATTTCCTATCATTTTTTATCGAGTTATCGCGACGCTTCGGCGCCGGCGCACACATTGATCGATTGCGCGTTTAACACAAGGTAAACACCCCGTATATGAAATGAAACTATCACTTTACTGTGACATAAAAATACCAACATACTGTATGCACCCACTAAAACTATTTTCAATCTCTGTAGCTTCGAAAATAGGGTTGAATTTTGAGCGATTTTGAGTTCAACAGTACGCGTCAATAAGTTTGTTTGACAAATTAATTAAGCGAATGATGGATTTGTCTGCGTAGAGTAGTGATTGATGATTTGACAATAATTTTGGGGTCGGACGGGCGAATGTCAACAGGCAAACAGATATGAGTGGGTTCCAAACACACCTGAAGAAGAAACGGTGGAAAAGTGGTATTAAAAAAAGTTTTTTGGTAGGGAATATATCAAAATGTGACGTTATCCTCAAAGTAAGGGTATTTTAGTTGAAATGTACCAATTTAATAATTTATGTAAGCAAAAGGTTGTAATAGTATACCATCATTGTTCATTATTACTTTTTATAATACTTAAAAAATTACGATATAAAAGTACAATTCAGTGACGTCATGTAGGTACAAAGGCGAGCTTAACCCAAAAATGAATTTTCTACCAGCAAAACTTTGAGTGATAGAGATAAATTGATAGTATGGCTGAGGGCAAACTCCAGTGTACAACTGTCTTATTTACATCTACTTATTAATGCTATAAAAATTAAATATAATATTATCAATAATTCAGAGAGGAAATACTCCTTAATTCTACTCTAAATCAATTTATTTTTGGTAATTACAGGCTCACGTTTGACCACTATCTCTTCTGATGGTAATTGAAGATGTAGTCGTCGATGGTGCACGCTTGCCTAGAAGTAACCAATTCATTCGAGATTTGAAAACTCTATTATAGCTATAGGGAAACACGGACTCTAATTATAGTGACACCAACCCAAGGAAGTAACCTAGTTTTAACTTAAATACGTTTCTCGGTCAGTCAATGACCTAGAGTACCAATAAAAGGCTTAGTAAGGCATTACGGAATATTCGTATCATTTACGAAAGGCATAAATATCCAAAAATATATCGACAAAGTTGTCGGTCATTAAACAAACGGATGACACATTTTGACATTACAACACTGGGCTTTTAAGCCCAAATTAAAATGGACTTCAAAATAAATTAACAATCGGTAAACATGCATAATAAACAAATCGAAAACTCGTTTAAAATTTAATAAAATGCTCATAAATATACTTTTTTTTTCGCAAAACGAATCACCCCATTTAGTAGGGTGTCCACAATAAACCTGTCACGTAGGACAGTCCGATACCCGACATCGCACTTATCAACGAACATAACATCCTCAACTTTACGACAATCTTGCGCTGGACGCGCGCGCATATAAATTTGAACAAACGTCAAGACAGTCCGATTTTATTTTACTGATCATGGAAATTGTATCGATATTTCAACGATAACGTTATTGTGTTGTGTCGGATAAAGATACTTTTTATGTTCGCGTTCGTTTGATTTTTATACGATCTGAGAATCGGATGAGCGTTGGAATCGATTATAATAAAGTTTACAACGCATGCTGTGACTAATAATAACAATTGGGAGACGCATTATCGTAAATCATAAGTCAATGAACTTATCATTCGAGATTTCATTCATGAGGTTGAACTCCAGTCATCAAACTACGTACTCGTATGTTTTGAATCATGTATGAATAACCTGTTGCTTCGTTGTGTACAGTGCACACTACTCAATGCAAGCGAATAAAGGTAAAAAGAACTGAAAACCAACAAAGAGCACGATCGAGTTAAACTTTTCCTCCATTTACCGGGAAAATGCCAAATATAAAAAATAAACTTTAAAAAAAGTAAAAACCGACTTCAAAGAAAAACTAAAAGGAGTAAAATAATTACCAAAATATAAAATTAACAGTTTCAGAAGTCGGTGGCTTCTATTTGTTTCAGTGTAGAGTTGCACCGACTTCTGAAACTGTTAATTTTATATTTTGGTAATTATTTTACTCCTTTTAGTTTTTCTTTGAAGTCGGTTTTTACTTTTTTTAAAGTTTATTTTTTATTAAATACGTTTTAGTGCCATAAATTTAACCCCCTCCTCTTCATAACCCTTATTTTTGGCTTTGACGTAGTCGGGCATAAAAAGCCCTTTCAAATGATACCTTACACGATATAATGAAAACATTCCAAAGGGGGAGGGGGGGGGGGACATGCACCCCCTCCTCTTTTCCAGTAGTCAGTTCCCAACAACAAATATAAACAAAGCAATATTAGTAATTTGAGAATTTTGCTTTGATCCGATGAGGAGTTCCGTTCCATATCTCTGAAGTTCATCGTCTAATCGTAACAAAATTTATATGGGACCAATCGGAAAGTATACCCTTTCGAACAAAGAAAGAATTTTTCAAATCGGTTCATAAATGACGGAGATATGAGGTAACAAACATAAAAAAAAAAAATAAAAAAAAAAAAAATAAAAAAAAAAATACAACCGAATTGAGAACCTCCTCCTTTTTGAAGTCGGTTAAAAAAACTATAAACAACGCATGAAAGCACGCAAATAAAAATCTCAAAAATCATTCCCACAACTAAAAACCCACACGCCACAATCTAGATCGCAACACACGAATAGCGAAATCTAAAAACCGGTTGTTAGTTCGCCATGTAATTCTAATTAGGTAATTCGAGCAGCCTGTACTAATGGGTTCGGTTCGGTGCCATAAAGCAGGCGCAATCTGATCGTGTGAACACGCTGTCCGCGTGTCCCGTGCACATTGTCCGCAGACATGCGACGCTTTGTCACCCTAGCCCACGCGGCGAGATAGCGATATGAGAGTCTGTAATTATTGGCTTCAGTGCTATTCTGTAAATTCGATTTTAGTGTTAGCTGTACAATGTGTTAATAAATTCTAATTAATAGTTATGAGTGTATCGATTGTTTTTACTTTATAATGTCACATCCATATTGACGCATTATATTGTCTATAAAATTCTTACGTCTTTCGGAACTTTTACATCAAGTATTATTTCAAGCATGATACTCTCGGGTTTTTAAATTTCATATAGACATTCTGAAGAGCACTCTATCACTACTTACAAACGGTGATTACTTGAACTTTAACCTCTGACTTGAGTTGCGCTAAAACAGAATCAATAGATATTCTATTCTTTTCTATTGGTTAAACTAAAGAACATACCCTGGGGCATAATAAATAAGTGCTGAACAGACTCCAGACATTTTGACATCGAGACACTTACGATAGTAATTCCTGAATGTAGGCAAGGAATACTCGCTAACATTACATATGATATGGTGGAGGCAAAGGTTTAGCCATATTCGGTGTACCAACAATCCTGGTTTAAATTTAGGAAAGTGGGAAGAACGTTTTTATTATTTCTATTCAAGATCTAATTACGCGTATGGTACGACCTCCTAAAAAAGGCAAAAAACTCCATGAAAGCACTAGTAAAATTAATAAAAATCTTAAAACAAAAATAGAAAAATTAAAAAATCGCCTTTAATTGAAACCAGTTAGACTGTTAGACAAAAAAAGTCGACACCAAAGAACAGATGAACGTAATAAATAAGTGCACAACAGACTCAAGACATGGGGACAGCGATACACACTCAGACTCACATTGATGGAAGCGTTTCAAACGAGAGTAATGCCTTTACACTAAATGACGTCACGCGTAGGATCGTCGAAAGGCAGAAAGGTTTACTGCCGTTCATCCAAAATCCGGTAGTCATGATATTGGGTTAGATTTTCCGAACCTATCCTCTTTTCTATGACACAATTTCAAACCAAGATTAAGAAAATTCAAATTTTAGAAATTGACCTTTAGAAAAATAAATTTTAAGAGTAAAAAAATTAAAGAAAAAATTATAAAAATCGTGTCGATTGTCACCCTATCAGTTAGAATGTTAGACAAAAAAAAGTGTTCACCCAAGACCGAACAGACGGACATAATAAATAAGTGCACAACAGACTCGAGACATGGGGACAGCGATACACACTCAGGCCCACATTGATGGAAGCGTTTCAAACGCAGTTTAGATAGCAAAGTGGCGTTGACGTATTATTATTGTGGCGTTTCGATGTTTCGTTCGTTTTACGTCCCATTTTCGAAGTATAAGATACGAATTTTCGTGTAATGATGGTTCGTAAAAGGCTAATGTGAGGTACTCTATTGATGGTCATGGAAATAGCAAAACTATTCATTCTAATCGATATATAGAAACCCATGGAACTCTTAAACAATTCCTTCTTATCGAAATATCAAATCCTTGAACATCTGTTTTGTACTTCTCTAATTTATTTTAACCCTTAACTCTTTCTTAAAGACTCATCTCAATTTGTATCTCATGTAAATAATTCATTTGGTGTAACTTTAAAAGGCAAATTGGTGTGAGTGGTATCATCTTGCACATATTTTAAAGTCTTATAAGAACAATTATCAGAGTCATCAACTTAGTTGCTACAAGTTCCTCAATAAACCAACTTCTTTAGCGTTATCTTCCGAACTTGTTCCAACAGCTCGTATTTTGACATGTTTTATGGTTCTTCTCGCGTCAATCGCGCGTGTTGCGTCCGAAATACCTTATTTATAGCCAAAACGGTTGAGCCGTCGCGGCCGTAAAAACTTTTAGTGTCTTCCGATTGAGGCGCCGTGTCTTTATAGGCTTTTTTTATCAATATTGAGCCGTTTTTGATGGCCTGTTTAGGGTTATGACGAAGTTTTGTTTGTAAAGAAGCTATGGAATTGTAATGCTAGTCGTTTTTATGTTGTAACGTGGGTTTAGAACGCGATTTTTGAATGCATCTGTCGTGTTTTCTTTGTTAGTAATGTCTTTCAATGGACGAAATGTGTTAATAGAACTAGAAACTAACAAGCTACTGTTGTGTGATTTTATCTGTGCCAATAAATTTGTTGTAGTAATTTGAATTTCCTGCTTTCCACTTACACCTTAAGTTACAGTGCGTTCATTCACAGCAAACTAACGATTATTTCCTATTTCTTTGTTACAACGAGTTCCTAATTTTGCACGACACTATTTTAATTTGATTTAGGAAAGACTTTGGCAAAAATAATTATATACTTAGTTTATTTTTTGATCAGGGGTAAAATTTTTATTTTTTTGACTTGATCAGTGAAAATTTATAATTGATCAGCTACATGATCACATGAGAATATTATATTGCGTTGTTAAAATAATATAACTAACCTAACCCAACCGATTTGGGGTGTTTAGACGATTTAATAGCAGTTTTTCCTTACTAACTCAATATTTATATCGCGAATCATTTAATAACTTCTCGTGTCTTTTTTATTATCAATGGATTTTAGGTTTGTTTAAGTTTTGCTATTTGAATATTACCGCGCTGAGCTTTTACTACTTATTTTTATCCAGCTCTTTCACCTGTTCGTCAAGGTATTTTACTAATTTGATCATCATTCCTGATCATTATACCAACCAAGTTCATTGACCCTGCGTGTTAACAATCCGGATATAATTTTATATCATTATGTTTAGTGGTACATTAAAAGTCTGTCAAAAGAGGCATTTTTATTACTTTTTTTACGACAAGAAATCTGATAGTATGTCTTTTTAAATGTTCCCAATGATTTTTATATGAGTACTTTTACAGCGTACTACGGTAGATTAATTTCATTGTTGTTAAGTTTCCATTTGATTGCTTTTTAAGTGTTTCTTTACGGTTCATTGGTATGTTTGATTTTCTTTTTTTATTAGAAATGCGTGGCATATGATTATGCTTATGCATATGAAAAATAATCAAATTCTGATCCCTTATTACTAGCGTGAACGGTGAAGAAAAACATTGCAACAACAACAAACCTGAGAGAGCTACGTAAAGTTCTCGATGGAGTGTGTAGTCTACCAAACTGCACTAGGTCATAGGCGTGATAGACTAAGGCCTAGAACCTTCTCATTCTAAGAAGAGGCCCGTGCCCAGCAGTGGGACAGTAGTGTTATAACAACATTGCGAAATGCATGTGATATTTTTTCATATTTATCACACAAATCAAATAAAATAGTTTTTGATTTAATTTCTTTGGTTTAATATCGCGGTGGCCCGGAGGTTACAGACCCGCTTGTTAAGCACCGGGTTGCGGGTTCAAACCCAGGCATGTACCAATGTGACTTTTTCATTTCATAATATGTACTTTCTTACTTATTCTAAGACGCCACTGACATACGGTGAAGGAAATAGCGTGACGTGAGCGCAAGCGTGGCGATCAATACTCGTTCCTTCTCTGTACGAGAAGAGGCCTTTGCCCAGCAGTGGGACAGTTACAGGCTAGTATTTACTTATTTTATTGCTTTGTATAGAAATGAACAAAAAAAAAACGCGGAATTCGAAAAAACTAAATCAATTTCTGTTATCGAGTATCTTCACAAAATTCTGAGAACAATTTTTTTAACACCCTATAATATTTAAGGTGAATTCATTGTCACCTTAGTGACATCTGTTATAAAACTAGTACCTACTCGTAGAAGATGAGCAAACCAGTCACTATTATTAAAATATTTCTTCTAATCACTATATAAAATTAACGGCCCACAAAACTTCATGCCTTTAAAAATTTTATAGACAAATAAACTGTAATTACTAGTCGTTGAAATATATGCAGGAATGACTCGTAAAATGATTGAAATATTGAAATTGATGAAGACGTTTAAAACTAGATGATTTAATTTATAAAACTGGTGTGAAACGATTTATTTTATAATCTAATAAAAATCTAAATTTTTCTACGTTCAATATTAATCATAAAATTATACGGATATACTTTTTAGTTTGATGGAGTTATTTTGATTTATACGCTGTGACCACCTAGTCGCTTCCTTAATCGCCTTCGCACTCGCAATAGTCAACGCGCGTCTAGACAAGACCTCAGAATTAAAAATACATATTTATATTGACTGACTTCTTGGTCTATTGGTCGTAAGCGCGAATACTAAGCGTGAGGTCCTGGGTTCGATCCCCAGGTCGGGCAAAGTGTTATTGGGTTTTTCCATGTGGAATTTCTCAGTAGCAACCCAGAGGATTTGTGCCCGGTTGATGGCAATAGGCTCGCCCTCTATTTCATGGGACCAAAATATAACGGCGAAATGTGGGTGTACTATACACCTCTGCCCAACCCTTCGGGAAGTCCAGGCGTGATGTTACCTATATAAACTAATAGCTGTTGTCCGCGGTTTCTGGACTACTTCTTATACTCGGATAAAAAGTACTCTATGTGGTAATCTAGGATATGGTCTAGGTTCTAGGTACTTGTTTGATAAATTTTATGAACTAAAGTTTAGACATTTTTTTTATTTGAATGTGTTCTATTAATTATACCTAGTAATCCTGTGAAATTTCGCCAGGTAATTTAAAAAAGCCCTAAAATACGTTTGCTGAATAAGACACATATCTTCATAATTACATTTTTCTCATAATTAATTCATTTTCATTCATCATTTTTTTCATAATTAATCTTTATAATTATTTAAAATTCAGCTTCCGTATGTTTGTGTCCTCAAAACTCGAAAAGTAGTCGCTGGATTGACTTGAAATTTTGTACAATTGCTGTTGGTATTTGAGCGAAGGTTTATGAGAAAATAAAAATAAATAAAAAAACTTTTAACGCGGTTGGAGCTGCGAGGGCACAGCTAGTTATTTCTAAATTTTTATTAAATCAATCACCACCAACCTAAATCGATGGCACTCAACCTAAAACTCCACACCACAATATATTTACCCAAAAATATATCAACCGGTGTTAATTAAAACGGAAGCACCACCACTCAATCACGTCACGAATCAAAGATGGCACCCGTTTCATCTCCAAAATGATAAATTTTTATAAAAAGTCGTAAGAACTAAACGAAAGGCCGGAAGGCGACGCGTTGTATATCAATCAAGAGATGAATGAATTAGATCCCTTATATGTCACGAGACGGGGACGATACGAGATATTTCTGAGGTGTTGATTAGTTTTGATGGAGTTTATTGTGGTTTATAATTAGGTAGGATAGGAACGAAGGAATGTTTGGTAGGTGTTAGCTTGTTAGATAAAATTAGTAAAAAAAACTTATCTCACTCAACTATGAGTATGATTAGGGAATGGACAATGCAGTGCCTTTTAATATACAACGTTATTTTTAGTTTATACAAAAACCGAGACACCCCAACAAGATTTTCATCAGAACTGCCTGAATATGTGTTTTTTTTAATAAATCTCCAAGTTACACCGTAGTTTATGTCGCGTTAAGTTCCCTAGTAAAGTGTGAAATGCCCGAGATGTGCTATGCAGGGGTTGTCTAATACACGGAAACTGACCAAGCGGACTGTCTCAAGCCTAAAGTGTCTATTCCCGTCAACTGTTAAGTGAAATAAAATTGAAACTTATGAAAAAAAAAATGTGGTGTAAAAAATATGTCAATCGATTCTCCTAGTGATTCTGAACAAACTAATTTCAGGTTTAGTATAAATTATACTAAAACTAAGCTTGTATATATTTTTTTGTTTCTTTCCTTGTACCTTCTAGCCAGATGCGGCTGAATACCAGTATTTTACACGGAGCGACTGCCATTAAACCTTCGCAACCCAGTCACTGATAAGTATTGCCCAGTCACTGGGCAATATCGAGGTTAGATCGGTTGTCAGACTTTCGGGATTCTGGCTACCCGTAACGACTGTCATAGGTATTCGTTTGACACTCGGGAAGGACCGTGGATCTCCATCTGTAACGAATGGTCACCCATCCACGGACTGACCGCGGCAAGCGCAGCTTAACCTTACAAGTCATATGATTGTCGCGGTTGTTAATTAACAGCCACTCGTAAATACATTAAATAAAATGTATTTCCCTAAGTAATTGCAGTAACCATCAGATTTCTTGGACGACACATGTCGCAATGAGTAGGCAGCATGTCAAATCGCCTATACAAATTCACAGTACCTCTGTAGGCGCTTATATATTTCGCGTCGTGACATATAAAAGCGATTCCTATTCATTATCCTATAAATTATATATTCGCAACACTAATTAGCTTCAATACAACATTTTTGTATGGAAATATACTCTGATCGGTCAGTCGGCTTTGTAAACGTCAAAACTGTTGACTCGTACAGTTAAAAATGTGATTAAAAGTTCTAAACGCCATGTAATCTGCGGTGGAGAGCATCTTGTGGTGTTGATCAAGATATAAGCTTTCAGCGGTAAATACAATTTAAATGCTGTTCGTTGGTAAGCGCATCACTTGAGAACGGCTGGACCGGTTTGGATATATTTTTAATGTTCGTAATAGGTTTTTACTTCTTTTTTATATGGGGTTTTTGTATCACAGGACAACGTCTGTCTGGTCAGCTGGACAAAAAAGATGCCTTTTATTCATGGGTAACTTGGCCCGTCATTTCTACTATAGCTACTCTTCTCTCCCTCCCTCCTGTTGCATCTATGCAATGTCCCTTAAATCGAATACAAATCAAATGCTCGCCTTATACTAAATAAATCTAGAATAACTTAACTGACGAATGCCGAAATTTTGCGGCAGAAAATGCAATAGTCACCACGGTTGACCAAAAGAATGGTGATCGCAGATGTTATTGTGCTCTTAATAAAGCTTATTTACTCTTAATAGCTTCCCCAGTACTAAATAAAGTGGCCTTTTGTAAAAGTAAAACATTAGGTATTTGTCACAGAAACAAAATTGTTTTGGATTCAAAATAATTTACGATTAGTTACAGTTTACTCAACTGCATTTTTCAGGATTGCCGACTAGTTTCTAACGCAAATAAAGCCTTTAATCATGAGCTGATGTGGCAAGGTTGCGAATCCAACTAGCGATGCACCGCGCTGCGTAACATTGCGCTCGCGACAAGCGTCTGCTCTGTGTCGGTATTGCTCGTGCGTCTTCGGCACTTGTCGTGTCCGGGTTGTTGAAGACTGAGTATAATAATTTGAATAATAGAAATAGAAATTAAGTCTTGCCTTGATATTTATTTTATTAGTAGCGAATGAAAAGATTGTCCGTCTAAATAGCTAACAACCGGTTTTCACTCATAAACTCGCTACCGCTCGTACTTTAGCACATTTTTTTCGTATTTCAAGAGAGATTCAGTTTTACGGCTTATGCATACTTAATTAATTGCATCTTGCAATCTTTATTGGCATTATTTATCGTCAAAACCTACATCAAAGAGTTTTATTACTTATTTATAGCTTCAAGAGATATACAGTTAGATAAAATACAATTAGTATGGCGCCAAAATTATTGCAAGACCTAGACGTTTAATTGCATAAATAAAATTTCAATAACTCTTCAATTTTAATAGCTTTTTGTGTAAGTGTAACTTCAGGTGTAGGCGATACTGTTCGTAGTAGTTGTTAAGTTTTAAATTAGTCGATTCAAAATGACTGTGAAACGTCATATTTCTGTAAGACCGTGCTATGCACGTCCACATATTCAAGGTGTATGCGAATTCATGTAATTCCTTCAAACCGCGTAATCTACTACTGACACAGATTGAAGCTGCGTCGGATCTTTTCAGATTAAAAAAAAATAGCCACCTATATCGCATTGCTTTCATTCATTTATGCGTTGCATCGAAATCTTGTCATCATAATCTGCCTAGCCTTTTCCCAACTATGTTGGGGTCGGCTTCCAGTCGAACCGGATTCAGTTGAATATCAGTATTTTACATGGAGCGACTGCCTATCAGACCTCCACAACCCAGTAACTGGGTAATACGATACTCTTGGTAAGACTGGTTGTCAGACTTTCTGGCTTCTGACCAACAGTAACGACTGTCAAAGATCTACAAATGACAGCCGGGACCAACGGCTTTACGTGCTTTCCGAGGCACGGAGGAAACTCGCTATGGTAAATGATCACCCATCCACAGACCAACCTCGGCAAGCGTGGCTTAACCCGGAAGATCGGTCTATGCGGCTGTAATTATTTAGCCACGAGCTCCTCCGCATCGAAATCTTGTATAACAAAAAATATTTTTTGCAATTTTTTTTTTTTGAAATGAAGAAAAACGTAAGTCTACGGCAAGTTTTTTTTCCAGCTAAATGCCTTGCGGCTCATCTATACCAGTAATAATACATCCAATGTTTTTAAGGAATTAGGCTAATGCATTTACACATAGGTACATAATACAGTATGTATCATTTTGCCAATCCGATCTTCGTATTCGTATCATCGACGCGTATCATGATCACTAATGTGGACATAAGGACGCGCACTTTTTACGCACGCGTTTGGGCACGTTTTCTTTTAGAGTTACGAAGTCGGGTTTGAGAAGTTTAGGAGCAATATTTTTATAATAATACCAAATAATTTCATTTTCATCCTAATTCTAACTACCTATCTTAATATTATAAAGGCGAAAGTAAGTTTTTTTGTTTGTTACCTTTTCACGCCTAAACCACTGAACCGATCATCCTGAAATTTTGCACATACGTTATCAGGTGTACAGAAACGCACATAGGCTACCTTTCATCCCGATAAAAAGTACTGTTCCTGAGGAAAACAACAATAACGTTAATAGATGGCGCCACGTGTCTTTCGAATCATGGTTGAATTTAATTTAGAAAGTTTGGTAGTGTGTTAAGAGTTGATTGTCAAATTCTAAATTAACGCGAGCGAAGCCGCGGGCAAAAGCTAGTAGGCTAAATGGACCATAGTTTTATTTTTTAGTTTTTGGGTGTTTGGGTTACCAGCGTCTGTGGACAAATGGCAATCGACGATCGTCAGAGAATAGATACGCCAATTAAATGCTTGGAAATGACATAACAGATCGCTTGACCGGTCGAAAGCTTGTGTCAATCCAGTATATCTCATTGTTGTTTCTATTCTCTAGCGATTATCGGTAGCCATTTAATTTTGTCTACACACACTGGTCATTTTATGTTTAGATTTGAGTTAAATACAGGCTGTTAACGAATTCGTGTAATTCCTTCAAACCGCGTGATCTACTGGTGACACTGATTAACCCTGCATAGGTTTTTTTTATGAATGAACAAAAAAAAAGCTTTCAAAAAATGAACCATGGTACCTATTCTGTATCTGAGTAATTTTAGCGTCCCAAGTTAACTGACTGCTTGGAATGATATCGCACTAGTCGTGCTCGTCAGCTGTGTCGCCGTGCCTTCATTAATTTATGCATGGCATCGAAATTATACAGCGTGTCCCAGAAAGTAGTGTCAAGCGGAAGTCCAGAGGTAGAACATCCTTTGAGGTACCCAAATCACCCCCATGTATGTTCTGCGATTTTTTGTAGTTTTCGAGTTATGAATGTTTTTCATGTTTTTTAATCAAACTCTGACTATAACGACATTTTTGATCGCAGTGACGTGAATAGTTGAGATACATGAGTAATTTTTTTTTCTAAATTAGCTGATTAGTGGCCCTATCAAATGCATAAACATTTGTAACCATAGATGTAACGGATGCGTTACAAAAAAATATTGAATTGTCATAAAGTTAAAATCCTGCATGTTTCCTAAATCTTCGTGGGTGATTTAAAAATAAATCTCCCTAAACTTTTTTTGTCAAATGTATTTTAAAAACTTATCCATTTTATCAGCTATTTACCCTGTAAATTTCATCGAGCTATCTCTGCGACATCACAATAAAAATTTCATTCAAAGCAAACAAAATTGAAAATTCCAGTTGTAAAAGGGTGAATGAAAAATTTATTAAAACTAACTAATAACGTCTTTTTAGTAACCCTCGACGCAAAAAGAGGGGTGTTATAAGTTTAACGTGTGATTCTGTGTGTCTGTCTGTGGCATCGTAGCTCCTAAACGGATTTTGATTTAGTTTTTTCTTTTGTTTGAAAGGTGACTTTATCGAGAGTGTTCTTAGTTATGATTCAAGAAAATCTGTTCAGCCGTTTGAAGATCATCAGCTCTTTTCTGGTTGTCGAAGGGATATGAGCAACTTCTACTGATCTGATCGTTTCGAAATTTACTATCCTGTGACTTCAATGATATTGATGACATGTGACAAGCAGGAGGTCATTACAACTTATCATAGACTTAAAGAATCAATAGGCACACAATACCTCTACTGTAAGTTGGGTATCATACTGTTTCAGATGATGCTTGAGTATCAGGTCAAGGTTACCATGTTGTTGTAATATCTTTGAAGTCACAGGATAGTAAATTTCGAATCGATCAGACCAGTAAAAGTTGCTCATATCCCTTCAACAACCAGAAAAGAGCTGATGATCTTCAAATGGCTGAACAGATTTTCTTGAATCATAGCTAAGAACACTCTCGATAAAGTCACCTTTCAAACAAAAGAAAAAACTAAATCAAAATCCGTTTAGGAGCTACAATGCCACAGACAGACACACAGACACACACGTTAAACTTATAACACCCCTCTTTTTGCGTCGACAGTTACTAAAAAAGACGTTATTAGTTAGTTTTAATAAATTTTTCATTCACCCTTTTACAACTGGAATTTTCGATATTGTATGCTTTGAATGAAATTTTTATTGTGATGTCGCAGAGATAGCTCGATGAAATTTACAAGGTAAATAGCTGATAAAATGGATAAGTTTTTAGAATACATTTGACAAAAAAAGTTTAGGGAGATTTATTTTTAAATCACCCACAAAGATTTAGGAAACATGCAGGATTTTAACTTTATGTCAATTCAATATTTTTTTGTAACGCATCTATTGCCTCTACGGTTACAAATGTTTATGCATTCGATAGGGTCACTAATGAGCTAATTTAGAAAAAAAAAATACTCATGTATCTCAACTATTCACGTCACTATGATCAAAAATGTCGTTATAGTCAGAGTTTGATTAAAAAACATGAAAAACATTCATAACTCGAAAACTACAAAAAATCGCGGAACATACATGGGGGTGATTTGGGTACCTCAAAGGTGTTCTACCTCTGGACTTCCGCTTGACACTACTTTCTGGGACACGCTGTATATCACAACAAAAAAATTTTTGGGAAAATAAAAGTTTATTTTAATTTTCAATCAATCTGAATCTCGGGCGGGATTAATCTATACCATTAATAGGTCATGTGGTTTGAAGGTATTACACGAATTCGTTAAAACCACAGAACAGATAAAGAGGTTAGAAAGGAAATAGTTCCTGATTTGTATTAGAACGCGTGTCGCCGCTTTTCTCCCACTCTTTAACTCTACTACAAGCAAGAGCCCAATACGTACGCGCATTATGCACACAAATAAACTACACGCACATAGATTTCGAGTTTGCTATTAGTTGTCACACTAACGTAAATACTGCGTTCGACGTACACTCACACACGCGCAAATTCAAATTTATTTCTCATACATGTTACGGCGACCAAAAGGTCGATTACTTATATCGATAAAATTACTGAAATTTTGTTACTTTAAGTTTTGCAATTTTTCGCTCGAATTTTGAGACCCTCGAACGGGGTACGAATAGTGTGAACTTCCTCAACACATATAAATAATAATATCAAATTAAGGGGGAAAATCCGATATAGCCGTGAAATTCAAATTTTCTTTAGTTTTTTGCTAATTGCAGGTCTGTTTTACGTCATAAATATGTTGTTTGCATCCGTAATGATACTAAGTTTGCTGAAAATAATCAATAAAATCATGTCAATTATTATGAATCATTATCGTAATGCTCTAAAACATGTTTTTTTCGGAAACAATTATATTTTCGAGCATCGTAAACCTAGAAAAGTAGGTATACTTACGACTATCATAGTGAATATATTATTGAATAACCGTTACCGGCGCAAATCGCATTTTGAATAGTATAAACGTAAGTAAAAGCTACAATTTGCAAAAAACTAAAGAAATTTTGAATTTCACGGCCATATTTAATGTTTTCCCGTAGGCGTATTAACATAATATAATTTAATTAATTTAATTTGAATAACCCTGTGAATTTTAATTGCATAATTTTCTGCAAAATGTTAAGAACAAATTGTGCTACATTTAATAGGTATCCATTCAATTGTACCAGTTGTCTCAATCCAGTTTTCTTTTGTCTGGACCTGTTGGAAACCTAAAAATAAAATTTAAAATATAATTCGTGGCAATAAACAAAGTTATTTTAATTATAATATTACTGATAATAATCATTTGTAGATATACACACATATTTAATACCGATAATGTTTACAACTTGGTACAACACTATCGATACGTATGGATTTCGCTGAATTAAAACAATTGCTCGCTGCACTCGACTTTCGCATTGAACGCAATACATTGCGCTGTCGCTCACGTAGTACAAAATGGTACCCATGTATTGCAAGCAATGTATAATTTTGTATCTGTGTGCGATTGTATCGTTTTTTTCTACAAATTACATAATACTATTGCAATAATTACAAATATCACTGATATTATAAGGTTTTTGGATATGCCGGTGAAAAGAAATCCCTTCTCTGGCTACACTATTCAACTAGCTTCTTTTCCGTCACGTTATAATAATGCAAGACGGCATAATTCTTTTTTTTCGCGGATCTCCGTACGCTGTCACAATAAGAGCGCGACTGATGACCGGTAAAACAAATTTCGGTTGACATATGAGCGTTTGCTCATATGTGCGGCGCGCCTGCCCCGCCCACAAGGCCCTTCTAACGTCTTTTATCTGTTCTGTGGTTAAAACCCTGTATAGTTTACATTAGGTTTAAGAAATATATGTACTTAAGTATGCGTTGTGCGTTCGCTTGGGCGTGGAAATAAATACTTTTTCTTTCTTTCATTTGCATCCAAGTTACTTTGAATCGTATAAATTTTGTCGAATTCGGATCGCAGTACACAAGCACTCTAAGTAAAGCTACGCTAGCTACTACTGTCCACTCAATCCGAAACTTAAAACACCCGTGCCAACATACAGCTAAAAACTCAAGTTCCCCGCTGGGTCCGTTGTCTAATTGATAATTAGTATTCAGGCGGCCGGTGCAGGCCTACGTGTGGACCCCACGGCCCCCCCGCCCCCGGGGGACGGCGGGGGGTTGGTCAACGTTGCATCAGCACGCCCA
Source organism: Amphipyra tragopoginis (assembly GCA_905220435.1). Classification (NCBI taxonomy): domain Eukaryota; kingdom Metazoa; phylum Arthropoda; class Insecta; order Lepidoptera; family Noctuidae; genus Amphipyra; species Amphipyra tragopoginis. The sequence continues at coordinate 2,027,810 of HG992004.1, read as the reverse complement.
AGACGTCTGCTATTGACGTAAGACGGCAGCCGCTGGGACTGCGACGTGATCGCAACTGGGGTTATACGCGGAGCGGGGGGTGGGTTGGATGGTTCCTTCGGTTCATTGAATTTAATTGGTGCTTTGATTTGTTGTTGGAGTTGTCTTATTTTGATGTTGTAATTGATTTTGAATTTGTCAAAATTGTTGTTTTGTTATACAAGGTTAGTTGGAAAGGGGGTACTAATCCGAAGGTCACTTAAAGTATCACTGATGACTGTTTTAAAGTAAGTGTTAAAATTTCTAAATTCGATAATTTTTATTTCAACAAAAAAATTATTTTATTTTAATTTTTTCAATAATGCTTCGTCCCTGCTTTAGTTACGAATTCAGAAAATGGAGCTTCTAATCCGTGACCCCAAATATTTCGCACCTTTAGAATTAAAGAGACCTATTCGAAATTTTAAGATTTCAACTTTTACTCATCATCTTCAACGACTCTTAATGAAACAGATGCCTATTGTGGCGAAGAAATGTAATGCAACCGAATAATCTCCCGTTTCTACAAAAATCATAAATATACGAAACTTTATTCAACGTTTTTCAAAACCTTAGTTTTTTAGATAGGTCTCTTTAATTCTAAAGGAGCGATTTATGACTTAAATTGTAAATAAACAAACTAATCCCTAAGCGCTAATATTTTAGCGTATTTTTTATGGAATCTTTGAACAGCTATTTCTCTTATACTATTGACTTTTGGGGAAAGTTGTAGAACAAAAGTTATTCATTATTAAGGGTACTTTAACACTCTTTCACATTAGTACCCCCTTTTCGATTAACCTTGTATAGTCAAATTCAAAGTTTTTTATTTCGAATAGGCACAGTACACATGCACTTAGGAAACGTCTCGACAATTTAGTTGCAATGTTAAAATGCAATTAAAAAGATTCATGGGAGATCTTTTAGGTGAAACTACGGTCTTGCAATTCCTTTCGCTTGTTGGTTTCAAAGATTCTACTAAAAAAATAGTCAAAAAAGACTCGAAATTGTTTGATGAAATTCGTAGGTATACTGATGAAGATGGTCTAAGAAAAACCCAGGTTTTAAAATAATCCCGTCACTTTTTGATTTAATGATGTTAGAAAGTGATGGGTATATTCTAAATCTGCGTTTAGCTCAGTTTAGATTTATACCATCTTTTGTGAAAGGTCTGATAAAGATTAATTGACTTAAGTCGACTAAATAAGCTCAATAAAGTCAATAGAAAATAAAAGGGCTGCAAGAATTACATTTTATTGTTAAAAATTCTTTATAATACGGCGTGAGTAAACTGACTTGAGACTATTATAGCACATACTCGAACTGTCACTAAGCAAAAACACCTTTTCATATCGAAGGACAACTGCCCATTTATATGAAAAACAGAGAACTTAACAGTCACTGAATCAAACTAGTCGACTCCGGCCAGATCGTCAATCCGACATTACCATAATTCTATATAAATTATTCATCCCAATAAACTGACCTACCCCACCACGCCCAGAAACTGCGACCCAATCGCTTGCGACTACACGGCAACTTTTTCAAGATTACCATATCTACGTTCGAGAATCGCGAGTGAAATGGACGGGGCAGTACAGCAAATTGGCTATCTAGCTCATGCATCGCGTATGAATCGCTGCGACCGAAGAATCGGAATATTTAGGCGATCGTGCGCGTCGCCCGGTAGCCGGTCTGCGTCGGCCCTTATTTAGATACTTTGATGTTTTCAGAGCCAGTCTTTTTGTTTGCGTTGAATAAATTTGGAGTACTTATATTGTTTGTTTTTTAATTGTGACATTAAAAGACTTTTGGTATGTTTCATGATGAAATGAAATTAACTGCTCTTCAAATTGGAATCAAAGTAGATCCTAGTAATGATGATGCTAGGAAAACTCCTAAGTCTAAGAGCGGATACGCACTGCATTCGATCCGAATCCGAGAAAATACGTTCCGAAGTAGTCATAGAACTATTTGTATGACAGTTTACGCACTAGATCCGACTTCCGTCATCCGATTTCTCTCCGTGATCTGTGAGTTTCCAATTCGGAAGAAATATTATCGGACCGAAGTAGCCGTAGTACTGTTTGTATGAACGCTTTCGCATTACCTCGGATTCAAATCGGACGCCAAATGGATATGTCAAAGATGGCCCCTGAATTTTTTGAATTTGGATCAGAGATAGGATAAGTGCGTAAGCAATATCCGAATTCGGTCCGAGTTTTTTAGACTCTAGATTCGTTTTTTCACGTATTCGGAACGGATGCAGTGCGCAACGCAATATCCGAATTCGGTCCGAGTTTTTTAAAGTCTTATTTTCACGGATCCGGATCGGATGCAGAGCATAATCGCTGTAACTCATCATCCATCTCAATTACAACAGTAAATTTAAATCCTTCATATCCTAACTAACTATACATCTATCCAAAAACCAACAATTCTAAACTAATTAACAATGCACAACCCAGAGAATATTCAAAACAATCGCAGCTCATTACAGACCAGCGATCTCTAATCCGCAGAACACGGTACGTGCCAATTTCCAACCTAGCAGCACCCACAAGTCGGAATTTTTCAACACACTAATGAATCAGTCGGGTTAATGCAACATCGGAGAGACCGTGTACATATTTAAATCAGGTACACGGTTCTTGATTATAGCAGCCGGAGTCAGCTCAGTTCGTTTTATCTGGATTGTGTAAAGTTCTTCAACGGTTATTGCTCTGAGACAATATAGTCGGAAAATGTTGGTAAGGTTAGTAGTTTTGCTTTTTTCCTATTTGGATTTTAATTGTTATTTGGTCTTGTGGGAAGTGCAAATCTTTGTTGGATTAAGCGGAGGGTTCTTTAGTGCTATAATAAGAATAAACTTTGAAAAAATAGACTTTAAAAACACAATTGGAAAGAATTTTTTTTTATAGAAATAAAACAAAAGTATAAACAAAACCAAAAAGAAACTATTGCGAATAATATGGCCATCGCTTAGCATTATACTGAGACTCACGTGCGAGACAGAGCCACAGCGCTGGTTTTCTGCGACGCCGGTGATGACATGATGACGTCCACCGGTATTTGGTAAATTGGTACCAATCCTTTTTACATATGTAGGTATTGCATCACATTAGGTACAATAAGAAGGTTATAAGGTGCAGGGAATAAGAAACCGAAAAATGACTCAAAGTGAAGAATGAAATTGCAGCAATAAGGTCACATCTAGAATGTCGACAAAACACGCAAAGCTACTGTAGCACAAATACCCATTTGACTGAAAAAATCTAATTAGTCCGTCAGTTAGATTATCAAAAAATATTTGACACGTATTTTTTCTTTTGTTTAAATCAAAATTGACGAAGATACGACACTTTTAAAATTGACAAAACATCACAAGCAAGTACAATTTTTACTTGCTTCTGACGTCACAATCCCCCACTTTCGAGTTTTGATGCGTTTTATCTTTCCAAATATTCATAGATTTAACAAAAGAAAAAATACGTGTCCATTATTTTTCAGAACTCTAACTGGCGAACTAACTAATTAGATTTGCAATTTATTGATGATGTCAACATGCCTATTCAATCTTTAAAACCCTCTTCATGCTTCATAGAAGTTTTATAATTATTTCTCCTTGAGAAAACCCTAGATATCCCCAGTCTCCTACCTGGCCACATTAGACGTCGAGAGTCCCTTCCGCCTTCAACTTCATTTGCAGTCTGCTCCACGTTAAAATCAATTATGCTTGCAATTGTTTCGTTAGTGGAAGCAAATGTTTTTTGTGTCCCCGTCCTTACCCCTCCTACCTCCATTTCACCCCCCCGTTGTCCCTCTTTGTATTCAGTGGACGGAATGTCTCCACTGTTTGGTTTTCTTTTGACGAACTTCGCTTCGAATGCATTTTCTTAATTCGTTCGTGATTTTGTGGAAAATTGAAACGTTTTGTCTGGTTCTGCTGTTTTGTTAGCATTTGGCTTTTTGACGATGAATGCGATGCAAAATGTTCTGTTATTTTAAGGTGGATCATGTTTGAATGTAATTAAGGTTATGAAGGAATTTTGAATGTTTTGTTTTACTGAAAAGCATTCACCTTTTGCATTACAAGAGATCAAATCTTATTATGGTGTTTTTAACAAATAGAATAATTTAATCTTGGATTAAGGAATTTTATTTGTGTCCATTATGAGTACACTATAATCTACAGGGTGTGAACAAATTCGTGTATTCCTTTAAACCGTGTAATCAAATCAAACAGGGTGACACTGATTGACCCTGCATAGGTTTCTTTCAGAATCAACAAAAAAAAGTTTTCAATAAATTAACCATCGTATTCTGTATCTGAGTAATTTTAGCTTCCTAAGTTAACTGACTGCGTGGACCGATATCGCGCTAGTCGTGCCCGTCAGGTATGTCGCCGTGCCTTAATTTATTTATGCATGGAATCGAAATTTTCTACCACATAAACATTTTAATTACAAACAAAAGTTTATTTTTATTTTTAATCAATCTAAATCCCGTGCGGGGTTAATCTATACCATTAATAGATCACGTGGTCTGAAGGAATTACACGAATTTTTTTACACCCTGTATGATAGCGTTAAACTTATGCCCCCTTATTACAAAAGATGGTTTAAACCAAGACTAAGGTAATCCCAGGTTTAAAATATACCCATCACTTTCTTATGTCATATAACAAAAAGAGACGGCGCTATTTTAAAACCTAGGTTTTACTTAGACCATCTTTTGTAATAATATGGTATGGTATGGTAGAGTCAAAATACGACCAACAACTAGAAGTATGACAAGATGTATGAACGTGGACAAAGCGAAAGGAGTAAGGATCGCATGAGGCCTTCTGCAATTTCTGCCTACCCCCATGAAGAAAAGGCGTGAGTTTACGAATGTATGAATAAACAAGAACATCATAATGTCCATTTTAATTACAGTTTAAAAACCCAAAAACATTTTCCACAAAATGTTAGCAAAATACGGAGCGAAAGCTCTCCTTCAAAGAGCATTCGATAATGATCGTAATTTAAATAAAAACACATTTCAATTTCATTAGCTAAATAACTTCAAATTAAGATTAAAAGCAATACTAATCATTTGATAACACCGGCGTCGCTTTGTATCGATATGTCCCTTAATTATTTAACCCTTTCAGATCGGCGTTTAATCGACAAAGAAGTATTTGCATCTGGATATTAAAATGCTTTTTTATACTACGCAAAGGCATTCTAAACCAATACCAACCAATAGTCACCGCGTCGCACTCGTTAGCAACTTTGTTATAAATTCTTTTAAACCTAGAAACCTTTAACAATTAGCATTTTATTTATTGCAATTACTGTCCAAACAAATTTATACACAACACAGACATTTATTCTGAATAAATAAAACCTATTTAGTTAACTCGAGGTGCTAAATAATATATTTTTTATTTTGTCTTTCATAAAGGCGACAACACACTATTGTCGCTCGCCGATGTCCAATATCTACGTACATTAATTATGCAAACGATCCACTCTAGAGAGGTTAAATGGCGATTTTTTGTGACTCGTTTTAATGCGACGCTGTACGTGATGGTAGGAGATGGGTGATGTAGAATCTTGTTACTGCTTTTGTTTCGAAGTTTTTCTATGGCGTGTTAATTGAATGAAACAAATTGAAAATATAAATAAAGCTTGATTACGATTCTTATTACGTCTTCTTAGTCATTGTTTTTTTTTACGTTTTCCAGTAAGAAGCAATTGAAATATTAGAAAAAACTTACTGTTACCTGCTATTGCTTGTTATGAAACTTAGGACATGTTTTTTTTGCAATTTATTATTAGAATTTAACTTATTTCGTTTCATATTTCATGTAAACAAAAGTTTTACATTTCGTGTAATACAATCTTCATGATTTACAGCCGAATTGCATTCATTCGTAATTTCAATACCTTTCATTTTGACAATACAACAATATTCATTGCGTGGTAAGTAGTTGCGGAGAAGTCGAATTGTTAATACATACGTTGCTATGGAAATTGTTGATCTGTCAAAATCAAAGCCAAGCTGCCTTCATGCATAAATTTGTTCATCTTCAACCTAATATCTTCACCACAACACAACTATGAATATTTTCCACTGTCGTTGCAAAGACTAGTACACAATAAAGCGGACTGCGCCAGCGTCACGTACCGTATCGACGGAGAGCTCTAATTAAAAATCGTAAACATCGACGCGCCGTCGATAGCAGTAATGTGTGCGGACCCTAATTACTTGGACCGTTTGAATTAAAAACATCGATTTTTTTTGTCTTGTTTACAGTTTGTAGTAGTGATGTTAATGATTTTAGTAAGTTTTAGTAAAGAGAGATTTTTTCTATTAATAGTTTTTTTTTCTCATTTTTTGCAATACTTAGACAGTATATTATAATCTTGTTCATTTCATTTTATTTGATAGTTGATATTATATTTCGCAATTCAATTTTAGTAAGAACTAAACTAGTGTAAGTCTGTATTTATTAACGTCATTCGTTACGTTTGTATTTGTAAAAAATATCAGATCAACGCCGTTATTTTGCAAATATTTTTATCAGTAGATACTTATTAAAATCTTAGAAAATTATAAGATTAGAGCGTTAAGTCGTTATTAAACACGTACTTACCTCACTAAAATCTGACCAATCATTATTAATCAATCATAAATAATCCGATCTGTTCAATTTTATGATTGATTGGTAATTTAAAATATTATACTAATTTATGTAAGCTATATAAAATTGTTGCAACATATTTAAATCAAGCAGTATTTAATCGTATAGTATTGCTGCGAAGATTTGTTTTTATGATTTAGAATCTTAAGTATTTAAGATAATCTCCAAAGAAAAGAAAGACGGGTAGATTCGACAATTCCGATCATTCTTTAGTTAATAAATCCGTAATAAACACTTGCCCTTTAATCCTTTAAAAGATGTACTCGAAAAAGGTATCGCTTTTCATAGATAAAACGACATAATAATTATTAACTTTTTAAGCTATTTCGTCTCCAGACCCTTTCGTCCATTATTGTTCCCATAAAATACAAAAACACTTACTAACATTAGTAGTACCACCCGAAATTCGCAAACGTACCTGAAAAAAAAAACAAAAGCAAATTAAATATGGCCGGCGTTAATTACACAAACAGACAGACCTCGCCAATTACGCGTGCCCATAAAACGACGACATTAGATCCACTTTAGTACGCAAGTGTACCGAAGGGACGTTTCCCTAATCCATTTACGATATAACAGTTATAAATCAAACTTAATATTAGCTACATGTGTTGATAAAGCCCGCCACACGTGCACACACACACACTCGCTCATGCACACATTTGCACACACAAACACAGAACCAAGATGGCGCTTGACTTGAGGGAGAACGTGAGATTATCTTTTTAATGTGGCCCGGATTAAAATGACGAATGCTTATTGTTCTATTTTTTTCGAGTCCTTTTTCGCATTGAGTTTTTTAGGGTTAAAACTTTTTGTGTTGTTTTTCGTAAAAGTTTTTTTTAAATATATGTGAGCTACGTGTGTTGTACATTATTATATAAGGTGATGCTTGTTCTAGGAATTGATTTACCACAATTTAGAAGTGTCTGATCAAAAATCGGTATTTACATTTTAAATAAAATAAATCTTCTTTCTGGGTATAATTTTTAGATCGTATCCATTTTCGATTTCAGACTGCACTAAAAGTGGCTATTTATCTAGTAAAAATGTCCCTAAAATTTTTAATTTTAGTCAAAACTAAATATTTACAAAAAAAAACCGACTCATAAGTTTTTGGTTATTTTTGAGAAATAGCCTAAGACGTAAATAACCATTTTTTATCAGACACTCTTCAATTGCTGTTGGTGAGACTTCACGAGATCTTTGGCCTTTGGTAGCCGTCATTAAGGGCCAAATTCTTTAGCAAGTTAAATTGCGGAAGTTGACTTGTGCAAGCGACTTTCAACTATGGACACCCCTGCAGCAAAATCAACTTCTGCAAGTCTTACGAACTCAGCGAGCACTTGCGTGCACTGACTTGCACAATAAAACTTGTTAATGAAATTGGCGCTTCAGCTATCGCAATCGCATTTTGTTTTAAACTTGTCTTTCTACTTTATGAAGGACTCGTGCTGATTATAATAAAATTATATACTACAGATTATCTAAGATATGTTTTGATGTATTATGCTAATAAATAAGATTTATGCCGTATTATGAATTATTTGTGAACATTATTTATTAGATAAAATTGTTAACGCAGGCACCTTAGTAACAAATAAGTAATCTTTGATAATTGGATTATGACCGGCAGTGAATCAACAATTTTGACTTTAGACTGATAGATGAAATAGATTTTATTTATTAGTCGAATTTTGAAAGATTAAAAATATATCTAAGGGCTGACACAAAATACGACCTAACCCTCTTCAACGAAGTTGAACTTGCTTGCAGTTCAACGGGTTTTGATGGCCACACCATCTTTTATTTGTCACACAGGTAGTTGCTACTAATAATCTAAAGAATAAACTTAAATCCATCAATTACTTCTCACGACAGCCACATGTAAAGAAATAACTTAGAAATGTGCAGGTATTATTATCAAAATAAAATAATAAAATTAATACCCCTGCATCATTGCCAAAAACTCTTACTCAACCGAACACAACCCTCTCGCTGCGATTACAAGACACAACATACCAACACACACACACACAATCTACAGATGAAGCGCAAATGTGTGCAAGGTGGCATGAAAATGGAATTAAGGGGGGAAAATGCAAAGGAATCAACCGGGCGAGAGCGCGGGGGGCGAAAATGTCCCAGACCGGACACTTTGAACGAATTATGACGGTCATTATTAGAACGTGGACAGAATTAAATTGCCTCCCCCCTACCCCCTTCTCGCCCACTCGGCCCCTTACCTTCCGGCTAAGTATGCCCGCATAATGATACCTGTCCAATACTAGCAACACTTATCTAAGCCGGCGAGTGGATCTCTATCGTACGGGATTCGATATTTGTTTTTGTCGTTTTTTCTAAGGGATCGTTTTGTGTGAGTGCGTCGAATGAAGTGTCAATAGAGCTAAGTGAAGTGTTTTGAAAAGATTGAAAGACGTTACGTGTGGAATGCATTGGTTTTTAGCTCTGCATTATTTTTATTCTATTAAAGTGCGTCTTACATTTACAAAATGGCAATTTTGGCGTTTTTTGTTACAAAATGTGTTTTTTCTTCATTAAAAAACTATAAGCTTTAATCAGCTATTTGTCCATTGTACTCTTAAAGCAAATATTTATTTAACGCTTCACATCGCTAATCCGCCCCAAAAAAATATTTGGTCCTTCAAGTCATGTGTACAAACACCATACTCTTAACATAAAAGGATTAGACAATCTTGTAAATCCTCGACTTAAAACAATCAAATAAAAGAAATCCCATGGAGTTTACAATCAGCGGGCACATCACACGATAAGGCGTACGAGTCCGTACAACTAAAGTAAATTTACAGAAACAAAAGCAAACATTAGGACAGATTAGTGAACGTTACGCGAACGCAACGATGCAAAGTTAATGCCTGTATCAATAGTTCTGGAGTCGCAATCAGTAGATTTGCAGTAATCTCGGCAAACGCACCGAGCGATAAAGAGTACGGGTGAGCGGTGGAGCGAGGCATAAGCGAAAGTTTTGGTCAAGGGCCGATTAGACCAAAGGTTGGTTTGAAGAGGTTAAGTAGTAGATAGTTTCTATTATAATTTGGTAGGACCAGGCTAATTCATGTAATTTCATGATATGTGTATATGTGTTTTATTTTTTTATTTGTTGTTTTATTTTAAAAGGGGTGTAATTATAATTTATTTTATTTTACTTACATAAGTATTATATATACATAGTCTTAAAACTTATATAATATCCGCACGTCATATAGGTGATCACTGAAAATCAGCGCTGTGTTTGTGGTCCACGCCATAGCACAGCATTACGCTGAGTAGTCACCTTTTTTTTTGTTTTTTTTTTTTACATTAATTATGTGTGTGTCTCTGTGACAAATAAATATTTTTTCTTTCTTTCTATATGCCGATCAAGCTGCAGTGATGCTGCAGTTAATTTCACGCGAGCGCGTGAACATCTGACAGCGATTGTTGATTAAGAGAATACAAAAAGCGTTGGTTTGATAGAAACTTAACTGCAACTGCATTACAACTGAACTTTTTAGTAAGGTGATTCTCATTCATACCTTCTCTGAAACAGATGCCTACTGAATTCGTCTTAGAGAATGAACATTGTTTTGTTTATTGCTTGCAATTTTAAGGGTTGTTTAAGACGATACTAAACAATTAACGATACATGCTGCAACCATAGACGCTCGACGGGTTGCTAATTCTGGTCCTTCAATCTGAATCAGGTAGACTACGCCACCTTTTAAGTTCATCACCTATCTGGCTACAAGCTTCAGTGTTATTTTAGCCTTACAAAAATCATTGTCCTAAAAAATGTATAAATCAATTTCATTTTTGATCTTCAAAAGCAATCTTTTCCACCTCATATCGTAAAAATAAAGTATAGCTTCTAATCAAATCGGATTCGCCAGCTCGCCTTCCCAATCGCGGGCGCTTATCCCTTACCCCTACCCCATTATCATGCAATATTGATAGAGCTTCGTATAAAGCAGCCGAGTTAAGACGGCGGGCACTCTCTGCGTCCCACGTGCCCACTTTATCTCTAAGATATTGTAAATATTAGGTACAATTGTACCCGCAAACAAAGCCCAGATTACTTCGTATAGTTCGTCTGATTGTTGATATTTGCTTTTTTATTGGGTCGTTCAGTACCGCTATCAGTGTTTGAAGACTGTAATCCAAGTTGTTGTGGCCGTGCTGATATGACTTTGTAAAAGGAAACGATGATTAGGGCATAAAATCTTAGACCGAAGAAGTAATAACACCAAATAGAAAACATTTAAAAAAGTTGTCTTAAATATAAGTTTTTTTTATATCAATCAAAATCAGTCATAATGATTTTGACTTATGATAATTATATTGGTACGTAGATGTAGGTTCCTATTTACATTACTAAAAGTTATTCACTATTACAATTCACTGCGAAATAACCCGAAAAACCCCCAAAAAAATATTACTAAAACACATCAAAACCGTAATTCCCTAAATAAAACACCAATAACAATAACAGGTCCTGAAAAACAAAACGCCGACATTTTGATAATAACGTAGAACACACACGTAATGCCTAAACACACACAAACACCCATTAACACACACTCTATTACACACATAACATATTTAGGGATGGGAAAGTGAAATTTGCAAGAATATATCGATGGAATGTAAACAAGGGGGCGTATATTGACGAGGTCGCAAACACACGGGGCGAAATCAGCAAAGAAAGATTATTAAAACAATGGTTTTGAACTAAATACAGGGACAGAGGGGTTATTACAATATTTGCTGGCATCTCGTTATTTTTAAGTATCAGTACCTACGGCTCCCAAAGTTTAGGGTGGGGGTTGAAATATGTTTTGGGTAACAGAATTTATGATAAAGAGTTTTTGAATGAGGATATTCTGTTTGTAAATAGGATTGTGGGTTTTTGCCTGTGTTTATATTTGTGATAATTTTGGCATGAAAAGGTTGGTACTGATAATAATCAGCTTGTGTTTCCACACAGTTTAGGAACCCAGAAAATTACCGTAGAAAGTTAATTGGTAGGTTAACAAGAACTATAAGGTCCCTGTATCGATACACACTATCGATACCAATCGATAAAAGAAATAATTTTAATGGCATCATTAATACAGTTATCGTACTGAAGACAGATACAGAAATTACCTACAGAAGAATATACACTAACTAGCCAAACTTCTCTTCCTAAATGAGAGTTATGTTTTGTAAAAGAAATCCACCATATCATTAAGTATTATGTTTATTATGTACCTACTCGTATAAAAACCCTACACATTGCAATATTTTATTTTATTTATTAGGGAGAAAAAACAATTACATGTTACAAAATTAGAATAATTTTGAATCTTAAATTAACTTAATCTTAGCAGATATGTAACCCAAATCATTTTCCAAGAATTAACTAAAGAGAAACAACTAGAAAAGGAAACAGCTCTATATAGTGTTTTACTATTTTTTTTTACAGAGAAAACACTAACAAAACTCATTTTTAACACATGTTCGTCAAAATCAATCCAACAGTTTCAAAAACACAACTTAAATAAAAATGTTGAATGATATAACTCACCCCCATTTTACTCAACCCTTCTCCGCTACAGCAAAGTAAAAACGCGTAAACTTTGAGAGCCTGCGGAACGTCATAGCCCAGCGACATAGCGTTGTAAATTATAATGTTTTATGGTTTAATACTGCAGATAAGGCGCGGGAGGGTAAGGAGCCTATTATTAACCGTGTTAACTGGGAACGGGGGGTGGCCTCACCTCGCAGCCGTTTGTACGCTAAGCGACTTTTGGTTGCGACTTTTTGTGTGGGGTTGAGTTAAAGTGTTTGGTAAGTTGTTTCTAGTTAAATGCAAAGTATCTATGTTGAGATGTGTATAATATAAATAGTATGAAAAGTGGCTGATTCAAGATACATTTTGTTGATTGTTTAAGATAATAATAAATAGCGCAGTGTAAAACTTAGAATTCGTGATAAAAAATCGCATGTTCCACACATTTTACCAAGCAAAATTGATTACATGGAACAGCAGTTTTTTTTCATGAATTTATTCTTTATCCCATAATAAAACTTGTATAGAATGATGAGCAGAATTCGTGGTTTTCAGATGTAAAGTGACTAACCAGTTATGCTGTAAATACTAAAATACCTTTCATACATTTTTTGGTAAATAATGCAACCTTAATGTGTTTCAATTATATTTTACTCGTAAAATAAATATTTAAATAAGCCACTCTAATTCCAGAAAATAATATATTCTAAGTCTCACCACTAATGCTTTTAACACATTACCGGCAAGTCGGGGAGTCGCGGTCGCCCCGTCTGTACCCGCCCTTAGAATATGATTTTTAACGAGCCATCCCCAAGTATGTAATTGTGTCTGAATGCGTTTCGTAATGATTATTTATGTAGCGTGGAGAGAAGTCTGGATAAAATATTTTTTATTATTTCCATTGCATAGAGTTTACAGTTTGTGGCACCCTTTGTGTTGGTAAATTAAAACTGTAGGATTGGGGTAATGTGTTGCTTGGAACTTGATACAAGTTCTGCATAGTGTTATTAAATGTAAAACAGTGTGCTTCGTCATAAAGTGCACTAACGAAAGATAGTGAAACAAGGCTCAAAAAAAGTTTATTTTATTCTATTTTTCCTTAAGCATGAGTTACTTTTGTAAATAAATGGCAATAACTTAAGAACTATCAGGGTTATTGAGTTGAAATAAACATTTTTCTTTTCGTAAATAACGTGTAAAGAAGAAAAACAAAAAAAAAGATTGGAAATAATTTTATTGTTGATCAGAAAATAATGTTTTTAAAAGAAATAGGTACCCCAAACTATTTTAGTTTTTTTTTTTTAATTAAAGTTTTTTTTCGGTTATTCGACGAATACGAGTACTTTTCGCGAGCCAAGAATAAACCACCTGTGTACCTACTGTTGATAAACTGAGGTGGTAATTAATTATTATCTTATGTATTTGACGCATTTCTGCGAAATATGACGTCAACAATCTCTTCTACCTAGACAAGTTTACCTTATTGACGACCACCAATAAATCGAAGCCAAACGACGTCCGACACATATTTTCGCACAAAAATCGCGTGCATTTTAAATCAACGAGTTACCGAGTTGCCGAGCCCGGGTATAATGAAATCGTAAATCGGCTCGGTTCCCGTGGATAATAGTGAAATATAAATTGGGCGGTCGCGGTTTGGCGCCCGTCGGTCCGTTGGCCGACATTTTTGCGGGCTCGCTTCAATCACGCGTTTTATAACATCAGTGCACGTGTGGCCTGCAACTGTTGGGACAATAAGCTAAGTCGCGGGTGTGATGTCGGGTTTGGCTTGTCGCACGGTGTGGAAGAGTCCTTATGTCAATTTAGGGAAGTTCTTACCTTAAATTCCAAATTGTAGCTATTGTAAATCTACTTAGTTTAGTGATATTAACAATTTAAGGCCAATAATAATTTTAAAAAAAAACAGAAACTGTTGAATGATGGTCACATGCTAAAAATAAAGTTTGTTTGCAAAAATATTTGAAAGAGTCACCTATGTCCTATCTTATGTTCCTTACAAGCAACCAATTCCACTAACAAAATTGTTAACAATCGCAATCGAACTACAGATCAACCACTATTTGACTTTTTTTCTTATAAGACAACCGTTAAACAGCCGTCGTTGAGCTGTGGTTCGATTGCGATATTAAACAACTTTGTTAATACAACTAGCCTCCAGGCGAAACTCAACGAGACAGCTCAATCCACACAAAATCCTTGCATAGCCACACGTCACACACTTTAAACCGCAAAAATTAAAAGCTATAAACTTCAACGAACAACGCAGTAGATTTATAAACCCTACCAACGCTAACACACTTTCACGTGTCGATGGATCCGCGTAAAAGCCTAAAAAGCGAAAAAAAAAGTCATTGGATCCTACATGCATCTTTTTCGCCTGGCTGACAAATGGCTATGAAATGGCCAGGACGGCCCAGCCCGGGACACCGAACGTAAAATCATTCACAAATTGTGATGCCACGGTTAGTTCGGACGTTCGGCGCTCGCAGGGTTAGCGCGAAGGGTAGTCGTGTTTTCGGTTTAAGTGTTTTTGGTTTTTTTTTTGAGGTAGTGATAGTGGGTTAAGATTTTTGTTGGGCTTTTATATTTGGTATCGTCAATAATGAAGCTTTTATCGCAGAGTTGAATGTGTGTTTTATTTGCGGACATGCAACGAAATCGCTGTTATCTATTCAAGAGATTTAAGTACCTACAGTGAACACGTAAGTTGTAGATTTTCTGAATTATTTGCTTAACTTCAGGTGCCAGTAAAATGGGGTTAATTGGCGTAAACATGGGCATAGGAAATTTATTTGCATACGATATATTTTGTTATCTACAATTTCTAATATTGTAATCTTATACCTATATAGCACCTATAGCCGTAATGGTTTAAGAAACTTTCTGTGACTAAATTTCAAATTAGCACCATGTTTCTCAAAAGACCAATTTTCCGGTACATTCTTTCAAAAACCTTTAGATCACACTTTTACAAAGCCACATTCACACAACTTGCTCCACAAGCTTTTCTAAAGCCTAGTACCCAACACGGTAACCCTATCACCGCCACTTTTTATCTGAACGCCATCAATAAAAAAGTCTGTACAAAAAAAAACAGAAAAACAAAAGCCGTGACGTCACTAGGTAGGTTTTCGCACCGGCAAACGGCGAGCGTATAAATCAAGTGCTACGCTAGCGTGGAGTCGGCTCCGGCCGAATTGTGGCATTTTATAGCCTTTTGATTTACACGACCACTATTCGCTACGTATTTTAATGTGCGCTCGATAGTCCGTGTTGCGCGCAACTGTACGTAAATAAAATTCAGAAATCGCTCAATAAAAATCGTCACACATCACAGTTATGTAGCAAGTTTGTGGGAATATCTTCCGGGTTTTTATCGATTTACTGTTCTTCACATCACTAGTTAGGTCAGTTTTGACATTGCGCTCAATATAACAGATGTTTGACGTAACTAGACTGCCGCATGAGTGCAATACATGCGATCTGAATCCTAGGAAACTCTGCTCAAATCTTTGGACTTCGGATGGAATGTAGTGCACAACCGTTCATACAAACACTGCAGCATATTCTAATAAGTGCACAAGCGCACTTACAGCAGACCAGGTACGTCAATTATCTGTCATGTTGAGCGAAATTTCTAGAATGACATAACTAGTGATGTGACTAACGTGTTCCAAATGATACAGCAAGATTTACGCACATGACATTCAACAAAAATCGTTTATGATGCACATAAAAATCGTCGACTGTTAATAAAATACAACAATAACACATGAGACACATGTTTCGGACACCCGGCACTAAATGCCACTAGTCAAATTTATAAGTTAAACGACAAACATATTGCATATTTAAATGTTATTTATTTGATAACTTCCAACTATTAATTTTATTTCTGTTTTATTATTATGACGACACGTATGTGTCGATAGTTATGATAATAATTTGGTTGGACTATTTCGATAGCTAGATTTGTTTCTCAAAATATCTTCTAGGCTAGATAAAGTGTTCACAAGAACTTCACTAAGCCTATAAAATTCAATTTGTAGATTATGTCACACTGCTAACTTTACACATAACGACATAACTGCTTTTTTAGACTAACAACACTTTTTTAAACATACAACTCGAACTTAAAAAAAGTCTTTATTAATAGCATTAGTAGTAATAATTTGATATACCTTAATCCATCGAGCTCTCTCCTTCCTACCTCATCCTGAATGACTTTGACGGACACGAGCGCATCATGGTTGATCAACTGGTGTCCCCGGCCCTCCGCTCACTCACTCACTCATTCATTCATCCGTTCGTTCATTCACTGCGACGTCGGTTTCGAGTGATCACCGATCACCTTACGTCGGTTTTATTCGTTCGTAAGCGGAATTTAAAAAAGGAACGAACGAATCGCGGTTTGTTTTCGGCATTTTTGGTTGCAACTTACAGTGTTAGTTTCAAACTGGCCGTTTTCGGGTTAAAAACTTTTTTTTTATTTGTTTCTTTTTTAACATTTTGTGAAAGGCTTATCACAGCTTAAGTTCTAAATACAAATTATCATGAGCAATACCTTTTTATCGTATCATTATCAGCAATCAATGACAGATGCTTAATTTTCCCCGAGCGAATATAGATAATTAATCTATTACCAAGAATTCGTTATTGTTTTACCCGCATTTTGATTTGGAAATTCCAAATATTAGGATATTTTCGGACTGTTTGATAACATGGGATTTTATTCGAATTATCTTGAAATTAGTGTTGGGAAAAACCCGCTAGGTCTATAGGTACGTCTGTCAAAACATCGTTATTAGTGAGGTCCGGTGAGTGGACTCGTTTGTCGCCGCGGCGCATCACTGTGACAAGTGACAAGCTGTCGCGCTGATGTGTCGACGAATGTCGCGTTGTCGCGTAGTGGAGTAGGGTTGGTAGAAATGACTTTAGATTTTTTTTGTTGTACCAAATAGCTTAGCTAGGAAATGTTTGTACGTAGTAGGTAGGTACTCATTAGTTCTCTTAAGTCTATCATATTTTTCTTTACAAACTAGGCAGGGGTTTCCATAAATAAATATACTTTTCAGCCTAAGTTTCAGAATGAATTAGTTACAATTAAAATATAGACAAACCCGGGTCCAACTTTAGAGTTAAGCTTATTGGATGCTGTCGCTTGTAATTTAGAAGCAGTGTTATTCGCGGATCAATTAATGTTTATCGGTAATAAATTATTATTTTTAGGTGATCAATTAATGTTTTTCGGTGATCAATTAAACACCAATTAAAATACAATTTAATTAAAAGCTGGGGGCCTACTCCCTAAGTCCGTCAACGAAGTTAATCGCCCGTCCGAAAGTAGCCCGAAACGTAGGGGTGAACAAAACAAGTGTCTAGTTCAACTTTTCGGACGAGCAAAAACACATCGGTAGTAGGGACAACTGTCAAATCGTGTTGTCATTCATTCTTAGTTCGGGCCCCGAAATAATCGTATGTTCGTAGGTGATAGGGAAACGCTCGTAACTAAGACCGAAACCACGGACTTCGTGCTTAGGGAGTAGAACTCCTGATCCGTTAAACCAAAGAAGAACCTCCTAGTAATACTTCACCAAGAACGATTGACTGACTCTCCTTCCTTATGAAAGTAAAAATATACCTTTAAAAACCAAGAAATAAAAAAAAAATACAGTTCGCAGAGGAAAATCTAATATTTAGTCGGACGCGTACTTAATACAAAGTCTGTAAGAATTTTTCCTGCGCCAAGCTAAAGTTAAACTAGAGAGTTTAAAGCCTAAACTGTGTTTATTGTTAAAGTAAGCCGTGATATCCAACGTTGGTATAATAACTTTGGAAAAACTAGTTCTGATATAAACTGGTATCTGGTTGAGTTAAATTGTACTGTTTGTATATTTAAGTTTTCTTATTTATAATATATTTCCTTTTCTGGAATAAGTTAAAGACAATATACAAGGTGTCCCAAAAAAATGTGTCAGGCGGATGTCCAGAGGTTAGAGCATCCTTAGATGTACCCGAATTAAAAATCGCGGAAAATTGATGGGGGTATTACCTAATGTTCCGCGACTTTTTATAGTTTTCGAGTTATATATTTTTTTTCATGACATGATATTTTTGATCATAGTGTCATGAACAGTTGGGACAAATGCGTGTTTTTTAGTTAGTTTCTCTATTCGTTTAATTTAGAAAAAAAGCCATTCACTACACTATCAGTAAGGGCAAGGTCCCCAAATAATATCGTGGGATTAGTAAAAATATAGGTACAAAAAAAAAACAAAAAGGTAGCGTAGATTTAACCAATTTTAAGAACATGAATCAATTCTTAAACCACCTTTTTTAATGTATGTGAAATCATCATAATTATGACTTCTTCCGCTCTGGGCGGAGCGGAAGGGAGTGTCAGACTCTTACTGACTAAAACTCATCCGTGTTCCTCCTACTACTCCCACGAAGTCCGTGGTTTCGGCCTTAGTTACAAGCGTTTCCTACTCCCTATCATCTACGGACATACGATTATTTCGGGGCCCGAACTAAGAATGAATGACAACACGATTTGACAGTTGTCCCTACTATCGATGTGTTTTTGCCCGTCCTAAAATATGAACTTGACACTTGTTTTGTTCACTCCTACGTTTCGGGCTACTTTTGGACGAGCGACTAACTTCGTTGACGGACTTAGAGAGTAGGCCCACAGAGCCGCGGTAACTCTTTCGAACAAATTCCGCAACGCAGGCAGATTCTTAGATCACCTAGACATAGGTTTTAGCAGTAAAAAATCTCATCAGCTATCCATCCACCATCCTTACCAATAACGCAGATCCAATACAAACTGAACATAAAGCATTGAACACATCGGTGAGATTACCGCGCCGAATAATCGGCGATCATAAAAAAAACCGCCTTAACGGTCTGCGAAGTTTCCTACAACATTCCAGTCACGTCGAGCCGAACTGATTGACGGGAGACGTCTGCGCCTTCTAGAAAACGGGGGGCTTCCACCCACCCCACCACCTTAAGGGAGGTATCCCCCACAACTTGACCTGTGATCCGAGCAAGAAACATGTGAAAAATGTCATTAATGCACTCCCGTGGTGCCTTATTGAGTGCTTTATGAAGTAGAGGGGTAACCGTCGTGCGTGGCGCGTGGCGTTTTTGGTGTGTGTGGTAATTGCGCGTTTAGTTTATGTTGTGTGTACGGCTTTATTTTGAAGACCAGCAGGGCAACTGTGTAACGTAAGCAACATCAATCGTGACAGTTGATTTGCCAAAAACAATATTCATTGCGTGATACATAGTTGTGGAGAAGTCGGATTGTTAATACACACGTTGCTATGGAAACTGTTGACCTGTCAAAATCAATGCCATAGCGATTACGAGTGTGCTGCTTAATTAGAATGCAGTTATGTTGGCGTTAAGCGGCAGACGAGCTAGCCTCAAGTTTAAAAAGAGACTTTGAAGTAAAAATGAAACATTAAACCCAAACAAAGGACCAAAACACACCTAACGTATCTAGCGTCGCGTACTGTGCAAAATACGCGACGCAAAATACGCTTAAATGTATAAGCTATCCCGAAGGATAGCTTATAAAATAACTGAATTTACTAATAGGATTAATAGCTTTTTAGCTTTCTGGGGTGATTCTATCATTACAGTTACAGCTAATATCAATATGTAAGTATTGTGGGCAAGGTAAATGGAACAAATAAAACCAACATAGACTCTCCACCACTGAGAGTACTTGTATTTGGGTTAGTGTTAGTAACAAGAACTAGATCACAACATAATACTTTACACAACCATTATTAAGATGATAAAATAAGAACAAGAATCCCTAGCCAAAACAAACAACTAGTATAACAATTGTGAACGTCCGTCCCATTCGACGGTCTGCCCGAGAATTGCCCCCTCTATTCTGCCTCTGTCATCTTGTTTTTATTTATTACAATCCGTTGTCAGTACTTCTTAATCATAAACAAGTTAAATAAATAAGAAATAATTATCCAAATATAATTCTTACAATTTTCGACTATTCCTACATTTATTAAACATATTTTGCTTCACTTTTAATTGTAGTCAAATAACATACTTTTAAATGTATTCTATTAAACGTTTTTAAATTAAACATAAATAAATTAATAAGCCTAAGCCTAAGTGTATATAGTTCCGAATAGTAGCGGTGTAAAAGGTATGATTACCCTTAATGCTAACAAATGTAGCTGTAGCCGCTGAAAATACGCCAAATATAGTGAACATCGATCGAACGCAAAATGCGCGCGAAACTTCTAGGCACTATTACGTTCGGCGTAACGACGTATCTACGCATGGTGATGCCGCGCAGGAGAATTTGTATGTAGCGCGAAGCATACGCGTAACGCTACGAAACATGAGCCGCGCAAGTGTGTCTGTAGCTTAAGTCTACCTCTGCTCAAAAAAAAAAGTAAACACTATAGGCTTAATAGGAGTAAATAGTAAATGAGTATAATAATACCTACATAATTATAAAATAAAATAAATATTAGCCTGTAACTGTCCCACTGCTGGGCAAAGGCCTCTTCTCGTACAGAGAAGGAACGAGCATTGACCGCCACGCTTGCTCACTGCGGGTTGGCGATTTCAGACCATTAAAAGTCCAGGTTTCCTCACGATGTTTTCCTTCACCGTACGTCAGTGGCGTCTTAGATTAACTAAGAAAGTACATATGACATTGAAAAAGTCACATTGATACATGCCTGGGTTTGAACCCGCAACCCGGTGCTTAACAAGCGGGTCTGTAACCTCCGGGCCACCACGACATTTACTATACGATATTCACATACATACACTTACATTACGATATACACGACATTCCTACATAATTATTATCAGTTAATTATTGTTTCGCAAAGTTGGAAAGGGTTAGTGATGTTGTATTAGTTCGTTCAAAGAATTCTTCACTAGGCAAAACATTTTCCTAATTTCGAATCCGCAAAATGTCGAAGGCATTTTTATCTAATAAATGCGCGAAACAGAAAAAAACATCTGGAAGTACCCTTATCACTTACTCAGTACGGGAACTAGTATCGCCAAACTGACATACCTACAACTGTATTGAAAGATAATCAAAGATTTATAATCATACACCTCTGTGAGATTTTTATTTGTCCTGCTGTCATATTTACAAATTGTAAATAAGGCATGATTATAATACAAGGTTAGTTTTAGTATATACTAAACCTGAAACTAGTTTGTTCAGAATCACTAGGAGAATCGATTGACATATTTTTTACACCACATTTTTTTTTTGTTTTTCATAAATTTCAATTTTGTTTCAGTAGGTTTCTACCCATAACAATTGACGGGAATAGACACCTTGAGGCTTGAAATGGTCCGCTCGGTCAGTTTCCGTGTATTAGACAACCCCTGCATAGCACATCTCAGGCATTTCACACTTTTTTAGCGAACTTAACGCGACATAAACTAAGGTGTAACTTGGAGATTTACTAAAAAAAAAAACACATATTCAGGCAGTTCTGATGTTAATCTTGTTGGGGTGTCTCGGTTTTCGTATAAAGTAAAAATAACGTTGTATGTTAGGTACCTACTTATGAGTTTAAGACATCTCGTGTCACAAAAAGTAGCTAGTCACGTGAGCCAGTGTTGCGGATATCCGCATAATTGTGACACGCGCGATAGCTGCGTGGCTCTTCGACTTGTTTTTTTAAATCACTGCTCATCAGCTGCATCAGTGGTCTCCTGTAATTGAAGGAGCACATGGAAAATAACCTATTTAGTATTGTGATTTGTTTTGTGTATGTGTATCCTTTGTTGGAGATCCCAAATAAATAAATAAATATTCTGTGGTTTTAAGCATTGCACAGCTCTACTAATATCTTCCGAAATTTTCACAAAAACAAGTGTCTTGACCAATTTAACTGTCTGTCCTTCATATTAACCGCAGAAACAATTCCGAGCATCGCACATCATATGACCGGTATTGAGATTTACGGTCGACGATTAGTGGGGTCAAGGTCAGAAGCGCGATGCGTTAACCTACTCCATTTTGTGTCAACAATCCGTGATGGACGGAATAAGGGTGGAATTTATTGGGATTGAAAAGTTGTTATGATTTTTACTTTATAGTGTTAAGTGTAAAGGTAAGGTAACAGAGTTGTGTCCGGTTTTTATGATCAACTAGCTTTCGCCCGCAGCTTCGCTTGCGTGAAATTTTGAACCCGTTAAGTGACGATTTTCCATACAAACTTTCACCCCCTATTTAACTCCTTTAGGGGTTGAATTTCGAAAAATCTCTTCTTAGTGGATGCCTGCGTTACAAAAGGAACCTACTGTGAAAATTTCAAGTTTCTAACCCCAGCGGTTTAGGCTGTGCGTTGGTAGATCAGTCAGTCAGTCAGCTTCTCCTTTTATATGTATAGATAACCAGTATGTCAGTATAACAGAAGCATTGTGAGGGATTTATAAGCTGCCTCAATTTTTTTTCGTCTTTCATTTGAATGTAATTTTATGTAAGTATCTTTAATCTTATTATATTTGGGTACTAGACCGTTTTAATTAAAAGAAAATAAAAGATGAAAGATGATGTAGTGACAAAAGTTGAAAGGAGTAATGCTTAGGTGGTTTGGTCATGTTGAAAGAATGAGTGAACGGCGATTAACAAAAGGAATTTATGAGGCGGACGTCAATGGAAACGCCAGTAGAGGACGCCCTAGAAGGACATACATCGATGTTATTAGTGATGTTCTTCAAAAAAGACAGGTGCGTAGTACTATCAACCGGCGTGCATGTATGACAAGATGTATGACCGTGGACGAAGCGAAAGGAGTATATAAGGATCGTAGCATGTGGCGTTCTACAGTTTCTGCCTACCACCATGGGGAAAAAGGCATGTATGTATGGATATAATGTAACGTGTCAAAAAATTTTATAATTGATAATATTCTTCAGCAATAAGAGAATTCCTACGTAAACAAATGATCAAAAAAATTCCAATAATGCACATATGCTGCCTTGTTTACGCAAATATTCTAGAATATTACAACTGTTCGCTACCCGGATTAAACCAGCAACACATCCAACTAAGAACATAAAAACTCCAAGGCTGTACCATCAATACACACGCAATAACGCGAAACTCGCAAACAATAGACATTAATAAGACAACCCGGGCAAACGGGTGCGGACATAACGGCCGGCCGCGTCCTGGGATGCGCTTATTAAAACATTTACACCCGGGCAATATCTGACGATAGCGAGACGTGTACAATATGTGCCGAGCAAACTCTGCCCGCATGTGACGACCTGTGGGAATCGCTGAGAAAACTTCATTAACTCCGCCGGACGCCACCCGCTGGACCCCCTCTCCGAAGCGGGACCACCCCACGGTGACGGACGCGACGAGCGGACTCCCCCGTCCGCTTATTACGTCGCGAACGTGCCGCAGAATCGAAGAAATGTGACGGTAATACGTGAAGCGTTTGAGAAAGAATCGGCCTGCTGATTGGCTGGGCTTTGTGTTCGTTTGACCGTTAATTTGATCTGTATCTGAGGGGCGCCCACTCATTTTTTTAACCGACTTCAAAAAGGAGGAGGTTCTCAATTCGGTTGTATTTTTTTTTTTATTTTTTTTTTTTTTATTTTTTTTTTTTATGTTTGTTACCTCATATCTCCGTCATTTATGAACCGATTTGAAAAATTCTTTCTTTGTTCGAAAGGGTATACTTCCCGATTGGTCCCATATAAATTTTGTTACGATTAGACTATGAACTTCAGAGATATGGAACGGAACTCCTCATCGGATCAAAGCAAAATTCTCAAATTACTAATATTGCTTTGTTTATATTTGTTGTTGGGAACTGACTACTGGAAAAGAGGAGGGGGTGCATGTCCCCCCCCTCCCCCTTTGGAATGTTTTCATTATATCGTGTAAGGTATCATTTGAAAGGGCTTTTTATGCCCGACTACGTCAAAGCCAAAAAGAAGGGTTATGAAGAGGAGGGGGTTAAGTTTATGGCACTAAAACGTATTTAATAAAAAATAAACTTTAAAAAAAGTAAAAACCGACTTCAAAGAAAAACTAAAAGGAGTGAAATAATTACCATAATATAAAATTAACAGTTTCAGAAGTCGGTGCAACTCTACACTGAAACAAATAGAAGCCACCGACTTCTGAAACTGTTAATTTTATATTATGGTAATTATTTCACTCCTTTTAGTTTTTCTTTGAAGTCGGTTTTTACTTTTTTTAAAGTTTATTTTTTTTCTTGGGATTATTATTGATGCGATCGATTCGTTTTGATGGGATGCCGATACGTCGGCTGTTATTTTTGGGTATCGCTCGTAATGTTATTGTCGCGGCTCTTTAGATTTCGTGACTTTAATCAGATGGTGATCCGGATGGATTACTTATAAATAAGATGCATTAGCCTAAAATTACACCAACCATACATACGTACATAGTATACCCGTATTTTTGGTATGAAAGTATTTAATGACCTCCCTGAGTCCAGTCGTCGTAGTAAAGACCTTGCTGGTTTTTAAAAACAAAGTTAAGTCCTTATTTATTGCCATGGCTCCTTACAGCATCGAAGAACTTATTCCAAAATTACAATGAACATCAATACCTAGTAAGTGTTTTTATTTTATCATTGAATAACATTGTACGTATACATCATTCGATTTGTTTATATTTATGTTAAGTTGATATTTGAATTGTTATAAATTTTGTGACATGTAATTATTACTATTACCAATAAATTATTTTATCTTATCTTACATACATAATCAACCCATTAGAAGTAGTCCATGCCCAATATGGGGGTATTGGGCATGGACTTCTTCTCAGTATCAGGCCACGCTGGCTTAGTGCGGGTTGGCGGACAACACACCCATCACCGCGATTGTGCAGGTTTCTTTACGGTGTTTTCCTGTCACCGTTAACGCAACTTGTAATAAATAATCAATTACTGATCTTAAAAAGTCAGAGATGCGGACATGGGTCGAATGCAAACCCTACTGCATTGAAGGCAAGCGTTCAACCTAGGCTGTCACAACTTTTTTTTTAAATCTACCCATAAACTAAATGAAAAGAAAGGGGAATCTTTTAAAAGTATATCGTCAAAGTCAACACGACTTATCACATTATATACATTGTTAACACACAACTGTTCATCAACTCGCCAATGTATACACAACTCCATTAAAAGTCTCAGTACAAAAATGCACTCACGCGCATCAACCGGACACGTTCCGTTTCTCGGAAGACCACACGCACGCGGCTCGTTGACGTACGACCGATATAATTGCCAACTTGCGTTCCGTTCTACGCGAAGAGTGACAAAGTGTGAGCTTTGCCGTAATTACGCATGTTTTAAAAATGGGGTGGGTAGAATTGTAAGTTGTCAATCATTGTGCACGTTGTCGTGTCGTGCTCCTATTACAAGATCGTGTAGGCAGTTTGTGCGGAAATCTGATTCATTGAGATATGTGTTAATTAAGCTGTACGGTACCAAGAAGCCGTTACAGATACCAAGTAATTGGCGACGGATTGCAACAAAGTATTTAGTAGGACTCATAAGGTTTATGAATTTATCTTTAAGCTGTCCTGTGTATTAACCAGAGATCGGAATAGGTAGAGTATATTTACCTAAACTTCAAGGAAGGCAGTAACATAGAGCGGATAATACCTCCTCTAAAATCCCGGAATAATTATAATGACGTTTTAATCCCGGGATTTAAAAATCACGAATTATTTATTCGACTTTATTTATAGTTACAAATTATTTATTTGAAAAATCATATAATGTTTTTTAGGGTTCCGTACTATGTAAAGTGTAAAACAATGTGACGACGTCTGTGGTCTAGTGGTTCGAGTATCGGACTGCTGATCACGAGGTCGTGGGTTCGATTCCCACAGGACACAAATATTTATGTGATGAACATAAGTGTTTGTGTTGGTCTGGGTGTTTCTTATGTATTATAAGTATGTATTTACAAAAAAAAAGTATATAAGTATTGTATCCATTGTCTAGTACCCATAGTACAAGCTCTGCTTAGTTTGGGACTAGATGGTGCTGTGTAGAAAATGTCCCAAAAATATTATATTATTATTATTATATTATAGTAACATTGTTTTATCTAAAAAATATATGTAAAACAGAGCTCTTTAATTTAATAATTTTAGTAAGTACGGCACCCTAAAAAATGCTAGGTATATGATTCTTCCTGATGAAACCTGGACTTTAATGGTCTGAAATCGCCAACCCGCAGTGAGCATGCGTGGCGATCAATGCTCGTTCCTTCTTTGTACGAGAAGAGGCCTTTGCCCAGCAGTGGGACAGTTACAGGCTAATATTTATATGATTCTTCAAATAAATAATTTGTAACTATAAATAAAGTCCAATAAATAATTCGTGATTTTTAAATCCCGGGATTAAAACGTCATTATAATTATTCCGGGATTTTAGAAGAGGTATTATCAACTCTATGTTACTTCCTTCCTCGAAGTTTAGGTAAATATACTCTCCCTATTCCGATCTCTGATTATAACTTTTGTGAGACGCCTTCATATTTATGATAACTTACGGTTTACTCACGTGCATTTTTCGGGATTGCCCGACTAGTTTCGAACCCAAACGGAACCCTTAATCATAAGCTTAACGCGGCAAGGTCGCAAGTCGAACTCAGTTCGAAGTAATCACGCAATCCCGAACAAAGCACGTGAGTAAATTGTACCTAATCAAATAAGTGAAAAAATAATTATCTACGAAACGATCCTTGTAATAAGGTTTAAAATTGTTAAACGAGATCTTAATCGTGCGAAATCTAACTATGGGTACCTCGCCTTCATGTACTAATTTCATCAAATAAGTAGGTACCAAGAAAAGTTTCAGTACAGAACTAGTATTCACAAATTACAATTTCTCCGCTAGTTGCCAAAAGAAAACATCAGAATGATGGCCGATGACTGACAGACAGACAGATATAATTATAATATTTGAAGCCAAAGAAAATATTTTAGTCTCTCCTCTAATCAATCATTGGATGTCATTTTGGATAAGCGTCGTTTCAACAAGTCTTAGAAATATTTTATTTCGAGAGCAGAATAATGTTAGAGTGTCTTCAGATTAACTAAGACCGATTTTAGTAAGGTTTCCTCAAAAATTACGATTTACAAGGAAATCTTGACTGTCATAAAAGATCTTTATGATAAAAAGTCAGCATTTATTTCAAAGCGCTTTTGAATTGTTAAGAAGAAGTTCCAAATTATAAGTAATAATTGTTATGGAAAACAATAATGTACTGGCAATACAGACCACAGAACGGATGGTCGATGGAGGCGAAAGGTTCTGGAGTGGCGATCGCATACCGGAAGGCGCAGCGTGGGTAGTGACAAGTGAAACCACTGGATGCGAGAAGCACAGTACCGGTCGATGTCGCGATGTTTAGGGAGGACCTATGTCCAGCAGTGGACATCTTTCGGATAAATGATGATGATGATGATGATGATTGGCAATAAATTCCATGTTCACCCTTTTTCACCAAATATTTACAAGAAAGCTATGACCACCCTGACTGTGGTGTTAGAGCTGAAGCTAAAATGAACTTCCAAATGCTAATGTTTTTCCTACTTCCGAAGAACCCTAAGTATAATGAATTAGTCAATATAATCCTAAATATACTGCTGGGCATGACAAGACTGACACAGCATATCTATAGAAGTATTTCAGGAAATGCAATGATTTGATTGGGTATGACTACTTTATCTATAAGTTCGCTAAGGAATGGAACTCCCATAGAACCATGATTCATGCAAATAAAATTTCATTTCATTTCATAATTTCATTTCATTTATTTCATTTCATTTATTTCATTTCATTTCATGTATTTTATTTCATTTCCCTGCCAGAGTCTGTTTCCCGATAGCTACAACCTTGGAGTTTTCAAACCTCGTGTGAATAGGTTACTTCTGGGCAAGCGTGCAACATGGTCGACCACATCTTCACTCACCATCAGATGAGATAGTGATCAAATGTGAGCTAAT
Source organism: Amphipyra tragopoginis (assembly GCA_905220435.1). Lineage (NCBI taxonomy): Eukaryota > Metazoa > Arthropoda > Insecta > Lepidoptera > Noctuidae > Amphipyra > Amphipyra tragopoginis. The sequence continues at coordinate 1,999,472 of HG992004.1, read as the reverse complement.
TATTAACAATAAAAAAAACTTACCCTGATGATAAAATTCTCACTTTTGTTTTCAATTTATTACAGTACGCTCTGAACTTGACATTAAATAATAATCACTAAGGACCACCACAAAAATTGGTCCTATTGTCCGAACATTTTTTATATACTTTTAAACACTTAAGCAACATATCTCAGACATCGCTAAAAATAAAAGCACGAACTAAGAGCCGGGTCAGATTAACCCTTCAACGTCAAATGTCTTTTCACAACGCGACAGTTGGAGCCACCGTCTCACTGTCAATCACACGTCAGCGGACGGATTTTTGTCCGTCCGTCCGTCAGTCCGTCCGTCCGTTGAAACGCGTAACTCGACTCTGGGAATCCGCTTAATCTTTATTGACGTTACGTCTTTTCTTTTTGCGGATATTTGTGCTGAATTCAACTCTATTTTTTGGGTAGTAAAGGTGCAAAGAAATGCAGTTTATAATTTTGTAAATATATTTCGAACAGTGTTCATTAGTAGCTCGTTTTGCTTTTAAGTAGACAACGTCTGTTATTTTTTTATTGATTGATTTTTTTACTGCCTTTGTTTATGGGTTAAAGAATATCTATGGTAGTGTAACTCAGTGTATGTTTGTTTACAACGTGTGTTTTCTTTGTCATATGAACAACAGAAAGTAAAATTATCGTATTATTGTTAAGGTTTAGAGTGAATATAAGTACATGGTTAGTTGGAAAGGGGGTACTAATGTTAAACAAGTGTTAAAATTTCAAAACTCGATAATTTTTATTTCCATGTAAAAAAATATATTTTAGTTTTCTCAAAAATTCTTCGTCCCTACTGTAGTTACGAATTCAGAACACGGAGCTTCTAATTCGTGACCCCAAATACTACCTAAAATGCATACACAGCTGATAATAGCTGAGGATAGATTGATTTTAGCATATTTTTTTGGAATTTTTGAACAGCTATTTCTCTTAAATTATGGAGTTTTGGGAAAAGTGGTAGAACAAAAGTTACTCATAATTATGGGTACTTTATTACCCTTGTATAGTACCCCCTTTCTGACTAACCTTGTATACGGTATTTATTTGCCAAACAGGTTAATACCATCTAACCATTGTATGACAGCCGGTTCGCGACTGCTTCAGATACAATTGCGACCTTTAAAGGCGAGTGGTTGATATAATAAAGGTGTACATTGTACATCTCACGCAGCCACCCTGGTTCAAGATGTTATATGTGGAAAGGATTGCCCTTTTCTAAATGCCTGATGGACTACAATCAAGCCTTCTAGGTCACCAGCACAAAGACCAGATTGGTCCTTGAGTACAGATCTTGACAAAAATGTAAGACTACAGTTTCTGAGGGCTTCTCTGAAAGCTAAAAAGTTCTGGCTCCGCAGGCAAAGACAGGCAAGAATTCGAGTTTATACAGAGGTCATAATATTAAATGATATAAAAGCATTTATCGAGATGTCAATCCAAATTCTAAGCAAAGGATCTGTCAGTCCAAAGAACAGCAAAGTACTAACGAGATCTAGGATATCATTCTAATTCGAGTCCAAACGTCGGGCTACAATCAACTAGATTAAGACAAAGACTAGAAATGTCTTCCTATTTTAGATCTCTGACATTTTAGACAAGTTCTTGACCAAAGGCGTTTGTGAAGTTGGATGTTTTATTCTGAACTAAAACTGATTGGTACACGTCGCTTCTAGCTGTTTTTGTTATCAGTTGGTGGCTTTAATGTGATTTTATCTGATTGACTTGATATCCAAATTCCATAATGAAGTCACGACTGCCCGAGCCTTGGAACCGCACCCGATTTTTTGGATGTATCGTGCCGTAAGAGACAAATAAGTTATTGTATTTGATGCATGGGCAACCATATACAAAAACTACTTATGAAAATGAAGAGACAAACCTAGATGGAGATCTTTAAGACCTACTACATACGTGAGACTCTGCAGCAATCTACCTTCCAAGAATATTATCTGTGGTCTTAATGCGTACAGAAAGACCAAATAATCCAATTGCCTCCCAGCATTAAGTAGTAATAGAACTTCTCTGGGGTGAATACTACCACCAGTTATTTCTGCCGGCAAGCAGTTTCGCTGCATTCCGGTTTGAAGAGTATGGGTGCCGATGAGAATGATTTTCAACGTTGTCCCTAGTGTTGGTAACGTATCGGCAATCCTCTTGACGTTTTAGGTGTATATAGGCTGCTGTAGAAGGTAACCACTCACCATCAGTCGGATAGGCCGTCAGAATATTTCCCAACGTATTACGTAAAAAAAAATCCTCACAACAATCGATCCCAGCTCCGTTTTTACCAAAACAAATCCAATCACAACACCACACATTTACTTACCACCTTTTCCAACAAACTCCACTATCCATTTCTAAAAACCGAAATCTCCAAACATGCGCACCTGACGGGCATTTCACTAGAAAGCAAACACGCAAGCAACAAGACAAACAGACAAACACACGGACACACACAGTGGTCGTGCGCGCGCAGCCTTACGTTTCAACGGCTCATTGTCGAGCAAACACTGGTTTTTTGCTCTGCTTTACGTGACAGAGATGTGTGGATATGCCTTCACAATAGTTATTGTATTATTTTTGATCTACTTATTACAGCTTGGAGTTTGTGAAGAAGAACTTTTGGAACTATCAATACTGCAAGTTTTAGTTTGTGAAGGGCAAGATCTTTGCTAAGAATTTTATGCTAAACGCAAAACGTTTGAGAAGAATACATGCATGTGAATACACACAGTATCCAATTGCATAATAATGCATATTGGAGCCAATTATACTGCGATCTACTCCTTAGCATCTTGCATCAATGATTTTGCACAGCAATATGCAGAGCGATAGCCAATTTGCTCGGATGTGAAGCATATTATCCATTTTTTTTACATTTTCTTTATTTTTGGTTATTATGTGTCACGTCAAGATGCAAATTTCGTTTTTTTTTTTTTTTTATTTTGTTTGTCGACTTCGTATTTTTTTCTGGAATCAAAGACATACTTAGAAGTAGATAAGAAAAACAAGCCATACGATTATACAAGTACATAAAATATTTCTTTTTAATTAAGTTCACTTTCATAAGCAACATCTATTTCAAAAATAACAAGAACAAAATCAATCTCCCCGGTCCACACTATTCCATCAACGATCCACTTTTTGCTCCTCATCCACATCAACCATATTGATTGATTGATGTTTATTCAACGGGCATTAGTTGCCGTACCTGCTTTATTGATATTAAGACGTATCCCGTCGCAATTATAATATTATTCATCACTATAGCACCTGTGCGGGCACTCAGTCAATCATTCGATTGATAAATCATTGTGGTTGGTTTCGGATTTTTTCGTAATTAATTCCGATTGATGGACGCATTTTAGGGTTGTGTTATGATTTAATAGAATATGGTCGGCTATCTTGAGAGGAAATTATAGGGAATGTTTGATAGGTGTCGGAAGTAGAGATTTTGAATAAATTGAGATGAAGATGGTTTTAAGAAAATAGGGAATTGGAAAGTGCTGTCATTGTAAATGTGTCTTCAAATGAGCCATTGGCAGTTCACTGCTGGGAATGACGCTCATTGAATAGTGCGATTCCGATCAAGAAATATATGATTTAGAACAAATAATTACTTGTTAATTTTATTTGTTTATTACTAATATTTACAAAAACCTTCCTCTCTCCAAACATAATTGCCGTGCTCGACAGAATGATGATACTTATTATTTTCTTTGAAAACATCCTGTGAATCATTGTGGAAGTGCAAATCAATGTATTATGTTGTATTGTATCTAGATCTTTAAGAAGTCATACCAAAACTTCATTTCAATTTTATTTTTATGGATTGATACAAGACAAAGATACCTAATAGTATATTTTAGGCTTTTATCATACTATTCTTAATAATTATACCTAATACAGAAACACAATAACACTCAACGCAAATCCAGACTTCAAATCCCATACATTCAAACGAGCTCTCAATCACTCCCTCCAATAATTCCAGCAGAAGCCTGAATACCGAATCTGGCCTTAACGACTAAGCCGAGATAAGGCCAAGACACACGGCAGACATAGGTGAGCCGGGCCCAAGGTGCCTTGGGAGCAATAACGATGAACCGACTCTAAAGAAGTGCAGTCATTTGCATATCGTGCCCGCTTTATGTTGCAGTATAAATGTTCTAAAGTCCTATAAAGTTGGGAGTTTTGAAACGGTTGCAGTTTTTTGTCTGAGGGAGTTGAATTTTGAGTTGGAAGCTTATTATTCTATTAGTAATCTAGGCTGTCGGGCATGTAATGCATGGTTTGATAATAATCAATTGTAATTAAAAGATGATAATATGGAAGAAATTGTGTGGTAACCGGTTATCACGGTAGGGCATGTGATACGGAGGAATGAGGAACATGTCGTGAGGAAAGTTTTAAGTATAAATGTGGATGGTTATAAGAGTAGAGAAAGGAAGGATAATGTAAAAGATGATATGACTACAAAGAGAGTGATTATTGAGATGACGCCTAAAAGAGATGTATGAAAGAAAAATACATGCTGCGCCGACCAATAAGTTGGTATAAGGGCAGAAGGATGGTGATGATGGCTAAGAACGACGTCACCACTGAGATGACGGCTGATGGAGATGAATGGAAAAACAAAACATACTACGCTCACCACAGATAAATTGGGATGAGAGCAAGAGGATGACGATGATGACTTCTTAACAATAGTTCTTAGAGGGATCTTGAAGTTTGAAATTGCTCCAAGTGTATGGAAATTCGCCCCTCTTACATGGAATCCGATACCGGCGATATGTGTGTCTACAACTGTACAATTATTAATTTGCTCATTTCAAGAAGAACTTAGGCGTGATGCCGTATTTTGCAATGCTCTAAAATTGTCCTCAGCCGCAGTTACTTATTGTAATCCGAACAATTAGTTTATTGATTGATTTGATTTAACACTAGTTACTACTCTCATATTTGATTGCACTTAATGAATGATGGATTTAAAAGCGAAACTACATTTCGAAGTGTTTATGTCAGTCTGTTTATCTGGACATCAATCAGAAATCATTTTCTTAAGAATTCCAAAATTTCCTTATGATTGAACTCTGAAGTTATAAATATAATTTTTTTTATTCTTGAAGATTATTCCGTTTTAGCGGGCGATTGCATTTTAATACATAACATCACGCCTGTATTCCCCTAAAGGCTTGGCAGAGGTGGTACACCCTCATTTCCCCGTTATGTTGAAGTCCCATGTAATAGTGGGCGAGCCTATTGCTGTCAATCGGGCAGAAATCCAGGCTGCTACTGAGAAAATCTAGAAGAAAAAATGTAATAACACTTCACCCGACCTCACCGCTCAGCAGTTACATTGCCGACCACTAGACCAACGAGACATTATAAATAGCATCAAATTTTAATCTGTCGAACTTGCGAAATTATCCCACGATATTTCTGCCAATCTTGTCAACCAGTTCTCACAAAAAAACCTTTCCGTGACACGAAACTGTCAAAGCACGTACAAGACAAAACCTACGCACATCCCTTAAATCAATCATACTAAAAATACCATTTAAACAAACATTTTCAAAATACCCTTCGAGCATGTCCTTTGTACATTTGACGTCCTTATCGACCGGTCGACGCGACGCAAAAAGAAGTCGGTGACGGGAACGAGAAGCGACGTCTGACGAGATGAACGGAACTTGAAGACAACGTGGAACTGATTGGCGAGGGCGGAACATGATTTGATGTACATTGCACTGTTTTTGTTGGGAACCTTTTTTAATTTCTTGTGGAGCCATGGTTTGTTTTGAGCGGATGGTTGCTTTTTGTTGGGAATTTGTTTTGACATCTGCATGTGTCGTTTAGTAAAGGTAGTTAATTTTTACAGCATACAGCATAGTCTTCCATTTAGTATACATATCATCCCTATTAAAATGTAAATTACAATTAGTACCTATTTATTTAATTTTAAGCACTACATTGTAAAAATACCCGATTGTAAGTTTCTGAAATTATTTTAATAGAGTATTCATGGAGTTTCTATTCGGCTCTTCTCTATAGGACCTACTTTTTGGAAATGTGCAACTAAAGTGTCGAGACGTTTCCTAAGTGCATGTACTGTGCCTATTCGAAATAAAAAAACTTTTAATTTGAGACAATCAAATAACTACTCCTACCACAGACACACAGATTTTGTAAGCTAACTGGTTTACCTCAAAACCATATAACAGTAGACTAAACACGGCTCACAAGTCTTTTTTATAATACAGTTTGTCGTTAGAGATGGTTTTAACAAATGTCAAAATTTTTTAGTACCCCCATTAACTTGCGGCTAAGTTGCGTAAAACTTCCTAAGCCCATCCTAAAAATAAAACGCCACAATTTCATCACGCTTGGTTAATAGTGATAATACATAAAAAAGAAGAATCATAGTTATAGTTGATACACTTTATCGCTTTCAATAATTTTATTGATACCTATAATTAACGCTCTACTAGGTTTTCAAATAAAGCGTAACATTTACAAAAAAACTAAAAATAAAAACAAAACTATTGCAACACCGGTAATAACAGAAAAAAAAACGAATCAGATGGCAACTCAAAAAATTACCAGCTTCCTGTTTTGAATTTGGAACGACAGTAATTGATTGAGTGACGCAATCAATTAAATTGGTTTACCGCTTGATTGATGCGCAAGCGACGGGTTGACTCGTTGAATGATTTTTGTGTTGAGTGCTGTTTTTTTGTTTCAGTTTTGTGGGAAAAATTTATTGTTACGCTATTATTTTAGGTTTGTAGTGCTTGGTTTGATATTGTTTATCGCAATCCCTACATGCTTTGTTGTATATGCTAAATGTATTGTAAATAATAACACAATATGTATTGTATACAATATGTATACAATAAATAATTATATACAATATGTATTGTAAATGTTAAAGTAACTCCGTCTGTCTGTGACGCTTTCACGCCTAAACCGCTGAACCGATTTTGATGAAACTTGGTACAGAGATAGCCTGGAACCCGGAGAAGGACATAGGCTACTTTTATCCCGAAAAACGCGGAATACGCGATTTATGAACGACATAAGACGCGGGTGAATTCGCTGGCGACCTCTAGTCATTTATAATTTAACTATCGTTAATATATCGCAATTCTTTTGTTTTATATAAATTCAGTCTTCTACGTCAGTAGGTACTGCAATGTCCCACAAATTAAGAAGCGTGAAAATACGACAAAAATGCGCTACATAGTCGCCGCCAAACAGAATACTCTATCATTCGGCTCTCGATAAAGATCGGCTTTGTTCGTAACGTGCATTTTATAATTTGCACTGAAGCGTGTGCGCAGGGTTCAGGGTTGCCATTTAAATAATATCTTTTTTACAAATTGTTTGAATTTTAATATGCAATTTTTTAATTTCAGTTTATTGATTGAATGATGTAATTTTATTAGTGTAGTAAATCATAATTAATATGAGTACTATAGCAGAACTTCGTATAACTTTAAATTATGTCATATTAGGTAAATTAATTTGATTTTGAGCAAAATCTAGACAGTTAGAACTAGTTATAAACTAAAGACTGATTTTTCAATCGTCAGATATCTTTTGCTGACGAATAAATTTGACATTTTCACAGACTTCCTATAACTGTCAAAACGTCTTTATACCTCAGTAAAAGTTATCTGACGATTGAAAAATAGGCCCTAATATAACTTTAACTCAATTACTTTATTCACCTGACAGAAAAAACAGTGTTGCTGGGTAGTTTGTTGCACCATTTCTTCTTCACAGCATAAACACTAGGAAGCGGTGAAGGGTTTTTGAGGCCTGTCTTTTGTTACATTGACGTTCAAAAAGAACTAAGTAAATGATAGCCTTTTTTGATTCTATAAATGAGTTTTGAAGTTGAAGTTGTTGAAGGTTATGACTCCTCTTGCAAGACTATTATAATTTATTATGTTTTTTATTTATTATGTTTCTTGTTTATTTTGTGTACAATAAAGAGTATTGTATTGTATTGTATAGTTATAATTTACAATAGATAGTATATTTTTGGCTAAATACAAAATCCAACCACGGAAACACTATCTTCAACTTAAAGTAATCCCCTTTAATATTCCAATATCCAATGACAGGTAACCTACGAGCCCTAGCCATTGAACCGGCCATCAATCAGCGCACTGCTCGGGGCAGGATTCAAGTCCGAGTTGTGCAGATCTCCGAGATAACGCGCCCCGTGTATGATGCGATTTAAACGGAGATGCGATTATGCGGCGCAGTCGGGTCAAGTGACGATAGACAGGGTTGAAGGTTTGTGAGAATTGTGAAGTAATTTTAATCGATTTCTTATGAATAATTTGAGAGGAAATGAAGGAGTTAGATCGTTGTTCGTTATGTCAATGTATGCTTGGTTGTAGCTTCAATAAGTTCAAGATTAGAAGTTGGAGAGCCACGGTTTAAAAAACGATAGAAAAGATCTCGAAGGATTTTATTTCATATATCCAAAATAAGAAATCGTGAATATGGCATGTAAGTATTACAAAGGATGTTAAAAATTAACTCTTGAGAATATTGTGGGGTTATCCGGTAAAAAATTTACTTGATTTGTATGGAAGGTAATAAAAAAGGCATGTATTTAACGCGGCGACAAACTAATCTGATTTAGGGTTTTAAAAATAATTAAAATGGGTAGCAAAAATAATAGGTTGGCAGCTACAGTGAAGTAGCATTTTAAGCAGGCAGGGGGTTTTAAAAATAATTAAAATGGGTAGCAAAAATAATAGGTTGGCAGCTACAGTGAAGTAGCATTTTAAGCAGGCAGGGGGTTTTAAAAATAATTAAAATGGGTAGCAAAAATAATAGGTTGGCAGCTACAGTGAAGTAGCATTTTAAGCAGGCAGGGGGTTTTAAAAATAATTAAAATGGGTAGCAAAAATAATAGGTTGGCAGCTACAGTGAAGTAGCATTTTAAGCAGGCAGGGGGTTTTAAAAATAATTAAAATGGGTAGCAAAAATAATAGGTTGGCAGCTACAGTGAAGGAGCTTAAGTCGACGTGGGGCTCCTATTTCTGTCTGCAGGGTTTAAAGTAACCTAACACGAAGGGGATGACGGGGGCTTCGTTCGCTCGTCATCCCCTTCGAACCTAACCTATCCATGTCGGGATTCCCCTTAACCACCCTGCTAACATTATTAGTCGCCAAGTCATTATATTAGTCGCCAAGTCATTATTTATAGCTCCTCGCCTCATTTTATTAGTTGCAAACACTTAGTCGCCTTTTAAGTTATTAGTCACCTGGAAAATAATAAGCCATAAAAAAATTACGTGAATTTCGAAAAGATGCTCCACGAAAGTTGCTCAATTTCCGTAACCCCACAAAATTCTTTAAACTAAGTATATTTTTTAACACCCTGTATTTGTACATCTATATACTCATCTAGTCTGGGATTAGCTTATTACAATTTCTTTTTGTATATTGTGCCAATTTTGTCTTTACCAACTTCGTAATGAAACTGTTTTGTTTATAAAAATTGCCTATAACGAAAAAAGTAATGCGATCACGTGATTTTCTCCTCTAAATTCATACTGTATAAAGCAGATATATCTATACTGGACTATACTGGTTAGTCGCTTTATATCCGAAAACCATGTACACACGGCTACACTTCAAGCTATGCAAAACCAGTCTAAGCTGACCGTTACTTGTGCGAAAATATTATAAAAAGCGACGCCAAGATAAACTGGTTGTACCTACTTTACTCATCATTCTGTACAACATTTACTATGGGACAAACTCTAAATTTGTAAAAAAAACTGCTGTTAGAGTATGTGCTGAAAGAGAACTGTCATAGATTTGAGGGCGCTGCAGTGTTTATTTACTGTTTATGTATTGTTCAATACAAGAACGGTAATAGTTAATACTGCTGTAGTAAACTAGTTATTATACTACACGGTTTGACACGTTATCGTGTTTGTAGTAAACATATGTTACTCAGTAAATGCAATCTTAATGTTAGTTCCTTTTTACGCCACGACGGTTCTCTTTTCATTATTTTGTATGCAACAGCGGATTTTTTTCACGAATTTAATTATTCCCATACTAACAGTCGTAGAGTGGTTTTCTGATGTAAAGTGACTAACCAGACATATCAGTGATCACACCATAAGCAATGATATGTGCCTAAAGCTAAGATAACTGGATCTTCTGAAGGTGTCCGCTAGCATCGAGGCGGTACTGACATTTATCTCCTCAGAGTGACGGATGGGAGGCTGAGGAACTGAGTTGATAACGTGCAGGGTGAGACTATCAAATCAGACATATCTACGGACACGTATGTGAGAAATAGTAGTCAAAGAATCATTTGGAATATTTAGAAAGAAAAATAAACTTTAAAAAAAAGTAAAAACCGACTTCAAAGAAATACTAAAAGGAGTAAAATAATTACCATAATATAAAATTAACAGTTTCAGAAGTCGGTGGCTTCTATTTGCTTCAGTGTAGATTTGCACCGACTTCTGAAACTGTTAATTTTATATTATGGTAATTATTTTACTCCTTTTAGTATTTCTTTGAAGTCGGTTTTTACTTTTTTTTAAAGTTTATTTTTTATTAAATACGTTTTAGTGTCATAATTTTAACCCCCTCCTTCATAACCCTTCTTTTTGGCTTTGACGTAGTCGGGCATAAAAAGTCATTTCAAATGATACCTTACACGATACAATGAAAACATTCCAAAGGGGGGGAGGGGGGCACGCACCCCCTCCTCTTTTCCAGTAGTCAGTTCCCAACAACAAATATAAACAAAGCAATATTAGTAATTTGAGAATTTTGCTTTGATCCGATGAGGAGTTCCGTTCCATATCTCTGAAGTTCATGGTCTGATCATAACAAAATTTAAATGGGACCAATCGGGAAGTGTACCCTTTCGAACAAAAAAAGAATTTTTCAAATCGGTTCATAAATGACGGAGATATGAGGTAACACACATAAAAAATAAAAAAAAAAAAAATACAACCGAATTGAGAACCTCCTCCTTTTTGAAGTCGGTTAAAAATACATATACACGAGAAAATGTAGTCTAAGAAAATGTAGTAGTAAACGGTTTTTTTTGCGGCTATTTTGCAAGATTCTACAAAATTAAAAAGAAAACAGTTTTTGATTTTTTTTTCCTGTTTTTCCTATTGTCTCTTTGTACTGTGTCCAAATGAAACAAAAAACCAAACGTTCTATGCGTGTCTCAGATTTTGAAAAATGGGTGTCCAGCTCAGAATAATGCCAGATTTTCATACCTGATGCTGGTATTCTGCTGGATCCCTGTTAAGACAAACGGATGTCGAACAAACTAAACGTTAGTGGAAATAGTTTTGTGGACTGTGTGATTCAATAAAGAATTGATAAATATATTTAGGAAATTACTTATCAAGGTAAAACCTTCAGTTTGATATAGGACCTACCCAGTTAGTAGAGCTCATTGAAAGACTTCGTCCGGAGAAGGACCAACATACCTATTTCTACCACCAAGCAGCGTTACTGTGTTCAGGTTTAAAGGGTATGGGTGCCGACAAAATTACAGGCACATGAGACTTTCCAACCAACTTTATCTCTAAGTTTGGCAACGCATCAGAAATCCTCTTAAGAGTTGTAGGTGCCATCCTATTACATAGCAAAAAAGGTATACGTTGTCAAGGCTTCAACATTACCTTACTCGCTATCTTTCTTTTTCTCATATTAATGCTTACCTGAAACAAGAAAATTAATTATTAGATTTATTATACAACATAGCTGTTGCCCGCGGTTTCACTTGCATCTTAGGGTAACTACTACTACTATAAAAAGTATCCTATGTCCAAATCCAGCTCATAGTTTACCTGTGTGCCAAATTTCATCCAAATCCGTTCAGCCGTTACGGCGTGATTGATTATCAAAGATTCAAACTCACAAACTTCATTCATAATCATTGATAATATTAGTTAGATTAGATTCAGCAATAATATTTCAACGCTTATCTGGACTAGCTACGGATTCCATGGATTTACTATGGTTTTGAGATGGGTCAAGGCTTCGATACCAAGCTTAAATTAAATCCTATCCCAGTTGGGTGACGACAAAACAGAGGAGCAAAGTCCTCTCCTCTTCTTGGCTCAACCTCGACCAATCTCGAAGAAAAAAGAAAATGTATTCAGCCACGGACAAAATAACAGCATAAACAATAATAACATAAAAAGAATAAAACATACACATTTTATGCTGTCGAGCATGCCCATGCCGAAAGGGTCACCAACTCAGCATATGCTAGGCGTCAAACACCCAGCGCTGATTTTCAGTTGATACCCTTGCACTGACATTACCGGAATTCAGGCTACGGTAGTGACATAAATCCCTACTATCTCTACTAATATTATAAATGAATGCGAAAGTAACTCTGTCTGTCTCTCTGTTACGCTTTCAAGCCTAAACCACTACACCGATATTGATGAAACTTGGTACACAGACATAGTCTGGAACCCGAAGGAAGTTTTTATCCCGAAAAATACAGAATACGCGATAAACGAAACCCACATGGGCGAAGCCGCAAGCGACCTCTAGTATCAAAATAAAACTAACCTACTAAAACATCTAATCCAAACACAAGACAACTGCTTCAAATATAGCATAAACACAGAACTGCAATAATAATTGCAAACGCTCGCACTGCGCATGCGTCGACGCCCTTAATCAGAATCCAGCGCGCGCGCACATCGCGTCAGATTACAGTGTAGATCCGTGACGTTTGAGGGAGAGGATACTGAGGTGGTAGATTAGCGGTTTTTAAAAGAATCTTTACATAGTATAAAACAAAGTCGCTTCCCGTAGTCTGTACGCTTAGATATTTTAAAAATTACCCAACGGATTTTGATGCGGTTTTCATCAATAGACAAAATGATTCAAGGTTTATAATTATGTATAACACATTGAACCCGTGCGAAGCCGGGGCGGGTCGCTAGTTATAAGTTTATAAAATATGTACCTAATATTGTTAGTCAGTACGTAAATCTATCTGCCTAGCCTTTTCCCAAACTATGTTGGGATTCAGCTTCCAGTCTAATCAGATGCGGCTGAATACCAGTATTTTACACGGAGCGACTGCCATCAGACTGCCACAACCCATTTACTGGGCAATGCCGAAATCCTAAGCTTAGACCGGTTGTCAGACGTTCGGACTTCTGACTACCCGTAACGACTGTCATAGGTATTCGTATGACACCCGGGACGGCTTAACGTCCTCTCCGAGGCATGGAAGGGTGGAAGGAATGGTCACCCATCGACAGACTGATAGTAGCAAGTGCAGCTTAACCTTGAAAATCGTATGATCTGCGCGGTTGATAATTTGCTATGAGCTCCTCAAAATCTATGTAATGAGTATTCTCACGCAACTTGATTATTCTTCTTACTTAATACTCGCTACCCAGTGACCAGAATGGGTAAGGTCAGGAATGAGTAAATTAGAGGAAGTTTGAAAGTAGCGCCTGTGATAGAAAAGTTGAAAGGGAACCGTTTATCTTGGTATGGGCATGTGAAGAGGAGAGATGAAACGCATGTGACGAAAAGAGTTATGAATACCTATAAATGTGGATGGATGGAGAGGAAGAGGGAGGCCAAAGAAAAGATGGATGTATGGTGTGAAGAATGATATGAAAGAGAAGGGTGTCAGTGATATTATGACGAGTGACAGGACGGAATGGAAGAAGAAAACGTGTTGCGCCGACCCCAAGTAACATGGGATAAGGGCAGGAAGCAGAAGACTAATAATCGCTACCCGCTCCGCCTATCACCTTACAACCTCCTAGCTAGGTGCAACGCCCCACCTGCGCAACAAATCAGGAAGTGTTCCCCTGTCACAACAGTTACGGACAGACCCATCACTTTATATAAGTAACGCGTTTAGAAAGCTGTGTTTGTTGCATACGACGATGAGAAAACACTGAGTGGCACCGGTTTTAAAGAAGACTATCGGAAGGAGTCTTCCAGGTGAAGAAATAAATTGGAACATAAAAAATAACGTGCAGATTACTTGGTCAATATGAAGTTTTATGTATCTATTTGCGCGTCGTGAATGATAGTTCTCTGTTGGAATATCGAAATATTATTAGCCGATTCTTATCTGGCCGACAACTTTTCGCCACTTTTCATTTCGCCGAATAATTAAAACGCCGAATGATTAAAGTCCCTAATTATGTTTTGTAGTTTTTTGTTACGCCGATTAGTCTGCTGGCCACTGTTTCATTAGTCAACTGTATTATTGGCCACTTTACACTCGTTAGATGGCTCATTTTCCTACCATGCAAGCAAGAAAGCAAGCAAGCATGCATGTGTTTCTGGGTTTGCTCCGCAAGAGAGGACTCGCTTTGTCGCCCCTTCGCTTCGCTCGCACACTCGACCAGTGCTACGCTCGGGAGGTCGCCGACTCGCTCCGCTCGCCACCTCCCCCCACTCGCTGCGCTTCGGCCTCGTGCACTCGTTCCCCTCAGGACCTCCTTCGCGAGCTTCTGGCTCCACGCTTTTAAATAACACTCTAGGGGTAGGACAAAGTCTGACTGCGTGTAGTCGGGGTACGCTAAGTCCGATTAACGTTACATTCCGTTGTGTAAAAATAATGTTGTGCGAATACTTATTCAAATAATGATGGTGGCTAATAAACATTCGGCGAAATCAAATTAGGGTAAAAATTGCTTCGGCAAAGATTACGTCGGCGAATCGTTGTCGGCATAATGAAATTCGATATAAAATACTTCGGCAAAAACGGGCACCGGAGTCCATTCATATGCCCAGTTTTGGTATAAAAATTGGTAGCATTGGACAGCAAAACGATTCTATTTTGGCCACAGGAACCGGGCATATGAAACTAAAATTACCGAAACTAATGTCGAGGGACGCTTGCCTTGTTTCAGTTTTGAAGAGAGTCTAACAAGAAGATGAGAGTCTGTACCCAGAAGTGGGTGAAAATGAGTTAAAAAAGAAAGTGTACAAAGCGCCGAAATAAATAAGACTCTTAACAAAACAAAGAACAAACTTCCTCATCGCATGCTGGGAATAGACGCGTGTTGTAAGATTCAATAAAACCCAGCACGCTTGATGGTAGGATCTATACGATCCGCCTGGCTAGCTACCACCCTTCACATTAAAGTCCGGCACCAAATAGTTCACTGTGTTCCGTCGTGTGTATGTGAGAGCCAGAGGGGTATATGGGAATACCTCTATGTCTCTGTTACTTGGATTCGTATGCTCCATCTTAGACCCTGTCTGCACTTACCATCAATTGCGATAAGGGAAAACGCAAAGAAGACAAAAAAAGAATTCCGTTTTAAAAACTCAATGTTTTCTGCTCAAAATCGTAATAATCATAACTCGTCTATAACATTACATTCGATAGCATCACATCAAACCAAACTGACAATATCAGTAAATAATGTTTTAAAATAAAATCTATTCTAAGTCTGAGTGCACATCGTTCGCGTTCGATCAGCCGTCGACGTCAGTCCAAACGACGACTGACAGCTGATGTGATGTGAATTCGCTTTGTTTTCCAATTTCATATGTATTTCGTTTGATATTTTATACAATTTCGTTGGGTTTTCTGCTGATATAATTTGGGTACTTATAGAGAAAGTTATAACAAGAACGAAACGTAGTAAAACCTATTGTATAATTATATGCTTCACCAGGTTTTTCTTTCCCACGATGGCCTAAGACTACGTCATAAAAGTCACTATCAGTGCTGCCATTGATTGTTCACTGTTGTGTACACTTTACAGGGACGCATGGCCGCGACACTGTTTGGTGCGTGACTAAGTGAATGCCGGACTATTAGCTTGTTTTAATATTGTTAATATTAACCGCGGACAACGCATCTGTAGTTTATCGTTGCCGCCGAATTGCCGCTGAACTTATGCCTGACCGAAGCTCGCTATAACACAACGTAATTTCGGCATAATGTGTCGTCAGTAATTCAAATAGCATTGCGGGCGTAATCATGCCGAACTTCGGTCGCGTATCTTTGGCATAGTGTGTTTAGACACTATAAGTAATATCATTGGTTAAAACATGAGTTATTATGGTGAAGCTAATTTTTAACCGACTTCAAAAAGGAGGAGGTTCTCAATTCGTCTGAATGTTCTTTTTTTTTTTTTTTTTTTGTGTGTTTGTTACGCGATATCTCCGCCATTTATGAATGGATTTTGATGATTATTTTTTTGTTTGGTAGGCCATACTTCAGAGGTGGTCCCATATAAATTTTATTGAAATTGATTCAGCACTTTTTGAAAAAATCAACATAAACAAAAAAAAATACACAAATCGTATGTAGATGACGTTCTAGTTGTAGTGCTGGTCCGAGAATTTGTACACTATTGTAATTGTGATTTGTGGCACTAAAAAGTATGAAATAAAAAAACTTTAAAAAAGTAAAAACCGACTTCAAAAAAAACTAAACGGAGTAAAATAATTATCATTTAATAAAACTACCAGTTTCAGAAGTCGGTGTTCTACGCTGAAACAAATTGAATGCACCGACTTCTGAAACTGGTAGTTTTATTAAATGATAATTATTTTACTCCGTTTAGTTTTTTTTGAAGTCGGTTTTTACTTTTTTAAAGTTTTGTGTCATCTCTATTGTAATTTCCTTCTAGCTTTGATTCAATGAATCGGTCTTGTGCATTTAGCAAGGGCACTGCAAGCGCCTTCATAATAAGGCGTTCCCTGTGATGCAATTGCGATCTAATTTACATTACATATCATAATCATCCCATTACTGTCCCACTGTTGGGCATGAGCCTCTTCTCAGAACAAGAAGGGTGTACTGTGTGTGTTCTGGCCAGCATGCTATTAAGAGCTCTGTCAAATGTGCACATTGCCTTACAATATTTTCCTTTACCGTAACGCAATTGGAGTTACAGACAGCCCACTGCGCAGAGCATGCATGAAGGAGGACGAGACGGCAGCCCACGTGCTACTAAACTACCCTGAGGTCGCCACATACAGGGCCAAGTACTTCGGAAACCCAGGTACTTTCTGAGAGATCACCAGCAACATCAAGGGTGTGTTGGCCTTTTTCGAGGAGTTAGGGTGGATCGAGTAACTATACTTACCATCCATCACGCAAAATACGCGCTTAGATGTGGAGTTGCGGACACCAGCACGTTATATCTTATACCTTAACGCAAGTCTACACTCAGTCTTTCCCTCGGTAGCATCAATTACATGCTCAAACATAAAATATCACCTTTTTATCACACAAACGACATTCAAGAAGTTCAAAGTCCTTTTTACGATTGTAAAAATGCACTCAATCAGTACTCAACCAATCAATTGATTCTCCATCCATCAAAATTTACGTTGACAATTACTAAACATCCTACCTACAGATATTATTATATAAACAGTCGTCTGGCAATGACCTGCCGATTGATTCATTCAATCAGCCTGATTGATTGACATGTGACAGTACTGTGCTCATTGATCAATCAATTGTTGCTAGTTAGTGCGGGAGCTAGGGAGGGATAATTATACGTTATGTGGATAGATATTTTGATCGATGTTATTTTTTATAGGTAAATAAGTTTTACGAAAAATGGCGATGTTGAAGTTTAATTAAGTCTTATGTTCGCCACAACAATTGCGGAGCGCGAGCGATTTGTGTCGATGCCCGACGTTCGGTGTGGCTAACGCTTATTGTAAATGTTATAATAGTTCGCGAAAAATAACAGGAAACAATATAACTTAAAGGATATACAATCAACATCAAATATCGCTGATTTGACTTAGAATGTTGGTTGAGTTCTTAACAAATATAAGGTCTTATTTTAATAATCCATGATATTTTGCATAGTGCCTTAGTAGGTGCTAAAGATGATGAACTACCACAAAAAAATGAATCTGATGACGTAAAATATTTTCTGTCAAAAAATAATTTATGAAGCAATCAGTTAATGGTCAATTTATTACTCGTTTTTTAGGTGTAATAACATCCGTGCATGTTACCTATCAATGAGCATGGACTCAATGCACGGTTGTCATTACAAATTTAGAGAACCATGCAGTAAGTAAATAAATGATTTATTAATAAAAAAAAATATGACAATTAAAAATATACAACTGATTTAATTTTTAGTGATACTTACATTCACTAAGGCGCTATGCAAAATATCGTGGACTAAAGTAAGACCTTATATAAACAAACAAAAAACAATATCCTCAAAACAACAATAATTATGTTAATATCCGAACCAAAACTGCAAAATTATTAATATAATACTCCTGTTCGTAATATGATTAAACTCTAAAGACTCTAAAATAGAAAATGAACGACAACAAAACTCCTAAAATCCCTTCTTTAAGTCTAAAAATTATTGAACACACTAGACATTTTATTACAGCCACACAGCAAACAGAACTTTCGCGGCCAAGAATCGAACCCGTACCCACCTACAACCGCTTGTTTACAACTTGACCATGGCGATATATTCAGAATCAAATTGTCGACCGATCATCGTGTCTGACTCCTACGCTAACAATGTTAACCATACACATTATCAAGGAAAAAGCGACTTTATTTTTTAAAGGTTAAGGTTCAAAAGATCCGCAAATAAATTTTTGTAATCTCGTTGAGTAATTTGCGTCCTTTTAGTGCCTTATGTGATCCTAGTACTCGCGTGTCGATCGGAAGATAAATTTAGATAAAATATTACGTGTTTATTTCATTACCACATCTATTCATTACAGAGGTTTGATAACCATAAAGTGTATAATATACTAAATACTGCTGAAGCTTCCTCTATAAAACATTGCGACTTATGTGTAGTGGGGATGACGTCATTATCACCACTCTGCAAGCAGATTGATTATGTAAGTGTGCGGAAATTATAAGTAAACTTGCTTATTTATCTTATACAAGGTTAGTCAGAAAGGGGGTTGGTACTAATCCGAAAGGGTGTCAAAGTAGGTACACATTAATAATCAATAACTTTTGTTCTACAACTTTTCCCAAAACTCAATAGTTTAAGAGAAACAGTTACTCAAAAATCTCAAAAAAAATATCTCTAAAATCTATCTATCCCCAGTTATGATCAGCTGTTTTTACATTTTAGGTCATGTTTGGGGTCATGAATTAGAAGCACCATTTTCTGAATTTGTAACTAAAGCAGGAATGAAGAATTTTTGAAAAAACTAAAATAAAAATCATTTTGCACTGTTTTTTTTTTAACGAATTTTGAAATTTTAACACTTGCTTTAAGACAGTCATCAGTGATACTTTAAGTGGCCTGCGGATTAGTACCCCCTTTCCAACTAACCTTGTAAATATAACCTTTCTTCGCTTGTCATGGTAGTTATGTACTTATAATATAAATGGCTTATTACTGTCCCACTGTTGGGCAACGGCCTCTTCTCATAATGAGAAGATTCCATCACGCAAAGTGCGGGTTGGCGAACAACATACATCATCGAGAGCTTTTTCTGAGCTGAAATTTCCTCTCGACGTTTTCTTTTACAGTTAACGCAAGTCAAATTATGACCCCCACATGAACTCAAGAAGGCAAAGGTGCGGTCTGGTATCGAACTCAGACTGCATACAAGGCAAGCATTCAACCACTGGATTATCACCGCTTACCTAATAAATGTAGCTACAAGAAAACATGGTAGCCATTTCTTTATCGACAACTATAAACAAATATCGGGGACCGAGAACGAAAACTGGAATCTATACATACATACATATTATTAATCTGTAGACTTGACGTGTCTGTACATTGGAAATATTAAAAAAAAATAGCGGGGGATTACAGGATAACTAATAGAATCCATCTCGATGACTTTTGGTTTTTTTTTCTATTTATCTGTATGTCTGTTTGTCGGTTTGTTTGTACACGTATCACGTAAACAGTACTAACTTAATGCGGTTGACTTTCATAGACAAATATTGTGTGTATCTCGGAGTAACGCTTAGTTTTTATTTCATCGTCATCGGTTCGCTCAATCAAAATATATTAGAATTTAAAGTTATCAAGAAGAAAGTTTACTGCGACAAAATATTGCGGAAACCAAAATGTTTTTGTTTTTTTTAAAAGAACTTTCCTCACTCTAAGATTTCTCTTGTATCGTGGGTGCGTTTACAGACACAAATCTCACATACACAAACGCCCAGACCCGAAACAACCACCATTCTGTAGGCCATACAAATGTTTGTTCCGTGGGGAATCAAACCCACGACCCGTACGTAGCGTAGAAGCCAATCGCTAAGCAACAACAACAAACGTGTCGTCCACGCAGACGGAATCGCGGGCACTCCTCATCATCATCATCATCATCGTCATCATTCAGCCGAAAGAAGTCCACTACTAGACATAGGCCTCCCTCAAGCATCACCATGTTGGAGGGATTGCTATAATCGCCACGCTTGGCAGGCGGGTTGGCGATCGCAGTATGGTTGTTAAAGTACTCAGAGAACGCTGCCCATCCTCTAGTGAATCCTTTAGTCGCCAATTACGACACCCATAGCAAGAGATGGGGTAGTGCTATTCTTTACGTCCGGCACCAGCACCACACGGAACGGCTAGTCTTTAATTATTTAAAGTTCTCAAACACCAAACAGACATCCATATTGCTACTGTCCATAGTAACCCACGCATAAACATCACAGCATTACAATTATATGAAACAGAAAATATGAGCAAAAATTATACGTTTACGTTAGTGACGGGTCAGACGAGACCGGACTGATTGCCTGTCCGTCCGTCCGTCCGACGGACGTATTAACGTTGCGTGCAAGCGTTGATTTTGTTTTGTTTGATATTAATAATAAATAGGGATCGTGTGTTTGCGAACTTATTTTTACTAGCATCCGCTACTGATTATGCTTAATTTTGAATTTAATGTTCTTGTAATCGGTTGATAGAATCATTATATTCCAAAAGACGGATTAGTAAAGATAAAATATCTATATTCTGGTAGATTTTGCTGCCCATCCTTCTACTTATTAGTTCCTCTTAATAAGACTCATAGAAAGTGTAGTTATTCTCGTAAATAAGAACAAAAACTGTACTTCATTAAAATACCTAGTGGTACGCCGCATGAACTTTTAGGGACAAAAATAACAAACTTTAAAACAACCACATCACTCACGAAGACATAATGAATTGGCCACTATTTATTAACAACTTAATACCAACATACTAACCGTATATTTAATTTTAATCCTGTGTGCACATTGCCCTCAGCGATTAATTATAAAAACACCGTCGCACCGGATATACCCCGTGCCATCCATCAAGCGTCAAGCTCGCATCACTAATTACAAACACCTCACAAACCGTATTAAAACGATCCAACGTATATTTTAATTTATAATAATAACATGTGCAATATTCTTACGAACAACGCTTTGTATAAACGAGAAATTAAATCAACGAAAACGCAAACGTAAACGTTCGTCATAGAGCTATATATTGCACAGACGTGGCACGTCGCTTGCCGCGCTTCGCCGTGAGGCGCCCATCTCGCCGCGCGCATTAAGTCTGCAGTCACTCTCAATCACTCAAGCTGTCCGGCCGTCAGTCATAAGCAAGACGAACGGGGGAATGTCGGTGGCCTCCTTTGAACCCCCTTCTCCCTGTAGGTGAAAAGGGGGGATGGTCAGCTCTTGAAGACAATTTACTGTACAAGTCGAGTTCGCCGTCCGGGATTCGTGCGCTGATGAAATTTATTTGGAGCAACTTGTGTTGCAGTTTCCTTCTGTTATGGGATTTCCATAGCGACCGTTGGAACTTATATTTTTATGGACTTTTGTGCGGGGAAATGGGAATGTATGTTTTCCAGTTCTGTTATGTATGAACACAGTTTGTGATTTTTATAAAACTGTGTAACTTTTATTTGTATTCGGAAGAAAGTACGAGTTAATAGTATCTTTTATCGTTCTGTTTTCTCTGGGGTGGGGTTGTACGAGAACGTTTTTTACTGATAAAGTACACGACTACGTATTTATGAGATTGAATTTTTGTAAACTATTTATTTTATTGTAGGTTTAAAATTTAAAAAATAAATGTATCCCAAAAGGTCCTAACCACAATTATTCTACAGCCTCCACCTCCATCTATAATCCAAATTAACACAACACACGACTAAACTACAAAACATTAGCTCAGAAAAAACTCAACAAAGCGGGGCCGGTCTCAAACGGTGAGTTAACATCATTATCGGCGTTGGACGCGGGTGGTGGGGCGAGCCGGGACGAGGGAGGGGGTGGGGCGGAGGGGCGACACACGTCGCTCAGATGTCGCGCGCAGACGGACGTCTTTGTCGACCGAAGCTTTATTTACTCTTCGCGTGGACTCGCGACGACTAGAAGTGACAGCGTCTGAAAAACATTTTTTTATTTGACCTCTCGCTAATTAGGGTGATTTTGAGAAATGAATGGCTGGAGTGTTTGGCTTGGTTTTGACGTATTCTAGAGAAAGTGAATTTTAAATTATGATTCTTTAGTTAAAGTATGTACACTAAAACTTAGATTTTTTTACATTTCAGATTGGTACCTGAAATGCCTTTACTCGCAGAGTAATTAATACAGTTATTGGTCAAGGTAACTTAGCGAAAGGGTTAATTAAGGTGAGTAGGTATGATTGATAAATGATCACTCCTCACTTTTAAACGAAACATGGAACTGCAAATACAGAACAGAAAATCACTGCACTAGACCCTGTTTATGATCCAAGTTAAGGGTAATTGTGACAGCATAGCACTTTAAACCTTTTAGTGCACCTGCAGTGCCTATCACACAACAAGCTAGAAAGAAATTTTGAAGCGCATTTAAACAGCCTCTACGAGTGATGGTACCTGGTGACGCCCGGCACACCCTGGGCAGTCAGCTCCGTTACCAACCTTGCTGACTGGCTAAACTTTTCAGCACTGCTTATGCTATTCTCATATAGGTCATGCTGACACAAGAGAAGAAGATGAAGACCAAGCTAGAGCTTTTTTCACTGAAGATTTTAAAGCCATCTTCAGTCCTACGCACATCCCACAAAATTAAAAAATGAACTTTTTAGAAGCACCCTCCATTATAGAAATAGTTATTTAATGTGTATTAAAGTCTACAACCAGATCCTACAAATAATAAGAGAACAACCTTTACGTTTATTTAAAAAAGCCCTATATAAATGGTTGCTTGAAAATATTTTTTATACAGTGAAAGAGTTTATAGATAGTAAATTTAACCGTAAAAAATTACATCTATATATTTTTTTAATCTTGATCTCACAATGTACGCAATTAATTTAATATTTTATATAATGTAATAAGTGATAAAGTGATGATAATATATTCTAAAATGATACAATTTAATTAATGTTATTATGTAATTAATGATATTCGTATGCCTCTTGCAGAGGCGGATGTGTCGGAAAACTAATTGTCTACCTACCTAACAACTTTTGTACCATATCCTTGGCGAATAAATATCTTATCTTATCTTATCATACCAACCTACACATAATTTTCGCAACACAAACACGTGTCGCTTCTACAAATTACATCTGTGTACACCGTGTTGATTCAATCAAACTTGACAGCACAAAGTCGATGTGGGTTGGACAGTCTACTGATGATCGATTTTTCCACCCCCTCGTGTAAATAGCGTTATGAATAACTGGCTAATGCAGGCCCACAAACAGAGTAGCCCTGACAAATATTGGTAACGTTTTTGTTGGAACTATTTGGGATACCGAATTGTACCTTATTGCTTCTAGAGGTAGAGTTGTCGTCTTCATTGATGGGTTAAGGTACAAAAATGGGTAAGGGTAAGGCTGACAGGTTTGACCCATCTGCTGCATATGATTCGATTTACCATAAATAATGTTATAACATTGAACAAGATGAATAAAAGAATAAAACAATCAGTTGTGATAACTTTAAACAAGGCGTAAAAGAACCGCAAGAAGAACACGAAAGTTTATTAAAAGAAAAACGTATTTTTGCACAAAGTCTAAACCCCTTGCCTTTTGCTTTTACTCTTACACAAATTTCACCCATAACTACATTGAGAAACGTCATAACGTTTACTAATAAAATTGATTCTAAAGCACAAAGATCCTCTCATATCAAACCACCTATATCTCTGGAGCCTGCATGACTGCACTCAATCACACCCAAGACGCACCTCCTCAACCCTCTCCTACTTAATTGACGTTCCACTCCATCAAAACAACCTTAAACATTTCAACGAACACAAACACAACAGCAAAACAAACGAAATCCAACCTTAAAACAATAACATTAAAATTGGTAGCGACTGCATTAAAAAAATTGCAGAAAATTTGCATTGTGCTGCAAATAATTCTGCTGTGGAAATAAGCGATTTTTATCTTTATGTTAATGGAGTAAGGGTGTTTGAAGGTGAAATAGTTAAAGCTGGAGCAGAGATGTGCAGCTGTCATCAGGAAATCATACGTCACAATTGAAGTGTCAAAGAAAAGATGCTCTTGGTAGTTGAATAGTGGGAAAGATAAAGTTACCGGGTAAGGTCAAAGTGGCAATGCACTTTTGTAATTATTTTAAAAATGCGTTTTTGAAATTGATATCGATTATAAATCTTTTAAGTCTTTAAAATATGTGGCATTGGGATTGGTAATAAATTATTGATTTTTATAAATCGTGATGGAAGTTAATTTGTATGTTGTGCATATTTTTACAGATAAGTTGCAGTTTTGGATTAAATCAATCAGATCGTTTTATGAGTCCTTTTTTTACTAAATCCTTAGTTTAATTTCGTTTGTTGTTATTATTTTCGTAAATCATTTTTATAGCGGTCGTCACCTATTCTGTATTCCGTGGGTCGTCAGGTCTAATCCTACCATTGAACTCTCTACAGGCGTTATTATAAATATTAATATTATCCAGCACACATAAATAGGTATTTAGAAAAGAAAAAAAACTCGATCTTATATATTATCTCATCTCCGTAAACTACCCATAAAATAAGACTCACTTAGCTTAATGCAGCTATTAAAAATATTAAAAAATTCCTACAAAAAAAGTCGTAAAACACCGCAAAAGTCTCTCTAACAGAAAGCACCCAAATCCGATGCACTGTCAGACAAACTGAGTGTCGCCCGACGAAAATAGTCAACGATGTTTGACAAATAGCTAACAGATGTCGCTTCACAAGTGGGAGGTCTACGGCACTTTTTTTTCCACGCGGTTCGCGCCTCGGAGCACTTGGCGAGCAATATTTGGAGATTGTTTCCAAACTTGAAACAGAAGTTGCCTTATTGTGAATGGTCGTGGAAAACTCTTAATAAGATAGCGTAGTAGGATTGGGTTTAGATATTTCTTTTAGGATTATTTTTGGCTGGGAATTGGTGTTGTTTGTAGCAGTGGCTGGTTTTTTTTTCTTGTTCTATGTGGTCTAGGATTTAGCATTATAGGTCTCAACTGTGTCATCCGGATATTTTGTCATGATAAACAATATGAATTCAAAGAATATACTTATTAGTAGATACGTTGGTACAATACGGTCGACGTACCTTGGCGATTCTGAAGTTAGTTGTTTGGCTGCGCAATGAATCTTTTAGAAACGAAATTGTCTACTGCGCAGCTAATCAGCTAACTTCAGACTGGCCAAGATAAGTCGGCCGTATTGTAGGTAGGTAATTACGTACTTAGTCAAGTGACAGATGGTGTCATATAAATACAGACTCCTGTAATTCAATCTTCTCCGCTGACTTTGAGGGAAGTGTGTGTAAATCACATTGAGGGGCTTGTGGCTAATTAACAATCACGCGGATCATACGATTTGCAAGGTTAATCTACACTTGCCGCGTCAGTCCGTGGATGGGTGACCGTTCCTTACACATCGAGACCCCTCCGTGCCTCAGAGAGCACCTTAAACCGTTGGTCTCAGGTGTCATACGAATACCTATGCCAGTCGTTACGGGTAGTCAGAAGCCCGAAAGACTGACAACCGGTCTAACCTTAGGATATCGGCATTGCCCAGTAGCTCGGTTGCGGAGGTCTGATGGCAGTAGCTCCGTGTAAAATACTGGTATTCAGCTGCATCAGGTTAGACTAGAAGCTGACTCCAACATAATTGAAAAATTATGGGTAGAACATTTACATTTGAACACAAAAATATTAGGTTTGAATTAATATAAACATGTAGCCTAGTGCTAATTATGGTTTTATAGCTTCAAAAACACACTTCATAATAAAAAGACAACTCCAAATTACACATCTGTTAACACCCAAACAAAATTAAAAAATATACAAAATTACACAAATCCCGCAAACAACATAAATCGTTTTAATACAAAACCGCGTGGAATCAATCTATCAATCAATAAATCGCGCTAAAGATTGAGATATTCCACTCGGGGGGCAGACGGACCCCCGTCTGTAGGCGAGACGTGGGATGGGGCGAAAGGGGGGTCTGTTTACCGCGCCCGTGACGGATATATCCCTCGTAGACATCCGTCAATCATCCACGATATGATGAGAATTAATATTTCACGCAGATATTACGAGGACCGATGAGTCTTGATATTTAAATGTGCGGGATAATAACGACTGGGAGCTGTTATTTTAGGATGACGGGATGGATGAAGATGTTTCTTTTGATGGTAGATAGAGATGACATTATAATCTTCGTGATAGCTCTTTTTTCGAGTCGGTACTTCTTACTTATACAGTATGTTAATTAACGAAAGGCGTTCCTGTTAAACAGCAATACTATAGCGTCCGTACATACTATAAAAATATTCCCAAACAAAACCAAAACAAAAAAAAAATAACAAAAAAAAAGATTTATTTATTTATTTTTCTCTATCTTACATCTATCATTACAGGTTCACCCAATGCGATAAATGCACCTATATAAAATAATTGTTACTTAATTACACCTATAACTTATTATAAACAATGCATTTCTTGTGAATTCACTCATAGTACAAAAGTATAGGTCCGTCCCACTAGCAATGAGGTTGAGCGTGCGAAGTGCGCGCATCAGCGGTGCCTCTCTTATAAGATTGGTGCGACCGCGCGGCACCTCCAGTAGTGGCGGCTGTCGTCTTCGCCACACGTACCTTAGAACTTAAAAGCAACTTAAAAAACTTAAGATACTTAAAAGCAACGCTTACTGTACATGCGCACTTGTCTATCAATGTGGAAAACACGACAACATCGCATTTAACCTATCTACGCTACTATTTTGATTTTAAACAGGCCGTTCCGAATAGTTTTTAATGTTTTTTTTTTTTTTCTTCGGATACATTATTGCTCATTTTTGTATTTTTATTTAAATCTGTTTATGGTGTATATTAACGGGTTTAAGGGGACGCCCTCTATTATTTTACATACTGTATTAATTGGGCCCAGTACATGGCCATGCCAATCGCGGAGTGGAATTCTTGACGTCCTCAATTATGCAGGTGTACGGGCACTTTTCGTTCTCCAGCGACGCAAAGCTAGTGGACACAGCCTTAAATGAAACTTGTCAACCAACCACGGTAAAACTGCTGTACCCACTGGCCGGTATTGCACCACCAGATGTCCGTAGGACCGTTTCGAGCTCTGCTGAGAGGGCCAGGATGAACGACACACTTCACCCCCTGCATGGTTATATTCCAGTGCCACAAAGGCTGAAAAGCCGCAAGAAATTTTATGAGTGTGTCGAACCTCTAGCCTCGGAGTTGCCAAGAGCGAGGTGCAACCTTTGGAGAAATGGTCTCCCCCTACCAAACCCATTCGTGCCACCTGCGGAGAGACCTCCGCCTGGACATGAACTGCCGTGGTCGATCTGAAAGTCATTAAATAGACTTCGAACTCAGGTAGGTTGGAGTAAAGACAACATGTTTAGGTGGGGATTCAGTGATGGTACCGATTTCAGCTGTTTGTGCGGTACAACCCATACGATGGCCCATCTCACATCATGCCGTGCGTGCCCTAACAGCTGCACACAGGAAGACTTATTGGTTGCCAATGACAACGCAATCCAAGTGGCCAAGTTCTGGGCCGCAAAAATATCATTTAGTTTTAATTAGTTTGTCATCGAAACGCTAAGAAGAAGCGACTGGGACATGGTCTGGTCGCGTGCACCGCACTTACACTGGATGTCAGAAAGGTCTATAATGCCCTATTTTGCCAAATTGTGTTTGCACCGGCTTACTTGGGTGCGCAGTCGATTGAGTGCTTTCATGGTAGCTGGTTCAGCTAGAAGGTGGATCCTTATTAGGCAGACGAAGGTCCAGTCACGCACGGATCTCTTTCACCCTCTATAATATTAAAACAATATCTTCTGAGGGGGTGTAGCTGAGCGTATATGCTACCATGAATTGCGAACGATGCATTAACAGGAACGCTTGATTTTTGTATTATAATGGAAATCAGTTTCAATTTTGTATACCTAGGCACATGACTTCTTGAAAGGATTCGCTAATGTCTCATCATACAGATAGTCAAATTTTTCTCGTTACCCGCGTCGCTGCCTTCTCTTTGGTCCGTTGATCGTCGCGTCATCGCAGCGCATGACCAGGGGCCTAATTCTCCTAAAATAAATTGTTGCCAAACGCAATCGAACCACAACCGTCAGTCAGTTTTTGTTTTCGAAAACTTTCAAAATGTTTGATTTTGTTTTTTGTGTCAAACAATTCGACAGCTTTTGAAATTGAGAACTGTCTGAATGAACGGTTTGGCCTTGGTTCGGTTGTGATTTTTCAAGATTTATTTTAGGAGAATTGGGCCCCAGTTGCCAGTGGCAACAGCACGCGGCACGGTGCAACAAGATGTCATGGTTAAAATTATAACGACTATATTTGAAGGGACATTTACCCGAAAGTTGATGAAATCATGGCACTGCAATTTTATCATTTCAAACGTTGTAGGTATGTTTAGCAATAACCTGTCTGCTATGGCACGTTTCAAAGAATCCAATACTTTATACGTTGCTTTTCAATCAATAAGCAACTCCACATTTCTCACGTTCGATCAGAAGCATTTCAAAGTACATATTTCAGTAAAAAGTAAAACAAAATTACATCAGAAAGTTCAACTAGAAATGTGTAAACAGCTAGGAAATCAATCAAGTCGGACTTTGGCCCCGCAGGTTGGGGTGGGGGCTGGGGGGTGACGTCGCGGGGTGTCGCGGGACCCCTTGACCCCTGCAGTAGACGGCTGACGGCTGACTGATGGCTTTCACGGGACATTATTGCAACTGCTTATAAGACTTCCTACGAAATTATTTTATGGTAGCATGTTAATTTTATTTTGAATTTATAGGTAACATAACATCACGCCTATATTCTCCAAAGGGTTGGGCAGAGGTGTGCAGCACACCCTCATTTCTCCGTTAATTTTACGTCCCATGTAATATGGGGCGAGCCTATCGCCATCAATAGGGCACAAATCCAGACTCCGGGCTGCTACTGAGAAATTCAACACAGAAAAACCCAACAACAGTTTGCTCAACCTGGGGATCGAACCCAGGACCTCACCTTCAGCAGTCGCGCTTGTGACGTCTAGGCTAAGGAGGCAGACAATCAAATTATAAATAACAAGTACTCTCAGTGGTGGAGAGTCTATGTTGGTTTTATTTACTACATTTACCTTGCTCGCAATCCTGACATACCGATGTTAGCTATAACTGTTATGGTAGAATCACCCCTGAACGATTATGTTGTTGTGTCTATTACATAACACACTACAATTTTTTTTTTATAGAATTTAATAATGATTCGAAACACACGTGGCGCCATCTATGAACGTTATTGTTGTTTTCCTCGGGAACTGTACTTTTTTTCGGGATGAACGGTACTCTATGTCCGTTTCTGTACATCTGACAACGTCTATGCAAAATTTCAGGATGAGCGGTTCAATGGTTTAGGCGTGAAAAGGTAACAAACAAACTTACTTTCGCATTTATAATATTAGTAACGATTAGTTTATTTTCACATTATTTGAATGAACAATTCCTATCAAACCAACTAGAGGCTCACAGTCTAACATATTACTTTTTGTGTTCTAATGCTCAAAAAAGTCACTCGTATATGAAAAATTGTCGCCCGTGAGACAAATTTGGCCTAAGGCTGACCACAGATGGGGACACTAAGTTGCTTCAAACAATTGATCGCTATTTGTTTTTAGCTGCGACGACCGGTTTGGTGCATGCAGCCATTGATCGCTCGTCCTTTCTGGTACTTGAAACTGATGCCGATTCTGTTATGTACAAACTAAACGTAATTTAGGCTATTGCCATCTTTTTCACTCTAATAAAATAAGAAAGAGACATACGTAAATAAGAACTGTTCAATTTAGTTGAACTAAAAGTTCCATACAAAAGACATTTAAAACGTGTCGACTAAAAACACGGTGAAGTTCAAGGCGTAAACTAATTTGACATCTCTAACTTAGTTGTTATCTATCACCGTCCTTTTCTCGCGCTATCTGTTAGTAAAAGATAGCAATTCTCTAATTTTAGTTTAGTTGGTGAACAAGAGAATCGGCACCACTGTATCTCGAGGCACTAAAATTTGTCGCCAGACACAAATTGTCCCGACCACATTAGTGGCCCGTTTTCAAAAAATAGCCACATGAAATTGCATCTTCCTCCTTTCACAAAAACTGATAAACTTTAATATTTAACATTATTACTACTTACATAAAAACATCACAATCTCCTTGCACAACCTCAACGATCATAAATGGGTAATGACATTAATATATCAAAATTATTTGGTCCAATAAAACGAGCGGTACCAAGACATTGATTGCCATATTTAAAAATAAATTGTATCAATCAGTTATTATGTTAACTGCCTTGAGTTTGTAATAAAACTTTCCTTCGTGCAGACGTGTTGATTTAAAGGAAAATGGATGCCACAGATTATTAAATTTAGCAGAAGCGACACTCGTTTATGAATCATAATAATATCTTTTTTTTATTTTGAAATGGATATTAAGTTAGTTGGTTAAGTATTTAAAAATATAATTTATAAGTATGTAAAATAAATAAACGATTATCTAAAACCATTGGCGTAGCAACAGATGGACCTCGGATCAGCGCTCAAAAATGACGGAGCCAAATATAGACTAAAACGTGAAAATTAAGACTAATTTCCGTCAATGGGTGCAGTCGAATCGTCATATGGTGAAATGGTAAATTAGGAATTGTGATGACGACATAGAATTTAAATTAGATTGTTGATATTTCTAAGTTTGTATGGTGATGTGTAGCGCGAGCTCTGGTCGTGTATGTAATCTCAGGACACTTTTTTCGTGAATTTTGTACTAGACCTTTGGTCCATGTATTTGTAAAGAGTATTCATGGAGTTTCTTGATGGGTCTTCTCCATAGAACCTACCTTATGGAACCGTGCACCTAGTTTTGACGTTTTAAAAGTGAAAGACATGAAAAAAAAATGACTTTGACGTCAATGTCCAAAACACTTTAAATGCATGCTGTGGCGTAGAAACAGTTGATTGACAAGTTAAATAATATGTGTTATGTTTCTTTCATACCAGGCACATGTTTCGCGGCAGTGTTTCGACACATGTCGCAGTAATTGCCATGTGTTTGATACAAGTGCCGCAAAATGATGCGCGACGCATGCCAATACATTTGTATTATGACTTGTGCACGTTGAGTACGAGGTCTTAGTTAGTAAGTAATGCTACTGAGACATGTCGGCTATTTTCGCTCCATTGCAGTTCTCATAAAATACAGAAAATTTGCATATCAGTGAAATTAAAACGTTTCTAGTCGATGTTATAAATCAGAACTAATCATTTCATCGCTCGCCGTACCTAACAACAGTGTCCGAATAACATGCAGAGCTAAACCGTCTATTATTTTTGGCATATTTAGTAGGTACGAATTTCTAATCCACGCTGAATTAAATTGAAGGCAACCGACTTCTGAAACTATCAATTTTATTAAGGTAATTATTTTACTCTTTTCAGCTTTAAGTCTTTTTATATAAAAAAAAAACTATTATATTTGAGTGGCATATATGATTACAACAATCGCGAGTGATTTGCTGTTATCAATTGAAGATTTCCATTGTCTAACTCCGAAGGTCTTCATCAGATCTTCACTCACATAGAAAACTCTTTCAAACAAAAAAAGAGAATAACTAAAATCGGTTCCCAAATCGCTGAACAAAACATGCAAAAAAACAGGTCGAATTGAGAATCTCCTCCTTTTTTGAAATCGGTTAAATACATTAAAATTCTTAGCCGTATCTACAAATTTTCTACTCTTTGTTACCTATTTTAATCAATAGACGAAACGTCGTAAGTACGATTAAAATTTTTATTTTTATTGCATTCGAATGTTTGAATCCTTCGTCCTGTCTTCACTCTTCCTTACTCTATACGTCATACGTATTGATTGGTCGACTGCACTTGACATAATTGAGTGTTACGTCACGTGCGAGGTCGCCATGTTTTAGGACATAATCGTTATTAATATGCCAATTTTTATTATTTATTGGGCCATTAAATTCGCTTTTAATGTACGTATATCGTTTTTATGGGATAGTTGTAAAGTTTATGTGGATAAAAAGTATTTTTGTAATGAGCAGTAGCAGGGGCCTAATTCTCCTAAAATTAATTGTTGCCAAACGCAATCAAACCACAACCGTCAGTCAGTTTTTGTTTTCGAAAACTTTCAAAATGATTGATTTTGTTTTTTGTGTCAAACAATTTGATAGCTTTTGAAATTGAGAACTGTCTGAATGAACGGTTCAGCCTTGGTTCGGTTGTGATTTATCAAGATTTATTTTAGGAGAATTGGGACTCGCGTTCTTGCTGGTAACAGTAATATTCGCGCCAATTAAAATTAGGGAAAGGATCAATAGATTAGAATTACTCGTTGGTCTAGTGATCGTAAGTGCAACTGCTAAGCGTGAGTTCCTGGGTTCGATCCCCAGGTCGAGCAAAGTGTTATACAATACAACACTCTTTATTGTACCTACACAAAACAAAGACTTGCTGACGATTCGGACATAATATATTCGGACGCAGTGTCCGAATTGACACATTTTAATTTCAATATTTTTTTCATTGATAATTCGGACACCAATAAAAATAGCTGTTTTCTACAGTCAAATAAAAACTTTCAACGATGCCTTAATTGTAGAAATCCGTCCTTCGCCCAGCCCATAGTTATAAAAAAAACAGTTTTTAACCGGATTTTAATGAAAGGAGCCGTTTTTATTTTAAAACTTTTATATCTGACTCACCTGAACTGAAATGAACTGAAGTGTCGTGGTGGCCCGGAAGGTTACAGACCCGCTTGTTAAGCACCGGGTTGCGGGTTCAAACCCAGGCATGTACCAATGTGACTTTTTCAATTTCATATGTACTTTCTTAGTTAATCTAAGACGCCACTGACATACGGTGAAGGAAAACATCGTGAGGAAACCTGGACTTTAATGGTCTCAAATCGCCAACACGCAGTGGGCAAGCGTGGTGATAAATGCTCGTTCCTTCTCTGTTTGAGAAGAGGCCTTTGCCTAGCAGTGAGATAGTTACAGGCTAATATTGATATCTGATTACACAAAACAGCTTCCATAATTTAATGGTGTCCGAATAATCAGTGAAAAAATATTGAAATTAAAATGTGTCAATTCGGACGCTGTGTCCGAATATATTGTGTCCGAGTCGTCAGCAAGTCAAAACAAACAAGAAACTTTACTGTACAAATAGAGATGTGCAATGGTCGGTCTTATCGCACTAGGCGATTTCTGCCAGACAACCTTTGGATGGACATGATTTGCAAGCAAAAAGAGAGGGATAGTTCGCGGTGTAACAATAAATAAGGAGACGTTAAATTGTTATTGGGTTTTTCCGTGTGGAATTTCTCAGTAAGTAGCCCGGAGTCTGGATTTGTGTCTAGTTGATGGCAATACGGCTGTCCCATTTCGAGACCTAGTAAGGGACACTTTTTACAAAAATCGTTTTATTGCATAATCTTGCTAACCTAGAAAGTCTCTACCAACTACAAAAATACCAGCGTTGAAAACTCACATAGTAAGCAGATATATTTAAGCATCGATACCTAGTAAGTGTCATTCACTGCCTCTGATCATTTTAAATCCTAGTAAGTCACTTTAACCACATGGTTTTACCTAACATAAATACTTTTCAAAGGCTGACCGATTTAACGTTTATGCGCTCTCCTGTAAAACTTCATTTTAAGCCCTTACTAGGTTTTGAAATGGGATAGCCGAATAGGCTCGCCCCCTATTACATGGGACTTAAACTTAACGACGAAATGAGGGTGTACTATACACCTCTGCCTAATATTTCAGGGAATACAAGCGTGATGTTATGTGTATAAATTGTAATTTATACGACCACAGTTTTATATGTACTTAAAATAATAATATTAACTAGACTACATCATTTAATAATGATTTTAAACAACTTGTACAATCGAAATAAGCGCAGACGGTCGCCCCTGACACGTCGCTCAATTAATACCCGCTATACGTCAATTAAAACCAAAATCTGTCAATCATACAGACAGGCCACAAAACAGATACGTTGCAGAAGGTTCACTCTTCAACGCTTGTCAAGGAGCTCGCTCATGAATTAGCTTTGGTGCGGCCACGCGCGCTCCACATTCTTAACCATATCACGGAGGAGTTAGATCTATTTTGTTGTGTTCTGATTGAATTCACAATCGAAGCCCTTTTATGTTACAAAACATATTAGTTTCGTTGTTCTAAAGTTTTGAGTAATACTACAATATCGCATTGGGTATGTACTCAATACTTGTAATGATAATTGTAAGCTTGGTTAAAAAATAAAAAAATTACAACCACGAACTGCACACTGCATTAATTTTCTTTTTCTCGGCGTCTATGGGTTAGTCACTTTACATCCGAAAACCGCGATCTCTGCTCATCATTCTGTACAACTTTTACTATGGGACAAATTCTGAATTCGTGAAAAAAATTAGCTGATTTGATATAAACATGGTATTTATATAAAATAAATCTGTTTCAACCCACCATTGTCGCAGATTTCACGAGGTTTGAGCGATGTTTCCAGCATCTATGTACTTGTGAGATTAGTGCCGTAGCT
This sequence comes from Amphipyra tragopoginis, assembly GCA_905220435.1. Lineage (NCBI taxonomy): Eukaryota > Metazoa > Arthropoda > Insecta > Lepidoptera > Noctuidae > Amphipyra > Amphipyra tragopoginis. Next base: position 1,964,344 of record HG992004.1, on the reverse strand, counting down.
CTAGGATCATGAGTGTCTAGAGCAAGCATTAAATTTTGCCGCTCCCAAAAAACACACTATAAAAAATTAAGGCAGTAACGATTTTCTGATGCCTCTCAATCTCCAAACATTATTTATCATCATCATCATCACTGCTGGACACAGGCTCCCCCAAACAATGTTGGGGGGGTGTTTGCCATAATCGCCACGCTTGGTAGGCGGGTTAGCGATCGCAGTATAGTTGCTAAAGCACTCAGAGGACGCTGCTGCCCATCCTCTAGTGAATCCCTTAGTCGCCTGTTACGACACTCATGAGAAGAGATGGGGTAGTGCTATTCTTTACGTCCAGCACTACACGGATAAAACATTATTCATTTGCATTTAAATGAACATCATATTTTAAAGCAAGATCTACTGTGATTTTTTTCAGTTACACTATATATTTGAGCAGCTTCATTTGCAGCAGGAGAACCAAGGTAACCGATATAGCTCGAAGAATTGGCAAACTTAAGGGGCAGTGGGTGGGGCACATTGCTCACAGAACGGATGGCGGATGGGGCTGAAAGTTTCTGGAGTGGTGACCGCGTACCAGAAGGTGCAGCATGGGTAGGTCTCGGTGAAGGTCGCGGGAATCCGCTGGATGCAAGAAGCACAGGGGATCTAATCCCTAAGCACGAAGTCCGTGGTTTCGACCTTAGTTACGAGCGTTTTCTACCCCTATCACCTACGGACATACGATTATTTTGGGGCCAGAACTAAGAATGAATAACAACACGATATGACAGCTGTCCCTACTACCGATGTGTTTTTGCCTGACCGAAAAGTTCAACTTGACACTTGTTTTGTTCACTCCTACGTTTTGGGCTACTTTCGGACGGACGACTAACTACGTTGACGGATTTAGGGAGTAGGCTCCCAGGACTGGTCGATGTGGAGATGCTTAGGACGGCCTATATCCAGCAGTGGACGTATTTCGGCTGAATGATGATGATGAGCCTAATATGGCCAGCCCGTAGATACGACACTGTAAACTTACTACAGAGTGTACCTTCTTTGATCCATCTTTTTTGTGGCCAGACAGACAGACGTCAGGATTTATCATATTAATCAATCAACCACACGATTCATTATTAATTAAGTAAGCATTTTTGTTTGGACTTTTTGTGTTACCTTGTTTTAATACGTGGGACTGGGAATTGCTCGACTTACCTGAGAAAGAAAAAAAGACATTATTATTATTATGAAACGACAATTATTAAAAGCTAGTTTAGAGACTATAGCAAGTTTTTTATCTAATATTCTTGTTTTGGGAGGAGAGCTCTGATATACAGATATTCCTTATCTAGAAAAAACACAGTTTATCTATTTTTTCTCGAGGCTTAAGTGCAGTTTACGTGACCAAGGAAGCCTCATGAGTAACCTTCTATTGTATATTGTATAACTTAAATATTAATGATTAGTAAAATGTGCAATTTTTTTTTCACTTTTCCCCAATCTAAGATTTCTCTTGTATCGTGGGTGCGTTTACAGACACAAATCTTCACATGCACAAACAGCCAGACCCTGAACAACTATCTGTAGGCCATACAAATATTTGTTTCGTGCGGGAATCGAACCCGCGACCCGTAGCGCAGAACTAAGCCAATGGCTCAGCCACTGCACCAAACGTGTCGTCAAATTATTGATTTTTGCATGAAAAAAAAAAATAAGAAAATAAAATAGAGATTCAGTTCTAAGTGTACCTATCCGAACTATTTCATTTTAAAATAAAAAAATTAGGTAGGTAGAAAGAAAAATTAGGTAGGTAGAAAGAAAAATTAGGTAGGTAGAAAGAAAAATTAGGTAGGTAGAAAGAAAAATTAGGTAGGTAGAAAGAAAAATTAGGTAGGTAGAAAGAAAAATTAGGTAGGTAGAAAGAAAAATTTAGGCTCTAATCCACCACGCATACCTGGTGTGGGTTGGCGGACTACACATCATCAAGAACTTTTTGAAACCCTCTAATGGCTCTAATGTATGTCTACACCCTAGCGCTTTCATGTTCATCTTGCGCTTTCAACTTTCAATTCCTCTTGCGTCAAGCGCATGCAATATTGATTGCCATAAGACGGTGCCGGTGCGCCTCGATCAGTCGTCAGTCGACATACAATAGACGGATTAGCGTGCGCTAGGGGCATGCGCTTTTGTCAAACTAGTATTAAGGCATGCGCTATGGCGCTTCACGCATTCTTCAGATGAAGACGCAAGATGAATATGAAAGCGCATTGGTGTAGACATAGCTTTAAGCGTAGGTACAGGTTTCCTCATGACGTTTTCCTTCACCGATATCGCAAGTGATATTCAAATTCTGATCTGCACATGAATTTCATATGTTCAACCGTGAGGTTTTCATTGCTTTTAAGCCATAGAATGGTTACAATAAAAGTTTCTATTATAATCAATTAAATAAGGCATTTTCGCCATGTATACAACGTGTTACATAATTCCTCTTAAAAAGGAAATGTCACAAAATAAAATCATCACTGAAAAGCAATCCTGAAAACATAAAACTAAAGAGTAGACTACCCAGAAAGTTATTTACATTCTTACCTAATTTCCTCAGAGAGGTAAATGACAACAACCATATAAGACTACTTGATTAACATTTTCTTTTTTAAGGGGAATTATGTAACACGTTGTTTAAGCTTGTTTCTGCAAACAGCCGTTCTATAAATTGATAACAACTGACTTAAACATTAACATACTCTATCAAATTTCTTTTCATTTCCCTTCCCTACAAACGATCCACAAAAATTCATAATAAACAACTAGTAATACAATAAATAACAAATAACGCACAAAAAAAAAATCTATGTTGTAAAAGAAAATTTTACCAACTACCTTACACTGGCGGCCGATAAAAAATAATGCCATTTACACCGTCCGACACCGCGGCGGATTCGACTTATAGTCACTTGCCCCGCTTCGTTATTGCCGTAACAAAATGGCCTATCTCCTATCCCCCTCGCACTCACGAAAAACCCATATAGAACAATGCGGGAGTAGTAAAATTTTATTGGAAGCACACGTGGGGTACATCCCGGGCCGGCCTGCATAATGCAAAAGCACGTTAGCTAAAAAGAAAGATAACTGCATATTTATACAATCGGTACGCGATATTTCGCTGCGACCGTCACTGTAAAGTGTGGAAACGTATCGGTACGAGCCAGGCGAGACTAGTCGGGTATCGGATTTATGCCTTTCGATATTTGAAGGGGTTAATTTGACTGGAAATTGAAGGGTTTTCTAACTATTCCTGTGGCTCAGTCGTAGGAGTTTTAGAGTCGGTGATTAAATTATGTTATCTTGTGATTGCGTAGTGGTTTTTTTTTTTGTATCGCTTTACAGAGCTACTACGGCTTCTATATCTTCTGATACTCAAAAATATGGTCTTTGTTTGAAAGAAAATCTTATAGCATTATCTTTTTCACGACTTGAAATTATAGAGGATACATGGCATTTATTATAACACTCATAAAGTAAGAGATGAATATGTAGTTGTGCAGCCTTTAAACTTAATAAAACAGTAACCTCTACACCAAGACAATATTGGCATCACTTAAAATCTAGCACATTCTACAAAGGAAACCAGCTTGCAAATAAACAAGGCTATTTTAAACCGCTTTTTTCCGTCTACTAAATAAAGTAGCGCCCGCGCCGGCCGCCGTCTCGTATGTTTTCACCATAGTGTTCGATTACAATTTAATGCATTGCATTCGCACTCAAATTCAAAATCTTAAATGTTCTCACTTTACACGCAAAAATGGACCTTAGACTTTAGTGCTTAAAATTCGAATTTGATCGTGTTCTAGTCGTTGGTGCGTCGTGTCTGTTTCGAAACGCAATCATACAAAAATCAACTTTATTTTTCAGGGTGTAAGATTGGAAATAGAGTGTTTTTAGATGTCGTGTCGGAGTCGTGGAGTGGTCGTTTCGTTGCATTACAGTGTAGTAGTGACATCGGTCGCCTCTATTATTTCTTTTACAACAAAACTAGTAGTTTATTGGTTCCGTGTCTCATTAGAATCGTTTGTGGGCGGTTTATTTTAGAGCTTTTAATTTTATTTGTAACAGCTTTGAATATGATAGAGAAATATACAATGTAAACGGGATTTTAATTGATATATCTGATGCTCGTAATACATTCATTAATTCAATACTAACTGTTAGATACGATTAGTTTAAATATTAAGGCTTGGGTGAATGAAAACAGCCTCCACGAGTGACGATACTTAAGTACGTCCGGCGCACCCTGGGCAGTCAGACCCGCTACTAACCTTGCTGACTGGATAATCTTTTTACCACAGAATGAGCTATTCTCTTACAGCTGACACGAGAGAAGAATATAAGGCTCACTTTAGATGCTGCTAATTTCAAAATAAATCATAGATCAGTAGGTCATCTTTTAATTTAATACTTTAATACACCATGGTGGTACGTAAGGCGGACTTAATGCACTGAGGAAGTCTCTACCAGTCAACCTTTCGGTTAAAGAGAACAGTATCGAAATAAGAACACAAATAATTTAAAAAGGACAGTGTCGTCTTAATGAAATATGTAGATAACCAATTATAAATAAAGGCAATGTAAGTAATAAAAATCTGCTCAGCCTTTTCCCAACTACGCTGGGATCAGCTTCCAGTGTAACCAGATGCGGCTGAATACCAGTATTTTACACGGAGCGACTGCCATCAGACCTCCGCAACCCATTGCACTTACTAGGCAATGCCGATATCCTAAGGTTGGAACGGTTGTCAGACTTTCGGACTTCTATCCGTAACGACTGTCATAGGTACTCGGAAGGGGACCCGAAACCAACGGTCCGAGGCACGGAGGGGTCTCGGTGTTTACCGAACCTAACTAGTTATATGATCCGCGTGGTTATTAATTAGCCACGAGAACTTCATAGGACATTGGTATTAACAAATAGTCAATGTTAGGACATAGGCATTAAGAAATAGTCAATATTTTTATATGTACACTAAGACTTAAAACGCACTAGCGGCCAGCCGCAATACGGCGTGCCGCTTGCGGCTAGCCGCACATCGTTTTTTACATGAAACCGCATGCTCTCAACGCACTGGCGCACGACGGCTGGCCGGAAATCAGTGCGTTGAGATCATGCGGTTTCATGTAAAAAACGATGTGCGGCCAACCGCAAGCGGCACGCCGTATTGCGGCTGGCCGCTAGTGCGTTTTAAGTCTAAGTGTGGCGCCACACCATGCCGAAATTACGCGACCGAACTTCAGCGTCTATGTTTTTTACATGGGTAAAACGCGACGTAATTTCAGCCTAGTGTATCGCGGGTAATTTAAAAAGTATTGCAGGCGTAATCATGCCGAACTTCGGTCGCGTATCTTCGGCATAGTGTGTTTAGACACTAAAGGTCTCACCCGTCACCCGCGTGGATGTCGTTTATCGCGTATTCCGTATTTTTCGGGACAAAAGTAGCCTATGTCCTTCTCCAAGTTCCAGACTATCTCTGTACCAAGTTTCATCAAAATCGGTTCAGCGGTTTAGGCGTGAATGCGTCACAGACAGAGTTACTTTCGCATTTATAATATTAGTAGGGATTATGTAAAAATCTATCCACAAAATGACTAACTGCCTTCGTTACTCGTAAATTCTTTAGGAGGATACTGGCTCAACCTTGTTTCACCACCTTTCGAAGCAACGAATAAAGTTTGAAGATTAGTAAGACGTACCAGCCAAGCATCAGACATCAGACATTAACCCGTTCTGAATTCAGAAACAGAAAATTTTTCGTTACAAAAATGCTATTTAGTATCTCAATAAAACTGTCAGGATTGCTAATTTGATTTATTTATCGTATTATTAGTTGTAAAGAACGCGTCATGAAGACAAATCTTGATTTATGCCGCGCCATCTGTGTTAAGGATGTCAATCGCTTAAGAGATGGCGCGCACGTAAAGACTGTCGGCAACTTTTTGTTGGTGCGAATTGATGTCTGAATGTAAGTTGTGTTGATGTGTATTGCATTGCGTGTATGCAGCAGAAGAGCTTGTTGGTGATAAACCTATACTTAAGATCCAATAAAAAAGTAGTAATAGCCTTGCGGAACGCTTTCTTTCCATGTAGATTGTCCATGTTGTGTTTAGCCTGCTAACCCACACAGGCCAGCATGGTTGGTCTACGGCCCAAACCCTTCTCATTCCAAAAAGAGATCCGGCCTCAGCAATGGGGCAGTAATAGGCGTATTATGCTAACATCTAACCTGTGAGGCCTATGATCGTGTATATTATTATGTCAAATGAGAATGCCTTTAAATAAGTTGGGACGATGAATGTACAGAATTAGAAGGGTTTCCCTATGTGATGCCCAAAGGTGTGAAGTAACACTCTTTTTTGTACTATAACTTTCGTGAGACACATTTATATTAAAATTTATTAGTTACGGTTTACTCACGTGCCGTTTTCGGGATTGCCTGACTAGTTTCGGACCCAAATAAAGCGAAGAGTCGAGTCAATCACATGATTGAACTGAATACGCGACTCGCGACCGCGTGTTCAGCTCATGACTAAGAGCTCCGTTTGGGTCCGAAACTAGTCGGGCAATCCGTAAACCGTCAATAAGTAAACCGTAATCAATCATTAATAATAATACACTTATATGCTCTTATATGAATCGTCTTGATCAACAAAAAAGTGTCATAAAAGTTGCCCGTTGTGCGCCCAAGCTAATAATAAGTACTAACCCAATTTTTCGTCAAAAAATCCGTTTAATGACATCACCTCAAGAGTGATGTCTGACCATCGCATGAATCACCATCACCGGTGTTTTTCCATATGTCACGTACGATGGCAGCTGTCTCCTCCAATTTATGGTAAAAATATGCTAATTTGATGTAAAGTTTTTATTTCGCTTAGATTAATATAAACGAATTGCTTATGTCACTCATATTCTGATTAATTAGTCATGTTACCTACTGTGTTTATTACCATAATATACAAAAAATCAGGTGTTTTTGAGTTGTTAAAGTCAGTTAACTTCTTGGTTAATTAGGTAGTTTCGTCGTAGTCACAGTTCATCATTATCCTCCTGCCCTTATCCCAACTTATTTGTGATCGGCGCAGCGTGTGTTTTTCTTCCACCCATCTCTATTAGCCGTCATCTCAGTAGTCACCTTATTTCTAGTCATATCATCTTTTACATTATCTTATAACCATCCACATTCATATTCAAAACTTTCCTCACGACATGTTCCTCATTCATCCGCATCAAATGCCCTTACCATGTCAACCGGTTTCCACACAATTTCTCAGTCACCAGTGCAGTAACCAAAAGGGATTTCAGTTTCATTTTTTTTTCTAGTTGTTAGTTCAACAAAAACGCACAACATGCAATCTTTGTGCGAAAGTAGAAATAAACAAATATGTAAATCATCAAATGAATGATTGCTTAGCGGATGTACGGTTGCCTTCTGCAGGAGGGTCCGAGATCAAATCCGGCCCACACTTCTGACTTTCCGAATTCATGTGCGGATCAGAATTTGATTAATCACTTGCGTTAACGGTAAAGGAAAACATTGGTAGAAGACCTGCACACCTGAGAGGGCTCCATAAAGTTCTCGATGGTCTGTGTAGTCCGCCAACTCGCACCAGGTCAGCGTGAAAGACTAAGGGTGCTTTTCCACCAGAGATGTGCTATGCAGCTATGCTCCGAGAATGTAAAAGCCTACGAAACTATGTGACCGTTTCCACTGATGCTAAGCTATGTAGCGGAGCGAGTAAGACGTGTTATGAAAATGTCTACTTTCGGTTACAAACGCGCCCCTACTGTAGGTACACTGTTCTGCACATAGGTACACAATTCGCGATCATCCATAGCTCGCATCCATAGAACGCATTCACAGCACGCATCCTTCCATATAAAAAACGTAGCTTAGTTGAATCAGTTTCCAGCAATGCTGTGCTATGTGGACCAATGAATATGATTGGTGGATATCAAACGCATCCATAGCAACGTTGCATAGCACATCTTTGGTGGTAAAGCACCCTAAAGCTTAAACCCTTCTCATTCTGAGTAGAGGCTCGTTCCCAGCAGTATAACAGTAATGGGTTGATTCATCATCCTCCTACCCTTATCCCAACTTATTTGGGGTCGGCGCAGCATGTATTTCTCTTCGTTCTGTACCAAAACGTACTTCTTATTTCATTTGTCATGCTGCAAATGTTGACCGGCCGCCGGCCTGACGTCAACTCTCCTTGGGAATACTTTTGTTGTTGGTAATCATCACCTACGGTCTTTGCCATCTGTAATTATTCATACAATACTGCTTTATTGTTGTGTGTATACAGCACTAGTAGTGTACTAGTTGTTGATAATGCAAATGAATATAACTTTACCCATGAACAATTAAAGACACACAAATTAATGAATGTCTATCAACCATAACATCCCTACTTGTATAATGTCACCTAGTTTAGTCACCAAGTCTTCACCGAATTTAGTGACTTCAAATCAAGATGACTAATATCAATCAAAACCCAAAATTAAAAACCCCCTGATTCACGTATCCGCCCGTCTAAATAAATATCTTCAACCATTATAGCGTGACTCCCTCAACTCCGTCGGTCGCGGACAAATAGCACAGGTGTAAGTGAATAATAATGACGCGGCATAGACCTGACACGAATATTTCGGTCACGTCGGGTGTTGTATTAATGGTTACTCATTTATATCACTCGATGTAGCGATCAGTTGGACCTGTCTAGTTTGTTGTGACGAAATATTTTAAGTATTTGATGTGACAGTGAAATAACCGTCTGGCTTTCATGCTGTAAGAATTATTGTAATCGTTAAAATATGTGATTATCAGTTAGTTTTAGTAACAGGTTTTTAGGAATGCCCTAATAATTTGAGACCAGACATTGGTCTTCGGTTAGTAACGTTGCCAATTTCTCTACATTAGATTTCGAATCAATTGTCAAGTCAAGGTAAACTTTAGGCCCCTTGCAGCCGGCCGACCGTCCACCAACACAATAGTTAAGTCACTAACACAATTTTAAGTTAGAATCGTGTGCGCGATCATAAACAGCATGATTAGTAAGTCACTATACAAGGTTAGTCGGAAAGGGGGTACTAATCTTCAGGCCACTTAAAGTATCACTGATGACGGTTTTAAAGCAAGTGTTAAAATTTCGAAATACGATAATTTTTAATTCAATGTAAAATAATTTTAGTTTTTTCAAAAATTCTTCGTCCCTTCTTTAGTTACGAATTCAGAAAATGGAGCTTCTATGTCGTGACCCCAAATATGACCTAAAATGTAAACACAGCTGATCATAGCTGAGCATAGATAGATTTATGCGTTTTTTTAGATGTTTGAACTCCTATTTCTCCTGAATTATTGACTTTTGGGGAAAGTTGTAAAACAAAAGTTATCCATTATTATGGGTACTTTAACACCCTTTCGGATCAATACCCCCTTTCCGACTAACCGTGTATAACAAACGAAACGAAAACTGTCAAAATGTTTGGTTTTGTTTATGTTGACAAGCATTTTAACAGTTTTCGTAAACAGAATCTGTCAGAATTTTCTTCAAGCTTTACAATACCAGTATGAGCTGATCTAACATTGCATAGGCTTTCCGTACAAAGGGAGATCAGGCTATAGCAGCCATGTGTACAAGCTACATTATCTAAAAATTTCAGAAAAATATATCCAAAAATATCCCAGAACTGACACCTCGTTACAATTTCAAAGTAGGTATGTAGTAAAATATAAATAATGTTACCAAAACATCTCACCATGAGTCATGACAGTCGCGCGGGAAAACGCGGCGTTTCGCAACGCTCTTGTAAAACGCTATAAAACTGAATTATCTCTATACAAAACTCGGTGTTTATGTCTGTTTGTGAATCGTAAATTTGTCCGCTCGTGTGTATTAACTCGAGAGCTATTAGGTTAGTTTTATGGCTTTTTTATATTCACACTTTTTTATACTTTGTAGGGTTAGTTGGGCTTTAAGATTGCGCTTGCATCTGTTTGTGGAATCTTTTGGGTATTTCAATCTACATGGATCTTACAGTAAGAGTAATCTGTTTTTTTGTACCCAGTCTTTACCTATATATTTTGTTCAGTGAGGCTAACTTGCGCAGCGCGAGATAGTTTTGTCGTCGCTCTATCTCGCGCGGAGACGAGATAGACATTGCGATAAAGGTGTTGTCTCAATCTTGTGAACAATTTTAAATCGTTTATTGCTTGGAAATTTTATTAAATATTTCACTGGTTTTTTCACTGTTGCGTAAAGGTTTCGGTATTCCTAATCAAAGAATTATAGTCAATTACCCTATTGTATGAAATTAAATATTAAATTAACACCAATCACCAATAAACAGACAAACAATTTACCACCCATAACCAAGACAAAACAGATCATTCTCTAAAAATTTAACAGTTGCGCGATAAAACGCCGACAGCTTACCGCTACGCGTCGTAAAGCTGTCGCGCGGATGACGAATCATTAACGCGTTGCGACTTTTACATGTGCGGGATTAGACGCCACTAAATAGAACAGTAGGTCTACTCCAATACAATGATGCGAAAAGAAGATCAAGCACAGAAGCCAAACGAAAATAAAAACCGCATTGCAAATTGCAACTGAAATGAAATGATGAAATAAAATCAAATGATATTTATTTCTGTAAATAAATCTGTTACAGACACTTTTACTAGTCAATATTTTTTAGACTTGTCTCTGGAATTTCATATCTGACTAGCTCTGAGAAGAAAAGCCAAACTAACTCAGAGGTCAAGGTCTCTTTTAAAGTCCAGACATTGTGTTATAAAACTATGTGAGTGTAATCATTTGGGGCAACGTTTGGAATGGTCTTTTGAGGAAAGAGCCATAGCAGGTTTGAGTTTCCCTATCCAAACTGACGGCACGCATGCATCAGCCATCGTGTAGCTCAATCTTATTGCAAGCTTACTCCAAAAATCTCGTAGAGTATACGTAAAATGCAGCTTGAATGTACTGCAAAACTGCTCTTTCCCTGTACTGCCGTACAGGGAAAGAGCAGTTACAGTTGCAGTACAACACAACTAATAAATTACATCGATGCATCTGATGGAACAACCAATGGCAGTCGCGCGTAAATATATTTTTTACTGCAGTTACTAATAAACATTCGTGGTTTTGAAGTCACACCCAGTTCGGAAGTGGTCGGTTTTACGAAGTTTGCCGATGCAATATTTTAGTCTTCACCGTATGACAGAGTGACAGATAAAGCTGAGGTTGCAATGCAATCAAACTGTTGTTTTTCAGTTGTCTTTTGGCGGTAAGAATGCAGTGCGTATGCACACACAATACAGAAAGGATTAGTAAGCTGAAGTGGCAGTGGGCGCGGCACATAGCTCGGAAAACCGATCGCTGTTGGAGCAGAAACGTTGTCGAGTGGACTACGCACCGGAAAACGCAGCGTGGGATGGCGTCCAGCTAGATGGACAGACGACTTGCTAGCCTAACAGAAACAATGTATGGTTTATCTCGTGTCACCATGAGATAATGCGTCGACTACTCACGCTGCGCATGTTAGTCCGGCTGGTGAAGGTCGCTGAAAGTCCTTGGATGCACATCGTAAATCATCATTTTTTTCTATTTTATTTCTTGTAAATGATCCTTGCGGCCCATTTCTACGGAACCGGGTAGTTATTGGCGGGACCTGAACGGTCTCCAGCCAATGGGGGAAGTGAAATACTTAACCTAAGCTAACTACTTATACTACACTAACATCATGACTACTAGCAACAACAGCACTAAGGGCGACCCCTAGTGGGACGAGCACCTCGGCTTAGGGCGTTGCTGGCAAGAGGTTGGAAGGGAGACAGCTTGATTAAGGCTGAATTATCGGTGTACGGTGTGTAATCAGCCGTTTTGAAAACCTATGAGAGAATGTATCTTTCTTTCTTTCCTATCTCACATAGTTACTGTGGTCCTTCGGTATATTATTTCGTGACGACTCTCCGTCATTTTTATAGCGTTCCTAACATTTTATGTTTTTCTTTTTTAGAATTTATCGCGTACTATTGTGTTGACTATTTTTTTAATAACGTGTGTGCCAAGAATGTGATTATTAAAAATATAATGAGATTGGAGATGTGGGTACTTTGTTATTGTAGTGAACACGGGTAATGATGTGCTGAGAGAAAAATGAAGGGGAATTTATAAGTGTCAATGGAAGACTACAATAATACTGTTATATAAATCACTTTAGTTGCTGGGTGACTAATAATAGGGTTCTAGTTCGATGCCGGCCCACACCTCTGGACTTTTCGAATTCATCTGCGGATCATTTGATTATCACTAGCGTTAGTGGTGAAGGAAAACATCGTGAGGAAACCTGCACACCTATAACGTTAAGCCCAATTCCTATTGCCAAAAATGAATCATTTTGCTTATCAATGGTAGCATTTTCCATTGTATAACTGGGCATACAAATTATTGACCCGTAAGCTAATTTCAAATGTGATAGCTACTAAAGTATGGGAGGGTCTTCTATGTAAAGCTATGAGGTCTTTGCTTCATTGTTGGTAAAAATACAAAAGTTTAAATTTTAACCAGTAACGCTCGGTAAATCATAGGAATCGGCCATTACACATTTATTGATTATTAACGGAATAATTATAAAATGATGAACAACCGAAAACGATTTTCAAACTTTCCAATCGGATTGGTTTAGGTGAAAACATTTTAGTTTGTCTGATCATGGCTCTGGAATTGCAAGACGTTGAAATGGCATAAGAAGACATTGAGGAACCGATAATCGAGAGTGTAGAAAGGATCTAGACCACATTACAACTACTTAAATTACATTACATACAAGAACGGCAGTACAAGGCACACTTGATGAAATGGATCCAAGCAGCCTAAATCAGTCCGTTGTGAAACTAACCCTGACTAACCGATTTGAGTATACTGCGGTTGTATTTTGAACTCAAAATCACTTTCTTTTCAGTTGTTAAATAGATTAAATATATAATTTAATCACAGTATGGTTATCATACAGACTTTATTCATTTTTATTAGTTTTTTTCTATTGGAACGCTTGTTGATTGTTCTTGCGGATCGTTTCTACGTAACCGAGCAGTCATTGACGAGACCTGAAGGATCTCCAACCAATGGCAGCGAAGTTAGATACTTAACTTAAGCTAACTACTTATACTACACTAATATCATGACTACTAGCAACAACAGCACTAAAGGCGACCCATAGTAGGACTCGGACCTCGACTTAGGGCGATGCTGGCGCGATTTGGAAGGAGACAGCTTGATGAGGGCTGAATTATCTGAGTCTGAAGAGACTACCTGTTCTACGACGGGAGATCTCGGTGAATCGTAACCGCGAGGAACTGACTTTCAGAACGTTTGCGCTATTCTATGTCGACAATGATCGGCATATTATGTCACCAATTAAAAAATTTACAATCATAATTATGCCACTATTGTAAACAATAAATAACCAATGTTAATGCACATCGCCACTAAATTAGTGTCACCTTGTTCGTCCATTTATCGTCGCCCACTTGGCCATCATGTGAAGCGCTATTTTTCATGTTTTACGAACCAACCATTTGATTTTACGATCATAAATAACTATTATGATGGCATTTTTTGAAATGACGCCCACTGGCGTTGTTTGCGGTTCCTTGCAATGACAAAAACATGTGTGTAGTTGTTAGCATGGTTCCGATGATTGATGCTTTGGTGGAACTTTGATGATGTTTGACCTGGATACCGCCGCGCCTTTAATATGAGTTGAAATTTGATAGCAGTGTTAGGACTTAAAGTATGATTAATTTTGGTGATGACTTTTACATAATTACAATACCTTGTCTACAACGGGCATAAGTTGCGATACATGTGCTGCAACTGTTTACTCGGGCTTAATTGGCGATAAATGTGCATATTTTGCGTTTACAAACACTGTTGTGATACCTACCGCAAAAAATGTGGGCGCCATGGCGCCCACATTTTAGTATTTTTCATATTTTTATTATTTTTCAAGTATCGGCACTTGCGGGCAAATGAGAATTCAAAGTCAACTCGTAGAAAACATCCGTTTTTATAATGGTCCAGTCGATGCAACGACTTGCATGCGCAAACAGCTTGTGCATTTACGCAAAAACCTTGTGCATAAGTTTGCACAAACGGTATTTTCAGTATTGCGCGGTATAACGTTATGTAGTCCTCTTGTGCAAATTAGGATTTGTGCAAATAAGATTTAAGCTTTGATTAGATCTCCTTCCAATTTTACAAGTTCAGAATCCGATATTATAATGTACGTAATATTATGATATATTTATTATATTCGATCACGTTATTTAAGCCTGCTCAAATCTTGTAAATACAGGATGTATAACATTTTGATAATTAACTACGTATTTATATATTATTAATTAATACTGTATCTAATCACTCCTGTTAATTAATAGTTTATACTAACATAAACTATTAATTAATATTATTTTCCACTAATTTAGAGAAGAAACTAGCCATCATAATTTACATTATTAATTGTCACAAAAAAGTTAATAATGTCACCGTCGTGAATGATCTGCATATAAATAATATAACATGAGTTTTTTGTGTCTCGTCTATTATAGACACCTAATAATACTAGCTTTGTTATCCAACTTTGGTTGTATGTATTTCTTTATTTTATAAATGGTTTATAAAGGCTAGCGTCCACTAGGCTCGCCGAGTCGAGTCGAATAGAATCGTAATAATTCGCCTCCTTTACATTTACTATAAAACTGCGTTGATAAGTGAAGAGCCGAGACGCGCCGAGTCGCATCACTCGCGCGCATCGCTTGTCACGCGAATTTCTATTTTAACAACTTGCGATTACTGAACGTTTCGCTTCGATTCGTCTTCACACGGAACGATTCTATTAGTCAGTTGTCAAACGATTCAGTAAGCTCTTTTTCTCTCGTTACGAGAATCATAGACAGAACGAGATAACAAACCGAATCTGTCGACAACTGAATTTCAAGAAAATTCTAAGGCTGAGCAACCACCAGAGCTGTGCTAAGCTGCGTAGCGAGGAATGTGTTTTGTAAGCACCAATAGAATCACTTCATTTAACTAGCTTCGCTCTGCGCAGCTCTGGTGGATATGGGCTTAGCGGAGCGAGGTTATTGTTCATACAAAACAAACGAGAAATGCGAGCGAGGGATGTGTTGCGAGGAATGTGTTGCGACGAATGTGTTACGAGGAATGTGTGCGTGGATTTGGGTGTTTGGAAGAGGTAGATGATCATTTGTACACATTACGCATTACACATTCCTCGCACAGCTCTGGTGGAAAGGGTCACACCGTTTCACATCCTCGCTACACATTTTCGCACCGCACATTTTCCTCGCACAGCTCTAGTCCAGCCTAAATCGGGGGGCTGGGGGGCTAATGCACATCCAATCGCATCTGCAAACTATGCAAATACCAAATGCAGCTTGAAAGCAGTTAAGATATCAGTCAGTGCAACTGCGTGACAACTGCCGACTGCATGTGCACTTCAAATTGCAGTTAAGATATAAGTCCGAGACGGACTGCAGACCGCAAACTGCAAAAGTAGTATCGCTTGCGGTGCGATCTGCGGCTGCGGTCATGAGGAGTATCTAATATATCCCGTGTGCACGCTTGGAATAGACGCGTGTTGTAAGATTCAACAAAACCCAGCACGCTTGGTGGTAGGATCTATACGGTCCACCTGGCTAGCTACCACCCTCACATTAAAGTCCGGCGACAAGCAGTTTACTGTGTTCCGTCGTGTGTATGTGAGAGCCAGAGGGGTATAGGGGAATCTCTCTACATCTTTGTTATTTGGATTCGTGTGCTTCTTAGACCCTGTCTGAGCAGGTGTGACACGAGTAAAACGCGACGAAATTAAATTAAAAAAAAAAACTCGCATTATATTTTCCTGCTACAACAATTAACTTACACACAGACATACAATTCACGTAACAAAAGCAAATATATTAACATAATTTATGCCCAACATTAACATTCAAATTATTATGAATATCAAATAATACATAAAACGACATAAAACGTTTTTATGTTTGTTGATAGACATGATTATTGTCGCTATTTGTGTAATACCAGAGAGCAGTGACCTATTTAGATGCAACTTTACGATGTGGTGTATGGACCTGATGGATGACACGTTTTGTTTAAATTATGTAAAGTTAAAATGGAGGCTGAATTATAGCAAAACTATACGTATATTCCGTATTTTTCGAGATAAAAGTAGCCTGTCCTTCTCCAGGTTTCAGACTATATACACCGTGGGCCCCAGGTGCCCGAAAGATTTTAACCTTCGATTCCGATGCCTAATTGGAGAAGAAAAGCTAAAATAGTTTGTTGAAAAAAGCTTAATTTTAGAAATATTCATTATTTAATGAAATTCACAACTCGAAAAATATCTATGGTAACAGTCCCAGGAACGTGGCATTGCGTGACTTTTGTCATACCATACCCCTCTCGCCGTATGTCTGATTTGACGGGGAGGGTTGTGAAGTGAGAAGTTTCTTCTTATCCACTCACTCGATAATTTATAAATGTCGCCAGTTCAACCTAAGGTATTGTTTACAAGGGAGCACTAAAGTTTCATT
Organism: Amphipyra tragopoginis; assembly: GCA_905220435.1. Lineage (NCBI taxonomy): Eukaryota > Metazoa > Arthropoda > Insecta > Lepidoptera > Noctuidae > Amphipyra > Amphipyra tragopoginis. The sequence continues at coordinate 1,947,695 of HG992004.1, read as the reverse complement.
CATTAAGAAAAGAAAAACAAAAAAAAAATGTTTTTCTTTTTTGAACTTTTGTTGATATAACATTTGACTCTTAATAGCATCAGAAAGGCATGCTTAAAATCTTTCGGATAGGTACCTCGGGCCCACGGTGTATATACCAAGTTTCATCAAAATCGGTCAGCGGTTTAGGCGTGAAAGCGTAGTAGACAGACAGACAGAGTTACTTTCTTATTTATATTAGTAGGGATAATATTAATTTTGATAGTAGTAGAGCTTCATGTGAATGAGAACAGCCGGGGAAGGACTACCAAGCAACATTGCTGTGTTGCGGAGGTCTGCAGTGCAATTCTGTAAGAATCTCATCTCGATCGCGACTGTCAATTGACTAAACACTTGTCGTGACACTCACTTGTCGTGAGGAGCTCGTGGCTAAATAATTACAGCCGCATAGACCGATTTTCCGGGTTAAGCTACGCTTGCCGAGGTTGGTCTGTGGATGGGTGACCATTTACTATAGCGAGTTTCCTCCGTGCCTCGGAAAGCACGTAAAGCCGTTGGTCCCGGCTGTCATTAGTAGATCTTTGACAGTCGTTACTGTTGGTCAGAAGCCAGAAAGTCTGACAACCAGTCTTACCAAGAGTATCGTATTACCCAGTTACTGGGTTGTGGAGGTCTGATAGGCAGTCGCTCCATGTAAAATACTGATATTCAGCTGCATCCGGTTCGACTGGAAGCCGACCCCAACATAGTTGGGAAAAGGCTAAGCAGATGACTTGTCGTGACACAGCGTGGATAACAAAACTACGCGTAATTGATTATACTGCCGATTATCTGTGTGTTATTTGCTTCTATTATCCATACTGTGACATTATGAGTATCGAGCTAACCGTCGATATTGAGGTGGGTTTCTTACAGAATGACACTACTGATGGCAGTTGCTCCGTGTAAAATACTGGTATTCAGCTGCATCTGGTTAGACTGGAAGCTGACCCTGACATAGTTAGGAAAAGGTTAGGCAGAACAGAACATTGTTGTGTTTCTGATTGAGCATTTTCTTTCTTTTGACTTGGTCGTGTTTCACCCTATTCGTATCTGATGGTAAACGCAGACAGGGTCTAAGATGGAGCACAAGAATCCAAGTAACAGTGATATAGAGGGATTCCCACACGCCACATTTTAATGTTCAGGTGGTAGCTAGCCAGGCGGACCGTATAGATCCTACCACCAAGCGTGCTGAGTTTTGAATGTTGAATCTTACAACACGCGTCTATTCCCAGCGTGCGGTGAGGAAGTTTTATATTGTAGCCAGTGAGGCACACGACACTTTCAACTTTGTCTCTAGGTTGGCAATGTAACAGCAATTCTCTTGGAGTTATAGGTGTATAGGAGATGGTAACCGCATCAGGAGGGCCGTCAGCTTGTTTACAAACGAAAATGGTCTACCAACCTGCCACTACATAGTACAATTTTGTCAAATAAAACTTATTACAATTTTATTTATTCGTTTGAAGATCATAAGCGTGTGATGTTTGATCTTACTCATAAACTTTGAAATTAATCTCCACAAAAAACCACTCACAACTGGTAATTTATACACCAAAGCGCATTCCCAAAAACATGGCGCCGGCACGCATCAATTTCGCGATAAATTAAAATCAAAACACGACACTAATATATTGGGCCACACTCACGTTTAACACAACACTTTACGCGCCAACCTTATCGCAATTATGGCGATTGACGCGAGAGCGTTGCGATCACTCATCGAGTGCAGCTTGCAGTGTGTCTTGGGAACACAGGGCGGGATCTGGGCTGGTTGGACGGGGGCATGAATTATAATGTTTAATGAAATGGGTGCAAAGTCATGCGATACTGAAAGGACTTGATTTCGTTTTTATCCAGCCGATGACACCGAAAAGCTATTAAATTAGAGCATTAATTGCAAGTATTCATTTTTAAAATAATTGAGATAGAATGATTGACGTAAGAGCGTTTTGGAGCGTGTGTCTCAAGGATACAGTGACGAAATAAGGTTAGTTGGAAGCAGGTGCAAAGATGGAAAGAAATTGAACCAAATGCAGACAAGTACAATGGAAGTATGCGTTTGCTGAAGCAAATAAAATATTTGATATTTTACAATTGAACTGCTATAAAAGCCATCATATTGTTAATTAGTCATCATACTGTTTGTGAAGCTCTCATATCACTGAGACTTTAGTCTAGCCTGCAGATGAGTCAAAAATGTAAATAGAGAACTATGTCCCAGATTATTTTGGTAAATGTCTCGTTGATATATAGGCGGCATTGTTTGAAGATAGTTTAAATGGTAATATTGCTTTGTCTACTCTATTAGATTTGCATACAACGTACATTATTTCAAATTTAAATGTTAATCAAATTACTGGCATTTAGTGCTTAATGTTCAGTAAAATATATTATTTATTATCTTATCAGCATTCAAAATAAAGAAGCCAGATTTTTTATATATTTATTTAGTAAAATATATTAGCCAGATGTTTTACATGTTACATACATTGCAGTTATCATCTCAAAGGAGTGGCATCGTCAGCAACCTGTCTTAACCAAGGATTATTTTACTTATCGCTTTTAATCCACCCTAAAAAAAACGCTTCCCACTAATAATTTCCCAGTAATGCACCCAACAACATCCAATAATGCACCCAAAGCTCCCAAATACGTCCCTGCATACAACGTGAATGAAACTAAACAGGTGCACTGAATTATGCGTTCGCTGATGTATGCACCCGATGCACCACGCATGCGCACAGGTGAAAATGTGCAGCGTTGCTAACGTAAATACGCGAAATGGCCAGTCAATCAGCGAAGCGATGCTTTAAGCTGTAAATATCTGGTAAGTGTATGGAAACATTGTTTTGGATAACAGAAGGAAAGAATAATAATCTTTTGAGATTTAGTGGGCTAAGGGCAGTGAACTTGACGCTTAAAAGTAGGGATGTTGTTGTTGAATCATAAGTGATGTTAGAGTCACTGGCACGTATAAGAACTTGCTTACAAATTGTATTGGAAGGTATCGTTCAAGACGAATACGCATCTTCTTGATGTTATCTTGACCAGTGTGTTTACAGTCCCACATATATTCTGCCTACCCTTTTCCCAAATATGTTGGTGTCAGCTTCCAATCTAACGAGATGCGGCTGATTACCAGTACACGGAGCGACTGCCATCAAACTCAAACTCAACTCAAAACTCGTTTATTCAAAGTAGACTAGTATTACCTACTTAGTTCTTTTTGAACGTCAAATTTAGGTACATAAGACTGCCCCCAAAAGCGCCCACCCTTCACCGCTTCCTAGTGTTTATGCTGTGAAGAAGAAACGGCGCCACAAACTCCCCAGCAACACAGTTCAGTCTGTCAAGTGAATAAATAAATGAGTCTATGCATAAAAAAGTAATATATTAATAACATTGATTAAATTATGCAAGTTGATGATGATAAACAAAATATTTACCTAGAACAATTCTGGATGAATTGAAAACAAAATTAAAAGTATCTAAATATAGATAATTCATCATAATATAAACACACAACTATATATCTACGCTCAATATATATAGACTCTATATATTTCAATACAATAACTTACTAAAGGTAATGTGAGAACAATGTAGGTCAATATCAGTAGTACAAGAATAATAATGAAAAATTGCCTTAATGTTGTCATAGCATGTAAGAGCTGACCAGTCCGGACAGACAGCACCCGTTCACGGACATCAGATCTCCGCAACCCAGTTACTGGGCAATGCCGATATCCTAAGATTAGACCGGTTGTCAGATTTGAGATCGAACCTGGCCTGATGCAGGTTGGCGGACTTCACACCATCGACAACTTTATGGAGCCCTCTCAGGTGTGCAGGTTTCCTCACGATGGTTTTCTTCACCGTTAATGCAAATGTTAATCAAATAGAGAATATGCATGTAATTCAAAACTCTTTCATTATTTAGATATACATTGTTTATGAGTCAAGACACAAATTGCATTTGTTTTTACGTTTTTTAACTCATTACTTATTTTACAATTCATTGTTTTATGTTACGTTTTTTTCGTGGAACGGAACGCAATCTCGAAACGCGTCGTCTTAGAAAATGCCGGAATTGACATCAAAATCCAGATGAATAAATCTTTAAATAATCTTTTCTTAGCAAACTGTTTGATTTCTCACTGAGGTTAAGTTAGTAAGTGCGATTTCTGCTTGAATAAAGTACAAGAAATAATTTAATTTATACGATTTGTGGCTAAAAAGAGATGTAAACAAAGCAGTATCTTGGATTATGACGTCACATTATGACCGCGACAATAAAGGACGTTTGAATTGTAGAAGAAAATTGTTGAAGTTTAATAATTGTTTTGAGCAAGAAATAATAGTAACATTTGACTTTTAATACTTTTATTGGGTTTATATTAATGTGCTTTATTGATTAAGAGAAAAAAAAAGTTACATGCATATTCCCTATTGTTTTGTCTATTCAAGTATTTTTGCTCTTGCCTATCTCTAGATGAGTTTTCTTTAACCAGGATACAGGATAGCATAACATCTAATTCCCTTTTTAAAACCTACATAACCTCAACGTACTTTTACTACTAAAACTCTACCTATCTATCCTTCCCTCGGTACCCTCGATCGTATTCAGCGATATCCCTAATATCTTAAAGTTCCTGGCTCGCTGCCAATCACCTCTGACATTACTACGCTGATCACCGGCTGACAGATATAAGTGGCTCCTGTCTCCGACATATGGAAGAAGCATTTGAAAGTGAGATGGCTTTAGTATTTAAAAATTGTATTAGATATTTGTAGTTAAGAATAGGTACGTTAATGATATGCGTAACAATTTTTGAAATGCTGTAATGAATATATCGTACCTATTAATTTAATTGTGAATTTTATAGAATAATTTAAATAATTAGAATAAAAAAAAAAATGTAACCTGGTTATTGTGACTTGTGATACAATAATTACCAAATAAAAAATTCCATGTCTATAAAAATACAAGAAAACGGTAAAAAAACTGACAGTTTATGACAACTTTTGATTTTTGGGAATTTCTCTCATTTTATTGGTACATAATGCCCATCGATTGCATCATACTTTCGGGTCTTAAAATAACTGATTGCAATACAATAACAAATTACCAATAAGTTTATATTTAACGCTGAGCTGAATAATACTTTTGACCTTCAATTTCAACAAAGTTGGCCCTTTTTGTGTGGCCAGATTTGTAGTAGGTATACTCGGGAGCAATGAATCCGGGTCACCAACATAAACCTCAATATCTCGGAAACTAAAAATGATAGCTAAAACTATTTTATAGACAATTTATTACGATTAAAACAAAATAAATAAAACATCTTAAATATTGTATAAAATACTTTTTATTTGAATAATCTAGCATTCTGAGTTTTCTAGATTTTAAGGTGTATGATATTTAGTTACGAACAAATCAATGATAATGGCCGTTTAACAACTTAGGAAATAAATTGCATAGATAATTGTATGCTTAATGTTGAATGGGACTGGGCCAGACATGTCTGCCGCATGCCGAATATAATGTGGGCCCAAATAGCACAGCACTGGTACCCTGAGATCGAAAGACGGGGTCGCGGCAGGCCACGAAGGAGATGGCGGGATGGATTCCTTGAAAACTGGAAGAAAGTAGCGCGGGTTCGGGAAAACTGGAGGAAATGGAGGGAGGCCTTTGCCCAGGAGTGGCACAGCATAAGCTGATAATACATTTAAAAAAATGTATAGTTTCGAATGTTTAAATCAAATCTACATTATGTGAAATTATTTATCTAAATAATCACCTAATCTTCCATTTTCCTCCTTCACAAGACCCCGTCATTCTAGCCTGTACATATCGATACGTAGGCAACTGTCTGTCCGAACAAAACGTGCACTGTTCAGCGTTCGTACTGCGATCGCTTTGAAATTTTACTATCTTCCAGTCAAAGTGGACAGATCAAAAGCTGTTAGCATTCTATATGTGATAAGCTGATAGCTGAATAGCTATGAAATATACTTTGTCTCGGGTTAGTGTTAGTTTTTTGACGTGTTTAGAATTGCTGCCAATTCTATAGGTACTTGATGCACATCTGAAACCTAATCTAACTGGTATCGTTCAGCAATGTTTGTAAGTAACTAAAGTGACGCAAAAAATTTAGATTTACTCCTTAATATTTTTCTTTGAAATCTGTTTTGACTATACAAGGTTAGTCGGAAAGGGGGTACTAATCCGTGGGCCACTTAAAGTATCACTGATGACTGTCTTAAAGCAAGTGTTTTCATTTCAAAATTCGGTAATTTTTTTTTTCAATGCAATCGGATTTTTATTTTAGTTTTTTCAAAATTTCTTCATCCCTACTTGAGTAACAAATTCAGAAAATGGTGCTTCTTATTCATGATCCCAAATATGACCTAAAATGTAAACACAGCTTATCATAACTGAGTATAGATAGATTTTAGAGTTTTTTTTTTGGGATCTTTGATCACCTATTTCTCTTAAACTATCGACTTTTGGAAAAAGTTGGAGAACAAAAGTTATTCATTATCATGGGTACTTTAACCCCCTTTCGGATTAGTACCCCCTTTCTGACTAACCTTGTATAAATAATTGATTGTATCAAAATCTATATAGGTAGCTACTTCAGTTTATAACATAACATAACATCATGCCTGTATTCCCCGGGGTTGGGCAGAGTAGTATAGTACAAGTCCGTGTGTCACTGCAAGGGTACCAACTGAAAATCAGCGCTGGGTGTTTGACGCCCAGCATACGCTGAGTTGGTGACCCTTTCGGCATAGACATGCTCGACAGTATAAAATGAGTAGTTATGTTTTTTTTTGTTTCTATGGTTTGTGCTATCATTGTGTCCTTGGCTGAATAAAATTTATTTTCTTTATTTCCGTTTCTCATTTCGCCATAATTTTTTTAATCACATGTAATAGTAGGCGAGTCTATTGAATTATACCTCTTAAATACTTACTAAGGAGTTGTAATGGTTAACGTGATTCATTGAGAATATAATTTTATTATTTATCGTTGCATCCAATCAGATGGGAAGCTTTTACGTGATCCGATGCAGCTAGCAAGCAAATTAGCAGATTGTTTTCGAACAGACTCTAAATATCATTGACTACCGATTTCCTCCAAACTCCCCAACATTTCATCAAATTAATGTCAAAAGCTCTAAAATTAAAAATTTAAGTACCTATTTTTTTCCAGAACTTACTAATCCATCAGTCTCATTCACACGAATGATGAAATCAAAACTACAAGACCAGCGACATAGCAATTTATCAAAACGAATTAAAAACGCTGCGCAAGAGTTTAGACTTCGTCCGCTGGGATTTGGGGCACTTTAGCATCTATTTCTGGGCAGCGTGACAGACGGACACATTCAAGGGATATAGCTATCGGGTTTCAGAATTCCTTTATTAAAAGGTTGGGGAGTAAGTGGTCTTTGTAATTAAGGGAATTTGTGTGTATGGCTCTTGATTTCTTCCGACTTATTGTTTCTTCAAAGAGCGATTTTGTATTTTCAGCCAAGTTTGAAATAAACTTAAACAAATACTGTTTGATTCAATAAAAGAAAAATAGTAAGACGGCCAGTATCTTAACACACTACCTAACACACACACACACACAAACACACACACGCACACACACTCACATACGCACACACACATACGCACACACACACAAACGCACGCACACACACTGTTTTCACCACAAGGTAAGTCCTGACGTTTCTCTACAAAACGTTACCATACAAATAATATCATATATAAAAAAAAAACAGTTACCTAATATAGCTATTTTAAGGTTCTGGATGATGTCGTTTACGTTTTTAACCGATTTCAAGAAGGAGGAAGTTCTCAATTCGAAAGTTTTTTTTTTCGATAGCAGTTTCCTTACGGCTACGATTTACAAAATGACCGCTATGTCAGGAATGATCCTACGTTAAACAGAGTATAGTAGAATTATAAACAGAATTATAAACAAGATTCTTCGTTCAGTTCGACTCGCGACCTCGCCACGTGATCAGCTCATGATTAAGGGCTCCGTTTGGGTCCGAAAATAGTCGGGCAATCCCGAAAAATGCACGTGAGTAAACCGTAACTAATCATAAATAAGATTCTTCCTCATCGAGGAATGAAGAATCTCACTTAAAACCCTTTTTCACCGTCTTTAATAGAACAACCATTTTCCACTAACAAAACTTTACTCGGTATTATAAATCTTATTCATTCATTCACCTTATAAAAATCTCAGCTCATTTATAACTTCCTCTTCTTCTTCACAATTATAATCTTTAACACCTCCAATACCAAATTAAACCATAAAAAAGCTAGATAATTAACAAAACAAGCTTCTGCGAACACACAGGTAGCCGCCATTAAAATTCGTATTGGCTACATGAAAAGTCAATTAGTACGTGCCGTGAGGCGACCGCCATCTTGTAATTGCGCGACAGCTGCGCCCGCGCACCTCGTGGGTGTTCGGCGCAACAAAGGGTTGCTTTAATTAGGTTTTGATTGGGTGGGAGGGAGACGGGAGATGGGTCGAAGTGTTAGTAGATGGTGACAGGTTTTGGTGGAATTTAAGGATACATACAGCCTCATTGTTTTGGAAGTGGATAAAAGAGAGGCTTCAGCAGATGAAGGCCTATGTTGACCAGCATTCTACTTGCGCAACGCACTCGTAATCGCTATGGAATTGATTTTGACAGGTCAACAATTTCCACAGCAACGCTTGTATTAACAATCCGACTTCTCCACAACTATGTACCACGCAATGAATATTGTTTTTGGCACATCAACCGCCATGATTGATGTTGGTTACGTTTCACAATGCTCCTGCTGGTTGGCCAAAAAAGTGTATTTTCTTGTAAGAAAGAAATCAGTTGCAGCCTGGGCCATAGAATAATAAATAGTAATCACGGCTACATATCAAGCTTTACGTTTCCAGCATAAGCAGACCTCTCACTGTATTGAAAGCCGATCAATGCGAGATCAACTCATACTGGGACAGTCAGCATCAAGTATATCGGGACGAACAGACTGTTCAAAAAGATCTGAACAACTAAGAAAATTTAACTAAATCTCAATGATATAAGGATTGATTCAGAATAAACACAGTTCACAACAACTATCATATTGACAAGAATTTTATCCCATTGAGATAAAGATTAATTTCTTTAGTTGTTTAGAAATTATGAACAGTCTGTTCGACCCGATATATTTGATGCTGACTTTACTATTCGTACAGAAACACTCCCGAACAAATGAACCCAAACCTACGAAGAGTATTTTCGAGAAAAACCAATTCTTTGGTACTTTAAGATTCTGCCACAGAGGTCGTACTCAATATTAAAACTAAAAACAATATATTACGTTGTCGACATGTAGGATATTGACTCAGCAGTCATTGTGCCGATAGTCTTTACAGCCAATGGCTTAGCCAAGAGCCTCGACCAACATCTTATGGGGCTCTCGTTAGGCAGCTGGATCAAGGGTTTGATTCAGAAAGCATTACTTCTGGACACGGCTCGTATTGTTAACCTTAAAGGCGTTTTTCCTGTCAAGCGGGTTCGTGCCCGCGTGCGTGCCTTACCTGCAACCGTGGCATCTGAATTTCACCTTTTCATACATTTGTTTATTGTGATGCGTGAATCAAGCATGAAAAGGTGAACTGCGAGCGCCACGCATGCGGGTGAGGCACGCACGCGGGCACTAACCCGCGTGACAGGAAAAAGGTCCTAACTCTGGAGCCTTAACCGCTGGTTGTTGGTTTTTTTATAGAAAAAGGTATTTAAAAATGTAATTCATACGTAATTGAATGAATACAGGAGAAGGCAGCTGGATCTAATGGTTTGATTTAGAAAGCGGTACTTCTGGAAACGCCGCGTATTGTTAGGAAGTTCCTCTTTCTGGAGCCCTGACCGTACCTTGGACCCTGTTTCCAATGGGGAGTAGGTAGCCCTTTTAATAATTTAATTTTTTTTTTTTTAAATATATACTTTTATAATTTATAATGTATATATGTAATTTATATGTATATTCAAATAATAAATGACAATAATATAATAACAATAGAATTAATTCTGCGGAACATCTGTTAGTACAGTTCATCAGTCAGTCTGTTTGTCTTGTCAAATACGTAGACATGTCGAATATTTACTCATTAATGTAAAACATGTGTATAATTGTGTATTTACATACATAATTTTGTGTGACCTTATGATATGAGCAATAACACAAAAATGTCGTCTGAACGGAAGGAGTTAAAATGTTTTTACATTATGAAAGTAAGGTTTGCGTTAACTAACATTAATTCTACTGGTTAAACATTCGTTAACCTTAAATCCTCGTAAATTTTATGAGTTAACAGTTGTTTAACCGGAGAATTAAAAATTCCTATAATGTACTGAGCGTTTTAAGTTTTTTATTTTTTTATTTGTAAGAGGTCTGCGTTTGGCCGCCATCTCGCCTGATGTTAAGCGATGACGCGGTCTACGATGGAGCACGCTTGCCCAGAAGAAACCGATTCACTCGTGACTTGAAGACACCCAGATTGTAGCTGTCGGGGAACCACTCGGGCAGCGCATCCCACTGTTTGGCGGTTTTCGGGTTTTTGGTATATCAACCATGAACCGATGGCGCTTTTTCGTGCTTCTGGCCGTCCAATAAAAAAAAGGGCAGTAGTTAAAATTAAGATTCTTGTATCTTTACCAATAATGGAACAGACAGACCCCTTATATACGTAATAGAACCTGCCTTACGTTATCTGTAACTATCACAGTTAAATTTAGCTTACGAGTCCATGTATATGCCTGGTTTGGCAATAAAAAATGCTACCATTTAATAAGGAAAACGATTTTTTCTTGCCTAAATTTAGATTCATAAAATGAGCAGTACAGGTGGAAAGGTAGCTCTTTATGGACGGAAACCATAATTATGACATAGTGACCTCACATGGGCCACTTGCCACAAGCTGCGGTCTGACTTTTCTATACATTTTGCAGGGACTCGCCGGACACGTGTGGCAATGTCAATTAATGTGGTCATCTAATTTAGTCTTTTTCATAATTGCAATTAGGTTTTAATTATGTTTAGTATTGCATTATTTTGTATATATGTTACCGGCCAAACCCGATTTCAGGATAAACTAGTTTTGCCTAGGCTAAACTAGTTCTTCCTATACGTGATAGGAGTAACTAGTATAGCCTAGTCTAAACTAATTTGGCCCAAGCCCGATAGGATAAACTGGTTTAGGCTAGTCCAAACTAATTTGTCCTAAGCGCGATAGGATAGACCAGTTTAGCCTAGGCCAAACCAGTTGATCCTGATATAAATACATACACTCTGGGATAAACTGGTATGGCCTAGTCTAAACAAAAAAAATTTGCAGAGTCGAAAGTAATTGAGCAAACATGTCATTTGACGAAGGCAAAGGTGATCTCAGAAACATCATTGGTGGAGCTTAAGTCGCTCAAACTAGGTGGAGCTTAAGTCGACGGAGCCCCGCTGTGCGGGGCTCCTATTTCTGTCTGCAGGGTTTAAATTAACCTAACACGAAGGGGATGACGGGGGCTTCGTTCGCTCGCTTCGCTCGCTCACTCTAGCCCCCGTCATCCCCTTCGAACCTAACCTATCCATGTCGGGATTCCCCTTAACCACCCTGCTAACATTATTAGTCGCCAAGTTTATCTATTTATGGTGACTTTCTAGATATACTATAATGTTTAGACTAGGCCATACCAGTTTATCCTAGAGTGTGCGTATTTATATCAGGATCTACTAGTTTGGCCTAGCCTAAACTGGTCCATCCCATCGGGCTTAGGACAAATTAGTTTGGACTAGCCTAAACTAGTTTATCCTATCGGGCTTGGGCCAAATTAGTTTAGACTAGGCTATACTAGTTACTCCTACCGCGTATAGGAGGAACTAGTTTAGCCTAGGCAAAACTAGTTTGTCCTGAAATCGGGTTTGGCCGGTAACATATATATTTTATTGTAATTCATAATATTAATCTTATGAATTTGTAGTCTATTGAGTACAAAATTGTCAAATCATCATCTTTATTATTTATGTACAAATTTCGATGCTTTTCTTTTTAACTCAAAGGTTGACTAGTAGAGAATGCCTTATGGCCTCAAGTCCTCATTATGTATCACCATAGTGTATAGAAGAATAAGTAAATTTATGGAAACAGCTTATGGCTGGCCATTTTTGGCTGTTCCGTGTGCAAATGACCATAAAACGTATGCTAAAAAATATAGTGACAAAACACCTGTTTCCACCACACACCTGTCATAACACTATAAACAACTACCTCAATATTATTTCACCCCAAAGTCACCTTTAATAAAATATCAATACAGCACACATTAATGCAACTTTTTTTCATATTAGGATGCGCACGCGTCCGCAACAACCCGAGACTGTCCCGTATTTTGAATACCCCACCCCCTCCCTCGGACGGGGGGTATCTAAAGAAGACGTATCTCACCACCACGATCCATTGTCCATTGTTTTTGCCTGCTGTTATTTATGACGGACGACGCTATACCTATCCTTTTCTAACCCACCAAAAGTTGTGTCGCTGTCCCTTTCTCTCAAGGCTTCCGTCCCGTAATGCCGTAGCTAATAAATTACGATTCAAAAGATTATTTATTAGATTATTCATGGCGGAGAGACTCTGTACCGTATTGGTCTCTGGGACATAATACTGGAGTCGTATTCGTCTTTTTTCGTCTGATTGATTTGTGGCGTTTCGTGTGGTGTGTCGTGTCGTCAAACAATGGGGTTTGGACGTGGATTGGCTGGTTTATGGATTTTATTGGGAATCCAGACGTTGGATTTTGCATGTTAGATGTCTGATAAGCGTTGATGTGTGTGACATAAGGAAGCTTTTGGCGATGGGACAGAGTTTTGGGTGAATTTCAATTGGGTCTTCCTTGTAATGTGTATTCAGAGAATATATGTTTTTTATTAATTATTCTTGTGGAACTGCTTCTAAAAATTATTTGTAATCGTTAACAGAACGCAGTAATGTTCAAAATTCTTATAATAAATTTAATCTATCACTGCATATTCAACTTGTATACCAACATTAGATACGTATCTACTTAAATATTCTAATTTGAACTTGCTAGCAGCTTATTAACGAGATAAATTCAAGCTCAGACCACCTATGTCGATAATGATAATATCACAACCACTGACACTGAGTCGTGTATGTAATCATACACAAGAATCTAATACAACATATTTGTCATACAATTAAAATGTAACAGTCTGCTAATTTATAGCAATTAGGGAACGGAACAAACTTTTGTACAGGAACAATTTATTTATTAATATGACAGCGTAATTTAGGAGCAATAAATTTCGTAGTAGAACGCACTCAATTAAAAATTAAAACAGATATAACAAAAAATGTCGCCCCACCGGAAGCCGGACCGATAATCGTTTGAAAAGAGACGTGCATTATTCACAGCCATTAATTAACCCACACTAAAGTTTTAATTAAAAAACAAGCAAAGAACTTTCTATAAGAATGGTACGTCACAAACGCCGACGAATTCAAAACGCTGGCGTCTCGACCGTCATAAATAATTGGGACAAAACCTTCGCGCCCCGCCTCCCAGCCCCCCGGATAAGTGTCTAAAATTTTCACAATCCGGCAATAAAAAGATAATTTATTAGTATAGCTCTTATTGTTTTCGTTATTTATGTGTATGGAGTAATGTAATCTAGCTGGTGGGGGCCCTAAATAAATAATTTTCACTTTAATGTCCCTTCTTGCCTAATCTCCCGAGCGGTCGGCTCTCAGTCCGCGTTTTGTACGATATAATGGCCACCCGAGGTATTTTTAGGTCTAAATAAACATGATTTGTTGTACCGTCTCTGACAGAATTTAATTTCGTTACGGCAATGCTGTGGCTCCCTCTGTCGCGAATATCTTGAATTATTTTTAATGACTCCTAGTCTAATTTGCATTATCGTCGATTTTTAGTATCTCCTTGCGAGTATTTATTATATAAAAATATAGCTTCCTTTAATTAAGTTGTCTTTTTGTATTGCTGTATTTAAAATATTATTAATGGCAATTTCTGTAAGTAAAAAGGGCAATAAAATTTATAAACACTTGATAAAACTGTAATTACCTTTAAGTAACATTACTGCAATAGAAATAAGAACCGTTATAGTAATCAAACCGATATCAATAAAACATATTGTATACAAATATCTACCGAACTCATTACAAACGCACTTAGTTTTGAATCTTTATGTAAAAATATTACCAATACCATATTATAATGTATCATCAATAACTTCCTAAATAAACCACTAAAAATATTAACCCTTAAACTGGTCAACAACAAGCCTTCAAGACAAGACAACACAACAACAACAAAAAAAAACACAAGAACCCCACACAACGTACATCACATGCAGATTTCAAAAGCGTCTGAACTTCAGTGGCCATTTCTGAAAATTAGTGGACGTGCTGGGGTGGGGGGAGGGGGGCAGAATGCCGTGGTGGATGATTTACACCACTCCGGTATTATGTTTTGACTTTAATAAACAGAACGTTTGTCATTGCAGACTATACGTCGCCAGTCTTGGACAAGTTTTGTGTTAGTGTTGAATCTTCGGGTTGTTGCAAGTTGTATGCAAGTGTTGTTAGATTTACGTTTGAGGGTTAAGATATTCTTAGTATTGACTGACGCTGAACCTACAGAATATTGCTTAGACGAAAGAACTTTGACAATTTTAGATTTTCTTGTAATATTATTTGTATTTTTAACATCCCTCATTATGTTGGTATCATTTAAAGTTACTTTTATTATTTTTGAATTTGGTAATAATTCTGTATCTTTACTTTTATATTCTTTGTTTTCAATCAAGTTTATATCATGATTAAGTATCAAAATGAATTCCACAATAAAGATACCAAAATTTTCAAAATAAACAGTACTTCATAAACGACAGTTGAATAACATTCATAACGTAACATCCAAATCGCTATTCCCATTGTGAACGAACGTGTCCTAAGTTGACCTTAGTCCGTCTAGTTTTAATTAAACCCGACAGACGGACGGAAGGACACCCAAGCTCCGCTGTTTTGAAGACTCGACGTGACACGAGTCTGTGCTCGAGTAATTTTGATATAGCAATTTGAGTTCATAAGAGAATTGTTAATGGGAAAAGGATAAAAGATTATATTTAGGAATAGGAAAATTTGTTTGGATGAATAAAGGAAAAAATGAAGGAAGACAGTCAGTACTTGGAAAAGGGCTGAGAAACAAAAGCATAATTCTCATGACATTCCAAAACAAAGTTCTTGAAGGCACCTTTATCTAGATATCGAACATTATCTTTAAAAAAACTGTAGCTATTACAGTTTCATTAGCAATAAACTTGCTAAATGTTTTAGAGCCTTGATCTCCAACATTAAAAACCATAAAAGAAAAATTTGCTCCAAGAGACTCCTCAAAAATAAAAGCTTTAACATACAACAACTCCCCGTTCATAGCCGCGGGTATTTACCACATTAATGCCCAAAACAACGTCTAATATACATCATACCAAGCCATAAAGACAAAGCACGAAGACACCATCAACATGACATTCACCCATAAAACTCATACCATACCTGGCGATGATCGCCGCACCGACCACAGCAAACGGCCCATAGTTCCCCCCTATAGTTTCCCCCCCCTCGTTTCCAGCTTTTAATTATAATACTTTATAGCCCTATAAATCACGGCGTGCGTCCCGGGCGGCTTCCACCCCCACCCTCCTTTGAAGGATACCAGTTCAATTCTCGTTGGGTGTAATAATTTATAAAGAAATTATTCCCTTTTTCTGCTCGGGGTTAAGGATGGCTGTGACGTGATCTGTGATCGTCTGGCGGTGACAATGATTTTCGTTTGAATGTGTTTTTGGTACATTGTGTTTTGGTGTTTTAAAAAGGTGAAATTCATTGTGAATTGGATGAGTTTTTGGTTGATAAAGATGTTGAACTGTTTTTATTGGGTTAGGTGTTTGTATTTCATAGCATTGGGCTCAATCTCCAAAATAAAAATTGATAGCTCTGGTTTTTAAAATTTCAAACCTTAATATTTCCAAAACTGCTTGGTTAAAATCGAGATCAATATAAAAATAGGCTTATTTAGATACCTCCTTTTCGAAATAAAAATACGGAACACAATTAATATCAATATTTAAAATATACCAGAGGTCAACCAAATACGCTAATTTTGGAAATAATCCCATTGGTGCTTTCTTTAATTTTTCTTTACTTTGATAGACAATGTGATGAAGCTGTTCCAATCTGACACAATTTCTTGAATAATAAATTATGGGTGCAAGAAAGTATCGCACTGTCTCCAATGTGAATTGACACAAAGTTAAAACGATCTATGGACTACAAAAAGTAAGCACATGTCAAAATGTCTGCTGTCATCAATTAAATGAAAAATGAATGTCTTTTCAAGTTACACCGCTAACGATTGTTCTCATGGATTTCTCAAGTTCTTCAACAAAAGCGACATGTGTCGACTTCAAGACATGCACGGTTACAAAGTATTGAAGTTGATGATGTGACTTCTTCGTTTGAAGTCCCTTCGTATTAGGGTTCTTACGGGCTTCGTACGGTTGCTATATTTACAATTAATAATTTTGAAAAATGCCTGATTCCTATAGAGTACATAGTGTAAATGATGGGTTATATTCAAAACACACATTCAGTTATTTTAAACCATATTCAGTCATATATTCCACGAATGCTGAACGCGCTCAATGCTCTCCAGGAATCTAATCATTCACTGGATCTATTTGCTGATGAATTGAAGGTTATTTTGTTGGAATACATGGTGTATTGCTAGAAGACTGAGTGAAAGAGCTGATAGGGTTATTCATATTTTATATTCTTTTATTTTGATTCATGTCAGTATTTATGTTATGTGTACCTATCAGTATTGTCGTTCTGATTTTTAAATAAATAAATATATCAACAGAAGTTCAGTTAAGTTGACCCGATAAGTCACTGTTAAGTAAAACTACTGTAACTTAAAGCTACAAGACGTCTAACTTATGGCGTGCTCCGCATTGTCATGGAGTAAGAATCACCGGAGGCGGTAAATCTAAAAGCTAGGATGTGCGTACAAGTTGTTTGTCTTTTTATGGATAGTTTTATTTAGGGCAGGTAATAACACAAAATGTTTCATACGAAAGATTAGTAATTAGCGTTGAAAATATCATGTAAAATACATGTATCTTTCAAACGCCCCTGTATTTTTCAACAAAATACAGAAACTTTCCTTGCGGATCTTCGGTTGAATCTTTCGCAATTTTAAGTTTTTTACATGTATTTTTCGCGTTTACACCTACTCAGTTTATTTTGTGTCAACCGAGATATTGATTCGATTACGTAAAATGCATTAGGTACTGTTCAATTAATATTAATAAACAAGATTTTTTCCCTTTGATTGTTAAATATGAAAAATACACAGTATAAAACAAGTATTATATGTGTATGATTGTATTTTTCAGACGAACGTGTTTGTTTTTTTCCAAAATTACCTGTATTTTATATTATAACTTTAACTGTGTTATATATTTCGCAATTTTTTGGAAAGATACAAAGGTACGAATAAAACAAAATGTATTTTTCGCAATTTTGTGGAAAAATACTAAGTTTCGAAAAAAACAAAATATATTATTCGCATTTTTTTGGAAAAATACAGTTTCGAAAAAAAAAAAAACAAAATGTATTTTTCGCAATTTTTTGGAAAAATACAAAGTTTCGAAACAAACAAAATGTATTTTTTGCAATTTTTTGGAAAGATACAAAGTTTAAAAAAAAACAAAATGTATCTCGCAATTTTTAACGCTATTAGTACTACTATGGTATAATAATATGCTTCGCTAGGTATTCATTTCCCGAGATAGCAAGGTCACGTGATTGACTACGTCAACGGCTGTGGGTGCTGCCACTGTGTAAGTAAATTATTCGAGCAAAATGCATTTTTTCTTTCACTTGCTTCTATAAAGAAGCAATTTAATTTTATATAGTTTCCTTTTTCAAGCTCGAAGGAGGAGCTCGTGGCTAAATAATTACAGCCGCATAGACCGATCTTCCGGGTCAGGCCACGCTTGCCGAGGTTGGTCTGTGGATGGGTGACCATTTACCATAGCGAGTTTCCTCCGTGCCTCGGAAAGCACGTAAAGCCGTTGGTCCCGGCTGTCATTTGTAGATCTTTGACAGTCGTTACTGTTGGTCAGAAGCCAGAAAGTCTGACAACCAGTCTTACCAAGAGTATCGTATTACCCAGTTACTGGCTTGTGGAGGTCTGATAGGCAGTCGCTCCATGTAAAATACTGATATTCAGCTGCATCCGGTTCGACTGGAAGCCGACCCCAACATAGTTGGGAAAAGGCTAGGCAGATGATGATGATAGTTTCCTTTTTGAACTAAATAACACAAGTAAGCAAATAGTTAGGTTAGTTAGCAATTTATTTTATATTCATTACTAGAGGTCGCCAGTGGCTTCGCCCGCGTGGATGTCGTTTATCGCGTATTCCGCGTTTTTCTCCACTATAATATGCATGTATTATGAACCTTCCTCTTGAATCACTCTATCTTTAAAAAAACCGCATCGAAATCCGTTGCGTAGTTTTAAAGATCTAAGCATGCATAGGGACAGACAGACAGCGGGAAGTGACTTTGTTTTATATTACTTGTAGTATTAGTGATGAATAAAAAATCTCCTTAATTGTATTGAAGAAGTTAATCAATGGCAATACTGATCGTGACGTTGTTTTGAGCTATCCTGGCGTAGAATTTTATTATACCATGATTAATACATTTTTTTGTGTCAAAATCTTCACGGATACCTTCTACCGAAGGCCAATGGTTATGTTGGATTCTTACCATCTAAAACCACTACGGTATTCCTCTGAGGCCCGATGGCTGTGGTCGCGGTAATATTAGTACTACCTGCTAGCCTATCATGCACAGCGCGAGATAATTTTGTCGTCAATTTAACTCGTGCTAAGACGAAATAATCTATAGCTTATCTTGTCTTGGTATGAGATACTGCATCGACAGAACTATCTTGGGCTGCACATGTTGGCCCTGCCGGAGGATTCTTGTGTCTTTTAAGTAGTTCTTCTTGTATTTCCCTAAATTAAATAACTTCTGCAAAACAGTCAACTGTTACGTTGTTTTCTTTGATGTTTACTTCTGTATAAGCATTATTTGGATTTTTAGTGCTACTACTAGTAAGCATTCCTTGTTGACGTGACCTCATACCATTAAAAGAACAAAGATCAAAAGTTGTACTATCAAAATCTTACCAACTTCAGTAGTTTGCATTGTTCTTGTTTTACAGCCCCGACTTACCTGAAAAATAAAAGTAAATAGGTTGAATGCTTCTGTATTTCTTACATCATTGTTTATAATATATCGTTGCTTATACGTATTACTCCGCGAATATCTAATTTTACTATGCAGTTTTTCATTTAATAGAGCTTCTATCAAGGTATTTTTCTTTCGGTGTGGTAATAGTCGAGGATTGGGTCTTCTCTCTCTCTCTTTTAATTGTAGATGTGTCAGAGATTTTTACATTACAGTTTTTCTTTAAGGTTTCATCATCAACCCATTACTGTCCCGCTTCTGAGCACCGGCTTCTTCTCAGAATGAGAAGGATTTAAGCCTTAGTCCAACTCGCTGGTCTCGACACCATCGAGGACTTTTTACAGCCCTCTCAGGTGTGCAGGTTTCCTCACGATGTTTTGCTTTACCATTAACGCAAGTTACAATTAGATTTCGATCCGGAAGAAAGCGTTCAACCGCTTGGCTATCACTGCTTCTTTGTATATAATTGTGGAGAACGAGATATGGTGTTCCTCCAAGGAAAAGGAAGAACCCTCCAACCAGTCTTACGCCTGGCGGGCTAGTACCCAACGGATGACATTGGGATGTTGTATATAGATAATATATTATATTATCTGCGTGTTAAATTTTGATATCGCGATGTAGGATCTGTGACGTCATTTCGAGAGTTGACATTCGCCACACAACTAGATGCTACGCGTGCTAGATGTCGCTACATAATGGTAATGACAGACATGAAAACTTTAAACTACACAAGTTATTTATCTCCTTAGGTTTATCTTCTGGCAATCCTTCACTAGAACACGCATGTACGAATGCCATTAGACCCCATCAAGTCATTTACCGCGAGCTTAAAACTTGGCACGCGTCGCCGAAGGGGTGGTGCGTGCAAATATGACAAATTTATGTAAAACGGCCTCTCTCTTTGTACGGCAAGCAGCCGTCGAGAAATTAGTGCTCATTTTGTTCCATGTTTACGAGTGGGAGCACTGTGCGCCTCAAAAATATGGTAATGGCTGCACAGTGGTTGGGTTTCGTCTATGTATCGATTTTGAGATTCGTTCGAGTTGCAGAGGTTGTGTGGTGTAGAGGTTTTTATTTCTTTATGTCTGTGAGTTTAAGCATATTTGTTTAGTCGCGTAGAAGTTAGACTAGCATTCTAATTGTGCAACACACTCGTAATCACTAAGGCTTTGATTATGACCAGTGATCGGAAAAAGGTGAGCTAATTTACCTAAACTTCAAAGAACAAAGACAAAAAGTGGAGACTTCCCTACGACACCATTTTTTTTCGGGAAAATTATCCCGGGTTTCGGGACATCACTAAAGTACATTTAATATTAATGTTATTAATACAGAAAACAATTGAATTCGTCTCCTGTTTTTGTCCCAAAATTTACACCAAACCACGTTTTTTTAATGTTTAAAAAAAAAGACGTTTTATTGTTTTCAAAAAAGGAGACTGTCTTTTATTTTTTTAAAACAAATAAAAACGAGTCTACTGGTATTATGTAAATTTTAAAATTAGAAAAATAATGTTGTCGTCTTGAAGTCTCCACTTTTTGTCTCTGTTCTATGAAGTTTAGATAAATTAGCTCACCTTTTTCCGATCACTGATTATGACAGGTCAACAATTTCCTTAGCAACGTATGTATTAACAATCCGACTTCTCCACAACTATGTACCACGCAATGAATATTGTTTTTGACACATCAACTGTCATGATTGATGTTGGTTACGTTACGCAATTGCCCTGCTGGTCAGTCCGGCCCTTGGCTGGATTATGCCTAAATAATTATAAAACTGCATTCTTTAGTCACCTTTTGTGTATAGACTCAATTAATTTATTCACTTCACAGACAGATCTGTGTTGTGGAGAGTTTGTTGCGCCGTTTCTTCTTCACAGCATAAACACTACGAGGCGGTGAAGGGCCGGCGTTTTTGGGGGCTGCCTTTGAACTTTGGCGTTCCAAAAGAACTAAGTAATTCTAGTCTGTTTAGACTAAATGAAGTTTGAAGTTAGTGGTGTCCTATGTTAATTGGTGGGTGACTACGAGCACGAATAATCCCTCCATCCGAACCCCCTAGTCGCCGCAGCGGCCGACTACAGTCCCTCTCTCATAAGTAAAGTTCGCCGTCCCAGGCACACACTTTTAGAACCCGATGACGAAATAACCCTCCTCCAGGAGGCGAGTAAATCGACCAGCACAATACACAACGTCCGCCGCCGTCCGGCATACCGTTCTCGCCGACGAGGCCCGTCGCGACGTCCCACCGCCGGAGGTCACGATCCACCGAGCTCTCCCGTCGTAGAGCCGGTCGTTTCTTCAGACTCCGCAGTCACACCGATAATTCAGCTCTCATCAAGCTGTCTCCCCCCCTAAGCCAGCAACGCCCTAAGCCGAGGTCCGATTCCCACAAGGGGTCGCCCTTAGTGCTGTTGTTGCAGGTAGTCATGATGTTGGTGTAGTACAAGTAGTTAGCTTAGGTTAAGTATTTTACTTCCCCCCCCCCCCATTGGCTGGAGTCCCTTCAGGTCTCGCCAATAACTGCCCGGTTACGTAGGAAACGTCCCCTAGGACCACCTACAGCAGTCCAATAGAAAAATAAAAAAAAAGAGCACGAATAAGAACAGTCAATATTAGAAGTAAATGATGATTGTTCAAAGTTGAAAAGTGTTTAATGAATAAAAGCTTGCATTGCTTGTAAAAGGCGACTAAGCGATTTACTCGAGGATGGGCAGCAGCGTTCTCTGAGTGCTTTAAAAATCATACTGCGATTGCCAACCTGCCTGCCAAGCGTGGCGATTATGGCAAACTCCCCGAGTGGACGTCTTTCGACTGAATGATGATTGGCTCCTATGATATAATGGATTACAAAATATCGAAATATTTATAGATTCGCTGTTAAAGCTGTAAAAGGTCAAATATTGGAATCAGGCGTTACTTTATCAAACATACATACATAAACTAATGCCTTTTTCTCGTGGGGTTAGGCAGAAACTGCAGAACGTGACATGCTACGATCCTTTCATACTCCTTTCGCTTCTTCCACGTTCATCTTGTTATACACGCACGTCGGTTGAGAGTACTACGCACCTGTCCTTTTTTAAGAACATCACCAATAACATCGATGTATGTCCTTCTAGGGCGTACTCTACTGGCGTTACCACTGATACCCGCCCTATAAATTCCTTTTCCTTTATCAATAATATTCAATTACAATATTTAGTGTTAATTCCTTCAAACTAGTTCAACTAGTTCGCCAAACCAACGAAACACGTGTCGTATCGGTTTGGGTTGCATGTTGCATTATATTAATCACTTCTGCATGTACATACACACATCAAAAGTGTCTAGGGATCAACATATATTTTTGCAATAACTTTTCTCCTGATTGATATTAATTAAAATTTTCTTTAAGGATTCATCAAATAAAGTGTTTTCGTTTGTCACAGTAACGATAAACCAAGTCACCTTTGCATTAATAAAGAAATTTGCCATTTTCCTAATAAAGGGATTTTTGACATTTGAACCACTAACACAAAAGTTCGAAAAAAAGACTGAAATAACAGTTTTCTTTAAAATTTTATTGGGTAACTTAAACAATTAATAATCCGTGTTTCTACCGCGAACACTAACAACACAAGAACATCGGTTTGGCATACTCAAAATGAGTTCATCCAAATCACGCTGTGGAATGGCCGCCCATGTTCGTTGCAACAACAAAAAAAGGTCTTCTTGCGACTGGATACCCTCCATATTCGGCAGAGCTCTTCTCTGTAGCATATCCCATGCATGCTCAATCGGGTTCAAGTCTGGCGACTGAGCAGGCCAGGGCAGGACATTGATGTTAGCTGCGGCGAGAGTCTGTCTTACAACTCTTGCGGTGTGCGGTCGTGCATTATCATGCATTAACTGAAATAAGGGACCGATTTGCGCTTGTAGAGGAACGATGACGTCTGATACAATCGTCTCAGCATAAATTTGAGCGTTGAGGTTGCCTCTGATCCAAATCAACTCAGTTCTTCCGCCGATCCAAATACCCGCCCATACCATGATGGTTCCACCACTATAAGGATGGACTTCCTGGCAGGATTTTAATCGCTGTTGGCGTCCAGGGGTTCTCCAGTGTCGTATACGTCTTGTATCCGGTCTCATACCAAAACGAGACTCATCAGAAAAGCACACGAAACGCCATTGTTCTTCTGCCCAATTTCTGTGTCCAAGAGCCCATTGATATCGAATCCTACGATTGTGCATTGCTATAGGTGGTACCCGTAGCGGTCTTCGGGAATGAAGGTTCACTTCATGCAAGCGGTTTCTGACTGTTTGGTCGCTAATTAAGTTCCCTGAAGAGTGATGAAGCCTCACGGCTAACATCATGGCGGTTATTGTTGGAGCTCTTCGAGTTAAGATTTGAATGTTTCGGTCTTGTCTCCGTGTGGTGCAGCGATACCGTCCTCCATGGCGCTCAGCCACGGTACCAGTGCTTCGGTAACGTGTCCAAAGTCGACTGATAACACTCTGACTTGTATTCAGAGCTAAAGCCACAGTACGTTGCCGGGAACCAGCTTCTATCATTCCCACGGCTCTGAGCATTTCTTCCCTGCTTAAATGACGTCGCCGCTCCATAATAACGTTGGTTTTAATCAGTAGTAGGGAAACAGTAGCACTAATAATGTCTTCAATGCGTTGTATGTTTTTATAGGGAAAATATTGACAGCTGATTTTCATCTTTTACTCGAATTTGATTCACAGTTCCTGATTCAAATTATGAAATGCACCAAAAAGGATCCATATAAATTTATAAAATCATAAATTTATTACAAAGCCACATCTCAATCTCAAGAAATCCGCATAAAAATGCTTGATCCCTAGACACTTTTGATGTGTGTATATATTTAATTTGCGGGCGAGAGGGTGCTGCGTACTGCATTCAAGCTTGATGAACTAGTTTGGCAGAATGAACACTAGATATTGTAACTGCATTGGGTTCAAGGTCATCTTATAAAACATTACTAGCGACGCACCCCGGCTTCGCACGGGTGCAATGTATTATACATATAAACCTTCCGTTTGGATCATTCTATCTATTAAAAAAACCGCATCAAAATCCGTTGCGTAGTTTTAAAGATGTAAGCATACATAGGGACAGACAGGGGGAAGCGACTTTGTTTTATACTATGTAGTGATGAAGCACGCTAGTTATCGACACGATTTTTAAATTATCAAAGAGGACATATTTTGAGATTTTATAGAGATATATTTTGTTGTTTTGAGGGTCTCATGGCTAATTGACAACCGCGCGGATCATAGGATTTGCAAGGTTTTAAGCTGCACTTGCCGCGGTCAGTCCGTGGATGAGTGACCGTTCATTACACATCATGACTCCTCCGGGCCTCGGAGAGCACTTTAAGCCGTCGATCCCGGGTGTTGTACGGGTAACTATGATACTCGTTACGGGTAGTCAGAAGCCCGAATGTCTGACAACTAGTCTAACCTTAGGATATAGGCACTGTCCAGTACCTAAATGGATTGCGGAGGTTCGATAGCAGTTGTTATGTAAAATACTGGTATTCAGCCGCATCTGGTTAAACTGGAAGCTGACCCCAACATAGTTGGAAAAAGGCTAGGCACAGAACATCGAGATACATTTCGTCTTCTATTCTTTGTACCATATTGCTTTTTTTAACTAGATATTGTATCGTAGGGCACGTAACCTGAATGAGGACCAATGGAACAACTGCTTTTGTAAGAGCGGAAAAGATCCTGAAGTCACTCTCTGACACGATAATCGGACCTTCATATGTATGTACACTTCACCACGACCGACTACCAGCTATCAACTGGGCACAAATCCGGACTCCGGGCTGCTACTGAGAAATTCCACACGGAAAAACCTTATAACAATTTGCCCGAGTTTGCCGTTTTGAGGATCTCAGGCTCAGCGGTCGCGCATGCGACCAATAAACCAACGAAGCAGTCGAAGAGACAATATATAATGTAGCAATAATTGAAAATCTTCCTATCGAGCATTGATAACGGTGTGCCTACAGAAGCCTTTGAAGATACATTGCCACTCGTGGCTTTGAACTTCCCTACAATAGAGACTGTCTGTATTTCTGCTTACCCCTTAAATATACCGAAGCGTGAAGAAATGTCGTCGGGCTGTATCTATTTCGAGTGCGTCTATCAGCTAAGAGCGTGATCCGTAGGAATTGTCCCGATCCATCGGCCGTTAATCGTGACACATCGCTGTATTTTCGTCTAAACTCGTTACGTTTTATGCGAAAGAGGAGTGAGTGACAGACGTGCGACTTTTTTGTCGCTGCGATTTTTTGTGTATTTAGAAACTAGAGTGCACTACGGCTGTTGGATGCAATTAGTGTTGAGTTTTTGTTATGCCGATTAATGCCTGACGTCTTTTTATAGTTTTTTTCTTCGACATAATTTCACATACCTAAATATGTTGTATTGATTGCTTATTTAATTTAACACCCTTCCCAGTCTAACAGAAATTAGTGTTTAAATTATCACTAAATGTTATAGTAGTTATACTTTCCATAGAAAATTAAAACCACCCAATACTCTTAAAACATACTCGTATCAACATTGCAAGTTTTCACATCCCACCACAAAATTGTCGACGAATATTTCGGTCGCAAGTCGCAGGTGTGCGCCGCTCAGCTGACAGATACAACTCAGATTTATGTGTTTACTGTATAAATCACGAGACGTCAACGTTGCCTCTCATTTCTTTTTTCGTTCTGCGCTATACATCATAGTTTTGTCTTCCGTGGTCAAATTTTTTATTTCAGTCTAGAATGCGAGAGTGCGCGCTTGGAGTTATTTTAGGTGTTGTGTGTTGGCTTATGGCTTTTCGTGTGGGGCAAACGCGATGGTTCTAGTAGGTTCTATTGAGTATACGTTCTGTTCTACGTAGGAATTTCTCTTCGACCATGTTGTAAAGTCTTGACAATAAATGCTGATTGGATCTATCTACAAGTACCGGAAATCCACTGGATGCGAAAAGCAAAGGACTGCTGGTTGTGACGATACTTGGGGCAGGCCTATGTCCAGCAGTGGATATTTTTCGATTCTTCTTCTTAGCGTGTCGATGACAATCTACACTGTGTCGGCCCAGAACTCAGCAACGAGTTTAGCACTATCCGTAGCGTCTATTAATTTAGTCTTTCGGTTGAATGATGATGATAATGAGATATCCATTTGTATCAAATCTTTGGTTTTGATTTTGACAAATCATAAGAGTATCACTAATTCTGGATGATTTCTTGAAGAATGTTGACTGGATGTATCGCCAAGTCGGTGGCCTTTGCAAGATAGTCAATTCTTTATTGCATGGATAGCTTTGACATAGCGATTAAAAGGAGAATAGTAGCTGATTATTTCAACAAACTCGTGCAAACAGGAAAACCTTACAAAATATAAAGAGTAAATAATGAACCTGCAGACATGCAAACGTCACATGAACACTCAGATGACATCGTCCCAAAAAAACAAGAAAAATTTAACAATAAAATCAACTTTAGACGCGATAAATTCTATAATCCAGTGCGAGATATAATTCTCAGCGCGACACGTCGCTTCATCCAGATCAATCATCGTCTCCTTAACGATTGCTACAGCTGTTGTATACGCGATTGATGGAGCTATAAACTATATTTATAGTTTGGATAGCTCGAGAATAGTTCTGATGTGTGTCGCTCAAGAAACTGGATTATCGCGTGGATGGATGGCGAGGTGGATGCGGCAGTTAGAATGAAATATTGTGATTCTGAAACTGTAATAAAAATAAAAATAGTCCAATGGTGGAGGAGGTGAGTGATGTTGGAGATGTTGTGTTTCAATTCAGTGACGAAATCTAATGGGTGAGCGAAAACAAAATAATCAAATGAGTCTTCAGAAAGAAAGAAAGAAACAAATGTGCCAAGTACACTGAAATCAACAAGTATTGTCTGACTAGCACCTGGGTTTTGGAATATAAATTGTTACTACAGGTACAGATACAGATCGATGTTGTTGACAACACACTTGATAATGTCCGTACTAATCCAAATACGTCATAGCACAACGTAAATGGAAGTGAGCGGGCCACGTAAGCCGCAGAACTACTGGCAGGTGGGGTAGGAAGATACTAGAGTAGAGAGTGTAAAGACCCAGGACTGGACGAAGACAGGCTGACGACAACGTAAAAATTGTTGGAAAAATCTAGATGAGGTATGCTTAACACCGAGAGGAATAGCGTGCAAAGGAAGAAGTCTACACTCAGCATTGGGTGATACAAGGCTAAGAAAGACGAATAAGAACCCAGAAACTACACAGCCAAATAAAAATCCGAAAAAACATCAAAACTGAAGTGACCTTGACCCCTTTTCTTCTATTTCTGCGTCGAATTTATCAAAAACTAAATATTTAAGAGAGCGGACTTAGGTAAAAGAGAATTTACCAAGAAATGAGTGCATTTGTCACATCCAGAATTCGTTCTTCCTCGTAGCAGTATGACGAGCGATAATGTCGCAAACAGAAGTCCCACCCACGAGCACAGAGCAACGGCTGCAATAAAACACGCGTTATTGTCATCAACGACATAATTCACGCCTCTGACACTATTGGTTTTTATTCAGTTCATCATTTGGATCTATTTGCTCATCTTCTGTAAAGAAGTCTGGTCCTTTGGAAGGCTCACGGGGAACACAGGTCCAACGCGCAGATGCCCCTTTGTGAACTTTAATCTAAAATATATGGGGGACCCGCCTGGAAGTATCCACGGTTACACTATTGGAGTACGGTCATGGACCGTCCCGGATCCGGTGCAAGACTATTGTTAAATATGGAAAGAAGTATTTAGACATTTATCGCCAGAGAATAGATACATTCATTAAATGTATGGAAATGACATTCCAGATCGCTTGACTGGTCGAAAGCTTATGTAAATCCAGTACTTCCATTGATGTTTCTATTCTCTAGCGATCATCGATTATGATGTTTTCTACAGACCCTGGTATATGGAGAGAGGTGTTTAGTTTATTCAGTTCGTTTTTATTCTTATTGTCACCTGTGCCTACCTTTGTGACCCTTTTCTGAGCAGACTTTTCAGTTTTGAAAACTTAGTATATAGAAACAATGCTTCCATGTACTTTGTTATGCATACTTCTAATATTTCTATTAACTCCTCCAACTAACTCAGATTTAGCGTGCACCTGTAAAACGCGAGTGGCTTCAACCGAATAGTTCAACAACAAGAATTCGGACTGAAAACCTTTCGATTACCAGACATTGAACCAAATATCTTTATTAGACCTTGTACGGTTTTTAATTCCTTTTGATTTACAATGGCAAAGATTTGCCAGGTTTGATTTGACAGTCCAAGAAGAAGAAATAAATTGTCAAATCTGTACATATTAATTCACTCTAGGTCTGGGCTTTTAGATGTGTTATTTGTTTTTTTTTCTATATATATTTCCTAATTGCTGATTCATTCAGATCTTCATCTGGTTCTCACAACAACAGCGTGAAAGATTGTGTATTTAAATCAAATTCCAATCAAAATCCAGATAGTTTGATAAACTTATCCTTACGAGTACCATTAATAAAATTGACTGGATAATATGAATTTAGGGAAGATTGAATGCAGATCCACACGAGAATACCAGCTCTGCATACATACACTAATCCACCCCCCCCCCCCCCCCCACATCGCTAAACTGACGCTTATACCTGAATTCCCCGAGTACAGTTTAAAAACTTCTTCGCGTATCCCGTTGCCCGGTGCACTCCTTGACAATCGATTGACGGGTGTCCCCCTGACTCCCCGACTACTCCCCATCTTGCACCCCCCCACCCCCTGGCGCATTCGCCTGACCCACATAGACGCCATATTTATAATAATTGTACCCCGATTCGAGTGAGTAAATCAGATAGTTTTGGTATGGTAATAGTTGGGTTTAAAGTGGGGTTTTTTTGTAATATTTTTTCAAGGTATTTGTTTTAAAGTTTTGTTTAGCGGGTACGTAATTTGACTGTGTTTTAGAAATACGGATATATTTTAAAAAATACGTCTATAGGTGACGGTGAAAGTAAACATCGTGCGAAATCCTGCACAACTGAAAGGCTCCATAAAGTTTTCGATGGTGTATGTAGTCTGCTAATACGTACCAGGCCAGCGTGATGGTCGAAGGTCTAAACCCTCATCCTGAGAAGAAGTCTGTGCCCAACAGTGGGGCAGAAATGAGCTGATTATGTTATATGACTATCCTATCCTAACGTTATCTTATCTTAGGTTTGTTTGTTACCTTTTCACGCCTAAAGCACAGAATAAATAGTACAAGTCCTAAAGCACTGAACCGATCATCGTGAAATTTTGCATATACCTACGTTATCAGGTGTACGGAAACGGACATAAGGTACTATTCATTCCGAGAAAAAGTACTGTTTCCGAGGAAAACAACAAAAACGTTCATAGATGGCGCCACATGTCTTACTAATCATGATTGAATTATATTATTAAAGAAACTTTATTTTTATACCTTGTGTTAATAGTTTTTGTTTAAAATCTAAATTAACGCGAGTGAAGCTGCGCGCAGGAGCTACTAGGAATAATAAACGCCAATTCTTGTCCACATCTCTCTATTTTAAAGTTCCGTATTTTACTTTTGAACTGCACCTACTACAACAAAATGTAACTATATAAACATTTAATCATCTTTGTTTTCGCGCAAATAAACTGTTGTTCTCTAGTAAAACCACAAAGCCAGCCCTCTTCCCAAGGTAAGCAGATCTCTAAAATCTAATTCCCAGACATCTCCAACTCAATCAAGCCAAACTATTGATTAGAACCTCCCCAAAGTCCCCACATTGCCCATCAGGACAAAACAATACGTACATATGCGTCGCAAAAGTAAATTGACCCCCCCTAGCCACCCCCTCGTTATCACGTCCCGGACATAATTTAAGACGAGTCCGACCGTCCGTGCTCACGGATATATCCGTCAATTCTGTTTGTTGGATTGATTTTTTGAACTGTGTAGACGTTTTACTGGGTGGATGGTCGATTTTGCTTAGAATTTTCTTAAAGATAAAGAAATTTTGCTATCAAAAAATAAAGATTCTGTTCAGAAACACGTTATTCATTTTATTTTATTTATTTATTTATTTATTTATTTTATTCTTTATGCACAAAAATAGTACAGAGGCGGACTTAATGCCTTAGGCATTTTCTACCAGTCGACCTTAGGGTGATGCAGAGAAAACATGGTAGGTGCACACATTATTATGATACGATAATATGATATCAAAAATAAGCATATGGGTATCTATAAAACTTTTAGAAATACTACATTAAAACACACAATACAAATAAATAATACGGAATACATAATTATAAATATATTCATACAATATAAAAATTATAAATACATACATAAATATATAACAATACATATATAAATAATAGGACAATTCAGCGTTGAGATGATTCTGCCAATTTATTGCGAAGGTGCTCACGTATTTTAACTTTAAAAGAGTACCGACTAGTGGCCATCCTGATTTCCGAGGGGAGCGCATTCCACAGAAGAATAGACTGGATGAAGAAAGAAGAGTGCATGAAGTCAGAACGGTGAGAGGGACATTGTAAGAGACGGTTGTGTGAGGAGCGAAGATTTAGTTCGTGACTGGAACATAAATACTGGAAGTGAGAAGTTAGATAAGTAGGGGAAGTGGGAGAGTCAAGAAAGGAGAAAAGAGTAGTCAACGCCCTTTGCACCCTACGCTGGCAAATAGGCAACCATTTAAGAAGTGATCGATATGCGGACACATGATCATATTTACGTAGATTGAAAACGAATCGAATGCAGTTATTAAGAAGACGGTCGAGTTTGTTGAGAAGATCTGCATTCAGGTCATAGTAACACACATCACCATAGTCAATTAAGGGAAAGATTAAGGTCTGCACAAGCATTGTTTTCGTATTGGATGGAAGTAAATTTTTTAAACGATAGAGAGACCGCAACGTTCCTGTAACTTTTCGGCTGACTTGAGTTACTTGGGTACGCCAATCAAGGTTCGAGTCGATGTGCAAGCCAAGGTCTTTAATATCGGAGCCAAGGGGAATGATCGTTCCGTTAAATAAAATGAGTGGTAAATTAGGACTGTCCACCTTGCTCATATTTCGGTGGCTGCCTACAATTATCGCTTGACATTTCGTAGGATTTACCGCTACACCAAACCTATCAGACCAACGCTTGATCGCTTCCAGGTCCCTGTTTAAATTGTCGATTGCCTCAGAAATACCATCAACATTCGCCTGACAGTAAAGTTGCAGGTCATCGGCATAAAGATGATACGAACACTGAAGCTCGGGAGTTATGAAATTTATAAAAATAGAAAACAAAAGAGGAGAAAGAATACCGCCTTGTGGAACGCCAGTTCCTAAGTCACACCAGCGTGATGAGGACTCACCAGTGCGAACCGACTGCTGACGTTCCTGAAGATAAGAAGAGAACCATTCCAGCGCCTCGTCAGAGACCATAAGATGGGAAAGAATGGATAGCAGGATGTCGTGATTAACGGTATTAAAGGCATTAGAGAAATCGACTAACACCAAGACAGTTACTTTGGTGTCCTCCATACCTGCCCTAATATCGCCATTTTCGGGGTAGTCAGAACAAGACGTAATATGCGTCATGAAAGTAACCCCCCTCAACCCACTCGTTATCACGTCCCGGACGTAATTTGAGACGAGTCCGACTCGGGACGCTTACGGATCTACCCTCAGAGATATATCTGTCAATTCTGTTTGTAAGATTGATTTTTTAAACTTCGTAGACGTCCGAAGTCTCCGTCCAAGACAGTTTTCAGAACTTTTTTGGTCGAATAGAAGTTGTATATATAGGTTATAAATATTTGTACCCCGTGGGCCCGAGGTAACCGAAAATTTTTTAACCACGCCTTTTTGATGGTATTATGAGTCAAATGTTATATCAACAAAAGTCCAATCCAGTCGTTTTTTTTTCCGGTACTTTATACAAGGTTAGTCGGAAAGGGGGTACTAATCCGAAAGCCACTTAAAGTATCACTGATGGCAGTCTAAAAACAAGTGTTAAAATTTCAAAATTCGTTTTTTTTTCATGCAAATTGGGTTTTTATTTTTGTTTTTTAAAAAAATATTCATCCCTGCTTTAGTTACAAATTCAAAAAATGGTGCTTCTAATTAATGACCCCAAATATGACCTAAAATGTAAACACAGCTGATCATAACTGGGGATGGAAAGATCTCAGCGCTTTTTTTTCAGATTTTTGATCACCTATTTCTCCTAAACTATCGACTTTTGGAAAAAGTTGTAGAACAAAAGTTGTTCATTATCATGGCTACTTTCACACCCTTTCAGATTAGTACCCCCTTTCCCACTACCTTGTATATCAATTAACTTTAGTACTTCCTTGTAAACAATACCTTAGATTGAACTGGCAACATTTATAAATTATCGTGTGAGTGGATAAGAAACTTCTCACTTCACAACCCTCCCCGACAAATAAGACATACCGCGAGAGGCGTATGGTATGACAAAAGTCGCAACGCCGCATTCATAGGACTTGTTACCATAGATATTTATCGATTTGTGATTTTCCGTAAATAATGAATATTTCGAAAATTAAGCTTTATTCAACAAACTATATCCTAGCTTTTCGTCTCCAATTAGGCATCGGAATCGAAGGTTGAAATCTTTCGGGTACTTCGTGCCCGCGGTGTATAGGTAGATACTCTGTGAGACAAATACGTATAGAATTTATTTTTAAACTATCTGTACCGGTAAACCGGGGTTACTTTCAAATACAGGGGCGACATTGATAGTTACTAAACATTTTGCATTTGGTTAAATATCTGTGTGAAAATGGAACTTGTGCATTTTAATTTAATATTGTAGGGAACGTTGACAGTTTTCCTATTTTACCATTCAGTATAGAGGTGTCTGCGATGTTAGATGGCGATGATAAAAAATATTAAATGACACCCCTGAATATGTAAAAAAAACGAGTTTTAGATTTTTCGATTGGGGCTACTTTGAAATTCAATGATAGAACAGAGATCATCAAAGTAGAAGCTCTACGGTCCAAGTTTGATAAGGAACATTTCTCCTTTTTGCTATCGAAAACTGTGCTCTATAGTTTTTTTTATCTAGTCTATGTGATTTTATATATCTCAGTTAATTGAGTCTACATAAAATATTTTTGATGTAGCAGCTAAAAGCGAAAATAAATAAGATACAAACACATGAAGCTCAAAAAATTGATCAAAGTAACCCCGTTCTACGTATGTTTATGATGTTGAATGTTTTGATATTACATTGAAACAAACGTGTACCCAAAATAGTGTAAAATGATATAAGTATTCGTATTGTTTTTGACATGTGCGCAGTTAAAATAACTGTTGACAGTTTTAATAGACACATGTTTCCATATTTTTTATACCTTTCATTGAATTTTAATTGAAATATTAACAGGGAATATGCATGTAATTATTTTTTTCTCTTAATCAATAAAGCTCAGTAATATAAACCCAAGAAAATAATTAAAAGTCAAATGTTACTATTGTTTGTTGCTCAAAACAGTTATTTAACTTCAACAATTTTCTTCTACAGTTCAAACAGCGTTTATTGTCGCGGCCATAATGTGACGTCATAATCCACGATACCGCATTAAAAATTGAAAAAACAATGCAATTTGTTTCTTGACTCTTGTACAATGTATATTTAAATAATGAAAGAGTTTTGAATTACATGCATATTAGTGATAATAATTGTAATTTTTTCAAAAATTCTAATTCTCTAAAAATGTATGCCTGCTATCTGAGGGAACGTCCAGGACTTTTTTTTCTTTTTTATTTACCACTATATTATGAAGGTACCTTGATTTATGCAATTAAACATTTAATGTCAAAGTGACATAAATTTCCATTTCGACGTCCCTTTACTAAAGGAACGAGTTTTTTTTTTTAAATCCTTACCCCACACTAGGCTTTCGCCTGTATCGTGGGTGCGTTTATAAACACAAATCTTCAAATACACAAACGCCCAGACCCGGAACAACTATCTGTAGGATATACAAATATTTGTTCCGTGCGGGAATCAAACCCACGACCCGTAGCGCAAAAGCCAATCGCTCAGCCACTGCACCAAACGTGTCGTCAAATTGAAAAATCATGCAAAAAAACATGCTTTAAGATAATAACATTTTAATTATAAATTATTAACATCATTACGTCATCCCCACTTTGTTTACCTATTTATGTAGAAAAGTGTCACCAGCGTGTCCCGTCTCGTAGTGTTAGTAAAAATAAAGAGACGAATATACCTAAATTGTTTCGTCCGTCTCACACGAAAACTGCAATAACCTTTGACTTTTAGAACTCTACACGAGTTCGGAGGCAACTGAACCACTACACACTTTTTATTTTATCCTCCAACAAAAGAACGTGCCGTTAAAAGTGACTTACAATCTCATTTTTTTTAGGTTACTTACTATATTTTTTTATTTCATACCAACGCGTCAGTTCATCTCCAAAAAGAACTAAATAAATATAAAAATTCAACATTTTTTTTAAACAAAGCTTAACGCAAAACGTTTCCGTTTCCCGAGTCGGGACAAGATGTCAAGTGACGTCATCGAGATAGCGTCGAAAGGGTTGAGTTCCGTCGCTTAAAAAGTATGAAAAAAAAAACATTTCTTATCTGTGGACTGAACGGCCGATTGTCCCCCGTCCACATTGTGTGGAAGAAATATAGGTAAATGAATCAAGGTATCTTATTTTATCTGTAGCTAGTGACAAAAAATGGAGGGTAGGTAAGAAATTGGCGTTCTATTTGAGGGTACTCGTTTATGTATCTTGCAGCTGCCTGATAAGCAATTGACGTGTTTGTTTTTAAATGGTAAATAATTAATAAATAGATAAATAATTCAACACACTTCTTGATCGAAGTATTCGTTTTTTTTGAGTAGTAAGGTGGTTTAAAAATTGATAAAATTGCACTAAGTGACAGGACATCTGCGTGCAGGACATTTAAAACCACGAAATAGAAAAAAACATGCGGAAGTGCCCTTATACTTCGTTTATACGGGGAACCAGTGTCAACAAACTGACATAACAATTATATTGAAAGATTTCAACGTTTGACTACACCAGTGCGCTTTCATGTTCATCTTGCGCTTTCAACTTTCAATTCCTCTTGCGTCAAGCGCATGCAATATTGATTGCCATAAGACGCATGCAGCTAGTAGGTCTTGACGACACGTTTGGTGCAGTGGCTAAGCGATTAAATTGGCTTCTGCGCTACGGGTCGTGGGTTCGATTCCCACACGGAACAAAAATTTGTATGGCCTACAGATGGTTGTTTCGGGTCTGGGCGTTTGTTTGTGAGATTTGTGTCTATAAACGCACCCACGATACAAGAGAAATCTTAACGTGGGGCAATGTTTTAAAAAAAAAAGGCATGCGCTATTGCATGCGCTATGGCGCTTCACGCATGCTTCAGACGAAGACGCAAGATGAGCACGAAAGCGCACTAGTGTAGACATATGTAGATATACATCTCTGTTGGATACATATTTCGTCCTGCTATCATTTTTTCACGTTAAAATTGCACAATAAAGAATAATTCTAATATGTTACGTATGAGTTCGAGATATCGTGTCAAAACGTGTAGCTAATCGTGTTAACTAAGTATGCGGATCTCCGCATAATTATGACACACGCCCGATAGCTGCGTGACACATCCACTTGATTTTTCTATTCCGTACTTAAAACATTTGGTCACATTGCAACATTTCAACCAGCTTAAAACCAGCATTCAAACAAAAAAAACACATTGATTTGAGGTCCAAAGTTGGACCTTCCCGATTATATGCACATGAGTTAAACCTTTATATCCTCAAACATTATATCACTCACGAAAGTTACCATGTAAAAACACCCTTCTTTTTGCATCGAAGGTTAAAAATGTAGAAACACATGGGTTACGGGACAGCGTTCAAAAATGTCCGAACCGAATGTAGACTAAAACGCGAAAGAACTAATTTACGTCTATGGGTGCAGTCGAGTCTTCGAATGATCAAAAGCTAAACTAGGCATTGTGATGACGACATAAGATTTAAATTAGTTTGTTGGTATTTCTAAGTTTAAATGGCGGTGGCGGGCGCTCTGGTAGTGTAAGTAAACTCGGGACACTTTTTTCGTCAATTTTCTACTATACCTTTGGTCCATGTATTACTAAGTCAATATCCATGTGTTTCTACGTCAATTTCCATGTGTTTCTACGTAAATTTCCATGTATTTCTACGCCACATTTCATGTGTTTCTACGTCAATTTCCATATGTTTCTACGTCAATTTCCATGTGTTTCTACGTCAATTTCCATGTGTTTCTACGTCAATTTCCATGTGTTTCTACGTCAATTTTCATGTGTTTCTACGTCAATATCCATGTGTTTCTACGTCCATCTACGCAGCATACACCCACCTCATCGCCTCTAACCGTTGACAATCAAAACTTAGTCCATACAAGCGTCCACAAGGGACTAAACATAGCACATTTAAAACAAAACGTTGAAAGTTAAAATTCCCCGAAACTACTTAACGTTAGTAAGATGTCCCCAAACTTTAAAAGTAGTTAAATCCTTTCTATATATTTGTCGCAGTGGGAAATCATGCTCTGTCAGATGTATTGGAGCTAAAAGCGAAACAATTTAGCGGCGACAGTGAAGGGTTATGTTTAGTTTTGAATGTTTTAATGTTATTTTTGTGACTGTTTCTTTGATCTAGTGGTTCTGGGTTAGATTTACAGGTCTTGCAAAGTGTTACAGGGTTTTTCCGTGTGAAATTTCTTAGTAGCAGATTTGTGCCCGGTTGATGGCAAAAGGCTCGCCGTATTACATGGGACTTAAACATTATTGTATGAGGGTGTACTACTTATACGACTATGCCCAACCCTCCGGGGAATATAGGCGTGATGTAAATATTATTTACAATTTTTTTGCAATAGTCTGAGTGTCGAATTAGTTTTTTGAGAATCATTCCAAGTCGCAAAATTCGAGTTAATGATAAATAAATAAATTAATAATTGAACCTACCTTCTTTCTACGATGGGTTTGCAATGTTATTTTCAAATTAAAAGTGACTGCTAACTAGCTACTATTATGCCAGAAATTATTCGGCATTATTCAAAACTCTGCTTAATCCGTCAGACAAAATATTATTTTAGTTTTCATTACCAAATAAAACAGTGAACACACAGCGAACTCTGCACATCCCCTAAAGTATAATAACATTAATAACACACACAATTGAAACATATTCAATAACTCAAACGACAATTACAAGCAAAGCATCTTAAAAAAGGAATAAAACAAAAGGTGCGCGCACACTAGCGCATACGTCCCGTTCGGAACATGTTCCGTCTCAAGCGATGCCGTCTCAACGTGTCCCTCCCGTCTCGCGATTAAAAGTGCAGGTGGGGACTGTCCAGCATTGATCTGGCGGTGACGCCGGACGATGGAGATGTCACCCACCATCGGAGGGTGGGGTGGGGTGGCCCCCGTAAGTAGACGTGTGGACATGCTTAGCGATGTGCTGATAACGTCGCAGTTTTCTTATTTATTTTGTTTTGTTGGCGTTTGTGGATTAATACGTTTGAGTGGCACGGAGTAGTGAAATGAGGGATCTAGGATTAGAATTTTTCTGTTGGGTTATATTTTAACTGCAGTTTGACTGTGTTTCGTTAGACGTCAAATTGTGTAATATAAAATCTATACCTATTTTTGATATTTAAAACGTTTCAGGAACATTTACATGTAAATAAATGTAACATAATGAATTTAAACGAACCTAACTTAAATATATTTTTATGCATAATCTATAATTCTTTTTAATACGTTATTAATTTTATAATGCAGAGTAACGCTGACTTTAATTAATTTAACAAATAATTTTGCTGATATTAAACTTTCGCCGCTTTTCA
The DNA here is from genome assembly GCA_905220435.1 of Amphipyra tragopoginis. Lineage (NCBI taxonomy): Eukaryota > Metazoa > Arthropoda > Insecta > Lepidoptera > Noctuidae > Amphipyra > Amphipyra tragopoginis. The sequence continues at coordinate 1,909,234 of HG992004.1, read as the reverse complement.
AAACTTTATATTGGACGTATTTGAAACTACAAAAATCACTAATTAAACACACAATTATAGAACTCATTAAGAAACGTCCGTACGAGACAATGGGCAGTAACGAGTGTCAGAAAACGACTATCAACTGCGAATCGGTCGAGCGAGAGAACTATTCACAAATTAGTCGGGACAGAACTCTCTACACTCAACGTCGCCACATCCGCGTAGGGTCACCACTGTCGCCAGATGGACGCGTTGTGTGGACTATGAAGTTGGCACAATTATGCTTTGGAATTATAAGTACAAAATTGCGTGCTAAATTCATTGTTGATATCCACAGGGATTGTAGCGCTTTCTAGCAACTTACTCGCTTGCCCAGCATATTATTAAGTTTAAGCATTACTTTCATTTTAGGCAGATGATTGATTTGAGGAAGTAAATATATGTATAGTAAGTATCAATAATAATAAAGCACGTGTTTTGAAAAATCTACAATCTTTATTGATACTTAAACTTCTTGGAGCAAACAATATCTTTACTTAAACACAACACACAAACGTGTGTTAACTTTCAAAGTTAAAAACGACCGGTAATCAGTTTCTAACTGTCTTTACAATAAAAATTGATTTTTTTAAACCCTGTGAAGTTTTCTTACAGTATTATTGTTCACTAGACCACAATAATTCTACGACTACACCAAATTATACCGAGACGATACTTTAAAACAAAACTCCACATCTTTAAAAGTCTGGACGCGTGGTAACCCTACGCCCGCCGGACCTCGCCCGTCTTGCAACGTTTGACTGAGCGAAATCACTCAAAAGTTTTAATGTCGCTTCCGTGGGGACGTCGGACGTTCCGGTCCGGCGGGTGGTGTGAGCGCGACTTTATGTCTGCGTTGTTATTTAGATTATACGCTTTTGTGTCCTAGGTTTAAGGGTAAAGGAAGAATTGTTGGATTGTTGTTGAATGTTCTAGGGAGATTATAGTTAGTGTTGGCTTGTTTTTGTGTGTTGTAATGATTGTTCCGTATGGTGCCGGATGTAAAGAATAGCACTACTCCATCTCTTCTTCTACTAGAGGATGGGCAGCAGCGTTCTCTGAGTATTTTAAGAAGCATAATGAGATCGCCAACCTGCCTGCCAAGTGCAGCGATTATGGCAAATTGGGGCCTAGCGATTATGGCAAACCACCCTATTGGGGCCTATGCCCAGCAGTGGACGTCTTTCGAATCATCATCATCTATGATTGTAGTGTAGCAGGAGTTCGTGCATCAATTACAGATGATATTGTAATTCAACTTAAAGAAAATGATTACTTAATATGTAATTTTTATTGAAAACACATTATACACTTGGGAGCAAATTATTCAAGCCACTCCTTTTTTCACGTGTCCTGGTTTTGGTTTCATGAATTATATAATTCTAAGTTGACAAAAAACTACCCTCATTGTAAAGGTTATCAAATAACCTTTTAGGCGATATAATGTTTAGAAATGATCTGTTCCATAATACCAAAAATAATAACAATTATACGTGAAAAATAGAAGTGGCTCGATTTATGTGCTCCCAAGTATACATACATACATAAACTCACGCCTTTTTCCCATAGGGGTAGGCAGAAACTATAGAACGCCACAAGCTACGATCTTTGCATACTCCTTTCGCTCCGTCCACGTTCATACATCTTATCATACACGCACACAGGTTGATAGTACTACGCACCTGTCTTTTATGAAGAACATCGCCAATATAACATCGATGCATGTCCTTCTAGGGCGTCCTCTACCGGCGTTTCCACTGACACCATCTTATAAAACACAATATTGGTATAGTACATTTTGCATGTCAACGTCATCATTCAACTCAAAAAACGAATCTGTTCTTAAATCACAACTCACCTCAAAACGAATCTCCAATAATTCGTCAAAAATATTGTCAAAAAACCAACCAATTAAACTTTACAAAACACCGCACTCAACAATCATCTTTCGGAACACGACATAAGCACTAAATTCGCTTGCATACCATAATGACAGACAGTTTAATTATCCGGCGGCCGATATTGCAACAAGCGGGATTAAAAGGAAAAATTAATTGAATCCATTCAATTTTCTAACCGCGAGTGGTGCCGGGTGACGGATACTGTCTGTTAATACCCAATTATCGGCACCCCCTTCCTCCCCTCGTAACGACTATAATATCGGCGGGGGAATTTTTGGATATGATTCGGGTATGTACGTAATGTGGAAGCTTGTAGAGAGGGTAGATACGATTGATAACAGACTTGTGAATTGAATATTCTGGAACCCAAGCTACTATCGAGATTCTAGCTAGAATACCAGCAGAATTCATTAAACGATGTTTGAAAAAAGCATAGGAGGCAATCATATTATGTTATAACATATGAATTTAAAAAACACCCAACGTAAATAACAAAACAGCTGATGACCCTGAAACGGTTGAACCGATTTTGATACAACATATCTCAGAACTACCGCTAGAAAACCAGCTTTTAAATAAAAAAAACCGCACCTAAATCGGTTCACCCGTTTAAGAGCTATGGTGCCACAGACAGACAGACACAAATAGCGGTCAAACTTATAACACCCCTCTTTTTGCGTCGGGGGTTAAAACAATGGAATCGGGCGTTACTTTGCGGAAATCCATGATAAAAATATTGTAATTGGATATTTGTAAATCTATATGTACAAAAACCAACTTTTTTGCACTCGGAGTTCGAAGAAGAGTGGTAAAAACCTACAGATTATCCCATGCAGTTATCCTTCGAGAGCAATCATACTTCATAACTAACTTTATCAAAAACATACTAAAATTGCTTAGTTTTATTTTTAACGTCTTTCTTACAAAAGACAACCACCAAAAACGCTCGCCCTTCAACGCGTCCTAGTTTTATGCTGTGAAGAAGAAACGGTGACTCTCCAGCAACATAGTTCCGTTTGTCAAGTAAATAAATTCAGTCTATACACAAAAAAAAACGTAATATATAACGGCATTAATAAAATTATGGGAACTGAGGATGATAAAAAAGTATGTAAAACTATTCTAGATGAGTTGAAACCAAAAACCCTAGCAATAAATAGGAAACTCACTACAAGAAATTAAACCTATTATTACTGAGCTCCATTAGCTAGCCGTGTATTAATTTACAGCCACATCATAGCCTTATATCTACATTATCCATTCTATCGCAACGTATTTATTCCACTCGCGTTATCGCGAGTGCTGTCAATCACGTCATGTCGGCAGAGCAGCGGCGCGTCGAGTGACGTGTCCCGTGCCGCCTCACCCCCACTCCCAGCGCGATGACGTCACACTAGTTAAGATGTTCAACTTAAATGCAGTTGGGAACTTGAGAGAGTTTTGATTTATTTTATTTTTGATTTTGCTGTTGGATAAATACGAGTAGAAATTGTGAAATAGGAGCTTGCCTTTGAGTTTGTTTTGATGTCTGAAGCAACGTTAAGCCAGACTGAGAGTGGCATGTTTAATATTGACACATACTTTCTTTCTTTTACTTCATTAGTTTCAATCTGTGAAAGAAAATTTCCTCTGAAAACTCAATGTTCTTTCAAAATAATAAATCCATAGGTTTAAAAACACCCTGCCAGAGTCGCAGTGCATGCAGCTGCTAATGCCGCGACCCTGGCTGAGGGTAAGGAGAAGGAATACCGTGGGTTTTAAGCCGGTAAGAGTCCGGCATAACCCTTCATCTTATTTATTTATTTATTGCACAATGTAGTTTACAGAGAACTTATAGAATAGTTATCTCAAACATACATAGACCCTGTAAGGGTGTTGCAAGGCATACAATAATAGTACTTACTTATTTGTAAGTTATTAAATTATTAGAAAAAATAAACATCACTCTTCCCAAGACGAAGAGTATGTATACAAGAGGATGATAAAAAAGGGTTTAAAACACAAGAAACTGTTTTCCCGGGTGATTGTGGTGACGTGACGCGTACGCACGGCTACAGATCAAGCTATACGTTTCCAGTATAAGCTGATCTCGCATTTTATAGGATTTCCTTACACTGAGAGGTCAGTGTAAACTGGAAATTATAGCTTGATGTGTAGCCGTGTGTACCTAGGTAGGCTGAAATTATTAATCCTAACTTCCTAATCCTAACTATCATACTTACTTACTAATATTATAAATGCGATAGTAAGTTTGTTTGTTTGTTGCCTTTTCACGCCTAAACTACTGAACCGATCATCCTGAAATTTTGCATAATTATACGTTGTCAGGTGTACAGAAACAGACGTAGGGTACCTTTCATCCCGAAAAAAAGTACTGTTCCCGATGAAAACAACAACAACGTTCATAGATGGCGCCACGTGCTTTTCGAATTATGATTAAATTTCGACGGCAGGTTTGGTGCAGTGGCTCAGTGATTGGCTTCTGCGCTACGGGTCGTGGGTTCGATTCCCACACGGAACAAAAATTTGTATGGCCTACAGATGGTTGTTTCGGGTCTGATCGTTTGTGTGTGAGATTTGTGTCTGTAAACGCACCCACGATACAAGAGAAATCTTAGTGTGTGGCAAAGTTTTATAAAAAAAAAAAAAAAATAGAAACTTTAGTAGTGTGTTAAAGAGTTTTTTGAGCTTAATTACTCAAGTACTGTAATTACCAGTGATCGGAAAAAGGTGAGCTAATTTACCTAAACTTCAAAGAACAGAGACAAAAACTGGAGACTTCCTTACGACAACATGTTTTTTCTTGAAAATTATTCCGGGTTTCGGGACATCACTAAAGTACATTTAATATTAATGTTAATAGTACAGAAAACAATTAAATTCGTTTCCTATTTTTGTTTCCCAAAATTGTCACAAAACCAGATGACACGTTTTTCATTGTTTTTAAAAAAGAGATTGTTTATTGTTTTCAAAAAAGGAGATTGTCTTTTATTTTTTGAAAACAAATGAAAGACAATCTCCGAGAAAATTCTCACGAAAAAAAATGCTGTCGTAAGGAAGTCTCCAGTTTTTGTCTGTGTTCTTTGAAGTTTAGGTAAATTAGCTCACCCTTTTCCGATCACTGGTAATCACAGACACAATAGATAAACAATGGCACTGACGACCCGGGTCGTCGGTCGGGACGTTAATGATTAATTAACGCGAGCGAAACCGCAGGCAAAAGCTAGTTCCTCATATATCTGGTGTGGGATTATACCTACATGACCAAAGATCGTCAATCATCACCCATATTTTAATTATGACGCCACAAACAGATAGCACAGCCTTCCAATATTAAATGTAAAATGTTTCAATTTCAATAAGTCTCGGGGAATATTCGCGAAATGCACTTATTACCGGGACAGGGAGGCCGGGATAACGGTGGGATCCCGGGGTGATTGGCAATCCCGGGCCGCGGGATAATGCGACAATTTTAATAGGATCTACACTAGTATAGGTGTTGGGGACCGTTGAGGTTATAAAACATTCGGTGAATTATGACGCGATTATTGTTTTTTTTGAAGTTATACCTACTTCTTTTGGCAATTTTCATTGTGACGGAAGTACGCACGCCTGTAACCAATGAATGATTTGTGTCTATTTATGCAGTAAGCAACAAAGTTTCGATACCAGTTTTTTTTTTATTGTTTGTTTTTTGTACAAAATAGTCCCATAAAAACCGTATTTTTTTGCAAAATGTCACATACATTATCGAAGTAAAAATAAAATTTTGGAAATAAAGCAATTTAATTTTAAAAAATCATGTAATTTTGTTCCTTAGGCATTGTTGTTTTAATATTAGCTATAAGTTTTTCAATAACTTATATTGATAAAATAATCGCCTGTTGACACTTGCCGTTTCTATCCTGTATACAATGAACGCCAGGATAATAATTATAAAAGATCGTTAAATATGAACGCACGTAAGATTCTTGAATGAGCTGCATCTTCAAATATATTTGAATCTTAAAAGATTTTCATTTTGACAGGTAGATCTACAGTTTATGGTACCAAATAAGATATGATGTATTTTTTCTATTTATTTACCTTTGAAAAAATTGTACTGGTGTAGCATTATAACTCCTTATTGTGGCAGAACTTACCTGAAATGAAAAGAAAAAGAAAAATTAGAATTATGACACTTCATTAGTTTCGTTACAGCCTGCCTATGTATGTCCAGCGCTGGACTGAAAAAGCTGTTTTTTTTTCAGTTACTTTTCTGGATCCGTATTCTCTTTTCGTGACTATGGATGCCTCATAGATACTTCCTAATATGTCGACATCAGGGAAACGCTATACAATTCCATAGATACGGACTCCCTCAACAGACACAGCTGAGTTGAAGTCTTTCGTTTTGGAATTAGCCAGTAACTATGACAATATTGCTTCAAAAATGTAACATTTTTTATCCTCAAAATAAATCAAGCCGATACAACATAGATTTCTGTGTACTCCACAATTCGAGTCAACCCTCTTGTTTCGATGGAGCGAGCCAGTGGGGACGGAGTCCATTGGAATTCCTTATACAATGAAGTGGATTTAATATCGGGAAGAATGCCGCTCTGAAAGATAGCGGCCCGGCTGAGTACACGGCCGATTTGTTTGTGTTGCGATTATTTGATTTATTAACTGACATCGAAAAATGTTTTCGATCGATGTGTATGACGTATGTGTGTGATAAACTTGAGCGGTCATCTTTGATGGCGGTTCGAGGTTTGTACTTTACGATTGTACTTTACAAGTAATCATGGACTTAATAAGATTCACTTAAATAGTCTGAACACATATCTAAACCAATCGATAGATATTTGCTTCCTTTATAAAACGAGAAAAGTTACAGAATTAACCTAAGCATCTAAATATTATTTTATATTATTTAATAACCAATAATGTCAATATAAAGTAATATTTTTCATGAAAATAATACTACGTTTTGCAACACAAAGATTTTCCTTGAAAATTTGCGACAACAGCACGTCTGCACAGCCCTGTCACCTTAACCATGCAGCGGCGACCTGAAATTTTATAACACGTCCCGTCGCGTCCCGGACCTCTTCTGATCGAATTTTATTTTACGTACTCACAACTTTTTATTGGGCCCAGTTACTTGCGCGACCATCGTTTTGTATTTATGTATTATTTAACGTCCAATCCTGTGGATTTGCATGTATTTGATACCCCTCCGATAGACGACAGTGGATTTGGGATAACCCTTTTTTTGGGCAGGTAATAATACTAAAATATCGTTTAAATTTTTATTACGGGATATAAAAATGATTTCTACGAATTAGGTATGGACAAGAAACTGTTTTTATTAACATTTTTATTCGTCCGTACTGGAGTTGAGGTACTGGAAACAATTTATGAGGCTACTTGTATTTTTTCCAAACTCAAGCGAAAATAATAAAATCTTTTGTTAACATGGCATTCTTACCGTTCTTCAATCCAATGTATAACATAGCAGGACACCGATTGTTGTCCATTTTTTTAAATATCACATTTATCCATTATTTGAACCACCTTTCTGCACTTACAAAGTTCGATATTACACACCATTTTATTCAAAATAGCGACACAAAATACTATTGCAAAAAAAAAAAACAAATCGGCGCGATCCACATCAGCCGCCTCTACCGAAGTCAAGACAGACGCTGTAAACACGAGCAATATTGTTACCCGGCCGCAATCTCGTATCAACCGACCAAATAGCTTGGATACTTATGTAAATCGGACCACTATCCCGCTTATTGTATATCTAATTTGATTTCTTTTGCAATACAGTGATGGGATTCAACGAATATTGGTCCTACCTGCCCATCTAATATCGTCCCGGGCCCCGGGAATGTGTGCCGTGGCATTTTCGGGGTTAAAAGATCACTGATACGGACACACAGGGTTTGGGTTTTTTAAAATATTTATGAGGGAGCAGCGGTGAGAGTTCGCGTTTCAGCTGTAATCCAATTTCGGTTTATGTCTTTGGTAACTTACTTATTTTTGTTGGTTGGTAGAAGTTTCAGAAGGGTCAAACTGTGTTTTTATAAGTGTTAATTAAGTGATGTTATATTCATGAAGGCGGTGAACGCAGATGTTTTTCGTGCTAGTTAGGAAAATTAGGGGCTTATTAGATTCTGGTTTAATATTAATAAGATTATGGTTCTTCGAAAATCTAGTTGGTTACTTTTGGCAAATATTAGGTTAGTTTAATTTGTTTGGAAGTTAGCAAAACAGTGTAAAGAAAAAGGTTTAAGAAAATGAAGTGAATTTGGTGATGAAACCATTTCAGATATTTCTATTCAGTTACATATATCTAAGCTAAGCGCTTCTATTAAATTCTCTACGAAAAAGTTATTTAATATTTAATCTTCAAACAAAGCTTTTTTTCCTTTTTTTTGTCGCCTTTTTTCTCTTTTCTTTATTTAAAAAACATACCTACCACATAGTTATGTAAATTAATAACATAATTGGTATAGCACATACTAAATGCGTCAATTTCACTATTATAAGTGCAAATGACAAACCCAACAGTTAACTTTCCACACTGAAGTCCAAAAACAAAAAGAAAAACCGTTCGCGACACTCATTTAAATTCTGCACTCATTCTTAAATCACGATAAAAGTGTCCACACGAAATTAACCACCTCACACTATTGAACGAAAAAAGTGATATTCCTAACTGATCCGCTAAGTAGTTTGCGTCAGATCTGTCACCCGCATCGAAAGGGTTGACCGGTAAAAAAGTCGCGTCGTTAGTTCTTGCGACGCAAAAAAAAGTCGTCGGTCTGTCCGACCTGTCGTTTTTAAGTGGTAGCCAAGTCTGTTCGGGCTATTATCTCGGAACTGAAACGGTATTGGTGTATCTTTTAATTTTAGGATGGAGTTTCATTATGACTTTTGCATGGACGTGAAAAAGTTGATCACACGTTTTTCTGGTAGAGGTTTGAAATAACGTGATTCATTTAACAAAGTTTTTTTATAGAGAGCTGACTTTTCGATATGTTTCATATTAAATAAGAACAAAAATGTATGTGGATAAAATAATTAAATGTTGTTAACACACATGTTGTTGTTTATAATGACAGAAAGGCCAATTCTATTAGCAAAATTGTTGCAAAATCGCAAACGAACCACAACCGTCAGTCAGTTTTCATGTTTGGTTTTGTTTTTCTTGTCAATTTTTGTATACGAAATCTGTCTGAATGCAAGTTTCTGTTTGTAAATTGCCCTCCTTTGTATGATCGTTGTTGTAATTTACGCTCAATTTGTTTTCGTTTTAGGCCAGTTTTGGTCAAGAAATTTTCGCTGTCACACAACGCCGACGACACCACGTGTACATTAGTGCGTTATTAAGTTAAATTAATTTATGTGTATGAATTTATTTTGATATGTATGGGCCTTTGTAGCCTGTAATATGTACTTGTAGTATTATTGTATGTGTATCTATTAGTTTCGCCTAGCTTCCACAATACAAGGAATCTTATAGTGTGGAAGCTAGTGCCAGTGCAAGTTAATCATGATGTAAGTTTATTAAGGGCCGATTTTTCAATCGTCGGATAAATTTTATCCCAGGAATAAATATGACGGTTTGACATATTTTCTATAGAAAAGCTGTCTAAAGGTCAAACTTATTCCCCAAATAAAAGTTATCTGACGATTGAAAAATCAGCCCTAAATAAAATAAAGAAAGACTAGTATTTAATTATATTTATTAGTTTAATTTTCTGCGTTGCTTATTCCTTCTTCTTACAAAAAATAGTAAAACACCATCAAAACAAACAAAAACCGTAATCAGAAACCGTCTCTTCGACACAAATCACTGTAAACATGTTCAAATCTTTTTTTTGTTTGCAACTTGTTCTAACTCATTCGCAATTTGAGTCTGAGCCAATGTTAATTTAGTTCAATGCGGGGTAAGCACGCTACATAGAACTGACGGGAACTTCGTAAACTTATATTATGCAGTTCTGTGACGATGGTAATTAAGAATTTTGTTGTATAATGTAATTTTGGTGTGTTATGCTTTATTAGGCTGCACGTCGGCTATATTGAGTTACCGCAACACTGGAAACAGCGATAACGAGTGTTTTGCGCAAGTGTTCTAATTGCGCAAAACACTCTGACTGGATATTGTTGTATTGTCAAAATGAAAGCTATTGAAATTACGAATGTGATACGCAATTCGGATTCAGCAAGGCAACTGCGTAACGTAACCAACATTAATCATGACAGGTGATATGTCAAAAACAATATTCATTGCGTGGTATATAGTTATGGAAAGTCGGATTGTTAATACTTACGTTGCTATGGAAATTATTGACCTGTCAAAATCAAAGCGATTTCGAGTGTGTTGCGCAATTATAATGCAGGTCTAGCATGCAATTTTTTGACATGACATGTGTCACGAGTTTGTCAATCTCCAGCCAATAATTTGTTCATCTCTAGTCAACATTTTATCGAATCTTGAATGATCATTGGGTTACAAAAACAATATCGTCCTTTCAAAAGTGTTTTAAAAGTGTAAGTTACTTTGATCAGCAATTGTTGAGTGAATTAAGTTAAGTACAAATAAAAATAATCAAAAAATGACAAAAAAAAGTAGTTAACCCTACTACTATCTAACTACCTACTATCTGCGGAACGTACAGACGCCAGCTCATCAAGCTACACGAAACTGTCAAATTTTCCCAATCAATCTTGAACCTAATGCTTTTGCGATAAAGATGAAAATCCATTAGAGGAATTTGACAGATTGTAGTAGTTTATGTGCTGGCAGCGTCTGTACATCAAGTATCATCATTCTACACATTATTACGAAAAAACTTTTTCAAAAATTCTTTTTTTAAGCATCTCTAAAAAATTCCTATTCAATGCACTGTTTGAGAAGACCCGATGGTCTCGATCTTTCCTAGCGGGACCGACTCAGGCGCATTCGTTCGCCAACAAATCAAAAGCGTTGTAACTGCGACGTCAAGTTAATTAAAACAGCGAAAAGTTGGCGATTTAAAACGCGGACTTTGGGAGGATTCGAGACACAAGCGAAAGCGTTTGATCATACGAATCCAGGTAATGTAGGATTGCAATAATTAATGGTATTGTTTAAAATACATCTCGATATCTAATCTATGTACATAAAAATTTACTTCACATCACATGACATCTCGAACTCATGAAAAAATAATAACGACACATTTCAAAAAAAGAATAGCAAGCTATTCTTGGCGAGGATGATTGAAATAAAAAGTGATATAATAAGAAAATGAGCGACAATAAAAGACGTTTTAAATATAATATATTAAAATATTAAAACATAAATTCGTAAAGTTATGACACTTCTACAAATGTGATGGGTCGTTAAACTTTGGGAACTCTTCCTGAGAATTTTTATGATGAAGTTATATTTACTTTTACTGTTTTCATAATCTATTAATAAGAGACTATATTAAAAATGACTCTTATTTATAAATTATGAGAAAAATAAGCGTGACATTCTATTCTTATTCTTATTCTTTATTGTACACAAGAAAATTACAATAAAAACATTACAATTTAGTGAAGTGATGTACAAAGGCGAGCTTAACTCAAAAATGAGTTTTCTACCAGCAAACCTTTGAGTGATAGAGAGAGATTGATAATATATATGGTTGAGGGCAAACTCCAGTGTACAACTGTCTTATTTATAGTACTTATTTATGCTATAAAATAAAATCTATTAATTATATTTTATGAATACTTTTCTGTGTTTATTATTTTAAAAATTTCGACTTGAATTGTTACCTACTTAAGTCTTTACTAAAACCACGGTAATGTTATACTAACAGTATTCTATCTTCATACAAACGGTCGGAACCCGAGTCATACCTACGCGCCTCGAGTTCGGTTTACACTTGGTACAAAAATACTTAGGGCTGTCACAGTACCTAGTACCTATACCTACATGAAAAATCGATTATTTAATAACCGATTGTTTTGCCTAAACATAAAATCGATTACAAAATAATCGGTTTTTTAAATAAATATAATCGATTTAAAAAAAAAAAACCATTTTTCCTTATTTTTTGAGGGATTAAATTAAATGCCTGAAATATCGATCCAGCATCCACAGCTCATATTTATTAATCTAAATCAATCAACAAAATAAACGTTAATTTAAATTTCACAAAATAAAGTTTTTCATTTCTCCTTCCTCAGTAAGAAACTTAAGGTGGATGCGCTAAGGTAGCCCGCGAAATTCAAATATTCTTGCGAATTTTGCAATTTGCAGGTCAGTGGCAGGTTATATTTTGATGATACATAAAAATAATGTACCTACAACATGTTTATAGTACCTACTCTTCATTATCCACAAAAAAGTCCGCGAATATGTTATATATTAACTATTATAAGTAGTTAAGTCACATCAACCGTTTTTTTTTCAAATTGGTTGATCAAAACACTAGTAGAATCGAAAAATAAAGATATTCCTATCATGATATTAATCCTTATCTAAGTAAATAGCTTAATAATCAAGGTTGTTTATGTACATGTAAAATGCTCTTTAAATTATTCGAATCGGACCTTTCGTTTAGAAGTACTAAATGTAAAAAAAATGCCGTGGTGTGAGCGAACAACCCAACGTTCAGTCTATTAGTTAACTGCACAACGGCTGCACCGATTTTGATTAAATTTGGCATGAAGATAGCTCGATCCCTGGGGAAGGACAAAGGCTACTTCTTAACGCGCGACTTCGTCTGCATCCGCGATAACCAACATTCACGCGGACGAACTCGCGGGCAAAAGCTAGTTCGTCAATAAATCAAAAAACACCATGTATTTTTAACCGACTTCAAAAAGGAGGAGGTTCTCAATTCGGTTGTATTTTTATTTTTTTTATTTTTTTTTTATGTTTGTTACCTCATATCTCCGTCATTTACGAACCGATTTGAAAAATTCTTTTTTTGTTCGAAAGGGTATACTTCCCGATTGGTCCCATATAAATTTTGTTATGATTAGACCATGAACTTCAGAGATAAAGAACGGAACTCCTCATCGGATCAAAGCAAAATTCTCAAATTACGAATATTGCTTTGTTTATATTTGTTGTTGGGAACTGACTACTGGAAAAGAGGAGGGGGTGCGTGTCCCCCCCTCCCCCCCTTTTGGAATGATTTCATTATATCGTGTAAGGTATCATTTTAAAGGACTTTTTATGCCCGACTACGTCAAAGCCAAAAAGAAGGGTTATGAAGGAGGGGGTTAAATTATGACACTAAAACGTATTTAATAAAAAATAAACTTTAAAAAAAAAGTAAAAACCGACTTCAAAGAAATACAAAAAGGAGTAAAATAATTACCATAATATAAAATTAACAGTTTCAGAAGTCGGTGCAACTCTACACTGAAGCAAATAGAAGCCACCGACTTCTGAAACTGTTAATTTTATATTATGGTAATTATTTTACTCCTTTTTGTATTTCTTTGAAGTCGGTTTTTACTTTTTTTTTAAAGTTTATTTAATGAACACTTCCTATTTCATTCACAACGTTTTTTTTTTTTAAATAAATTATATCATATAAATTTACAATCTCAAAACTAGAAACAAACTCATGTAGGTTGATGAAATTAAAATACTGTAGGCGGGCAGCCCTATCTCGTGTTTTGTTTTCATGCGGCTGTAGGTTCTTAATTCAAAAATAGGGCCGAGTCACAATACTGTTAGTTATCATTACCGTGCTAAAACTATGTACACAATATTGGTAAATGATTGAAGAAGTCATATATCGGGTGTAAAAAGACCCTTAACGATAACGAAAACCACGTATTCTACCCATCATTGGGATCATTTTTTTCTACCAGACCATACCTGGGAAACCATTGGTTTTGGAGATATTGAAGGTCAAAGTATGCATTTTTTTTTTAGTTTTTTCCAAAATCGTATTCTAATTGATAATACTAAACTTTCTTCCAAACAACCTTATCAAAATTTTCAATTTTTCCTCACAAAAGACGCATTAGAGTTACAAAAACGCAACGAATATCAAACGCACACGACCGCCTTGGCTCAGCTGTGTGGCCGCTGCACGCATGCAAACGCGCGGCATCGCCACAACCACACATTGCGCGCTACAAAAAAAGCGTTTTTTCTTATGCCAAAAAATAAAAGTCGTTTCCCAGCAATTATTTTTGGTCAATGTAGTTTAGTTTGATGTACAAAGTGCGTAGATTTCGGCTATGTGATGGGTCTTTTTAACCGACTTCAAAAAGGAGGAGGTTCTCAATTCGGTTGTATTTTTTTTTTTATTTTTTTTTTTTTTATTTTTTTTTTTTATGTTTGTTACCTCATATCTCCGACATTTACGAACCGATTTGAAAAATTCTTGTTTTGTTCGAAAGGGTATACTTCCCGATTGGTCCCATTTAAATTTTGTTATGATTAGACCATGAACTTCAGAGATATGGAACGGAACTCCTCATCGGATCAAAGCAAAATTCTCAAATTACTAATATTGCTTTGTTTATATTTGTTGTTGGGAACTGACTACTTGAAAAGAGGAGGGGGTGCTTGTCCCCCCCTCCCCCCCCCCCTGGAATGTTTTCATTATATCGTGTAAGGTATCATTTGAAAGGACTTTTTATGCCCGACTACGTCAAAGCCAAAAAGAAGGGTCATGAAGGAGGGGGTTAAAATTATGACACTAAAACGTATTCAATAAAAAATAAACTTTAAAAAAAAGTAAAAACCGACTTCAAAGAAATACTAAAAGGAGTAAAATAATTACCATAATATAAAATTAACAGTTTCAGAAGTCGGTGCAACTCTACACTGAAGCAAATAGAAGCCACCGACTTCTGAAACTGTTAATTTTATATTATGGTAATTATTTTACTCCTTTTAGTATTTCTTTGAAGTCGGTTTTTACTTTTTTTTAAAGTTTATTTTTTATTACACCCTGTATACTTGCATAAATACATATAATACATACCTATTTCATACTTCTCTGTCATTTTACAACTAACACAGGCGCAGAGTTAAACTAGCTTTAAAATTTAAATATTAATAAAACCCATTAATTAATAATTTACATAAACTAAAACTAGTAGCAATAACACGGAAAATTAATTAATTATTAACTAAAATCCATAAATAACGTCAGTTTTATAATTACGTTGATATGTTTATAACAATATATTGATATTTTTGACTCAAATCGAGGCTAATGGTGATTTTATGAAAACGAATTGTAGATTCAAATCCATTTGTTATTTACACAGTTACGAATATTTATAGGCATTTCTCTTTATTTTGTGACGTGTCGTTAATTAATTAGATTTCGATGCTAATTAGGCTATTGGAGAAATTGTGGATCGATCTCACACCGTCCTACGCTTTAGATAAATGAGTCGATGCATATTTGTAGGCGTATAGTAGCAAGGTTTCACATGAAAACCGTTAAATTTAACAAATTGTTATTGGTTTTGTTTTCGAAATTTTGGTTAACCTACTTGTACAACATTACAAAGACGATTAGAAAACAAAAATAACATTTTGTTGTATAAAGTAATAACTTTTACAATACAGCCATTTTAACCCAATCCTAATGAGATTTAAAACCGCAACAAGACTATACAACTTTAATTTATTCATGAAACTGCTGTTCTTTCTTCTTTAGATTATGTCATATAATACACATATTTATAGTATACTCTTATTTTTTGTTCTTTTTTTTTATTAAATTTTTCTTCGAAAATATAATATCTTACGACCAGCTATAAAGCTTCCCCGCTATCACCTTTTACTTGTACCACACGCCACCCTACCGCCCGCCCGCCCAACTGTCGAACCTAAAGAAACAGTCGCGCTACTAACTAACAGCTTATTAATAGTTCATACACAGTTCATGTACTTTTTTATTAACAAATCACAATTTTGAACTATGACTTGTTAATGAGGGGCTCGTGGCAATTTGCGAGGTTAAGCTGTGTTTGCCGCGGTCAGTCCACGGATGGGGGTCGAGACCCCTCCGTGCCTCTGAGAGCACGTTAAACCATCGGGCCCGGGTGTCATACGAATACCTATGACAGTTATTACGGGTAGTCAGAAGCCCGAAAGTCTGCCTTAGGTTATCGGCATTGCCTAGTATCTGGGTTGCGGAGGTCTGATAGCAGTCGCTCATTTTAACCAAGTGATAGTGACAAGTGAGTCACAAGAGTAGACAAGTGAGTGGGGTGCATGAAAAGAGCCTCCACGAGTGACGTTACTTAAGTACGTCCGGCGCACCCTGGGCAGTCAGCCCCGCTACCATCCTTGCTGACTGGCTAATCTTTTCACCACAGCATGAACTATTTTCGTATAGCTCGTGCTGACACGAGATAACATAACCAAGTGACATCCAGCATGCTTCATTTGTCGCATCGGATTTGACATTTCTATAGTAATACAAAATAAATAAGAACAAAAATTTCTTATCTTCTGTACTTTAGTTTTTTATTGTTGTAGAAACCCGCATTTTTCAGAACTTAAAACGGGATATTTACCATGTTTATTATTTGATGTGAGTTTCCGATATTTCGGCACCGGAGTTCATCCGTGATCATGGCGCTTGTAACGGTGCCGAAATATCGGAAACTCACATCAAATAATAAACATAGTAAATATCCCGTTTTAAGTTCTAAAGATTGTGTTAGTGACCATGTCAGTTTAAAAACTTATACCCGCATTTTTGTTAACTAAACATCGCGCCTTCATGCTAAAATGCAACTAAACGTCGCGTATCACAGTACTGGAGTCACTAGAGTTGCCACTACACAGAGTATTTTGACAACTGTCAAATGCGGCTTTGTGAAGAAAATATTTACATAACAACAACACGCTTGCATTCCTTAAAGGGTTGGGCAGAGGTGTGTAGTACAACTTCATTTCGCCGTTGTGTTTAAGTCTCATGTATTAAGGGGTGAGCCTATTGCCAACAACCGGACACAAATCCAGACTCTGAGTTGTTACTGAGAAATTCCACACGGAAAAACCCAATCACACTTTGCCCGACCTGGGGATCGAACTCATAACCTCAAGCTCAGCAGTCGCGCTTGCGACCACAAGACCAACGAAGCTGTCAGTTTATTAAAATGTGTTGTGTTTAAATATCTAAGTAGCAGCCCTATTACCTGCTAGGGATTTGTTTGAAAGAGTTACCGTGGCCCTGAAACGCAAAGGGCATTAGGAGGAACACGGATGGGTTTTAGTCATAAGAGTCACACTCCCTTTCGCTCCACCCAGAGCGGAAGAAGTCATATGATGATTTCCAATACAAACAAAGAAAAACTATACCCTATAAACCTTAACATCTGATATCCCGGTGGCTACTAAAACTTGTTTTCTGCAGCGCAATAGCCAATAATTCGATGGTCGCAGTTGGAACACTTTAAATGCATGTTTGTTTATAAACTACTTACATGGTAACCGCTGACCTAATTTGACTAAAACTTAGTTCACAGGTATCCTGAATTTGTCTATATCACAGGGCATTTTTCACCCAGAAAAACTAGAATATAAAACTTCCTCACCGCACGCTGGGAATAGACGCGTGTTGTAAGATTCAACAAAACCCAGCACGCGACGTGGTAGGATCTATACGGTCCGCCTGGCTAGCTACCACCTGAACATTAAAGTCCGGCGCCAAGCAGTTTACTGTGTTCCGTCATGTGTATGTGAGAGCCAGAGGGGTATAGAGGAATACCTCTATATCTCTGTTACTTGGATTCGTGTGTGATTAGACCCTGTCTGCGATTACCATCAGGTACGACTAGAATTAAATAATAAAAAATAACGTTTCACACAGGCCAATCCGCGGGCAAAACTAGTTCAACAAAACTACCTACATACTCTTCATTACAACAGTACAGAAGCATAGTAGATGACAGATTAATTTTAAACCAAAAAACTTTATTTATGCAACGGAAATCTAACTTTTGGCTGTAAAAACAAGCGATTTAACACGATAACGAAGAACGGGCAGCCTGCTCGCGACTAGGCAGTGCGAATAAAAAGTAATGCAGTTCATTAGGGCACGCTCACAAACAAGGCTTGTCTTGTAATTAAAGAAACATGATGTGATAAGTAACGCGTTCAGAATAAAATGGCGTCGCACGCTATTCTGTTCATCCTCTTGACAAAATACTTTAGTTTCATTTTACGACACCAAATAGTGGATAGGGGGTGACCGGGGATTCTTGGCCGGTGACCACATATTTTTAATGGAACTAATTAATTGATCAGTGAAATTAATATTTAATTTTGGTCAGTGGAATCAATAATTAGTCAGGGCCATAAATCAGGAGCCAACTCGGTTAGGTTAGGTAGGTTAGAAGTGCAGTGATCACTTTGCATTTCCTAATTATAGTTATTTTTACATGCAGAAAAGCTTACTGTTGAAGATCTCCCGCTGATCAAGCATAGCGATTATTATTTTTCGCTGATCAATTATTGTTTTTCAGTGATCAATTATCTTTTTTGCTCATCAATTATCATTTTTCACTGATTTATTATTATTTTTCACTGATAAATTATATTTTTTGCTGATCAATAATTGTTTTTTGCTGATTAATTATTATTTTTCAGTTTCACTGATCAATTTTTTTTTTTTGCTGATCAATTGTCGTTTTTCGCTGATCCATTATTATTTTTCACTGATCGAGCAATTTTAACGCCAATCAAAATTCAATTTAATCGCTGATCAATTAAACGGTACCCTATTTTTAATGGCATTTTTCTTGTAAAAACAATTGTGAGCACGCCTTTATGTCCGACAGCCGGTCACAAGTGAACTTGTCTTGAACGTCACACAAAATTAGCGACAAACCGAACTTTTCGAATTAAAGTTAGTTTTCATAGAAAGTATGTGTCAAACGCTGTATTCGAAGCTTGTTACTCAAATTAGTTAATATTTTGTTGATAGGTTTTGTTGCATTTTGTTGTCAAGCCCGAAAGTCTGACAACCGGTCTAACCTTAGGATATCGGCATTGCCTAATAACTGGGTTGCGGAGTCTAATGGCAGTCGCTCCGTGTAAAATACTGGTATTTAGCCGCATCTGGTCAGATTGGAAGCTGAGCCCAACATATGTAAGTACTTGGGAAAAAGGTAGGCAGGCAGTTTTTGTTATTTTTTAAGGTTCCGTACCCAAAGGGTAAAACGGGACCATATTCAAATTCAAAATCATTTTTTTTTATTTCATTTATGTAAACCAATACAGGCGCTTATGAAAAGTCGAATTTAGGTGCACGGTTCCAATTAGTCGTTTCCTATGGAGAAGAGCCGGCAAGAAACTCCATGGTTACTCTTTTTTATTACTAAGACTCCGCTGTCCGTCCGTCTGTCTGTCACCAGGCTGTATCTTATGAACCGTGATGGTTAGACAGTTGAAATTTTCACAGATGATGTATTTCTGTTGCCGCTGTAACAACAAATACTAAAAAACAGAATAAAATAAATATTTAAGTGATTTTTTTGCCGTTTTTATAGATAATGGTACGGAATCCTTCGTCGCGAGTCCGACTCGCACTTGGCCGGTTTTTGACTATGCAAGCCTCATTTTTACTAGCCGGTTTTATTTTTAGTTAATTAATGGTCCGTGTTGATGGAGTCTGCTTACAACCAACTATAATCACCAATCTGTGCGGCAAGCATGGTGACTACATTTTTAAAATAATTTTGATTATAGCAGCACGTTTGATTTTAGCCTAGCCGTCCGGTTAGCTACCACCCTCACATTAAAGTCCGGCACCAAGCAGTTTACTGTGTTCCGTCGTGTGTATGTGAGAGCCAGAGGGGTATAAGGGAATCCCTCTATATCTCTGTTACTTGGATTCGTGTACTCCATCTTAGACCCGGTTTGCGCGTAACATCAAGTGTGACTAGGATCAAATGCGAACAAGTCAAATATAAAAAAAATGTAGGTATTAAGTTTAAAAAAAATAGCTTTAATGGATTCTTAAAGCAAAATTAATGTTTTATGATCAAGTGTTTGTTTACATTTGATACAATACTAGCGGTCCGCCCTGGCTTCGCACGGGTGCAATGTATTTATAAACCTTCCTCTTGAATCATTCTGTCTAATGATGAAAACCGCATCAAAATCCGTTGCGTAGCTTAAAAGATCTAATCGTACAGACGGGCGGGAAGTGACTTTGTTTTATACAATGTAGAGATTTTAATGGCCGGGCTATACTTAGATACATATAGTAAGCTGTCTGAGGAGGTAATAATTTACTGGGTATACATAAGTGGAAAGTAGATAATTATGTTTGGTCATGAGCAATGTCCAGCCAGTCTATCTTTCCAGCCCAGTTTTCCCGGAAAATTTATAGCCTACTTTGCTCACATGAAAAGACGCAGAACCCTGACTTCTCTAAGGGAACCCTTGATATATACAAGGTTAGTCGGATAGGCGGTGTTAAAGTACCCAAAAATTAATAACTTTTGTTCTATCAGTTTCTTCAATCGTTTAAAAGAAATATGTAGCTGTTCAAAGACTTCATAAAGAATACGCTAAAATCTATCTATTCTCAGCTATGATCAGCTGTGTTTACATTTTAGGTCATATTTTTTGGGGTCACGGATTAGAAGCTCCATTTCCTGAATTTGTAACTAAGGGAATGATTTTTTTTGTAAAAAATAATTTTCCATGGTAATGAAAATTATAGAATTATGAATTTTTAACAGTTTCTTTAAAACAGTAATCTTACACGCGGATTAGTACCATACCGATAATTCAGCCCTCATCAAGCTGTCTCCCCCCCCTATGTCCACGCCAGCAACGCCCTAAGCCGAGGTCCGAGTCCCACTCGGGGTCGCCCTTAGTGCTGTTGTTGCAGGTAGTCATGATGTTAGTGTAGTACAAGTAGTTAGCTTAGGTTAAGTATTTTACTTCCCCCCCCCCCCCCCCCCCATTGGCTGGAGACCCTTCAGGTCTCGCCAATAACTTCCCGGTTACGTAGAAACCGTCCCCTAGGACGACCTACAGCAGTCAATTATGTATAAAAAGTATAAAAAAGCGGATTAGTACCCGTTTCAGACTAACTTTCTATATTCTGACTTTGTTCTTCTAACAGAAAAATCTTTCAAAATCTTGTTTCAAGTCGCGTGTAAGTTTACATGAAGCACCTGCATGCTACATCGGCGCCAATGAGTACTAATCAATACACCAACAGAAGGTGGCGAAAAATAACGAATGTTGTATTACTGACGATCGTGTGTTTCCGTACGCCCGGCAAATGTACTGAGTGCAGAAAAATCTAAATAATTGTGTTGTTTTTAGTTTAAATAATTTTGTAAGTATTTAAAGTGTTTTTTTTTTTTTATTAAAAACGGATTGATTACGAGTATAAGATGAATTTGTGTGTCGACAAATAGTGCGTGATAATTTTTTGTTGAAACAAAAATTTTGTCATTTTATATTTGAGAATGCAAGGTAATTTTTTATTTTTTTATTTTAGTTTATATACTAAAGTGCACTTACACGATAACTCACAAAATAAAATTAGCACTAAACATAACTAAAACATCAGCCTGTCTCTATCAACTATAAACAATTGACTGAAATAGAATGTAATTTTTAATAAGTTTAGCACTAACTGTGTTTAGCGAGTTGTCATGTAAGCGGGCCTAAGTGTAGACCTTGCACAATGTCTTGCATTAACAGGGTACAATAATATAATATTAATAAAAACTTAATTTTATAAAAGTTGCTGTAATACAGTGCAATAAATCTTTATTTACAAACACACATTTCGGTACACGGTCTGTCCTCTTAGATAGGAATAGGATACAAGCATAAGAAAAAGGCATTCCATTTAGCGCACCATTTTGAAGAGCACAAATTCAAATCACTCCAATAGTATTCCTATTGGTATGTGGTCTTCAAATAGGTGCGCAAAATACCTCATCAGAAGAGCTAAACATCTAACTTGTAAAAACTATATTCAAACACATTACGCGTCCCTAGCATTTATCATCAGTTAACAAATTTATATCACAAACAAACATCCAAAACACATCTAAAATTTAACTCAAAAATCCCCATTATATTTGCCAACCCTCCGGCGGCGTATGCACTACGTTCGTAATCGACGGCCGGTCGGGGACGTATTGGGCCGTCGCGGAGACGCCGCTGGCTCTCTGTGTTTTTAAAGCTTTCTTCTACCCCCTACCACTCCCACCCACCCCCCTCAACAATCGATGGACGGCGTCACGTTAGTGCAGCGCCCGATCAAGTGCATACGTGAGGACTTTCTTTGATGCGTCTTTGTGCGGACTCAGGGGGTAGGATGGGGTTAATTGTTTAGTTCTCTTTCTAATGTTGGCAGTATCGTGTATGATGTTGGAGATTGTGAGTTGCTATTCGGTTTTGTAATGTAGTTTTGTTAGTTGTTGAGTTGTTATTAATGCGAGTTTTTTAGTAGTGATGCACTTGGAAAAGCATACTGGCTTTTTGGAGTATAATCTGGCAAAGTGCGTCACACAGTTTTAAACTAAGATACCTACCTACCTGCATATTTTTCTGTTTGTTACTCTTATGTGAGTTTATTTCTTACATTAACCTGCATTATTCTTATAGTATTTCTCATACCACTATGATAGAATTGTCATGATCTACTATTTTAAAAAGAGTATTCATGGAGTTTCTTGCCGGTTCTTCTCCATGGAACCTACCTTTTGGAACTGTGCATCTAGTTTTGACGTTTTAAAAGTGCCTAATATCTGGTCTATTTGAAATAAAAAAAAACTTTGACTTTGACTACATAAAACATAGTATGTTATTGATAGAAATGGGTTCACAAGAATAGTTTCACTAGATGTTTCGAATTGACAACCTCTCGATCGCCAATTTGTAAGCACAGCCGTTGTCGTAGGATACCAGAGAGTAAGTAAAGTTTAACCGAACTAATAGACCAAAATTAATAAAATTCTAACAGACCAACAACACTCAATAATTTACAAACCAAACTAACATTTTATAACGAAAACTAATCAAAACCCGAATTAAAAGTCGGGTCGTTCCGACCCCCCCGCCACACAGGGTTGGGTCTTTGTGAAAATTGTTTACAGTAGCGAGGCGAATTTCTTGCGACTGCCGTCTGCGGCTCTGACGTGACAACTTGTCAGTTACAGACTGCAGCACCGTCATGTGAAATGCAGCTTATAAATACAATGAGAATTCTAGATACAGTTTTTGTTTTATTAAATTAACGGTTACTTTATTAAATCTTCTTCTTATATATAAAGAGACTGGTACTGACTGACATTTCATTCATCAACGCAGAGCCTAAACCACTAAAGCTGGAAATATGAAATTTGGACAGTAGGTTCCTTACGTGACGAAAACATCCACTAAGAAGGGATTTTCCGAAATTCGACCCCTAAGGGGGTGAAAAGGGTGATTAACGTTTGTATGCAAGTCCGTCATTTTTGAAGTAAGAAGCATGAAATTAAGTATTAAGGTTTCTGGTTAGGAGTAAATGTAGACGGGTTTGAGCGTTTTTGGAAATTCAACCCCGAAGGGGTGAAATATGTGTTGTAAGTTTGTATGAGAAATCTGGTAATTTTGAAGTAAGAAGCATGGAATTCAATATTTAGGTTACTTGTCAGAAATAAACGTACACGTGTTTCAGGGTTTTTGGAAATTCAACCCCTAAGGGGGTGAAATAAGTGTTGTAAGTTTGTATGAGAAATCTGGTACTTTTGAAGTAAGAAACATGGAATTCAATATTTAGGTTACTGGTCAGAAATTCTATAATGTAGGTATGTATTCTATACTGTAAAATTTCACGCAAGCGAAGCTGCGGGCAACAGCTAGTTGTTATATAAATGAAATATTTTTTTACATATCACAGTCATGTCACTGGTAATCTAAGGGGGTCTTTCACTAACCTATCATTAACTGTTCATTAAGCTATATCATATTTCTATTTAATCATAAATACAATGAGAATTCTAGATACAGTTTTTGTTTTATTAAATTAACGGTTACTTTATTAAATTGTTATTTAAATAAAATATTTTTTTACAGGTCACAGTCATGTCACTGGTAATCTAAGGGGGTCTTTCACTAACCTATCATTAACTGTTCATTAAGCTATGTCATATTTCTATTTGTGATTAGTTACGGTTTACTCACGTGCATTTTTCGGGATGCCCGACTAGAGTTCGGCTCGCAACCTCGCCGCGAGTTCACCTCATCATTAAGGGCTCCGTTTGGGTTCGAAACTAGTCCGACAAGCCCAAAATATAGTCGTGAGTAAACCGTAACTAATTATAAATATGAATGTGTCATATTTCTAGGTCACGTTTAGTCTACCTAGTGAATAGTTACGGACTACCTTATTGATATGTTGGTGAAATACCCACTTAATGTAACACATACAGGGTGTAAAAAGACCCATCACATAGCCGAAATCTACGCACTCTGTACATCAAACTAAATTACATTGACCAAAAATAATTGCTGGGAAACGACTTTTATTTTTTGGCATAAAAAAACGCTTTTTTTTTGTAGCGCGCAATGTGTGGATGTGGCGATGCCGCGCGTTTGCATGCGTGCAGCAGCCACACAGCCGAGGCAAGGCGGTCATGTGCGTTTGATATTCATTGCGTCTTTGTAACTTCAAATGCGTAATTTGTGAGGAAAATTTTAAAATTTTGATAAGAATGTTTGGAAGAAAGTTTAGTATTATCACTTAGAATACGTTTCTGGAAAAAACTAAAAAAAAATGTTGACTTTGACCTTCAATATCTCCGGAATCAATGATTTCCCAGGTATGGTCTGGTAGAAAAAAATGATCCCAATGATGGGTAGAATATGTGGTTTTCGTTATCGTTTAGGGTCTTTTTACACCCGATATATTTGAGGGACGCTAGTAAAAAAAAGTATTTTGTCACTCGAATACGTTGTGACTACCTCGTTGTTGTCATATGCCCGACTGCTGAGCGTGAGGTCCTGGGTTGGATCCCCAAGTCAGGCAAAATGTTATCGGGTTATTGCGTGTGGAATTTCTCAGTAGCAGCCCGGAGAAAAGATTTGTGCTCTGTTGATGGCAATAGGCTCGTCCCTCATTACGTGGGACTTAAACGTAACAGCGAAATGAGGGTGTACTACGAGTATACACCTCTGCCTAACCCTTCGGGGAATATAGGTGTGATGTAATGTTATGTGTTATGAATAAGTTTTTCATCGCTAAACACTGAACATTGCGTCATTCTGGTGGTAGCTTCGGACAATAACAGCTCCATTTCTTTTTTTTATGTTTGCCCTCTCTTCGACTTCTGTGTCGTGGATGCGTTTACAGGCACATACCTTCACATGCACAGACACAAACCTGGTATAACTAAGTGGTATGCCTGGTAGGCAACACAAATGTTTGTTCGATGCAGGAATCGAACCCAAAACCCGTACCGTGGAAAGCCAATTGCTCAAATACTACGCCAATCATATCGTCAAAACGTGATGTACACAGTATGACACAATATTTATGTATACTATCTTCCTTAGAGTGTAAAGCTCGGAATGAAATTTTTTGTCATTTTTATTTTATCACGACGTATTAGTACTATTATAAAAGAGCTGCTCTACGCGAAATTATTTTATAGGCACTGAAATTAAGCCTTCATTGGTTATTAAGAAATTGACTAGATTTTGGCCGCGACTACGTCCGCGTGAAAGCCCGCAGGAATCGTGCGATGACAAAAATGCTTTCCCGAAGTTTTCACTCTAAGATGACGCCGTACTATTACTCGTCGCAGTGTACCAATCTGTCAGAGTCTAACACACAAAATCAGTCTACCAAGTTGCGTCACGATATACGAGTAAGCTTTCCTTTTGAGTTACGCTGCGATTGACATAAGGCTGACCACACATTATGCCACTAAGTTGCTCGAGACAGTTGATCGCTTTTTGTTTTAACTGCTGGCAACTGAACGCTAACTGCAGCTATCATTGTCGTAGAAACACATAGACCTCAGGTCAGCGCTCAAAAATGTCCGAATCGAATGTAGACTAAAACGTGAAAAAGAAGACTAATTTACGTCAATGAGTGCAGTCGAATCTTCGTTTGTTGAAAAGCTAAATTAGGCATTCTACGCATAACAGTGGACGGGAATGGACACCTTGACGCTTGAAACGATCCGCTCGGTCAGTTTCCGTGTATTAGACAACCCCTGCATAGCACATCTCAGACATTTCACACTTTACTAGGGAACTTAACGCGACATAAACTAAGGTGTAATTTGGAGATTTAAGTATTTAAAAAAAAACACACATTCAGGCAGTTCTGATGAAAATCTTGTTGGGGTGTCTCGGTTTTTATGTATATTAAAAATAAAGTTTCTATGTACTGTGCCCTTGATCCATATGTTTCTGTCAATGGCAGCTACAAACAAATAAAAATAACTGTGTATCGAGCAACTTAGTAGCCACATGTGCCGTCAACCTAAATATCACCAGATCATAACTCCTATGACTCACCCACCACAAAGGCAATATTGCACAATATTAAACAATATACTTCTATAAAAAAACTGGAACCATGATTAAGTTCGTTATTTATTTCGATATATTGCAATAAATAATTCATTGGACTGTCAGACGTAATGTCAATAACCTGAATGAATATAGTTCTCATCAAACTGACGAAATGCTCGTAAATATTCAATTTTTCCGGTCTATAAAATGCAGTGTTTATGTCTGGTGTTCGTATTTATTATAATATCAAGAGGAATTATAGGTAAAAAAGCTGATTCAATGTATGTGAAACTTTCAGTTAGTTTGCAGCGTACTAATTGTTACAAAGATAAAGTATATACAACGCTATTTTTATCATCCATACATGGTTATCTGTTATTGGTCACAATCCCGTGGCAGGATTGTAGGATCATCCACTATCTATACCCATATCCACAGTAACGTTTTAAGCAAAAGTGAACCATTTCTCCTCCCTTTAAAAACAATATTTAAAAAAAAAAACTCGAAAATGGTTTGTTGCATAAAGCATTATTATTTTCCTTTATTCACTTATAAAACTTATTTCATACATTTACAAATATTCCTCTAAAGAAAAAAAAAAACATTTAACATAAAAATAGTATCGCACCGGCATCGGGAACAGGGTCCAAGCTACCGGCGCGGTCAGGGTCTCAGAGGGAGGAATCTTATAACAATACGCGCCGTGTCAAGAAGTACCGCTTTCTGTATCAGGCCCTTGATTCAGCCGCCCAACGAGAGCCTCTTTAGGTTGTTGGTCGAGGCTCTTGGCTATTAAGCCATTCGCCGTAACTACTATCAGCACAATTACTGCTAAATCAACATCCCACATGTCGACAACCTCGTGTGCCAAATCTTGATATTTAATTTCTTGTATAAAGCATTATAGTCCGGTCAAATTAGACATTTCAAAGTGCAATAATTCGCATAGAGCTGAAAATTGGTACGAATGTTCGGAACACCATTATAAATCAAATGTAAAAAGTCCCCAGCGATCCCACACTTGCAAAAAAAAATATTCAAGGTCAAAGTTCGCAAATACGGGTTTTTTGCGTTTTTTAGCCAAACGGTAAATTTTATGATAAAAATAGGTCAGACAAAAATTATAGATTATGCAATTCTCTATAAGAATTGTCTACAATTTTTCTCCTAAACGTCACCGGTTCTGAGATATAATGGTTGAAAAAGTTGTATTCTTTGTCACTGATATTGTATGAATCCTCTTCTGATGGCGATTAACATGTACCAGTTGTCAAGGTCAGTCGTACTCCAATGTTGAATCACCATCAGAAGAGGATTCGTACAATATCAGTGAGGAGTCATCTGATACATCGCTGTTAGACCAATTTACTTACACCCAGCAGGAAGAAGAAGAACAAGCAGAAGAAGAAGTACAAGAAGACGAACAAGAAGAAGAGGAAGCAGAATTATTATCAGATGATTATGAATGAGACGGATAATTTGACCTAATTTTTTAGAATTCATACGGCTTTCATCATTTCCAATAGTACCAGTTTTTATATATTTTGAATTAGTATTGAATTAAACAGGATCACAATAGATTGTGGGATAGGCCTATTGGAGAAACCACGTTAAAAAAACCCGCCAAGTACACTACCTTCCAGGTGGCGTGGAAACGCATATTATGAAGAATACAACTTTTTCAACCATTATATCTCAGAAACGGTGACGTTTAGGAGAAAAATTGTAGACAATTCTTATAGAGAATTGCGTAATCTATAATTTTTGTCTGACCTATTTTTATCATAAAACTTACCGTTTGGCTAAAAAACGCAAAAAACCCATATTTGCGAAGTTTGACCTTGTTTTTTTTTTTTTGCAAGTGTGGGATCGCTGGGGACTTTTTAGATTTGATTTATAATGGTGTTCCGAACATTCGTACCAATTTTCAGCTCTATGCGAATTTCTGTTAACCTACCCCTATTTTTTGAGCTAACTTGACCGGACTATTATTGTTAGATAGATGATAACCATGTCCTACAACCCTGTCACACTTATACAGGCTGTTAATGAATTCGTGTAATTCCTTAAAACCACATGATCTACTACTGGTGTAGACAGTCCCCGCACGGGATTTAGCTTGATTAAAAATAAAAATAAAATTCTTTTTTTTCATGCAGCTTTGTTACCGATCATATCGTCACTGGAAAGGCAAAATTACTGGAGCATCAAAAAACCATTTCGAGAAAAAGCCATTTAAACTTTATTTTTAAACAAAAAAAATCGTATCTTTTTAATTTATCATCCAATTTTAATCAAATAACTTGATATGTAAACCTTTTCCATTTTTTTATTTTTATTCATATTCTGTATGATACTCTAACGGCTCTTTTAGGAAATAAGTGGTGGATAAGTAACTTGACCTCATTTCAAAGTAAGTTAAATTTACTCAAACGCCATCAAGTTAAACTTTCTTTGCCATTTAAACGTACTGATAACGCATAACATAAAGAAATGGGAGTACGATAAAATTTCTTTTAATATAACTATACTGCTATGCTGGTGAGGTAAAATTACTTCAAGGAGATTTTTCCATTTTCACATTTCCAGCACAAGGACATAAGGGGTGATCAGATAATTTACTAAGTTAACCACAATTTCTTTAAAGTGACTTTGCTGTAATCATTTATGGGATAAACGACGTAAGAGACTAATGATCATCATTCAGCCGAAAGACGTCCACTGCTCCTAGGCCTCCCCCAAGCATCGCCACATCGACCGGTCCTGTGCTTCTCGCATCCAGCGGTTTCTCGCGACCTTCACCAGATCATCGGTCCACCTTGTGGGAGGCCTACCCACGCTGCGTCATCCGGTACGCGGTCGCCACTCCAGAACCTTTTGGCCCCATCGGCCATCCGTTCTGCGAGCAATGTACCCCGCCCACTGCCACTTAAGTTTGGCAATTCTTTGAGCTATGTCGGTTACCTTGGTTCTCCTGCGGATCTCATCATTTCTGATATGATCACGCAGGGTAACTCCGAGCATAGCTCTCTCCATTGCCCTTTAAGTGACTTTGAGCCTTCTTATGAGGCCCATTGTGAGCGACCACGTTTCAGTGCCGTATGTAATCACTGGCAACACGCACTGGTCCAAGACTTTCGTCTTGAGACACTGCGGTAGTTGGGATGAAAAGATTCTACGCAGCTTCCCGAACGCTGCCCAGCCGAGTTGGATTTGACGATTGACCTCTTTCTCGAAGTTGGACCTACCTAACTGGACAGTTTGCCCTAGGTAAACATAATCGTCGACAACTTCGAGTGTAAAGTCTCCGATTTTCATGGGAGTGGGTCTTACATGGATGTTTGACATGATCTTTGTCTTATCCATGTTCATTTTAAGACCCACTCTTTCGGAAGCTCTAATAAGGTCATCGAGCATTGTACTGAGGTCCTCCATGGTCTCAGCTATGATGACTATGTCGTCAGCATACCAAAGATGAGTGATGTACTCGCCGTTAATGTTGATGCCTAGCCCTTTCCAATCCAGAACCTTGAAGACATCCTCCAGTGCAGCGGTGAACAGTTTCGGAGAGATGACGTCTCCTTGCCTCACAACTCGCTGCAGAAGGATAGGTTTCGAGGTCTGATCCTGTAATCGGACTGACATAGTGGCGTTTTCATACAAACACTTCAGCACTTCGATGTACCGACAGTCAATCTGGCACCGTTGAAGAGACTGCAGTACAGCCCAGGTCTCGATCGAATCGAAGGCTTTCTCGTAGTCCACAATCGTTAAGCAAAGAGGCATGTTATATTCTTCGGTCTTCTGTATAACCTGCCCCAGCGTATGTCTATGTGATCTACGGTGCTAAAGCCTTTTCGGAATCCGGCTTGTTCGGGAGGCTGGAAGTCGTCAAACCTGCGCACGAGACGGTTCGTGATGACTCTTGATAACAGCATGTAGACATGACTCAGAAGTGAGATGGGCCTGTAGTTATTCAATAGGGTATTATCACCCTTTTTGAAGAAAAGTATCACCACACCTCTGTTCCATGCCTGTGGCGTTTTCCCCTCGAGTATGACGGAATTAAACAGCTTCTGAAGGGCCTTATGGACCGGTTTTCCACCCGCCTTCAGATGTTCGGCTGTAATTCTGTCATCTCCCGGCGCCTTGTTGTTTTTAAGGTGCTTCAGAGCCATCCTAATCTCGTACAGGCTGACGTCCGGGATGTCTTCGGTAAAGTGTCGGATTAATCTAGCTCTTGGGTCGTTTGCCAGATTCGCAACGGGTTCGCTTGTTGAAGTGTACAACTGTCCATAGAACTTCTCGACGTCTCTCAAAAGCTCTGGTTTGGCGGATACGATTCTGCCGTCATCGGTCTTCGGTGTCGTAAGCTGACTCTGCCCAATAGACAAATATCTTGCAAATAAATTCTAGCCCTTGTTCCGCTCAATCGCCTCCTCTCTCTGTATTAAATCAGCGTAAATCGCACTTCAAGGACTTAGAGATCCGTCTATTGAGCTGCCGGTACTTAAGCGCGTCATCTGGAGACTGCAGAATCATCTCGCGCCTTGCGTCCATGAGCTTAACAGTAGGATCAGAGAGCTTTTTGGCTTTATTTCTACGACGGGTCTTGAAGATCTTAGACCCGACAGTATGGACAGTTTCCACAAACCCATCGTTGTTATCGTCCACGGAGCTCCCTAGGCATTCGAAACGATTCTAAAGTTCAATCTGAAAGCTCTCGGGGTTTTGGACCTGGATCGATGCAGGACGGAGCGTAGACTTCATCAGTCGAGATCTTTCCAGCTTGATATTTAGATTCAATGTGCCACTTACCTTGCGGTGATCGCTTCCGGTTTTCACCGCGTTGATCACAGAGACATCATTGAATATTTGCTTCCTCGTCGACATAATGAAGTCAATCCCATTTTTAGTTGCACCATCAGGGCTCAGCCAGATCCACTTCCTATGCTCACGCTTTCTGAAGAAGGAGTTCATCATAAAAAGTCCCTCCTTCTCCATAAAGCTGGCCAGTCGATGGCCCCGGTGATTGCGACTTCCAAGTCCGAATTGCCCCACTTGCAGTTCATCATCGTCTCGCTTGCCCAGTTTATCGTTAAACCCCCCACGACAACAGTGAAGTGAGTTTTAGAGCCATGCATGGCTCTGGAGAAACACTCATACATGGTCTTCACCTCATCGTCGGAGTGTGCCGCGGTCGGGGCGTATACCTGTATGCAGTGGCGTGCACTCCATACATGCAAATAAGCTCTGCATACCCTGCAGTTCCATACATGCCCCTCTAAGAGATAAATAACTATAATTAAAAGAAATCATGGTAATTTAGTTTTCACGCCATCTATTGCTTTTTTTGGAACTAACTCGGAGCGGGGAATACCCGCCGCATGCCGCCGCGACCGCGCATTGCAGCGCCTCCCGTGAGCATAAGCTGTACTACGCCTGGCTTATTCTTCATACAACGCATTTCGTGTAGTACACAGCAAAAGAGTGACTGTGTGCGTGAAAATGTGTGCGTGTGTTGGAGTTTTGGAGGCATAGCTTACATTGCAAACCGTCCAAATTGAGAACCCGTAAATGCACCGTTTAATTGTTGATTGCAGAGAGTCGACTTATTTTAGTCGGATTAACCAAATGATTCATTCGTTCGTATTAGTTCGTAACGTAATAAATTGCAAAGTTTTTTCGCCTTATTGTTTTTTTTGGCGCAAGTGTTTGACTGTCGAGTAATTATTTAGTAAGTTTATTGTAAAAATGGAAAATTATACCTGTGAGACCTGTGCTGGCGAAATGTGTTTAAATAAATTAAAATCGGCCGCGTTTTCACGTTATCTTTTGAGGAAACAGTTAAATTGATTGCAAAGGGAAGGCGTGTACCCGGGTTGGATTTAACTCAAAGAAAAGGTAATAAATACTACTCGTTATTTTCATAAAATGTTTTATGCTGACTATTACTGGCTAATTCGTTGTGTACACACAAATACATTGGATTGTTTACCTTGCATTTTGTTTATAAATCAAGTTAAAAATAATGTTTGGACCTAGCGGATACTCAGATTTAAATAATTTTCACAAAGCGGCTGCTAAGCATGATTCTTCAGAAAAACATCTAGAATCCTGCTTAAAAGTTCCAAACTTTAGATAAAGGTAGAATAGAGACTAGTTTGAATAGCCAGTTAAAGTTAGATATTGAAGGGCACAACGCGAAAGACGACAGAAATAGAAACATCTTCAAACGGTTGATTGATGTAGTTTGTTTTCTAGGTAAATCTGAATTAGCATTCCGTGGTCATGACGAACCCAGCTTTTTTTTTGTGCATACCCTGTCTGAAATCTCTGTGCACGCCACTGCCTGTATGACCTTCAACGAATACCTTTTGGATATTCTGAGTATAAGGTACGCCACTCTGGTCGACACACTCTCGATCTTCACCACGTTGTTCACAGGGGACTTGTGGACGATAAACCTGACACCACCCTGGGACTGTCTATCGCCCCCCCCCCCCCCGGAAATAGAGCAAGTTACCGGATTTGAGGATTATCGAGTCCTCCCCCTCTCTTCGGACTTCAGATAACCCTATAATATATAATATCCCAGCGTAACCTGCTTAATTCTTCCTCGAGTTCGGTAATCTTCTCGTCGGTCCGCAGTGTACGCGTGTTGTACGTTGCCAGGTCCAGTCGTCGTTGTTTGTGGTAGCCGGATCTCTGCCGGGGATTCATAGCACCCCACGCCCTGCCGTTACCTAGGCCGCTACCTTGACCAGGACTAGCAGTGCCGCCGGGGACTACTGTCCATGTTGGGAGGGGGGGGGGGGGGGGTTACGCAGCAGCGGCAGCAAAAATACACGTCCTTGCGCTAAAGCTCTGTCGAGCCGACTGACTTAACCGCCTGCGTGGGCGCGTTCACGTACAATTTTGTACTATCAAGTCGATACTTATTCAACAATAATAATAATATTGTGATTAATAATTTTACTTAAGAGATGGTAGTATATACTTGGACAGAAAGGATGAAATACTTTTGTGACTTTTGCAGAAATTTAACTGCAAAGCAAAGTGCTGTGATATCCTGCAAACTGCTCTATAACAGCCAGGTTAAATTACTGAAACGCCATTCACTCGATAAAAATAATAAGGCATTTTTTTTTATACGTCATGCCTCCTTCGAATTTACGTAAATCAAAATTACTTAAACCAAGTTATTATTAAATTATCAAGAAGAGCACAACTACTAATACAACATTATTTTCCAGACAACAGAAAGTAAAATTTACTTTAATTGAAATTTGTATATTTTTACAGTAAGTAAACATGACTGAAGTGACGCTCGTTTAAAAACTATCGAAAAGAGTGTCGCTTCCGTAATCGAGAAAAAAAAATACCGCCTTTTTACGGGTTACTGAAGCGCCACTAAAGTGCTTCGATTGCAATGCTACCTACATAGATCGATGCAGAAAAAATCACTGATTCTGAATTAGTATGTAACTCAAAATGCCAAATTTGGCGGTTAAGTAATTTTGCCTTTCCAGTGACGATATCTAAACCACCTAATAAGGATTCAGTAAAAAAGTTTTTTTTTTGCAATTTTTTTTTTTTTTTGTGAACATTTCGATGCCACGCATAAATTAATGAAAGTACGGCGACACGGCTGGCAGGAACGACTAACGTGATATCGCTCTTTGCAGTCAGATAACTCAAGGCTCTAAAAAGACTCAGAAATTGAAAACCAAAAATATTTTTACAATTTTTTTTGTTGTTTTTCTAAAACTCCCATTTAGGGTTAATCTGTGTTACCAGTAGACTACGTGGTTTGAAGAAATTACACGATTTCGTTAACACCCTGTATATCGGGTGTAAAAAGACCCTTAACGATAACGAAAACCACATATTCTACCCATCATTGGGATCATTTTTTCTAACAGACCTACCTGGGTAATCATTGGTTTAGGAGATATTAAAGGTCTAAGTCAACATTTTTTTTTAGTTTTTTTCCAAAAACGAATTCGAAGTGACAATACTAAACTGTCTTCCAAACTAACATTATCAAAATTTTCAATTTTTCTTAACAAATTATGCATTTGAAGTTACAAAAACGCAATGAATATCAAACGCACAACCGCCTTGGCTCAGTTGTGTATACGCTGCACGACCCACACAGGCACATTCGTTTACGTGCATTACATTGCGCGCTACAAGAAAACAGAGTTTTTTTATGCCTAAAAATAAAAGTCGTTTCCCAGCAATTATTCGTTGCGTAGATTTCGGCTATGTGATGGGTCTTTTTACACCCTGTAGGAAGGATGTTACTGTAACAGTCAATACAGTGCGTTCAGTCTACGAAGACGCGCCCCACTCCTTTTTTAGAGGTAGCCGCGTGTTGCGTTTGCACACATCTCTTATTATTATCTTATATTAGTGTGCGTATACACACATCTAACTATTGTGTGGTGATAGAACTAACACAATAACAATTTATAACGCACACTTTTGCACTGTAGCGATTTAGACAGAGAGTGGGGCGCGTTTTCGTGGATTGTACTATCTATCACATATCGTTTTCCAAATTGTAAAGTATGAGCATCATGCAGCAATTAATGATACATCTATAATCAAATCATATTACTGCCTATTGTCTGGTAGTATGAGTCTGTCATGCTCACTTAAATGTCCTGCTGATGGTGGCGTTGTATATCCAGTCGTTGGGTTCCCTACAATATGGTTGAGCTGAGCGATGCGGATGTGCACATCATGCTCGTGAACGGGTGCTGTCTGTCGGGACTGGTCAGCCCTTAACTGCTATGGCAATCCTAGAAGGCATATTTTTCTATTTGTTACTCTTATGTGAGTTTATTTCTTACATTAATTAACCTGCATTATTCTCATTCTATTTCTCACACTACTGTAATGGAATTATCCTGAACTACTATTTTGAAAAGAGTATTCTTGGAGTTTCTTGCCGGCTCTTCTCCATGCAACTCACATTTTGGAACCGTGCACCTAGTTTTGACATTTTAAAAGTACCTGTAATCTGGTCTATTTGAAATAAAAAACTTAGACTTTGACTATATCGTTCTTAGTAATCTTTGAGATGTTGAAGGAATCTAAGATTCTTCCTACATCATTTTTATGCTCTGCAGAGAAAATAACAACGAAGTAGAAATTCTTCATGATATTTTTACCTTTTTCAATTTCAACAAAGTTCAATCTTATCTAAACTGTCAACTGCGATCGCATCTAACGATCAATAACATCACTACGAACTAAGACGGAGCTTGTCAGTGCAACGCTGAACAATTCAGTCGCGGCTGTCAGTAAGACAGCGCTGAACACTGATGTGACGGGCAGTGTGGACCGAGTAATAAGAGGCGAGATATTT
The DNA here is from genome assembly GCA_905220435.1 of Amphipyra tragopoginis. Classification (NCBI taxonomy): domain Eukaryota; kingdom Metazoa; phylum Arthropoda; class Insecta; order Lepidoptera; family Noctuidae; genus Amphipyra; species Amphipyra tragopoginis. Next base: position 1,873,410 of record HG992004.1, on the reverse strand, counting down.
TTTTTGTACAGAATATTTTTTGGGACAAATTAATAGTGTTTGTGGTGTGGGACAGTGGTGAATAATACAGCTGAGGCTGTCAGTAAGATAGCATTGGACGTTAAACTGACGAGTAGTATGGACAGAGTAATAAGCTAATAAGTGACAAAATATACAGCATGACTAGTAAGTCGCTTATCAATGTTATATAACAAAATGGATGGAACAGCTGACTTTTCTTCTAGAATTCAGAGTTTGTGCCATAGTAAAAGTTTTACCTACAGAATGATGAGCAATGTTCATGGTTTTCGGATGTAAAGCGATTAACCAGTTGTGCTGTATATAGAACAGATAAATGGCGATTTGAAGACGTAGAATGCAGTTAAAGATGTCATTTGATGACTGACGTGGTGCCCATTACTAATTTGAACAGAGTAACAAGATCCGATAGTTTAATGAAAGAATCATGTTATATGTCTTAAATTAAAACTCCGATCGTTTCGGCATACAAGGCTGGGTCTTTGTGAAAATTGTTAACATTAGTGAAGGTAAAAGTAGCAGTCAAACTGTGTTGTTTAATTTGTTCCGTTTTGTTACAGAACATCTAAGTGCGCGTAACTATGGCTGAACTAGAAGGACATGTCTCAATGCTATAAAACATTTTATCCCATGTGGGGGACGGGCTAGAATAGAAAACTTCCTCACCGCAAGTTGGGAATAGACACGTCTTGTAAGATTCAACAAAACCCAGCACGCCTGGTGGTAGGACCTGGCTAGCTACCACATTTAAGTTCGATGCCAAACAGTAACCTGTGTTCCATCATGTGTATGTGAGAGCCAGAGGAGTATAAGGGACTCCCACTTTATCTCTGTTACTAGGATTCCTGTGCTCCATCTTAGACCCTATTTGCGCCAAGGTGCCACTAGGGTCAAATGCGAAAATAATAAAAAAATGATTTTCATAATTATCTCTGTTTAGCGTAACAAAACGGACACATAGGTGGTGTTAATACAACAATACCTAATGAAGAACAGAAGCACGAAGCTACAGTTGTTGAACAAACAGTGTTCTAAGAACTGCTTGAGCACGCATGCATTATCAGCGTGACAGTTAGCAATGACTTAATAACTGAGTCGGAAGATAATCTGATGATTCCTCAAGGCTTTCTAGAAATATTGGACGTACCAACAAAGCATAGGGAAAAAAGGAATGAAACTCAAATCCGCAAAGCAGACATTACTAAAAACAGTTTTTAAATATTTTTTTAGTCATCAGCGTGAAAGCTATATGAATATCAGAAGACAATTAAATGATTGTTGAACAACTGAAGTTCCAAACTACAGGACACAAACAAATAAACGGTTCTAAGAACTATCTTGAAACAGTCTTGCTGTCCTCACCGGCGTGACAGTTGCACTGACGTGATAACCGAGTCCTTGTGGCGTGGTGTAAGAGACGAGATATAGTCACAACTTGAAGGGCAAACGCTTCAAACTGAAGTTGAGGCACTGTCCTTGTCGTTACAGTGTCCAGTGACGTGACACCACTGACTAGTATGGTACAAGTGACGGACAAACACTTTGGTGCTAATGAAGAAATTGAAACTGTTAGAAACGAAAAAACAACAATTGAATTGAATGAAAATTACTTTAAAAATGTATGTTCCAGGCTTTTGAGATCTATCAATACTCCAGAGACATAATTAGCAATCAAAACATGAACTAATAAGAATGTAAGACCTTAATAATTTGCTCGTAGCAAAATTTTTAATATACCGCTCTGGTTGAATTTAGACTGTTTAGACACACTCCCAACTCTCTTGCTCCAATTACTTGGACCACGAAAGCAAGTCTGGAGTGAAATTTCCAGCGGAGGCGAGTAAACTTGGGGACGTGGCTGCGACAGGGATGCTCGCGTCATCTCGATGCAAGTTGATAATGCAAGCGTGTGCTCGACGGTTGTTTTAACTTCAGACGCTGAAACTATCAACTGTCGGGCGTTGATTTCTTGGAACTGCCTTTGATGGCACAACATCTCGATTTTCTTGGATTCTGTTTGTGCTTCCCGTTGAAGGATGCAAGCGATCGATGGCTGTTTTAACTTGTACTGATACTGAACTTGGACGTTCGTGTCTTGCGATTGATTTTAATTGAAGACTGACATTCATGTCGATTTTGTTCGAAACGGTTGGGTACTGCATATGGGGGATAAACGCTCTTCTGTCCGTATCATGCTCCAGCTATACAGTAATGACTGTCATCAATACATTTTGTCGTAGACACGCACGATAAACCGCATCAAGTGTCGCATCTAGTAAAGCAAAGAAAAACGCATGTGACTTATAAATGTCAATTTTACGGCCTACTCCTTTGATTAACCAAGCGTTATTAGTTAAAATGAGAACTCTTGTATCTCTACTAATAATAATGAATCAAAGGATCCCATAGCTTTGCATGGTAGTAACCCCATACGTTTGTAGCTATAACAAGTTAAATTAGGTTACGAGTCTGTCCATGTGTCCAGTTTGGCAATAAAATGCTATCATTGGTAAGCAAAACGAACCGTTTTTCAAGTAACGGCGTCATAAACTTCCAATCGTCTTTCAATCGAATGACATTATTTTTTTCAAAAACAAAGAGGTTTTGTTTGAACCTTTGAAGGTCCCAAAACTTCTCCATAAATCTCGACCTACATCCACATTAAAACTGCACCATAAGAACATAACACGACGCAATATCCCGAGGATGGCATTGTAAACCCGTCCATCCGCCGTTCTTCAGAGGACGGGCTAGAGTACACCCGTGACAGTCATTTAAGACAGTGACGTGACACCCCCACCACCTCGCTCCTGCGCCTCCCACCCGTTTCTCCCGGCAGATGGATTGATATTGCTGCACCGAGCAGACGTAAGAAGCGATAGCATACGGGGAAATAAAAAATATAAAGTACTGTTATAGTTTTGAATTAAATGGGAAATTATGTTGGTGCGCTTGGAAATGGAACTGTATTTCTTTTTGTTTTGGGTTAATATTCCTTGTTTGTGCCAAAGTATGTATCATTATTGTATTACTAATAAGTATTTCCATTGAATGAAATAAGAAGTCTATCAAATCAGATCTTTCATTAGCTCTTAGATTACTACTATTGAGTTGCTGCACATTGACTGGAACGTACACAAAGGACAATGCAGACAAAGGATAATTAAATAGAAAATATTTATCTCAAAAATCATCTCTTTATATTATTCAAGCTCCTAGAAGGGAAGTATTATCCTACCTTCTGATTGCATTCTTTGTAAAGTTATTTTTAAATATTCAATATTCAGATTTAAAATGGCTGAGTTAGAAAAATATATTAATAAACATACTAGAACTAATTGGTCTCGCCAACAAAATTCGAATAACACAGCATTAAAAACTCCAGAAAATGCACCATTAGACAGTATAAAACATTTCTATTTCGCTACACTTGAAGTTGAAAAGTACGGCGATGGACGCAAACGAGACGCCGGGACGGCGTGATGGCGATCCTGAGACAGTGACGTGACACGGAGAGCTGCCTCCCCACCACCCATCACCCTACCACCCACCGGGGGGCTGCATATTGACCCACCCCGGATAATAAGGGGGTTATGCACTGAGGAGCGCACAAGTCGAGGCATCTTTTGTACGAATGTATGTTTTTTAGAAATATAACTGCTATTAATTTCGATGGGTATTGGAACTGTGCGACTGCTGGTATAAAGTTTTGAGGAGTTGAGTTGATTTTGCAATTTATTACTGAGACCTTTTTTGTTATTACGTACTTTGGAGTTCAATATTTTTTCTACTTGACTTCAAGAGTTTGATTAAAGGACATTAGGTTAGAAGTGTTTTAGCTTATTACATATTTTATCGGTTCTTTTCCGATCCCGTCACATTTCATAAATTAATTTTCAAGAAAGTTATTTGCCAAAAATTTTTTTGTTATGGTCTCAATTCTCTATTCACTTTATCAGAGGTCAAAAAATTTTACTCAAAACTGAAAAACAGACAAAGGTATTACAAAAAATATATTAAAACCTTTTCATCAAAAACTAAAACCTAATAAAAGTGAGTGGACGCCGTTACGCGACGACATGCTGTCACGTCATTTGCACAAAATTAAATACCCCTCAAAGACGGACACCCCATCCGTCCGGCCACCCCCTGTAGGGGGACCAGATGGATTGATATTGCCCCGCGATGCAGGTGGGCAGATCTCGGAACAACGATTTATACAAGGTTAGTCAGAAAGGGGGTACTAATCCGAAAGGGTGTTAAAGTACACATATTAATGAATAACTTTTGTTCTACAACTTTTCCCAAAAGTCAATAGTTTAAGAGAAACAGTTGTTCAAAAATCTCAAAAAAAAATCTCTAAAATCTATCTATCCCTAGTTATGATCAGCTGTGTTTACATTTTAGGTCATATTTGAGGTCATGAATTAGAAGCACCATTTTCTGAATTTGTAACTAAAGCAGGGATGAAGAATTCTTGAAAAAACTAAAATAAAAATTATTTTATTTGGAAAAAAAAATATCGAATTTTGAAATTTTAACACTTGCTTTCAAACAGTCTTCAGCGATACTATAAGTGGGCTTCGGATTAGTACCCCCTTTCCGACTAACCTTGTAAAGTAGTCTTACGATGACTGTAGTTCGCTTTATGTTTTGAATTGTGTTGGGTTGGGTAGTAGGTAGGTATAGTCTGGCTCAACCAATTTAAGAAAAAAGTTAAACAACGTTTTGCAGATTTTATTAAAAAAGTATGTATTTAGAAATAGTTACGTGTCCGCCTAGCCTTTTCCCAACTTATGACGACACGTTTGGTGCAGTGGCTAAACCATTGGCTTCTGCGCTACGGGTCGTGGGTTCGATTCCCACACGGAACAAAAATTTGTATGGCCTACAGATGGTTGTTTCAGGTCTGGGCGTTTGTGTGAGATTTGTGTCTGTAAACGCACCCACGATACAAGATAAATCTTAGTGAGGGGCAAAGTTTAAAAAAAAGGAACTTTGTTGGGGTCAACTTCCAGATTACTAGACCATCAGACCTCCGAAACCCAGTTACTAGTAATGCCAATATTCTAAGACTAGTTGTCAGATTTTCAGGCTTATGACTACCCGTAACGACTGTCATAAGTATTCGTATGATACCCGGGATTGACAGCTTAACGTGCTCTCTGAGGCACGGAGGAATCTCGATGTGTAACGAATGGTCACCCATCCACGGACTGACCGCGACAAGCGCAGCTTAACCTTGCAAATCATATGATCCGCGTGGTTGTTAATTAGCCATGAGACCCTCATTAAATATTCCTTCAATTGTATTGTAGTAGCTATTTCGGACAGCTTTTGCCCGCGGCTTCGCTCGCGTTAATTTAGAATTTGACCATCAACTCTTAACACACTACTAAAGGACATCTGACAAAATGGACCAAAAAGTAAAGCAGCCGGCCAGTTAATAGATAAGATGGTAAATTAATACCTAAACATTTTTTAATTATGACGTCATTCCTCTAAGTCTGATTGATATCTGAGTCACTTCTTTTGGTTAAAATATTCCATTTCAGTCAAAACTAAAAATTCTTTAATTTTTTTCACTAAGATCGAACATTTTTACCTTATGTAGTTACTCAGATATCAGACCTAGAGGAATGAAGTAGTAATAAAAAATGTTTAGGTAGTCATGTACTATCATAACATGTATATACTTTTCTTTGGCCGGCTACTTTGAATTTTGGTCCAAAAATGTAAGAAGCTTGTCAAGTCTCCTTTTCTATAATAATATGATTCAATCATGATTCGAAAGACATGTGGCGCCATATTAATATCATTATTGTTGTTTTCTTCGGGAACAGTATTTTTTTTCGGGATATAAGGTACCCTATGTCCGTTTCTGTACACCTGACAACGTATATGCAAAATTTCAGACTGATCGGTTCAGTGGTTTAGGCGTGAAAAGGTAACAAGCAAACAAACTTACTTTCGCATTTATAATATTAGTTAGGATTAGGATAAAAGAGTCATGTGACTATTATTACACAAATATGTGTTTGTGTGCAAGTTCGTCGTCAAAGTAATTTCAGTGGAAACGTCAACGAAAATCTCGGTCTAAATTAAATAACCAATAAAACAAAAAACAGATCATCCCTACTGCAACGGTAATGGAAATCTAATCGAACATTGAAAGACCTTCCACCCTTTATTACCTCCCTGATCTGACATAATGAAGTGAATCTGAATGAAAATTTCAACCCAACAGAAACAATACTCGTCCCTCCAATCGTAACAAACAAAAAACCGAAATTAATAGTCAAAAGTCGGTAACAAGTCGGAAAAAACAACATCCCTCTCTTACACGCCATAAAAACGCGACGAAGACACATGTCCACCCTTATTATCTTCAATTAAGAAACTCCGATAATGTAGTGTGACATACAGACAAAATGTCCAGACAACAAGACCTGGCAACACACCTAAAAACTTCACAATGAGAGCTCAAATTAAATAAGTCCTTTGCATCTAAAAAAATTACAGTACACTTCATATATTGCAATTTCAACCCTATTCCGCTGCGTTAAAAGTTTTAGTGACGGCAACAGGAAAGTTGGCAGTGAGTTTCCCGTGAGTGATGGCCGGTCGACGGTGAGTGATGGGACACAGTAACACGTGATTAGTGGATACTGCTCGCTCCCGTAATCTGGGATAATGAGTCGTGATGGTAATCATTCTGTGGTCATAGACTGAATGACAGATGTCATTATTTGTCTTTTTTTTGCATGGCAAGACAGAGGAATTATGTCAACTGTTTTTCACGTGAAATGGGGGGAATGTGGGACAGGATAAACTAATAATTTACATGTTATAGGATGCCTGTATGCACGTTTATATGATATCCATGTATCCAAGCCTCGAGGGACAGCAAAGAAATTAAGAATTTTAAAAGTTATTCGGAAAGATTATTTAAAAATATAAGCATAATCAGCCCACTACTGTCCCACTGCTGGGCCTTAGTGGAGTAAAGCCTTATTCCACCACGCTGCGGGGCCTACTCCCTAAGTCCGTCAACGAACTTAGTCGCCCGTCCGAAAGTACCCCGAAACGTAGGACGGAACAAAACAAGTGTCAAGTTCAACTTTTCGGACGAGCAAAAACATATTGGTAGTAGGGACAACTGTCAAATCGTGTTGTCATTCATTTTCATTCGGGCCCCGAAATAATCGTGTGTGCGTAGGAGTAGGAAACGCTTGTAACTAAGGTCGAAACCACGGACTTCGTGCTTAGGCAGCAGACACCCTGTTGCGGGTTAACGGACTACATACACGTTCGAGCGGTTTTTGGAGCCCTCTCAAGTGTGCAAGTTTCCTCACAGTGTTACGCAAGTGATAATCAAATGCAGATACGCACATTGATTCAAAAAGACAGAGGTGCAGGTCAGGTTCGAACTGAGACCTTCTACATGGAAGGAAAGTGTTCAATAGCTAGGCTAACACTGCTTTAGAGAATATACCATTTTTGATATACTACTTTTTTTTCTTTTTTCTATTGTGCTGCTGTAAGTGGTCCTAGGGGACCATTTCAACGTAACCGGGCAGTTATTGGCGAGACCTGAAGGATCTCCAGCCAATGGGTGGGGGTGGGGGGGGGGGGGAAGTAAAATACTTAACCTAAGCTGACTACTTGTACTACACTAACATCATGACTACCTGCAACAACAGCACTAAGGGCGACTCCTAGTGGGACTCGGATCTCGGCTTAGGGCGTTTCTGGCGGGGGCTTAGGGGGGGGAGACAGTTTGATTAGGGCTGAATTATCGGTGTGAATTTTTATGTCCTGCGTTAATTGCAAAACTTTTCACTAGCACTCCAAAGTGTGACACACGACTACAAAACAAACACATCACCATATTCCCCGCAATCGGCTAAAACTACACTCTCGTACGATTCAATAAATAGGATTTGATCACAAAGCTGTCAGTTGCAAATATTATAGACACTCCACCGGAAACGACTCTCGGCTGTCACTCTCATGCGATTGTGTCACATCCCGTCGCGGGCGCGATTTGACGAGTACGTACGTGTCGCAACGATTTTTAAAAACGGGAAAATGTTGTGTACATCGCAGAATAGGTACGATTTTGAATACAGAACACAAGTTTTGTTTTATGTGATTTTTTGAGTGAAGAGTGCGTTCTTAAAAAGAAGTACATTCTGCGTTACGTTGGCACCAGCCTTAACCGTTGTTTCGGACGCTTATAACTATATTGATAAATCAGTAGTACCAACTTAGTGCCGAAGGCACTTTTTTTGTGGAACGCACTCTAGTAGTCGTTTCGCCTCTTGATGTTTATAATTTTAGATAATAGTGATAAATTAACAAATTATCAGCTTATTGGATTAACTGGCTCGATGGTCTAGGGTTTACAAGCACGACTGCTGTCAGATCATGGACTCGATCCCCAGGTCGGGCAAAGTGTTATTAGGTTTTTCCGAAAGGAATTTCTCTGTCGCAGCCCAGAGTCTGAATTTGTACCTGCCCAACTCTTCAAGGAAAACAGGCATATGTCGGCTGTCCCATTTCAAAACTTAATAAGGGACACTTTTTACAAAAATCGTTTTCTTGCATAGTTATGCCAACTTAGTAAGTCCCTACCAAATAAAAAAACACCAGCATTGAAAACTCACATATAAGCAAAAATATTTAAGTATTGATACCTAATAAGTGCACCATTCACTGCCTCGTGATCACTATAAAACCTAGTAAGTCACTTAAAGCACGTGTTTTTACCTAAAATTAATACTTTTCAAAGGATGACCGATTTAACGTTTATGCGCTCTCCTGTAAAACTTCGTTTTAAGCCCTTACTAGATTTTGAAATGAGACAGCCGATGCAACGTAGTCAATGCGCCTCTTGATTATTATAGTTTCAAATAACAGTGACAGATTGTCAAATTGTTAGCTCGTCGGATTTTATTAAAGAGAGATGATACTAAATTATTATTAAATTCTCGAAAGTGACCACACTGATCTGATGCTGATAAGTGCGGTAAAGGGTCTTGAAGCTCTTTGTGATCCTCAAGAAAGTTAGTTATAACAATGAAGAGAAAGACGGATTAATTAATCCTACGTTTGATGCAATATGACATATAGACAACTTACAATGCATATTTTTTTAAATACCTTCTTATGATTGCATTGCGTATGTCAACTACGGTTCCAAATCCACTTTCAAAGAAATTGTTTGCACTGTAAGTTGAGTAAATGTCATAATGCATGGCATTCGTTGCATAAGCGGGTTATTTTTATTTTATTTTTTCTTTTCGACTGCTTTATCTGGTCCTAGGGGACCGTTTCTACGTAACCGGGCAGTTATTGGCGAGACCTGAAGGGTCTCCATCCAACGGGAGGAAGTATAATACTTAACTTAAGCTAACTACTTGTACTACACTAACATCATGACTACCTGCAACAACAGCACTAAGGGCGACCCCTAGTGGGACTCGGACCTCGGCTTAGGGCGTTGCTGGCGAGGACGCATACGTGGGACGATTCCCTTTATAATTTAAAGTTTTAAAATCGTTTGATACATAGCTAAAGACATAGGTACGTAACATAATATCACACCTGTATTCCTTGAAGGGTGGAGCAGAGAAGTATAATATACCCTCATTTCGCCGTTATGTTTTAAGCCATACCATCTATCGGGCACAAATCCAGACTCCGGACTGCTACTGAGAAATTCCACACGGAAAACCCAAAACACTTTGCCCGACCTGGGGATCGAACCTAGGACCTCACGCTCAGCAGTCGCGCTTGCGACCACTAGACCAACGAAGCAAGTCAAATATCTATAGAATCGCCATGATATTGGATATACCGTCTAACCCTTCAAATAATCGGACACATGACAGTAACGATATGTTCATTATACTCATCGACCAAGTTCTCTACAAAAATAATCCGTAAAATATAAATAACCGTATAAGGTTCGGAACCGATAGGATCTGCCGATACCGTAATGCTGTACCCGCTGTAGGCAACATTACCAACACATGCATCCGGGGCGGACCGAGACGAATCGTGCACGGTTCACCTGTTTTAATATATTTCAATATGTTGTTACCCATAGACATATCTCTAGGGCCGTCTTTCCCCAGCTTACGACACGACAAAATGTGGTGACGACTCCGGACAAAGGCCGTCTTTCCACAGCTTATGACACGACAAAATGTGGTGACGACTCCGGACAAAGGCCGTCTTTCCACAGCTTATGACACGACAAAATGTGGTGACGACTTCGGACGCAAGTAGTGTCGTGTCATACACACACACCATATCAAGCCAACAAATGCCAACGAATGCTCGTCATTTATACATTTTTGTATTGATAAGTTTTGTGAGACACATTTAAAATGCATTTTTTTGTGATTACCCGACTACTTTCGGACCTAAACGGAGCTCTTAAACTCTAAATCACCGTAATTATAGATACACAATAGATAAGACAGTTAAGTGTTGTCCTGGGACGACGGGCGGTACGCAACCGGTTAATGTTACGAGTCGGGAAATCCCGAAAAATGCACGTGAGTAAACCGTAACTAATCATAAATATTTATTAATTTGATCAAACTTTGTATAAAACGAATCCGGTTTTCGGATGTAGGTAATGGCGGCAATTCGTGTTATTTAACATGTTACAAAGCGAGCATTTGGACATTCAGTATAGCGAGCACACTGTTCGGAATGAGCATATTACGCGGATTTTAGCAGGCGGCGTAACGTAACATGCTCGCTCCAAATGTTACAATGACGATCGGCTGCTCAGGTCTACTCCGAAAATCGAACTACGAAGTTTCGGCTGACGAATCGCACGTTCTCTAACCACAAAAGTGTTTCGAATCCGAAGATCGATTTGATTTTCGCGATTTGACATTTTGTCTTTCGTTCACGCTACTCCCAAATGTTAATTGACATCTAGTAGTTCGTTATTTGGCAGTACTCTGATCGTAATTTATGAGTTCGTTGTTTCGATCCAAAATTTTGTCGTTCGTTTTTCGGAGTAGGCAAAGGCAGTCGCCACCTAAAGCTGTAACGAACCCCATTCTGGCCTTCATTGGCTTAATGTGTACACACGGTGCACCAAGAAAAGTTTCCACCTAACTGCCCTTTTGGTTTCGAGCACAACATGCTACATTCGATAGTTCAATAGTGTGTGCATTGTACTCAAAACCAAAACATCAGTAAGGTGGATACCTATCTTGGGACACCGTGTGTACATACATACTTGTACTATTCAACACAATGTCCGTCGCCGACCACTTTTTATTCCACTCCTTCAAATCAAGACTTATCCTCAACACTTTTTGTCACTGCCCAACTAACATTTTAGCGTTAAGACAAGCTGTAGTGGACCTGTATATCGGTTCTGCTTAGATATTAAAGTGTTAGTGTAGATCTAACGAGAGAGTTATAGAGTGTAATAACACCTTTATATCTTCGATTTTGGCGCAAAATTTTGCAGGTAAAGTCTGTATAAACCCTTTAGAGTCGTTCTATATAACCTTTAGTAGGTGTGTTTGAGAGGTGTTACAAGATCGTCGGTTTCCGCTTGAAACTTTATTGCACCTTTATATTGAAGTTAATTGATTCCTTGAGTTACATAAAATATCTATATCGGTGTCAGATAGAATTTGGATCGGTATTTTGATACCTAATAACTCATTTGTAGCGTTTTCGGTGTCAAAAGCAAATAGTAAAAGCTTTAAAGTCTTCAAATTATTTAATTTGTCGAGTTATTATTATCAACATGAGTGCTTCATTTTATCTGGCGGACATTGCAACATTTTCATCACGAAAAGTATTTTTGATTAACAGTATTCTTGAAGTGTAGTTAATTAGATATTAATGCGCTTGCAAGTTTAATGTGATTGTATATTATGTTTCGCATCTCAATTTTGATGCGCCTTAAAAAAAATAAAGATTTTGTGAAAAAAAAGGAAAACAATTATAAATGCTAATAACCTAAAATAGTTTTTAGACACTCATGTTCAAGTATTGGTTAGTTTTAGTGATTGTATACAAAAACTATGTAAAATAATTCGGAAAATTTAGCTGCTTCGTTACTTAAAAGTGATATTGGATTAATACATTTTTAGGTTATGTTGACAAGAAGTGACAAAAAATGGCGATTTTTTCTTAAAGCTACAGTCCTCTCTTAAGTCTATTATGACACCCGATGAACTACTACGCCAGTAGTTAAAAGTATTGTGCGGCCTATGGTTGACATAAGAATTACAACTTATTTATCTAACACCAAAACCTTTATATCAGGATCTTACGAAACTGCTATAACTATTTAACCTATCATTGCCTTTAGTCTAACAGGTGTAAGCTGTATATTAGCGTTATTCAACGCATGCAGAGTTTGGTGTTATTACACTCTTAACTAACTCCGTTGCAGAACCGACGACGTTACTGAAGTTGAAATACAGCCTTACGATATATAAGCAACTCCACTAGAACAGATTTATAGCATTAAGAATTAGAGGGAGTTAATGAAGATCTATATACAGCTTTTAGCGCTGCAGGCCGGTACAAGCTTTAACGTCTTAAGTATAAAAGCAGCCACTGCTACTACACTAACTGTAAAGAAAATACTGCTTCGTTGTTTATAGTTCTAATACATTCTGAAGAGCTAAACGTATTTCATAAGTAAACTGTATCACCTTTAGTGACAACCGAATCCACTATAAATTAATAGTAACACTCTAAGCTTTAAAATGACCTGCAACCAACGCTTAATTGTTTGTTGGGTGGCCACCATTAATTCTTTTTGTCTCCCACTGCAATTCTTTTTTCCCTTCAAATAAAAAACCTTGCTCCATTTGGTTCAGCACGCAAGCTTTACATATTAACGTGTTGTCTCCGCGTTTATTTTTTTCCACGATGTTTGTAGAATTCTACGGGTTAAGATTACAAGGGGACTGTAATGAAAGGATGAGGCGGATGAGGTGGTGGGAAATAGGATAGGATAGGGATGAGCAAAAAGAACTTAGTTAAGTAAGGAGTTGTTAAATCAGTTGCTTTTAGATGTAGTAATCTAATCCTACTAATATAATAAACTAGCTTTCGCCCGCAGCTTCGCTTGCGTGAAATTTTGAACCCGTTATGTGACGATTTCCCATACAAACTTTCATCCCCTATTTAACTCCCTTAGGGGTTGAATTTGGAAAAATCCTTCCTTGTTCCTTGTTTTCATTATAGAGGTTCCCTCTCTATGTGAAATATCAGCTTTCTAGGTCCAAGGGTTTGGGGTGGGCGTTGATGAGTCAGTCAATGACGACAGGTTTGGTGCAGTGGCTGAGCGATTGGCGTTTGCGCTACGGGTCGTGGGTTCGATTCCCGCACGGAACAAATATTTGTATGGCCTACTATATATAGTTGTTCCGGGTTTGGGCGTTTGTGCATGTGAAGTTTTGTGTCTGTAAACGCACCCACGATACAAAAGAAATCTTAGTGTGGGGAAAAGTTTTTAAAAAAAAAAACCGTCAGTCAAGACTTTTCTTTTTATTTACATAGATGTGATAGTTTTGATGTTTGTGAATAAAGGTACAATTCCGTGCATCGCGGCCAATCGCAGCCGCGCGCGATCTTTCGGGTGTGGCAGAAACGCGCGGCTGATGCGACAATAGTCAGAGAATGAAAATGGCACCGCTTCCGAAGTCTGCGACAGACGCGTGCAGCTAACGACAGACGTACGGCGGGATGCGCCATACATTCTTATACTCTGACTATTGTCGCATCAACCGCGCGCGTCTGCCGCACGCGATAGATCGCGCGTGGCTGACGCGCGCGGCTAATGCGACAATAGTCGTGTCTATGATATACAGACTAATTTGTCGTTAGCCGCACGCGTCTGTCGCAGACTTCGGAAGCGGTGTCATACATTTTCATACTCTGACTATTGTCGCATCAACCACGTGCGTCTGCTCTGCTGCATCGGCCGCGATGCACGGAATTGTATCTTTAGGATGTTTGTTAATCAATCACGCCTTAACGGCTGAGTGGATTTGGATGAAATTTAGCACACAAGTACACCATGACCTGGATTAGGACATAGTATACTTTTTATCCGGGTACATGAATTAGTTCTCCTAGAATGGGAGTGAAACTACAGGCAATGGCTAGTAAAGAAAGTAGTGATAGTCTAGTGGTTGAAAGCTTGTCTACCACGTAGGCGAGTCGCACCTCTGTTTTTAAGAATTCATGTGTAGATCAGAATTTGATACCATTTCCGTTAACGGTAAAGGAATACATCGTTACGAAAATAGCACAGCTAATGACATTAAAAAAGTTCTCGATGGTGTGTGCAGTCCGCAAAAATGCACCAGGCCAGCATGGTGGTCTGAGGCCTAAATCCTTATCATTCTGAGAAAAGGCTCTGATTATGATGATAAAGTGAGCATCGTAGCACGCGGCGTTCTGTAGTCTCTACCCACACCCAGGACAAAATGTTTGTAAGTTCAAATCAAATATATTTTTCATCAACTTTTATTGATTTCTTCAGAAAAAATGTCAAGCTTAATAGACTAGACAAACACTCGGCATCAAACGACTAAGTACTGTTATAATTAACACAAACATACACTCATTAGCTTTCTTTGTTCACTGCATGAAGGCGAGTGCACAAAAGCGTGCGGATAATATTTTTTGGGCTGAGTGCATACAGGATCACATCGCGCCTTTACAATCGCCAGGCTGACGGCCGCAGACTTCCTCAGCCGCAACGTGGTGCGGACACAGTGACGAGGATATAGCGATTTTAGTAAATAGGGTATTTGCATACTATTAGAAATGTACAACAATTTAATATTATTTTATAGAAAGAACCTGGTGTGTGAAAAGATTAATTAAATCGATTAAAAAATAGAGGAAACACACACTTTCAAAGTTTGTTGAGGAGGCCTTTTCTGTCCTTGTAATGCAAAACAGATATTGTTCAGAGTGATGTCTAATCACTTGGAAGTTTTCAAGGTATGACGTCATATGGTAGTAATGTTGTCTCTGTCTTGTTACCATGTAAACCGTCGGTCCCGGGTGTCATACGATTACTTATGACAGTCGTTACTAGTAGTCAGAAGAACGAGTCTGACAACCGGTCTAAACTAAAGATCCTACAACCTGTATTTGACATTATGGAATGCAATAAAGAAATTGAAATTGAAGATATCGGCATTGCCCAGTAACTGGGTTGCAGAAGTCTGATGGCAGTCGCTCCGTGTAAAATACTGGTTTTCAGCCGTATCTGGTTAGACTGCAAGCTGACCCCAACAGAACATTAAATAAAAAAAAAAACATTTATGCCTATCAGCTGCAGTTCACATTAATTCGAATAAAAACAATAAATTCTAACCCGCTCCCGCTGCCTCCTATCATAAACACACTACCCTTAATTCGGCAACACATAAGCAATTTCCCGCTAGCGAAATAAGCGAATTAAAATCGCCTCAAAGCAACTGCTAGCAAAGAAACGCCTGCATACGTCGAGGGGGTTTATTTTTAGCTATTTACCCCTCGGGGGGTGACTGACGAACGGTCAGCCTTTGAACACAGTTGTTTAGGGATGAAAATTTTAATTTTAAAGTTGTCATTAGAGGTGACCTGTAGTTGAATTGCAGAGAGAATATCTTTTAAATGTATGTTTAGGTGACTTTTTGTTTTTGATTTAGGATTTAGAGTCATGACTTTTAACACTAGAGCGCACGCGCGGGCTACATATGTAACCCAGCGTGTAATATTGTCGTATATTTTCTTAACGTGGCGCACTACCAGTGCTATCGTCTAGTGTATTCCTCAAGTATTAGCCCCCGCTCCCGCCAGTAGCGTACCGACTCCTAGAGCACACGAACTTCTGCACAAATCTTCCTTGAAGTTGGTGGGCTACACCTGTAGCCCGCGCGAGCGCTGGAGGAAGTCAAATGTTTACTGAACAGTTGGTGAAATTGAGGTAAATATGATACATTGGCTGTAGTATTACTATAAAACGTACTGTAAATTACTTTTTATGTATTTGTTGCTTGTATTTATGGGTTTTTGGTGTAGCTTTATTATGTTTTGGTAATTTTTTAGACGTTGGATAACTTGAACGATTTGTGTAAACAAAAACAAAGATGGCAGCTGGAAGATGACGAAGACGACGACATTTTGAGCGAAAGTGAGGAAGAAGGTGGATTTGCGGAACAAAGTGGCCTGCTTAGATCTCCTAACCATTTTCATAAGGAACAAGATGACGAGTGGGACGAGGATGAAAATGAAGACGTTCCTCTGTCGACTTTCGCTTCCTACCAGTCTCATAACGGTACAAAATGGAGTAAGTTTCCATCACCCACTTCATCTCGCAATATTTTAGTCCTTCTAGTAGGCCCAATAGGTGTAGCAAAAGACGCAAAAAGAAGAAGTGGGATTCGATCTTGCAAGACCTTCTATTGAGCGTCGTAAATCCCATCAAAATATATCCAGAGGTATAAAACTGACAGGCATACTACTTCTAGGACTGGCAGAACAACCCCCAGAACATAATATGCCTATTCGGGGAGGAGTTGGTTAGTGTTCTTTTTGTAGCAGGGCTCGCGACCGCAGTAAATGATGGCGTATTTGTACCGAACATCAAGCAGTCGTGTGTCCTGAATGTATACCAACAGAGTGATTTATTACCAATTAATTTGATAATTGGTTGAATTAGATAATTAGAAATCAATTTCATGATGAATATAAAGGTTCCTAAATGAAAATAAGCCTAAGAGATTGCAAACTTTCCAAATATAGTAAATTTTTAATAAGTTTTTGTTTATGTTTCAAATTATAATAAAAAAGCGAAATTTTGCTGATTGTATGAGCCAATGTGATAAAAATAAAGATGTGTAGTAATTATATATAGTGTTTTATTCATAATCAGTCTTATTTGCAGAATTAATTGACCTGTAAATGGTCTACGCCTGTAGCCCGCGCGTGCGCTCGAGGAGTATTCACGGGCGCGTGCACTCTAGTGTTAAACTCAACTTTTATGGGTGTTATACCTCTGCCAGGGTTGTGGAATTTGTTCGAAAGAGATACCTCGGCCCTGGAATGCAAAGGGTACTAGGAGGAACACGGATGGGTTATAGTCAGTAAGAGTCTCACACTCTCTTCCGCTCCACCCAGCGCGGAAGAAGTCATAATGATTTTCAAAAGTTAAAAAAAAGAAAGGGTGTTTTACCTATGATAGTCGTTACAAGTAGTCAAAAGCCCGAAAGTCTAACAACCGGTCTAACCTTAGGATATCAACATTGCCCAGTAACTAACTGGGTTGCAGAGGTCTGTTGCGTGTAAAGTACTGGTGTTCAGCCACATCTGGTCAGACTGAAAGCTGACATTAACACAGTTGGGAAAAGGCTAGGCAGAACGTTTGGTATAGTAGCTGAGCGATTGGCTTATGCGCTACAAATAGCAGTTTCGACGCCCGCACAGAAGGAAACATTTGTGTGGCCAATAGATAGTTGTTCCGGGTCTGAGTGTTTTGTATGTCTTACAGATAGTTGGACCAGTTCCGGGTCTGGGTGTTTGCACTGTTTGTACATGTGAATGAGAAATTCCTAGAGAGAGACAGAGCTGCTATTTTTAAGAACAAAAATATATTAATCAGTTCATCGTCATGCTGCATGATTGCCAAGTCTGAAAAATATCTTTATAAAAGAAATGCCAGACCTGCAATCTCATTACGCAACACACTCGTAATCGCTATGGCTTTGATTTTGACAGGTCAACAATACTCCTTGCATGGTATCTACATAGTTGTGGAGAAGTCAGACTATTAATACTTGCGTTGCTATGGAAATTGTTGACCTGTCAAAATCATAGCCAAAGCGATTACGAGTGTGTTGCGTAATTAGAATGCTGGGTTCACATTGGATCTCAGAACTTTTTTCTACAAAACAGTCTCAAGGCCTGGCTTTTTTT
The DNA here is from genome assembly GCA_905220435.1 of Amphipyra tragopoginis. Classification (NCBI taxonomy): domain Eukaryota; kingdom Metazoa; phylum Arthropoda; class Insecta; order Lepidoptera; family Noctuidae; genus Amphipyra; species Amphipyra tragopoginis. The sequence goes on along the minus strand of HG992004.1, from coordinate 1,855,413 downwards.
ACATGAGTCTCATGGGATCTCTTTTACCTACTGTTAATGCTTCTTACATCATTTAACTTAGCTGTTTTTACGTAAACATCAAATTAAACTTTCCTATAACATCATTAATGTTAATTAGAACATCCGTAATTGCATTTGACGAGATATTTAACATACCTACATACTTGAAGAGGATGTGTTATGTAGTAAGATGCTGTAATCGCAGGTGACTACATTAGCTACTGCTTTTGCAATCAATATGTAATTAAAAACAACATTAATTAAGTCTTGCAGCTCCTTCATGAGAAAGCTTTTTAGGATTCCGTACCTAAAGGGTAAAACAGGACTCTATTACTAAGACTCCGCTGTCCGGCCGTCTGTCTGTCAGTCACCAGGCTGTATCTCATGAACCGTGATAGTTAGACAGTTGAAAGTTTCACAGATGATGTATTTCTGTTGCCGCTATAACAACAAATACTAAAAAATCAGAATAAAATGTTTAAGGGGGCTCCCATACAACAAACGTGTTTTTTTTGTCGTTTTTGTAGATCATCATCATCTGCCTAGCCTTTTCCCAACTATGTTGGGGTCGGCTTCCAGTCGAATCGGATGCAGCTGAATATCCGTATTTTACATGGACCGACTGCCTATCAGACCTCCACAACCCAGTAACTGGGTAATACGATACTCTTGGTAAGACTGGTTGTCAGACTTTCTGGCTTCTGACCAACAGTAACGACTGTCAAAGATCTACAAATGACAGCCGGGACCAACGGCTTTACGTGCTTTCCGAGGCACGGAGGAAACTCGCCATGGTAAATGGTCACCCATCCACAGACCAACCTCGGCAAGCGCGGCTTAACCCGGAAGATCGGTCTATGCGGCTGTAATTATTTAGCCACGAGCTCCTCTGTCGTTTTTGTAGATAATGGTACGGAACCCTTCGTGCGCAAGTCCGACTCGCACTTGACCGGTTTTTTATTATTAATTAACTGGGTCACGTTTGACCCTGCACCTGATGGTAAAAGCAGACAGGGTCTAAGATGGAGCACACGAATCCAAGTAACAGTAGATATAGAGGGATTGCTGTATACCCCTCTGGCTCTCACATATATACGACGGAACACAGTAAACTGCTTGGTGACTTTAATGTGAGGGTGGTAGCTAGCCAGGTGGACCGTCTAGATCCTACCACCAAGGAATTTGATATTATAATAATTGATGTGAGTAGATGCAATTCCTTGGAATCAGCCTATTAATTACGACTCAGCAGTGATAGCCCAGCGGTTGAACGTATAGGAGGGTCTGAGTTGGATCCCAGCCCGCATCTCTGACTTTTCGAATTTAATTGCGTATCAGAATTTGATTAAAACATGCGTTAACGGTGAAGAAAAACATCGTGAGGAAACCTGGACAGCTGAGAGAGCTTTAAAGAAAGTTCTAGATGGTGTGTGTAGTTTGCCAACCAGCACCAGACCAGCGTGGTTGACTAAGGACCTAACCCTTCTCATTTTAATTATATTATGAACAATGAATTGGCTCTAGTGGTGTTCCTGGACCTATAAATAAATACATCAATCAGCCTGTAATTGTCCCATTGCAGGGCAAAGGCCTCTTCTCACACAAAGAAGGAACGAGCATTGATCGCCACGTTTGCTCACTGCGGGTTGACGATTGCAGAGCGTTATGTCCAGGTTTTCTCACGATATTTTCCTTCACCGTGTGTCAGTGGCGTCTTAGATTAACTAAGAAAGCACACATGACGTTGAAAAACGTGGGCCTATTATAGTTCCTGGTAAATTCTTCAGGTCTAACATTATGTTCACACTAACTTCGACATTTTAGACTAAAAATAACTTTCATATTTTCAACAACTCAAATCCATTAAATTTCAAGATCCACTTATACGTTATTGGAAGACTTGAATTAGTAACATTTTACAATTCCTAATCAAACTCGTACAGTTCACAACAAAAGTACATTGGAAAAAGACGAGCAGCTCATTAAGTACAATCGTTAATTGCGAAGTCAAATCGAACGCTACCTAACTTCATTACATTCTTCCGTTAATACGACATCGGACGGCGCCGTCCGGGGCCGTCCGGCGAGTTATGCAATGAGCACCCTCCCATTCCGATCACGTGCGAAACGGCCCGGGGGCTGCTAATTAAAAATCGAAGGATTTTTGTTACTAACTGTACTTGTAACGTATCAGCGGAAGTATCGATAGACTGAATTTTTGTTACTAACTGTACTGGTAACGTATCAGCGGAAGTATCGATAGACTGAATTTTTTTCGATCGCGAAATCTTGCGATAAATTGCGTGGTGATATGGTCTGGCCCTAAAACGGAAGCGTGTCCGGATTTTGTGAACGGCTTCGTATAGATAACTGCGTAGCCTTGGGTGGAATAGGTTCCTTCTTGTTATTTTGAAGATTTTTGTCGACAAATATGTATTTTGGAGTGTGATGACGTTGGCTGATATTTGGTGAAGATTTGAGATAGGCTTCATTCACTAAGTGTTTCGCTTTGTGGTCCATGTATAAGATCGACTACCCAGCATTTCAATTTATCATAGAAGACTAGGGCGTTATAAAAAAACTTTTAATAATATTAAAAATAGTACCTAACTCACGGTCATCGGGAACAGGATCCAGGGTACCGATGGTCAGAGCCCCAGAGAAAGGAACCTCCTCACAATGCGTGCTATGTCAAGGAGTACGGTTCAACAAAAAAGATTTGTTATCAATTGCCCTGACCACTGTGAATATTATGACGACAAACGTTCGTTTTGAACTAAGAGCGATGGAATCGCTTAAGCGCGTGCATTACACCGAACCCTTCGTTACTAAATACTTTAAACTTACATTATTAAAAATGTAATTTCCCACACATTGTTTTACCCTTGACGTCTAAAGTGTGTAAGCATCGCCAGAGTCCAGACTATCCAATATTTTCAAATACTGCAGCATTACAAATTTAACTTAGTCACTCTATTTTCTGTTCACGCAGGTCAGCTCAAAAATTCTCCTCAATTTAAAACAAAAAACGACACATTCCTGAAAGCACCTACGCGAAAAAATATAAATAAAATATATACTCAAGTCAACGTCCTACATACAACAACTTGTTCGTATTTCTTTACTATTACAGGGCCACCCCCCGCGCCCCGCACCTCCCACCTTACACTCCGGATCTCATGCTTACAAACTGTCGCATTACCGGTCCATCCTTGCCGACAATACCCTGACATTCCTCCTCAAAACTAAACTCTATCACGTCGCAGTAAGGACGATGTGTCGCAAAAATGTGACTGCGGAACGCAAACGAGAAAACTTGTCAATGTAAATTGAACTATATATACAGAAGCTAAGGCTGAAGTTTGCCTGTAGTGTACTCGGTATGGTAATGATAATTCTAAGCAAATGCCATAAGGAAATAAGCTGAGTGGTTCCTTTTGGAATTGTTTACTTGAGAAGATTTCGTTTGAGTAAACAAAAGGTGGACGATGACCATAGGGTGGTGACATACCATGAGAGGCTTTAGTGGTCACATTTCTTTCCAAAGAATTAATGGAGATTGCTAATTTATAGACGGCTGAGACCTTATCTGCCTAGAATTTTCCCAAGTATGTTGAGGTCAGATGCAGCTGAATACCATTATTTTACACGGAGCGACTGCCATCAGACCTCCGCAACCCAGTTACTGGGCAATGCTGATATCCTAAGGTTAGACCGGTGACCAGACTTTCGGGCTTCTTACTACCGATAACGACTGTCATAGGTATTCGTATGACACCCGGAACCGACGGTTTAACGTGCTCTCCGAGGCACAGAGGGGTCTCGATGAGTAACGAATGGTCACCCATCCATGGACTGATAGCGTAGCTTTACCTTGCAAGTCATATGATCTGTGCGGTTGTTAATTAGCGACAAGATAGCTGAGAGTACCACCAAAAATTAAATTTATTTAAAGTATTTAATTAAGATATAGTAGAGATTTTAAAAGAGCTTGTTCAGGGAAATACTACCACCATACCTATCTCTGCCGTCAAGTAGCATTGCTGTACTTCAGTATAAGGTTATGACTTTATGAGTGCTGGTAAAATTACAGGCACATGAGATTTGCAAACTTGCTCAGTTACGTAGAAAGAGTCTGCAAGAACCATCTACAAACAATCTAATAGAAAAAAAAACCGTTCGATTTTTGCCTGCAGTTAAAAACAAATGGCGATCTACTGTGTCTTGAGCAACTCACCAGCCAATGAGCAGCCTAAGTCCCCTCTACGGCTTCAACTGATAAGAGGGTTGTCTATTCTATGCCGGATACATGGCAAACTTTGCCTCCATTACAATATAGATACAGCGATATACTATTATCATAATCTATTCTATATCTAGCCTAGCTACTGCCACCGCATGATACGCTATGCAAATACAAACTAAGATAACAGACGTGTCAATATGTACAAGGTTATCAACACAAACTATCGAATAAAGAAACCAATGGCAATCATTGTAATCGGCCGGTTACAAGACAATGCACTACCACAATAGAGGGCCATTCTGCGAGCGCTCAGCGCTAGCGACCAATCGCGTTGAGTGAAAACTGCCATAAACGGCGCGGAATAGCCCTGCCAGATCAGCGGGGAGACGCGGAAGTAGGTAGAAAGGTTTTGCATCTGCGAGGCTTTGGAATGGCTACTGAATTGTAAGCCGGTAGCCGTTTTTGGTGTGATAAGGATGTGTTAACAATTTGAGTAGAGTATTTTTAGTAACATAAATATCAACATTGTGTATCACGACGTAGTTATAAATATTATTTCTAAGATTATAAATTGCATTTAACAATTAAATTTTCAATAAATATTATTGTTCATCTTTATTCATTTTCTTTCTTAGAATTTACATTTCTATAGATTTCTATGAAAAAAACATTTAAAAATAGTAGCCCACCGACATCGGGAACAGGGTCTAAGCTACAACTTCCCAACGAAACGTGCCGTATCCAGAAGTATTGCTTTCTGAATCAAACCATTGATCCAACTGCCTAACGAGAGACTTTATCAGATATTGGTCGAGGTTCTTGGCTATTAAGCCATCGGCATAACGACCATCGACAAAATGACTGCTGACCCATCCCATTATCATCAAAATCCATCAGGTCATCAAAACGTCATTCAATCTTAGTAATTAATAGAAAATCCTCATTAACAAGTCATCCAGCCATTCTAAATGAAATGTTTTGCTAAAGACAACCATTGTTTCTTCCAAATTCCATTAAACTAATTCAAACAGCAATCTCCCAACTAATATAAACAATCCACCCATAACCAGAGAAACAGGACAAACATCAAAATTTAAAATCGCTTTCTCTGAAATTGAGTATAAGAGAACAGTACAATGCGACCATTAGCAGTAACTTATTATAGACAATTTCCTACGCTGGTACGCGACCAATCGGCCTGAGTGAGAACCGCTATAAACGGAAACAGTTACGGAACGGAATTATGGAATAAGGGACTCTTTGGACCGACTCGTCCGAGGATTGGGACTTTGACATCATCAGCTAGTCTGTTGAATAATCTGGGATTATAAAGAAAATTGTCTGATGTAACAAAAGGTTAAAGCATAGAATAATAAATAGTACTACCCACGTCGGTTGGAAACGTTTTATAGCTTAAAAACTTCCGGAAGAAATCACCTAAATTAAGATGACAACTGCATCAAAATTCATTGAGTAGTTCAGATCAAGTAACAAAAAACAAACAGGCAGATGCGAAAAGCGACTTCAATGTATACTGTTTAAAGATTACGTACAGAAACCTCACTCCTGAACAAATTCATGAAATAACTAGAAAAATGTGCTCCTCACATGCGAAATTAAGCTTTATTATTAGCGGTTTAAGATTGTCACCGCTGGTGACCACTTTCCATAAAATGGGTCGTCAAAATAAAAAAAGTGCGTCACCTTTTTTTACTTCAAATAAAGTAATAACTAAATAAATGAATAAGTATAAGATTAAAAATCAATGGCATTAACAAACATCACATTAAAATTTTTGAAGAAAAGGTAACAAAAATGGAATCAAAACTAATCAATTCCTTACTTCGTTACCAATCTTGTATTATTTCAACATTATTCTAATCTAACTACACCTTTACCATCCTTTAATTGGTACTCTCCAAGCGAATGTTCTAGGTAACATACAATCGTCCCGTCTGTATGTAAGTGTACTGTTTATTCTATGGCCGATTTAGGAATTTACGCTCTATTGTGTGGGGTGATGTTTTAGGTATCGGGAAGGTCAATGACTCGAGGTGCACTAGTTTACTATGTATATTGGCTTTGTAGTAAATGTTTGGATTTTAAGGTTAATCTAAGATCAAGGAGGAAATTTGCAAGGTTAAGCTGCAGTTTCCGCGGTCAGTCCTTAGATGGGACCCGTCCGTGTCTCGGAGAGCATGTTAAGCCATCGGTCCCGAGTCTCATACGAATACCTATAATAGTCGTTACGGGTAGTCTGAAGCCCGAATGTCTGACAACTGATATAACGTTAGGATATCGGCATTGCCCAGTAACTGGGTGGCGGAGGTCTGATGGCAGTCGCTCCGTGTAAAATACTGGTATTCAGCCGCATCTGATTAGACTGGAAGCTGACTCCAACATAGTTGGGAAAAGGCTAGGCAGAACATATTATAGTGCGTTGGGGTAAATCCGGATATAGGGTAAATTCGATCAAATGGATTTACCGTAGAATGTGATGATATTTTTAATAATTAGCAAGAATAGAGTGGCACGCCATTTTTCTGCCTCTCACTTCAGTCCGCGTCGTAATATTGTGACGACACATTCTGTGGCAAATTCATTTGAACGAATTTACCCCATATCCGGATTATCTATTCTGTTTTTTAGTAGGTATTTGTTGTTATAGCGGAAACAGAAATACATCATTTGTGAAAATTTCAACTGTCTAACTATCACGGTTCATGAGATACAGCCTGGTGACAGACGGACGGACGGATGGACAGCGGAGTTTTAGTAATAGGGTCCCGTTTAACCCTTTGGGTACTGAATCCTAAAAACTGTTTTTTTCGTATGGCAATACAAACAAAACTTTCCACTGTTATGATTGGAAGGATAATTCTAGAATTCTAAGTATAAAGGAAAAACTTAGATCTCCTAGTAATTCTGGGAAAGTGAGGTCTGTATAAATAAATTAGGGTACGTTTCCATATTTATTCAAAAGGTACCTAACTTGTTACTTTCTTTATTTCTGAAGTCCGATTGACTACAAAAACCTTTATCGAAAATATCCCTGATGTGTGTATAGTCCAGTCATTTAAATCTCTAAATAGTAGAGGGAAACAAAGTAATCGATAATTGAATACATAACATCACGCCTTTATTCCCCGAGGTGCTGGGCAGAGGTAGAGGAGGTTTAGGTATGTTTAAGTCCCATGTAGTAGGAAGTGAGCCTTTTGCTATCAACCTGGCACTGAGAAATTCCACACGGAAAAATCCAATAATACTTTTCCAGACCTAGGAACGAACCCAGGACCTCACGCTTAGCAGCCACGCTTGCGACCATTAGACCAATGAAACAGTCAAAGTAAAGATCTCTAAATAGTACAGGGAAAGAAAACGATTATGGAATAGTGTACCTAATAAGGAATAACAGTTTTTTTTTAACCTTTTCTGTACCACTGCTGGGCAAAGGCCTCCCCCAAGTCCTTCCATGTACTCCTTTCCTTCGCTACCTCAAACAATGATTATTTGGTTTTAATAAATGGAATTTATTATTATTCCAATTTAGGTATCTTATTTCATATTTGCTTACTTTCCTGTATAAATTGAAGTTTCTTTTCGCGTCTGTCTGTTTGTCCGCTTCATCATCATCATTCAGCCGAAAGAAGTACGCTGCTGTACATAGCCCCCCCCCCCCCCCCCCCCCCAAGCACCGCCACATCTCCATGTTGGGGTGGTTTGCCATAATCGCCACGCTTGTCAGGCGGGTTGGCGATCGCAGTATGGTTGTTAAAGTACTCAGAGAACGTTGCTGCCCATCCTCTAGTGAATCTCTTAGTCCGTTTACAGAGGTTTTACAAGCTAAACCACAGCTTAAATATATTCTAATTTATTTATGTATGTGATCACGATGATACTTTCCACAATAATTAAAATCGATACCTACAAACTTCTTGGAAACTAAAAGAAATTATCATGTAGTTCTTATTCGGAATCGATTAAGAGAAAATTCTTGAATCGATATTAATGGTATACAAATTATGTAAATGGAGAGGGGGAAATCTTCAATCTACAAGACGTTAATGGACGGACAGACATGGAGACTGTTAGCTATAAAGATATCAATCAACGCTGAAGTTAGGGACATTTTGTTGTTATTTCAAATGGTCTTGTACCATAAAATTAGCATTGGAATGGTACCGGCGCATTCCCATAAGATCATGGTATCAGAGTACTGTGTGTGGTACAAGCTGGGAGCGATTGTCATAATTGGATTTTTTAGTTTACCTATACGTTACGTTGCGTACCTGCGTACGTGCATTACGATTATTAATTCAAATTCAGTTCAAAAATTTTTTGAACTGAATTTGAACTATTTCATTACCTACAAGACGAAGTAAAGTAAAAGTGTCAAGGGCGAAGTGTAAATAGGCAGATACTTCAATAATATGCAATAGATATTTTACAGTCAATAGAGAAACTCGATGATTATTTTGTACTTCAAAATTGTTGTATTATAACTTTCGTCAGACTCGCGACCTCGCAGCGTATTCAGCTCATGATTAAGGGCTTCGTTTGGGTCCAAAACTAGTCGGGCAATCCCAAAAATGCCGTAACTTATCAAAAATACCTCAAAATTAATTATATCAGCAGGAGTTGATTGTTAGTCTTATCATAATACTATTCTGCAATGAATTCTCTTCAATATCGATGCTTGTTAACGAAAATAATATTTGGCAAATTTTTATTTTAGCTATCATTAGTTTTACTTTCGATGTACATTGTAGGTACGCACGGCTACTTATCAAGCTATAATTTCCAGTATGAGCTGATCTCGTATTGTACAGTCAGCATCAAATATATCGGGACGAACAGACTGTTCATAATTACCTACACAACTAAAGAAATTAAACTTTATCTCAACTGCATTAAATCCTTATCAGAATGACAGTTGTCGTGTGCTATGTTCATTCTGAAACAGTCCTTGTATCATTGAGATATAGTTTAATTTTCTTAGTTGTTCAGATAATTTTGAACAGTCTGTTCGTCCCGATATATTTGATGCTGACTGTACAGGCTTTTCGTATACCACACATTGACCACAGCATGAGCTATTTTCGTATAGCTCGTGCTGACACGAGAGAAGAATAGGTTTTTCGTACAATGATAGGACAGTTTATACTGGAAATGTATAGCTTGATATGTAGCCGTGTATACTACTGGGCAAAGAGAAATAAAATAGTTATAAATAATATCTTCTTGTTAACCTTTCGGGTCCTAAATGAATTTAATGGAATCTACACACTTTTGTTAAAAAAGTCCAACATCAAATAATGCGTTTTCAGAAAATCGCTACCGCTTGTCACTGCCACCGTGTGTCTAAATGACCTCTCTATAAATGCACGGAGTAAAGATTGCTTCTAACGCACAATACTCGTTTAGGAAAGCTCCCGCGCAGTATCGAGTAGCAGCACGACAATCCTGGAATCAATTGACTGACAACTGACGTCACTGCAATTAGTGTTATGGTATAGTAGAAGAAGCAGTAAATAGCCTAGGGATTCGACACCCGTCTTCAGTGGAAGAGGGCCTGAGTTCGGTCCTAACCCGCACCTGTGACTTAGATAGTTAAATGTGCCGGTCAGAATTTGATTATTTTTATGGGACACTTTTTACACAGCACCATCTAGTCCCAAACTAAGCAGAGCTTGTACTATAGGTACCTACTAGACAATGGATATAATACTTATATACCTACTTTTTTTTGTAAATACATACTTATAACACAAAAGAAACACCCAAACCAACACAAACACTTATGTTCATCACATAAATATTTGTGTCCTGTGGGAATCGAACCCACGACCTCGTGATCAGCAGTCCGACACTCGAACCACTAGACTACAGACGTCGTCGGTTATCACTTGCTAACGCTGATGAAAATCTCATGAGGAAACCTACACACCTGAGAGGGCTCCAAAAAGGATGATGGGCACAAATGTATGGAGTCTGGTACTGGCTCCAATCGGAATGATCGATACACCGTTGGAAAGGTATTTTTGTGTAGATTAAGAATAACCATGGCGCTAGTCCCGATTCGCTGTCCGATCGAAGTAATCCTGCTTGAAAGTTATTTATGTTTGTTACATCCTATTAAGTACACATCCTTTTATTGTCATTTTTCTCCATTTTGGCATGGTATTACATTAATTATTATTCATATTTTTCATTATCTAGGTAAATAAAACAAGTTCGAAGTAAGTTTCATCGTTTATTGTATGTAAGTATACAGTGTGTAGACGAGTGTGTAAAAGACCCGCATAGCCGAAATCTACGTACTCTGTACATCTAACTAAATTACATTGACCAAAAATAATTGCTGGGAAACGACTTTTATTTTTAGGCATAAAAAAACGCGTCCGATTTTTTTAATAGATAGATCACCCTTAACTGAAAAAATACTAAACCGATTTTGTTGTGATTTTCATCCGTTAACTGAATTTTATTTAGCTCAAAATCTGTGCAAATATCATCAAAATCGGTCAACCGAAACCGGCGATATGATTTTTTTAAATTCTATTTCGAACTGAATATCCAGTATCTTCTGAAGACTATATTTCAAAACGGACAATTGATACGGGTTTGTTGCCATAGTAGTTTTTTGTACTCTTGAAAAGAGCTATCCAACGATGGTAAATTCATTTTGAATGGACATGAGTACCAAAACGCCCATCCTCCTTTCTCGATGGTTCTAAAGTCCGCCAAATTGCACTAGGTAAGCGTGGTATACTCGGGCTTGGTAGATTAAGCCTTTCTCATGCTAAAAAAGTGGCCTGGGCCCAGCAGTGTGACAATAATAACAAAATGACCCTCTATACACCAATAGACTTGACAGGTCTTAAGAAATGTCATGTAACAGTCCCCCTCTTCGGTCTACTGTAAGTTGCTCTTTGGTAAACTGCGGGATAGGATTCTTGCAGTTTTTCCTTTTATATTTTTTATTCTAGGAACGATTAAGTTAACTTTTATTTCACTTGGACTTACTTTTCCAGCAAGTTACTACACAACTTTATTTACAAACCTATCCTATCTTAAAAATAACTATCTCCAAAATTACCAACAACTGATACTTTCTACCAAACTCTTTTAGAAAGTAAATTACACGAAATTGTTACAATTTCAATCAACACAGCTATACCGATGACATGATTCATAGTCCAAACACGAAACCACATAACTCTTACACTAAACGACTTACATCAATATAAAGTAAGAAGCTAGACGAACTACAAAACTAATTACAACTAAAATTAAAATGATTCACGAATATAACGACCTGTACATGGCGTATTCCAGTGGTTCTCAACCTGTGGGGGTATAATTTCAATTCTTTATTGCAATTCTAACGCGACGTCTTACATAGGCGGTTTAAAGCGACGCGAATTGCGAAGCGATGCGACGCGGTGACACGCGATGCGGTGCGAAGCGGCGGCTTTGTCCTACGTGCTTGCGGACCGCTCGCCGCGCGCCGCCGTTATTCAGTAGCACTGTACGGCACCGCATCCAGTTCGCGTGAAAATATCAAGCCAACTGACAGCGTTCGTTTCGCGCCGCGCCGCGCCGCACCGCACTCCACGTGCGTTTGGTCACGTAGGTCACTTCAATAGGTATCGACTGTTTGTTGTTTTCGCGACGCGCCGCGCCGCTTCTCGTCGCTTGTAGATCGCTCACGTAGGATGACGCGTTAATGTATACAGTCATACAGGTGGTGAGTATTAAATATAGAAACAATTATGGACCCTGTCGGGCACAGCAAAGGTTTAGATAAGTAGGAGAGAGGAAGAGCGCTTTAATAATTTTTCTTATTACTAAATATTTAAATGATTTCTGATACATTTAGTTATTATAAAATTATATTATCACTTATTATTTTATTCTCGTAATATAATGTGTAAGTTTATCTATTTTTTTTTTGTTATATTAAATTAAATATAATCATTGTTTATTTATTATTCACTTAAATATTTAGTATTGCAATTAGTAGGTATAAGCGACTCGTACATTTTTTTGGTCAACTGAGGTTTTTTTTTGTTAATTCGTGTCTTTTTGAGAAAATAACTGTATTGAAGTTCTGATATAAAGCATGTCGTCAGGGACCCGCCTAAAAAGAATTTCGAGTTTTTCGTATTAAGCTCACTGCTGAACGTGTATGGCGGCGCTGCTTGTAAAGGAAGATGTCAAAAACCTGTCATATCCAGTACATTTCATTTTAGTTCTCTATATTGTCTCTCTATTTTGTCCTGTTCATTTAGATCCATGTCAGACTGTAGTGGTCACGGGCCTCCGTGTGCACAACACCACAAAGGTGTAGAGGGAGACGAAAGTCGCCTCTGGATGAGCTTTACAAGCGTAGCACATTGGTCTGGACTTCAACTGCAATCAACCAGTGTGCTTGCCCAGGCGACTACATACGGCTATTTGGTAGTGCAACTTTAATGGTTACCTCACCATCCTTCGACGCACAAAGTCTCGTTAATTTGTAGCAGAGAACACTTGAAAATGAATTTGACGTTTGTCAAGACTGGCAACTCGCACAATTTATGCAGCCAATAAATAAAAAGGTTGACTACCACTGATATACAGGGTGGGGTCGTCAGTCCCCATAAATTGTACAGACATACAGAAATGATATTTTGTTATTTAAAGGCGCTAGTTAATTTCACATTGGGCTATAAATCAGTCTTTTAATGGGTATCTGTTGAAAAAATACCCCAGCGTTCTTACTATTTTGTTAATGAGAATTATTTTTTTGTTTCTTTATATGGAGATATCATCAAGTTTTTTACTTGAAGGATAAGCAAAAAATGCCAGAAGGTTGACCAAGTATATGTGTGTACTCGTATGTTAAAAGCCAGCCATTTTGAATCATTTTGTTGTATCCTCTTTTTATGCATACAGCATGACTGTTTAGTCACTTTACATTCGAAAACCATGAACTCTGCTCATCATTCTGTACAACTTTTACTATGGGACAACCTCTGAATACGTAAAAAAATAGCATCTCCAAGTTGGGGTGCATGAAAAGAGCCTCCACGAGTGACGATACTTAAGTACGTCCGGCGCACCCTGGGCAGTCAGCCCCACTACCATTCTTGCTGACTAGCTAATCTTTTCACCACGGCATGAGCTATTCTTGTATAGCTCGTGCCGAAACGATAGAAGATCTCCAAGTTGCATTCTGATCAAAAAAAGAAAGGAAACTCGTAGTTTTTTCTTATTTCTGAACAAAAATGAAAAGTGAAAATGACACTTATTTAGACCTCCTCAATTAATTTAATATTTTTTTGGAATTCTGGCCCCCTGCAAGCAAATTCTTGCGTTTGCCTGGCCCTTAATGAATAATGTTCGCTCACTCCTGATCTAGTACTTCTTCCTGACCTACTACGAGTAGTATTAACCTATTTTCATTATTAACCTCATAAACATTGTTATACGCGTTTTAAACTATAAACCTTTATGTGCAGGTACATCAGGAACCTACAGTAAATAACATTGTATTTAACGTGTCATGGCTCATAGTTTTACGAGTCAACTGGAGGTTAATGTGATTAACTTCGCGGTTTTGTAGATTTATGTGAACTTTATGTTATTAGAACATCAGTTTAGATGAAGATAATGATCTGTTCAACGTAAGATAATAATAATAATAAATCTTTATTGTAAAAATAAACTTACATTTTAGATGAGTCCTGTTATAGCGGTTATTTTTTAAACAATAGCCGAAAAAGTCTGCTATCGAAAAAATATAAATGACATTTAAATGACATTATCAAAATCCATAAAATAGCTATATTACCCATGTTTTTTTTAATATTTTATATTCTAGACAGGGTAAAAACGTCAGGAGTCACCTTACACTTTACTTGGAAAGGATATAGGTTTCTTTTTTCTGTAATAATTTGACAAACAAACTGACGACTTATCATCAGGTAGGACCTGCCGCCTATACAAGGTGTAACTTAAATAACGTACAACCTCTTAAGGGGTCACTGTACTCATCATTATGAACAACTTTTACTATGGGACCAAACACGAAATCGCGAAAAAAAAGTCTGCTGTTCCCTACATTTTAGCGAGTTATACGAATAAATGTAGGGTACAGTTTTGGTCCCATAGTAAAAGTTGTACATAATGATGAGTGCAGTGACCCCTTAAGAGGTTATGCGTTATTTTTGTTACACCTTGTATGCATGTACAACACCAAGCGGATTGTTGATACGCTGCAAACCTTAGAGACATAGATGGAAAATCTCATCTGCCGATGACCGAACCAGGGCATTGGAAGATTGTTTGTCAAAAAAGTGTTGTAGCGAAAAGTAAATGAAGTTCATACATGGACTAAAATGTTTGGCATTTAGTTTATGTATTTATTTTCTTCCTGCTCAAAATGTTGGAAATTTCCTCCTTCGTCCTAGCTTTTTTCCAACTATGGTGGGGTCAGCTTCCAGTTTAACCAAATGCGACTGAATACCAGTATTTCACACGGAACGACTGCCATCAAACATCCGCAACCCAGTTACTGGGCAATGCCGATATACTAAGATTAGACCGGTTGCCAGACTTTCGGGCTTCTGACTACCCGTAACGACTGTCATAGGTATTCTTATGACACCCGGGACTGTTTAACGTGCTCTCCGAGGCACGGAAGAGTCTGGAACGGTCACCCATCTACAAACTGACCTCGGCAAGCGACGCTTAACATTGCGGATCGTATGATCAGCGCGGTTGCTCAGCCACCAGCACACCCACAGTCAAAAAATTCCATACCTATACAATCTTAGTTTTAGTATATACTAAACCTGAAACTAGTTTGTTCAGAATCACTAGGAGAATCGATTGTCATATTTTTTACACCACATTTTTTTTCATCAATTTCAATTTTGTTTCAGTAGTTTTCTACCCATAGCAGTTGACGGGAATACACACCTTGAGGCTTGAGACGGTCTTCTCGATCAGTTTCCGTGTATTAGACAATCCCTGCAAAGTACATCTCAGGCATTTCACACTTTTTTAGGGAACTTAACGCGACATAAACTAAGGTGTAACTTGGAGATTTACTAAAAAAAAACACATATTCAGGCAGTTTTGATGAAAATCTTGTCGGGGTGTCTCGGTTTTCGTATAAAGTAAAAATAAGCTTGTATAAAGTAAGTCGGGTAAGTTTTACCCGAAACAACAAAATATATTTCTAAATATAACCTTAAATCTTGTGCTGTTCCCATAAATTCGCAAGAACACAAACCCCGAGGCTGTCAGTCCATGCGCAGCGTAACTCAGGAACTGGCCAGCCTTTGTTTTATCTAGATCTGCCATCGCCTGACGCGCAATAGCGCAATGAAAGATTGGAGATACAAAGATCCACTTTCAATATAAATCTTCTCGTATCAGTTCTCCGTCAGTTTTGCTTGATATATCGTGCTGAAGGTCCGGACTTAGTTTTCGCGTGGAGTTGCATCCATTCTCATCGGTAAAACACGTAGAATTTATTAGTTGTGTACTATCAAGAAAAATACACAACAGCTCAAGGATAACTTAAATTTTCAACCAAATCGTGCAATTTTGGACCCATTGTATTAATGTAAAACTGATTTCTATTAGCGCTTAACACCTAACTATATCTTTGTTACTGTGTAGGGAAAAAGGAAAAAATAGGCAGCTATTGAAAGTAAACCGCAGTTCAGACTTTATAGCAAATATTGTATAGCACAACGATATCGCTCAGCATACATTTTATACGGACATGTTCACACAACGCTATGCTGTAAAGTATTGGCTTGCTATACGCGATAAACTTGAGAGATTCTCAGAGCTATATCGTACGGTTCTCTGGGCGCCGCCCCGCCTCACTTCTACCCCGTCCGTCGCCTGATGGATCGCCTGCAAATAACTTGTTATACTTAGCAGAATCGCTTGCGATAAAGCGTACAGTGTGAATATCATGCTATATAAGGTCCAATCAAAATAGGTGGACTAACTTTTACAAATCACAGTACTCATAAATAGATATGTATGGAACAGCTGATTTTTTTTATATTTCGTAATTTGTCCCATAGTAAAAGTTGTTCATATTCATGAGTACTGTGATCTGTAAAAGTTTGTCCACCTATTTTGACTGGACCGTATATAGTTATAGCTTGGGACGCAATATGCTTTACTATATAGCGAAATAGTATAGTGTAGTATGAAATGCCCCTGACAATTAAACAAACAAAAAAAGTTTTGAATCATCATTAATCACAACACAAACCATTCTCCCGTGCAACTAGCATCCACACAGCTGTCTTTCAACTCCTAGATCAACACTAACAACACTAAAAAACAATCCCACAACTTCTAAGCCATTTTATTTGTTCCTTACCCAATAAAATTTGAATCCCCACTCGTAAATCCACTGATTAATACGGCGACACACGTATAAGATGCGGGTATAATCAAAACAAAAGAGTTTCATCATCAACACATAAATTGGAATTGTAATAGTCGCAAATCACTACGTTTTCCGAAAGGTACCTACGCTGATAGGAGTCGGCAACGTTTGGCTCTATTAAAAACATACTATAAGGATTTGGTTGTGACTTTGCTGCGTGTTCAGCTCATGATTAAGGGCTCCGTTTGGGCCACAGCAGTTTGTGCGCTACATGGAATTGTACTGTCCGGCAGTCCGATTTTTTACGGTCCGATGTGGCAAAACACGGATGATTTGCTTGTGCACTTGTCCGTTTTTACTCGGATCGTTGCGGCGCAGTTTAGGGTAGCTCTCTTTGAAACTACACGCCCCGCACGCTCATGAATAATACTGATCGCGGACGCAGTGCACAAGCATAAACACGTTTTTCATTACTGTCATCTCGGACCGGAAAAACGGTCCGGAATGGAGAAAAGTAAAATGTCGGACAGTAAAATTCCTTATAGTGCACAAACGCCCTTTGGGTCCGAAACTAGTCGGGTAATCCAGAAGAAATGCTCCTGAGTAAATAACTAATTATAAATATGAATGTGTCCCACGAAAGTTATAATAGAAAAACAATGAAGACTTCATGAAACGAAAGATTTTTACTACGTAGGTAACAAAATGATAATTCAAATATACTCTCTCCCAATTTAGTTTAAACTTTTGATTTTTGGTGACAACGTGTTTCAATTACTTATAGTACCTAAGTATCAAGATGGACTAATCCGAGTAGTAGGAATTTAAGACCAATAAGATTCTTTCCCAATAAGATCTATAGGGGTAGTATATTAGAAGAATATTTTATGTAACATTAAATATCCTATCCTAATCAATATTATATAAATGCGAAACTATGTTTGTTTGTTTGTTACCTTTCACGCCTAAACCACTGAACCGATCATCCTGAAATTTTGCACATATGTTGTCAGGTGTACAGAAACGGACATAGGGTAAAACAGTACTGTTGTTGTAGGACAAAAAACAGTACTGTTCCCGAGGAAAACAACAATAACGATAATCGATGGCGCCACGTGTCCTTCGAATCATGATTGAATTATATTATTAAAGAATCTTTAGTGGCGTACCTATTATGAGTTTTTTTTTTAAATTATATATTAACAGGAGAGGAGCCACGGGCAAAGGCTAGTCATAATATAATTATATTACTAAATCAATACATTAAAAGCCCAACAGAAATCGGTCGTCAATCGAAAAATCTACCATAAATACTTCTAATTACAAAAAATATTCAAACATAGAACAAAAGAATGTTACTAAAAATCCCCATCTATTCCACACTAACTACTCCTACATCCTTTAAAAAAAGAACACTCGTACGTTGAACGTCCAGGCGTAGATCAAGATGTGTGCGTTACTCGGCCCGCGCCTGCGCAGTGACAGATTTATGTGAGAGGATGCCCGCCGAGCCATCCCCACCACGATTAGATAATTAACTAGTTTTAACGCTCCATCATTTTAAGGTTAGGTTGGTTCGTTTGGGTGCTTTGAATCGATGGAATTTAAGTAGTAGGTAATCCAGTGATCTTTTACATAGTCAAATTGAGATGTATTTGGACCCCTATAACATCAAAAATAACAGAGTAATTTTCGATGGGCAATTTCTATGGGAGATGAAATCTGACCTTACCTATCAGCCTCTAATTCAAAACGATTCGACTAATCAGTTGCCGAACGATTCGGTAAACCATCTCTTTTTCTCTCGTCATGAGAATCGTAGAAAGAACGAGATTACAACACGAATCGGTCGACAACTGTTTTTCGAAATCGGTTTGAATCGGAGAATGTTTTTGTGTATAATTTACAAATGTGTTGTTTAAATTAGCTGAGTTATCACAATACTTGACAAGAAACTGGACAAAAATTCTCCGTTAAATGTTGATGAGAACTGCATCCGAATTGCGAATCATTCGTAATTTCAATAGCTTTCATTTTGACAACACAGCAATATTCATTGCGTGGTACATAGTTGTGAAGAAGTCGAATTGTTAATACGTTGCTATGGAAATTGTTGACCTGTCAAAATCAAAGCTATAACGATTACGAGTGTTTGGTGCAATTAGGATGCTTATAAAAAACGTTAAAACAAGTAACTTAATGGCATGTACGAGTCGTTCGTCATTTCGCCCAACGATCTAACGTCCCAATTGGACGAAATGACGAATTAAATAAGAATCGCAGAACACCAAATCACATTCCTATTAAATTCGTCATTTCGTCAACATGGGACATAAAATTGGACGAAATGACGAACGCCTCGTATGTATAACAGCGGGGCGGTTCGCTAGTCTATCAATAAAATAAAACACCACCAGATATTTATCACCGACAAACAAATCGACACTTAATTTGAACATTAGTCAGTGATACTCGAAGACATGTTGTAACAAGTTCGCAATCATTCTCAGATTAGTACTTACTATTTATAATGTTGTTTTAGTAGCTTTCATATAGAAAGCGATGCGCTAACTCACCTCGGCTGGCCTTAAATTACGCTAAATGGGACCATACATCCACCGGCGTTATCTTGCGCGCCATATTTGAATACAGGGTGTGAAATCTTGCTAAAGAGGTACATTAAGTTGCAAATTACTGAAGATAGTTTATTTAGATTTGCTTTTGATTTTCTTGGGTACCTTGGTTAGTGATTTGTGTGGAGGGAATGAGCAGTGTATAAGGAAATTTCTTAGCTTTTGTTGGGGTGAAAATGTGAACAAAATATAGAAAAGAAATTGAGTTTTGTTAGAGTAGTGTTGGTGGGTGAATATTAGAATTACCTTATCATTTTTTAGGGAATCATTAGTGTCCTAGGTTGACATTAATGTAGTTTCAGATTGTTTTTATTCTAGTCTTATTGCTTGACGGCAGTGGTATAGTTTGAATTTTCATTATCATAATTGGTATTTTAAAAATATACATTCTTAACTTTGGGATGAGGGTAACGACGAGATTTGAAGGGTTATTTACAAAAACAGCATAACTGGAATTTTCATCCTTTTTATCCTAAGTGTTCTTATAAATAGTTTACAGTAATGTGAAGCATTTAAGATTACAATAATACATAATTTAATTCATAACATATTCAATAAAATAAATTAAATTCAAATTTTTATCTTTAACATTGACAATGCTATGAAGCTTTTTGTCTCTACATATTGAAAAATTTAACGAAAAAAAAGTTATGCTGTTTTTGTAAATAACCCTTCATTTTTCACCCAGGTATTTTTACTATTTTATTTTAGATGCCTTTGTTATATTTTCTTTACGTGAATTTTGTCCATTGATATAAACAATTTGACGTGATATAATTCGTTTCTTTTCTTGTTTTTT
The DNA here is from genome assembly GCA_905220435.1 of Amphipyra tragopoginis. NCBI lineage: Eukaryota > Metazoa > Arthropoda > Insecta > Lepidoptera > Noctuidae > Amphipyra > Amphipyra tragopoginis. The sequence continues at coordinate 1,835,326 of HG992004.1, read as the reverse complement.
TTTTAATTTTTATTACTTGACTTTGTCGTGTTTGATCCTAGTCCCACCTGACAGTAAACGCAAACAAGGTCTAAGATGGAGCGCAAGAATTCAAGTAACAAAAATGGGGAAGGATTCCCCTATACCCCTTCTGGATCTGGACTTTAATGTGAGGGTGGTAGCTAGCCAGGCGGACCGTACAAGTCCTACTCCCAAGCCTGATCAATGCTGAGTTTGTGTTAAATCAATTCCTTCGATCGAGTTAAATTCTTTAAAAACTTTTATTGAGGTATGTTGTTCAGTTTTTCATCATCATCATCATTCAGCCGAAAGACGTCCACTGCTGGACATAGGCCTCCCCCAAGCATCGCCACATCCACCGGTCCTGCGCTCCATGTTGGGGGGGCTTGCCATAATCGCCACGCTTGGTAGGCGGGTTGGCGATCGCAGCATGGTTGTTAAAATCCTCAGAGAACGCTGCTGCCCATCCTCTAGAGAATCCCTTAGTCGCCTTTTATGACACCTATGGGAAGAGATGGGGTAGTGCTACTCTTTATGCCGGGGCACCACAAGGTACGTTGAGTTTTTAATTAAGAGTAATTTCACTAAACCAAGCTAATAATTTTTGATTTATTAATTTACAATGTCACCTCCTTCATTATTATGCATACAAAAAACTGAAGAATCTCAAAATACCACACAAAATTAACATACACGCCATATCGGATCATAAACATGTACATTTTACTAGATAGCTTGTTGCATGTGAAATATTCATCGGCCTACAATGTTGCTGTACGCGGCGTCATCACGACACAACATGGCAACACTATCCAACATATCTATGGAATTATATAATAAAATACGACTGTCATCCGTCATAGTGTTGCAACCCGGATCGAGTCCTGCCCGACACGCAATCGTAAATCTGGCTCAGCACTGACGCGTCAGTCATACAAATCATTCAAACTCTCTTGAAACCCGATCGTAAATACGTCTGAGTGTAGCATTAATCATTTTGAATACAGAATAAGAAGTGCCTCGGGCGTACGCGATTGGTCGTCACTAAACGAACAATTATTCAAATGGCGCGCTCCGATTGGTCGTCGGCCGTTCGGTTTTTTACGTTGACAGAGTGATGGATTCGACCCTTCGACTCGTGCGCAGTTTAGTACCCATTTCATTGTTGTGTGCGTACGTTATGTAGCGTGCGAGCTATCAATCTCCGTCTAAAAGTAAATGCTTCGAGTTTTTGTAGTCTTATTTGCGATTGCAACGTTTAACATCTTTTTGTGCAATTAACGCGTTGATAAATGATTTTTTACTTTTTTATTGATAGCAATAAAATAAAAACCTTTGTGGAGACCGCAACACGTAAAAAATGTATCTAGACATTTATTTTATGGGTTCGAAAACGTTTTATGCGTTAATGTGGGCTTCTAAAACTTGTAAAGTGAAATAATTGCACGGACCATTTCGTATTACTTGCACGTTGACTGCAATAAAAAGGATCGGGAATGTAACTCCATTTTCTACCATTATACCCTCATGGTCTATTATCCCTATCACAAAAGATAACACACTGTATATCAACGGTCACTGTCACATTCAAAATAGTCAACTACCCGCATCGGAGTCGATAAGTGTCGACTATTCGATAGCGTATCTAGACGATTTATCCGAGTAGAATATCGATACCCGGAAGCACCTCTGGACGACGGGAAAATGGCGGCGGTCGCCCCTCCGCGATTGGCTGGACCGGCGCGCGCGCACCTTACATCTGTCACTAACTATTACCTTTTTATGTAGGAACTTTACGAGTAAGTTTATAACCACGGACGCCCATCGCGAAGCGGTGAAAATATTTAAACCCCATAAATTTTTATGGTTTAAAATAAACAGTAATGGGGAGTTATGTATAAAATACTTGTAACGTATGTGACTTTATCAGTGGTCTTGATTGGTTTAGAGCTGTTCGGTCCCTTTGAAGTTTTAACGCGATTTTAATTGATGGTCATTAGAGTTTTATTATGAGCTACTTATAGTTAAATTCTGAGGGCTTCTTGATACTATTTTATTGACGTTCCTCGGATCAAATATTGGATTTTGAATTTATTACGTTATAAAAATGATGATGATTGAATTCTTCGTTATGACCGTTTTATATTGAAGTGATAAAGGTATTAACTTTCTATGGTAGAAAATTAGTGTATTTGCTATGTTAAAGTACTTACACTAACGCTGTTTTGTAGTGTTGTATGTTTCTTAATTTTCATTATTGTTCTAGAACTTACCTGAAAAGAGAAAGAAAATAACATTAATAATAACATTTTTAATGCCTTATTAGTATTACTGTGGCCAAACTGGGCATATACATATAAAACAGGTAAAAGGAATAACACTCAAATATCCCAATTAGAATATTCTATTTTGTAATCATAATACATAATACACTGAAATTTTAGTTCTATGTGGTTAAATAGTGTTTATTTAAGAAAATAGTATTACTTTTTCATTGTTAACTGCTTTTAAAATCCAGTCTTAACATAAGGCTCAATTTTCTTTATCTCAGTTAAATTAATTGGAAAAAGGCATGTGAAATTACTATTATAATTGTGCGTCGGGTCATTGAGCTCCCTAAGATAGGGTTGAGCTACACGATGGTTGATGCATGTATGCCATCTGTTGGGACAGGTCCACTCAAACTATGCCCTGGGATCTGGAGGCGCTGAGATATCAGCAGCGCGAGGAGGCGCCTGGGCGGAGTGAGCTCCGCCAGATCCTAGTGGCAGAGTGGAGAGAACGACTTGCGTCATGGCGCCCTCAGCTTCCGGCTGACGCAGGTACTCTCAGGGACATGGGTGTTTCGGGAAGTACCTGTGTCGCATAGGCCGGGAGCAAACGCCCGGTTGTCACCACTGCGTCGACTGCCCCGAGGACACGGCCCTGCACACTTTGCAGGCGTGTCCTGCGTGGGCGACGCAGCGCCGCGAGCTAATCGCGGCGGTCGGTGGTGGTGATCTCTCGCTTCCGGCCGTGGTTCTGTCCATGGTCGGGAGCGAGACTGCGTGGGAAGCCGTCGCCTCCTTCTGCGAGGAGGTGATGGCGACCAAGGTGGGAGTGGAGAGAGAGAAAGAGGCAGCTGCCACTCTCCCCTCCCGCGCCAGACGCACCGGGTGGCGGAAGCCGCGCGACGACCTCCAGCCACCCTAGTGTGTGGCCTGCGGGCGCTGGGTTAGAGGACCCACCGCCGGATCAGTAACAGGCCCGAGTAGGCGGCGCGACGTGTTTCCACGCGCGCCTCTCAGCAGGACGTGGGGCTAGGCCCCACAAAGGAGAGGTCCGCCAGGGGCTGGCGGACCGAGGCCTGCCGGGGTCGCGATGCATGCAGCTGCGAATCCCGCGACCCCGGCCCACGGTCAAGTGATGGAACATCGTGGTGGTTTTAGCCGGTAAGAGTCCAGCACACCCCGCCCGTCTTCCCCAGACGGGGGATAGTCCAGGATTTCCCCACGCAACAAAAAAAAAAGGTCCACTCAAACTGCTCTGAAACTTTCCTCAAAAGGCCAGGCGTTGCTCTGCATTGTCTTCACACAAATGTTTGCTACAGAAAATATTTCTGGACTTTAAAAGAGACTTTGACCCCTGAGTTCGTTTCGGTCTTTCTTCTCAAAGGTAGACCGATAGGAAAATCCGACGACATCTAGCTTTAAAAATACAAATCGACACGTAAAAGTGATTTTTAAATATCCAATTTGCAGAATACATAATTTCATTTCATTTCATTTAACTAAACTAATTTTGTTATCCATTTTTTTCAGTGTAGCGACCCCTTCAGTGCGCTTAACTATTAAAAAGAGTACCTACATTTAAAAAAGCCCACAATTTTTACAAAATCAAATACAAACTATTTGCTCCTGAAAATGTTACTCGTAATACTTCAAAAGTAGTGACGTCAGTCTTACACAAGCTTAAGTTTCAGTCTTTCAGTCGTGACAGTAGAGGCTTTAACGGGACACGTTTCCGGTTCCGGCTTGCAATTAAATCTTTGTTTAATGAAGAAAACTTAATTAAATAGTCAAAGGAAAGCTTCTTTGATTGAGTGGAGCTTGGCTGTAAAAATTGTGAGCGGAAAACGTATGTTTTTTAAAATGTGATGTGACTTTACAAAACAAAATGCAATTACTTGTCAATCAAAAATTTGTCTTCTATTATTGTAGTGTTCGATTTTAAATTAGTAATGTAATTATTTATTTATTTATTACACTAGCAAAATTGAAAAGTTATTTTTAGAAGAAGTAAGTAGTTATTGAAATGTTTTAACATTGTACTATGTGTACTTACATTGTGTATTTCAATAACTGTTTTTGTTTTAAATTTTAATTATTATTTATTACACATATAATTTACCAAGGCATACGAATACATAGAAGTTTAAAGAATACGTTCACGCATTCTTTTAAATTTCACTGTTTAATTTTGCCCTAAGTGTTTACATCATCTTTTTGCAGCTGACAATACGTATACCTACACAATAAAAATAGTAAGTTATGCAGTATCAGCTAAGTATATTTTTCCAACAACAGAAGACCACAGCATGCACAATAATTATTATTTATATACTCACACACTCATTATACTCACAATAGTAAAATAAAACCCAAATTCATTATTTTAAATAAACCTAATGGCAAAACCTACGATGGATTTAATTTAAAATTCAAACAAAAGTTAGGTCGAATTGAATTCAAAATGTAAAAGCTTACATACATTGTACGGTACATTAAAGGTTTAGGCTGTCGTGCCTAATGACAGGTGCACGCTTGACCACTTAGTCGATCGTCTGAACGACCCTTAATTACTAAATAAACTGTCAATTGATTGACAAACACAATCACAGAAAAGTAAACTCAATTTCAAATCTAAAATAACATACACGAAAACGTAGCTGACCTGTCAATTTCACACGAAATTCGATACAACTACGATTCGACGACTATTTCAATGGAGCGACAACGTGAACCAATCACAAAGCAGTAGCCACCCAAGCAACATTTTAATTCCCCACTAAAGCTACTACATAACACCATTGTTTCCAAATGTATAAATTAATAACGGTATTAAAAAAGCAATAACGATAAAACACCCACACTTATCACGTTACAAGATCAAAAAGTTTAGATTTCTATAACGCATTAACTCGAGCCGCCAACAGTACAATAAAAGTTGAAATCGGACATTTTTAATGTGTTTTTACGAGCCGTTTAAATCGCGTTTATTTAACTGTATTATAAACGTAAGCTATTTTAACGTGGGCGGCATATGTATACACAGTTTGGTAAAGCATCAGATAATAATTAGTTGGCGGTCGATATGTCAGAGATCAGCGTGTTAGTCGCCGTCAATATAGCGGTAACTTGGCTGGCGCACTGCCGGGCACCTTTGTTGTTATTTATTTATTTTATAAAAGAAGTTATTTTGCATGTATAATGAGATGTTTAAAAGGAGATATCCAGTTTTAGAGCGATGTATTTTTTAGATTAAATGTTGAGACATTTTAAAAGTTTTACTACCGACTGTTTCGATTGAAGTTGAGACAATACAAGCTATAAAATAAATTTTTGAAGGAAATAAAATTATTAATTAATGAGAGTAATAAAAATTATTTAAATGAAGTGTGTTAATTTGGGTGGGTATTAAAAAAACTTGAATCCATATCGTCAGCGAAAAAGACTATAGCAAAAAATTTGCCAAAGGTTTGATATTGGAGAAAGTTGCTAAACCATAAAATATAATTGCAATGGAAAGAAAGCACAATGTTTATTTTTGGACTCGTAAAAGAAAATATTACAAATAAGAACAAACGAAGATAAAATAATAACTATGATGGTGTAAGAGACCGAAAAAATTGTTACGATAATCTTTCACTATTTTAATACGATATTATAGTATTACATCAAGTTTTTATATCTGTTGCAGTTACATAGTTATTCCTAGCGATATGATCACATACGGGAAGATGCTTATAAGAAAGCGTTTCATAAGCATCTTCCTAGGAATGTAAAGTTAGATTTTGAGCCAAACACTGTAACCCAAACAACCTTACAAATACACGTTTCTCATTTCTATAAACATGCCCTTAACATTGATGAAATGCTTTCTATAAGCATCTTCTGATACCTATATGATCATATCGCTAGGAATACTCGTATGATCATATAACGGCTGTAACCATGTTACTGCGACATATTTATTGGCAGACACGTTTATAGAATTGGATAGAAGTGAAGCAGTTGAGACTGAATGTCTGCCTATCAGGAGCAAAGCAGGGTACGGTGAACGCAATCAACATAGACTCTCCACCACTGAGAGTACTTGTAGTTGGTTGGTTCGGTTGTTGGTTGATTCACACAAGATCAGACATTATGAAGGTTTTTTTCTAATAGACTGCTTGTAGATGATCCTTGCAGACCATTTCTTTGTAACCGGGCAGTTATTGGCGAGACCTGAATGGTCTCCAGCCAAAGTTCCCGCTCCCTCGAATGACAACTGGTTTTATGACGTCCGAGATTCATTTTGACGACTACCATCCTTTATTTTCAAAACGACTGAAGATCTGACATAATGTCTTAATCACCTAGCAAAAAAATATTTCCTTTATTTACCCAAAGAAACAACCAAAACAAAGCAGCAAACTATTCCAGAAGAAATTAAACTAATTTCACCGTCGTCTGATCGAGTCGAGCCGTGTCCTTTTCAGTTCCAGTCGGCCAATCAAGCCAATATGTAGTTATTTCAGTAATGCACCATCTCACTAGTTCAGTTACCATCTAGACATACGACACCTCTACTAAAGGTTCCAGATATAATCTCGAAACTCGAACACTAATTTTATTTGAAACCGATTCACACGATCTTATCGATTAAAAAAACTGTTGAACCATTATATTTATACTTGTGTTTATAGAAAAATGTTACTCGGTTAGTAACGATACCCGTAACCAATCAACTGATTTAGATAATTATTTTATTGCTGAGAAAAATAGTGTTAAATCGGTGAAAAAATCACATAGTGTATTGTTAATGGGTGTTGATAACGATTTGTTGGATATAAATCAAATAAGTAAATTGTTCACGTCGATAAATTAAAAGTTTTATCGTTAAAACCGAAAATTGGGTCTGTTTTTGTATGAGGTAAATCCAACAGTCATTTGGAATCATTCGAAAAGCATAAATTCTATAGAGAATATTGATTCATCATCATATTTTTTACAGCTTGTAAACATCAATTATTGAATGCTCTTTAGTTCGAGTCCAAAAGTATAGTACTATATTTTATGTTATATAGTTGTTGTCTGCGGTTTCACTCGCATCCTAGGGGAATTACTTCATGTATACAGATAAAAAGTACCATATATCCTAATCAAGGCCATGGCCTACCTATGTACCAAATTTCATCCAAATCCGTTGAGCCATTAAGAAGTTATTGACTAACAAACATCCAAATTCAGAAACTCACAAACATCCATGCTTTCACTTTTATAACATTAGTAGCATTCATTTTAGACAACAGCTTCTGTGCCAAAAAGGTCCTGAAAGAGTTCAAAACCAAACACAAATGGTCACATACGCATATTTATCACACCTATTCTCGAAAGCAACTCGCTTTCTACTTTTAAGCCCCACAGACAAATAGTATTAGCATTGTAACCAGCATAACAAAAGCTTGGACTAAGATCAACACACATTAGCTCTCAGACTTTGACCTGTGCCCCATTATTTATTGACGGGGAGGACAAAAATATATCGTCACGGATAGATAAAATCAGATAGCAACGTATTATAGGCATCGACTGTACCACGGCCAGTGCAGTTAGACCTGCATTCATTATTAGTAAAAGGGTGAATTTCTAGTACTTTCATGATTGTATTTTCTTTGGTAAGCAAACCGTTGATGCCAACGAGTTCATTTAAAATGGTACTTGAATAATAAATCATAAAATCATCTATCTATACGAGCTATTGATACTTGACAAAATGTCATCGTTGAATCTACTTATATAAAATGTTGATAGCAACAAGTTTATAATTTTTTCAATGTGGTAGTTGTTTATTTAAAATTATAGGTGCAGTTATTATTGATAACAGAATTGAAAATGCTATTATGGGCCGATTTTTAAATCATCAGATAACTTTTATCAGATAAATAATTATGACATTTTATCCATCAAATAAAAGTTATCTCATGGTAGAAAAATCTACCCTAGGTCTAGTATATTATTCCATAATAATTTTGACCCTAGCAAAATATTTTAAGATTTAATTAAACTTTTACAAAATCGTTTGATGTTTTTTAAGTTCTTTTTAATTAGCCTAGTTTGATAAGGGTATCAGACTTGTGGTGATTGTGTGCAACTGGAACCACTTGCCTAAATTCTAAACACTAAAATGAATTAGAAATGTGTCTTCATCCTTTGAAGTAGTATCGACAGGTATGGCTCCTCCACTAACCTGTAAGGGATCACAACCTTCAATATGAAGTCAAGTCAAACCCTATACGTACATTTAGAAGCACATATCGGTGCGTACAGTCAACGACACAATAAGCCCATGTGTCAGAGACAGTTATCGCGCAAGACACCACAATCTCTCCAGCTGTCGGTCACACACAGACGGACTTGGGTATAGTTTGATGTATATTGGGGAATAGATCTGAGGGCTATCATATCGTATGAATACTTGTAGGTATTATAAAGACATGCAGAGTCCCCTTTTTGTTAGTGTCGTAAGAAGCTATAGTAACTGTAGCAGTTTAATTAGCAACAGCGTCCAAATGTGTCATGATTGTTATATTTTCCATTTAAAGTCAGTTATAGACACCAGTTCATACTTTTGGACCAGTGGTCATGTACGGACTGATATTGAACAAGAGTTTATTATTCTGATGAGGTATGTTGGTTAATAGCATATTTCTGGCCTGTATCCTTGATAATTTCAGTATCAACTGCAGCATCCTGGATGTCCTTTGGAGTTAACGCATCCAGACTACAGCATAGTGCTTCTATTTAAGCGAAATTCATACGCCTTCCATAAAATACCACCATCTACATATTACAAAATAAATAGTCCTTATATCTTGTCTCAGTTGACGTCATGCACGCATAAACTTGCACCATTGAAACCCGTTGGACATTTCACGTCACTTTTAGTCTGCATCGCACTGGAGATTTTAAATGGACAAGCATGACTATATTGTAGTGTTTGTGTATATGATATGTATGTAATAAGAGTGTTGAAAGCTACATGAGATTAAATTGCACACTGTAGTTGCATATTTTTGGCAGACATTTAGCCATCATCAGAATAAAATTTGGTTGTCTCTTATTGGTTTTGAAGTTTCATAATCATGGCTATGACATGTCTCACTTGCGACGGGTCACCTTTTAAGTGTGGTGAATTAATAGGACATGATGTAATTTTAGGATTCTTGTAACCATGAAATTAAGATAGATCTAACGGATTTATCGACAAAATAATGGACGTGTGCTTGAAGATGGACGGCGCAGCCGAGGCCAGTCTAGAAAGAGGTGGCAAGATGACCTGTAGGCGTACTGCAAAGGCTGGTTAATTGCTGCTGGATTGCGCAGGAAAAGATAACAAAAGAGTACAAGTGGAAGAACTTGGAGAAGGCCCTGGATGTAACGGATGAAAAAGATTTTGCAAACGACCGATCGGTCCAAGTATTTTCGTAAAATATCAAAAGTGTCAGACCGACTACCTCACCTTTATTTAATTTATACCTTTACCGCTTACAAACTCACGCAGAACCTGGTCCACTATTCAACGATCATAACACGTACCTTGTCTTTGACGTTGTCATACATTGTCAAGCCTTTAACATACGCGTCATTATTTCTTTGTTTCCACCGCTGGCGGTTTGCAAGGGACAGTGTGTTGGTGCTATAAGTAGTGCGCAGCAGTGTATATCGCAAAATAACATGTGTACAATAATATCGAATAGACAAGGCATGACGTTTGCATCGCTGTGTTGGGCTGCTCGCCGTGGGCGGAATGCGGACAGAAGCGTGGAGACGGTGTTGGTGCTAGATTTTTTTAAGGTACCTACTTCACCTGTCACATGTTTTGTGCGAAGGTTTAGTTTGGGAGTGCAGTTTTATTAAATAAACTATATTTTTTGTGTTATTGTGAAGTATAAAGCGACTCTTTGTTATAAGTTGTAACCCTTTGTATTTTAGCTTCTAATTGTTATGCTATCAACGTTTTACAAGTCATAATCTATTTCAGTTACAAACTTATTACAATTATTTATTTTATTTTAGAATGCCACGTAATGCCCTTTATTCTTTCTCCCAAACAATTCTTGTCCATCCAATAATTGTCTGATAGAGATCGCTTTTGTTAAGACTGTTTTTTGCACATATCTCACCAAGATGTACTCGTATTAATTTTGTCTTATCATTATGTGTGTACAATAAAGTATTTTAGATTCTATTCTAGATATTATTCAATATATATCTACATTTTCCATTAGTTACTAACCAAACGATGTTTCACCAACAGATTTATAAAATAATAAAGTCTACTCCACAGCTCCGCTCGTCGGCTTAATTCGTCGTGACGTCATCGGTCGGTGGTCGCGACTCAGTTTTTGCATTTTATCATTTTGTGCGTCCGTTTGTTTTGCTCCTGTCTTGCGTTCGTTATAGTCAACTGTTGTATTGTATGCAGTTACATGTTATACCTACCTATTAAATGATATTATTGTGTTTGATGTTGTCGGATGATTATTGTAGGTATTAATTGGATCAAGTTACTTTGTTTTTACCAGCTAATCTGTGTTTCTTCGCGGTATCGAGTTGTTTAAAGCTGCCCGATGCCAGGGTGATACCAGTTGAAGGACACGAAATATAACATTTCATGTTGCGCAGTCGGGTAAAAAGATTTATACACGATTTATTTAAATAATTAGAAATATGTACGAATGTAAAAATGTTGTATGAAAATAAATCTACACAAAAAGCGCACTTAGGCGTCAAAGTACTTCTTCACATCGCCGTCATCTGGAAACGTGCCCAGAAGGCTGGCAGCGTTGCCACGTTGAATGGCAACGCTAATTATTTGGCCAAAAATCGAGCCAGCCTTCTGGTCACGTGAAGTGTCGACCAGTCTTCTTCCGATTTCCTTAAAAAGTAGGCGTGCACTCGGACCCCATGACCCGAGCGTTTCTGCCTCAAACGGCTCAAAGTCATAGTTACCCGTGAGGTTATTATATTTGTCTGCCGAGCTAAGAAGATGGGATGTACCAAGGGTGTCGACACAAGTTGCGTCCCACACTAGAGGCCTACCTATCTTCCAAGGCAATTCTGTCATGCCGTCTGGTCTCTAACCATCGTCGCGTACCAAACCATTAGGTTCTAATACAAATGGCACGCCGGCGGCGGCAAGAGGGCGAAGAATAATGTCGTTCAAGTTGGCGTGCCGTACTATGCGACCTGCACTCCTGCAGCAAGACAGGCCATGGTTTCTAAGGCTGTCGACAGCTTTAACGCAGTGGCACCGACGTGGAGCAACACAAGGAGCACCTACGCGTATGCACGTAGCGTGCCGAAAACTGTTGTCATCCAGCATAGTACGAGTACCTATGCTTGGTGACGGAAGTGCATGAAGCCGAAGTCCCGACACACAGCCAACAGACGAGCTCGCTCAGCTCAACGACACGATACTAATAGTATCGTTTTGTTTCGTGAGTAAACGGTTTATAGAAATACTAGCGACCCGCCCCGGCTTCACACAGGTGCAATGTATTATACATATAAACCTTCCTCTTGAATCAATCTATCTATTTTAAAAAAACCGCATCAAAATTCGTTGCGTAGTTTTAAAGATCTAAGCATACATAGGACAGACAGACAGCGGGAAGCGACTTTGTTTTATACTATGTAGTGATATGGCGCTCGGAGTCGTCTTGTGTCGTAAGCAGTGGAAAAGTAAAGAAAACTGGCTTAATATAAACCTAATAAATCCCTAAATCAATCACATATCTTATAGCATAAATCACAATCACTAGACGTTTCCTCAACAAATCTAATCTTAACAGTGGGTCAGCACAACTTATGATACAAATGACGATCACGTCCGCCGATAAGTACAGTCACGGAGAAAAGTTAAAGGTCGCCAAGGATCGATCGCCGCAGATGTCGGCATTAATCGGAGTGTTTAATCCGTCCGCCGGCGAATAAATCAACGCTAATTGTACCTATTTATATTTATCAAGGAACCACTTGGACGGGAAGAGTTTGCGTTGCGACTGTACATTTGCTATTATTTTGTTTGATAGGGTTGGGATAAAATTGTAGATAAAAGTATCGTAAAAAGTTGAAAAGTGTTTTTTATTTATTTTTTATAATAAAGTGTGTAATAAAAATAATATTAGAGCAGTGATTTCTATAAAATATTGAATGGTTTGAAGGCTAATACATAATTAGCTGTGGAAGTTTACTACTTAGTGGGATATGTCAGTGTGGGCGAATGTATTAATATTTGTTTAACATAATATAAGAAGCCAAGGTGAGAAATTCAACTCCAGTAATTTTATCAATATAACTTTTTAAACTTTGGTAATAAAAAGCTATTTACTGATAATAACCTTACTGAGAAAGATTAAATTAAAAAGAAACAGTGGATTAAGTATAATAAAACTTATATTAAACCGATCGATTTTTACTGAAAATATATTTTACTAAAAAAACATGTTACGTAAAAATATTTGCTTATCGATATTTTTTATTAATTCAAAGTGTTTGAGAATGTTCTTCATTAACTATAATAAACATGTGAAACTTTAATTTTTACGATAATTAAATAAGCGGGTCAAAAATAACGGTAGCCGTTACGGGTGAACAATAAAGAAACGTTATTATAATTTTAATAATATTAATGTAGTTTTTAAAAACGTTATTGCTGTAAAAATCATGCATTCGATACTTTTAAAAGTGAGGATTTCATATAATTACGCTATTACAGTAAGCAAGTAGATATTTTAATGTGAAGTTTCGAAAATTTTGATCTTATAAGTGAAGTGAAATCGATTTAAAAGACGCCTTTCAAAAGTAATTTCAGTTGCACCGTTGGTATCTCAAATCCTGCAATGAAATTCAGTATAGTAGATATCAAACCACTTAAAATTTACGTTCTTGTACTGAAAACACCGATTTTCACAGGTAAATAATATTAAATAATAAATAAATAATACGCATAAAATATACCGAGCAGACTTCATCCAAACCATTTCAAAAATAATAAACCTCATTTCCGCGTCCATCACTTACATAACATAACACAACTATATAAAAACATAACACTAGCACATAACACTAAATCATAAACATAACATAAAAAGGAGAAAAAACGGGCGCCCACAAAAGAATGACCGCGGTACAGTCGGAAGAAATGACTCGAAATCTATAAATCTAGCGTGTGTAGCGGGCCGATCTCTGAAACCATCACAAATATGTCAAAAAGGGCTATAAACCGTCGGCGGGATATAGCCCGGAGATGGTTTATAACAAACACAATGAGAAAACGGAGATATGTTATTATTAGGCGATTGATGAAACGATAGCTGAAGATTCCATAAGTCCCCGTGACTGATGTTGAAGAAACTTTTAATGTTTAGTTATTTATAGTTATTGTTGAAGCCAAATGTTATATTATTGTTGGTTTGTTAGTCGGGATTTTTTGTTTGGTATAAATATTTTTTGTGAGGTAATTTATTTTGATGGGAATGGGAGAAAATATAAAATATGTCAAATGAGCTTTCTAGGATAGGAATGCAGGATTCTTTTGATGTTTATGACAGTTCTTCTCCGTCAATGCAATCGTTTGATCTCTCGTCTGGAGAAACAAAATGTGCACTTAGCATAATCTTTGCTGATGAGTGCAAGAATAGTTTCTATAGAAAAAGAGAAGTTCCTTCATAGTTTATTTATTCGTATTTCTGGTTTTCAACTTTTTTTCCGCAAAATTATACTCCGGTGTGATGTTATTAGCTTCTCAATTATTTACAGGTAATTTCTATTTTACTACCAATACACCCGATATAATTATGAACCCTTAATCACCTATAATGACAGCGATGAAGAGGGCTGGCCCATAAGATGATGGCTGCACTCATTTTTCTATTCCAAAGCATCTTTTTCAAAACGCAAAATATCCTTATAATCGTTGGGTACAGCCTCACAGAACAAAACAGGTAGGACCGAGGACATTTACATAAAAAATGTTGACTTGCGGCAAATTGTGGGCGTTCGCTTCGTTGGCTTTAATTCAGTCCGGGTCCCGTATTAATATTATTTATGTAATACACGTTACAGTAAAATATCTTTAGAGTTATGCCCCGTGGAATCTCATTTAAGAGGTAAAATTTAGTGACGGACTTGCTCCTTCGAGTTTGGTGTTATTTTTTTTGTTAGATATTTTTTTCGGTGACTGTACTTTGCGAATTTTCGACCATTTTTGTGTTCGTATTAAAAACTCATTTTTATGTCAGAAGCTACCTACCTATAGACAGTGACGCGATTTGACCTTTGCCCAACAGTGGAGAAAAATAGACCAATTAAAAAACATAAGCCTATAAAGAAACCGATCACGACAACGCGTGACGCAGCAATAATTATTATGATAATCTCCAAACTTCTCAGAATTTAATCACCGTGGCTCAACGAATAAAGACACATACATAAAATTTTACGACGCACGTCGATCCTATCCGATGTCACTGGTACACAATTAACACTAATAGAAATCGAATTTCCAAGTAAAATGTGTAGTCAGGTATTTGACCGTATTCCATACGGGTCACGACTCACGTGCGGTTCTCTGACTCATTTTGAGACATACGGAGATGTGACGGCTACATGTGGGTCGAATTTGGAACGCTTTCTTTGCGAGACTTGGTTTTTAGGGTTGAGTTTGTTGAAGAATTATTTTGATATTTAGGGTTGGGAGGATGAGAAAGTAGGCATGGGTAATATCGCTTTTACGCTATATCAAATCGTATCTATGTATCGGTTTAGAATATCGGATATCGCATCTATATATTTCAATACCTATATATTGGCTGAATCAGTGTGGAACTCGAAATCGAAATTGGTACTGTAATATTTAGATTTCGGTTTTGTTCGATTCATGTACTTACATCATTTTAGCTACATCACTCCCGCCCGCGCGCATCTCAAGGATACGGTACCTACCACCGTACTACTAACTACTACTGTACGACTGTACCTTAATCAGTTTGAACCGAATATCATATCATGCGATACGATATCGGTATAGTGTCTTGTTCTGTCACTCGTCGCGCTTTATTCGCTATAGGTACGCGGATATCTGATATATAGATTCAGTACCGTCCGATATAGGTATTGGATACTGTGCCGATATATATAGATATTGTGTCTATATACGATTTGTATCGCCCACTCCTATAGTTTTATTGAATGTTTTATGTAGCATTTAAGAGAGAGATATTGAAAAAATAATGTGGATGTAAAGTCCTTTTTGAGGTTGCAGGTTCAAACCCAGCCACGTACAAATGTGACTTGCTCAATGGACCGTTTTGGCTATTTTCTTTTTCTTAATGTTTGTAATAGCCTGACTTACATTTTAATGGAAAGAAAAATTTGAAAAGTTGCCCAGAAAATTGGCAAAATCGGGAAAAACTGAAAGTTCTGTTTTCTATGGGATTTTCGTATGGCAGGACAACGTCTGCCGGATCAGCTAGTTTTAAATATTTTGCACTTCAATAGTTTTTGATATAACGATGTTTTATGCAGCGTCTAGGTAGCGGCCTGCAAAATGCTTTGCTTTTGATATCACCCAACAGGGCTAACATTTTGTACCCTACGAATCCCGAACTATTTTTCAAGTGCTTTACAATATATTTGTAAATTAAAATCGAGACTGGGGCCTGCCAGGTAGACACGTGGAATACATACACGTGTATACTTGGCAGGCCCCAAAGGCAGCAGAAGCTGAAGTATTTTACTCTTCACGCAACGGAAAATATGTCGCTTGAATATTACATACCAATATTTTAAAATATATAATCGTCACGACATCTATATCACAGTGAAATATGTCAGAATTATGAAGCTTCGCACCATGTCTCATTTCATCAAAATCCGATATTTATCACACATGAGCGGTGCCAACTACTCGTAGATGCATCGACTACGAAGCTATGTGAATGCTGTAATGTACTGAATTTAATAGCTAAGATTTATTTGTTTACAATACCAATTGGATGGTGTTGTCGGTAACTGTTAACACTAATGTTGACAAAGGAAGGTAGTCGTCGATATGGATCAACGCAGTCGATGTTGTAAAGGCGGTTGTCATTCTGTGTCGATCAGCTGAAGAAACCTGACCTTTTATATCTGACTAACTTGTTCTTATTTTTTGATGTTGTGTGTTTTTTTTTTTTTTTTAATAAAACGTTGTCCCACACTAAGATTTCTCTTGTATCGTGGGTGCGTTTACAGACACAAATCTCACAAACAAACGCCCAGACCCGAAACAACCATCTGTAGGCCATACAAATTTTTGTTCCGTGTGGGAATCGAACCCACGACCCGTGGCGCAGAAGCCAATCGCTTAGCCACTGCACCAAACGTGTCGTCGATATTGTGATGTACCTAATTCATGTTGGTTAGTAACTAACCCAAATACAAGGTTAGTCGGAAAGGGAATATTAATCCAGAATGACCCATAATAATGAATAACATTGGTTTTACTACTTTCCCCAAAAGTCAAGTCAACTAAAGCAGGGACGAAGTATTTTTGAAAAAACTAAACGGCCTATCTCCTGAAAAATCATGTTAGATAGAATTAGATAAGCGGCCAATTAATTATTGTCAGTCTTAGTGTCTGGATTAAAAAACTATTAAAAAAATAGAGCAGAAAACTCAATCTTAATCAATTAACTTTACATAAACAAACGACTAAGATTAATATAAGCATCACTTTGATATCAATACGCGTCCATCAACAAAAGGTTAGTTCAGACTTCGAGAAACGCCCGGCTTGATACCTCGCGACGCGGCGCGACAGCTGCGCGACTAAAAATAGTCGCCGGACGCACGATTCCGCGTTTTTCACTGTCAGTGCGCGCATCAATTTCTGTCAGCATTTGTTAGCCAATGACAGATGTTTTACGCCTCCAACAATCGTGCAATTTTTGATGTGCATTCACATCAACTCTTGTCCGAAATACGATAAAGATTATTTTGGTTTGGCATGCGTTTTGTTTTAATTTTGTCGTCGGATAGAACAGGACGCCTTGTAGCTGTCGGTCGCGTAATGACAAGTGTGTTTAAGGACGTATTTATGTAAACCCTTTGAGAGACAGTTTTAGAATTTAGAAGTGGTTGTTGCATGCCTAGCTTATTAGTGGGAGTTGTTTGAATATCTCGCTGTAATGAGTTAGATAAATGAGTGACAGGTCTTGGACAGTGATTAGCTGGTATTAGCTATATGAAATTCCATGAAGAGTAAGTTTATTCTTAGTTTCTTTGAATCAGCTGGGGCTAAACGAGCCTCCATAAGTGACGATACTCTACTACGTCCGGCGCACCCTAGGCGGTGCATGCAGCTGCAAATCCCGCGACCCCGGCCAAGGGTCAGGAGAAGAAACACCGTGGGTTTTTAGCCAGTAAGAGTCCGGAATACCCTTTCCCCGGGAGAAGGGCACCATGAGGAATTTCCCAAGAAAAAAAATGAAAAGAAGGCGGTCATCCTCGCTATCAACCTTGCTGACTGGCTCATCTTTCTCGTATAGCTCATGCCAACACGAGAGAAGAAACAGTTCCTTACCATATCATTCAAGATGCCGAAGTTGAAGTTTGCCAAAAGCAATGTAGCGAATCTCAGGCTTTCTGTTTTCGTCCCTTTGTCCCACTGCTGGGTACGGAGCTCTTCTCAGAATGATAAGGTTCTAGGCCCTCATCCACCATGCTGGCCTGGTGCAGCATGGCAGTCTACATACACCATCGTGCTGTTTTCATGAAGGGCATCTGAATCTTACAGTATGATATTAATGAATACATCGTCACATCCATGGCAAATTAACGAATCTTATGATGAGGTAAAGTTTTAAATGTGCGTTTATTTCTGATCTTTGTAAAGTATTGAAAATCTGTTGACTGTATCTTATTAAGGTTACATTTAGAAAACCAAATGTACCATAATACCAATTACAATTGATTAAACTTCAAATTAATTTTTTTATACGTTTTTTTCTTCAAACTCTCTCCTGTTATACAGGTTGTGTCGTAAATAGTGGTCCAACGTTAAGGGGTCGACACATCATGTATTCAGCTATCACATTCCACAATTTGAAGCATTTTTTTACCATAGGTCACAGTTTTTTTTTAATTAATATTAACTCTTCGTTTTACTAATTGAGCTGTAATTTCAACCCATTACATTATTTTCCTATTTTTGTTTATCACTGCTGAATACATGTGCTATCCTAAGCGAAGTATTTTTTATTTTTTAGTTAATTTTTTCGAAAAAAATAAAATTAAAAAAAAACTAATTGTGATAAGTGATAGCTGAATATATCGCGTATCGACCCCTTAACGTTGGACCACTATTTACAACACACCCTGTATGCATCTTTTGCAGATTCGCAAGTTTGCCGTGAATGTGACGACACCTGTAAGTACATCAGCATACACCATAAACAATTCAAAAATATAGGAAATTGATCATCTAATGATAGACTATGTCAATAGCAGTCTATTGTATGCTGCAGTTCATCATACCCAAGATAATAAATCTATAGTCACCTTACAACAAATTGAGATGCCCTATTCATAGCCTATGACTCCAGCATAGCGACCGTCTCACATAATTATAGTAGACTACATTCTCGATAAATCAGTGAGTCCATAGCGCACATAACTTCGCGCACTGGATCACTCGCGAAGTGCCACTGTCATAGACGACAACTGATATATCACACGATTAGCGACGTTTTGATGCGTACGCGCACCAAACAAGATGGCGGAAGAGGGATAGAGGGAAAATGATTTGTTTTTAACGTAAAGATCGAAAGAATTGGATTATTTATGAACGATACTATGATTTTAAGAGGCAGCAGTGTAGCTAAAATTTAATTTTGTTTTTTTTTTAGGTTGTCGGTTGGCTGACAAGACGATGGCCCACCTGATCGTAAGTAGTTACCGCCGCGGATTTTTTTAAGAGGATTACTGATGCGACACCAAATTAGAAAGTCTCATGTGCCTGTAATTTTACTGGCACCCATAGCCTTTAAACCTACACGGCAATGCTGCTTGACAGTAGAAATAGGTATGGTGGTAGTAACCCCTAAAAAACTCCCGCCCTTCACCGCTTTTTAGTTTTTATGCTGTGAAGAAGAAACGGCGCAATAAACTCCCCAGCAACACAGATCTGTCTGTCAGGTGAATAAATTAATTGAGTCTATACACAGAAAAAAGAATACAATAATTAAATTAAGTATACAAATTGCATATGATAAACAATGTAAAGTGTGGAACAATTTTGGATGAAATGAATTGACATTGACTTCTTTTTTTGTATCTTGTCTTTTTCAGACACTAGTTTCGGATCCAAACGAGGCTTTAATCATGAGCTGAATACGCGACGAGGTCACGAGTCGAAATCTTTCGAAGTTCAATTTCAGCTCATGATAAAGGGCTCCGTTTGGGTCCGAAACTAGTCATGCAATCCCGAAAAATGCACGTGAGTAATCCGTACCTAATCATAGACATTGACATTCACAAGGAATTACTACAAGATATTAAAACCTCAGACCAAATAAAAAACCAAGACAGAGCGCTGTCAACAGTGACGTGAGGCCGGTTTCGTAAACATGTGTGCACTTAGTGAGGTGTAGTTTGATTATAGGTTGATTGAAAAATGTTGTAAATGTGTGCGTGTATGCACAGAGCGAGGTGTAGTTTTGGCATGCTTCACTGTATTGTTCGCAGCGTTCTGTCTTGGTTTTTTATTTGGTTTGAGACTAAAACATCTTCCTCCAAGTTCAAGAACAAGTCTCTATAATCCGTATAATACAGTAACCCTACAATTATGACGAGAAGTATCACCGTTGAGCTATTTTAGTAGCTCCGAGACGTTGTTCGTGTTGATAGCTCAATCACTTTCTGCCTTTGTTTATGATTGCTATGTGGGACATGAGAGGTGATGATTTAAATTAATTCTTGTTATTTTTGAAAGAGATTAGTAGTGAACATACATAAGATAATTCAGTCTTAGACTAATACAGTTAATTCTGTTGTGCCTAGTCTTTTCTTATGTTGGGGTCGGCTTCCAGTCTAACCAGGAGGCCTACTCCCTAAGTCCGGCAACGAAGTTAGTCGCCCGTCCGAAAGTAGCTCGAAACGTATGAGTGAACAAAACAAGTGTCAAATTCAACTTTTCGGACGGGCAAAAATACATCGGTAGTGGGGACAACTGTCAAATCGTGTTATCATTCATTCTTAGTTCGGGCCCCGAAATAATCGTATATCCGTAGGTGATAGGGAGTAGGAAACGCTCGTAACTAAGGCCGAAACCACGGACTTCGTGCTTAGGGAGTAGACCCCCTGATGCGGCTGAATACCAGTATTTTACACGGAGCGACTACCATCAGACCTCCGGAACCCAGTTACTGGGCAATGCCGATATCCTAAGGTTAAATCGGTTGTCAGACTTCCGGGTTTCTGACTAAAACTGACTATCTGCCTAGCCTTTTACCAACTATGTTGGAATCATCTTCCAGTCTAACCAAATGGGGCTGAATACCAGTATTTTACACGGAGCAACTGCCATCAGACATCCGCGACACAGTCAGGTACTGCGCAATGCCAATATCTTAAGGTTAGTTCGGTTATCTTCTGGGCTTCTGACTATAGCTGACTCATCATCATCATCTGCCTAGCCTTTTCCCAACTATGTTGGGGTCGGCTTCCAGTCGAACCGTATGCAGCTGAATATCAGTATTTTACATGGAGCGACTGCCTATCAGACCTCCACAACCCAGTAACTGGGTAATACGATACTCTTGGTAAGACTGGTTGTCAGACTTTCTGGCTTCTGACCAACAGTAACGACTGTCAAAGATCTACAAAGGACAGCCGGGACCAACGGCTTTACGTGCTTTCCGAGGCACGGAGGAAACTCGCTATGGTAAATGGTCACCCATCCACAGACCAACCTCGGCAAGCGTGGCTTAACCCGGAAGATCGGTCTATGCGGCTGTAATTATTTAGCCACGAGCTCCTCTAAGACTCCTCTAACTATAGCTGACTAAAAGATATAATTATTGGCGATAATAAGCTGCCATAGATACTATATTTGGCACTCGCGTGATAAATGATTAGTGAGCTACGTGCCCAGTCATCAGATGTTTATAAAAACGCCATCTACACCACCTTGGCAAGAAGACGGCGAGGTGACAACTGAGTAATCGAGCGAGATATGACAACTAGCTACACTTGAGATGTGAGTCCATTACTAGATATAAATAGATAGCGGATTTTCTTTTGATTTTGTTTGTGAATAATGAGAAGACACGGTTTTTGGAGAGCAGACTAAAAAGTGCGTTTGTCATCTTCAAATTATGAGATTTGTTTTTACACACACACACACACACGTTTAATTAACAAATTTCATATACAAGGTTAGTCGGAAACGAGGTACTCATCCGCAAACCCGTTAAAGTATCACTGATGACGGTTTCAAAAAGTGTTAAAATTTCAAAATTCAATCATTTTATTTCGGGGAAAAGTGTTTTTTTTTTTCAAAAATTGATCGTCACCTTTAGTTATCAATTCATAAAATGGAGTTTTAACACTCTTTCGGATTAGTACGTAGTAAAGGGGGGTGCCTTTCCAACTAACCTTGTAGATGGAAATTTTGTAGGTTACGAAATTGTTTATGAAGGATAGAAGTCCGATTGTTATGAAACTTGGAAATATTTATCCAATTTTAGAGTACAATATTTATAATAATAATAATAAATAAAGCTTGATATAAAAAGCAGTACTCCTGGATACGGCACGCATAGTGAGGAGGTTCCTTTCTCTGGAGCCCTGACTGCCGGCAGCTTGGACCTTGTTCCCGATGCCGGTGGGATACTATTTTTTATATTTTTAAATGTTTTTATTTTTATATTAGAATATTTAAAAATGTAAGTAAATATGTAAAAAAATGTGAATCAAGGAAATAATAATAAATAATAATAAATTCATTTATTTTCAGGCAACTTTGGCCCATAGATACATACCTTACAAACTAACATAAATACGTTAAATAATACAGTTTATGTTAGTAATAAAACTTAAGCCTATGTTAGTAAAAACACATCACTTGCGCACTATGTCATCCGTTGTGCGATCGTGTGGCACTTGTCCACTTGGAAGCGACGGAACACCACTCCCTGCGGCCAAAAGTCCTCTTCCATGACGAGGTGCAGAAGACAAGTTGGTACTCGCACCACGAATGCCCTGAAGTTGACATTGCGGCGCGATTCCAGCAACTGCACTCTCGCCGTGTACTTGGTCCTTTGGTGCACGTACTCCTCGATGTCCTCCGCCTTAGTGGTCCGCCTTAGTGGATTTATGAAAGTATAGTTCAGCTATTAAGATTTTGTATTTGTAAATTAATTTTGCCCTAAGAATCGTTATTCGTCAAAAGATTCTTAAAGCAAAATGAATATTTCCCGATCAAAGGTTGTGTTATCCTGAATTTTGCAGTTACTACTAATTAGTTGTTTTTTTTTCATCTGCCTAGACTTCTTTCAACTTTGCCTCCAGACTGACCAGACGCGGTTAAATAAATTAATGAAGTGCATGATGTATTTACACAAATAGGTATATACTTTGCCGACTTTGATGCAAAGGATCAGTCTCATTAATTTCTTTTGGGTATTTCGTCCCATAAATAAAACTAAAAAGAGGGTTCAGAATCGATTGATTTATAAACGTCATTTATTTCAAATCGATTTAAAGGAGGTTCTTATCGAACTCGTTCATTTTATTTTTTATCGATTTTAAAAGGGGTGTTTCTTAACCGTCCCTAAGAATATATTATTATTTTTTACCCGTTCGGCACGGAGGAAGTCGTTATTCGACTTTAAACTTTATTAGTTGTAGAGAATCAGATAAACAGCTGTTTATATTTAAGTACAATCGGAAGGACCAACTGTGAGAACTGTGCTCACAATTTTGGTCCTTTGGTCCTTCCGACTTAACACCACGATAGATCCCTCATTGAAATTCTATCTGTTTTTATTACATGACTGACTATCCTAAATGATATATTATTCTAATGTTTCGTCTGAAGATAATACAAATAAGGTGAGTATTCATTCTTTAATATAAAAATAATTGAATTACTCAAATCATCAGTCCAATCACGCATAGCCATAAATCATGGAATTGAACCGACGTATAAGTACTAGATTTTTTTTTGAATATCCAACAGTGGGGCCCTGAATCGTGAGAACATTACATACATAAATATCCTAACCTCAAACTAATATCAATGAGCTATGGAAATATTTGTTCCGATCCGGGAAAGAACAAGAGACATCGTACAGTGCAATGGACACTTTTAACCTATATCTACAACAGTACGCTTTCATCTTGCGTCTTCGTCTGAAGCATGCGTCATAGCGCATGCAACAGCACATGCCTTAATACTAGTTCGACAAAAGCGCATGCCCCTAGCGCACGCTATCCGTCTATTGTATGTCGACTGACGACTGACCGAGGCGCACCGGTGTAGACGATAAGCTGCATGCGTCTTATGGCAATCAATATTGCAAGCGCTTGACGCAAGAGTAATTGAAAGTTGAAAGCGCAAGATGAACATGAAAGCGCACTGGTGTAGATATACCAATATAATGCTATTCTAATGCAGCTCACACACATAGCCAACGAACGCCAACGAAAGGGGCTCGATGCCGCTAAAAAACTCACACCGATAATTCAGCCCTCATCAAGCTGTCTCCCTCCTAATTTCTCGTCAGCAACTCCCTAAGCCGAGATCCGAGTCCCACTAGGGGTCGCCCTTAGTGCTGTTGTTGCTAGTAGTCATGATGTTAGTATAGTATAAGTAGTAAGCTCAGTGTATTTAATTCCCCCTGTTGGCTCCATTTTGGTAATTGATGCTTTCTCTTTATGGGGTCATTCATCTATAACATGCTCAATAACAAAATGGATGTACTTCTGATGACTATAAGTGCAAAAATGTCCTTTCAAAATTTCTGGCAGAAATGGATTATGAAGGTACGGAAAACTTTCTTAGGAACGTTTAACATAAAAAAAAACATTTATTTTTCTTCAAATACGTATACCACACAGATACCTACTCTACACTCACATAACCACACAATACATATACTCATCAGATACATGCACACCCCACACATACTACACCACATTACGTCAATAACCATTACATACAAATTCAAATTTACGATTTTTAATGTAAAAGGAATTATCTTATTTTCTATTGCTAAAGTACCCGAGAATTTGTCGCCATAAGATCGTCATTGATCGATATTTGTAAATGTTGGTACCTACTATCTTGTGCTTTACTAAGACGAAGACGAGACTATTCTCCACGACAAAGGGAATCCTTGTATGGAGGCTAGTGCTATTTATGCACTGATATCTATGTTTTTCTGAACAAAAAAGATTTTATTATTTTTTTATTATTAGCTGGAGACCCTTCAGGTCTCGCTAATAACTGCCTGGTTACGTAAGACATTGTCGGACTATCTACAAGCAATCAAACAGAAAAAAACGGCTAGAAAACTTTAATTGAATTTACCTTTACTCGCTGTTATTTATTTGAACGAATAAAGGTTAAAACGCGTTAATTCCCGTTTCTTTAAAATTATAAATTAAGCAACGCGAAAGTTTAAAAGATAATTTAATGAAAACTACACCGCCAAACGCTCAATCCAATTGAAATGATATCTACGTTTCGCTATATATAGACCATATCCAATCAACTTGAAAAAAACCTCAAAGGTAACAATAAATTCATCTTAGGCTCACGGAAACATATTTTGTATAATTCGTTATGATATAGTGGAAGTAAATTATGAGAACCATCCGATTCTCAGTCGACAGCTAATGTTTGAGTTACAGGAGATTAAATTGGATATTTTGGTTTGGGTTCATCTATTTTAGAAGAGCTCATTTTTTTGTCACTGTGGTATTAAGTCACTAATACCTCACCCATATCGGGTACATGTTGAGCAACATGACGCGATATTTTATCGCAACAATTTGATGATATTGTGCGTCATGCCCTAGCAAAACGTAGCGGCGCGGTGTGGACATATCATAAGAAACATGCGATAGTGTTGGAACTTTATAACACTTAAATAAGAAGGCTTCATTTCTGCGTTTGATTAGAAGGCATAAAGACACGTACAAGAGGACTACCTATGTTAGACTATCAATGCGGATCCTAGGACCAATCTAAGATAGTGAAAAGAATCAGATACCGAAGAGACTAAGTTAAAAATCTGTTAAGAATTATCATAAGGTTGAGCTGTGCTTGCCGCGGTCAGTCCATAGATGGGTGATCGTTTAGTACACACCGAGATTCCTCCATGCTTCGGAGAGCATGTTAAGCCGTCGCTAATAACGCGTTGGACTTGTATCACCTACCAAAGGCCTGCCAAAGGACCAGATTTATTGTGCACGAAAGATGGGACGTGAGATGGAAAGAGAGATACAAATTACAAATATTTATAATTACATTAGATAATAAATCTTTATTTTCTAAGTACTAAATACATGTCTATAACTATTCGAAAGCCTTGTAACAGTATTTATAGATCAAATTCTGTTATTGTTGATTCTTTAAAAATATATTCTTCGAAGATAGAACGACTCGTTATCATATAGATATCAACTCTTGATACCATAAATGGAAGTCAAATGTCAAACGAAAACTGCAATAATTACGTGCGCTGCAATTTGTTAAAGTCAAACACGGAATTAGGTCAAAATAACGCCCTTTGGCGATACAGCAGTATAAAGACAGCTGTCACTGCTAAAACGCCAGATCCAAATATCTTGCTATTAATTTAGCGGTGCAATTATGTCCCTCATTTTAGGATTATTTTGCTGTAAAATTTTATTAAAAAGTTTTTTTTTCTATTTTACTGTTTGTAAATGGTCCTTGCGGACCATTTCTACTACCTAGGCTTGCCAACCTCTATGTATGAATTTACTGGGACTTTGGCAATCAAAATGCGGGACGTGGCAAAAAAAACGGTACCCAACTGTCAAAGTAGAGGGACGAGAAAAATACAATAAGAAATTATTTTAAATAGTTTTATTGAACGTTTTACTTTGTAATTGTGTTCGTTCGACGCGTGACTCGCGGTCGCGATCTCCACTCTTCTAGTTAAACAAAACGTGCGTTCACTAAATTCCGACTTCTGCCCGAAGGTTTAGCCGTAGGTACGATAAAACGGGACAATTGGCGTCCCCCACAGATCTTTCGAGGGACGCATCCTCTAAAGCTCTAGAAAGGGGATGTCCCGGCTCTTGCGGGACGGTTGGCAAGCCTAGTTTCTACGTAATCGAGCAATTATTGGCGACACATGAAGGGTCTCCGGTCAATTAAAAAACGGTATTATCAAAAACTTTTTTTTTATTACCTTTCTACTCGTAACCGACGCAGACGCATGAATGTGGAAGACTGAAAATATATTATTCGAGAGATTTTTATGAGTTTTTGTTTTGTATGTCGCTTATATCAGTCAAAATAATTGCTTTATTTCCATTATGTAGTATAAGTATGAGAGTCCATTTTTTAAATTACTTTACTTTGTCGCATGTTGACTCTAGTCGCAGTTGATGGTAAGCGCAGACAAGATCTAGTAACGGAGATATAGACGGATTCTCTTACACCTCTCTGGCTCTCACATACACACTATGGAACACAGTTCCGTCTGCGCCAGAAACGCAGAGACTGCTTGGCACCAGACTTTAATGTGAGGGTGGTATAGCTATAGCTAGCCAGGCGGACCGTATAGATCCTGCCACCAAGCAAAACGTGAAGGTTCTCCTGACACCTCAAAGTGTAAAGCAGAGGTATTGATACTCATATACTCAGACCTTACAGATGATGATACAGAAATTATAGCCACCACACATAGGCACGTTTCAAATACCGTTACTTATAGGTACCACTTGAACTTAAGCCCATTAAACGTTCTCAACAGTACGAAAACAAAGTGGCGTTAGTAATTAAAGCAATTACGATTCTTTACACCATAATATCAATCAAATTCATTAAAAAATTACAATTTAAAAGCAATTTAAGATGCCATGGTTCTCTACGAATCGGTTTATAAATTAATAGTCGGCGAACTCTCAATCGATTAGTTATACTAAATGAAATGCGAAGCTCAAACAATGCCTACAATTATAACTATAATTATTGGATAGTATCGATAACTTCACGGTGGTAATTCTTTATAGTATGAGCAGAGGTTACGATAAAGGAGTCCCACCTAACCGTAGATGTTGTACAAGACGAAAACAACTGGAGAAGAGAAGAAAAACACAGTTTCAAATAGCCCTGTCTCTTTTTGTTATATGACGTTAGAAAGTGATGGGTGTATTTTAAACCTGTATTTATCCTAGTTTTGATTAAAGCCATCTTTTGTAAATAAGGGTCTCCCCACACTTATCCGACGTCGCGTCTTTCGCTTCGGTACGGCGCGGCTGTCCGAGCCGGAGCGAACGAAGTCAGTTACACTCTTATGCCCGTAGACATAAAGCTTATTTCGTAGTGTCGATAAGTTTTGGGAAACCCTAAAGCGCCAAATTTAAATTGCGTAAGATTACTTCTGCACCCAACAGCAAGTTGGGAGTTGTCTGACTTGCAACAAGCAGCCAGTGAAGATTTTAATAAAACTTGATTTCAGTGTAAATAGGTAAGCAATTGCTTGCTTCAATAACTTGCTAATGTATTTAGCGCTTTAGATGAAAATTATCAAGTCGGGAGAATATAAGGTAAGGAAGATAAGGCATTTAGCAGCAAGACGCGAGTCGGTCTGTGACGCCCATGGAACGCGCGGTTGTCGTCGACAGCCAGAATAACGAATCCAATATTTACTTTTTAAGTAGTTTCTAAATATGAAAGAAAGACAAAATACAAAATAATTTTCCGATTCCGTTACCTACACAGTTATGCGTTACCTTACGTAAAAAGGTCTATCATTCAATTCCCAGTCAATTAGTTCGAAGAAAATTAATAAAAAACGTGTATCACACAAGCTATAAATAAATCGTGTCATCACAAATTACAGATTTTTAAATAAGCCCAATCACGATTATTCATATTTATGTATGATACAAAAATATTAAATTCCTTTAGAGTAATATTTAGGTAGTGTACACACTGGGCGCGTTGTGACGCGGTGAAGCGATGCGCGTCAAAATAAAGTTACTTTGTTGAACTTTTATAATAGGTAGTTAGATATTTATTGATTTAATTGAATACCGAACTACAAATTAATAACGAAAATCTGCACACTATTATCCAGCATCGATCTATTTATGTTAAGCGTGAAAATCAAATTAAAAAAACACTGGTTGTCTAAAAATACTTAAAAAATTTGGATAAATTAATATCACTTGCAACGGTGACCTTTTATTACAAAAAGAGAAACAGTAGCAACTGTCAATATCCTTGCCTAGCTCCAATAAAACAAAAGCGTAATGCTCCAAAACGCGCCACATCGCGCGATCCCAGTGCTCCGCCGACCTTACACTCACTCCAGTCCGCATTTAGACGGCGGTTATAAATTTTAAATATTACGATAGGGCATTAAGATTTGAATAAACATGTCGCGTTGTCGCCGCTCGTGACGTCACGCGGCACACATTATTGTCGCGCGTCGTGTGAAGTAGTCAGGGGTACGCAATAGATGAAGACCAAAAACGCGTCAAGTGTTATACAGTACTCTGTACGTTTTGCTGCTCGCGGAATAATGCTAGGCAATTTATGAATGAGTGTATCTCCTGGTTAAAAATATAACCCTCCACTACTGGTCCCCGGCTAGCACGTCATACCCGTGCAAACGCCTGACGGCCAATGTAAACACGAACTTGCAAAAACCATCGCGTCCGCCGCCGTACCTGCACCTGCGAGTTGTACGTGAACAAGTAAGTACCAATGGCAGTGATAGCGTAGCGGTTGAATGCCTGCCTTCCTTGGTTTAGTTCGAGTGCGATTCGCAACTGTGACTTTTTAAAATGTGCACATCAAAGGAGATGTTTCAGAAATGTATGGAGCCTGGGCTAGCACCATGTACACTATATGGAAATATAACTATACAATAAAGTAACCGTTTTATTATGTTAATTTTCTATAATTTTACTTTGTTTAATTGTACATTCAAGTTAACTTGGTCAAGGAGAGCAACACAACACATAAAAATATGGTGGATCGAAATTATGTGAAATGTCATTTAGACAACTGTTGACATGTCAATGACCCCATAGTGTTTATTTCTTGTGTACTCACATAACCTATCTACGTTGCTTATTGACGAAAATACTTGGATTTCGTTATAATTATAATGAAATAGAACTACAGGTGCTGTACTCGATTACGTCACACACACATCACGAAACCTAGGACTGTCAAAGTTGTCAAATTCATGTTAATGTCAAACACAACTGTCATGGCTACCAGAAAAAAAGAGTTAACATAATAAAAAAACGTCTCCAAATAATAATTCCAGTACAATTGTACTCTTCTTCAAATTAATTTATTTGTATTTTTATGGTAATCCCCTATTTTTTTCCTATTTTTCTATATACCTACTGTACCTACATAGTGGTGGCCCAAAATCCAAACATCTCCTTTGAGTTTCACTTGCGTTAACGGTGATTGAAAAACATCGTTGAACAAAAAGGGCTTCAAAAAAATGTTCTAGATGGTGTCAGTATTTCGCCAACCATCAAGACTACTCTGAAAATCGAACCAGATGTTTCGGCTGTCGGATCGCAAGTTTTCCAACCACGAAAGTGTTTCGAATCCGACAATTATTTCGATTTTCGCGATTTGGCATTTTGTCTTTCGTTCACCCTACACCCAAATGTTAATTGACATATATAAGTAGTTCGCTATTTCACAATACTTTGATCGTATATTTATAAGCTCCGATGTTGGGCTGGTTATGCTATGCTTATGCTTACATGCCGCAGATGTCGAAAGGGCGACAGGAGATGTGTCAAGAAAATGGTCGCTGCAGAAAAACCAGGAAATTGATGCCATATATTAGCACACAACCGGTTGTGTTTGTAATAGACACACAACTAGTCCTTAAAGAGAAGAAGCTCTAGGAAGGGTACTGAGGACATTATCATGTTAAAGCTTTTAATTTAAAGTGTAAATAGATGCTTAAATGGTTTCCTGATACTTTCAAGTTCAGAGCGGGCTAAACACATAACATACCATCACATGTACATTAATCTGCATTGTTCTTACATTACTACAATGAAAATTGTCAAACCATTTACTTTTTTAAAAAGTGTCTTGCCGGTTCTTCTCCAAAGGACCTACTACTGGGAACCGAGCACCTAGTGTTGACCTTTTGAAAGCACCAGTGATCTGGTCTACTTGAAATAAAAACTATTTGGCTTTGACTTTGATCACGCCTGTATTCCCCAAAGGGTAAGGCAGAGGTGTCTAGTACACCCTCATTTTGCCGGTATTTTTAAGTCCCATGTAATAGGGGGCGCGTCTATTGCCATCAACCAGGCACAAATCCAGACTCCGGGCTGCTACTGAGAAATTCCACCCAAAACCCAATAACGTTTAGTTTTAAAGTATTAGCGTAAAAACTTAATCAACCAATCAATCACTGGTCGTAGTTATTGTCTTCACCTGTGAAGTCTAAAATAAGGTCTTTCAATCTTCCAGTGGGCCTTATTGGGGGCGACTAAGGACGTACACCGACAACATCATACCGCAATCACCAATCGGCTAACAACTGACTATGAAAAGGACCGCCGTCCAGCACTGGACATCTAAAGCCCATTGTCTCAACCCTGAAAATAAAGGCATATACATACAAAAAAATCAGCCCGTAGGTGCATCACGAAATATTTTAATACAGTGAACGGCGACGCGTATATCTTAGTATCGCGGAGAGACAAAAGCGGGCATCTCGTGCTATACCACGTCCGAGATTTATTCCAACGATATCATTGAATACGGACGCGCGTGTGTGCGAATGCGCCCGTGTGAACTGCGCTCGTGGCGCGCTCGGGCAGGGCTGGCAGACGTGAGCAATTAAAAAAAGAATTAGTTAATGAAAAAATAATGCGAACCCTGGCAACAGACTATGAGAGGGACAATGTTTGGGTAAATAATAAATGTACCTAGATAAAAGTTGCATTGTGTTCATGTTGATGAGCAAGAGAGAAACTTAAAAAACAACTGTTCAACATTCAGCCGAAGTATTAAATGTCATCTGGTGTTGTCGACAGTTGATTAAAAGTAGTCAGCGTATTTTTGTACACACGGCTACACATCAAGCTATACATATCCAGTTTACACTGACCTCTTATTGTAAGGAAATCCTTTACAATTCGAGATGAACTTATACTAGAAATGTGTAGCTTGATGTGTAGCCGTGCGTACTACCTAGCAAATAAGTCACTAACTGAAAACCCGTCGTAACAGAAATTACTTAGGTGCCTATCAATGTGGCTTCAACCAGTGTTGGGATTGGGATATCCACTTTATAACACTACTTTACCAGTTCAGACCATAAGCGTTATTTTGATTTAATCTACTTAACCGTAATTCAGTCTTACATCTATCTATCTCTTCTATATAAATAAAAATAAAACGCCAAAATGTATGTACGCGTATAACTTCTGAACGATTGCACCAAATTAGATAATTCTTTTTTTTGTGTGTTCTTTATTGTGAGGACAAGGTATTTGTAAAAGAAAATTTAAAAAAAATCGAACCGAGGAATATTCACAAAAAAAAATGACAGTACGAAGTTCGCCGGGTCAGCTAGTAGTATAATAAAAACGCAAGTAAAGCACGTAATGGGGACATCAAGGAGTCAAGGCCAAACGTGTATCCATTACGTCTCTCATGAGCAACAAAAACACTCATAATTATCCATCAGCTGACTCTCAGGAATGTCACCAGATTACAGAGTCTTGATATAAAACTATGTGGTTTTACTTTCTTTTACTTTTTATTTAATTAGTAATTTGTATGTTCGAGCAACAAATTCTTAAAATATAGTTGCGTGCTCGTTTGATTCTGTCCATCTAATTCGCAAGATTGGCGTGAAGATATAAGAGTTAACGTAATATAGGCTTTTAAAGAATTAAACCGAGCGAACGAACATAAATCACAGCGTCAGAAGCGCATCCGCCAACCCTATAATCATGACGAAAGTAAGCGATAGTGCACACAAGCGAAGCACCGCGACCGCGACCACAAATCGCGAGCGACAGCCAACAGGTAGCAGGTCGCACGCATTGTTTCCTGGAACCAAAACTACGAGATGCTATCGAAACGATTGATATACGATCAGACTCGGGAATGTTTTAGTAAAATGCACCAGCTTTCCGTTTTAACCTCTGAATATCTAATAGGGGCCCGATTTAGAATAATTTATGGACGGCGACTGAGACAAAAACAGAACACTATGGGGCCGGCACGGGTCAGATTGGCCGTCCGAGTGTCTGCCGATTTCGTAAGAATCCTTCGCGAGACCATTTATCTGTCAGCCACGGCTGCGCAACTATGACGTATCTGCGTTTTGTAAGTGAACGCAAGTTTATCGGCAACCTGTCCAGAGAATCGACGAGAAATGGGCTCAGTTGAGCGCATTAACAACGGCTTACCCATACAAAATCATAATAGCCGGTAAGGAAACTACGATTGAGAGCGATCATTAATTACGGGTGCCTAACAAGCGGCGAACGGGGAAAGGCGACGTCGACAATTTATCCGCGAGATCGACTCGTTACTTAGATCGGTTGGGGCGCGCGACGATAGATGGCGTGCTGCGGCGCGGGCGCATATCAGATGCACGACCGGCGCGAGCGACGCGGTATCGACCGATTTACGGACAGTGTGATCATATTAGAGACTCTCTGGCTATCTAACGAGCGTTTAGAATATGAGAGTGCGTGATAAACACCCACAGTCGTGTAGATAGCCTTTTGTGGTAATGGGAAGACGATTTATGATTTTGTTCGATTAAATTCGATTTGCGATTCTGCCCCTAAATTGGCAGTTAAGTTTGATGTATAACCTAGTAATCTTTATCGAAAATCAGTTTTGTAGTGAAGTCGTACCGGTACTTTAGTACCACATGTATGTCAGCTGTCAGGAGGCATGGTAGTGCCCCCACTAAAGTCTAGCAAACTTTAGATTGACCAGAAAGCAGCTTTAATAGATCTAGCAAGCAATTCCGATACACAACGCTGTCTAGTATCTACTCTACTATCCTAAAACTTTTAAGACGCACAACATAAACTTCTCTCAACACTAGAAAACAAAATAAAAGCCCTCTCACACGCACCACGTCGCGACTCAACGCGACATGCGCGATCGCGTTGTCGCGCGTTGTCCCCTTAATTAGCCGGCTACCCGAGATGGAATTCATTAGACTCGCTAATTAAATAAAAGGACATGATTTTCCGGTTAAGGTACGAAAGTGAACGTAGGTGCACTCCAAACATGATTAATTAAGAAAAGCGAATAGGCTTAAACAGTAAGTAATGTTCGTTCTAATTAAGCGTAAATCGCGTGCGGTTCGTTGTAGATGCTGTATCTAGTCTGCTATCGTCACTGATACTTTTTTTGTAGGTATGTTGTTGGTACCTATTGTTTGAAGTCACTTCGTATTATACAATTTTAGTTTTAGTATACACTAAACCTGAAATTAGTTTGTTCAGAATCACCAGGAGAATCGATTGACATAGTTTTTACACGACATTATATTTTTCCTTTTTTTTTTCCTAAATTTCAATTCTCTTTCAATAGGTTTCTTCTACGCATAACAGTGGACGGGAATAGACACCTTGAGGCTTGAGACGGTCCGCTCGGTCAGTCTCCGTGTATTAGACAACCCCTGCATAGCATATCTCAGGCATTTCACACTTTACTAGGGAACTTAACGCGATATAAACTAAGGTGTAACTTGATGATTTATTAAAAAAAACCACATATTCAGGCAGTTCTGATGAAAATCTTGTTAGGGTGTCTCGGTTTTTGTATATAAGGTCTATCTATTCATACACGAAATATTTTAAGGGATACATCTATAGGTGGTAAAGAAGCCATTTAATAAAAAAAAAAACTAAGTATGTTTTTGTTAAATTAAATAATTTTAATTTACTTGATACACGTATCAAATACTGGCTCATTACTATTTTCAACATCCATTACGCTAGTTTCTACGTAGTATTTATTGTCAATGAAGCGGGTACTATTTTTTTTTCAAATTTATGCAAAATTTCTTTAGCATAATTACAATTATAATAATAACATAAAATAATAATAATAAAAAAAAAAAACACTTGTCCTTGGATTCTTGACCACCTATAGCTGTATCCCTTAAAATATTTTGTGTATGAATAGATAGACCTTATATACTATAAATAAAGTTGTATATAAAACAAAGTGCTAACTTGTATCCAACGAATCTTGAATGAATACTAAAGTTATAGCAATAGTCTTTGGTGATTTTAACATCGATCTATTATCTAAAAACAAAACATTAAAAAGGTACAAACAGAGACTACACGAATCGGGACATAAAATACTTAATAAAGTCAACCAAACCTATTGTACACGAGATTCAACTACAAAGAAATCTATCCTGGACCACGTAAGCACAAACTTGAACAATGAAGAATATAATTTTGCAATCATCAACTCGTCTTTCTCAGATCACAAACAAATCTATTTACAACTCAATAAATGGAAACCTCCAAAACTACGACTAAACTATGAAACTATAGATTACCACAAATTATACATTACTATTGAATCGCATGGACTAGAAAATGCTGCAAACAGTTATGAAGAATTAGAGACTACGTTAATACAATGCATCAAAAGAAATACAATTTCCAGAACTAAAATCGTGAATCCACCACGAGAGGAATGGGTTAACAATGAAATTATTATCGGGATCAACTTAAGAAACTACCTATGGGTACAGCATAAAAAGGATCAAGAAAATGAGACATTACTAATTGAGTTTAAAAAAATCAGAGATGAAATTGCTAGATTAATACAATTTACTAAAAATGCCTACTTCTATAATCTATTTATGAAATATACTAACACTCCTAAAAAAATGTGGACACTTATAAACAATTTAGCGAACAATAAAATGTATCAAAATAGCGCTCCTTCAAAACTTATTGTTAATTCTGACATTGTTACTGGCACAAAGGAAATATGTGAACTTTTTAATAAATATTTCTCAACCATAGGGTCAGTACTTGCGGAGAAAATACCTAGAAAATTTCATGATTGTTCTAAAATATTAGAATTAAATAAACAATACGATGCCACAAGTCACTCACTTACAACATTGCAGCCCTGTAATGCTGAAGAAATTATAAAAATTATCAAAAACCTTGATGCCAACTCTAGTAGTGGTATAGATAAAATCAGCATTAAAATTATAAAAAACTTACAAAATCTAATCTCGAATGTGCTGGCAAAATGCTTTAATAAACTTATGACTGACGGGGAGTTTCCCGATTCCCTTAAGGTTGCAAAAGTATCACCAATTTATAAATCTGGACCTAAGACCGACCCTGGTAATTATCGACCGATCTCTGTACTGCCAGTCATGTCCAAAATATTAGAAAAACTTATACATAGTCGCTTACTAAATTACTTTGATTCCATTAACTTTATAACAGATCGCCAATATGGATTTAGACCTAAAAATAATACCACAATAGCTACAATAGATCTAGTAACAAAAGTCAGAGACAATATAGATAAAAAGAACATTGTTCTGGGTGTATTCATTGATTTAAAAAAAGCATTCGATACTGTAAGCCATACATTACTTTTAAACAAGCTTGAACATGCTGGTATCCAAGGAACCGCACTCAAAATGCTAAAATCTTATTTAACTAACAGACACCAGATAGTTAAGATAAATGACGTTGAGAGTAGTGCTCTACCCGTCACATACGGAGTACCCCAGGGATCCATATTGGGACCACTGTTATTCTTAACTTACATAAATCAGATTGCAGCACTTAATCTTCATGGTCATATAACTTTATACGCAGACGATACTTGCTTATTTTATTTTGGAAAAAACATACATAATATCATCTCACAAGCTCAAGAGGATTTAGATATATTATTCGAGTGGTTCCAATGCAATTTACTATCTATCAATATTTCAAAAACATGTTTTATTATATTTAAAGCTAAAAACAAAAAGATTCCAGATCATAGACCATTAACTATTGATAACATTCCGCTCGAACAAAAACAGTGTGAAAAATACCTTGGCTTAAAAATTGATAGCAATCTTAATTGGAACAACCAAATAGATTATATTAAAGATAAACTCTCGTCACTCACTGGTTCTCTCTACAACATAAGCAATTGTATACCTAAAAATATTCGTTTTACTATTTATAACTCTCTTGTT
The DNA here is from genome assembly GCA_905220435.1 of Amphipyra tragopoginis. NCBI lineage: Eukaryota > Metazoa > Arthropoda > Insecta > Lepidoptera > Noctuidae > Amphipyra > Amphipyra tragopoginis. The sequence goes on along the minus strand of HG992004.1, from coordinate 1,798,557 downwards.
AAATCACATTTACTATACCTAATAGAAATTTGGGGCAACTCAGGTAAAACAAAATTGCAAGAATTACAAAGAGTACAAAACAAGATCATTAAAATATTATTTCGCTATCCATATTTGACACCTACCTATAAAATTTTTGAAGAAACTAAATTGATGAATATTAAGCAACTTTATATGTATACCACTTGTATTCTGATAAGAAAAATTTTAGACAAAAAAATTAAAACCAATTTATCATTTACCAAAATTTCGGAGGTATCTAAACGTAGCAGGCGTCGCCCTAGTTTACTTGTATTACCAAGACCTCGTACAAATTACTCCAAAAGAAACATCACCTATGAAGGAGCAAATATTTATAATAATTTACCATCTAATATTAAAAATGTAAGCTCGTTCAACATTTTTAAATCTCAACTGTCTAAATACATAACAGAAAACTTTTCTTATCCAAAGTCACATTAATCCAAAAAAAAAAAAATGTTGAGCGGGTACTTAATTAACATTTCGCATTTTGTCGCTTTTATTGCTTTAAACTACCTACCGGCTAATGATATTACTTATTAAGTCTCTAATGATGTTACGATTGTGTTACGTAAACAGTTTTTTTACTTATCTCGGTGGCGGTTAATTTGATAATTTAACTAAATGTTATTTTGTATTCTCATGTAAGTGGCTTTATTGTCTTTTTGAGAATAAATGATTTAAACCGAAGTTAAATGAATCTGTCTAGCCTTTTCCCAAATATGTTGGGGTCAGCTTCCAGTCTAAATAGATGCGGCTGAATACCAGTATTTTACACGGAGCGACTGCCATCAGACCTCCACAACCCAGTTACTGGGCAATACCGATATCCTAAGATTAGACCGGTACCCAGACTTTCGGGCTTCTGTTTACCCGTAACGACTGTCAAAGGTATTCGTATTACACCCGGGACCTACGGCTTAACATGCTCTCCGAGACACGGAGGGGTCTCGATGTGTAACGTACGGTCACCCATCCACGGACTGACCGCAGCAAGCGCAGCTTAACCTTACAAATTGTATGATTCGCACGGTTGGTGATTACCTACGAGCCCCTCCCAACTAAAGTTGCGTGAATCATACTCAGAATATCAATATTATATTTATGATTATTTACGGTTTACTCACGTGCATTTCGATATTGCCCGAGTAGTTTCGGACCCAAACGGAGCCCTTAATCATGAGCTGAACACGCGGCGAGGTCGCGAGTCGAACGAGTGAGTAAACCGTAAATAATCATAAATATGAATGAGTCTCACGAAAGTTATACAAGGTTAGTCAGAAAGGGGGTACTAATCCGAAGCCCACTTATAGTATCAGTGATGACTGTTTTATAGCACGTGTTAAAATTTAAAAATTCGATAATTTTTATTTTTATGGAAAATTAATTTTATTTTAGTTTTTTTCAAAAATTCTTGATCCCTGCTTTAGTTAGGAATTCAGAAAATAGAGCTTATAATCCGTGACTTTAAATATGACTAAAATGTAAACACAGCTGATCATATCTGAGGATAGACAGAATTAAGCGTATTTTTTATGAAATCTTTGAACAGCTATTTCTCTTAAACAATTGATTTTTGGGGAAAGTTGTAGAACAAAAGTTGTTCATTATTATGGGTATTCTACCACCCTTTTGGATTAGTACCCCGTTTCTGACTAACCTTGTATAATCAATATCATGTTCTAAATAGTATTATGGTCGCTAATCAGTAAGGTGTAACGTAACTATAAGCTTGCCGTGTAAGGTTTTAACAAAACTTTCAGTGTAAACAGGTTAGGAAGCATTTGCTCCAATAACTTGCGTAATTTAACTTACTACACTTTGTTCAACGTAAGATAAGTTCTGACATAGCGGTCTTTTGGTAAATTGTAGCCATAAGTAGACGACATCATCAAAAACCGTATCGTATATTGTACATGTTTTTTTTTATATTTGTTATCTTTGTACGGCAACGTTTTGGAGAGAAACGTCATGTGAATCATTAAGGTTTTTTTTTGTTTGTTTCTAGGCCTGCGTTTGGCCGCCATCTCGCCTGATGTTAAGCGATGATGCGGTCTACGATGGAGCACGCCTGCCCAGAAGAAACAGATTCACTCGTGACTTGAAGACACCCATACTGTAGCTGTCGGGGAACACCCACTCGGGCAGCACATTCCACTGTTTGGCGGTTTTCACCATGAAAGTGGAATCAAAGCGCTTCGTTCGGGTTTTTGGTATATCAACCATGAACCGGTGTCGCTTTTTCGTGCTTCTGACCGTCCGATAGAAAAACGGTGAAAAGGGTATAGTGGATAATAAAGATAACTATATCTAATCATGTTTATATGATGATTGTAGAATGACACAAACTAGCACGATTTTCCGCCATAAAGTACAACACGTTTCATTTCATAAATAATTTCTATCAAAACGTATTTAAATTCACACGTCAGTGATAAATTTTATGAGTACAGTTTCTTTAGAATGACAACAGAGAACGTACCTGACGCCTTGTTATGAACTACTACTGCAGTGAAACATCGAGTGCCAAATATATGCCAGATATTCTGCGGTAAGAATATCTGCTAGCAAGTGTAGTTGAAAATAAAAGTACACCATAGTCTTTAAGTTACATTTTTATAAATTGTAAGTCTCACTTCTAATTACTTCAGCTATTATATGGGGACTACAATCATTGACGTCGGAATGTTGGGCCGTGAAGAAGACGGATGAAAAAAGATTGCATGTAGCGGAGATGAGAATGTTGAGATGGATGTGTGGAGTGACCAGAATGGATAAGGTCAGGAATGAGTATATTAGAGGAAATTTGAAAGTAGCGCCAGTGACAGAAAAGTTGAAAGGGAACCGTTTGTCTTGGTATGGGCATGTGAAGAGGAGAGATGAAACGCATTTGACGAAAAAAGTTATGAATTTAAATGTGGATGGATGGAGAGGAAGAGGGAGGCCAAAGAAAAGATGGATGGATTGTGTGAAGAATGATATGAAAGAGAAGGGAGTCAGTGATACCATGACGGGTGACAGGACGGAATGGAAGAAGAAAACATGTTGCGTCGACCCCAAGTAACATGGTATAAGGGCAGGAAGATGATGACAATCATTGACGTAGAAACACATGTACCAAATATCTAGTACAAAATTCACTAAATAAAGTGTGCTGAGTTTACATACACCACAAGAGCGCAAGCAAATACACACCGCCATATAAACTTAGAAATACTAAAAAACTAATTTAAATCCGTTCTCCGTATCACAATGTCTAATTTAGCGTTTCACCATACGAGGATTCGACTGTACCTGACGTAAATTAGTCTTCATTTTCTATTAATTGTTTTAGTCTACATTCGGTTCGGACATTTTTGAGCGCTGAACCGTGGTCCATGTCTACGTCAATGACTACAATGCTAAAGTAAATAATACCGCATAATTTGTACTTCATTCTTCAAACATATTATAAGTGTAAAACAGGCAATAGGATATCAAATTACTGCCTAAAACTTGAATTGATGAGTCAGGAGTCTCTATCACAATATAATAATAAAAATAAACATCAGAAGAGATTGTCGTCAGGCGGCCCGATCAACAACTTGATTCAACAGAACGCAGTACTCCAGGGCACGTTGCGTATTGTATGGAGGGCCCTGACCACCGGTGGCATAGACCCTACTCCCGATGCCGGTGGGCTATTATTTTTAATATTTTTAAATGTTTAGGAAAACTTTAAAGATAGTCAAATAACAATAAACGTTAAATAAACAAAGTATATCTTAAATTTCCTCCTTTAAGAATTACAAGAGTAAAGATACGAAATAACTATTCTACTTTTAATTCATATCAAACGATATCGTTCCTGCATCTATCACCGACACAGACGTCCATTCGAGTTCGTTTCCGAGCGATGATTGATAGCAAACCTGATAGATAGCTTGCATGATGCACGACGTCTCGAGAAAATTGCACCCATTCGACACTTACCTGCAAAGGATACACAATATTTATTGCGATATTCTGTATAAGGCGATAATGGGGAATGGGAATTATGATGCGGAAAATGTGTTATGTTATTTTGTTTTGGAAGTAGCTTTAAGTAACGAACTACGTATTAGGAATGTTATTTTGAGGGTATTGTATTCTGGTATGTTAATTCTTTCCGTATTTAGTAAATAAATACAACTACAATCATACGTATGATTATGATATAACATAACATAATCAAGGGCCTGATTCACCTAACTAAAGAAGTTCAGTTGCAGTATAGTTGCAGTTTTATTAATCGTTTATTTCAGGTATTGTACCCATATAAATTTTTACATAATTATTACACAAATTAAATTAAACTTAAACCATATTACATTATTAAAATACAATTTTGATCCAGATTAAAATTAAAATCAAAATTAAAATCAAGAATTAAAATCAAAATCAAAATTAAAATCACAATCAAAACTAAAACCAAAATCAATCACAATTAAAATCAAAATCAAATAATAACATTAAAATCAAAATAATATTTTAACATTTGTCAGTACGTGAACCATGCAGCAGTGGTTCACGTACTGACAGTCGAAACGTTCCGCAAAAGCGTTCAGGATACTGTTGCGACTGGCCCGCACCCTACGCACCAGGGATGTGCACCGAGGTGTTATGTTTCAATCAAAACAACGCTTTAATCGCTATCAAATACACTCACATAAACTTAACTGCAAAGTCATTGCAACTTGATCACGAATGAACATGATTGAATTACGTGAATTAGCCTAGAGCTCATTACTGTCCCACTGCTGGGCACAGACGTCTTCTCAGAATGAAAATAGTATAGGTCTTAGTCCACCACGATGGCCTGGTGCTGATTGGCGGACTACAGACACCATCAAGAACTTGTTGGAGCCCTCTCAGATGAAGCCTCACTATGTTTTTCCTTCACCGTTAACGCAAGTGATAATCAAATTCTAATCCTTACATTAACTTTAAAAGTCAGACGTATATGATACAAAATCAAACGTAATTACGAAAATTCCTAAAACCCAAACCAATCAATCACTCATAAAAATAAATCAAAACCAACACACGAACCATACCAGTCGTATTCAAATTCAAAAACTCGCACGAATAACGCATAAATCCGTATAATAAATTTCAAAATGCTATGATAATTACATGCCTGTTCGCTTTCCCTTATGAATAAGTAAGCCATGTCACGGCGCGTGACACGTGTCGCACGTCACGTCACGCGTCACGATCGACGCGTCACGGCGATGTGACGTCGCGTCGCGCGGGTGACGTGACGCGCGATCGTGTGTGACGGGGCTTAGAAAATATCGGGTATTAACATAATTCTATTGATATTTACGTTGAATTACTGTGTTTTTGGAAATTAGAGAGGTGTCATCTAATTATTTTGTAGTTTCAGCTAAAATGTATCTTCACTACATAGTATAAAATAAAGTCGCTTCCCGCTGTCTGTTCCTATGTATGCTGAGATCTTTAAAACTACGCAACGGATTTTGATGCGGTTTTTTTCAATAGATAGAATGGTTCAAGAGGAAGGTTATAAGCTTTAAAACGTACACGTGCAAAGCCGGGGCGGGTCGCTAGCATAATGTAAGATTCATTACTACTACATAATATTATTACCACATGGATAGGTACTAAGAGATCAGTTTTAGTGACTCACCTGATTCTATCTACTATTGTATCTTTTTGGTTTTCCCATATTCTTCGGTTAGTTTATACAAGGTTAGTCAGAAAGTGGGTACTAATCCGAAAGGGTGTTAAAGTACCCATAATAATAAGTAACTTTTGTTCTACAACTTTCCTCAAAAGTCAACAGTTTAAGAGAAACAGAGGTTTAAAAATTACAAAAAAAAAACGGTAAAATTTATCTATCATGAGCTATGATCAGCTGTGTTTACATTTTAGGTCATATTTAAAAACTAAATTAATAATTATTTTACATGAAAATAAAAAAAAATGAAATTTTAACACTTGCTTTGAAACCATCATCAGTGATACTTTAAGTAGCTTGCGGATTAGTACCCCCTTTCCGACTAACCTTGTATAAAGCCAATTCACTAGTAAACAATGTTTTGGAAACAAGTTGCCAGTAGTTTGTAAAACATCACGTAAATGTTTCTATAAACAATGTTTCAGAGGTTTTGCTATCAATAATTGTCAGTAGTGTTTACAGGGCCGGAATGAAACGTTTCGAGGCCCTGAGGCGATGAAGAAGTGGACGCCATGAATAATTATTGAATTCAGACGATTTCTTTTATTTAAAAAAAAAACAAGCCAAAACAAAAGCTCTTAAAGAACATAACGAAGTTTTCGCAAACTCCAAAAATTGTTAATGTCACTAGGCGAATGGAACTTTGTGAGCTTTTTTGGTCGAGCATATCAATAATTTCATTAAAATCCAGCTCTCAAAGTAAATCACTTTCAATACTCAGTAGGGATAACATTGAGGCGGTTGTGTCATAAAAACACAAAAACTCATATTGTGGAAGCTTCTCTCTTGTGGGGGCCCTGGTACTAGTGCCCTTGTTGCCGTCCGCCAAATCCGACCCTCCGCAACATGTTTCAATGTTTTAGAAACATGTAGATTTTTGTTTTTGACAACGTTTATAAACAGAGCTTGTCTAGGTGAGGCGTTTTACGCGCGAGTGGAGTCGTGCGTAGCCAATCGCGCGCGCTGGGATCAAACTCAGATACTTCTGCATCAAAGGCAAACTTTCAACCTCTATGGTAAGTGATACCATAGAGGTTGAAAATTTCTGGTTACAGTGAAACCAATGGGTTACACTGTAACCAGCAGCTTACAGAAAGTCCACACGCGAGCGAATCCGCGGGCAAAAGCTAGTTACTATATAATACCTAATACCGAGCAGAATATGTAAGAGAATTCCTAAACAATATCTCACATACAACTTGGCAGACCCACTCTTTATAAATTTTTCAAAACAGAACAATAACCGTATCTCAGATCAGTAAAAAGCGACAGTATTATATTTTCAATTAATGCAAACTGCATTTGAGGAACACTCCCCCCTCCCCCCTTACCCTTAGGAGCCTCCCTAACTCGCGCCAAGTCTCATAAAGACGTAGCTTAAAATTTTATTCCGTGCAGGGTTGCCAGTTTCGAGATCAGCTATCAGAAAAGCTAGACTGACAGCTGAGTGTAGCTTGACAGCACTGTATCTCTGTTTGTTCACTTACATCTCCTAAACTACTCAATGGACTTTAATACGGTTTTCATCTTAATTTAGATAATTCAATTTCTTCTGGGAGGTTTTAATCTACAGGCTGTTAACGAATTCGTGTAATTCCTTCAAACTACATGATCTAATAATGGGATAGATTAACCCCGCACGAGAATTAGATTAATTAAAAATAAAAATAAACTTTTTTTTCCCATTTTTTTTTGTGTGATAGAAAATTTCGATGCCTTGCATAAATGAATGAAGGCATGGCGACACAGCTGATGGTCACGACTAGCGCGATATCGCTCCACGTAGTCAGTTGACTTGGGACGTTAAAATTACTCGGTTAAAGAACAAGATGGGAGATGTTTTGAAAAAAAAAATTGTTTCTTCTCAAAAAAACCTATGCAGGGGCAATCAGTGTCACCAATAGATCACGCGGTTTGAAGAAATTACACGAATTCGTTTACACCCTGTCAAATCAAATCAAATCAAAAAAAATTATTTCACATAAACCAATACAGGCGCTTATGAAAAGTCGAATTTAGTGTGAGCCTGTATAAAACGTACCCGAGTACGCCAGAGCGGTTCGCTTGTTTACTCATATAACTTCTTCTTTTTCTCTCGTGTCAGCACGAGCTTTACGAAAATACTGCTGTAGTGACAAGATTAGCTAGTCATCAAGGTTGGTAGCGGGGCTGACTGCCCGAGGAGCGCACGTACTTAAGTATCGTCAACAACTCATATAAATAACATTAGTAAATAATAAAGTGCAAGCTATAATATCACATAGTGATCAAAGCGTCTTCGCCTTAAAAACAAAGAAACGTGTTATACGAGTAGGACGCATTACCAGAACTATAGGTACCTTTGTATAAGTTTAAGTTAAAATTGAATTATTTGTTTCTCTATAATTAACTTGCGACCTACACTGACTTTAGTCTGAACCGAATGTAAACTAAATCGCAAAAAAGAAGACTAATTTACGTCAAAGGGTGCAGTCGAATCTTCGTACCTATAGTGAAAAGCTAGATTAGGCATTGTAATGACGACATCATCTGCCTAGCCTTTTTCCCAACTATGTTGGGGTCGGCTTCCAGTCGAACCGGATGCAGCTGAATATCAGTATTTTACATGGAGCGACTGCCTATCAGACCTCCACAACCCAGTAACTGGGTAATATGATACTCTTGGTAAGACTGGTTGTCAGACTTTCTGGCTTCTGACCAACAGTAACGACTGTCAAAGATCTACAAATGACAGCCGGGACCAACGGTTTTACGTGCTTTCCGAGGCACGGAGGAAACTCGCTATGGTAAATGGTCACCCATCCACAGACCAACCTCGGCAAGCGTGGCTTAACCCGGAAGATCGGTCTATGCGGCTGTAATTATTTAGCCACGAGCTCCTCGAGGCATTGTAATGACGACGTAGGATTTAAATTTGTTGGTATTTCTAGGTTTATGTGGCGGTGTGGCTTGACACGTGGTCTGGTGGTGTATGTAAGCTGAGCACACTTGTATCGTGAATTTTACGAGTCCTGACGTTGCTCTAGAAAACGTTACCACTTTTTTTTTATACTTCTATTTGCCGATTTTTGATCATGTCGTTTACGTTTTTCGATAAGTCTCCTTGCAACTACAATTTACCAAATGACCGCTCTGTCAAGTCTCATCTTTCATTGAATAGAGTATATGTAGACCCTTGCTCTATGTGTTTCTGTGTCAATGTGAAATCCTAATCCTAACTAATAATAAATGCGAAAGTAAGTTTGTTTGTTTGTTACCTTTTCACGCCTAAACCGATCATACTAGTAGAAATTTTCCATATAATATATGGAAAATTAAAAACATATTATGTTGTCAGGTGTACAGAAACGGATGTAGGGTACCTTTCATCCCGAAAAAAAGTACTGTTCCCGAGGAAAACAACAATAATATTCTTATGATAATAGATGGCGCCACGTGTTTTAATTATATTAATATAGAAACTTTAGTAATTGTCGGGAACTTCGTGGAGTGAGCGCCATCTGTTGTCCGGCACCTAACTAACCGTGACGTCAACATCGGACCACCACTGCCCGTTGGAGGGAGGAGACCGGCTCGCTTGGTGCGCCCGGCGGATTGCTTCTTGGACCGTACGACGGAACACTCGTCTAGAGTATTCTGTGTAGATCAGCTGAAGAAGTCTGACCTTTTATATCTGACTAGCTTGTCCTTATTTTATGATCTTGTAATAACTTGTACTAATTATCTAAAGTATTATATTGACATCTAGTTCATGTTACTAACACTAACCCAAATACAAGTACTCTCAGTGGTGGAGAGTCTATGTTGGTTTTATTTACTACATTAATTACCTTGCTCACAATCCTGACATACCAATATTAGCGATAACTGTAATGATAGAATCACTCCATATCGATTAAATTGTAGTGTCGCTAACATAATGTGTTTGGAGTTGATTATCAAATTCTAAATTAACGCGAGCAAAGCTGCGGGTAAAAGCTAGTGACATAATACTTTTTCAATGTTGGTCGGATAAAACTCGTTGCAGTGGCAGCCCTACTTTGATGTCCTATGTGGGACCAGAGTTTATGCTTTGGTGCAACTTTGTATGTCTGTAGTTTAATTTGGTTATCGTATTAGTGCTATCTGATTAATTCAGTAGTTTTATAAACTTTTTGTTTTGTTGTGTTTTTATGTTAATAAGTGGACGAGTTTTAATGAGATTGGGACCGATGAGCGAGGATGGGACTTTGAGAATGATGAGCAAAAGTATGATTTTAAAATGTCAGTCGTGTGTTGTATTTTTTAAGCTGGTAAGTTTAGCCACAGTATAACATAACATCATGTCTGTCCCCGAAGGATTGCAGAGTAATGTATAGTAGACTCTCATTTTGCAGTTAATTCCCATGTAACAGGGGGCAAGTCTATTGCCATCAAACGGACACAAATCTAGACTTCGGACTGCTACTGAGAAATTCCAAACGGAAAAACCTAATAACACTTTGCCCGACCTGGGGTTCGAACCTAGGACCTCACGCTCAGCAGCCATACTAGCGATGCGACCACATGACCAACCAGTAGGCAGTCTAAAATTATTTTTTTGTTTATTATTTAGTACCATAGAGTTTTCTGTGTTCTGTGGTTGTAACAGTTTGAAATGATCCTTAATAAGCTATCAGAAAATTTTGTAAATATGAATTAAGTTGCAGACTTTACAAGTTGACTAGCTCGATTCTATATTTTTCATAAAAGATGTCACAGGCGAACTACATATACTAAAACATGAGGAATTGCCTGTTTTAGATGTTAATTCTATATAAATAAAAAGAAAAGTCCTGACTGACTGACTCATCAACGCCCAGCACAAACCCTTGGACCTAGAAAGCTGAAATTTTGTACAGAGGTTCCCTTTATAATGTAGATAAGGAATAAGGAAGGATTTTTCGAAATTCAACCCCTAAGGCAGTTAAATAGGGGATGAAAGTTTGTATGGAAAATCGTCACTTAGCGGGTTCAACATTTCACGCAAGCGAAACTGCGGGCAAAAGCTAGTGTTAAATATTATATGAATAGCGAAAACTTCTTTCAGACAATCTAATTTCTCACAAGCGATTTTAGATTTCCCTACAAGAAACTACTAATATCTACCCTTGTAACTTGTATACTAACATCGTACTTAAAAGTCCGCAGTGTCCTTGCTACCATTGCACCAATAAGCTGATCAAATAGTCAACAGTCATTCAACTGTAGGTGCTAAAAGAAAAAAAAACACGTCATAAGAGTGCTTATTGTTCGACGAAAGGTGATGAATATTTAACGATTCTCGATAGAACTATCATTAACCACTCGACTGTACTTCTGTGTTAGTAGAAAAAACTACGTTCATTTGTAATTCTAGTCACATCGACAATTATTCAGCCCTCATCAAGCTGTCTCCCTCCCAATGTCACGTCAGCAACGCCCTAAGCCGAGGTCCGAGTCCCACTAGGGGTCGCCCTTAGTGCTGTTGTTGCTAGTAGTCATGATGTTAGTGTATATAAGTAGTTAGCTTAGGATGCAAGGACCATTACAATCAGTCAAATAAAAAATAAACTTTAAAAAAGTAAAATCCGACTTCAAAAAAAACTAAACGGAGTAAAATAATTATCATTTAATAAAAGTACCAGTTTCAGAAGTCGGTGCATTCAATTTGTTTCAGCGTAGAACACCGACTTCTGAAACTGGTAGTTTTATTAAATGATAATTATTTTACTCCGTTTAGTTTTTTTTGAAGTCGGATTTTACTTTTTTAAAGTTTATTTTATTTTAGACTTTTTAGTGCCACAAATTACAATTACAATAGTGTACAAATTCTCGGACCAGCACTACAACTAGAACGTCGTCTATATGTGATTTGTATATTTTTTTTTGTTTTTGTTGATTTTTTCAAAAAGTGGTGAATTAATTTCAATAAAATTTATATGGGACCACCTTTGAAGTATGGCCTACCAAACAAAAAAGAATCATCAAAATCCATTCATAATTGGCGGAGATATCGTGTAAGAAACACAAAAAAAAAAACATTCAGACGAATTGAGAACCTCCTCCTTTTTGAAGTCGGTTAAAAAAGATCTACGTAGCTATGTTCAGATAAATAACCGAACGCTTACAACCTGAATCTCTTCAAAGTGAGAGTGAACAGGCTTCATCTGGGTAAGCTCGCTCCATCGTAGACTTTGTCTCTGTCACCTCTGACCTTGACAAGTCAAGAGCGGGTTCCCTACGTGACATCGAAACTCAATACATCGAATGTCGCAGCATCGAAAACGGTACATCGAAGGGTCACATAATCGATGGTACTCTACATCGATGGTACGCCACATCGAAAGGTTACGATATCGATGGTACGCTTCATCGAATGTCGTTAAATCAAATGGTTACAGTATCGATTTATCATCACAGCGAATTGCATATCAGTTACAAATGTTTTTTATGTTTTAATTATTTTTTTCTTGTTTGTTTAACTTATTTTTACTCGGTGTAGTAACTATTGGATACAACAATCTTTAGATGCAATAAACCAACGATTTTGCAACCAGTCAATGTTGCAACCAGTCCATGTTGTAACTAACCATACAATACTGTAAACATTCGATTTCACGACATTCGATGTAGCGTACCATCGATTATGTGACCATTCGATACTGTAACCATTCGATTTCACGATATTCGATGTGGCGTACCATCGATTATGTGACCCTTCGATGCACCGTTTTCGATGCTGCGACATTCGATGTATTGAGTTTCGATGTCACGTAGGGAACCCGGTTAGACCGGTTGTCAGACTTTCGAGCTTCTGACTACCCTTACCGACTGTTATAGGTATTCCTATGACATCTGCGACTCTTTAAAGTGCTCTCCAAGGCTCGGAGGGGTTTCCATTGAGCCCTGAGGATTTGATGGACATATTCTTTTATTTTTTTTGATGTGGGTTTGCTCTTGACGGGTTCCCTACGTGACATCGAAACTCAATACATCGAATGTCGCAGCATCGAAAACGGTGCATCGAAGGGTCACATAATCGATGGTACGCCACATCGAATGTCGTGAAATCGAATGGTTACAGTATCGAATGGTCACATAATCGATGGTACGCTACATCGAATGTCGTGAAATCGAATGTTTACAGTATTGTATGGTTAGTTACAACATGGACTGGTTGCAACATTGACTGGTTGCAAAATCGTTGGTTTATTGCATCTAAAGATTGTTGTATCCAATAGTTACTACACCGAGTAAAAATAAGTTAAACAAACAAGAAAAAAATAATTAAAACATAAAAAACATTTGTAACTGATATGCAATTCGCTGTGATGATAAATCGATACTGTAACCATTTGATTTAACGACATTCGATGTAGCGTACCATCGATATCGTAACCTTTCGATGTGGCGTACCATCGATGTAGAGTACCATCGATTATGTGACCCTTCGATGTACCGTTTTCGATGCTGCGACATTCGATGTATTGAGTTTCGATGTCACGTAGGGAACCCGGTCTAACCTTAACAGGTTCACTATCCAGATAGCAGACACAATAGTTAAACAATGCCGATGTTCATATGTGATTCACGGGACAGTGAAAGGGTTAGGATATCGGCATTGCCCAATAACTGTGTTGTGAAGGTCTAATGGCAGTCGCTCAGTGTAAAATACTGGTATTCAGCCACATCTGGTTAGACTGGAAGCTGAACCCAACATATTTGGGAAAAGACTAGCCAGAAGGACTCTCAGCTGTCTATAAATAAGCAATCTCCATTAATTCTTTGCAAAGAAATCGTCACCCCCCGCGCTAACTGTCGTATCTAGCAATTGATAAATTTTCAGTAGTTGTGTTAGCTGTGGCTATATTAATGAATTAATAACTTTTTTATATTGCTCTTGGCTTACTCTTGGCTTGGTTAATAGTTGCCCTAAAGCCCTAAGGTATCTATTTATTTATTTCTATTCATTTGAAGCAGATACTTCACTCTGTGAGAATTTCTCTGAAAAATTATCAATTGCTAGTTACGACAGTTAGCGCAAAGGGTGACTAAATGTGACCACTAAAGTCTCTATAGTCATCGTACACCTTTTGTTAAGTCAAACGAAATCTTATCAAGGAAAAGGCAGATCTATGAAATAGATCTCACTGAAACGTCACTAACAGTACAACTAAGTTATAATAATAAACCCTTCTAAGTTCAACTAAAACCACAAAAGAAAACAAAGTTACATACACAAAACGTACCACGGTCTAACTTACCCACACACCCCAGGTTTATCTTTATTATTAGTCTGCCGAGCGAAATTATGACGACTGCAAAACGACGTTGCTCCCTCCCTTTCCAACTCCCCTTATATTACAATCTTGCATCCTTCTCTCGCACGAGCATGCAAGTCTTGCAGTGATTCCTCGTGACGACCGCCAAGGGACGGACGGACTGATGTTTATAAGGCCTTGGAGGAGTGAGTTCGGTATTTAGTTTGGTCTTATCTTTGGTTTTATATGTCCTAAAGGGGTTGCCGGAATTCGGATTAAATAAAAAAGAATTGGTTTTTAGTCTGCGCTTGAATATTTTTCCCGAGGTTTAGAATTTGAAGTTTTATTGATAAAGGATGTAAACGAATTCGGGTAATTCCTTCAAACCGCGTGATTTACTGGTGACACTGATTGACCCTGCATAGGTTTTTTTAAGAATCAACCAAAAAAGTTTTCAAAGAATGAAACATGGTATTCTGTTTAAGAGTAATTTTAGCGTCCCAAGTTAACTGAGTGCGTGGAGCGATATCGCGCTAGTTGTGCCTGTCAGCTGTGTCACCGTGCCTTCATTCATTTCTGCATGGCATCGATATTTTCTATCACACAAAATTTGTATTTGGAAAAAAAAAAGTTTTTTTTTATTTGTAATCAATCTAAAGGCCGTGCGGGGTAATCTATACAATGTGTAACATAAATAACGCACAACCTCTTAAGGGGTCACTGTAATCATCATTATGAACAACTTTTACTATAGGACCACAGCGGAAATCGCGAAAAAAAAAAAACCAGATATTCCCTACATTTATGTTCGCATAACTCGTCAAAATGTAGGGAACAGCAGATTATTTTTCGCGATTTCCGGTTTGTTCCCATAGTAAAACTGGTTCATAGTGTACAATCTCCCATTTCGGTTTGTCGAGGGTTTACAAATTTCAACCTGTACCTATATCGTTAATAGATCATGCGGTTTGAAGGAATTACACGAATTCGTTTACACCCTGTATGCATTACTATGCAAAAAAGCAACGCTATGCGGTTGCCTTTTATGTTTCTATGTCGAATCGAACTCAGACAGAGTTCGATTCGACCAGCACCTCTGACTTTGATCATCACTTGCGTTAACGATGAAGGAAAAACATCGCGAGGAAATCTGCACATCTGGGGGTCTACTCCCTAAGCACGAAGTCCGTGGTTTCGGCCTTAGTTACGAGCATTTCCTACTCCCTATCACCTACGGACATATGATTATTTCGGGCCCCGAACTAAGAATGAATGACAACACGATTTGACAGTTGTCCCTACTACCGATGTGTTTTTACCCGTTCGAAAAGTTGATCTTGACACTTGTTTTGTTCACTCTTACGTTTCGGGCTACTTTCGGACGGGCGACTAACTTCGTTGACGGACTTAGGGGGTAGGCCCCCAGAAGGCTCTATAAAGTTCTCGATGGCGTGCGTAGTCTGCCCATACCAGGCCAGCGTGGTGGACTTAGGGTTACCATCCGTCCGGATTTATCCGGACATGTCCGGACTTTCAGCCTTTCATCCGGACTTTGTCCGACTTTTTAATTTGTCCGGATTTTTGGCTTAAATGGAAAAAATTAAATTAAAGATTAATTTTCGTATTAAATTACTTAAAAATAAAACGAAAATCAGTCATCAATCTTCATTAAACTACATACTAATACTAGATACAACTAGTTAATCAGTCTCATCTCAATTTAAAACCATCAATTATTTCATTTTGTGACTTAAATGTCTGGACTTTTTGGCAAATGTCCGGACTTTTTGGCAAATGTCCAGCTTTTTGTCCGGACTTTTCAAATTTCGAAATGGTAACCCTAGGTGGACTAAAGCCCTTTCTGAGACGTGACCCATGCCCAGCAGTGGGAAATTTATTGTTAGTTAGTAAGTGTTTAATTAATATCTACCTACGTAAAACAGGCAGGAAATTGCTAATGTTTTCGTGGGCGATATGACACCTGCCATTTGATATTATTTCGATAAACGTGTGATATTGCAGTATTTAGTAATACCCAAAAATGGTTATGACATGTTGAATTTATTAAGCTACTGATAGGGATTGAGACATGTTAGTCTGTAGTTTATTCTATTATGACTTTACGCATATTTACTAAAGATTTCTGCTTATCCGTAACGACTGTCGTAGTTATTCGTATGAAACCCGGGAACGACGGTTCAACTTGCTCTCCGAGACATGAAGGGGTCTCGAAGTGTAATAAATTCGAGCCCTTCAACTACTTTTATACAATACTAACTAATTAATTCTCCACAGGGCTTTTCGAAAAATTACTTCAGGAGCAATCATTCTCCAATGAGAGTAGATCTACTCTGTTTCATTATCTATGTCTTCAGGACCAATCATTCTCCAATAAGAGTAGAGCTACTCTGTTTCATTATCTATGTCTTCAGGACCAATCATTCTCCAATGAGAGTAGAGCTACTCTCTTTCATTATCTATGTCTTCAGGACCAATCATTCTCCAATGAGAGCAGAGCTACTCTGTTTCATTATCTGTGTAATGTATGTATCGATTAGAGTTGTTGCAAACATTAACATCAGCATGCGCGGAACTTCAGCATCATTTTCAATATCAGCATCCGTATTGTTCGATGCTGAAGGTTGAAGTTCGAGTCATGACATGACCGCAGAGGAGGCGAGACTTATGGCACGTGTTACTAAACTAAGTAGTGTAAGATTAATTCTTTTGTGACTTTTAGTCACAAAATAATGAAAAATAATCTTTTATTTCAATACCAAGGAAAACTGTGCAACATTTGCATGTACCTACATGTCACTATTTTTTTCCTGTTGTTTTAATAAAATAATTCAAATCAGCATCCGTTTTTGTCAATGACAAAATATGAGCATCAACTATACATCAGCTACAACCCTGATATCGATACAGAAACGTTTCAAATTAACGATATCGCAGCGTATCGATACAGAGATAACGATACCATACAAACCTACACAATAACAGCCATTATTCAACAAACGATACGTATTTATAATATCAATTCTAACAACAAACCAACACAGTCTAAGACTCTCTCCACACTTGACAAATCGCAGGCAGTTTGCCCACACACTCGCGACTGCGATTATTCGCTGCGATCGGTCGCTTTATCAGACGCAGATTAAAATACGTCCGACTGTCGCAAGTGAGTAATAAGCCAATTTGCCACAGATATGAGTAATTGACATGTCGACCTCATATAAAATGCATTCGAGATTTCTTTAATAAAGTTCTAGCGATTTTAATTTTTAATAGATCTTGTTATATTAGTTTTTCATTGCGGAATTTGTCAATACAAATTGAGTGTCAGTAAAATACTGTGAAGGATCCACGAATTAATTTATTTGTGTACCTACATAGTATTCGGTTGGCTTCCAAATGTAAAGGCTATCACACACTTATAGATACACAGATACACAAAGAAGATACGTAAAATAAAAAAATAACGTTCTTTTTTGTCTTGCAATAGGGGTCAGGGGATCGTGTCTAATCCACCTGATAAGATTTAAATAAAAAAATAACCACAAAAAAAAAATCACTAAAAATAATTTTCCGTGATAGAAAATTTTGATGCCACGCGTAAAAATGAATGATCGCTCCGCAGTCAGTTAACTCGGGGCGGTAAAATGACTCAGGTTAAGAACACGATGTTTTTTTTTTGTTTTTGTATTCTTAATTTCCATGCAGGCTTAATCTGTGTCACCAGTAGATCACGAGGCTTAAAGGAATTACACGAATTCGTTTACACACTATAATAATCTATCATATACAGAACTAGAGGTCACCAGTGGCTTCGCCCGCGTGGTTGTCGTTTATCGCGTACTCCGCGTTTTTCTCCACTATAATATGCATGTATTATACATACAAACCTTCCTCTTGAATCACTCTATCGATTAAAAAAAACCGCATCAAAATCCGTTGCGTAGTTTTACAGATCTAAGCATACATAGGGACAGATAGCGGAAAGCTACTTTGTTTTATATTTATACTATGTAGTGATGTATCCGAATTATAGTATCTGTATCGTATGTAACAGCCTTAAATCCATCCCACCTCTTTCATCATTATCATCATCACTCGCAGCTTCTGTCATCCTCCTCTTATTTACCAGCATCCATCTCTATTAGTCTCTACACTGAAAATAGGCATTGGCCCTCATTTCTACTAGCATTTCGATCAAACACTGTCATCTTGTATAATAAGACTGATGAGCGGGTCAAAACACAAAATTATTAAGCTTGTCTACATCATAATATTACCAAAATAATATCAGTTATTAAGGCAACATTACACTGTGTATAATGGCGCATACACACAGCGCGTTTGACCGTCGACCGGCGTGGACACCAGTGATTTGTGGTTACTTGCAAAAGCGGCGACCTCTGGCGGTGACGTGCCAATTGTCTCCGTCTTGGACGGCGGCGTAAGGTGGGAGCGGTGAGCGGAGAGGACAGCGGGATATACCTACACTAAAACACAATGCATAAGTCTTGGACTTTGCATTTTGCTTATATGTTTTCTTTGCTATGCGAAACTTTGCTATTATTTGAGGAATTTAATTTGCCGAAGGATTGGGCAAGAGTGACGAAATGAGGGTGTACTATAGTACACTCTCATTTCGTCTTTATGTTTAAGTTCCATTTAAAAGGGGGCGAGCCTATTGCTATGAACTGGGCACAAATCCAGACTCCCTTCGTCTGTTATTAAATCAGTATGACTAATATTACTGTCTATTTTATTTGTGTGCAAGATGACCTAAAAATTGCGAATCAATAGTTTTGGAGTTTTAGATAAAGTTTTTATAAATATCTAAAACTTCATAACGACTAAAGGCATACTTTTAGATATACAAGGTTAGTCGGAAAGGTGGTACTAATCCGAAGCCCACTTATAGTATCGCTGATGACTGTTTGAAAGCAAGTGTTAAAATTTCAAAATTCGATATTTTTTTTTTCCAAATAAAATGATTTTTATTTTAGTTTTTTCAAAAATTCTTCATCCCTGCTTTAGTTCAAAATTCACAAAATGGTGCTTCTAATTCATGACCCCAAATATGACCTAAAATGTAAACACAGCTGATCATTACTGGGGATAGATAGATTTTAGAGATTTTTTTTTGCGATTTTTGAACAACTTTTTCTCTTAAACTATTGACTTTTGGGAAAAGTTGTAGAACAAAAGTTATTCATTATTATGTGTACTTTAACACCCTTTCGGATTAGTACCCCCTTTCCGACTAACCTTGTATGTTATCTAAGGAATAAGTTTGACGTTTTGAAAGCTTTTGTAGAGAAAATATGTCAAACAGCCATATTTACTCCTCATATAAAAGTTATCTATCGATTGAAAAATCGGCTATTAAAACAATAGGTAACGGTCCGTATCGTTTAGTTTTAATTTTGACTAAAATTAAACCGCGCAAGAACGCCATTCGCAAACTAATTGACTGATTTACTTATCTGAAGTTAAAAATTGATTCCATTCTTGTATCTTTAATTAGTATTGAATATGAAAATCTTGCAGCAGCGTTCTCTGAGTACTTTAACAACCATACTGCGATCGGCAACCCGCCTGCCAAGCGTGGCGATTATGGCAAACCCTCCCTATTGGGGGAGGCCTATGTCCAGCAGTAGACGTCTTTCGGCTGAAACATCAACATGAAAATCTTAGTTTCTCATTTTATCGCTAACCTCTCATGCCTAATACCAAACTCTTTTCTGTCAGCCACAGCGGCTTGTGTAAACGCTCCTTGATACCGTGAGGCCTTACTGCTCCGTGAACCAACAGACGTATAAATCAATTTATATCATCATTTATTACATATATTATATTATCCTAGGAATAATGACGAACATAGCTGATAGATTGCCCGACGAAATATTCTGAAGACCAGAGGATTTATTACAAAATCAAAAGTTTTTATTTCACACTAGCTTTTGCTCGCGGCTTCGCTCCCGTTAATTTACGAATCCCTAATTTTTTGATCCCAAAATATAGCCTATAGCACTCAGGGATAACGTAGCTTCCTATTGGTGAAAGAATTTTTGAAATCGGATGAGTAGTTTCGGAGATTACCTCCTACATACAAACAAACAAACAAACAAACAAACAAATTCTACCTCTTTATAATATTAGTATAGATAAACCATTACAGGCGCTTATGAAAAGTCGAATTTAGGTGCACGGTTCCAATTAGTCGTTTCCTATGGAGAAGAACCGGCAAGAAACTCCATGGTTACTCTTTTAAAGTCCATATCTTTAGGGTACAGTTATGACGCGGTTAAGAGCAGGAACCACACAAAAAAGCAAAATGAAAAATATGGTCACAAATTAACTAGGTATCCAGGCATCTAGCAAGTCTACAAAGCTCTCACATTTACAAAAAGTAGAAGGACGCTAAACTATATAAAACAACTGACATGGTTAATTGTCATCAAAACACATTACATATTATTTAAAATAAATAGGACCGAAAGACCAATTTATTTTAAGAAAGACCAGTATTCAGCTGCATCTAGTTAGACTGGAAGCTGACCCCAATATGCAAGGTGTAACACAAATAACGCACAACCTCTTATGGGGTACTGTACTCATCATTATGAACAACTTTTACTATAGGCCAAACATGAAATCGCAAAAAAAAAACAGTTGTTCCCTACATTTTATGCGAACATAAATGTAGCGAACAGCTGTTTTTTTTTCGCTTTTTTTTACCCTTAAGAGGTTGTGCGTTAACTCATTTAATTGTGAGATCTGTGGAAAAACTGATGATGTGCAACACCGACTAATGGAATGTGTCCGTAATGCTAATAAAAGAGACCAAATGTTAAGGCAATTTAAATTGAATTATATGGATGTTGGTGCTTTTCATAGCATTCTAGCTGAACCAAATTCTGGTGCAGCAAGAATGCTATATTCTTTTAAATTTAGCTAAGGTTAAGAATTGTAGTTGTTAGTAATTAGGATAAGGTACGATGGGATTGTCATCGTCATTTTTATGTACAAAAATCCCTGGTAATTCAATAAAGAATTTAAAAAAAAAAAAAAGGTTGTCGTTATTTATGTTATACTCTGTAGTTAGGAAAAGTCTAGGAGGATAGAAAGGAGCGAAAGACCAATAATTATGACAAAATCGAAGCGTTAAGTGGACAAAGGTAAAAATATGTCATTCTTACATTAACAAACGTTTCAACTGATGATAAATCGTCCTACGAGCTCGAAACACGGATATTTTCATTATTTACGGAGTTACAAATAGTAACAAAGTATAGCAAAGGTGTTATCTGCTATTAAAATTAAAATCGACTATTTTAAAATGCTCATTACAATATTTGAATTATTTGCGAGTCCTTCGTCTACTTAACGCTTCAATTGTTAAAGAACCAAAAATATGTATGCTTTGGTGATATCCGCCATTGTACCCTTCAATGTATGATGTTGTATAAGAGCTGTTTTACAATGTTGGTGCACAATAAAGTATATTCTATTCTATCTTTTTTTGATGACATTTTGATACGATGCTCTGAGTAAACGTACTCTCATTCTACAAAATTATTCTCTGGGACCGAGAGAACCTACCACAGGCCCGTGTTGAAAAAACTTCATGCTACACTTAGCTTGACTTCGAATTCCAGTTCAATGACCAGATCGAAAGTGAGAATGTTCGATCCTGAAACTAAAGTTTAGTTTAAACCTTAACAATGAGATCGTAAAACAAGTGAAAGCCTCCTTCGTTCGTTGTGTTAGATTCAAAGTCTTATTTTCCTTAATTAACTATCCACGGGCTAATAAATAGGAAGGAAAATACTTGGATTTCTCCTGTATCGTAGGTGCGTTTGTAGACTCAAATCACATACATCCAAATACACGACAAAACAATCTTTAGGCAATACAAATATTTGGTCCTTACGGAGATTGCACCCATAGCGCTCAAAGCCAAGCGCAGAGATACGCAATAAAAACATTAAAGAATTAAACTCCATCACTTCAAAAATAACTGGTATCATAATTATATTTTCCAATAAATTCAGTCAATATAGTATCGATTGCTCGTCGACAAGTTAATACGCCTGTCAAAGGCCTCAGCGGGACGGCAATGTATGTCGTCTAATTAGGACACGAGAATTCTCATTATGACTCGCGGTGTGATGGTAGGTAGGATTATTGTAGATGTATTGTCCTTTGACGGTGTCATGTATTGGCGTTTCGTGATTTGGCTGTCAAATTGTTCTGTGGTCCTTTGTCCTAACAGATTCCAACTGGCACTGATAATTATCATATACTGTGATCCTCATCTCTTTCCAAATGGGCTGAAATTACCACCATAATTTTTGAGTTTAAATAATGACAATGATCTGGCAATATCCGACTACACTATGTAAATACATAAGTCTATCAAATATGAAATGCTTTTAGTTATTTTAAAACCTGGCACACAATACAATCTTCATAGTATTATAAGCTCAAAATCGAGAAATTTGCGTAACGAGAATTTGAACGTACGACCTTACTGGCAACTCATAGCAGAATTACCAACAGAATTGACAAAATCATAATTTATAATTTTCGCAATAAATACGGGTAGTAACATCAAACAATGACATCACACAATTTATCATTATTCATGCCACAACTAAATATTATTGAAGTTATGCCAATTGACGGGCGATGCATGCCGGTAGATAGGCGATAGTGTAGCAGTACAAGAATTTACAGAAGGACCAGTCTCACAATTTACAGACTAAATAACGTTAGGAAGAAGAAAACAAGAAATGTTGGTGTAAGTAAAACAGAACATTCTCGAATAGCTTAAGTTGCAAAATGTATTTTGATGTAGATATGTATGTATTATTTTTTTCTACCTGTGATCGATATCGTAAAGCCTAAAAGCGATAAACACGGTTGCTGACCAAGGAAGACGCTAACTGATGACGTGAAGATGATGATAATATTATAACCTAAGCCATATTCCAGACACAATTTTATTCGTTCGATGTGGGTGCGTTCAAGATAATATAAAACCATCTACCTAAACCATGCAAATATTCCAGACACCATTTTGTTTCGTTTGAAGCCTTCGGATGCGTGAGCTTTTGATCGGTCATGGCAAAGAGCGATGCTTTTTCTGCTTCTTCAATATATTTTTCCTACAGCTTGCTCAATCTATTCATGGGATTTCCAAGCGAGTGATGCTAAAAACTCCTCCAAATACTTTTAGTGCCTTCACCTCGCCTTTACCCAATTATCATCAGATTTTATAATATCGTTCTTGCTGATATTCCTCCCGTCTCTTTTGGACTGGTCCTTCGGTCCGCGTCCATATGACGTGCGCGTTATGACGTAATTCAGCTTGTCGCGCTTATCGGTGACGGGCAGTGTCGGTGACGATGTCGCTTGCAATGAGTAGTGATATGATATGATGCGATATATTTACGTTGATGGGGTATTATAAGTAATAATGGATGAAATTAACAAAGGACCAAAATTGTTACGTTAAATATCAATGCAGATTTCTTTAGATTGGATTTACACGTATGTAGGTATTGTCACGTATCCTATGATGGCTTCTTGACTAACTGGCTAATCCCAGATCGCGACCGAATAGCGTGATTGTCCGTTGAAGTGACCGTTGATTACGTATTGGTACCGTTTTTTTGCTCCTACTTACTTCTGGAAAGCAGTTAAAAGGCTGAGTGTCTGACAACCGGTTCTATCTTAGTATGTAAGCTTAGTTTTAGTATATACTAAACCTGAAACTAGTTTGTTCAGAATCACTAGGAGAATCGATTGACATATTTTTTACACCACATTTTTTTTTCGTAAATTTTCAATTTTATTTCAGTAGGTTTCTAACCATGACGGTTAATGGGAATAGACACCTTGCGGCTTGATATGGTCCGCTCTGTCAGTTTCCGTGTATTAGACAACCTCTGCAAAGCACATTTCAGGCATTTCACACTTTACTAGGGAACTTAACGCAACATAAACTAAGGTGTAACTTGGAGATTTATAAAAAAAAAACACATATGCAGGCAGTTCTGATGAAAATCTTGTTGGGGTGTCTCGGTTTTTGTAAGATACTAAAAATAACGTTGTATAGGTATTTGCAAGTTATTGGATTGCAAAAGTCAGATAGCATTCGTTCAGTGTAAAATTTAGTTATTTAGCTACATCTGGCTAGACTGGATGACCCCAAAATATGAAAAAGCTTAGCTGATAAGTATATTTTATATTATTGCTTAGAGTTCTGCTGACACTGCATCTCGCTGGTACGTCACCTTTGTAACCTTTTAGAAGCTACTTTCATTTAAACTATAATAAATATAGAAAATCTAGGGTAATAGAGCTATCAACGATATTTAAGCAAATTATAATCTTCTAAATATAACCAAATTTAATTCCACCATATTAATATTAGTGGCGCCTCCGAAACGCCCACTAACACTCAAAAACACACAATATGTTTCAACTATTTAATATCCAACGAGTTATATGTCCATTTACAGACCTCTGACCTCAAAGAAAAAACAGTAAAAAATAAGTTTTTACTATTTTTATTAAGCAATTCAGATTTCCCATCTCACCTCTGACTCGCCGCAACAAAACTGTGATTATAAGTAATAACATTTATTATTACATAAAATATTGATTCAGGCACAAACTTTAATATCAACTAAAATATAAAACGTCATATATAGAACATAATTTGCCATAAAAACCATATTTCCACCGTATAAATATATTACATGCGTTATTTTGTCAACAGTCACAAAAAAATAAGTGATCATTAAAACATAAAGTTTACGATAATATCGACATAATTCATAATACTTTCATTACTGACTTGTCATAATAGTCGATGAATTCTCGACTATATTACATTATAAAATTTGAATCAAAACTTGTTTGGTCAAGAGAAAATCATAACGACAATCGTTGTAATGGACCTCCCTATAAATATGTAAATGTTTGGGTGGGTGGGGCTCCAGTATCAGCGGGTAAGCCGTATTAAATATAATGTCTTGTATATTGTGATATTAATATTGATTTTGCTCGAAGGTCTACCAATGACATAAAGAAGGCATCTTCGTTAAAGTGAAAATTGCACTTTCATGTTTCACAGTCTAGTGCTAAAGCTATTTATGCTATTTCACATATTTAAACAGTTTGAATAAGGGAACTTTGAAATATATTGAATTTATTAATGGAATTAATACGAATAAAGTTATTAGTGTGTTTTTAAATATTAATTACATAAACCTATACCAATTTATCAAGCAAGCACGATAGAATAAGGCCTGCTTAACATGAATATTATTAAAGCAGACTACGCACTTCGAGGTGTATCATGTAATGTATCAAATGAGTACGTTGGCGTGATACTGCTGCGAACCATCTGCGGAGCGCAGCGTGCTCACAGCGACACGCCGGGAGGCGGTTTTTGTGCGAACACAGGCTCTCGCAGAGAAACAGTGACACTGGACGAGCCGTATTAATTGGTTTGTAGGTTAATACTCTATCAGAAACATTCCGTGATACACCTCTAAATGAGTAACGAGCCGTATTAATTGGTTTGTAGGTTAATACTCTATCAGAAACATTCCGTGATACACCTCTAAATGAGTAACCTGCTTAACGAAAGTTATCTAGAATCTAGAAATCAAACAAATCCGCTCCGCTCATAAGTACGCTACCACTACTGCCCAACCCTAAAGTGAAGAGGCGTTATACTCTATAGAATGACTATAAAGATCTTGTAAAATAGCTTCCGAGATGCGTAGGTGCAGGTCACGTCACGAAATTAAGAAATACCAATACACATACGTTTTGTTATACTGTCCACAAAATAGACATGTACCGAAGGACCACTTTTAGCAACACGTAATACACAATTCACACACACAAACACTACACGCCAAACGAACAAAATCACTGTCATATTATTTTATACATAACATAACATCACGCCAGTATTCCCCGAAGGGTTGAGCAGAGGTGTATTAGTCCCTCATTTCGGCGAGCCTATTGCCCTCAACCGGGCCCAAATACAGACTCCGGGCTGCTACTGAGACATTCAACGCAAAAAAACTTTGCCCAACCTGGGTATCGAACCCAAGTCAGGGAAAGTAGGTACCCAGGATTCCCCTAAACACCGCGCTCGTATAAATACTTTGTTAAAACTGCTAGCGACCAAGACTTTTAGGCGAAGAATAGGGCCACAACGCAATCATTTTCTAAAATTATTAAAATGAAACGTACAATTTGTAAGTTCATCGAGATCGTTTCGTTTTACCTTTATCGAAGCATTTATGTATACTCGTAATGCTTAGGTCCATATTCCATGCGAGTTGTTAGGAGTGGTCCTTCTGTACGTTCTTTTATTGTGTAGCACGTTTAGTTCCCTATATCTAAATAATGGCACTTCTATTATAATTTAGACATAAAATTCTAAACAATAAAAGTTGAATTTCACTAAAGCAGTCACGAATTCTAACAATGTATGGAATCGTAAAAGTGTTGGTTTTATATTGTTTTTATTTGAATAGCTCTTGTAGATGTCGATTTTAAATTTATTTTATTGTGCATGTTTGTATGCTAAGTTTTATAGGTGTTGCGACATTATTAATAATAATAAGTATTGTAGGGTAAAGACCACGGGGCAAAGGACCAATAAAAACAAAATAATGTTTTAAATAATACAGCCTGTAAGGGTAAACACCGTTATCCTTGAAACCAGTGGTTTGGTTTCATTTATAGAACGTAAAATCAATAAAAAATAACAAACTTTTTTTTTTTGGAAAATTTTCGTTTTTCCTCAAAAGCATTTCACCCTATGCGCGGGGGCAACAAGCTACGGGAGGGGGCGCGGGGAACTCGCCGCGTGGCCTGATGCACGGCCCTGCACAGTTTGCTACCCCAGTCAGTCAGCTGTCTCTTTAGCGAGTGTGTGTACGCTGCGTCATAGCGCCGCCGCGCCGCTCATTTCTCTCGCGTATATTTATTTATTTATTTTTTACTCGGTATATTTACATATTTAAGTCTATATTTTTATATTTAAGTCAACTACCCATGGTTTGAGTGATAACGGTGTTTACCCTTACATGCTGCATATAGAAGCTTAAACAAACATTGAAAAGGCAATAAAATACCAACGAAAACCGCAAAACAGTACAGTACTCACATAACATAAACTGAACTCTCCTTGCAGATGAAACTTACCTGTGAACAAACAAAAACAACAAATAAGCAACATTTTAACAAAATAGCTCCACAAACACAGCTCAGCTCTAAAAAAATCACCCACTTAACAAAACCAAACATCACAGACAGGCTTCAACCCTTCACCCTTTGTACTTACACCCTTAATCTTCCCCCTAATTCAAGTAAAAAAACCTCGATTCAATCGTAGTCGCCTTCAAAGGTAGAGACGTGTTAAAACCTTACCGGCCTTTAATTAAAGCCTGCTGGGGTGGGGGTGGGACCGGAAACGACGTAGCGGCCATTTCACTCCGGCTGTCCACTTCCGGAGTAACGTATGGACGAAGGTACTTCATTTCGGACTGACGGTGGGTGGAAAAAGAAAATCGAAGTCGCGTCTCGGGACAGAGGAGTGGAGTCGGTGTTGCGTTTCATTTATTTTTTGTTTATTTTTATTGTTTTGTCAGGTTTTGTTTGTGACGAAATGTGGAGAATGAAATTTTTCAGCAGTTCATTAGCTAGAATAGCATAATAGCGCATTGTTTTGTTGTTGTGAAAATCAAAATGTTATCATGCGTACACTCGGCCAAAACAGTGGTTTACCATCCTAAGATTGAAATTAGTTTGCACGTCTTATAACAATAAGGTCGATTTTCACTTGCAAAAATTATCTGACAACAACTTCAGCGATATTTTCGTTTGATAGGAACTGTTGTCAAAACTAGTAAACCACTTATTTGGCCGACCGTACAAAGCCGTTTCCCTTGGATATAGGTAGAAATAGTAAACAAATAGTAAAGTAAAAAATAGTGATATCCTATCAATTGAACGATTGTCTTTCATTGAGAAAGGTCCAAATTCAATCCCAGTACATAACTTTCACTTTACGATTACATATCGCACTGCTAATACAATACTGTTGTAACTCAAAATGTGACTTTTTTCAGAATCGACGGAAAATTGATTATTCACTTCCTATTATAGATAATAAAAAAATGAATACCTTAACTTTACTTTTTATGTAAGGTATTCATTTTTTTATAATCTATAATAGGAAGTGAATAATCAATTTTCCGTCGATTCTGAAAAAGTCTAATTTTGAGTTATAACAGTATTGTATTACCAGTGCGATATGTGGATCAGAATTCAATGATCTTGCGTTTTTGATGTAGGAATCGTGAGGAAGCCTGTACATCTGAGAGGGCTCCAAAAAGTTCTCAATGCGTGTGTGCCATATGCCAATCCGTAACAGCTCAGTGTGGTGGGCTAAGGCCGCTGAGTAGAGCAGCAGTAGGGCAGTAATAGGCTGATTAACAATCTAGTCCAACAATAATATTAAATTCGATGAAATAATCATCATCATCTGCCTAGCCTTTTCCCAACTATGTTGGGGTCGGCTTCCAGTCGAACCGGATGCAGCTGAATATCAGTATTTTACATGGAGCGACTGCCTATCAGACCTCCACAACCCAGTAACTGGGTAATACGATACTCTTGGTAAGACTGGTTGTCAGACTTTCTGGCTTCTGACCAACAGTAACGACTGTCAAAGATCTGCAAATGAAAGCCGAGACCAACGGCTTTACGTGCTTTCCGAGGCACGGAGGAAACTCGCTATGGTAAATGGTCACCCATCCACAGACCAACCTCGGCAAGCGTGGCTTAACCCGGAAGATCGGTCTATGCGGCTGTAATTATTTAGCCACGAGCTCCTCGTGAGCTCCTCGCTAGAAATTCGATGGAATAATATACACATAATTTATACTAGTCTTGCAATGTGACTTTCATATAGGTATAGGAACCTTAGTCACTTCACAAGAAAAAATGCTGGTATTTAAATTTATTTTTGCAAAACAAATACAACAATTCGACTCCACTCATTTACCAATCATGGAAATCCGATCCTACGATCGCAGCAGACATTTAATTGACTAGCATAACTTACTAGTTAATTTGAAATACGCGAACAAAAATGTCGCACGTCTGATTTATAATCGGGTGAAACTCCTTCCATTTTAATTGTATTAATCTACTTCCCGTGTAGTACTTACTATGTGAATAAGGCATCGTACGGATAGGACGACTAGTCTAGGACTTATAAATTTTCTTTCTTATAAACCTATACATTATTTTAAAGTATGTAACTATCGATGATACGTTCATAGTCTGTTGAAATCTTATTTACATAGGTAAATGTCACTCCCGTGGTTCCCAGAGGAAAAGACAGAGGAGCACGGTAATGCACGCACAGTTTGACGATTTAAGCGATCCTTTGTTAGTTACGGGGAAATCTTACAGCGGTATCGTTTATTTCGGAGCAAGTAACAGGGATTCTGCTCTGATCCTGCAACTCCAAGGTCAGTAACAGTGTTAGCATTTGCAAAAAATAAATAATAACCGACCTGTGCAGGGAGTGGACTTATCCGCTTTTCAGTCATTACTGTAGGATGGATGTATATAGGTATTTACAAGAATCTGACGAAAGTAAACTTCAATTCAGATATTCGGTGTATCTATCTCAGTTCTACAATAAAAACAAGCACCGCACGGCAAATCCTTACCATCCGACTAATCGCAAAAACTTACGACAAATCGCACCCCTTCACCGCAGTCCGGCAAGACGTGTAGGTGGTCTTCGTCGATTTTTATTTTTCTTTTATCTCTTGAATTGTTAATGTACTGCAGAGAAGGACACTCGCGTTTTATTGGTGTCCCTAATGAATTGATTTTAACTCGGAATCAGGAATGACTGAGTGTAAGGGGAGATTTAATTTATATCTGTTGGATTCAGTATAAAGTTACGGGTGGAAATCTATTTATATCAAGTTGCAGTTTGTAGTGTTTTTTTTTATCCTTGCAGTCTACGGTTAGGACGCTACCTAATCGCATAATCTGCTCTTTACGGTCCCACTCCTGGGCATGCGCCAGATTAGACCTTATTAGTCTGGCCTGGCGGACTACACATACCATCGAGAGCTTTTTTGAGCCCTCTCAGGTGTGCAGGTTTCCTCACGATGCTGTCCTTCACCGTTAATACAAACACTCCCAAACTGAATTTCGACAAATCGTTCTACGACAAGATTTTACTTCGACTCTACAGGGTGTTAACGAAATCTCGTAAGTCCTTCAAACCGCGTGATCTACTGGTGACACAGATTAACCCTAAATGGAAATTTTCGAAAACCAAGCAAAAAAATAATTCTTTTTTTTTTGATTTTCTGTTCTGACTCTGAAATGAAATGAAATGATATTTATTTCTGTAAATAAATCTGTTACAGACACTTTTACAAGTCAATGTATTGTTTTTTTTTTTTAAGACTAGATGGCACCGGCATTTCCTATCTGACTAGCTCTAAGAAGAAAAACCGAAACAAACTCAGAGGTCAACGTCTCTTTTAAAGCTTTTTTTGTTTTTTTTTTTTAGAGCCTTGTGTTATCTGACTGCAAAGAGCGATATCGCGTTAGTCGTTCCTGCCAGCCGTGTCGCCGTACTTTCATTAATTTATGCATCGAAATGTTCACACAAATAAAATTATTTTCGTGCAAAAAAAAAATCTAATTTTTTTACTGAATCCTTATTAGGTGGTTTAGATACGACCGGTAACAAAGCCGCATGAAAAAAAAAAGAATTTCATTTTTTTATTTTTAATCAAGCTAAATCCTATGCGGGGCCTGTCTACACCAGTAGTAGATCATGTGGTTTTAAGGAATTACACGAATTCGTTAACACCATGTATAGAACTCCGACATTACGCTACTCCGACAATTATGGAACTTCGACACCTAATTTTGGGCACCCCGACACGGATAGGTTAGGTTCGAAGGGGATGACGGGGGCTAGAGTGAGCGAGCAAAGCGAGCAAACGAAGCCCCCGTCATCTCCTCCGTGTTAGGTTACTTTGAACCCCAGTGTCGAAGTAAAATGTTGTCGTAAAAAGATTTGTCGAAATTCAGTTTGGTAGTCTAACGCAAGTGATAATCAAATTCTGACCAGCACATGAATTCTAAAAGTCAACGATCTCTCTGCGATCTGTCGACGATCCGATTCGACAAATTTTTGAGTTTGCCTCTCATACAAAGTATATGCGAATTAGGTAATACGGCGAGCGTCAAAAAATTTCTGACTGACAATAATTTCTTACAATGTGCCTGGTCTACTCAATTTACCATCATAATGACGTGCCTCTCATTACCTTATTATACGTAGACAAAGTAAAACCTACTTTTAAAGTATTCATCACTCTTAAGGATAAGTTTGCCGCCTAATGATGTAAACAGTATACATCATGTGCTAAAGCTGTCATTACCCTGTCAGCAGAAGAATGAGCTCAATAAAACTAAGTTCGTACCAAGTACGTAAGTTCGTTAGCACTTCCTCTGTAAGAACAATAGACATTAAACATTATAGGCTGTAAACACACCGGCTTGAATGAGACGTTACGCGGAGCGGTGACCCGAGCGTGACCTGTGTTTTGCGCCTTATTTTATGTAGTGTATTAATGATTGATTTCCGTTCTAAGGTTAATAAAATAGCAAGTTTATCAATAATGATTTAATTAGGTTATAGGTTGATCTTGTTTTAGTATCTAGCACCTAAATCTTGCTTATTTTTAGTGTTTCCAGTTTTTTTCTTAACATTCGCAATATGACGCCATGTAACGAAAAAGCCCTTTCTAAAGCTGCACTGTGATTCTCTTGTAGGAACACGTCGCTGTGGCAGCGCTTTGGCAAGAACTCGTCTACCACCAACTGAATATCGGCGCTGGGTATTTGACGCCCAGCATACGTTAAGTTTGTGACCTTTTCGGCATGGGCATGCTCGACAGCATAAAATGTTTTACTATTCTGTCGTTGTGTTCTTGACTGATAAAAGTGTATTTTCTTTCTTTCTTTCTTTCATAGCTGGACATTAAATCAATAACCAGATTTCGCAGAACCTATGTATGTTATTAGTGATCCCAAAGGTGATGTTTTATACCACTTCATGTCCTTTGATCCATCTATAACTTTTTTATTCGCATAGCTCTGCAAAGTGCTGTGTTCTGTGCCTTATAAAATATACAAGGTTAGTTTTAGTATATGCGAAACCTGAAACTAGTTTGTTCAGAATCACTAGGAGAATCGATTGACATATTTTTTACACCACATATTTTTTTTTTTTTTTTTTTCATTAATTTCAATTTGGTTTCAATAGGTTGAGGCTTGAAATGGTCCGCTCGGTCAGTTTCCGTGTATTAGACAACTCCTGCATAGCACATCTCAGGCAGTTCACACTTTTTTAGCGAACTTAACGCGACATAAACTAAGGCGTAACTTGGAGATTTACTAAAAAAAAAACACATATTCAGGCAGTTCTGATGAAAATCTTGTTGGGGTGTCTCGGTTTTCGCATAAAGTAAAAATAACGTTGTATAACTAGATATTATTATCTACGATTAGTTTCTTTCCATTATATAACATCACGCCTTATCGCCGAAGAGTAAGGCAGAGGTGTAAAGTACACCCTCATTTCGCCGTTATGTTTTAGTCCTATGTAATAGGGAACAAGCCTATTGCCATCAACCGGGCACAAATCTCTCTGCTACTGAGAAATTCCACACAGAAAGATCTAACATCACTGCTCGACCTGGGGACCCAGGACTTCATGCTCAGCAAGAGGCAGTTTCTTTCCTTTGCTATGTATTCAAACGTACACCTTCAGAACAGCTTATTTCACACTTCGCGTAACTCTAACATAACTATAGGTAAGTAAAGTAACAATAACTACCAGTTATACATAAACCGGTTCAACGACCTCCGAGTTAAATGCAGTCGGTGCGTCTAAATGTTATCGTAAGCGGCTATTGTGTTCTGATAAGAACTGTAAACTTATTGTTAATAGGTTGTAATTCAGGCTTACAACCTGCGGTTTGACGGATTGGTAATAAAGATTTGTATAGTTCAGCCTTTTTAAAATTTGTGTAAAAATTAAACAAACCTTTGATATAATTAAACATTAATTTTGATTTAAGGACAAGACAAGAGTTTCCAAAACAGTATATGTTTGAAAACTTTTCTCTCCATATTTATGACAGTGAAAACTATAGCAAAAAAAATTGAAAAAAATGTAAACAGGCATAATAATCGTCAAACATTAATTTTGAATTAAGAATACATTAAAAATACACATTTTTCAAAAACAGAACACAATAAGCCTTCAATTGTTTTCTAAAAATGTGTAATGTGTATTTTTAATAGATTGTTAAAGCAAAATGAATGTTTGACAATTATTATGTTTGTTTACCCTTTAAATAAATTTTAAATATATCTATCCTAAGCTATGATCAGCTGTGATTACATTTTAAGTCATATTTGAGGTTACAGATTAGAAGCTCCATTTTTTAAATTCATAACTGAAGAAGGAGGCTATTTTTTTTTTTTTTGCATGGAAATGTATTTTTTCACTTGATTAAACAGCCATCAGTAATACTTTAACTGGTCCGCAGATTAGTACCCCCTTTCCGACTAACCTTATAGAAATATGAATAAAAAATCCATCATAATAAACTTCATTTCTGCATCAGCGTCTATCGTATAATTTCTTAACGTCGGCACTGTGTCGGGGTAATTGGATTCGATACACCCACTCCTCACTTTGTAACAGATACATCTATAGGGAAGGGGGGCGTTTTCCAACTGTATTAAGCAGACACCGTGTCATTTTAGATCTTGGGACTAAGTAAATTGTGTGGGTCTTTCCTTTTCTGGTGCATTTATTTGAACTGTCATTAGGTAGACAGATAAGTAGTAGTAATGGATACAGCTTCTCGATTCAGAAACTTACTATTTATAAGTCAGTTGTCGATCGATTTGGTTGTTTATGTGTACAAGAAAAACAAGATAACAACCAGAATCGATATAAAAAAAACACCTTTACCGTAAAAAAGTCGAATTTAGGTGCATGGTTCCAATTTGTCGTTTCCTATGGAGAAGAGCAGGCAAGAAACTCAATGGTTACTCTTTTAAAATCAATATCTTTAATATTTTCAGTAAACACAGTACTATGATTTAGGATAGTTATGTGAGAACAATGTAGTCTTGAGCACAGATTAGTAAGTAATGAAGTACCAAGTGTTGAGTACAGGAATTAAGAAAAATAAAACAGTATGAAAAATAATAATAACTTTGTCAACTCTCTAAGGTATCTAAAGGTTCTGGGGCCTACTCCCTAAGTCCGTCAACGAAGTTACCCGTCCGAAAGTAGCCCGAAACGTAGGAGTGAACAAAACAAGTGTCAAGTTCAACTTTTCGGACGGGCAAAAACACATCGGTAGTAGGGACAACTGTCAAATCGTGTTGTCATTCATTCTTAGTTCGGGCTCCGAAATAATCGTATGTCCGTAGGTGATAGGAAGTAGGAAACGCTTGTAACTAAGGCCGAAACCACGGACTTCGTGCTTAGGGAGTAGACCCCCTGAGCCGAGGGGTGGTAGACTTATTTCTTTTGGATATGGTGTCAGCCGCTATTGGATTTATTTAAGAACTCGCTTACTAAATGAGCGTACAACCTATCTATCAGCCTAGCCTTTTCCCAACTATGTTTTTTTTTTAATATATTTTTTGTTTAAAGGGGCTTTTACGCATAGGGTATGTCAGTCCCATCGTATCCTAAACAATTGTACTTTCACAAGACGTGAGCCATGAATTTGAACAGACCATTCGCATCGTCGCCATTTGGTTAGGATAGAATTCTATGGAAAATGCCTAAATCAGTTCTGTTCAAATTCTGGGACCTTACTAAATTATTTCTACCGGACTCATATTGGACATATGCCATCAATAAATGTTGTAGGTCCTCGACAACATTCGACATTCGGTCCCAACTATGTTGGCGTGAGCTTCTAGTCTAATCAGATGCTTCTGCATACCAGTATTTTACACGGAGCGTCTACCATCAGACCTTCGAAATCCAATTAGTTAGTGAGCAATGCCGATATTCTAAGGGGTGAAGACTGTCATAGGTATACGTGAAACACCCGAGACCGTAGGCTTAATGTGCTTTCCGAGGCACGAAGGGGTCTCGATGTGTAACCAGCAGTCTCCCATCCACTGACTGACCGCGGTAAGTGCAGCTTAACCTTGCAAATCGTATGATCCTCGCAGTTGTTAATTAGCCACATGCGTCGAACCATGCTCAAAATTTGATTATCACTTGCGTTAAAACGGTGAAGGAAAACATAGTGAGGAAACCTGCACGCATGAACGCAGGAACCCGGTCCAGGCCAGCGTGATAGACTAAAGCCCTTTTCCTTCTAAAACGAGGCCCGTGCTCGGCAATGGGACAGAAGGCTGCAAACACACTGAGCGTATCGAGCATGTCGCGACACATGTATGTATCGAACTACATACAATTTCTCATGCGCGGCCTAACCACGCGTATTTTACGTTGTTACGAGCGTAATAGGGCCTAGAAGTTTCGCGCGCATCTTGCGTGCGGCGTATATTCAGCGGCTACAGCCATAATTACGCGTACTTTATGTCGCGTATCTTGCGCAGTACGCGACGCAAGATGCGCTAAGTGTGTTTTGGCCCTAATTGGCTGATTCCATACTATTACTTTACCTAATATTTTTTGAAGTAAAATGTTCACGATTTTGATGATCAATGCCCACCCATCATGACTGCAACTTTTAATACCAACCTACGCTGTTCTTTCGAGGTTAGTGTTAACAGAACTTAATTACAGCTCATCTGTCGATCGTCGCATGCATAAAACTAACATATTTATGGTTGGGAGAGAAATTATACATGTAGGTTTGTTTTTATGGCGTTCCGATGATATTTGACGGTGATTTCGTTATGTTAAGTGGATGGCAAGGTTTTTGGAGTAATTAAATTTAATTATAGTGACGTTGTGTAATAAATACCGAAGAATTTAAATCAAGTTTTCACCAACTACGATATTTATTGATGCTTTCATGATGGACATAAAAAACAGATTTCTAACCACATTATTAAAAAATATGGTTGAAACCAAAACTAAGGTATAACCAGATTTAAAATATATCCATTAATTTCTGACATCATATAACAAAAAGAGACTAGTGTTAGTACTACTTTAAAAGCTAGGTTTTTCTTCGACGATCTCCCGGAAAAATTGTTCCATGTGTCTTAGAGACATTCGAGCTAGTGCAAGTGGACAACAAAACATAAACATTTGACATAAATGATTGTTTATTAAAACTATTTCAAAAGTATTTCTTAAACATGTTGCGGTAGACATTACAGATAGATTTTGATGACTAAAGCTCCGAAACATTGTTTTTAAAAACATTTACGTGATCAGAAACTGTTGCCAACTTGTATCAAAACATTGTCTACAAGTGAAAACATGGAGTCATGTTATGTTAATCTTTAACCAAAGAATAACTGAAATTATGAGAGAATCGAAACGAGATTAATATCAGTACCACTTGCTGAATTCTACTTTTTAACCGACTTCAAAAAGGAGGAGGTTCTCAATTCGTCTGAATGTTCTTTTTTTTTTTTTTTTTTTTTTTGTGTGTTTGTTACGCGATGTCTCTGCCATTTACGAATGGATTTTGATGATTCTTTTTTTGTTTGGTAGGCCATATTTCAGAGGTGGTCCCATATAAATTTTATTGAAGTTGATTCAGCACTTTTTGAAAAAGTCAACAAAAACAAAAAAAAATACACAAATCGTATGTAGACGACGTTCTAGTTGTAGTGCTGGTCCGAGAATTTGTACACTATTGTAATTGTAATTTGTGGCACTAAAAAGTATGAAATAAAAAAACTTTAAAAAAGTAAAAACCGACTTCAAAAAAAACTAAACGGAGTAAAATAATTATCATTTAATAAAACTACCAGTTTCAGAAGTCGGTGTTCTACGCTGAAACAAATTGAATGCACCGACTTCTGATCTGGTAGTTTTATTAAATGATAATTATTTTACTCCGTTTAGTTTTTTTTGAAGTCGGTTTTTACTTTTTTAAAGTTTTTTGTATAAAATAAACAATGTTGCTTAACAAAATGTATGGAACAGCAGTTTTGTTTTTTCACGAATTCATAGTTTGTCTCATAGTAAAAGTTGTACAGAATAATGAGTAGAGTTTATTTCGGATGTAAAGCGACTTACCAGTCATTCTGCATAACATATCTTTCGAGACTAAATGCTACGCGACAAGTCTCAAGCCTGCAACTTTCTTACCGGTACTAGATAAACTAACCAGACTTATTGTAGTTTTAATAAAGCTACCAACAGACCTGATAGGTAGCGATACGCGCCACCTGTTAAAATAACCTGCGTGCGTACACGTATTAAGTGTCACCGACCATGACAAGTGACACTTATGAACATGTTTATTTGTATCGTAAAGAATTTAATCGTAAAATTGTAGGAGTTACGATTGTTATTGTATTAATTTTAAAACATGTCAGGCTTTGCAGTTTTAGATTTCACGACAAATTGCACAGTCTAAGAGTACCTACGCATTTTGCGGTTAGCCGGAATACGGTCAGCCGTCCGGTTGGCCGCAATCTATATATGTATATAAAAGGAGAAGCTGACTGACTGACTGACTGATCTATCAACGCACAGCCTAAACCGCTGGGGTTAGAAAGTTGAAATTTTGACAGTAGGTTCCTTTTATAACGTAGGCTAAGTACTAAGAAGGGATTTTTCGAAATTCAACCCCTATGGGAGTTAAATAGGGGATGAAAGTTTATAAGGAAAATCGTCACTAAACTTAACGGGTTCGAAATTTCACGCAAGCGAAGCTGCGGGCGAAAGCTAGTCAAAAATATGTACGAGAAAATAGTTTTTACATACACTGCCATGCCGCATCGTAGTGCGTATAAAAACTATTTTTACGTACATATTTTTGACTGCGGCCAACCGGACGGCTGACCGCGTTCCGGCTAACCGCAAAGTGCGTAGGTACCCTTAAAACGCACTAGCGGCCAGCCGCAATGTGGCTTGCCGCGCCGCAGCCCCAAAACAACCAGAGCGGTTGACGGCTGGCCGCAAATCAGTGCGTCGATATCATGCGGTTTCATGTAAAAATCGATGTGCGGCCTGCCGCAAGCGGCTCGCCGCATTGCGGCCAGCCGCTAGTGCGTTTACGGGCTAACACTTTTTGTTACGACTCTTTGAAATTGACACACAAGTATCGAAAGGTTGGCTAGTTTGTGGCATCAAATCTTGTGGTGTGTCAATCATAGAATGTGTCATAGGATGGACCAAACATTTTTATAGAACATCATTTGTACCCTGTGTTCACAAAATTAATAAATGAAATGAAAAATGAATTGAGTTGAATCAGAGCCTAGCTTTTTCCCAACTATGTTAGAATCAGCTTCCAGTCTAACCAGATGCAGCTGAATACCAGTATTTTACACGGAGCGACTGCCATCAGACCTCCGCAACCCAGTTACTGGGCAATGCCGATATCCTAAGCTTACACCGGTTGTCAGACTTTCGGGCTTCAGTACCCGTAACGACTGTCATAGGTATTCGTATGACACCCAGCACCGACGGTTTCATGTCAAAGACACAAAGAGGTCCCGATGTGTAATGGTCACCCATCCACGGACTTACCGCGGCAAGCACAGCTTAACCTTGTAAATCATATGATCCGGGTTTTTGGTTAGACACGAGCCCCCTGTTTTTTGTCAATCACGGATTAATTTTAAATAGAATCTTTCTTTACTAACACGACCAGCAGGCTTACTCCCGACAGCATCGAGTTTTGAATCGAATCGACTTACTTTAGTGTCAATTTTTACTCTTGAAATCGACAAAAGCGCACAACTGTGCACCGGCTCGAATAAAAATTAACGACTGTTTTTGATATTTGTTAGTTTTAAATCAAACCTCAGCACGGTCGTGCAGTTTTGGCAAGAGTAAGAATTGACAATAAAACGATTCGATTCAAATCTCGATGCTGTCGGAAGTAAGCCTGCAGAACTTTAAACTGTATGAACTGAACTGAATAAACCCTAGTTTGTTTAGAATTACAAGGATCTAACGGCTAACAAAATAAATAAAGGAGAGATCCAGACTAGAGGCAAACACTTACAGCCATCTTCTGATTCTAAGGTCAAATAAATATCAAGTCTACTTTATCCTCCTGCAGTGTCACTATACCCACACTGCAATGGTCCTGGACACTTGGACATCGACACATGACGTGCATAGTAGGAGGCTGGTCCTTTGTCACAGTCTCACATTTTATTAACGCCATCAAGTCGCTTGTGCGACGCCTGAGTTATCTGACGTGAGAGTTGTGGAGCAAGGCGCCACTGTGAGCGAGATAGATAACGCTCATATTGCTTGTGTCCGTACAATTTGTAGCGAAGTGACATCGACACATGACGTACATAGTAGGAGGTTGCTGGAGACTGGTCCTTTGTCACAGTCTCACATTTTATTAACGCCATCAAGTCGCTTGTGCGACGCCTGAGTTATCTGACGTGAGAGTTGTGGAGCGAGGCGCCACTGTGAGCGAGATAGATAACGCTCATATTGCTTGTGTCCGTACAATATGTAGCGAAGTGACATCGACACATGACGTGCATAGTAGAACTGGTCCTTTGTCACAGTCTCACATTGTATTAACGCCATCAAGTCGCTTGTGCGACGCCTGAGTTATCTGACGTGAGAGTTGTGGAGCAAGGCGCCACTGTGAGCGAGATAGATTACGCTAACATTTCTGGTGTCCGGATAGTGTATAGCAAGATGACATCGACACATGACGTGCATAGTAGGAGGTTGGTGGAGTCCTGGTCCTTTGTCACAGGCTCGCATTTTATTAGCGCCATCAAGTCACTTGTGCGACGCCTGAATTATCTGACGTCAGATTGCACAGGCTGTGGTGCCACTTGGAGCGAGACGACTGCAACTTATAATTTATTGTTTTTTTCTTTTTTTTCTGAAGAGACTAATGGAGCAGTGGACATCACTGGACTGTCTAAAAAACCTTTTATTTTAACCAGCAGAAATTTATGACTTTGAACAACTGAAAGTAGGAAGCTTTTTCGATTGTTCAATATTATGCTGTAATATCGTGTCTATTCTACTAAAGCTGATTTTCATCACCATTAATTATTATCTGGTTAAACAACCGTTTACTCGAACAAAATACTAGAATTCTAGGTAAATTTTTGTACCTCTTACTGACCAGCGCCGTGAATTTGTGGCAACTGCCATTGTTTATCTATTGTTTCGATGTCTCCGGTAATTGATCAGATGATCAAAGAATTCGTGATGCTAAACACGACCCTAAATCTCCTCCTAAATGTAGTACAGTTTATCCGCTATCTATGCTACCCACTGTCCGCTTGCAAACAGACCGCACGACTGACATCTTGTAACTGAACCGTGGGTGTAACGCATTCGTTTTCTTTACACGCTTTCAAAGGATTTTGATTTTATAATACTGGAAGGGCCTAATATTGTAGTTAGGCCCATTCTGAGCCCTGACGTGGTTTATCGCTGAAAATATGAATGGATTGATATGGGAGGCTTCAATACAATAAGCGTTGATTTTTGTTTTTAATAGCGTAATAATAATAATAGTGTAAGGAGCGTGGTAAGTACGTTTTATGGGTGCATTTCCTTAAATGACGAGTTTGATGGTATTTATTAGCCATATTGGTTCATAAACTTAAGATTCTTATTGGAATTTATCTAGCTTCCTTACAGCCGTTAGTGACTAGCTAAGAATATATCGTGCCTTCTTTCTGTGGACCTCGCATGATACACAGTATGGATATCCGGACGCTAACAACATCCTGCAATGTCTTATAATTATTAGTGTCATTATTTTCAAAGAACGTTTATTGTAACTGTCTATAAGTCCATAAGTAGTAAGGCTACCGGTTATAGAAATAAAGGTAGAAAGAAAAATACTATTGGCAATGCATTACGAACATTCTCAGTTCAAGAAATTCTGGTCCTAAGCTACGCAGATCAATGCACCGTAAACTAAGTTAACAATTTAATCATCCAACAAAGCACCAATTAACCAGCCATTAAGCACAGCACCAACAAATTGAAATACATCACGTCTCCTTAACTTGAAGTTATTGCAGAAAAACTGGCGCGAAAGCTACGCGGGCGCGTTGGCGGGGCGACGCATAAACTTGCCGCTGTCCCGCTCTAACGCACAATGTGAACGATGAACGTGAATTTATTATCTCTTGTCGCATTATGCGCTGGCGCAGGTTGTGAGGACTGCTAGTGTTCGCAAGTTCTTTGGAATTTGATGGGTTAACTTTGGATGTGTGAATTTTTATTTTTTAATCATTTTTGTTGGTACTATTTTCGCTTGATAGATTCGTCAGAAACACTATTAACTAAAACTTAAATAGTACTACTAACAACGAAGGGCTCATAATTATTATTTAAAAAAAAACGGACTCATATAAAAACTTTAAAACAATAAGACAGTTGTACACTGAAGTTTGCCCCTCAACCACACCATCAATCTCTCTCTATCACTCAAAGGTTTGCTGGTAGAAAACTCATTTTTGAGTTAAGCTCTCCTTTGTATATGACTTCACTAGTGTATTTTTTCATTGTAATTTCCTTGTGTAAGAATAAAAAGCAATAAGGTAACTATACTGTTTCCAACGTGAGTCCTTCGGTACGCCCTTATTCTCTTCTATATTAAAACACAACACACCTAGTTGGGAAACATACCTTAAGTACGGAAGTCAGAAACACAATGAGTGCAGAGTACGCATTATTGCGTAGGAACTCGAAACACAACTCAGTCATACATCACAGCTTGAATGGGAGTATTAATGTAGCTTATTTGTGGAGGCAGCCGCACTTAACTAGGGGTTATCAAGATCTAGAAATTGTTGGAGAAACTACCTGTTATTTTGTGCAAGGTAAAATACCGATGACGTGTGCTGCGTTGTGAGTTTGTGAGTCAGTGCATCGATTCCACGGACATTGACAGCGGATGATGCAGAGAAGAAATACGTGGCAGACATTGTCGGATAAGTATGTTGACTTAAGTATCATTGAAAATATGGTTTCTTGGAAAAGAAAGTTGTGGTAGTCAAGATAGGCAGTAGCTTGTAACTCTGCTCTGATTCACAACCTGAATTAACAATTTTAGTAGGAAAATACGCAAGAAATTCCAATGTACTGTAATGTA
Organism: Amphipyra tragopoginis; assembly: GCA_905220435.1. Lineage (NCBI taxonomy): Eukaryota > Metazoa > Arthropoda > Insecta > Lepidoptera > Noctuidae > Amphipyra > Amphipyra tragopoginis. The sequence goes on along the minus strand of HG992004.1, from coordinate 1,756,147 downwards.
ATGTAATGTAAAATGCAATGTAATGTAATTCCAAAATAAAATGACGATTTTTACAGCAAGTGATATTTACATCTGGCACAGTTTTAACGTGACTGTATTACTTACTTAAAAAACTCCAAAGGTAATAAAAGATTAAATAACAAAAAAAAACACGACTGATCAAAATACGCAAATTGAATAAAAGATAAAACTAAAAAGTCAAAAAATAAGTTGTGTTAAACTTTTCAACATAACAGCAAATTCTGTGTGTATCTGAAATTCAGATGTAGTCGGGAAACATATTTTTTGAAGGATCATAATTTATTAGTCACACACAATAATCTGTTTATGATTAATGATTAGTTACGATTTACTCTCGTGCATTTTTTGAGATTGCCCGACTAGTCGAACTCGCGACCTCGTCGCGTGATCAGCTCATGATTAAGGGCTCCATTTGGTTCCAGAACTAGTCGGGCAATCCCGAAAAACGCACGTGGTTCACGTGAGTAAACCGTAACTAATCATGAATATGAATGTGTCTCACGAAAGTTATAACCAGTGATCGGAAGAAGGTGAGCTAATTTACCTAAACTTCAAAGAACAGAGACAAAAACTGGAGACTTCCTTACGACAACATTTTTATTCGTGAAAATTATTCCGGGTTTCGGGACATCACTAAAGTACATTTAATATTAATGTTAATAGTACAGAAAACAATTAAATTCGTTTCCTATTTTTGTTTCCCTAAATTGTCACAAAACCAGATGACATGTTTTTCATTGTTTTTACAAAGAGATTGTTTATTGTCTTTTATTTTTTGAAAACGAATGAAAGACAATCTCCGAGAAAATTCTCCCGAAAAAAAATGTTGTCTTAAGGAAGTCTCTAGTTTTTGTCTCTGTTCTTTGAAGTTTAGGTAAATTAGCTCACCCTTTTCCGATCACTGATTAAAACACAATATGTTGCCTGAAGACATCGACTGTGTCCTTGCTGATGAGGAAATGCGTAACACGGGTAAGGATGAGGTTTTCATAGGTTTTTTATGTCGCTAGCTAGTAGATTGTCTTTTAACATCATTCATTGTCATCATAATTTAAAAACTGACAGCCATTTTGTTAATTATAGATTCTTCTATATTCTCTAATTAATTAATCTATGTCGAAGTAGAAAACTAAATCCTGTTCTCTAACGTCACGTGTCTCACGCCTAATTTAACATAAATCTGTCTTGATATAAAGTCATTTTACATAATCTGATGGAAATATAATATTTAGTGCTAATGGTTTTAATTGTATTAAATTTAGATAAAGAAGCAAATTATAGATGTATTAATTGTGTAAGTATTCTAATTAGTGGAATTTGACCTTTGTTTTTATTTAACTCGTTATTTAACCTTGAGGATCAATCATGAGATTCGCATAAATATAATTTTAACGATCGCTGTTATCTCTATTTTTATGTCGCCACTTGTAGGTAATTAAATATGTGTTGTGTGGTCTCAATAAATTTCATTTACTTTCCGCTGTAATATTTATTGACAGAGCTATACTTATCAGAAACATGACCATGACCAAGTAAAAATATAACACTTGTATAATTAATTGAGACATACACACAAATAACATATTATACCAAAAAAACTACATATGCAAAAGGGAATGACCAGACAAGCGAACAATATAGTTTTAATAGCACCAAGAACTGAGTATGGTAAAAGGACTATCATTTATGAAGGAGCTCAACTCTATAACCGATTGTCTAAAGCGATTATAGAATGTAAATCACTTCAAACTTTTAAAAGGTTACTAAAGCACCATATTCTGAACCAATTTACCTGATTTTGATATGTTCACTGTTTGTTTTGTCATAATTTTTATTTAATTTAATTTGTACCAGCTATGGCGAAACTGTTGCATCATTTACCTAATTATGTTTTTTTTTCTTTAATTTAATTGTATCGTTACAATGTTTTCTTAATATTACATCTGCTAAACTGCAGAGCAGTTTGTCGGCAGTACGTTCTCGTGGATTTTTCACAAACCTATAACTAAGTATGCATCGTTACTAATTGTAGTATATTAAATCTAAGTTAGAAACCAAGTTATGGCTCTGTAAGCAACCACTGTGTAGATGCAAAATAGTTGCTCACAGAAACACACTACCACTTGTCAATGTGTCCATAACTACTACTCAAGTCTGTTTTCTTTTGTTTTCTAATAGAAGGATACAAACATTGAATTTGTGAAAAAAAACAACTGTTCTATACAAAATAATCAATTAGCTTAAGAAAATGCTTGGAACAGCTGTTTTTTTTTCACACATTCAGAGTTTTGCCATAGTTAAAGTTGTATAGAATGATGGACAGAGTTCATACATAGTAGTTTTCGGATGTAAAGTCACTCTGTATACATACAGGGTGTGGCGTAAATAGTGGTCCAACGTTAAGAGGTCGACACACCGTATGTTCAGCTGTCATATAGAACAATTTGAACCATTTTTTACCATAGGTCTGTTTTTTTTTTTTTTTTTTAAATACCACCTGTTACTAATTTGGCTGTAATTTCAACCAAATACATTATTTTCCTATTTCGTTTTTTGTTTATAACTGCTGAATACATGTACTATCATATGCAATTAATAATAGGAAAATAATGTTATTTGCTTAATTTTTCGAAAAAAATAAAAATATGTTTTATTCTGAGACATATGGTAAAAAAAACAAATTGTATTAAGTGATAGCTGAATATATCGCGTATCGACCCCTTAGCGTTGGACTACTATTTACGCCACATCCTGTATAATACATTACAAAGAAAATATCCCACAAACACACATTTCAGATTCAAATGAAAAACCAATCAGGAAACCATCTCGTTGTAACGAAGCTTCGATTTGAAGACAATGGCGTCCTTTATACTAAGATTCGGTCTGAATGGACGCACCGAGCGGACGGACGGACGGACGATCAGTTTTAGATTACTTTGAAACCGCTGATTAAACAGAGAATCAAACTTTTTGATGAACCTTTTTTTAATTAAGCTGGATTTGAATAGCATAGCAAAATAGCAGTAAGCGTTAAAATTACTCTTTTCAGAGCGTACTGCACTACGTTTTACACGAGCAGCCTGTGGGCTAGATATACTCAAAAATCGTACAATGCCCTCCGCGTGCAATACAATAACGCGTTCAGGGTGCTGTTGAGGCTGCCCCGCTACTGCAGCGCGTCAGGGATGTTCGCGGACGCACATGTGGATTGTTTCTTTGCCACAATGCGTAAGCGCTGTGCGTCCCTGGTGCGTAGGGTGTGGGGCAGTAACAACAGTATCCGGTTTCTAATTTCGAGCAGGCTGGACTGTCCGTACGTGAATCGCTGCTGCGCCATTTCCCATGGAATGGTGCAATCGCGGTGAAGCGTCGGAAAGTGCTGCCGCTGTGTATTTTTGTATGTATTTTTGTATGTATAATTAATTTAACTACTAACATAGAATAAGTAATTTACTAACAAATGAGTCATAGTTACTTGATAAATAAATGAATTGAATTGAATAATCAGCTCATTAATGTCCCACTGCTGTGTACGGTACCCCTTCTTATAATGAGAAGGGCTAGGCCTTAGGCCCGGACTCCACCAAAGCGGAGATGTGCGGAGATGTCTCGATCAACCAATAGGATTGCGTTATTTTCAAATCTTTCCGCTTAGCTTCAACTCAAAACGAATTCCTATTGGTTGTTTACGAGACATCTTCGCACATCTCCGCTTTGGAGTCTGGGCCTCAGTCCACCACGCTGGCCTGATGTGGGTTGGCGGACTAGACACACCATCTTGAACTTTTTGGAGCCCTCTCAGGTTTGCAGGTTTCATTATAATGTTTTCCTTCACCGTTTTAGAAAGTCATGATCAAATTCTGATCCGCACACGAATTCGAAGAGTCAGAAGTGCAAGCAGATACCGAATTCAGCCCCTCTTGGAAGGCGCTTGCCTCACAAGCGTGAGGCAAGCGCCTTCCAAGAGTTCAACGAGAAACTTTGGATAGTCTGATTGTCCAGTGTGGGGACGGACTAGAATATAAAACCTCCTCACCGCACGCTGGGAACAAACGCGTGTTGTAAGATTTAACAAAACCCAACACGCTTGGTGGTAGGATCTATACGGTCTGCCTGACTAGCTACCACCTGAACATTAAAGTCCGGCGCCAAGCAGTTTACTGAGTTCCGTCGTGTATATGTGAGAACCAGAGGGGTATAAGGTAATCCCTCTATATCTCTGTCACTTGAATCCGTCTGCTCCATCTAAGACCCTGTCTGCGGTTACCATAAGGTGCGACTAGGTACGAAGAGCGAGGAAAATAATCAAAATAAAAAAATTGCGTCAATTTGAGGGCTTAAATTTATCGCCTGATAAACCACTGACAGACAGACACAGGACAGTCAAATATCAAAAAATTGCTTTGTTTTTAGACTTTTATGTCAAGCATAAACAGTTGTTTAACCAAAGAATCTTCTTTTGTCGTGTCGGTACGAGATATAAGAGAATAGCTAATGTCATGATGAAAAGATTAGCCAGTCAGCAAGGTTGGTAGCGGGGCTGACTGCACAGGGTGCGCCGGACGTACTTAAGTATCGTCACTCGTGGCTCTTTTAATGCATCAAAGTCAAAGTTTTGATTTCAAATAGACCAGATTGACGACACGTTTGGTGCAGTGGCTAAGCGATTGGCTTCTGCGCTACGGGTCGTGGGTTCGATTCCCACACGGAACAAAAATTTGTATGGCCTACAGATGGTTGTTTCGGGTCTGGGCGTTTGTTTGTGAGATTTGTGTCTGTAAACGCACCCACGATACAAGAGAAATCTTAGTGCGGGGCAAAGTTATTTAAAAAAGAAAAAAAAAAAAAGATTACAGGCAGTTTTAAAACGTCAAAACTGGGTGCACGGTTCCAAAAGGTAGGTTGCATGGAGAAGAACCGGCAAGAAACTCCAAGAATACTTTTTTCAAAATAGTATTTCATGACATCTCCATTACAGTAGTGTGAGAAACAGAATGAGAATAATGCAGATTAATTTAAGAAATAAACTCACATAAGAGTAACAAATAGAAAAATATGCCTTCTAGGATTGCCATAGCAGTTAAGGGCTGACCAGTCCCGACAGACAGCACCCGTTCACGAGCATGACGTGCACATTCGCATCGCTTAACTCAACCATATTGCAGGGAACCCAACGTCCGGATATACAAAGCCACCATCAGCAGAACATTTAAGTGAGCATGACAGGCTCATACTACCAGACAATAGGCAGTAATATGATATGATTATAGGTGTATCATTAATTGCTGCGTGATGCTCAAACTTTACAGATAGGAAAATGATATTATTAAAATTATATATATAAAACAATTTCAGACTATTCAGGCAGAGTAATAAACAATAAATAATAAAATTATAATGGTAATATAAAAAAATGTATTTTAATTAAAAAAAAAAATATGAAAGTTGATAAAATAATGTACAGAAGTCATCCGCTAAAGAATTAATCTTGCTAACTCCAGTCTGTTATCTTAGGCTGGACTCAGTGAAGTGGGATAGCCAATTCCTAGGCGAACCATACGAGCTGTCATAGTATTAATCAAATTTCATATTAGTAACAACACTGCACCCAAAAAAGTAAATTACAAACTCATATGCGCCTACGTCGGTAATTGAAATCGGTAAAGTATAGTGCTGTGCGCTGGTAAATCACGGCGGTAATCGGTAACCGGTAAGTCGGGCGGTAATTAACGATAAGACGCACCTCTCCGTGTCCGAGTAATGGACAACGTTGCCTTGTACCGGTAATAAGGGAGGCAGGGTGCTTTGCGGTAAGGCGGCGTTCATACTGGCTGGATTGGAGATACAAAATATTGTACATGTTTTAGATTCAGAACTATTCCTTAGGTAACTATTTCAAGCGGTGACACATTCTTTTATTACAAATTACTAAAATTATTTATTTATTTTACTTTAAATAAGACGGTCTAGGACAATTACAATAATTAAAGGAAAGTATGTAGGTACAATTGAATGAAGAATTAGAAATTTAAAAAAAATATAACTATTAGCGACACCTCTTTCATACATAATGATAGTATTATTGGCTAACGACCGTTTTTAATATACTAACTGTGGGCGGTTTGCCCTAATCTCTATTAGAAATTCGATATCACTTCTATGGAGCTTACATCAAACTCTCTCTCTTTTTTTTCTATCTTTGGCCGTTAGTAAATTGATCACATCTCAGTAATATTGTTTTTAGAGCGCGTGTACCTACCAGTGATGATTCTACATGGCTAAATATTTGAAACTAGCATCCCTTACGTTTTTTGTGGTTTAAAACTCACATAGGGAGCAAATTAAAAAAAAAAATATCAAGGAATTCAGTGCAAATGAGAAATTAAAAAAGAAAACATTGTTAAATGTTATTTAAATTTTGGTCCTTTGGTACAAACTACAAATTGACACAAAACCCCCAGTGTACACACCGCACATTCAGATAATAGCAACTTTTATCGATGCGTACGCGCATCCCAGCTCCTAAGATCGTTTACCCGCTATAAATTATATCGCGAAATTGTCGATAATCATCTACCAGCGCCGAGCGATTTCATTATTCTGTCCTGTACTTATTAGCGATATGGTCTTGTACCCCATGTGGTACAGCCTTTATGTTTTAGAATATCGAGGTTGAGATGGTATTGCTATTTAATATGAGAAAGTAGGTATTATTTATTGGCCATGTGATTTAAGTAAAGGGCAACCCTATATTTGTAGCCATTAGCACTGTAGATAAACAAGGTGTAACATAACTAAGTAGGTATACAACCTCATAAGGGGTCACTGTACTCATCATTATGAACAACTTTTACTATGGGACTAAACCTGAAATCGCGAAAAAAAACAGCTGTTCCCTACATTATTGTTCGCATAACTCGTCAAAATGTAGGGAACAGCTGATTCGTTTTCCACGATTTCCTATTTGGTCCCGTAGTAAAAGTTGTTCATAATGATGAGTGCAATGACCTCTTAAAAGGGTGTGCGTTATTTATGTTGCACCTTGTATAATAGCCTGAATTGACACATTCACACAGACACGCACTGTATGCTGAGTATAATGCACTCTTTGTCATGAACTCTATGACAGCCGTGACTGACTGTATTCCGATGATAACTTAGAAGTCTTGTTCGAGTGCGTGTTGTAGGATCATCATCATCCTCTTACGACATTCTATCTTCTTTTTACTTATATTATAGCTTTTTTCTATCACAGGCCACATCGTTTTTGATCATTATATTCGAAATTGGAAAGCACTCGAAAAAGAAAAAGAAGAAAAGTTGCTTTTGCGGGTCATTCTAGAGGGAACCAGCAAAGTGAGTGAGTAAAGGAGACTTTACTACTGAGCCTCCGGCACTCCGACGTTCGAATATAATGATCAACAAAAACGATGTGGCCTTGATACAAAAAAATGTTTAGTATAACTAAAAAGAAGGTAAAATGTCGTAAGTGGATGATGATGAAAAAGTTATCGTACAGGGTCTGTGTGAGTGTATCAATACGGACGATTGTTGATAGTTGAATTACTGCTTTAGCTTATGAATATACTGTGCCATTACTGTTCTAATAGACGTATTAAAGACGTGTTTTCGCGACGACATTGCCTATGAGATAGGCACTTAACAATCATTAGGTTAATGTGTTCTGTATAGCCTTTTCCCATGTTAGGGTCAGCTTCTAGTCTAACCAGATGCGGCTGAATACCAGTATTTTACACGGAGCGACTGCCATCAGACCTCCGCAACCCAGTTACTGAGCAATTCTCATATTCTAAGATTAGTCTGGTTGTCAGACTTTCGGGTTTCTGAGTACCCGTAATGACTGTCATAGGTATTCGTATGACACACGGCATCGAGGGTTTGAAGTGCTCTCCTTCACAGGCCGTGGTTAGCCCTGGACTAGACATTAGACATACAACGTGAGTCGGAAAGAGGGTACTAATATCTTGTGTGTAGTATATAGTATACGTATATATTTTGCAGCAGTACACCACGGACTACCCCCCTATCTTATTCATTGTTTTCCTGTTCATCCAAATGTTGTCTGGTAGATATCGCTATCAGCGATAAGACCGCCATTGTACCCTTCAATATAATATGATATTGTATAAGAGCTGTGTTACAGTTTTGGTGTACAATAAAAGTATATTTCATTCTATTCTATTCTAACCCACGGGCCACTTATAGTATCACTGATAACTGTTTTGAAGATAGAGTTACTATTTTTTAGTTATTTCCGTGCAAAATCTCTTCTTATTTTTGAACAGATATTTCTCTTAAACCCTTGGCTTTTGGAGACAGTTGTAGAACAAAAGTAATTTTTAATAGGAGGGATTAGTACCCCATGTCCGACTACCCTTATATACCACTTTGTTGCCTCGACTAGCTACTGCAGCTAATATCCACACTAATATCAATCACATAATTCAAATTCGTAATTATTCACGAATGACATTCTCACTGACGGCATCCATGATGGATATACTTCACACCATATTTTATATGATTCGTGATATGCCAAGCACTACTGTGATACTGTGGTTCCCACGATTATAAAAGCCAATTTCAGGGTATTAAAACACAATACATCTATCATTATAATCTGTTACAATGTTTCTAACTTGATGGTCTGTCGTAAATAAATCTACCAGCAAGTTAAATGACGCAAGTTGACTTGTGCAACCGACTTACACTATGGACGCCGCAAGACGACTTCTGGAAATTTTAGCCGCTTCCCTGACTTGCTGCAAGGTGCCCGTGTAAGATTTTGACTAAACTTGTTTTGTAAACAGGTGAGAAAGCGCTTGCTTCAATGTCTTGCACAATTTAACTAGCCTTTTTTTGCACACGAATCCAAGTAACAGAGATATAGAGGGGTTCCCCTATACCCCTCTGGCTCTCACATACACACGACGGAACACAGTAAACTGCTTGGCGCCGGACTTTAATGTGAGGGTGGTAGCTAGCCAGTCGGACCGTATAGATCCTACCACCAAGCAAAGCAGCAAGCTACTGGATTTCACGCATAATAGCTAGAAAAAAAGGTTAAAAACAAGTGGAAGTGCCACGCAGCTATCGCGCTGCCTATTAGCTACTTTCTGTAACAGAACGTCTCGAACTCATACGTAAAATATTAGGATCATGCTTTATTGTGCAATTTTAACGTGTAGAAAAGATAGCAGGATGAAAAATGTATCTCACAGAGGTGTAGAAAGTAAAAAAACGTTGATATCTTTCGATAGGCATGTTGACAGAATCAATAAATTGCAAATCTAATTAGTCCGCCAGTTAGAGTTTTGAAAAATAATAGAAACATATTTTTTCTGTCGTTATATCTATGAATATTTGGAAAGATAAAACGCATCAAAACTCGAGAGCTGGGGCTTGTGACGTCAGAAGCAAGTAAAAATTGTACTTGCTTGTAACGTTTTGCCAATTTTAAAATTGTCGTATCTTCGTAAATTTTGGTTTACGTAACAAAAGAAAAAATACGGGTCAAATATTTTTTGATAATCTAACTGACGGACTAATTAGTTTTTTTTCAGTCAAATTCCCAATTGTTATATCAGTTTGGCGACACTGGTTCACGTTCTAAGTAAGCATAAGTTGTTTTTCTATTTCGAAGTTAAAAAATTCTTTTCAAACTTTGCCCCACCCTATATTATGTACCCACACGTTGTATTCTCCTGAATCGTGGGTATGTTTACATACACAAATCTGGCCTCACACACCCAGAACAACTACTATAGGATATACAAATATTCCTTACATGCGACAATCAAACCCGCAACGCGTACCACAGAAGTCAATCGCTCCTCACCCAATTGAAGCCACATTTTTTCGAAACGAAAGTCAATTCTATAAACGCTTTTTAAACATTAAGCAAATGTTGCCCACATCTGGACGCACAAAAACGCCTGTTAACCCACAACCGGCGGCGGCGCAACAAGTCGCTCTACAGGTGCCTAAGACACCCGCGCCCCTGTCTTATTAACCCGCCGTAATCACACGAGACAAGGCTGCTGAGACAGATTGATTGGCTCGTTTGGGAGCTGCTCAACTTTGACGCTTTTAAGCGGAGAAAGAAGGGTTATGGTTTGATGTGTGTGTTTGTTTATGGCGTTTAATTGACGAATGAGGTGACGATCGAAGGGTAACTTCGAATTAATTGGCGAAATTGATAGGGTTAGTTATCTAATAAAAGTTTAGGTGTTTTTGTTACACGACTGCCCAAAGAACAGAAGTATTGTTTTCAGGGTTGTCTGCATGTGTGTGACATTTATATTCCACCATAACTTGTAAACGCCTGAACCGATTTAGTGTAGGTATGTGGTATCGTGACAATCCTTGCATTACTCCGGTTATCATAGGCTAGTGAAAACTTAGTAGATAAATGAAGTAGCTATGGAATATTAAATAAAAATAAAAGAAGAAAAAATTAAGAGGGAAAAAAAGAAAAAAAAAATTTTTTCCTCCTTTTTGTTTTATTTATTATTTCTGGTAGCCCCGTAAAGTTTCACTAGTTAATTTGTATATTGTATTGTGTCTGTATAGTTTTAAAAGGTGTATTCTTATTTTAGAAGCAAATTATTGCTTGCTGTTATAATTGTTATTGTTTTATGAAATTTTGTCGGCAAATTGCGTGAGAAGACCTTTGCTTAATTTTATTCTTATTTATAGAAAACTACATACTGTATTTAATTTATTTTATAAATACCACTTAATTATCTGTATGAACTTTCGTACGCACTTTTGAATAATAATTAAACTTGTTTCTTTTTTCATTTTAGCTAGGGCTGTCACAGTCCCGCGACCCCAGCACAGGGTAAGGAGAAGGAACACCGTGGGTTTTTAACTGGTAAGACTCCGGCATAACCTTTCTCCTTCACTTGGCGAAGGGAATCCATGAAGATAATAACACGAAAAAAAAAGATGGCTGCCCCTCTGTGTATGCATTTAGCCTGATACGTTACTTCAGACACTGAGCTGTATTGTAATAATTTTATGCTTTAATTATCTAATCTGATTTATCATGAGTTAGGTAAAAAACTGTAATAATGGAATCAAAAATGGAATATACGAAGAAGGCTATTTTAATCGAAACAGGCTGAAAGAACTTAAGACATGTAAGCCCAAACCGGTGCATCCAAATTCGGACGTCTGCCAACCCTAATTACAGCGCATCTTTATAATAAACCAATCGACGCACACCTGTCAATAATAACACAAGGATATTTCAATACGCACTAATTTGGTTCGCCATTGCAATCATGCGCAATTCGGTCGATTTACTGCGCCTAATGGGGACCGGCGCAGGCGCAGCCAAACCACGGCTGTCATTACAGACTATTACGCGGAATCGAGGATTTTATTCAACCAAAATGATGGTATGACGTGAAATTGACACTTGATTATCAATTAATTTATGTTTTCCCGAATAACTTGAAGAAGTTATAACGTTTATTTTTAGGGTTAATTTTTCATAAATATATGCTAAAACCATGTTTCCAATTTGGATACCAATGACGTTGTATTGCGGTGCGTTGATTATATGGCAATATCGTCACGTACGGTTCGCGGTCCTTTGAGTCGGTGTGGCTAATATCGCCTCCTTGAATATAATTAGTAATCAGAACTCATTTACCTTTGATTTTTTATGATTTGATTTTGATTCAGGGGGCCTACTCCCTAAGTCCGTCAACGAAGTTGGTCGTCCATCCGAAAGTAGCCCGAAACGTAGGAGTGAATAAAACAAGTGTCAAGTTCAACTTTTCGGACGGGCAATATCACAACGGTAGTAAGGACAACTGTCAAATCGTGTTGTCATTCATTCTTAGTTCGGGCCCCGAAATAATCGTATGTCCGTAGGTGATAGGGAGTAGGAAATGCTCGTAACTAAGGCCGAAACCACGGACTTCGTGCTTAGGGAGTAGATCCTCTGTTGTCAAATCTAATGTACAGAAACTGAATTATCTAAACTGGATTGAAAGTGACTTAGTACTTTTTAAACGTCAAAATTGTAGACAGTGCCCAAATTCGCCCACCCTTCACCGCTTCCTAGTGTTTATGCTGGGAAGAAGATGCAGTACAACAAACTCCCTAGCAACACATCTCCGTCTCTTCGATTAATATTTGTAGGTAAATATGCAAATAAAAAAAAACTATTCTTTAAGATAATTATAATAATAAAATGTCTTATATTGAGCTTATAAAGAAATTAAATATCAAGACTTGGCACACGAGGTTGTCGGCATGTGGGATGTTGATTCAGCAGTAATTGTGCCGATAGTAGTTACGGCGAATGGCTTAATAGCCAAGAGCCTCGACCAAAACCTTAAGAGGCTCTCGTTGGGCAGCTGGATCAAGGGCCTGATACAGAAAGCGGTACTTCTCGACACGGCGCGTATTGTTAGAAAGTTCCTCTCTCTCTCTCTGAGGCCCTGACCACCGGTAGCTTGGACCCTGTTCCCGATGCCGGTGGGATACTATTTTTTATATTTTTATTATTTTTTATTAGAGAAATATTTAAAAATGTAATTTATAGGTAAATAGATGAATAAAGGAAATGTCTTAATGACATTTCTGCAAACACATCATTATACCATCATGTAAATAAATAACTACTCAATCATGAGCCTGATTGACCTTACTAAAGAAGTTCAGTTGCAATGCAGTTGCAGTTAAGTTTCTATCAAAACGACGCTTTTCGGATTCTCTTTATCGGGATCGCTGTCAGATGCTCGCTTGAACTTAACTGCAGCGTCATTGCAACTTGATCGGCACGTCATGAAATTACGTGAATTAGCCTACAGCAATATCAGATAAAATCCTCCCCTCGATGGATGAAAGAAATTTTGCGTTTGCCTTCAAAATACCAGGGGGCTTACTGTGACCTCTTATGAAAACGTTCAAATGCCAGCCAGTCAACTTCCGTTCAAAAGCAGGCGTGCTTCTGAATCGCTTAAAATCATACCATGACAGTACTAAAGGTGAACGATTATTGAACCAAGTTGAACGGTAATGCTTGTTCATGGTACGAAAAGTGTATACAAAAAAAAAGTGAACAGATTTCGTAAACGTCAACGTAGCAGACCTGCTCTAACGATGTCATAGTCCAAAAAAGCAGGGCAGTTCAACTTCCAGACAACTTCTGTCCTGCTTTAAGAGGTCGTAGTAAGCCCCCAGAGATAGGTAAGTCTAGTAATTTCATTTTAAAATCGCTCGAGTCGCGAAATAGTTTTCAAAAGAAGTCGGTTGAATACTCCTTATGCCATTAATTGCTGACGAAATGACTTATCCATTTTAAACAAGCGATTAAAATAATAGGCTCTAACTCACTCAAATTAAACAACGCCTATCTTCACCCCAATATACCCACAGGCATAACAAAACGCAATAAACAAACTGTCAGTTCTGTCAACGAATTAAAGCATCAATTTATCACAGTAACAGGTGAAGTCGGGGCGTGTCGTGTTATAGATCAAAATGGCGAATATCGAAATGTCGTTGCGCGTACGCAAGCCGCTGTGAGTTATTCGTTCGTGATAGTTCACGAGGCGATTCCGATACGATATTTATCTGGTATCAGTATGAAGGCGATTTATCGGTCTTCCTATTGTTTATTGGAGATTAGTTTGGTTTAAATAGGAATATTTAGAACTGTTTTGTTGTTTTGGTGAATAGATATGAAATAAGTGAAGTGGAATACCGCTTCCGTGTTCCAATGTAGTAACTGTAGTATTGGATATGTTGAGCTGGTCACCCATTTGGTGCAACCTAGAGACACACACACCACACCTTCCTTGTCAGTGCCACGTTCAGTGTCACTCTCTTCTTTTTTTGATGTTTTTTTTATTATTTTTTGTTACCCTTTTTTATTTTGTGTGTATTCTTGCACTAAATAAAAGGTTTTATCGATCTACCTATTGGCAAGTGCATTTTTATGTTACATTTATAGCTTGGGTAAAGTGTAAATAAGTTTTTCTAACAGAAAAATCTCATTGATTACCCGTCATCTCATTTTGGCTTAATAAATAATAGTAATCTTTATTACACAAGAAAGTGGTTACAATATTGTATGAAGTCCCTAACTACTGTGCTAGGTGATAGACCTGTGTTACAGGAGCCAGTGCCCTCTCCCAAGAGGAGATATAAATGATGAACAGCCCCTTTTCCTATCGCATGGGATGACTGGATCCAATTCTACAATTGATGAACAATCTGCTTCTGTTGGTCTAATGGTTGAAAGCACGTCTGTGGAGTATGAGGTCCTGGTTTCGATCCCCAGATCGGACAAAGTGATATTGGATTTTTCCGTGTGAAATTTTTCTGTAGCAGCCCGGAGTCTAGATTTATGCCCGGTTGATAGCAATAGACCACTTTCACGTGGTTCCGTGTGGTGCCGGACGTAAAGAATAGCACTACCCAATCTCTTCCTATGGGTGTCATAAATGGCGACTAAGGAATTCTCTAGAGAATGGGCAGCAGCGTTCTCTGAGTACTTTAACAGCCATACTGCGATCGCCAACCCGCCTGCCAAGCGTGGCGATTATGGCAAACCCCCCTAACATGGCTTGAGGAAGGCCAATGTCCAGAAGTAGACTTCTTTCGGCTGAATGATGACGTGGGACTTGAATATAGCGGCGAAATGAAGGTGCCTGTGTTCAGGGAATACAGTCGTGATGCTATGTTATGGCCAAATGAAAATATAATTATGTTCCTGTATCTCGGCACTCGAAGGATCACAAGAAAAACTATTCTGCACCTAAACGCCGTAAAATAATTCCTTCAAGCCGCCTCGACCTAACAAAGCCTGTTGCAACTGAAGTAATAATACCACAATAGTAATACATTCTCGGGTATAGTGACACTGGGTACACCTGTACAGGGTCAGCAGAACTGGTCACGACTCACTTGTACCTAATATACTGTGAATAATGGAACTTTGTGTCGCTGTGATTGATGCTGATGTTTAGGAATGGTAGGAGCTTTGTATTGTGATAATGATGACGGTAATCGTATTTTGGAGTGGGATTTTAGCAGATTTTGAAGAGGTACGTAAAGAAAAAATAATAAAAAAAACTCCGACATTGGAATGGGATTATCATCAAACATAGCTAAGAATCATCCAGATGAAACCTGCTATCAAACAAAACAACATTGAAATCAGTTCATCCGTTTGGGAGTTACAGTGCCATAGACAGATAAAGT
This sequence comes from Amphipyra tragopoginis, assembly GCA_905220435.1. Taxonomy (NCBI): domain Eukaryota; kingdom Metazoa; phylum Arthropoda; class Insecta; order Lepidoptera; family Noctuidae; genus Amphipyra; species Amphipyra tragopoginis. The sequence continues at coordinate 1,740,874 of HG992004.1, read as the reverse complement.
AAATTAGGGGCCCTCTTTTTGCTTCGGGGTTTATTTACACCTAGCAACAAATTTCATCAAGGATTATCTTAACAGAAACCTTGCCGAAGTGAAGGTTAGAAGCATTGGCATTATAGTAGTGCCATTAGAGTTTAAAGTCGATATTACCATAATAAGCACAAGTAAGCCTATTGCTATATGACTACTGGGCACGAGCGTCTTTTCAGAAAGGTAGGCCTTAGTCTATCACGCTGGCTGGACTGGGGAGAGTCAGACAAAACAAATTCGAAAAAAAAATTGGAACCTTCTCAGGTGTACAGGATTCCTCAAGATGTTTTTCTTTACAATTTTTGAAGTCAGAGATGTGGGCGGAGTCGAAGGCAGAGTCTCCTGCATGAAACTTTGAAACTTAGGCTATCACTGTTTTTTTATTCTGACCGATTTAGATATCAAACGCACTATATACAACCTGAATTTTAGAACTCAGCTGACTGATTACACCTTCCAACTTGAAGATCGACTCTACTGGAGACCTGAGGATCCAATATATTATGTATGTATGTGTGTGTATGTCTTCTTCTTCTTCCTGCCCTTATCCCATGTTACTTGGGGTCGGCGCAACACGTTTTCTTCTTCCATTCCGTCCTATCACCCGTCATGATATCACTGACACCCTTCTCTTTCATATCATTCTTCACACCATCCATCCATCTTTTCTTTGGCCTCCCTCTTCCTCTCCATCCATCCACATTTATACTCATAACTCTTTTTGTCACATGCGTTTCATCTCTCCTCTTCACATGCCCATACCAAGACAAACGGTTCCCTTTCAACTTTTCTGTCACTGGCGCTACTTTCAAACTTCCTCTAATATACTCATTCCTGACTTTATCCATTCTGGTCACTCCACACATCCATCTCAACATTCTCATCTCCGCTACATGCAATCTTTTTTCATCCGTCTTCTTCACGGCCCAACATTCCGATCCATACAGTACGACAGGTCTTATCACGGACTTGTAGATTTTCCCCTTTAACTTGAGAGGCATCCGTGAGTCGCAAGTTATTCCAGTGACCTGTCGCCATTTCATCCATCCTGAGTTGATCCGGTGTGTAACGTCTCGGTCTACTCCGCCATCCCCTTGGACAAGCGACCCGAGGTACCGAAAGTCGGAGCAGGTCGGTATGGGCGTTCCGGCGAGAGATATTGGCACAGAACTAGAGAGACCGCCAAAATCGCAAAACAGGTACTCTGTTTTGGTTCTGCTCAATCTCAGACCAACACTCTCCAGTCTTTGCCACCACACCTCCAATCTGCTCTGGACCTCTAGGCCACTCTCGGCAACCAGCACAATGTCATCGGCAAACAGCATGCACCAGGGGGCCTCTTCTTGGATGTCCGCCGTCAAAGCGTCCATTATTACCAGGAAGAGGTAAGGGCTGAGGGCCGACCCCTGATGCAAGCCGACAGCCACATTGAAGCTGCCAGTAGTGCCCACTGTAGACCGGACTTGGGTACTGCATCGACTGTACATTGCTCGGATCAACTGCACATACTTCCCAGGCACACCTTTCTCCTTAAGGGCCCACCACAAAACCTCACGAGGCACCCGGTCGTATGCCTATGCGTATGTGTGTGTATGTATTTAAACAAATTACCAACTTATCAATCATCTTCTGTATTTTGTGCAATTGACACCTAATAAAGGATTCGAAGGGACCAGAAGATCAGCAGTCTAGCTCTCTTAAAGAATTCCATTTAAACCATACTTAAAACTAAAGTACGCAATACATAGTGAGGGCACAGTGACATTAAGTATCGTTAGTTGTCGGTTCGCCGAGCCAGTCACGAGCAACTTGTACCTGATGTACTGACAACAACGTGTTGACAAGATTGATACTGACAGGAGATAGAAGGCGGTAATTGAGATGTTGACGTTATTGTACGTGAATGGTGTTTAAATCTGGATACATAGTGAATGTCAGGAGTGACAGCCTTCAAGATTTAAGCGGAAATGTAATACAATCAGAAGCAATGTTATCTACATAAAGATGGTTTTAAAACCGTCAATAATACACTTGGGAGCAAAGAAATCGAGCCACTCCTTTTTTCATGTGTCCTGGTTATTAGTTTTCATGAATTATATAATTCTAAGTTGACAAAAAACGACCCTCATTGCAAAGGTTATCAAATAACCTTTTAGGCGATATATGTTTAGAATTGATCTGTTCCATAATACCAAAAATAATAACAATTACTTATACGTGAAAAATAGAAGTGGCTCGATTTATTTGCTCCCAAGTATCATGTGACCCAAGCTGCAAGGATAAATTGTCACCCTCCTCGCATCGTAACTAGCAACTGATAATTTTTCAGAGTAATTCTCAGAGTGACGTATCTGCTTCATATGAATAGAAATAAATAAATAGATACCTTAGGGCTTTAGGGCAACTACTAACTTAAAGAGTAATCCGCAAGAGCAATATGAAAAAGTTATTAATTCATTAATAAAGCCACAGCTAACGCAACTACTGAAAAATTATCAATCGCTAGATACGACAGTTAGCGGGGAGGGTGACGAAATATAATAATAATAATAATCATTTATTTCAGACTTTCATCCATAGGTCCAATATGCGATTATAATTAAAGAAAGAAATAAAGATAGTTTTCCTTTAGCTTCTTTTGGTTTAGAATTTCCCCAAGTTCTAGTAAAATACGTTGACGATACGTTTGGTGCAGTGACTGAGAGATTGGCTTCTAAACTACGGGTCGTGGATTCGATTCCCGCACGGAACAAATATTTGTATGGTTTACAGATAGTCCGGGTCTGGGTGTTTGAGCATGTGAAGATTTGCTTGGAAGATCATCACACGTGGAGGATCAAAAAGGGCTAAAATATATAGTAGATAGTTTTGTCTCTAGTAAATTTTTTGATAAATCCAGTTTTTTTTTGCCTCAACTAAAACAGTGATATTTATTTTAATCTTTCAATCACCAAACTTTGCAAAATTTTGTCATTTTAACTTGCCAATACTTAACGGATTTTCAATCGTAAAACACAAACTTAAATTAAATCACTCGTGAATATAGGAATAGCAAGCAATGACTTTAATGTCATAAATTCAAAAATGTTGTTCCTAGGTGTGTACCTGTTTTAAAACTTAAATGTCTGTGCAATGCGTCACTGTTTCGAAAAGGAAACGTCGTCAGAAAACCCACACGATCATAAGATAATGCGTAATGTTCTGAGTAGGTAGCCCTGTCGAACTGGACTTAACAACTAAGGTAATGGATAAACAAAGTACTAAAATGTTGACCAATTACTGGTACTTTATAATCTTTGAAGAATCTTTGTTTAGTTTACAGAATTTAAGAATGAAGGCTGGAGACCGAGAGACGAAGAGAGAAAAAACGAATAAAGCACATGATATAGATCAAGTACATAACATTTTTAGAACAGAAGGTCACTCACTGCGACACGATAGCGTTATAAGAAGGTAAATAAGAGACAAAGAGAACGCGAGAACAAGGTACACCAAGAAGAAAGTACAAAGACTAATTGAAGGAAAAGACAGAAGTGATAACATACAGAGAAGTGAAGGAATTGTCTCTGGATAGAAACAGCTGGAGATTGATACACTGATAAATTCCCAGCACTTACATTTTGGATGAATAAACATATGAATAATATATAATTTATAATCACTCAGTAACGGTGAAGGAAAATATCTTGAGGAAATCTGTACACCTGACTGGGCTTTAAGAAATTCTCGATGGCGAGCAATTCGCCAACCAGTACCCGACCAGCGTGATGGACTAAGGTTAAAACCCTTATAATTCTGAGAAGAGACCTATGTCTAACATTGAAACAGTAATGGACTAATTATACTAACATTTGACCTATTAATACTAAATTCAAAAAAATCGCAATGCTTTGAGATCGATTTCTTTCAATGACTGTCCGGTGGCTGATGCCAATCCCATACAATGAATTTCAATAAATTGAATTTTCTGAAAGGAATATAATTTTGCCCACTTGAGACAGTTGTTCCTATAATAAACATAATATCACGCCTTTATTCCCCAAAGGATTGGGCAGAGCTGTATAGTAAACTCTCATTTCGCAGTTAAGTTTAAGTCCCATGTATTAGGGGGCGAGGCGATAATCATCGACCGGATACACATCCCGCCTCCAGGTTGCTACTGAGAAATTCCACACAGAAAATCTTAAAAACACTGCCCGACCTGGGGATCAAACCCTACCTCGCGCTAAGCAATCGCACTTGCCTCTAGACCAACGAGACAGTTTCTTTTAATAACAGCTAAATAACTGAAAATTCAGGATCAAAATCACTGAAGAAAGTTATTGTTCTATTTTCCAATAAGACCAAACATGTTGGTCCTCCGTCACTTCACCAAAACACCGGTAAGATTAAATTCAAAACCCAGCTAAACAGCTAAAAATTCAGGATCAAAATCACTGAACAAAGTTATTGTTCTGTTTTCCAATAAGACCAAACATGTTGGTCCTCCGTCACTTCACCAAAACACCGGTAAGTTAAATTCAAAACCAATCGTCGGTTTATGAAACCCGTCACAGCTCATGACACGAAGAGACCATGACAAAACCATAAGAGCCGCGTTAAACTACACGTTTCTAGCGGTAAACACTATTGAAGGGCTCCGACGTCTTGCCACGATGGTATTGATAGAATTTATCAGCGATCGAGTTCGGTGGGGAATGAAAGGTATAAGCGACCGCGGGTTGGAGCGGAGCGAGTTACATAGCGAGTTGAAAATCGACTCATTAATGTGGGTAGTAATTAATGAGCTACTGTATTCAACGTGTTGGTCCTTTGAGCCGCATTAACCAGTTACGATATCAATAACGCAACTTTTCATGTATTGGTTGTATTTTTTGCAAAAACAATTGCTGTCTTTTTGATTGTCTTCCACAATGATATAATTATAATGACTGCCTAATAAAGATCCAACTAGAAATTAAAATAAAGCCAAAATATATCACGTGGACCACTAAATCCGGAAGATCTCGGTTTTGAGGCGTTGATCACTTGCGTATGAGAAGGCTCTTTTGCTGCCAGATTACCAGCCTTCTTCGCAATGGAAAAAGGCTTCGTGACTAGTAGGTATTATGAGCTACTCTTTAGTTAATAAGTACTCTATGAAGAGTAATCTATGGAGAAGTTAAAGAAATGTTATGGAAACGAGATGCAAAGTTAATAAGATTCAGAAATCGAGGCATTAAGTCTGCCTCTGTATACATTTTGTGCGAAAGGACAAATAAATAAATACTAAAAAATGATTTCTATTTAAATTTATTCCCAAATTGATGTTTCTTTTAAATTACTCCAGACAATCGCTTTCAGCTTATAACTCAAGCTGTTGACACAAAGTTGAGCTGAACATCGCGCGTCAAGGCGCGTTACGATCACGGGGTGTAAGCGAGTATACCTGGGACTTGCCGCGACTTGTGGCCGAAGTCTGTTGCTGTTAATTTACTATAGTCGCGTGTATTAATCCTTGAAGTTCTTTAGATTTGAGAGTAATCCCTAGCTGACGGAATTAAAATTGTATTGTAATATTGAGGTACCTACGAGTATAGTAAGGTTTTAATTCACTGGAGTAAAGTGACAGGTCCTACCATTGTGGTTTAACAGTAGTGTATTATTATTGGGGTGCATGAAAAGGGCCTCCGTTTTTTTCTATTGTACTTCTTTATGTTTTTCTACGGGACCGTTTCTCCGTGACCGGGCGGTCATTGGCGAGACCTGAAGGGTCTCCAGTGGGGAAGTAAAATACTTGACCTAAGCTACCTACTTGTACTACACTAACATAATGACTACCTGCAACAACAGCAATAAGGGCGACCCCTAGTGGCACTCAGACCTCGGCTTAGGATGTTGCTGGTGGGGGTAGATAGCTTGATGAGGGCTGAATTATCAGTGTGAAAAGGCCTCCACGAGTGACGATACTTAAGTTTTTACGTCTGGTGCCACCTGGGCAGTCAGCCTCGCTACCAACCTTGCTGACTGGCTAATCTTTTCACCACAGCATAGGTTATTTTCGTATAGCTCGTGCTGACACGAAAGAAGAAGAAGTAGTATATTCTTCTTCTTCTTAGCGTGTCGATGACAATCTACACTGTGTCGGCCCAGAACTCAGCAACGAGTTTAGCACTATCCGTAGCGTCCATTAGTTCTTGAGGTGTACAGGTAACAGGGCAGGCGGGGCATGATGTTAAGTGCGCCATAGTTTGCGGAACGGCACCACATTTACACTCAAGGTTTGAGTTACCCGCAAATTTCCACCTGAGCAGGTTTTCCTTGCTTCGACCAACCTGAGTCCGAAGTCTATTTAGAGACTTCCAGGTCAGCCAAGGCAACTCATGCCCAGGTGGGAGATCCTCGGAAGGGGCAACAAATGAAGTGGGTAGAGAAGCTTTATCTCGCCACAGCTGGACTCTTGCCTGTGAACGTTCGCCATTGAGTAGTATATTGTTTTTTGACATTAGTCCATTGTAGTTTGACATTAGCACCTGTCGGTTCAGTCTAGGGAATTAATAACCCTACTATAGTACAACATGACTGGTTTATCACTTTACATCTGAAAACCATGAACTCTGATCATCATTGTGGACAACTTTTACTATGGGACAAAATATGAATGCGTGAAAAAATTAATGAATCCGACATAATCCTTATCATCTCGGAAACTATGAACGCTTGCTTATTTAAATAAAAATCATTTTAAAGACTATTTATTAATTTAATTTCAGTAGTATTGAATAGTCTATATTTTTTTTTTTATTTGAATAAGCTAGCATTCTTAGTTTCCGAGATATTAAGGTTTGTGATGTTGACCCGAATTCATTGCTCCCGAAGTGTAAAATTACATTTTCGCACTACATCTTTTTTACTACCGAATCCTAAGAAAATAATTTCTTAGCTACAAGAAATGTTATTAAAATTAGTACCTAATCAAAGCGATAGGAAATAATAATTCAATAGTAAATCCTGTATGTGTATGACACCCTGAGAACTGGACAGGCAACGCCACCTGTCGGGCTGCGCGTGAAATACGACGCGACAGACACCGAGTGTTAGGACACCATTATTAAGTTAGTAGTTACTCTATCTACATACGAGTACATCCGTTTATTATAACCATTAGAAAATGATGCGTCATGACAAGGCTAAGGGTTTTTTTTTTCTTGGGAAAATCCTCATGGATGCCCTTCGCCCGGGAAAGGCGAAGGGATATCTTACAGAGACTTATAGGGACTCTTACAGGCTAAAAACCCACGGTGTTCCTTCTCCTGACCCTTGGCCGGGGTCGCGAGATTCGCAGCTGCATGCACTGCGACCCCGGCAGGCCTCGGTCCGCCAGGCTGGCGGACCTCTTCTTCTGTGGGGCCTTGCCCCACGTCATCCTGAGAGGCGCGCACGGAACACAACGCGCCGCCTTCTCGGGCCTGTTACTGGTCGGGCGACGGGTAAGGAGGTATTTCACCAAACTATCATTAACTGTTCAGTTAAGCTAATTCGGTCTCTAAACTTTTCAATAGCTAACATTAGCATTTCACCACTATATCAATAGTGATAAAGACAAGATTATTGAACACGTAAATGTTATATTTGTAGGTCACATTCAGCTTATCTGTGTGTGAGAGGCAGATAGTAAACCCGCCATTTTCAATACCATTCTTTAATTAATCGTGTTTTTTTTTAATTCAAATTTATTTTCGATGCCTTATTTCCTTTATCGTGACTATGGAAGCCTCATAGATACATACATATACAGGGTTACAGGGAAAGTCGTGCTGAATATTAAAGGACGTTATTTTTCAGGTCATTTGTGATGGATTTGATTTCGTAGTACGGTGTCCGAAACTTAACCGTACTGGAGATATTGAATTTTAAAGAATCCTTTATTGTTTGGCTTATTTTGGGATTAGAGCTCCCAGGGTCCGCTTTTTTTGTATCTTGTTAGAGATGTCAATAAATAAAAATTATTAACAAAAACTGAACCTACTCCTAACAGCTTAAAAATACTGCTCGACAACGGTTAGAATTAAGAATTTTCACTAAGTGTTTTTAATATACAAAAATGTATGGAACATAATCTGCAAATAATTTTAAACACTTCTACGTCTCTTTAGCTATTCAAAAAGGTATAACATCTACTAGGTATGTTCATAAAATCTTAAAAAAATGTTATTTGAATAGACCCAAGTGCTGTACTACACAACATAAAAATTATCTTTAAAATTCAATATCTCCATAACGGTTAAGTTTCGGATACCATATTACAGGATCAAATCCATCAGAAATGACCTGAAAAAATACGTCTTTTAATATTCAGTACGACTGTTCCCTGTAACCCTGTATATGTCAACATCAGGGAACCGCTAAACAATTCCACCGGCACGGACTCCCACAACAGAGTAATCAATGTCGCTCCCAATCAACCTCCTCCAAAGAAAGCATCAGCCGCTCACAAATCTGCAGGATATGTGTCTCTAAGAAGGGCCGATCTTCTCAAAACGCACACCGCACCAACGCATATACAAGGTTAGTCGGAAAGGGGGTACTAATCCGAAGATCACTTATAGTATCGCTGATGACTGTTTGAAAGCAAGTGTTAAAATTTCAAAATTCGATATATTTTTTTTCTAAATAAAATGATTTTTATTTTAGTTTTTTCAAAAATTCTTCATCCCTGCTTTAGTTCCAAATTCAGAAAATGGTGCTTCTAATTCATGACCCCAAATATGATCTAAAATGTAAACACAGCTGATCATAACTGGGCAAAGACAGATTTTAGAGATTTTTTTTTTGAGATTTTTGAACAACTGTTTCTCTTAAACTATTGACTTTTGGGAAAAGTTGTAGAACAAAATTTATTCATTATTATGTGTACTTTAACACCCTTTCAGATTAGTACCACCTTTCTGACTAACCTTGTATTGTACGTTAATAAGGGCCGATACTCATAACCCTAACCTAATCAATCCTGTCCCTAAGAAGGACCAACCTCCTTAAAAAACGCACACCCCACAAACTCTTGTATTGTACCTTAATAAGGGCCGATACCCATAAACCTAACCTAATCAATCGGTTGTTCACACATGAAAAGTAATAGCCTGACCTATCGTAGCAGTGCCTATAAATAGTGGCATATGTAAACACTAAAAATAAAGCGGTCAATAATTTAGTTCCACATCAGCGGCTGCCGATCAATCTGGCAGAATGGCAGGGTATCGGCATCAATCTGCCAGGGATGGGTACTAATCTATGTTCATGATGACTGGACTGGACTTTGAAGGACTGTTATGTGAAGGGTTTGATGAGGTTGGAAGTGTGGATCATTGAAAGTTTTAGCTGTGTTAACTGTTCGGCCGTTTTTCCACAGCCATAAAAAATATTTCGATTATTTTCTTTGAAGCTTTTATTCATGAAATGATATGACACTACTAGTGTTCGTAGAAAATGGTTTATTGAAGTATAGTGTCCCTGGATAATGTGCACTGATGAACATGGGTGAATCTAGACCATAATTTATCGACAAAAACATTCAGATGAATTGAGAACCTCCTTCTTTATGAAGTCGGTTAAAAAATGGAAAAAAACGAAAATTAGTATCGCTTTTTTAGTAAAAAAACATCTTTACTTTTTATTAATTGCGTTTATTTCGTATAAATAAAAACAATAATGATGGCTAAGAATGTTGTTGTATAGCAAATAAAAAGCAACCCTTAAAAAGCAGCCATTAAGTTAAAAATCAAAAATTGTGTGTTTCATTTTCATTAATACCTATGTTTTTTTTTGTTTTTTTTTTGCCGATAAATTTTAGTCTAGTTTCTCCCATTTTCGTCTGAGCAGATTATCTAGGGATACTGGATACGGGGCTCGGAGTTGTCATCAGATTTTGTCGTGTCACGTTGTGAGTCTTGGAAACATGATTTTTATAAGAGAGATGCTGTAGTTAAAAGATTGGAAGGAAGAATGTTTTAGCAAAGTCCTGCCAAAGCATCACTACATGGTATAAAACAAAGTCGCTTCCCGCTGTCCGTCTGTCCCTATGTATTTATCTAACTATATAAACTAACTATAACTGAAATCGCAAAAAATCTGCTGTTCCCCACATTTTTACGAGTTATGCGAACATAAATGTAGGGAACAGCTGATTTTTTTTCGCTATTTCAGCTTTGGTCCCATAGTAAAAGTTGTTCATACTGATGAGTACAGTGACCCCTTTAGAGGTTGTGCGTTATTTACGTTACACCTTGTATAGGTGATAGTATTCCTGTGTCTCCATTTCCGTATAGAGTACAATATAATTTTAGTACAATTGTAACACTACTCGATATAACATTCAATCACAGCGACATCTATTACAAATAAAAGGAGCATCACCCACTCAAGCTATCAACATCTCTCCATCACCGATACCGTATAGAGATAAGCCTCATTCTATATTTATTCCACTGTCCGTCTGTACATCGCCATCTCCGAAACGGTAACTCACGTCGCCAATAACAATTTATATCGATACCGAACGGTTATTGAATAGACCATCGATAAAGATTCTCGAAAATCGAGAATCGAGTTAAGTGAATACGCCTGCAACGATCTATTTTCACTTTGTATAATCGTTTTTGCACCTTAGATCTGACGAAATAAGTTTGAATTTTATTTGGCAGTCTCACTAGTGATGGCAAGAGTAAATTGGTGGTCTACTATTAATAGGTGTCTCTAGGTATAATTTATTGGAATATTTCTGTCGTGCTAATAAACATGTCGAATCACCGAGTGTCACAGTCTTTTATACATTTGTATATCATGATAATCGCCTTGTTGAAGAATTAATCAGACATATTTGGCATCGCGCTTTCGTCGGTTGAATTTTACATAATATCGCAAACGAGTTTGCACAGTTTTTTTAATCGATTGTGATGAAGTTCAACTGCTGTGGAGTTATTTGATTTATTTCTTTGTTATCAACGGAAAATGTGGATTTTTGGTGCAGATTTTCCTTTATATAAAGTTAACCTTCATTTGCACTGGAAAGCTTCATATTTGTACAATAGTAATTTATTGTAACTAATTAGGAATGGGTACCTTAAAAGAGCCTTTATGAGTGACGCTATTCAAGTATGTTCGGCGCACCCTGGGAAGCCAGCCTCACTACCAACCTTGCTGACTGACTAATCTTTTCACCACGACATGAGTTATTCTCGTATTGCTCGTACTGACACGAAAGAAGAAGTATGTAGGTAATGAGTTTAATTGGAAAAGTAAATCAGAAGCTGATTTTATCAGCCAATTAGCGTGCTTCCATCAATGCATCTGTTTAAATTAAGGCCACCGCAGACACAATACTGTTGGCATCGGAGATCGGCCATTTTGTCAGCTGCATCGCGTTTTGGCGACACTGCGTTCAATCGCGGTATCATAATCGCCCTTTTTAACAATTGCATCGGAAATTGAGACATGTTCCAAAGATGCCAGAGCCTCCTGCGACTGGCGTTCCAATGAGTGCGGAGTGAAGTGTTAGTCACGGATACAGAGACCGAAAAGCGATTATATCGCTGATAAGTAATGCTAAAAGTATCGAGCGTGTTAGGGTCCTTATTCACCTCTAAACACAAGAGAAATAAGGGAGCTACACATATCGTTGCCTCGGAACTGTACGACAACTCTTCGCTGTACTAAATCATTTTAATTTATGTATTACTAGCTGTTGCCCGCAGCTTCGCTTGCGTGAAATTTCATGCTTCTTACTTCAAAAGTACCAGATTTATCATACAAACTTACAACACTTATTTCACCCCCTTAGGGGTTGAATTTCCAAAAACGCTTAAACACGTGTACATTTACTCCTAACCAGAAACCTTAATACATACTTAGTTTCATGCTTCTTACTTCAAAAATGACGGACTTGCATACAAACGTTAATCACCCTTTTCACCCCCTTAGGGGTTAAATTTCGAGAAATCCCTTCTTAGTGGATGTTTTCGTCACGTAAGGAACCTACTGTCCAAATTTCATATTTCCAGCTTTAGTGGTTTAGGCTCTGCGTTGATGAATCAAATGTCAGTCAGTACCAGTCTCTTTATACAGGGCGTCCCACGACTTTGCCACATGGAGGGGAAGTACCTTAAATACTGTAGATAGAAAAAAATACTGAATGAAGACTTCATTTTTATTTTAAAAATAATACGAACTGCATTCAAAGAATTTTAAATAATCACCAGTCTGAACCGGGAATCGAACCCGCTAAATGTGAAAACAAAAAAAACTGTAATTTTATTGTACAAATCGAAAGGCTCGATCAGATACATTTATTTCTTCTAAATAACATAACATCTAAAATAAAAGAAACACCATGAAATTTAACATTTAATTTAAAATTTTGTTCAGAATAATGAATAGCATTTTCTCTGACTATGTCGTGCTTATAACAACTGACTTTATGTACTACTTTCAGCTTTATTACTATTTCGAAGTATTATTTCAAATATTCACCATGAAAAAATAAATAAATCAACGGTAAGCGAGATTATTAAAAGAGTTACAATTTGTATACAATGGGAAGAGACACATTTTGAGCATTTAATAAATTAAATTGATTGTAAGTTAAACAGTTAAACGTGTCTTATTATTTCAAATAAATGTTAATTTTCATGGTGTTCCTTTTATTTTAGATGCTATGTTATTTGGAAGAAAGAAATGTATCTGATCGAGCCTTTCGATTAGTACAATAAAATTACAGTTTTTTTTGTTTTCACATTTAGCGGGTTCGATTCCCGGTTCAGACAGGTGATAATTTAAAATTCTTTGAATGCAGTTCGTATTGATTTTAAAATAAAAATGAAGTCTTCATTCAGTATTTTTTTCTATCTACAGTATTTAAGGTACTTCCCCTCCATGTGGCAAAGTCGTGGGACGCCCTGTATATAAGAAGATAACTTTCGTAAGACACATTTATATTTATGATTAGTTGCGGTTTACTCACGTGCTTTTTTCGGGACTGTCCGACTAGTTTCGGGCCCAAACAGAGCCCTTAATCATGAGATGGGGGCCTACTCCCTAAGTCCGTCAATGAAGTTAGTTGCCCGTCCGAAAGAAGCCCGAAACGTAGGAGTGAACAAAACAAGTGTCAAGTTTAACTTTTCGGACGGGCAAAAACACGTCGGTAATAGGGACAACTGTCAAATCGTGTTGTCATTCATTCTTAATTCGGGCCCCGAAATAATCGTATGTCCGTAGGTAGGGAGTAGGAAACGCTCATAACTAAGGCCGAAAACACGGACTTCGTGCTTAGGGAGTAGACCCCCTGAACACGCGACGAGGTCCCGAGTCGAACTCGCTCTCAAACTAGTCGAGCATTTCCGAAAAATGCACGTAAACCGTAACTAATCATAAATATAATTTTAATTATTCTGAAAAACTTTGTGTTTCTTGGACAAACCTAGCTTATTCTAAATGGCCTTTCTACTTGGCCTAATGAGCATAAATGCATAAAATTTAATCGTGATCAGCATAGGAATAGAATCATAATTATGGAAATTAAATAATCATATTTTCTGTGAAAGTCTGCCAACGATGCTAATTTTCCTTTTAATCAAAACACTACTTTACAGTAATATCTTCAATTATTGAATATTCATAAAGTCCTTATTTAATTAGCGAGAATCTAGAAACATTTCTTTGACTCCTAAACCCACACCGTTTATAAAATATAGATATAAAACCATAATCCACTTTAAATATCGATTAATCAATCGATTTCGAAATCGATTTACATTTTAAAACACACAACATCAAATTACCACTTTATGGTTTTAACGTTCGAATTCTCTATTCGGCCTATTGGAATCACGGTTTTAAAATTCGAACGAGGTAATAGGCTATTTGAATCCCGTTTTTTATTAATAATCGCCTATTTACATCCGATTTTTTTTCTGTAATAGTGTATTTGTAAGCGATTAGCACGGTATTAATATTATTTTTATTAGATGTTACTGTTATGATTATTTCACTCCTAAATGTTCGACATCGTGTTATAACGCCATTGGTGTTGTAATAAGGCCGATTATGGCCATATTTGGCTATGAAGATAAGTCGTAAATTAATCACACAATGAAATTATGTCTTCCGTATAATTTTAGCAATTACTTTTTAGTAGTATATTTTATCATTCTAGAATTGAGAAGTGAACACCGTCTTTTAGCAGGGTACTCACTTACCAGAGGGCATAAGTGAGTAGGTACGTTGGCGCGAGCCTGCCTCAAGCTGGTCTTAGATAGAGCCCAGCGTGCTCGCAGCGACCCACCCGGTGGCGGTTTTATGCGAACACAAAGACGCTCGTGGAGGCTCGTAGCTAGATACACAGTGACAATGGAAGAAGCGTATTTACTTGTTAGGTTAATACTGTATCAGATACATTTCGTGATACACCTCTAAGTGAATACCACGTGAGTACTCTTCTTAAGAAACGTCACTTAATATCTTAGCGATTGAATCCTTGCCTTCCATGCAGACTTTTATCAGTTGCATTTACGGTGAAGAGAACCAGCATAACTGAGAGGGTTTTAAATGTTCACGGTGGTGTGTGTAGTTCGCCAACCCGCACAAGACTAGACTAAGGCCTAATAAACCCTTCTCATTCTGAGAAGAGGCCTGTGCCTAACAGTAAGATAATAAATAATAATAATGTAGTATATAACAGGAACTCTTTTGTGTTAACCTAAACAAAGATATCAGATAAAGACTATCAAGTTTCCAAAATGTGACAAATTAATTCATCAGAAAGTCTTAAATTTAAATAAACTAGCTATTTGTCTAGATAGCTTAAAACAGATAGGCTCCAAGATTTAAATAAATCCTGTTATTCAATAAAACTCTCGTAAAATACAAAATTAGTGAATCAAATATATTATTAGCATATGCTCAGTTCCAATATCCAAAAGAAAATTTGTAAACCAATTTTTTATGCAGATTCTACTAACGGATCTAGCACGCTTCACCAAATACGTTTTGTTAGTAGTAAATATTAACTAGTCGTAGTTTTAACCAACAACGGTCGGTAGTATATAGGAACCGGGCATTATTAAAGTGACGAATTCCAACCATAACATACGATACCACGCGACCGGATTCCGCCTATGCAAATATTATAGTGAAGTGGACATAAACCATCACGCTACCGTTAGCGGACTAGCTGTCGCAGCTAATAAATTTATGATGTACAAAACTATAGGAATGCTATCTCTTGCAGCTAATTAGGTGGATTTTAAATGTTTCTTAATGCTTTTAATATTTGAATTTGGTCGTAGGTAGTGGACTAAAGACGTCACGAGAAACATAGATATTATTACTAGTGGACGTCATAACAACGGCCGATATTACTAGTAATTTAATCGATCTTAATCTTTACCTTTGGTAATGTATGCTTTTGACAGAAATGCAATAGAAGTAATGTCAAAAACATACATTAATACAGTGATTTAGGATTAAGATCGGTTATTACTAGTGGACGTATAATAATGGCCGATATTAATAACCGATCTCAACCCAAAACCTCTGGGTTGATGTATGTTTTTGACAGAAATTCAATAGAAGTAATGTCATAAACCTACACTACCAAAGATTTTGGATTGACATCGGTTATCACTAGTGGGCAGAGGGCGTCATAATAACGGCCGATATTAATAACCGATCTCAATCCAAAACCTTTGGTAATGCATGTTTTTGACAAAAATTCAATAGACGCAATGCCAAAAACCTACATAAATCCAGAGATTTTGGATTGAGATCGGTTAATAATATCGGCCGTAAAAGGTCACTAGACACAAAATATGATGGGTGGAGGTCGGTAAATAAGTTTTGCATTGAGAATTTCAACAAGAAACCCCTCATCACCATTGAAGATGAGCAACGGTTTAGGAGGCAAATTGTAACAAAACTGATAAATTTTGAAATCGAACCGTTTAGCAGTAATCGTTATAAAGTCAGATAGCCGTAAGCTGCGGTTAGAATGCGATTTGTAACAATTTATTTTAGTAGAATTTGCCTACTATGCCTTGCATCCAATGGGTTCCCGCGACCTTTACTAAATTGTCTGTCCATACGATTGAGGATTCAGGGTACGGTTGAGGGTCTTTCAACGCACTACTTTCCAATTCCATCATAGACAAAAACATTGACAGATCAAAATTTATTTAAGAAGGCACAGACAATAAAGATGGTAATCCTAGTTTTACTAAATGAGCTGAGTCAATTATGACTATATCGCCCCAACCTTGTTTAGAGACCAATTTTAATTTACGAATCTGAGTAACCTAAAAATTAAAATGACCTCTAACGGAACTACTAATAGTGGAGCTACTTAAATTGCATAAATATTCCACAGTTCAACATTCAACATTAGGGTCGGATGTCATTAAAACCAAAATGGCCGCTAAATGTCTTATCAACGTCAAATTTCCGAAGTCACTATGTCAATACATATGATTTCCATAGATTAAAGAGCGAATTTCTGTCCCAAAAATCATTAGAATTACTGATCTAAGATTCGACATATCTGACAACACGTCTCGTTGACATTAATTAGTTGAAACATGTTCTGTTTAACGACCGATATAAATCTTTCATTTAATGTTTCCTAAATTGATTTTACACAATAAACATTAATATTTGTACTACACATATTTATCTTAATTGGAGTTGTTATTAGCGTGAAGTTTTTAGTTTTAGTATTTCGGATTGATATAATTTTAATGAAGTATTTGTTTAAATAAGTTTGTGAAGCTACTGGGAAATTAAAAATAGTGACTCATTTATGACTCACTACACCAAAGAAGAGGATGTATTAATGACACATGTGACTAAAGAATCGATTATATCGATTTTTAATAGATTTTTTAAACGATACGTTAAAGAATCGTATTTGTTAAGGTAGAACCACGGAGAAGAGAAAGGGTAGAACCGATGGGTCGAGCCACGAACTTGGTTTTTTTGCGAGTTTTTTTTTACGTATGAACCATCTTTCAGACATTATTCTGTTATTCACGGATCGACCTAATGATAAGTATCTAACTGGAAGGGTAGAAATAAGAAAGCGGGTGTCTTGTACGAAGGCTAGATTATGAAATATAATAACATGAGAGATTGCACGTTCAAAATCTCAATTACAACAAGGGTATATCTGAAGTATAAATCACCTAGGCTAAGAACCCACCTTAAACCAGTTCTTACTTACATTACGCATGGTTAGACATTACACCAGCACCTTTCAGTATCCCAACAACTACACATCATGTAAGTAGTACATATGATACAGCCCATCGCAAAAGCCCTGCGTAACCTGTATGGCAGGGGCTCACGCCGGGGCAGGAGTGTGGTTTTAGTCGGTAAGAGTCCGACACTACCCAAGCCATCTCACTCGTGAGGTGGCTTGGGTGTCCATGAGGATTTCCCACTCCGAGCAAAAAAAAAAAAAAAAAAAAAAAAAAAAACGCGTATGCAATGCATTATTGCGCCACTTTGACCCCAAGGTCGCGGCACCTTGACCCCGTTACAGCTGAACTCACTGAATATCTGCGTATAGGCGTTATTAGCGAGTGCAATAACATTGAAAATTAATTTGTGAAAATAACATACAAGGTGAATCGGAAAGGGGGTACTTATTCGCGGGCCACTTAAAGTATCACTAATGACCGCTTTAAACCAAGTGTTAACAAAATTGGATAATTTTTATTTCCATAAAAAATTGTTTTAGTTTTTTCAAAAATACTTTATTCCTTCTTTAGTTACGAATTCAGAAAATGGAGCTTCTCATTCGTGACCCCAAATATAACGTAAAATGTAATCATAGCTGAGGATAGATAGATTTTAGCGTATTTTTTTAATGAAATCTTGGATCTGCGATTTCTCTTTAACTATTGACTTTTGGGGAAAGTGGTAGAACAAAAGTTTTTCTTTATTTGGGGTAGGTACTTTAATACCCTTTCCGGGGAGGAGCTCGTGGCTAAATAATTACAGCCGCATATACCGATCTTCCGGGTTAAGCCACGCTTGCCGAGGTTGGTCTGTGGGTGGGTGACCATTTACCATAGCGAGTTTCCTCCGTGCCTCGGAAAAGCACGTAAAGCCGTTGGTCCCGGATGTCATTTGTAGATCTTTGACAGTCGTTACTGTTGGTCAGAAGCCAGAAAGTCTGACAACCAGTCTTACCAAGAGTATCGTATTACCCACTTACTGGGTTGTGGAGGTCTGATAGGCAGTCGCTCCATGTAAAATACTGATATTCAGCTGCATCCGGTTCGACTGGAAGCCGACCCCAACATAGTTGGGAAAAGGCTAGGCAGATGATGACTTTAATACCCTTTCCGAATTACCTTGTAGTAATGTGTGTGTGGTAACATCCTTGTCAATGTTAATAAGTACGTAATTTCGTATAATGCTTTACAGTACAACCAAAAAAAAATGAATAAAAGGTAAACAAACCTCTGATCAAAAAACCTTCAGTTTTCTTTAGGAACTTATTAAATATACCTACACATATTTAGTAAACCAAATCTTTTTAGACTGATGTGCGTGACGTCTTGTGTTCGATCTCCATGTCGAGCAAACTGTTATTGGGTTTTTCCGTATGGAATTTCTCAGTACCTTCCCGGAGTCTAGATTTGTGCTCGGTTGATGGCAATAGGCTCGCCCCCTATTACATAAGGCTAAACATAACGGCAAAATGTGGATGTACTATACACCCATCCCTTCGGGGAATACACGCGTGATGTTATGATACGTTATTTTTGGAAAATCTTAACACTTATTCTTGAACTAGCTTCTGCCCGCGACTTCGTACGCGGATCCTGTTGCTTATGCCAACGACAACGGGGTCATCAAAATCGAAGATCTGAAACGTCTGATGTCTCTAGAGACCTAGAAGCAGATGCGTAGATACGCTGAGAACTCAAGTGCAGTTCTTTATCCATGAACATCTCCGACTCACGAGACAATGCGTGACGTACACGATCAGCGGTCAGTCGCGCATCATGTTCCCCACTTGTCTCTAGAGACCTAGAAGTCGATGCGTAGATATGCTTGGAACTCAAGCGCAACTCTCTATCCGTGAACGTCTCCGACTCGCGAGACAATGCGTGACGTTCACGATCAGCGGTCAGTCGCGCATCACGTTCCCCACTTGTCTCTAGAGACCTAGAAGTCGATGCGTAGATACGCTTGGAATTCAAGCGTAATTCTCTATTCGTGAACGTCTCCGATTCGCGAGACAATGCATGACTTGCACAATCAGCGGTTAGTCGCGCATCACGTTCCCCACTTGTCTCTAGAGACCTAGAAGTCGATGCGTAGATACGCTTGGAACTCAAGCGTAATTCTCTATCCGTGAACGTCTCCGATTCGCGAGACAATGCATGACTTGCACAATCAGCGGTCAGTCGCGCATCACGTTCCCCACTTGTCTCTAGAGACCTAGAAGTCGATGCGTAGATACGTTTGGAACTCAAGCGTAATTCTCTATACGCGAGACAATGTATGACGTTCACGATCAGCGGTCAGTCGCGCATCACGTTCTCCACTTGTCTCTAGAGACCTAGAAGTCGATGCGTAGATACGCTTGGAATTCAACCGTAATTCTCTATTCGTGAACGTCTCCGATTCGCGAGACAATGCATGACTTGCACGATCAGCGGTCAGTCGCGCATCACGTTCCACACTTGTCTCTAGAGACCTCGAAATCGATGTGTATATACGCTGAGAACTCAAACGTAATTCTCTATGCGTGAACATCTCCCACTCGCGAGACAATGCGTGACGTTCACGATCACCGGTCAGTCGCACATCATATTCTTCACTGGTCTCTAGAGACCTGGATGTAGATTCGTAAATACGCTGAGAACGCAGGCGTGCTTCGCGATCCGAAGAGGTTTCCACGGAGCGAGTTGCAGCCTGATGTTCTCGAACAGCATCAAGTCTCTCCGGACGCTCTTCGGTACATTCTTGGGAGCTTATGATCCTCATTCTTTTAGCTCCTTTGGAACATTGAGAAAGATTTGACCTCTTTCTAGGCATGGTTTTAGTTTTATTGTGAAGATACCTGATCAATTAAAATCTAAGTGACTGCTCCCCTGCGTTACCGGGTAGGCTACCGTGTCACGAAGATAAATGGAAAAGGAAATTAAACACTCAAATAAAATAAGCCCGAAGACATATTTATTCGATAAAATAAAAAAATTAATGGGACTTTTGGCCAGTAGAGTCAAATTTTCAATGATATACCATCGTCATCGAAAATCAGTCCTAAACTGTTACCGCCTTCACCGCGTGGAGGTACTCCCAGCTTATGTTATTTTATAATTATACAGTGAAATTAGTGATAGCTTTGATTTCCACATCAGATGTTTCTGATCTTCGATTTTTATAAGTCAATAGGAAATGCCCATCAGACCGAACAACTTTTGCAAAAACGTCATTCCTATATGTGTTATGGTGTAGCTGGGCTCTTGGAGTTGCACAACAGGTGTTCCAGATCTTCGATTTTTATAAATCAACAGAGAGTGCTCATCAGATTGAACAACTTTTGCTAAAACGTCATTCCTATATAAGTTATAGTGTAGCTGGGCGCTTGGAATTCCACAACAGGTGTTCCAGATCTTCAATTTTTATACGTCAACAGAGAGTGCTCATCAGGCTGAACAACTCTTGCTAAGACGTCATTCCTATATATGTTATAGTGTAGCTGGGCTCGTGGAGTTCCACATCAGGTGTTCCAAATCTTCAAATTTATTCTCTCAACAGAAAATGCTCATCACGTGGAACAATTTTTGCTATGGTACCATTTTTGTATCTCTTATAGTTTAGCTGGTCTGTTGCGGTTCTACATCAGGTGTTCAAGTTTCCAAGATAAATTATAGCCTATATGTTGCCCAGACTTAAGAACTATGCAACAAAAAAAAAAATCATTCAATTCAGTCCAGTAGTTTCGAAGATTAGCGTGTACAAACAAACAGACAAACAGACACACAGACAAACAGACAGATTTTTTATTTTGGATTCGTGCTCTATTACTGTTTCTAAACCCCCCTCAATTATTTTTTTAATATATTTAATGTACAGACACAGTTTTTTTACTGTTTCATTATATGTGTATAGATAAATGTATAGAAGATATTGATTATTTGCATATCTTTTGATTGCGTGAACCGATTGCGATGAAACAAAAAAAATAATTTACTTTGAGATAAGCACAATATTTGTTTATAAAAGTCAACAGCATTGGGTCTGCTCTTTTTACGTGATGCTTGCATAAACATGCAAACATATGTTTAATCTTTACTTCCCTAGATGGCGTTGGCGTCGAATTAGATCGCGCTATGGTTTCGTTACCGTGCGATTTATAAGTTCTAGACGAAATATTCTAAGTTATTCCTGAAACACGATTTTATTATATGTATAGATTATTTTAGTATTTTAATAATGTGTAACTTTAATGGATTATTAAAAGAACGCTGAATGTTTTTCACGATCAATGGTTTGTTTACCTTTTATACAACATTTATCCGGCTGAGTTGTGTTTAATTGGTATTGTCGCAGGAAAAAATTTATTCTCGTTTTTTATTTCAAAATGGTATCTCTTGATTTTATTCCCAGATCTTTATCATCTCTTTCTCGCGTATTTAACTTGATTTTAACTACGATTTGATGACCTTTGCAAGTGTTATAGTTAACTTTTGAAATTACTTAATACCGAATTATTTCTCTTTATCAACGTACTTCGCTTTAGCTCCATGATTAAATCAACTAAGGGAAACAACTCATGCTCTTGCGCATACAAGATAAAATTCACTTCCACACAAGATTTCCCGGTTCACATGAGCTTGTGGAAATCCCATACGAGCCATAGACTAAAATTTCAAAATACCCCTTCCCAGAGGTATCTAATATCTAGACAAGATTAGCTTATAGTCCATGAGTGTGGCTATTTATTTGACAGGCTCCTGTAATATACTCAGGCGCCTCCCAAAGTTATCTGGCGACACTTAAATATGGACATAGTTGCTGTATTTATGTGTTGACACTTAATTTATATTATAAATGTTGTGGAGTTGGTAGGTTATATGGGGATTTTGAATCCATCCATTTTCATCTTTATGAGTAGCGAGGTAAATTGAGGTTGAATCGAGTGTGAATCTATGTTTGGCTCTCGATCTTACTAAAGTCTAGAGTAATTCCTACTTCGTGCAAAACTCAAAGTTTAACATTTAAATAGATATTATAGAGGGATTCATACCTTTAATTACAGAGCAAATCAGACTGTCCACGATCCTGGGTGTCATACCTATGACAGTCGTTACGGGTAGTCAGAAGCCTGAAAATCTGACAATCGGTTTAACCTTAGGATATCGGCATTGCCCAATAACTGGGTTGCGGAGGTCTGATGGCAATAGCTCCATGTATACTGGTAGTCAGCCGCATCTGGTTAGACTGGAAGCAGTCCCCAACAAAGTTGGTAAAAGGCTAAGTAAAACAAACAACAAATATTCACCACAATGTATGTACCTTATTTCAGTATGTATGTATATAATTATAATATATATTTAAAATATGTATATATTTGTGTTATAATATATATTTATATCAAGTTATTTAGTTGATTCCTGATTTTTATAAGGATATAATTATATTTGTACGCTGCAAACTGCCCGTTAATTCTTCTTAACAATTCTTTCCATCCTATGGTTGTATGGAAGAAATTGCTTTAAGCGATAAGACCGCCATTTGTACTGTTTTAATTAAGTGTATACCTTCTGTTTTATTTCTTTTAGTGTACAATAAAGTATATCTACGAGTATCTATCTATCTATCCACGATTATGGGATAGTAATTACTATCCTCTGTCTGCTGTACCTCACAAAATATGTTGAGTACCTTAGCTACTACTTCTGCCAAGTCCTTTAAGTCTGAATACCGTGATTATACAGCAGAAGTGTAAAAAAATGATGGCCTGACGTCGGTCACCGTCGGGCTGGGCGTAATCAGCCGTGAGCGTAATCCACTACTCGTGTTACAAGCAAAGGGTACGTTCACATGTGAGAGAAAAGTCAATCTGTTCTGCCAAGCCTTTTCATAACTCTGTTGGGGTCGGTTCCCAGTCTAATCAGATGCAGCTGAATACCAGTATTTTACACGGAGCGACTGCCATCAGACCTTCGCCACCCAGTTACTGGGCAATGCCGATATCCTAAGCTTAGACCGGTCAAACTTTCGGGCCTCTAATATTCGTGTGGCAACTGCGACTCTTTAACGTGCTCTTCGAGGCACGGAGGGATCTTGATGTGTAATGAACGGTCACCGATCATCAAAATTACTGCGGCAAGTAGGTACAGCTTAATCTTGGAAATCGTAGATATGATCTGTCCGGTTGTAAAATAGCCACGAGCCGGAGAAGCGAGTGAGGGAAAGTCAATGTATTTTGTAATACATATCTTCGATGCTGAAGGGAGGGCTTTTTTGTGAGCTGTCTATTGTAACATTTTCATGCGAATGCTGTGTACACCTGTAATTGGTATTTACATAAGAACCACAACCCATGTACTTTTATTATTTAAATCTAAAATGTATGTACTGTTGGTGTACCTATTTTTAAATAAATAAATAACATAAACATTGACGTTCAAAAAGAACTAAGTAATTCCAGTCTATTTTGAATAAATAAGTTTTGAGTTTGAGTTTTATGCTTACTTATTATTGGTCAGAGCGTGAGGACCTGAGTTCGATCCCCAAGTCGGGCAAAGTGTTATTGGGTTTTTTCCGTGTGGAATTTCTGAGTAGCAGCCTGGAGTTTAGATTTGTTCCCAATTGATGGCAATAGCCTATAACCATCTTTCGGGCAAAATTATGGTACTAGGTTCATTAGTCTCTGACGACTCGCTCGACTTAGAAGAACTACAATCCGTACTAATATTATAAATGCGAAAGTAACTCTGTCTATCTGTAACGCTTTCACGCCTAAACCGCTGAACCGATTTTAATGAAACTTGGTACAGAGATAGTCTGGAACCTGGAGAAGGACATAGGCTACTTTTATTTCGAAAAATACGGAATACGCGATAAACGGGCGAAGCCGCGAGCGATCTCTAGTAAACAATAATTTCCTCACCAATATAACCGCGTCCTAACCTCGTGCGCTTGCGCATTCTCCAGTTTCATTCATAAAGTGGCGTACAGCAGGATGTTGGAGATGTCGGCTCGCGTTACGAGGTCGCCGCCGCTACTTACGATTACTGCTTACAGCCTAAATTATTAACTAAATTCAAGTATTCCTTGATTCCTTGCAATTATGGGTATTTTGTGTCTATGGGCGTTTTTTTTTTCGCCATAATTAATGTTTGTTCTTGTAAAAATAATAAATAAATATTAGCCTGTAACTGTCCCACTGCTGGGCAAAGGCCTCTTTTCAAACAGAGAAGGATCGATCACCACACTTGCTCACTGCGGATTGGAGATTTCAGACAATTACGTCCAATTAATAATTTAAAATTTCCCATTTCACGATTAGTCGAGTTAGTATGTATCAATTCTTTTATTATGGCAGCACTGGTTGTTTATGGGTAAGAACGGTTTCGTTTTGGTTGTTTGATTTTCGATTCTGTTCCTTTTAAAACTGCAAATCATTTTGGCTAATATTAGAATTTCTTTTTGGGTTAAGATCGAACGACGACCTTGATAGAAACAGTACCTACTTTATATTATCATTGGTACCTACCATTTGTCAAACGGTGTTAATTAGCGGGATCACTCCCCAGGTTTGCTCATGATATTTTCCTTCACCTTTTATCAGTGGCGTCTTAGATTAACCAAGAAAGTAGGTACCTACATATGAAATTGAAAAAGTCACATTGGTACATACATGGGTATGAACCCGCAACCTGGTGCTTAACAAGCAGGTCTGTAACGTCTGGGCCATCAAGACTTCTTGTATAAGTTGTTTTTTTTATTGTGCTTCTCGTAGATGGTCCTTGCAGTCTGTTTCTAAGTAACCGGGCAGTTATTGGCGAGACCTGAAGGGTCTCCAGCCGATGAGAAAGTAAAATACTTAACCTAAGCTAACTACTTATACTGCACTAACATAATGACTATTAGCTACAACAGCACTTAGTGGGACCTCTAGTGAGACTCGGACCTCGGCTTAGGACGTTGCTGGCGGGGACTTATGGGGGGGAGACAGCTTGATGAGGGCTGAATTATCGGTGTGACTGCGGAGTCTGAAGAGACGACCGGCTGTTCGACGGGAGAGCTCGGTGGATCGTGACCGGCGGCGGTGAGACGTCGCAACGGGCCTCGTTGGTGAGGACGGTATGCCGGACGGCGGCGGACGCTGTGTTTTGTGCTGGTCGATTTACTCGCCTCCTGAAGGAGGATATTTTCGTCATCGGGCTCAAAAAGTGTGTTCCCGGGACGGCGAACTTTGCTTATGAGAGAGGGACTGTATTCGGCCGCTGCGGCGACTATGGGTTTCGGATGGTGAGGGGTAGTGAAATACATAACATAAGCAAACTACTTATACTACACTAACATCATAACTACTAGCAACAACAGCACTAAGGGCGACCCCTAGTGGGACTCGGACCTCGGCTTAGGGCATTGCTGACGGGAGATTGGGAGGAAAACAGCTTGGTGAGGACTAAATTATAAACGTAAGTGTTACTATGGCGACATCACAGTTTCCAGCACATATATTGTACCATACGATTTTTCAATCATTCTGGCTAATTTGTAATTTTACTCTGCCATCGGGGATCGTAAACATAGTGTTATAAACATATAAATGGTTCGTTGGCTAGTTAAACAGTAACATTAGTAACACATCAACCAGTACTAAATCCCTAATTACCAAAATATTTAACAATGTGCAACAAATTGCAGCAGAATTCATAACCCCTGCGTAGCATCGTGTGGGGCCACGCAGCCGGCGATTACACAGTTAACGATCTAACGCCAACCCGACAACTGTTTACGCGCGTTTATTGACAACTAAACTCACTTTACTGCCTCCGGGCAGGTCCTAAATCTATTCACTTAATGATTTATACGCAATCATCACTTTTTACGGCCCTATCCAATAATTGGACGAACTTTACTAAAAACCTGTTCAAACAACGGATGTGTTTTGACACGATTACATTTTTATTACAAGTTTTAGTATTTTACGGAAATCGTTCATCAGAAGTTTATTGCGAATGCTTGGTTTTTTATCGTTCATAAATATTTGACTGTGAAAATAAGTTATTAAGACGGTAAAACTGAGATTTTGTTAACAGAAAATGTCATAATCTTTACGTCAAACTATTTTTTTCTAACTTCTTTAGCAATGAGCTGTGTCGTATATTCCGTTCGCTCTCACGCCGTCACTAGTTCATTCTCGAGACTATAATCCAGCAAGCGACTGCCCATCAGCGCCCTTAATGAATAGCGACCAAATCGCCTTGTAAAAGTTTACGACTGATAAAATCAGTTATAAAACTCTATGAAGCCGTAAATTCAGCGGGCATCGGGCCGATCGTTTAAAAGACGGGAGCTATTCCGAAGTCTATAAATCAGGCGATCGGGTGTATTCGGGCCTATTCGGGGCCGATCGTAAAGATTAACCGCGCTCACTGTTTGTAAACACTACATTTATGCGGATTCGACAGTTTTTTTTTCAGTTTTTATGTTGGCGGTTTATGAATGTATACGCTTGTGGTGTGATTGATTCCGTTTTATATTGTTCATATTTATTTGCGTATATCAATTTTGGCGGGTTTGGTGGGATAGTTTTATGGATAGTGAGATAATGAGAACCAATGGACTGGCTATTCATCCGGAAAGTGATCCTTCAATACACTAACGACAATACAAAGGTACACTAATATACATAACAAAAACCTACCACTACCTTTAGAAATCCAACCGCAAATCTTCACGCTGGTTCTCAAACACAATTCATCAACAAAGATTCTGACAAAGACAAACCCATCGCCCAAGTCTTCCGTCAAAGCCAATAAAGGGTTGCCAATAAAAACTTAAAGACTGGAAGTCAAAGTTAAAGTCGTAAAAACAAGGAAAGTGCCTCGGCAAGGTTTATTGTTGCTCGACATTTTGTGGCCTAACAATTGTTTTCTCACATACATAAAAAGGGGTAATAAAACTTCTGTCGGTCAAATGATTACGGGAAAGCGTAAAAAATGCGTGAAGGACCAAAGTACCGAACAACTGTTTGAATTGTTCGAGGGTTATAAGTTATTCATTAGCTTTACAGTAAATCAATAATTTGAAACCTACCTGAGGTTGTGTGTACCTGAGAATGTTCTTTTTTACAAAGAGTTATTGGCCGATGATATAGTAATGTATGGGTGTAGTCTTGACAATAATGGGACAATATTTTACATGGAACTTTTACGTGAAAGGCGTTTAGTAATAGATAGTATCTTTATGCATTATTTTCCATACTTCCAGGTGGTACTTCTAGGATATTTATTTGGTTCCATGCGACTTTTATGCAGTCACTTCATTCTGTAGTCGTTTTCATTGACAACAAAAGGATTACATTAGATAGATGACAGACTACAATTGGCAAACTATACAACGTGTGTTTTTGATATCCCATTACTCTAGGGTTATATTATTTAAGTAAAAAGAACACAAAATCTCCTAGAATAGGTGGTCCAAAAATGCATAAGTAGTTTCGAAGATATAATCAATCATAATTAAATTATAGGTATCTAAGTTTCGTTGATAAATAAGAGTAATCAATTTGCATTCAAACCAATCATTCGTATTTAAAGCTAAGAAAATGCGTCGTTGTCATATTTCACGTAAGGGTGTTTTACATTAATAATCGTGACTTTGTCGAATTATTTTGTATGAAAAATGAAAACAAAAAAAAAATGATGATTGAAGAATAATTCATATGCCAGTTGGCTCTTTGATATGGTCTCAATCATACCCTAGAGTTATGGGATATCAAAAAAAACACCTTGTATATCATACTGCGAAAACCTTTAAAATTTAAAGAAGAAATATTAAATGTTTCAAGATTTGTGCGGTCTCCAAGCTCACCATATCAAAGAATTCTACAGATTCTTTAATTCAAGCGAGAATTTGCAACAAACGAAGAAAGCTTTGTCCTTCAATAAAATGTTATTAGCTTGCAACGGGAGAGACTATTTTCCTTGGATTTATCATGACCTTCGCCAAGGTTCATAACTCCACTTGCATACATGAGCCAGAACTGACCTCACAGCAAGGTTCCCCACACGTTACGACTATCAGCACCTCCATTATGTTTATGCTAACTGGCCCACAAATTCCCAACAATAGGTTGAAGAGAAAGCTTGTAAATCAGGCTGGGTGGCTGCCCATAAATTTAACTAAACTATGGACAGTTTTTATTATTTTATTGCATTGTTGTTCGTGATTGCGTTACGCTGATTTTGGGCAGCTGCAGTTGTTGTGTGGTCACTTGTTGGTTCAATGAGGGGTAAGAGAACAGGTATGTTTGCAGGTAAGGTATGGTAATTAGGGAGTGTTAAAATTACATTTATTTCTAATAAACCAAAATAAAAAAAAACATAAACCAACACAGGCGCTTATGAAAAGTCGAATTTAGGTGCACGGTTCCAATTAGTCGTTTCCTATGGAGAAGAGCCAGCAAGAAACTCCATGGTTACTCTTTTTAAAAAATGATATCTTTAACAATTGCAGTGAATACAGTACTATGATTTAGGTTAGTTATGAAAGAACAATGTAGTCTTGACCACAGACCTTGGAGAAATGTAGTACCAAGTCTGGAGTACAAAAATTAACCAAAAAGGAAAAAAAATACAATATGAATAATAGTAATTTACACAATTATATGTAAGGCAAGACCACAATGTTCTTACATTTACAAAATCTAAAATGAAGCTAAACTATATAAAATAAGAAGGATCTATAGACTAGAATAGGATAATTTTCTACTGTTTTTCTGCCTCTCGTCGACACCAGTTGTACGAGAATAGCTCATGCCATGGTGAAAAGATTAGCCAGTCAGCAAGGTTGATAGTAGATTGATCCAGAGTGCACCAGCCATACTTGAGTATCGTCACTCGTGGATACTCTTGTAATGTATTCAATTGTTAACTCCAGTTCAACACCGTATGGTGGATTCTAAACTGCTTGAATGAACTTAAAAATATTGCCATCATGTCTTCTTCCTCTTAGCCTTTTGACAACTATTGTGATCGGCTTTCAGTCTAAGAAGACTCGGAGTAGTAGTACACGGAGCGATTGCCATCAGACCACCGTACCCAATTTACTGGGCAATACCGACATCCTAAGGTTAGACTGTTGGGCTTCTGACTACTCGTAAAGATTTTCCATCGTATTTTAAAGCCAATATTGCAAATCATGTGATATTAGGTCAAACTGGGTCGACAAGAACAGCGCAGACACATTATATCTTCACATAATTCGTCTCAGAATCTCAAACTGGAATTCCAGTCTGATAAAGAACGATTTAATTTAAATATTAACGCTACAATATTGTTAATACATAAGTTAATATTAGATGAAACTTGAAAACTATAATAATTGATCAATCAGTCCATTTCTGATAAGTTTGTCTGGCTAAACTAAATCTAGCTATTAATCTTTTAGTCACAATGATCTGACAATGTTATCTAGCGCACCTGTAATGTTATTACTATTAGTATTTATTGTTGTCTACGATTGTATTGTTATTGTATTAGATTTAACGATAATTGGTTATTTATTACTCTATTTGAAACTAAGTACCTGTTATAAAAAGTTTTTAATACTAAGAGGACTGGAATTTTGCTTCAAAGTCCTCTCGAAGATTGTCATTTTAGATTTCAAATCTACATAGGATTCCAAATTCATAATGATAACAATCTTCTTCGTCATTTTAATTAAATATAATGTGGTGCATGAACAGAGCCTCCACGAGTGACGATACTTAAGTACGTCCGGCGCACCCTGGGCAGTCAGCCCCGCTACCAACCTTGCTGACTGGCTAATCTTTTCACCACAGCATGAGCTATTCTCGTAAAGGACGTGCGGACACGAAAAAAAAAACTAAATATACAATATTTTTTCGCAAAAGCTCTTCCGAACCTTGTGATGTCGCTGTAAACTAACCCTTACTTAAAAAAGATTGTCATTTTTAAACACTAATTCAATTATACCTGTCCTTGTCTTTAGTATACCAATGCAAAGAGATGGACCACCATAGACTAACTATACCAATAATAGCCTTAAAACTTTAAAAGCCAATTCAATACCGAGTACTACACTCATGCAATATCGATACTTCAAGTTTTTATAAGCAGTAACCCATCAATTTACACAGAAACCAGTCTGCGTGTGGAAAGCTTGAAAAACATTAATATGCGCTATTTTATTTAGGAAAATATCTTCCAATCCGGTTTCCGACAAGCTGACAGATTTTTTTCGAACTCAATTAGTAAACAAAAAACATAAGTAGAGGTACATTATGTGTATAAATATTATAATATCGATTAATAAACATGATTGCGGCGCCGGCGCATATGAGGTGAGCTTTAGTGCAAGGACGAATGAATTGCATGGCGGGCTAGAGAGTCAGCGGTAAACGAATGGAATGAGGTTGAGCAAAATACTTCTACGTTTGGACCACGAAATGGAAAATTTTCGATTTATTTTCTAGTGATAGAAAATTGGATATTTTTAAGGTTTTTGTGTCGTAGAGGACATTATTTTGACTGGCGTTTTAACGTTTTTTTTTTCATAAATACGTTGCCCCTCACTAAGATTTCTCTTGTATCGTGGGTGCGTTTACAGACACAAATCTCACAAACAAACGCCCAGACCCGAATCAACCATCTGTAGGCCATACAAATTTTTGTTCCGTGTGGGAATCGAACCCACGACCCGTGGCGCAGAAGCCAATCGCTTAGCCACTGCACCAAACGTGTCGTCAAACAAAGCATTAGTTTAAGGTTCAAGAAAAAAAAATAGGCATTTCAAAAACTAAGTTAAATACTAACATATTTAAAAGAAACTATCGGATTATTATTTGAACTTTAAGCTTAAAAAAACTCGATTCTCATTAAAACTTACTAGAATTAGCACATAACATCTTCAAGTAAAGACGTTACGTCAACTTCTTAATCGCGCCTTAACTTATCGCCGTGACGTCACCATGGTAAGCGATGACGTACACGCTGTTGTCGCGGCCCCGCACCGCCCAACCCGCTCAGCGCTTTACACCCATTACAACTGACAAAAACCCGTATAATAGCGAAAATAAATATTATTTATCGCTTCACGGTGGCTTAGTTTCATACAAAAAGACCTATGAATTATTACTTAGTACATTTGCGTTTTGTATGCCACTTTTTTTTCTATGGTCATAACTTAATATTTATTGCGAGCTTTAGTTGGATATTCAGAATCGTCACGTCACGGTCCCGGTTTCAATTGTTCACTGCGACAAATTATTCTGGTAGGAAATGCAATTCAGAGGAAAATCGACTTTAAAACAATACAATAAAGTCACTATAGCATAAACTCCCAGCATGTATAACTTTGTGGTACAGTGTAAAAAAGTAGTTCTGTTGAGAACAGTAAGTCAACGTATCTATCTGCAGTTGAATATGATTAAATAGGCGTGGAATTACTGATTAAGTAATGCTGTGGCGGTTAGAAGTGTGAGAACGGTGAGGTCCGTAATTGAGACCTCAAAACGCGGCTGATGTGTCCTTGATTTGCATTAAATTGATCGAGGTAATTGGTATGCAGTTTTGAAACATAATCTTTCAACAACAATGAGTGATTGAACTGAGTATGTTTTTATCTCACCTGCTCGTATTCAGAAACTTTTCGATAAGCAGTTGAGGCGATTTGTTATCTCTTTTCGTCTACGATTCTCGTAACGAGAGAAAAAGAGAGGCCTAACCGAAGCCTTCGACAACTGAGTTGTCGAATCGTTTGAATTAGCCATTTAGAGTTGTTGCATTCTAAGAATATATTAAGCAGCACGGAAACTTAATGTTGAATATCAAATATTAAGGAATAGAAATTGTTTTACACGTTTAAATTTATAAATGCACTTATTAAGTTCCACAAATTAATCTAATTTCTACAACGAACACAAAGAAATAAATACATAAAACATAGGTATCACAATTTATGAATCAATTACCGTATAAAAACTGACAAGTTGCTGACCAAAAGTAGTCCCCTTCTAAACTTTGACAACTTTTGTAATCCAGAATTTTTACACTAAACTTATTGCAGTTCTTCACACTTAAGTTTATGCTATCATTATACTGTATTGATAATTTTTAGTCTGTGGTAAAGGACTTACCGTTTTCGTTCGTGTTGAGCCAACGGTAGGACGGGCGCGGTTGCTGTTTGGAGCGCATCTCTACTGGTCGCTCCACTTTCCCTCCTGGTCACTCTCTGTCATCTGAAAATTAAGAAACCAGTTCTTTTTAATCATGCCTTTATTCCCTGAAGGGAAGGTCAGACGTGTGAAGCACACCCTCATTTCTCTGTTAATTTTAAGCCCCATGTAAAAGGGGGCGAGCCTATTGCCATCAACCAGGCACAAATCCAGGCTCCGGGCTGCTACTGAGAAATTCCACATGGAAAAACCCAATAACACTTTGCTCGACCTAAGGATGGAACTCAGCACCTCAACCTCAGCACTCGCGCTTGTGACCATTAAACCAACGAGGCAGTCTATTATGATACATTTGGAAATCTCTATTTCTGGATAATCAGTTTTACTTACTACGAAATTATACTCTGTTGAATATAACATTAAGATCCATTTTAGCAAGGAAATGTAGAAAAATAAGCAACATGTTTGCTTACTAGAATTCAACACAGTATTATGCTTTTATAAATCTTAACGGTCAATCAAGATGAACTGAAACTCTACTTGAAGAAATGGTTCAAAAGATATTCGTTCATTAGTGGGTCACTTTTGTCTAATGTTATATGAAATGGAGTATAGTTTTTTTAAAGTAAACTAGAGGGCAGTGGACGTAGCTACTTGCTGGTTGCCGGCAAATAGTACCCAAAGACATAAATGAAACAACAAAAACACTGCACAGTTGCTATATTTAGTAAAATATACAGGATAAAATTCAAAAAATAATATGTAATGTGCTCGCTTTTTAACTTAATCTTAATGCTTAGGCTAAGTGATGTGACCTAACCCACTGGTTCAATATCGAATATTTCTGGACAAAACAGTTTAGTATCGTATTTAATTGACTTTTAAAAGATTATCTCGATCGCCGCCGATCACTTCTTAAAACCGATGAGTAACATCAAAAAATCCAATGGCTCAAGTCACTAAACACATTCGAAAATATTCACGATAAATTAAAAAAAGAACCGTCATTAATATGAGGCAAGACACGCCAAGATATCAAGAGCAAAATTGTATTTGCAGCTGTCAAAATTTAAATTAAACCTTAATCCTTCATGATTAGGGTTGTAAGTTGGCTTATCGGAGCGCATAACAACGTCGACAGTTTTATACAGAAAAATCTCGGAACTCGAACGATATGTCACACAATTTATGAGAGCCGAGCGATGCCGGCTGACGTGTTCCGAGTGATTCGAATAAGCCCCTCGTAATAAATTCGATATCAAACAGACAATGTCGTAATGCGATACAGTGATGTGCGATGCAGTGATAGGGACCCTGGATTTATGACGGACACTGTCTCTCGATTACCATTGTTGGGCGTTTTTGATTAATTTTGTTTTGTTTAACAAGATACGTACACGGGCACAGATATAATAAGTTGTGATATGTCTGAAATATCGTGTAGGTGTGAGCACAGTGGGCCCACTCGCGGTGATTTGTGATGGGCGACTTTCAAAAAAATGTTTTTAGTGTACTCAAAATCTCATGTCCAAAAATGTTAAAAATATGGATCTGTGTGCTGTGAAAAAACATAAAACAGTTCGTGTTAATGTGATTCAAGAGACCGGAAATGTATGCATACTAATAAAATTCTTCCCTCTAATGTATATGAGAGTATTTATGTTTATTCCAAGACATTCAATAAATTGCACACATACTCACACATTTCTACTCGCCAGGTCTCTTGTTGAGTATATTTATGGTAATCATACTAATATTATAAAGAGGAAAGTTTTGTTTGTTTGTCAGGGATGTACCTACGTAAGATGAATAATTCGATACGCTATGACACGTTGGTATAATTTCCAATTCGTTTTATATTAAAGCTGTGTTATCGAAATCCAGGCCGAGTTAGTACACTCCAACTTTTACGACAATTCAGATTATAATTCTGACAAAACGATCAAATATATTTTGGCATTCTTAATTTAAGAAATGATTTTGAACTAGAATTAAACAGAATTTAAATATGTATTGCTATAAAACTATACTAAATGTAAACTTCAAGCACTTTTTAGTGCTTAGAGCATCGAGAAAAGAACCTTCTTAAGGTTAAACGAACTAGACTCCTTCAGTTTTGTCGTAACTGCCAAAGTAGTTAGTTTCGACCTAAACTCTTAATTCAGTTGATTATTTTACATTGTTTGAATACTTTATAATTCGATATTGCTGTAAACTTGCACTCTATGCACAAAAATCCTACAATTACATTGTAAAATTAAAAACAATACTTACTGTGTACTGTCTTTTACGACCTATGTAAAACAAAACACATCCTTCAAACAAGTAGCTCCAATTCTACTTACAAAAAAGTCACCCTACAACATACCACATGATTCTTTAAGTACTCACAAACATCAAACTACCCGACAGCACAAACGCCCATATCATAAACCAATTGTAGAACCATCAATATATGGAGTATATTTTTTTATCTTATAAGGTATTAACGCGCCTTGTCTTAACGATTATTGGGCCGGTGGCTGTGAGGCGACACTGGTCAGGACCGACGGACATATTCCGCTAAAGCCTTGTAAATCAGTCAGGGTAATGACGGAAATATACGGGGAATGATAAAGGGCGGGTGCGGCCGGTTGGACGAAGAGTTTTGAGTTACCAAACATAAAAAGCTAATGAAAAGAAGAGAAGATAATGAATTTGGGATGTATATTTTGGTTGTTTGGCTAATGTTGATCACTTGCACCCTTACTTATAAACTATTGTCACTTTTAAACACTCGTTATATTATACGTCTCTTTGGCATTTGTATGCCAATGAATAGAGTAGGCAATTGACTTAAAAGCCATTTTAGTTAAATTACCGTTATCCATAATCCATCGTTAATAAATAAGAGTGTTGATACTTACAGACAAAATAATTAAAAGCAATAAATATTATTATGACTTATGTTTAAACTATTAATCTTCTACGTTCATATTAATTGGAAATATAACACCAAACATACCAATCCCAAAGAAACAGTTCCACAGAAGTTTTACCACTTACTAACGTCACCTCGGAACAAATACCTAAAATTCATCCTTAAATCTCACTGTCATTATGCGTACATTGTACCTTGAAACATTTACCGGGCGCGGCAGTAAAACCTCCCCGTATGTTTCCCACATTTATAGTGTCAATAAAGAATCGTCGCCCGATAACACACTTCAAGGGCAGTGCCATAAACTCCATACTATAGTGTTATTGGTGACTCGATTTATACACTTTTTTTTTCTCCATACAAGTCCCAGACAATTTATTAAGTGGTTCCACTGTGATCGCATTTTTTCTGTTTCTTTGATTAAACTTATTTGATTTGAGTAGGTATTAATTGGTCGTAAACGCCTTTATGGTAGTATAAAACTAGTTCATAAGAATTTGGCGATGTGCTTTTTTAATTTTCCTTTGTTTTGCATATTAATTTATCTTGTTAATGTGAGTTTTGTCCTTGCAAAGTCGAATTTCAAGTAATTTGTTAAAAAACTATAAATTCGCGCATTAATCTAGGCTATATTTTATTAGGGTAATAAAACAGTTGAAGCCATTCTTTGGCGTTTATTTTCTTAGATACCTAGCGCCATCTAGTTTTGGAGGCGAAACTAAGCTCGTGAGGGACGATGAAACAAAAGTTAGAAGATTTAATGAAGGTTAAGAATGATTTACGTGAAAACACGCTGAGCGAGTATGTTCTATGACTGATATAAATAATAAAACGGTAAAAGTTAAATTAATTATGCGTCAGCATAAGTTTTTATGTTGTAAGAAAGAGCACCATATCACATGTTCACCTATTACTTTTTTATGGGCATTTAATGGTACATGTAAAAAATAAACAAGTCTAAAGGAAACACATTGATAATATTATACTTAAAAATGTACAGAAAGTGTATTTTTATTTAAAAACTAATTTAGTAACTACCGAACTAATTATACATTAATTTATATCGTCCTTAAACGAAACAGAACAGTTATTCAATGTTACTAGTTAATTAACCAAAAGCCAAACAATTTTTTGGCCCAAAGCATTGGCGATCGGCCATCAGTGCACAGTGGGCAGGTGCCGTTTAGGAAAGCCATATCGGCTGTCAAAAACTTGTAAAATATCGCCGTTCCTCGTCGGAGAGCCGCGGGCGTCGTGCGTCCCTCACAAAGATATCTGTAAGATTTATTCAGCCGTCTACAATAGGGAACGTTTTAATTCTTTTCATATGCGACAGATTTATGTACGGACAGATGCGGTGGGACCACTGTGCCGACTCGAGATAACGTGTTGCCACCCTTTACGTTTAAAGTGAACGAATGTTTGTGCGATAGTTCTGTTGGGCTAGGTTGGGAGCGGACTTTATTGGTGATATAGCTACGTTTTGTGAGATATTTTCGTGTGAAATGTTTGGCGATAATATGTGAACAGTAAAGAAATATTTTAATGCTGACAAATAAATTTGTATGCTCAAATTATTCTTCTTCTATCGTGTCGGTACGAGTAAACAAGAATAGCTCATGCCGTGGTGAAAAGATTAGCCAGTCAGCAAGGATGGTAGCGAGGCTAACTGCCCAGGGTGCGCCTGACGTACTGAAGTATCGTCACACGGGGAGGCTCTTTTCATGCATCACACTCAAAGTTTTTGATGCAACGTTTATTGCAATCGCAATTAAATGTCGTATAGCAGACAACAACAGTGAGATGAGTTGATAAAGTATAACGTGGTGATTGTTACAAAATAAAAGAAAACAAATATATATGCTATTTATATAAAAGCTAGAATGCACTCTGGTTATTTATTTTAGGATCCATAACAAAAATAAACTACCAGAAATCGTCTCAAATACGACTTTGCAATGTCAATGTTTTAATACAAAATATAATATTCTTGTCTCACAATGAAAGTTTTGAGTAAAAGTGCTCGCATATTTGCTCTATTATTCTGTTCTGCGTATTTCTAAATTATTGTTACACATTGTCCCAAGTGACAATAGCATAATTTATAGCGGTCTTTGTCTAAAATTGTGCAAATTGTACACGTTGAGTAAACAAAAACTATTCATAGTTTTTTTTTTTGTCTGGATTTCGCAAATTTTGCACCACTGTGTTCCATCCTATGAATGAGTAGAACAAAGATGTAACTTCTTTTATTTAATTTGTTCTTCGAATTCTAATTTTGTGTTAATTTATTTATACGGAATCAAAATTCAAATTACGTTAACGTTCTTTTGATAAACGATCAAAAATTCTAATGTCAGTTGGCCGATCAATTTCAAAATGGCGCTTGAGTGAAATTCTAATACCGATGCTAATAACTGACCATTGGCATTTAATCGTAGGCTCTATCAGGTTGTCATTAAATATATGGGTAATAAAATTAGATCCGTGGGCGAGGTCTGCAGTCAAAACATATCTCACGTAGTTAAAAATACATAAATACCGAGCGTACCCGGGAGCGGGGATTAGTCGTAAACGCGTTGTTTTACTTTTGTAGCAATACATGTGATTGGATGAGAACACATGTACTTGGCATTGCTCTTGCGCCGATCAATTGTAATTGAATAATCGTAGACAGCATTTACCTTGTATTAGCTGTTCTATCAAGAAGTATTTCTCATGTTTTTAATATAAAAGGTTATGTAGGAAGTTTTATGACACAACTTTAAAAAATAGCATTTTTTTTCTAACATATTGACCAAGAGCACTGAGAGTTTTAATTATTATCACCTTTATTCATTTTCATTCTTATACTACATTTTTAAATATACGTCTATGAAAAATATAAAAATAGAGGTCCGCCGGCATCGGAGCAGGGTCCAATAAAGCTACCGGTGGTTAGGGCTCCAGAGACAGGAACCTCCTCACAATACGCGCCGTGTCGAGGAGGACTGCTTTCTGTGTCAGGCCCTTGATCCAGCCACCTAACGAGGGTTTCATGAGGTGTTAATCGAGGCTCTTGGCCGTTACGACTACCAAGTTTTAATTATTATTAGTTCATTAGATGAACTTTTTCGATAAAACTACACTATCACTATCCGAATATTAAAATTTTGAGGACAAAGTCTGACTGGATGCAAAAGTACCTACTATACTTAATATAATTTACAACCAGCATTCTAATTGTGCAACACACTCGTAATCGCTATGGTTTTGATTTTAACAATACAACAATATTCATTCCGTAGTATATAGTTGTGGCGAAGTCGGATTGTCAATACATACGTTGCAAAGGAATTTATTGACCTGTCAAAATCAAAGGCATAGCGATTACGAGTGTGTTGCGCAATTAGAATGCAGGTTACTTCAATTTGGTTTAAAAATAGCGGAATCACTATTTTCCTTTTACTCACATGGAACGTGAGTGAGTGAGACACAAATAACAAGAATAATAGCGAGATTTTAATACCATTCTTTATGTAATCAGGTTCTACCTTCACCTTATTCCCATATGAATAATACTATAGATGCAAAAGTATTTCCTGAATCCACCCACATGTTCAAGACTTACGGCTAGTAGCTAAGACTTGCGTGACTGACATATTTATAAGGTCATAAATCTCTTGGAGGAACAAACTGGAGTCTCAGGCTAACCTATCACGATCAAATAACATGCAGCTAAAATACTAGTGATGTGTGGTGCACTTTAATAATAGCTTTGATGGGCAGAATCGATAGCATGTTATTGGGATCATTTAAACAGTCTTGCGTCTTGGGCGTTATCACCAGGCCCTCTAGACAAATCCCTTTTCTTAAAACGTTAACGCCCGCGGAAAGTTCATGTCGTGGAAATGACATTTGCTCGAGTGTAAGCAACTGTCAATTCCATACAACTTGATCTTTTCGCAGGCTTTGACATTTAAGGAAAAGGTATTTTGTCTAAGAGGCCTGGTCAGGCTAAGGGCAAAGGACATGACCAGTTCCTGTCTTCCTGTTCGGAGGAATGTGTAACAAGGAATACAATAATTGCAGAAATACAACAATCTTTTCTGCACATTGATTTTGAAACCTAGGCGAGCGCCAATAGTCCTACTGGTTATGTCCTTTCTTGAAGAAAATTCTGAGTTATAACTTAGGTTTTACGGTCGTTTTTTCACCGTTCACGACAAGACACGACATTATCTGGTGACGATTCCGAACGCCATATAGATATTTCTATGTACCGCTTCATTCCCGAAACGCCAGGACTGTACCAGAGTTGTGGTAAACGGTTTGTCTACTGGGAATAAATAGCAATAGATTTGCCCTTTTCCCATGGAACTGACATTGGAGGTCACTGCCAAGACACTAATTTTTAAAGTTCAGATGCAAAAATTATGCGTACTTTCAAGCGATAAAGTCTGCAATAGAAATGTTAAGGCTGTGTTTGTAAATCAAAAGAATAAACGGGCAGAGCAGAGAAGATAAAGCGTTCAAATATTATAGCCATGAATATCTCTGTAACAAGAGACTAAATATAAGAACAAACACGGTCCATCATACGTTTAATTATTGTATACTATTTTGACTTGATTTACGAGTCCCGGGAACGACCCCCCGAGTCTCAAGTCTGACGTTTTTGTTAATTAAACGTTTACTACGTTCGGCCGTTTTATGGAGTCAAGAAAAATACATAAATTCGTTACTCGGGATTACTAAGAAAAGCTAATGTTAACATTTTTCTTCTTTTTTTGTGTAAATTTTTGTAAATAGAAAAGTTTTTAGTTGAAACATTTTTGTTTTTAGAAGGAGTAAGTGAATAATTTATTCGATAATATTTTTTTATTTTGCCTAGGAAGTTCTTTGTTGGGAGCGTTGGGCATGTAACCAAATTCACATTGTATTAAATCTATTTGTTTGCAATTAACTGATGTTCTATGAGTTATTAGGCTTAACATAGACGTTAAGAGCACTTGTCCACTGCGTCCGATCCAAATCCGAGAAAACATGATCATACCTGCAGTGCTATCGTTCATATGCGACAAGAACCTCTTAAGTCCGAAAACCGGATTTATCAGAAAACGCCTTTGAAACTTTTGAATAAAAGCGTTTTCTGAACAATCCGGTTTTCGAACTTAGCACGTTCTTGTAGCATATGAACAATTTGTATGAACGATTGTGCAACAAATCCGAATTTCATACGTTTGCAGCCGAGTTGCAATACAACACAACTAATAAGTTACATCGGTGTACCTGATCGATTAACAAAATCAATCCTCCTGATCGATCAAAAGGAAGTCGCTCCTTTTCGTCCACTCACACTTATTGCATCAGCGTAAAGAAAACTTTTTACTGCAATACTAATAAACGTTCGTGGTCTTGCGCACAGTTCGGAAGAGATCGGTTTTACGAAGTTTTCCGATGCGACTGTATTGTACCTCGGTCCATATTTTCTCAGTGCACAAGTATGGATTCATTTACATATATTTTAACTAAATCCCATACTATGCAGCAACAAACCCGCTGTATCCATCAACATATTATATAATTATATTCCAGTTATTTCAGTGGCATTATTTTTTGCGAACCCCGAGAGCAACAAATCACTCAAGATCACATTCATAATTTAAGTCGCCGCGTCACGGTTGATAGATTTATGACGTTTCTTTCATAACGTCTAGCGGTGGACGTCGACGTCCGACGTAACACGACACTCGGTGGGGCCGTTTTTTGACGTACGTGAGACGTTTGCGAGTTTCGCTGTTGTGCATTATGTTGGTAATTCGTTTGTGGAATGGAATTTGAATGTGTGGCGTTCGGAGTTTGAATTTGAGTCGTTAAATTGCATTGTAGTCAGAGCACAGGTCAGAGATAGAGAGAGACACGCACACACATAATCACACACAGAAATACACACACACACACACACACAAATAGTAGTAAATATACTCTTTACGAATACATAAGTACAAACAGGATTAAATAAAGGCAGAATAAAGAAAATCACACACATATATAATCCTGAAAACATAACACTCCTTTTTGGGCAGTCGTGTAAAAACCGCTTGATTTTGTCCATTTTGAGAAATGTCATTCCTTCTCATGTCATATTATTCCAGGATAATGAGAGGATAACTTTAATTATCGTCCATCATGGAAAAGTAACTTACTCCATTAAATTTTTGTATCTAAAGTAAAGAACCCTGAATCTAAAATTTCCTTAAGAATAAACATTTTTAGAAAACACTTACTCCCTTGCTTATTAAAGACTCATTTTTAAACACTGATTAGATTAAATTATACCTGTCCTTGTCACTGGTATGCCAATGAATAGAGATGGCAATATACTTAAATTAAAAGCCATTTTAGTAAAACAACCTTTAACCATTTAATTATATTGGCTCCTTTAAGAATACTGAATGTTTTTTTGACGATTAATTTGTTTGCATTTTATACAAAAGCTAAATGCCTGGACTCTAGCTTCTTTTATGTGCTTCTGTCCACTATTGGGCAAGAGCATAAGACATGGAACTGTCGTCAACCTTAATTACTTCACGCCATACCAACCCTTATAACGACACAACATTTTCCTATAATACACAGTCATACGCCAGAAAAGATCAATTAATTAAAATCATTTCATTTAAAGTCCACGAGTCAACATTGAACGTACGTCAACTATTCGCCAGATAAAAGTAAATCCTTCATATTAACGGGCACGCGGGATGACGTCACGGTCGCCATTTTGATTATACATAATTTGACGTGGCGACGGCTTTGACAGAGGACATTTAATTACCGACCCCTCATTACCTTGATATCGGATATTGATATGGTGACGTTTTGTGTTCACGATACGGGTGCGATACGATGACGATCACAATGATGTTATTATGTTGTGGAATTCGTTCGTTTGTCGTTGCTGCTATGGTGTCTTATAGATTGACATGCCATTCCAAAAATTATACCTATGGTTACAGTTAAGCCTAACAGAAGACGTAAAAGTATACTTAATACCTAATTGAAGAGCAATAAGCAAAAGCTGCCTCAATTCCAATCATGTAAATTCAGTAGTTACTTGATCTCATCTACATTTGTCATGTCTACAACACAAGGATTTCGCTTCACACTTGTCAGCGAAAGTTCAGCAAAACATTTTGACAACATCGTATCGTAGTCGTCGTGTCGCTCCCGCATCGCCATCGTCCACACTAAATCGTACACATACGAATTTTCGTTAAAAACGTACAGTTTATTTGGTTCAATGGAGTTTATTAATAAAGTTTTAATTAAGATATCGGCATGACGTCACTGGTTAATTTGAATGATCAGCAGATAAACAGGTGATTAAAATTATGTCAAACGTGTAATGGAATGACGTTGATTGTATATTGCATCGCGATTTTCATTGTTTACGTACTAATTACGTGATTAAAATGATTTTCGATAGATATTTTGGCTAGTCTATGAGGTTTCAGAGAACAAAGTCTTGAAACCATCTCTGTTCCTCTCCTCTCGATCAGATTTCGTCAAGGCGGCAGAACCATCCTCTTAGGTGCTAGTAACAACATACTAGGAACATCAAATTACTTACCATGAATGGGCTAGCTCAGGCGTGGGCAAACTTTTCTCATCAAGGGCCAAAAAAACCGAGTCAATCTTATGGGGGCCAAAATTTCTATACATTGATTTATGTCAAC
This sequence comes from Amphipyra tragopoginis, assembly GCA_905220435.1. Taxonomy (NCBI): domain Eukaryota; kingdom Metazoa; phylum Arthropoda; class Insecta; order Lepidoptera; family Noctuidae; genus Amphipyra; species Amphipyra tragopoginis. The sequence continues at coordinate 1,697,781 of HG992004.1, read as the reverse complement.
GCAAACACAACGCAGGTATCTACTTTTTATTCTAGACTATTCGAAAGGTTCCTACGACTACGGGTGTTGGCGGGCCGGCAAAGCGTTTCGAGGGACGGAGCTGGCCTTCGGGCCGTACTTTGCCCATCACTGGGGCTAGCTGATGCCAGAGTTTCAAGACACGTATGATAGCCAGCATTCAAGCATCAAACTGCTTACCTAGAGTGGTCTAGCTTATACCAAAGTTCCAAGAAACGTGTAATGGCGTAGCGGTTGAATGCTGGCCTTCCATGTACGCTTGGTGACAAGATCTAAACAGTCCTCCTGTCTAGCTACTCACATTATAGTGAGTTGCCAAGCAGTTTACTGTGTTCCTCCATGTGTTTGTGAGAGCCAGAGAGGTATAGGGGAATCCGTCTATATCTCTGTTACTTGGATTTGTCTGCTCCATCTTAGACCCTGATTCTGCTTACTATCAAGTGCGACAAGGATCAAGCACGACCACTGAGTTCGAAATGCCCTCTCCGCAACTTTTCAAATTCATGTGCGAATCAGGATTTGATTTTCACTTGCGTTAACGGTGAAGGAATACATCGTGAGGAAAGGTGCACTTGCAGCAAAGAGGGCTAATGTGTGTGTCTATCAACCTGTACCAGGCAAGTGGTGGATTAAGGACTAAATTCTACTCATTCTGAGAAGAGGCCCATGTACAACCGTGGGCCAGTAAGGCTCAACACCGCCGCGGAATGGAATGGAAGCGAAAATTGTACATAGCATAATGAACTTTACGTCAATTGTATAAAGTACAAACTAAATACGAGCCAAAAAAGGTCCCGCGTCTTCCGGGGACCTAATGAGCTGATTTTGATATAATGAGTTGAATTCTAGATTTGATATTTACAGGTAAAGATGATGGGTACATATTTAATTGTTTCCATGTATATTATGTACACGCGGCCACACATATCAAGCTATAGATACATGTCCAATATAAGTTGACCTCTCATTGTACGGAAAGCTTATACAATACGAGATCAGCTTACACTGGTAATATAAAGCTTAATCTTTAGCCGTGTACACAAAGGTCGATATTACTCACATTGCAATGTTGATGGATCATTTACAAAAGAGCAATGTACGATGAAGTGTGTTAGCTATTGTTTACAAGTTATAAGAGGCAATTGAGACAAGTGCACAGGTATTGATATAAGCACGTTGTATCATCATAAGTCTAACTAATAATTATTTATTCTTGTGGTTGTAGTAAGGTTACTACGTTTTGGATATATACAAGGTTAGTCGGAAAGGGGGTACTAATCCGAAGCCCACTTATAGTATATTAGTATCGCTGATGACTGTTTGAAAGCAAGTGTAGAAATTTCAAAATTCGATAAATTTTTTTTCCAAATAAAATTATTTTTATTGTAGTTTTTTCAAACATTCTTCATCCCTGTTTTAGTTACAAATTCAGAAAATGGTGCTTCTAATTCATGACCCGAAATATGACCCAAAATGTAAACACAGCTGATGATTACTGGGGATAGATAGATTTAAGAGATTTTTTTTGCGATTTTTGAACAGCTGTTTCTCTTAACCCGGCGAGCATGAGCCAGGGTATCTCACACCCTGGTAAATTTTAAAAGTAGTGTATATTCTAAAATCCTCGTCTGGCGACACTAGCTGGCTCAGTAGCTGGAGGCAGGGGTGTGCGGGATAGGTTAGTGGCGTGATCGCAGCGTGGCGCGAGGCACTGGCCGCAATATACTTGGGCAAACTTGTCTTGGGTATGTTATACCCTGCCTCATTTTTGACGTATTTTGTTTACGTAATGATGTCATCATGATTTTCAACTGTTTTATTAGTTTTTTTTTCCTATTATTTTTAGCTCTTTGTTGTTTGTTTGTTGTCTTTGTTGTTTGTTTGTTTTTGTTTGTTGTTTTTAGCTTTTTATTCCATATTTTTTTATTATAATTTATATGGATTTGTTATTAGTTCATTTATTGAACTTTTTTATTTCATTAGTTACGATCAAGACAACAGAATTCATTCGTAATTTGGGCTTATCAATGATTTACGAACACATGATACATTCAAGAAAATGAAAAAAAAAAAAAAAGTTTCATCCGCCAGCGAATCGAAAAACAGCTTGGTGAGCCCTCACCTAGACACGCAAATGTACCCAGACGATATGTCAGATGCCAGGATTGTCCATTTATAACGGATAGAAAAACCAAACATTCCTACAATTCTTGTGCCAAGCCCATAAATGTTTGGAGCATGCAAAATTTACTTGCGAAAATTGTGCTGATCTCAACAGTACTGATTAATCGTATTTTCAATAAAAAAAAATCAAAAATTAGTTTAATTAGGAGGAGGATCTCATTATCTTTTAGTTTTAAGTTGATTTACATTCCAAACATTAATATTTTTGTTAAATTCTTAATTTTTGAAAAACCCTAAATTTTGTTCCTATAATTATTATAGTATAAGAAAAACATGAATAAATAAATAATTATTATTTTATAAAGAACTTCTCTCATTTACTTCCATGAAATAATTCATTATCTTAAAAAATAAAATTAACAAAATTAAAAAAATAATAATAAGAACTACATTACGGTACATTAAGATAAGGGTATATCCCACCCTGCCACATTCTTGAAGTAACTTTTTTTCACCTCATGCTCGCCGGGTTAAACTATTGACTTTTGGGAAAAGTTGTAGAACAAAAGTTATTCATTATTATGTGTACTTTAATACCCTTTCGGATTAGTACCCCCTTTCTGACTATCCTTGTATATATAGCTAGTATTCCCCAACTAAGTTGGGGCCCGCGTCCAGTCCAGATGCAGCTGAAACGGAGCGACTGCAATTTGACCTACACACTGCCGCCCTATGTCTAAAAGATATTAAGTGACATTTTGTCAAATTTGAGTTTTATAAACTACGTAAAAGCGCAACATTTTCTCTATCGATTCGATCGTTTTCTATCATTTGTCAATTACGAGATCCAGGGACTTTTACTGAGACATTACCGTATAATACCATACCATATTGTAGATGGCTTCCCTTTACATTTTTGAAAACATTATGTTTGTACGTAAAAATCTGCCAATGTATAGTGTAAAAAGCGACGTTCATAATATAAATACTAGGAACAAACATAAATTAGTAGTCCCTAAATTTAGATTATCCAAAACTAATAAGTCATTCCTAGGAAACTGTGTTCGATTTTATAACAAGCTTCCCAAATCAATTACGGATCTCACTGACGGCAAATTTAAATCTCACGTTAAATCAGTTCTCATTAAAAAGGCATACTATAAGATAAACGACTATGTTGACGATAGGGACGTGTGGCGCTAGTTCTTTTCTGCACATGTGGCTTCCCTGGAAACCATTAGTTTTTATGTGTTGTTTTATATAAGTATCTATAATATATTATTTAGATACGATTTTGATTTATCTCAATTCATACAGAATTGATTTATATACCTACTTATGTACTATTTTTATTTTTCCTTTATGTGCATAATTTTATTATTGTAAAAAATATTATGATTTTCTTTGTACAGAGTCAATTAATTTATTCACTTGACAGACATATCTGTGTTGCTGGGGAGTTTGTTGCGCCGTTTCTTCTTCACAGCATAAACACTAGGAAGCGGTGAAGGGAGGGCTTTTTGGTGGATGTCTATATTGTAAAACCGACGTTCAAAAAGAACTAAGTAATTCTAGTCTATTTTGAATAAATGAGTTTTGAGTTTGAGTTTGGTCAAATTTCAGTACAAAAAAAGCATGACATAAAAACGGAACCTTTAAATTTAAAAACTGTATTAGTCCTGTACCTAACTCATTAAAAGTTATATGAGCTTAAAGTAGCCCAATAATTTGGTATATTCAAAAACATCTGTATATATGTCTTCAGAATTTCTAGAGACAATACTTTCGACGTTTATGCTCATAACTCAAAATTAGGTTTAAGGTACACACGGCTACACATCAAGTATATATTTCCAGTTTACACTGACCTCTCATTATAACGAAACCCTATACAATGCGAGATCAGCTTATACTGGAAAGTTATAGCTTGATCTGTAGCCGTGCGTACAAGTCCGAGACGGGCTGCTGACCGCTAACTGCAAAAGTAGTATCGCTTGCGGTGCGATCTGCGGCTGCGGGCTGCGGTTGCAGTTTTGCAGTCGCTGTCGGAATAGCACCTTTAAAGTGCACACCTTAAAGGCGCTATTCCGATGGCGACTTGCGGTCTGCGGTTGCAGTCTGCAGTTTGCAGCCCGTCTCGGACTTTTACTTTTAGTCACTTAAGGGTCCTCTCGGAAAAAAATCGTGCAGATGAAGCAACTTTTCGTCGGCATTTACAGAGAAATTATATCTGAAAAAATAGGTAACTTGGACTTGCCAGATTTTTTCTACCGGCATCACATAATAAGAAAAAAACCACCAAATCACCTCCAAATCGTTGAGATGAAACCATTTTACTCTTACATTTTTTTATCAAAAGACTATAAAAAAATATCTTCTGCTTTGCAATACAAAGGGCAATAACTTGGACTTGTTACTTTTTTTAAATATGTATTAGTTTCATTATATTAAATTAAAAATGCGTCAAATTACAGATTGCGTCTATGTCACACTCGCACTCGACCCTTTTTCTCTCGTCGACTCGTCGTAAGTTAGTACGGTACCAAATGCTCAAGGTCGTTGGCGAGAATACAAGCCTTAACAGCCTTTTTGACATAGGACGGCAGCACAGCCCGACTTACATAAGCAGCCGACTTTTGGGTACAACCAAAATCCTTATGTTAACCCGGAAGACTTACGAACAACCAGTTGTCATGCATTCGTATGATTCATACGCACTGGGACTGACAATTAATCGAATCAAACAAAACGTGCTTTCGGCACACTAATTAAAACCTAAATAACAAACGAAATATAAATTAATTCAAATAAATGACAATAGTGAGCCACTAATGACACTCCACCCACTAGGTGTCAGTGACAGCTTGTCATCATTGCATCGCAGGTACAATAATCGACGGCCATCATTATTTGCGTCAATGACACTTGAATGAGATGACGCAAATGATAAAACTATTTATAAATGTGTAGGTTAGGTAAAACAATTGATGTTTTTGTTTCGAAAGGTGAATAAAAACACAAAAATATTGGGGATTTACTTAAAAATATTGACAAATATGCAAATACAATATCTAGCTTTAATTCCGCTGAACAAGATCGCTAGTTTTGATGCAGTATGCAGCACCGCCCTCCCGCCCACAAGTATATGCACATGCATAAATAGTGAAAAAACAATGCAACATGCAACCAAACCAATACACAGTGAAATTACACATTGTTTGTTACACGTTTTTGTCATCTTCTGAAAATTTTTTGTCTCTATTTAGATCTAGGTGTGCGATATGTATGTGTACAATATATACCTGTGTGTCTATGTATTATGTGTAGTTTATTTTTTGCAGCAGTACACCACGGACTACCCCCTCTATCTTATTCATTGTCTGCCTGTTCATCCAAAGGTTGTCTGATAGATATCGCTATCAGCGATAAGACCGCCATTGTACCCTTCAATATATGATATTGTATAAGAGCTGTGTTATAATTTTGATGTACTATAAAGTATATTCTATTCTCCTCCTTTTTGGAGTCGGTTAAAAAGAGACTCATTAATACCATTACATTATCATCATCCTCCTGACCTCATCCCAACTTATTTGTGGACGGCGCAGCATGTGACTGTGTCTTCCATACATCTCTATTAGCCGTCATCTCAGTAGTTACCACTCACGTGCATTTTTCGGGTTCGCCCGACTAGTTTCAGACCCAAACAAAGCCCTTAATCATGAGCTGAACACGCAGCGAGATCGCGAGCCGAATCTAACCTAAGTGGGGTTAATTTAGAGCCTAATTTGGTTCCGAAACTTGTCGGACAATCCCGAAAAATGCACGTGAGTAAACCGCAACTGATCATGTTATCGGTAGCGGGTAGCACTGGGCAATGTTGACAAAGGAAAAAATAGTCGATATGGATCAAAGCACCCGATGTTATAAAGGCGGTGGGCATTCGACGAAGCAAGAGCATTCGGTGCTGAACAACTGAAGAAGTCTGACCTTTTTTATATTTGACTAGCTTGTCCTTATTTCATGATCTTGTAATAATTGTGTAAAGTATTATATTGTGATCTAGTTATTGTTACTAACACTAACCCAAATACAAGTACTCTCAGTGGTGGAGAGTCTATGTTGGTTTTATTTACTACATTTACCTTGCTCGCAATCCTGACGTACCGATATTAGCTATACGAGTAACTGTAATGATAGAATCACCCCTGAACGATTATGTTATTGTGTCTTTTACAATCATAAATATCAAAACCATTTATTTTCGATAAAATTTATTTTGAGGCAGAATGATTTTTATTTTGTTTTTTTCATAAATTCTTCGTTCCTGCTTAGTTACGAATTCAGAAAATGGTGCTTCTAATCTGTGACTCTTAATATGATCTTAAATGTAAACACAGCTGATCATAGCTGAGGATAGATTGATTTTAGCGTATTTTTTATGAAATTTTTGAACAGCTAAGTATTTCTATTACACTATTGACTTTTGGGGAAAGTTGTAGAACAAAAGTTATTCATTATTACGGGTACTCTAACACCCTTTCGGATTAGTACCCCCTTTCTGACAAACCTTGTATACAAATAAATACCTATATAAATTGCAAACAAGAGCAACTATAAGGTTAAGGAGACCATCTGGTCTGAAACCACATTTACAATTACTACGCCTATAAAACATAGGTATCAACCCTATAATATAACAGACATAAACACTAATTCCGCCAAACAATAAAATCCACGTCATTTTAACAAGCAGAGACAGTTCACCGTAAAAGGGAAACGTATCTGATATGAACAAGATGGAGTCAGAATGTAGAGAAACCTTAGCAAACGGATTAGCGAGACGAAATCCTTAGTGCGTCTAACATCAACGACTTTCACATCAACAGGCTGTGCGACTGGTATCATGGGGCACAGAAGTGGAAACTATAGGGTTTGCAAAAAAAAATACAAAAAATCTAAATGAGTACAGTACCCGTAAATATTGCGTATCGAGCTTTAACTTCGGCTTTATACAGGGTGTAAACGATAAACGAATTCGTGTAATTCCTTCAAACCGCGTGATCTACTGGTGACACAAATTAGCTATAAAAGGGAATTTTTGAAAATCAACTGAAAAAAATGTTCAAAATAAAGTTTTACTTTTTCTATTTTTGAGTCATTTTAGAGTTAACTTACTGCAAAGAGCGATATCGCGTCAGTCGTGCTTTCATTCATTTATGCGTGGCGTCGAAATGTTCAGTCTCATAAATTGTCTTATTTTTTATTGAATCCTTATTAGGTGGTTTAGATAACATAACACGACAGCATGTTTTTTTTTTTTTTGTTTTTTTCAGTCTAATTCCCGTGCGGGGCCAATCTACACCAATAGTAGTAGTAGATCATGTGGTTTTAAGGAATTACACGAATTCGTTTACCCTGTAGAGCATCATCTCTGTCGCACGAAGCACTAACAGTCCAGTATCTATTACATAGGCATGAGTGAGAGAGACGATGCTCTGCGAAACTAGCTTCGGTAGCCGATATGTCTTTCTAAAGTTCGATGTGTAATATTAACTGTGTACCTATGTAACAATGTGAAAAGAGGTGACATTTGATGGTGAAATTTTAGTCTGTACCTAAGTTTGTATGTTATATTATTACTCGTTTTTTTTTTCGTTACTGTGAACTAGAATCTGTCAAAATTCAACCGCCCGCTTACTTCCTCAACTCTTCGCTGACATCTACCAAGTACGGCTACCATCAGATGCACAGTTATAAAAAAACAAATTTTAATGTATCTCCGAATATCAATGTATTCATTTCAAAACGTTTTTCCAATTTTTTTCAGGGTATTGTTTGGTTTTACGGTCTGTCTACTTCATCTTGTTTTTCGAGTCAGAAAAACTCATCCTGGAAAGCACTCTGAACGCAAAACTATGTTGCTATAAGGAAGTACCTTAAACCACAAATCAAACATCATAAACGACAAGCATTTCCTAATCAATAGTTACTTATATTTGCTCGTTCATTTTATACGATACACACTAAAATTTGCATCATCAGGTTATATTCCCACTTCTGCATCTAACTGTACAACCTACGCACTTAAAAAACAAATTTAACACACCGTAAATCACGTTGTAAATTGTATCTTAAGTCAAAGTAATAAAAGTGATGTTGCCTGCACAACATAAAGTTGCTTTGAATATGAAAATATCGCATCGCGCGGCTGCATTACAAAATGAGGCGAAATTATGATGGATACTGATGCCTCGTTGCTCGGTTAATAAGACCTGATTCTATTCGCAATACATTCGATTCTAAACTGTATTCTTGTTGGAATAAAGATGAGAATAGATTGTGTATCGATCAGGAATCAATCGCGACGAGTGACGCGACGCAAGTGCACAACGTGACAAGTCTAAGGCCATTTGCATACAAAGCTACCTAGAATAAACTCATAACAGTTGATCTAAAGTCTGTTAAATATTATTCCAGTTTAGAATTGCGTAAGCACTTGCCTGATTGACAAGTCTGCAACATGTCAATAATAATTAGCTGGGCTCAGCGGATATTATACTGTTTTGACTTAGAAATGTGAATAAATTTACATTCCGACCTCGTAAGGCTTATTTTATTAACATATCAAGTTGTGTGCGAGGTTTTCGCAAAGCATAGCAAAAAGCTAATTTTATCTATCGACTTCAACATGGGTTACAACTTTCGCAATATTTATACCATATTGTATCCTCGGCGAATACCATTTAATTATATAGTTAGGTAAATATCTGTGTATGTATATTTGTGTATATTTCAGCATGCATCAACAGAAAATCCAATCAAGCTCGCCCGATAAATTTTAACGATGCCAAAACACACATTTACAAACAGGTTTACACACTCTTAAGCCCTTTCCTTTACAATAAGCTAAATACGAAACTATCCACAGATGACCTTAATTAACTATTTTAGTTCTTAACGAATACTGTACATACATTTACAAACTTTGACCTATAATGAAACTAAACTTTTAATAACCATTGTCAAATAATTAAATTAGATATATTAAATATATCATGATAAATTGATTCATCTTGTATTATTTTTTTAAATTTCTATTATTAAATATTGTTAAAATTTCTGTTTCCTACAAATTCTATACTATGATCACTCCTGCCGCCTGTGGCACAGGTTTAATCCTAGTACCTCACATTGTAAATACCTCTATAATTACTAAGATTCATATTGAACTATTTAACCATTTTATTTTTTGAATAAATATTAATTGTTACTGGGTGTACCCTAAACACTAATCAGGAATTACCATGATCTGTTAGAGCAGGAATGTTTTAATAATATTCCGAGAGTGGGAAAGTGACAGCGCTAAACAGCTCTCTAGCGCCATCTCTTACCCACTCTCGTAATAATATTAAAATATTCCTGCTCTAAGAGATCATGGTAACCCCCCCAGTTGCTCAAATGTGGCGCCGTGTGCAAACAGCCTAAGTCTCAAGTTGCAATTTTAATTCCATAGGTAGATGTCAGTCGTTGGGTTCACCACAGGACACCTAATAACATTGGTATTCATTATCAAGCGAGCAAATTGGAGGGGTTTGATCTCCATAGGATGCGCATACGCATGATGCGGTGATCAAACAAAGTGGCATAAATATCGCATGTAATGACCGGTCAGAAAACTATGTGAAACTGTGTGACAGGAGATTGAAGTTGGTTTTATTTGATGAGAGAGATACTGTAGGGATTGTATTGGTCATCATTTAAATACAAGCTATTCTTGGACTTCATTTACAGGACAGGGTAAACGGGTATGAAAACGGTATCTATGTATTCAGTAGTATGGAGGTACATATAGAGAGACAATAAAGTTTATTCGACAAGCATAAAAGACATTTTTGCATCAATGATTCTTTCCCTTTTTTTAAAGAAGTCATGTTTATGTTGGATATTAAGTTTAGGTAACGTTGGGGCTCTTTTATCCTAAGAAACAAATGCCACTAAATAAATAAAAAAAAAACTGACCAGCCTTTTCCCAATTATTTTGGGGTCAGCTTCTAGTCTAACCAGATGCAGCTGAAGTATTTTACACGAAGCGACTGTCATTAGACCTCCGCAATCCAGTAACTGAGCAATGCCGATATCCTAATCCATCTGGCTTCTGACCACTCGTAACGTCTATCATAGATACGACACCCGGGAACGAGGTGGGTCACACACAGAGGGGTCTTGATATGTAACGAACGGTCACCCATCCACGGACTGAAACGCGGCAAGCGCAGCTTAACCTTGCAAAGCATATGATCAGCGCGGTTGCTAATTAGCCACGAGCCTCTCTAATTTCTGATAGGTATCGAGAAACCCCACAAAATCATTAGAGTTAATTTTTTTAACACCCTATACAAGGTTAGTCGGAAAGGGGCTACTAATTCGCGGGCCACTTAAAGTATCACTGATGACTGTTTTAAAGCAAGAGTTAAAATTACAAAATTCGATAATTTTTATTTCCATGAAAAATGTCTGCTTTAGTTACGAATTCAGAAAATGGAGCTTCCAAACCGTGGACCCAAATATGATCTCAAATGTAATCACAGCTATCATAGTTGAGGATAGGTAAATTTTAGCGTATTTTTTATAAATCTTTGAACAACTATTTCTCTTAAACTATTGACTTTTGGAGGAAGTTGTACAACAAAAGTTATTCATTATTATGGGTACTTTAACACCCTTTCCGGCTAACCTTGTAAAAGACAACACGAAGTTCTGATCAATATCATTATAATCTCAAATCTATATCGAATACAGGACATTCACAAACAAATGCGTTGGTCACGACTGCCTTTGTATAATTCAGAGCCCTAATCGACACTTAAACAGTGCGTTCAACATGAATTATTATCGCAGTGAAAGGTTGCAAATGTATAGCAAGCCATAGCTTATCTATAGCGAACCCTCTGCTCTCAATACTATAACTTTCACGATAAGATACATATCTGACATTATAGTTTCCTTGCTTTTCTTGGGAAGGAAAGTAGGTAAATTCATGTTTAATTTAATATGCTACATGTTGACAAACTCTGGGTTGTGGAGGTATGATCGCTGATTTAAATTGCTCCGAGTAAAATACTATTATTCAACCGCATCCCAGACTGGAAGCTGAACCCAACATGAAAAAGTCTACGAAGAACAACATGTTGACAAACTGCCTGTTTGGGCTCTGGGTAATAAAGGTACTGTGAAGAATTTGATGGGATACTAACAATGGTTTACCTATCCGCACAAAGCTTTATTTCCACATTCTTAATGCGTGCTGGCATGGATACGGTGGATTCCGAACCCATAGTACCTCTCCCCTTTGGATACCTACGCACCCTCGTAAGGAAACGCACCAGAGACCAACACAACGAGTATAAACCATGGCGAGTGCAGGCAGGCCAAGGAGTTGCTTCCAGCCATTGACGGTCGTCTCACTGAACAAGCCCTCCGGCTTGCAAAGCAACAAGTGCGTACAGTCTCAGCAGTCATCACTGGTCATGGTTCATTTAACAAACACCTCTTTGTCATTGGAGTTACAGACAGCCCACTGTGCAGAGCATGCATGGAGGAGGACGAGACGGCAGCCCACGTGCTACTAAACTGCCCTGAAGTCGCCACATACAGGGCCAAGTACTTCGGAAACCCAGGTACTCTCCGAGAGATCGTCAGCAACATCAAGGGTGTGCTGGCCTTTTTCGAGGAGTTAGGGTGGATCGAGTAACTATACTTACCACCCATCACGCAAAATATGCGCTTAGACGTGGAGTTGCGGAGACCAGCCCGTTATACCTTATACGTGCCGCTAAGGAGACGGAATCTCTCTTTTCTGGGAAGTACGAGTCTAAATCAAGGAGTCTTCATTCAGGAAGACACAATTTCATTTTTTACTGAGCTATTCTCGTAATGGCTCGTGCCAATACGAGAGAAGAAGATTTATACGAAAGTATCTATTCTATACAGTTTCAAGAATTTCGTATTCATCAAGCATTACAACCATTTAAAAATCAGTTCATTTTATCATAGACACATTTCTTGAAAAAAACATATAAATAACTTCAATAAAATAGTACTATCAACATCCTAATAACCACGTCTTCTGATGTACGACTCCTGCGCATCGCGACATCGATCGTCCCCAATTATATACCTACGCAGTTACGACACAAATCACACAGACAGACAGACAAATTGGCCAGCCGTTGGCATTTGGCAATGTAGAGATCCGTCCATCTAGAATTATGAGATATTATTTTATGATATACTGATTTATGATTTCAGCATCGATTAGCTTATTATACTTGTATAATGGATGGGTGTCTTAATGGTTAAGTTTAAGAGTTGATTGGGTTTTTTTGGGAACATTAGTCATAGTCAGTTTCATGGGCTTTGGATAGTCCACTCAATCATATTGCTGTGGGAGTTGTGAAAGGCGATAAATGGTCAAAGAGAGTTATTAATATTAAATAACCAATAACAACTGTCTTTTAGGTAATAAATATAAATTAATATTAGCCTGTAACTGTCCCACTGCTGGGCAAAGGCCTCTTCTCGTACAGAAAAGGAACGAGCATTGATCGCCACGCTTGCTCACTGCGGGTTGGCGATTTCAGACCATTAAAGTCCAGGTTTCCTCACGATGTTTTCCTTCACCGTATGTCAGTGGCGTCTTAGATTAACTAAGAAAGTACATATGAAATTGAAAAAGTCACATTGGTACATGCCTGGGTTTGAACCCACAACCCGGTGCTTAACAAGCGGGTTCTGTAACCTCTGGGCCACCACGACATTCAGTCTTTTAGGTACTTAAAACTATATAGATATTGCTCAATCTATTTCTATCCTTAGTTAGTCTTAGCGAGCACGTCGCTAATTAACTGTGCTTGCTGCGGTCAATTCGTGGATTTGTGACTGTTCGTTTGAATTGGAATTGGAAACCCCTCCGTGCTTTGGAGAGCTAAAGAGTCGTGGTGTAATAGGAATACCTATGACAGTCGTTAAGGGTAGTCAGAAGCCCGCAGTAGCAGTCGCTCCGTGTAAAATACTGATATTCAGCCGCACCTGGTTAGACTGGAAATTGACTGAAAATTAAGGCAGATGTCTAGCATTTTCCCAAATTTGTTGGGGTATATATCTACCTATACAGGGCTACTGGTAATTCGACGTATTCCTTGCACCACGTTATAGGGGGGCTAATATGCAACAAATTTAACCCCACATATGTTCTACGAAATTCAATGGATTTCGAGATATTGCAATTTTTATATTATTTTTAATAATACCCAGAATTCCTCCTTAAACACTATTTATCTCTAAAATATCAAATTGATCGGCTTTGATTATGATATTAGCTTGTAGCTGATACTTTTACGAAGCTTTCTGCGTAATTAACAGTTCTTAATGACCATCCAATTAAAAGTAATCATTAAAAGTTAAATAAGTGTATTAGAAAATCATCGAGGTACACGATAAAGAATGATGTTTATCTCAAAAATTTACTATGACACTAAGTGTACAAAATGCAAGACAAACATCCTTATTTAATCAGCTATCCAACGAGGTATAGACGTTCAAAAAATATTTAGAAACCAATGTAAAGATGTCTTGTAATCCTGACAAAGGCGATTTCTGAAAAATCTCTACAAGCATGCAGGTGGCCCGTTAAGTGCAATTCATTGCATAATCCTCGCGTAGAGATTAAACAGCAGTCTGTCGGGCACCAACTGCCCTCTAAATGTCAGGATTAGATTAAGTCAGGTCGTTAGGTTATGTTTGGTCAGGGTTCGGTAGGTTAGGTTAGGACCTAAGTGTGCGAGGGTACACCGGGGTGGTTTTAGTCAGTAAGAGCCTGACAGACCCCTCTGCCCACCCCCAGGACGGAGGACATCCATGAGGATATCCAGTAGGCAAAACAAATATGGTCAGGTTAGGTCGTTAGGTTAGGTCACGGTTAGGTTTAGGGTAGGTCACAACTTCGATGCCCTGGGATCTAGAGGCAAGGGCCCCCGCGCTGAAATATCTGCACCTGCGTCATCTGGAAGCTGAGGTTGCCATGCCGCCTCTCCAGCCACTCGTCCATTACGGGTCTTACCGCCACTAATGCGGCGTGCCCTGCGTTGGGTTGCGCAAGTCGTTCCCTCCACAGCCACTAGGATCTGGCGGAGACCACTCCGCTCAAGCGCCTCCTCGCTTTGGCGATATCTCAGCGCGAGGGCCCTCGCCTCCAGATCCCAGGGCATCGAAGTTGTGACCTAACCTAAACCTAACCGTGACCTAACCTAACGACCTAACCTGACCATTTTGTTTTGCCTTCTTGATATCCTCATGGATGTCCTCCGTACTGGGGGTGGGCAGAGGGGTCTGTCAGGCTCTTACTGACTAAAACTACATCGGTGTTCCCTCGCACACTTAGGTCCTAACCTAACCTACCTAACCCTGACCAAACATAACCTAACGACCTGACTTAATCTAATCCTGACATTTAGAGGACAGTTGGTGCCCGACAGACTGCTGTTTAATCTCTACGCGAGGATTATGCAATGAATTGCACTTAACGGGCCACCTGCGTGCTTGTAGAGATTTTTCAGAAATCGCCTTTGTCAGTATTACAAGACATTTTTACATTAGTTTCTAAATATTTTTTGAACGTCTATACCTCGTTGGATAGCTGATTAAATAAGGATGTTTGTCTTGCATTTTGTACACTTAGTGTCATAGTAAATTTTTGAGATAAACATCATTCTTTATCGTGTACCTCGATGATTTTCTAATACACTTATTTAACTTTTAATGATTACTTTCAATTGGATGGTCATTAAGAACAGTTAAATACGCAGAAAGTTTCTTAAAAGTATCAGCTACAAGCTAATATCATAATCAAAGCCGATCAATTTGATATTTTATAGATAAATAATGTTTAAGGAGGAATTCTGGGTATTATTAAAAATAATATAAAAATTGCAATATCTCGAAATCCATTGAATTTCGTAGAACATATGTGGGGTTAAGTTTGTTGCATATTAGCCCCCCTATAACGTGGTGCAAGGAATACGTCGAATTACCAGTAGCCCTGTATATAGTTAGATTATTTGCGAATTTGTTTAAAGTTCGGACTTTAAGAGACTCTTAGATAACGAAGTCAAAACGGCAGTTAATACGTGTGAAATCAAACTCTTAAAAGCTAATTCGACAGCTGATGATGAAACTGTTAGCTACAAAACCGAAGAATACCTTTGCTAATTCAAAACAGATGAAACTGATCTTATATCTGCCGATGATGGCATTGTTAATACAGTTGTCAATACAAATAAAACTTTTGCCTCCAATTCCGAACATGACACACTCATAAACTGCCACCAATCTAGTCTGACAGTCTCCCTATCAATACAAACTATGACAAACTGACGGACTCCTCGCCGTTTATTAGCGATCTCATGAATCACAGGCCCTTAGTCTTGGACATGAATCTCAATTGTCCACAACTACGGTTGACGGCAGGACACTCAACTTGGACAGTTTTTTAACTCTTGCTATACAATTGTGGTGTGTTTCAGTTTGAGTTTAATGAGCATTGATTGATGTAATGAAATCGTAGGTCATCTCTAGGAGAGAGTCCAGAACATTGGCTTAAGCAAGTAGATATGAACCAATCTTATTCATATCATATCTCGACATTCTTGGGACTAATGATGATACCAGTGATAACCTAGCGGTTACCTTTCAGACAGGAAGGCTGAATTCAATCCGGCTTGCACCTCTGACTTTTAGAATTCATTGCGGATCAGCATTCTAAATGTGCAACACACTCGTAATCGCTACAGCTATGATTTTGACAGGTCAACAATTTACATTCAACGTATGTATTAACAATCCGACTTCTCCACAACTATGTACCACGCAATGAATATAGTTTTTGACACATCAACTGTCATGATTGATGTTGGTTACGTTACGCAATTGCTCTGCTGAATTTTATCATCACTTACGTTAACGGTAAAGGAAAACATTAGGCAACCTGCACAAGAGGCGACAAATTGAAAATTGACAAAGCGTTTAATAAAGAGAGAGGACTTCAGAAAGTTCTCATCGGTATGTTTAGTCCACCAACCAGCATCAGGCCAGTGTGGTTTGCTAAGGCCTAAACCCTCTTCTCTTCTGAAAAGAGGTTCGTGCCCAGTAGTGTGACAGTAATGGGCTGATGATGATGAATATATTATCAATAATCCCTTAGCGTTAGGCGTGGTACTCCTTGATAAGTTCAAACATTTGTCTTTTATAATGAAACTAATAATTATCATTAAAGCTGATTATGTAATGATGATGAGTATATTTTAGTTGATCACGAATTAATATTTATAATAGGTACAAAATATGTAGTGCACTAATAATTTACGAACTAACGAAGCAGATGATTCCTAATGTTGTTCCATCACCTACACGAAGGGATGAGGGGTCCTCTTCAATATCTATGAAAACTACTCTGTTAAGTATCAGATTAATGATCTTCAGTCGGTTCCACACTGTACAATAATTCTAACAACTTTCCTCAAAACAATTTAAGACCTCGAAACCGAATCCCCAATAACTTCGATTCCCACCCGTCAACCAACCGTCATTAAAACGCAGTACATAAAATAAACTATATACTTATCTCCAATACACATACCTTACAAATCAGTAATAAAGAAACGAATCTCGCTGCAATAAACACCAAACGATTTTATCTCCCTTTAAAATATCGGCGAATGCGAAAAATGTCCAGCCTCAATCATATATTACCCAGCTAATGTCAACTGGTGACGGACGTACGTGATTGGCTGGGCGGCACACACACACAAGCGTACGGACGGCTTTATGCACACACACACAAGTTATGGGACTGTAAAAGTTTTATAGTTATCAAGTGATGGTGTACACTTTAATGCAAATAATATTACTTTTATTTAGATGCTTACGAAAATGTGGTTAGGATCGATGTGAGGTTTTTATGACCCACCAGCTTGTGGGGTCAACGGACTCGGTAAGTACAGGATTTTATGCCTTCTTCCTAGTAAAAGTTATGAGCTAATGACAGGTACCGTAGATTGCTTACTGCGGCGCAAATTAAAGAAAATACTATGGAGAAACGTTTAATTATTTTACATTATAAGTGATGGAGTTATAAATGATGGAGCAAGCCGCAGGGAACGTGAAGTACATAAACATATTTAATTTAAAACTCTATAAAATCCTCGAATATATGAAATAGGAAAGAGATGGAAGCTGTTGACTGTTTGTAGAATATGTACTGCGATTTGCTTAGATACATAAACACCTGACAGATTCCTTTGAATAAAAATTCTGCGATGATGGCGACGACAAAAAAGCTTAAAAAAATCAATCAAAGCTTTCAGAATTCTGTAAGAACTAGTCAAATTATTTTCAACCTTAATTATCTTCATCTGCGCACGGGGGTCATGATGCCCCATAAAACAGAAAATTTACTTATCACACTTGCATAACACGATCTTGTTTTCTATAAATATGATGATCAGTCGTAAAAGTTGTGGGCAATATTGCCCAGGCATATTATATGCCTTGAACAGTTATCGTCCGAACATGTCCATGTCTGTCCATCGATTTTATTGTACATCATTACTCGTAAATGAATTTTTATATTTAATACAACTGGGTATGTTTAAATATGGTATGTATAAAATTGTTTGTGTTACTTTTTGTATGAATTGTTTTCTGGATATTGGGTTGGATCAAAGTGCAAATATAAAGATAGATGTCGTGGTGGCCCGGAGGCAAGCGCGGTTCCACCGTTGTGGGCACGATGGCCATGCCCACAACCCTTATAGACTTGTGACATTTTACAGGTTTATCAATTTACTAGTGTTCTCCCTACGGCTTTGCCTGCGTGAAACTATACACTGTACAAAATCTTGGTCAAAGCGTCGTATATTTTGTAAACATCTCCTTTGTAGGAATGCACTATTTCGATCATGAGCGAGTTCATACTCCGACTCGCACTTGGCCGATTTTCGGGTGGCTGTGACCACAACCTTTTTTGAGGGCTGGATCCGCGCCTGCCCGGAGGTTACAAACCCGCTTGTTAAGCATCGGATTCAAACCAATGTGACTTTTTCCATGTCACATGTACTTTCTTAGTTAATCTAAGACGCTACTGACTTGGTGAAGGAAAACATCGTGAGGAAACCTGGACTTAATCGTCTTAAATCGCCAACCCGCATTGTGCAAGCGTGGTCATCAATGCTCGTTCCTTCTTTTTATTAGAAGAGGCCTGTACCCTGCAGGACAGATACTGGCTGATATTTATTTATTTTAGATTTATTGTTGAATCAATTGTGATATTGCATAGACAGTGATCAACATCCCACATAAGTATTACTGATTCGCAACACTGGCTCACAAGATTAGCTAGTTCGGGTGCCCGTGTCTTTGCCGAAGTATTTTACAACGATTCGCCGACGTAATCTTTGCCGAAGCAATTTTTACCCTAATTTGATTTTGCCGAATGATTATTAGCCACCATAATTGTTTGGCCAAAAAGTGATTCAGAAATTTTGATTTAGTCGAGTACTTATTTGTCTTTTGTTTAATTTGCCAAATAAGTATTCACATAACATTATTTTTACAAACCGGAATGTAATGTTAATCCGACTCAGCGTACCCCGACTACACGTGGTCAAACTCTGTCCTACCCCTAGAGTGCTATTTAAAAGCGTGGAGCCAGAAGCTCGCGAAGGAGGTTCTGAGTGGAACGAGTGCACGAGGCCGAAGCGCAGCGAGTGAGGTGGCGAGCGAAGCGAAAGGGTGACAAAGCGAGTCTTCTGGCGGAACAAACCCAGAAACACTTGCATGCTTGCTTGCTTTCTTGTTTGCATGATGGGAAAATGAGCTATCTAACAAGTGTAAAGTAGCCAATAATACGGTTGACTAATGAAACAGTGGCCAACAGACTAGTCGGCGTAACAAAAAGTTGCAAACATAATTAGGGACTTTAATCATTCGGCGTTTTAATTATTCGGCGAAATGAAAAGTGGCGAAAGGTTTTCGGCCATATAAGAATCGGCTTACAATATTTCGATATTCCAACAGAGAACGTAAAAAAACCGTTTATAGATTTTTATGTCGAGCTATAAGTTATTAAATATAATAAATGCATAAACTATAAATACATTAACAATAGATAAGCGTACTCTATCTCCGAAACTATGCAGATAAATCAGTGCAATTTAAATTTAAATTGATTTACTTGTACCGCAGCTATAAATTTTAGTCCATTATCCCGGCTTCAAAACGACAAAAGTGTCGCTAAATTAGACGAAAAGTTGATAAAATATGTTTAGCTAATAATTTAGTCTGTTAACCTGTTGTAATCTAAATAATATCGTGTTGTGATTAGACTTCATTATTTCGTAAATGGCTACCTTAAACGCCTAATCGAGTGGCAAGTTTTGCACAAGTTGACTTGTGTAATCAACTTTCACTGTGGACGCACCCGCAACAATTCATGACGATTTACCGAGCTGCTCGTGAAGGGTTGAACAAAACTTGCTATGAAAACAGCATCGTTCTAATTGAACAACACACCCATCGCTATGGCTTTGATTTTGATAATACCATCATCATCATCACATCACTCAGCCGAAAGACGTCCACTGCTGGACATAGGCCTCCCCCAAGCATCGCCATTTCGACCGGTCCTGTGCTTCTCGCATCCAGCGATTTCCTGCGACCTTCAACAGATCATCGGTCCACCTTGTGGGAGGCCTACCCACGCTGCGTCTTCCGGTCGCCACTCCAGAACCTCTCGGCCCCATCGGCCATCCGTTCTGCGAGCAATGTGCCCTGCCCACTGCCACTTAAGTTTGGCAATTCTTCGAGCTATGTCGGCTACCTTGGTTTTCCTGCGGATCTCATCATTTCTGATATGATCACGCAGGGTAATTCCGAGCATGGCTATGCTCGGAATTACCCTGAGAATGGAGAAGGCTTTCTCCATTGCCCTTGGGGTGACCTTGAGCCTTCTTATGAGGCCCATTGTGAGTGACCACGTTTCAGTGCCGTATGTAATCACTGGCAACATGCACTGGTCAAAGACCTTCGTCTTGAGACACTGACAATACAACAATGTCTATTGCGTGGTGGTATACAACTGGCGAGGCGTAAGCTGAGCTTTGTATTTCTGTGAGTGCACATAGAATCGATTGCCAAAAAGCAGTATGAACTGGTTTAAACCAAGCAAAGGACGCGTCTGCATTCATTCTCACACAAATGCAGAGCTCAGCTTAGGCCTCGCGAACGGTACATAGTTGTGGAGAAATCGGATTGTTAATACATGCATTGCTATGGATATTGTTGACCTGTCAAAATCAAAACCATAGCGATTACGAGTGTGTTGCGCAATTAGAATACAGGTAAGCAAGCACTTGCTTCAGTAACTTGCACACATTAATTTGCAAGTGATTTTAGCGCTTTTTAGAGATTATTCAAATCGGGTTTTCGTCAATGATTTTGCAAGGACTATTCGTAGAGTCCTTAAAGGTACAAGTCCGAGACGGACTGCAGACCGCAAACTGAAAAATTAGTATCGCTTGCGGTGCGATCTGCGGCTGCGGTCTGCGGTTGCAGTTTTGCAGTCGCTGTCGGAATAGCACCTTTAAAGTGCACACCTTAAAGACGCTATTCCGATGGCGACTTGCAGTCTGCGGTTGCAGTCTGCAGTTTGCAACCCGTCTCGGACTTGTACGTATGGTATGATGTCTGTCAGAAAATAGAGAAAAAAAGTTAAATATATTGTGTGATTGTATCTTATTTATTAACTTATCAATCCTATGTTCTATGTTAGGAGATGTGGTTTCCGCACTTAGTCCTTTAAGTGGACCATTGTACGTGGGCCATGGCGGCCATCATTCCAGCCAGCCCACCTCCTTCCAGAAGCAGATTAGGGCTCTCAGTCCGCTCAGAACATTTGCGAGTGATTTCGGTGCGCCAAGGGTTGCTTCTCGTATTTGGGTGACCCCTGTGAATTCCAGGAGCACAAGCAGAGCACTTATCAATCCTTCTGGAGACTCAATATGAAATTGCGTCAAATTTTAACTACAAAAATTCAACAGATATGAATTAAAACTCATTCCTCACAATAATTCTTAACAAACACATCTGTATAAAATACACACAAAAACACACCTTCCGATTACCAACAAAGAAACACCAAACAACACCCAACACATTTCTATTCATCATCTTTAACACCGAGTCTCAAGCACAACACCCAACGAATCGATACAGGCGCACAAAAGACGATAAAAAAACGCGGCTGCGACAAAACGTAGGAACAAAAAAAAGTCGCAAGAACAACGTACAACTGAGTGAGTGTACGCTTTCGTTTTTCCGAATGCTATCTTCATATCCGGACGTGTGCAACTCGATGTTCGTAGGCGAGGAGCTGGGGAGGCAAAGTATGCGTTTAAATTGGAAATTTTTGATGTGATGTGAAAAGGTTCGGCTGGGATTGGATACGGTTTTGGATTGTTTGAGAATGTTATGGAGAATGGGAGGTGTGATTGGGAAAAAAATCTTAGGAGATGCTTCATTTGGGGTTGCTTTGAGTATCTGCCTGCATTGATGTTAATTAATAACTAATACTTCGTGATTAATACCAACACTCGTCTCGTGTAGTACCGGACTTAACCGGTAACGCCCCGCTAACGCCCCGCCGTCGTCCTAGGACGACACCTGCTTCAAGCGACTTTGAGCTCTAATTTAGATTAAAATTAGAGTTCAAAGTCGCTTGAAGCGGGTGTCGTCCTAGGACGACGGCGGGGCGTTACCGGTTAAAGAATAGCACTACCCCATCTCTTCCCGTGGGTGTCGTAAAAGGCGACTAAGGGATTCACTAGAGGATGAGCAGCAGCGTTCTCTGAGTACTTTAACAACCACAACCCGCCTGCCAAGCGTGGCGATTACGGCAAACCCCCCCTTTTGGAGGAGGCCTATGTCCAGCAGTGGACGTTTTTCGGCTGAATGATGATGATGATGATGAATACCAACATAATGTTTGATGAGAATTTCATGAGAGCCATTATACAGAATGTCAAAAAATTTATTCTAATAATTTGAGGGCTTACTTTCCATACAAATTAAATTAAATATTTTCTTTGATTATTAAAGAAAATAAAAAAAACATTCAAACACAAAATTCTTTGAGTTATTTTTTTAGCCTGTGTAATGGTTCTCATCAAATTACAAACATACAAAATATATTTCTAGCGTAATTCAATTGAACTGCTACTTTTCCAGGCAGATAAGCTCCAGGCCTATTTCCCACATAATCTGCAATCAATACACCCTAGTGCAGTCTTTATCCGAGTCGTCTTGACAGTTGCGTCTACGCCTCGCGAAAACTCACGAAGAGCGACGGAAAAAAACGAAGGGTGGCGCCGCTTTCCGAGTTCTGCTTTTGAAATACGTATGCGTGATGGTGAATGGTTACATCGAAAAAGTTTTGTTGAATGTATGCAAAATTATTTTTCGAAACAGAAAGGCTTTTAATATAACATAATGAATGAAAAGCCAAATAAATGAAAGCAAAACGACAGAGCTGGCGTGCACGACTAGCGCGATATCGCTCCGCGTATTCAGTTAACTCGCTTCACTAAAATGACTCAGAAACAGAACAATACGTGTTTTGTTGATGATGTGACCCATAAAATGTTAGGTACATATTATTATATCATCTTTTCTTCAGCCAAAATCAAGGGCGACATCTTAACCAATCTATACCATCACAAGGGACAGGTTTATCTTCAAATTTGGAATTGCATTTGAAATCTGCGCAAGACGCTCTTATCAGATCAGCTGTGCACCTGCCGTATCGGTTTGAACGACAATCGATATTCGGACGTTACCGATTCGAAGTGATAGCAATCGATTATTGAGTTGACCTACCCCTTTTAGTGAAGGCAAGTTGCATTTGACAAATCGTTAACGAGTGATGTCTTGTTAGATAATAGTGTTTACCATCTAAAATAATGACAGCTGTAAGTGTAGCGGGTATAGAGAGGTGCACGTCGAAAACATAGCATCACATCAACTGCAAACTTACGAATCTTATGATGAGGTTAAATTGCGAATGTGCATTTATTTCTGATCCCTGTAAAATATTGAACATCCGTTGATTGTATCTTACAAAAGTTACATATTGAAAATTAAATGTACCACAATACCAATTAATTATTTTTACATTTTCTATGCTTCAAAAGGCTCCTCTGTAAAATGCATCTTTTTCAGATTCGTAAGTTTGCCGTGGATGTGACGATAGATAACTTTAATTTAATTTTCTCAAAAAAAATGTACATTGAGCAATGATACAAATGAAAGAACATTTCAGAAACATAGATTAAAAAAAAAAAACTCTTAAGTGACTGTAGGATTACTATTATAGAACAACAGGTGACAGTGGCCACTCCGCCTATTACTGGAACTAATAACCTATAATATTCAAACAAAAGCAGAACTCAAGGTACCGACCGATAATTAGGGATTGGATGAATAACAGACTTGAGGCATATGTTAAAGACGTGTGCTTCGGGCGGCTGGAGAGCCCAAAAAGCTGGTGCGCCTTGTTCCACGCAAGTCTCTCAGAAGGACATGAGGCAAGGCCCCGGAAGAGGAAGGATCCGCCAGACCAAGACCTGTCGAGGTTGCAGTAAATGCACTAGCAAATCCGACGATCCCGGCCATAGGTCCTCGAAAGAAACACCGCTGTAATTTTCGTCGGTGAGAGCCCATAACCTTCCGCCTTTCACAGCGTGAAGGCAATCCACAAGAAAATGCCAACGAAAAAAATAAAAATATTAAAGTATATAGGTATCTTTCCGAGGCCGGTCACCTAGGAAGAATTGATGCCAATCTAGGAATTTAAAACATTCATAATGCACCTTCTTATACACCTCAGCTGCTTAAAATACTGCGGTAATTACCAGTGTCAACCGAGAAAAAATAGTGCCTTTTAAAGCAGGCTGGCGACATGTGGTATTGAGCTTCATGCACCTGGTGTTAAAACAGTTTGTGGTTTTATATAAAAGGTGACACAAAAATAAATAAATATTCATGTAGATATCGGGTATAAAAAGACCCTTAACGATAACGAAAACCACATATTCTACCCATCATTGGGATCATTTTTTTCTACTAGACCATACCTGGGAAATCATTGGTTTTGGAGATATTGAAGGTCAAAATGTACATTTTTTTTTTTAGTTTTTTCCAAAAACGAATTCCAAGTCATAATACTAAACTTTCTTCCAAACAAACATTATCAAAAATTAAAATTTTCCCTAACAAATTACGCATTTGAAGTTACAAAAACGCAATGAATATCAAACGCACACGACCGCCTTGGCTCAGCTGTGTGGCCGCTGCACGCATGCAAACGCGCGGCATCGCCACAACCACACATTGCGCGCTACAAAAAAATGCGTTTTTTTGTGCCAAAAAATAAAAGTCGATTCCCAGCAATTATTTTTGGTCAATGTAATTTAGTTTGATGTACAGAGTGCGTAGATTTCGGCTATGTGATGGGTCTTTTTACACCTTGTAAATCTATAGGAGGGGCTCGTGGTTAATAAGCAACCGCACTGATCAGCCGATTTGCAAGGTCAAGATGCGCTTGCTGCAATGGGTGACCGTTCGTCCCGGTAAAAGCACGTTAAGCCGTCGGTCCCGGATGTCATACGAATGACTATGATAGTCGTTACGGGTAGTCAGAAGCCCAAAAGTCTGACAACCGGTCTAACCTTAGGATACCGGCATTGCCCAGTAACTAAGTTGCGAAGGTCTTGGCAGTCGCTCCGGGTAAAATACTGGTACCTATTCAATTGCATCTAGTTAGACGGGAAGTTGAACACAACATAGTTGGGAAAAGGCTAGGCTTTCGTAGCTTCGCTTGCATGAAATTTTGAACCCGTTAAGTGACGATTTTCCATACAAACTTTCATCTCCTATTTAACTTCCTTAGGGATTGAATTTCAAAAAATCCTTCCTTATTCCTTGTCTACATTATAAAGGGAATCTCTGTGCAAAATTTCAGCTTTCTAGGTACAAGAGTTTGGGCTGGGCGTTGATGAGTCAGTCAGTCAGGACTTTTCTTTATAGATCTATAGATAGGTTAGTTTAGCAGCTAAAATATATTTCAAACACCGAGCCTCCTGTCGTCCCAATTAAACTAAATCACATCAAAATCGATTACAATCGAGACAATACTCGAACCGGTTAAAATCGGTAGCGGCGGGCGTCAGCGGCGTTTCAAACGCGCGTCGCGTGGGCGCGTACAATTTGCATAACTTCATTAGGGCCCGACCTCACCGCGCGATAGTCGCGTTATCGACGCCGCCTCTGAATCGCGCCTGAGCCCTTTTTTTTTTAATCGACAGTCGTTAATTAAGCGTGTGTGAGGTCTTACGCCTTAATTATAATTGCGCACAGATACTGAATTAGCTTGGTTTTAACGAAGGTAGCATTAATAAGGGCTAAAGTAAAAAGTATTAAAGTTAAAACCTATTTATTTGTTGCCTTTTTTAGATAAGAATTACTGTCGTGACTAGTTTTAATTGTCGATAGCATTATCTGTTGATTGCTTGTGGTAGTGTTAGTGACCGATTGTTATATTGCCAATAAAGTTATGTCAATTCACGCAGTTAATGTGAAACACTTGTATTATTGTTGAAATATTGTGAAATGAAGTACTTTTATTAATGATAATAACTATGTTTATAGCTTCGATTATTGTAGATAGATATGCGTTATTATCGCAATGTCTTACGTATAAATAAAATGTAACTTAGATTACGAAGTTAATGGAGAATAATTGAAAATTAGAGAAGAAAATGAGAATGACACATTAGTACCGTATTATTATTTGAAAGGTGATTTAAAAGTTCTTAACGATAGTTTTATAATGTCAGTAACACTGCTAAGTTCAAAACCATTAAATGCCATTTGTCGTAGCACTTACGTGTTTTACTCTTCCTACACTATCTATTGAGATGAGTTAATTTTTCATGAGTTATGTTAACCAGATAAAGATTATAGAAACTTTATTAGTCAAAAAAAGGAAAAAAAACTAAGTAAAACCTTTTAAAGTAATCAGTTAATTAAAGAGAAATGTTGATTTGCTCTTTCCTGTCTCTGGGACTATAAAAGGGTTTTTGCAAAACCAACCACTTAGTTATAAATCCATTAAAATAAAGCCCATTAGTAACAACACAGAATTACCTATATACGGCAAAACAAATACCAACCTCCAATAACATGCTTTTTAATATCATAAATATATTCTTGACGTGTCATAAGCATGACATTCAGCACTAACATAGAAGAATAAAGATAGATAAAATTGCAAAAATTACATATAGCCACCACCTTACCTCGTCGACTTTTATTATGACTCCCGCGAAAAGATAAACAACTGATAAATACTACGTTCACCCTTACTTACACATGGCATTTCCATACTTTTAAACAAACTAAAAACTCTTAAAATAATCCTTTTTGCTAAAGCTAATTCTGCACTCAAGTCTCCTCCATATTAAAGAGCAAATAAATCGCAACCACGGTTGACGAAGCATCGACATAAGGCGGGGTACATGAAAGCGCAACATTTCGCGACATCGCGTGTATCGCAATGCAAATACGACAGACCACCGGCGCTCCAACCGACACTTTTATTTACCAGTTGAAGGAACGAATTTTATCGATAAATTATTTAAAATTGAAACGAAAAAATATTCCTTCAATTATGATAATTTTTCGCAAATGCATTTCATGCAACCTTTCCTAAGTTATAGAGTTAATGTGTGCACGTTGAAGTAATTGGTTGAAAAAAATAAAAATTTAAATTAATTGGTGTAATTACTATCTACAGATCTAGATGGGGCAATTAAAGGAGGAACATAAGTATTAACTTATTTTTATAGACGAGACATTTAATTTTATTCCGTACAGTAGCTGAACTCGAATACAGATAAAGCTTTAGCACGCACGACCGCAGACCTTACGCAAAACAATCGTAAATTGTCACTCGCAAATTTCGTCCGTAACCCATCGAAACTACATCCTAAAACTGTATTGGCTCTGGTCTCAGGCGTTAGTGGCCTTACTGGCGTTAGTGGCCGTAAACGCCTACGTTTTGGTAAGTTCGCCGCACTCGGATGAAGACATTTAAATACGTCGAATATGTTAATATTGCGATCGGATCGTGTACACTGCCCTTAACAACGGGGACTGTGCGTTGGCGGACAGCGGTCTATTAGTGAGGTAGTGTAAGTTATAGGCGGAAGCGAGAGCGGTTGCGGTGGATTAAACTAGAATATTTAAATAGGTGAATATTTGAAATCAATTCATGAACACTCTTAAAAGTTTAAGGACCATGCAAGTGCCCGGACAAGTGCAATACAAACCTTTTTTACCATACAAACACTTGTAGCGTGGAAAAAAAAACAGCTATCAGTTGACTTTAGAGCTTGTTAACCTTTAAAAACCATAGAAGATTATCACAGTAATATTGGTATGGTAATTATGTACGTCCCAGTTGCCTTTTACGATCTTCAGTATGACAGAGATCTTCCCATTCGACTATCAATCACATTGTTGCTGTAAAAAAATAACACTGTTTTACCACAAAATCGTGTTTAACGGTTATTTAGACCAAACTCGGCTTAAACACCATCTTTAAGTATGGAGTTTGACGTTAAACACGGTTTTAACAAGTGTCTAAAATTTTGTAGTAGTTACTACTCTAAGGCCCACTTGCACAACGACTCGCTAAATACATTTAGTGCTAAACATATCTAAAATATCATTGTATTTCAATCAATGGTTTGTAGATGATAGAGACAGAATGACATTCGAAACATATTTAGGACTAAATGCATTCAACGAGTCGGGCCTAAAGCTTTTGCGTTTGTGAGTGTGTTACGTATATAGGCAAATGTATTCTTAAATTTGTTCCAAATAATATAACATAACATCACGCCTGTATTCCCCGTGGGGTAGAGCAGAGGTGCATAGTACACCTTCATTTCATCGTTATGTTTAAGTCCCATGTAGTGTAGTAGGGGGCGAGCGTTTTCCCATCAACCGGGCATAAATCCAAACTCCGGGCTGCTATTGAGAAATTCCACGCGGAAAAACCCAATAACACTTTGCCCGACCTGGGGATTGAACCCAGGACCTTACGCTAAACCAATGAGGCAGCCTTTTGTTCCAAATATTAAGAATAATAAAAAATAATAGCCAGCTGATGAAAGATTTTTGTCAAATAATACGAACGGAAATCCAATTTTTTAACCAAAAAAATCTGCTGAAGGAATGATTGTAGAGACTTAGTGCCGTAGTAAAAAATACTCGGACTGACTTCCCAAATAGTTGTGACACCTTTTTTTTCGTTGGCACTTTGACTTTTGGGCCGTACTTTGTATGAACCGTGAATGATCTCCTTTAATTTATTCAAGCTCAATCGCTACCGCTCAACACTCGGCCCGCCACCTCTAGCTACTCATAAGCATACAGTAACGTATATTACACAGTTTATTCAACAAGCCCACTGTGATCCGCGTCCACCGCTGACATTGCTTTAGCTAATACTATGTTATTTTAAATTACTTGCAATTATTTACAAGACATTCGAAATGTAAGTAATATTATTGATTTTGCGGTGAGGTCCTGGGCAAACATGGAGTCTTGGAGAGAATTTTTGATGATCTCTCAACTGGACTCTCCTCTCCCGAAAAGGGATGTAAGGCTTGGACCCACCACGCTGGGCAAGCTATAATACTATGTTGTAGTTCTATTACCTATCTATAATTAAAAATATTGTTTATTGAAAATAACTATAGTCAAGAATTAGGAACTATGTACCAAGTAGACACAAAAATAAATTTATAAGTATGTATACTTTTATCTAATTAGAGCCCTCAAATATTGCAACACCTGGAAAAGGTTGCTAAGCTGTACCTACTCTATACAACGTTATTTTTTAGTATATACAAAAACCGAGACACCCCAACAAGATTTTCATCAGAACTGCCTGAATATGTGTTTTGTTTTAGTAAATCTCCAAGTTACACCGTAGTTTAAGTCGCGTTAAGTTCCCTAAAAAAGTGTGAAATGTCTGAGATGTGCTATGCAGGGGTTGTCTAATACACCGAAACTGATCGAGCGGACCATCTCAAGCCTCAAGGTGTCTATTCCCGTCAACTGTTATGGGTAGAAACCTACTGAAACAAAATTGAAATATAAGAAAAAATAATGTGGTGTAAAAAATATGTCAATCGATTCTCCTAGTGATTCTGAACAAACTAGGTTCAGGTTTAGTATATACTAAAACTAAGCTTGTATACAGGGTGTTAACGAATTCGTGTCATTCCTTCAAACCACATGATCTATTAATGGTATAAATTAACCCCGCACGGGATTTAAATTGATTGAAAATAAAAACAAACTTTTTTTTTCCAAATAAAAATTTTATGTGACAGAAAATTTCGATGCCTTGCATAAATGAATGAAAGGACGGCGACATAGCTGACGGGCACGACTAGCGCGATATCGCTCCACGCAGTCGGTTAACTTGGGACGCTAAAATAACTCAGATACCATCATTAATTTTTTGAAAACTTTTTTTTGTTCATCTGAAAAAAACCTTTGCAGGGTCAATCAGTGTCACCAGTAGATCACGCGATTTGAAGGAATTACACGAATTCGTTTACACCCTGTATTTTTTTTCTTTCCTTATTATTGTAATGTATCTTCTTCTTTTCCTCATTTTCTTCCTATCTTTAATTATTGTAATTGGTCTTAGACCGTTTTAATTAAAGTAAAATAAATAAATAAATAGCTAGTCCGTTTCCGCTGGAGTATTTCTGAACTGGCGTTTAAAAAAACTCCAGCGCTGTTTGATAGATGCCAGTATTTGTGGGTTATTGAAGCTTAAGCGTGAATTACACAGAAAAGTCATAAGGTGCAGACACGGCGCAGGCGCGTCGCTTTCATACGTTTTGTCGTGCCGCTTCAAATCTTTTTCGCAAAAAATGTTTGAAAGCGATGCGCCTGCGCCGCGTCTGCACTTTACCCCGCTTCTGTGTAATTCACGCCTTAAAGAAAGAAAGACTTCTTTCTTGTGACAATGATAGGGAAGCAAGATACTTTAGATAATAGACTTCGGGAATGCTAGACATTTTTCTAAATTGCAAAGACTTTAGAGATCGGATAACGGGCTATCCGGGTAAAAAGCACGGCGTAGGACTATAAAAAATCCATCATTTCTATCCTACTAATATTATAAATGTGAAAGTTTAAGTAAGTTTGTGAGTTTGGATGTTTCACTTCAATTTCAAAGTTTCAATCACGCCTTAACGGGTTCTTCTTCTTCTTACGCCTTAACGGGTGAAAGAATGTGGATAAAATTTGGCATATATCTGATACTAACTTTTGCCCGCGGCTTCGCTCGCGTCAATGAAGCTCAAAAAAACTCTAAACACACTACTAAAGTTTCTATAATAATATAATTCAATCGTGATTCGAAAGACACGTGGTGCCATCTATGAACTTATTGTTGTTTTCCTCGGTAACAGTACTTTTTTCGGAATGAAAGGTACCCTATGTCCGTTTCTGTACACCTGACAACGTTGGTATTTGCAAAATATCAGGATGATCGGTTCAGTGGTTTAGGCGTGAAAAAGTAACAAACACACAAACTTAATTTCGCATTCATAATACATATTAGTTAGGATTAGGATATACCATGTCCTAGATTAAAACATAGGATACTTTTTATCCGAGTACATGAAGAAATTCTCCGAAAATAAGAGTGAAACCGCGCGTAACTGTTAACATGCAATAATTTTTCGAAACCCAATCATCTTGCTAGTATGAAAATATAACCCTAAGACCACCATTTCGCATACAATTGACGTTTAACAACACAAACATATACTTTACTAATTGTAAAGAGATACTACTACAACCTAGTCATAAGCACAAAAAAGTAGATAAACACATAATAGCTACTTTAAACCGATTACGAAGATCGATGATGCGTATTTTACGACTGATAATTACGAGAACAACGAGTTGATTGATATTGATTGGTGTGCAGTTTTAGTACAACATGAATTGTGGATGAAGAATAAGTGCTGGTTGTAACATTACTACTGACACGCCTGTATTACTTAAAGGGTAGGCAGAGATGTTCACACGGGTATATACCAAGTTATTGCAAGTATAAGCTGAGCTCTTATAGAGTTCGCTATGCAATGCGAGATCAATTTATACTGGAAACGTAGGTATAGATTGATATGTAGGCGTGTGTTCTAAACCCTAAAAACAACAGTATTGGCTAGATTGTCAGTGGCTAACCATGATCCGGCTAAATTCTACGATTTCCGCGGAAAACTTTCAATAAAAACAACCAAGGAATCAAATGCAGAACACATTAGCAGAGTGCCATACGACTGCTAGAATAACGAAGGAGTTACGGCCTGTCCACATCTCCACGTCACGACGTCGTCAACGTAGAACGATGCGGTGACGTGGCACGGTGCGTTGACGTAACGTGCAAATTTACGTTACCGTATCGTAAAAATGCACGTCAGGATCATTGTTACATTTATCGTTGACCATGATGATCCTGAATTTTAATAAGAGAAACAGTAAGTTATGGTTTTAAAGCATCGGAGCACATAGACGGCGATTAACTTGCGGGCGTGGAGAGCGCGGGCGGAGCGCATATGCATGTGCGCTGCGGCTAAAGGCGGAACGTGTTACGGTAACGTAAATTTGCACGTTACGTTAACGCACCGTGCCACGTTACCGCACCGTTCCACGTTGACGACGTCGTAACGTGGAGATGAGGACAGGCTCTTACTCGTGACCACGGCCGGTGCAATTCGGCCGAAACGTCGGGATAAAAGGTATTTTGTGTATACTTTTATAACGAAGGAGTTATTCTGCCTAGCCTTTTTCCAACTACTTTGGGATGAGCTTCCAGAGCAACTAAACGCGGCTATGACCTCCGCTTTGTCCGTGTGGTGCCGGGCGTAAAGAATAGCACTACCCTATCTCTCCGCATGGGTGTCGTAAAAGGCGAGTTGGGGATTCACTAGAGAATGGGCAGCAGCGTTCTCTGAGTATTTTAACAACTATACTGCGATTGCCAACCCACCTGCCAAGCGTGGCGATTACGGCAAACCCCCCTAACATGGATAGCACATGGCGATGCTTGGGGCCTATGTCCAGCAGTGAACGTCTTTCGGTTGAATCAAACTCAAATTCAAAACTCGTTTTATTACTTAGTTCCTTTTGAACGTCAAATTTAGGTAGGTACAATAGACTGCCCCCAAAAGCTCCCACCCTTCACCGCTTCCTAGTGTTTATGCTGTGAAGAAGAAACGGCGCAACAAACTCCCCAGCAACACAGTTCAGTCTGTCAAGTGAATAATTAAATGAGTCTATACACAAAAACAGTAAAATATTAATTACATTGATTAAATTATGCAAGTTGATGATGGTAAACAAAATAGTTACCTAGAACAATTCTGGATGAATTGAAAACAAAAGTAAAAGTATCTAAATATAGATAATTCAAATGATGATTCAGAAGAATGATGATGACCTCCGCAACCCAATTACTGGGCAATGCCGGTATCCTAAGCTTAGACAGGTTGTCAGACTTCCGGGCTTCTGACTACCCGTAACGACAGTCAAAGGTATTCGTATGACCCGGGACCGCTCAATTAACGTGCTTTCCGAGGCACGGAGGGGTCTCGACGTGTAACGAACGGTCACCCATCCACGGACTGACCGCGGCAAGCGCAGCTTAACCTTGCAAATCATACGATCTGCGCGCTTGTTAATTAGCCACGAGACAGTAGTAAGTATTAATTAGTCAGGAAAATAACAAAGGAGTTCCTCCAAAATTCATAAAGAAACTATATAAAACCAACATCAAAACAAGTCAGATACCAACAGATCTTAAACTGCACATTTCCAGTACATTGTCACAATATCTCAAGTTAGCTAGGAGTGCATCCGCGTCGTTATTAGACGCGCGACGGAGTGACGGCCGCGACACGACGCCGGTACGACGCGGGGACGCGACGCGAACGTGACGCGACGTCGCCGTCAGCTAGAGATATTAGATCTCGTTGTTTGTACGTTTTCAAATGAAAAATGTTTGCAGATTATTTTCAAGGCGGTGTTTGTATGTAGGTAGGTATTGATTAATGCCAATGCTGCGTGTTATGGAAAATATATTTCTACTTTATCATAAGTTTTGTTATTAAGCTATACAAACAAAACGTAAACGAATTCTTCAAACCGCGTGATCTACTGGTGACACTGATTGACCCAGCATAGGTTTTTTTCAGAATCAACAAAAAAAAGTTTTCAATAAATTAACCATGATATTCTTTATCTGAGTAATTTTAGCATCCCAAGTTAACTGACTGCGTGGAGCGATATCGCGCTAGTCGTGCCCGTCAGCCGTATCGCCATGCCTTCATTAATTTATGCATGGCATCGAAAATTTCCATCACGTAAAAAAATAGAAAAAAGTTTTTTTCATTTTTAATTAATCCAAATCCCGTGCGGTGTTAATCTACAACGTTACTTTTAGTATATACAAAAACCGAGACACCCCAACAAGATTTTCATCAGAACTGCCTGAATATGTGTTTTTTTTTAATAAATCTCCAAGTTACACCGTAGTTTAAGTCGCGTTAAGTTCCCTAGTAAAGTGTGAAATGCCTGAGATGTGCTATGCAGGGGTTGTCTAATACACGGAAACTGACCGAGCGGACCATCTCAAGCCTCAAGGTGTTTATTCCCGTCAACTGTTATGGGTAGAAACCTACTGAAACAAAATTGAAATTTAAGAAAAAAATAATTGTGTTGTTAAAAATATGTCAATCGATTCTCTTAGTGATTCTGAACAAACTAGTTTCAGGTTTAGTGTATACTAAAACTAAGCTTGTATACCATGAATAGATCATGTGATTTGAAGGAATTACACGAATTCGTTTACACCCTGTAAATGAAAACCAAAAGCAAAAGCAATGATAGCCTAGCGGTTGAAAGCTCGCCATCTAAGCAGGACGCTCTGAGTTTGAACTCGGCCCGTACCTCTGACTTTTTGAGTTCATATGCGAAACATAATTTGATTATCATTTGCATTAACGGTGAAGAAAAACATCGTGAGAAAACCTGCACACCTGAGAGGACTCCAAACAGTTCTCAATGATGTGAGTAGTCCGTCAACCCACACCAGGCCAGCGTGGAGAACTAAGGACTAAATCCTTCTCATTCTGAGAAGAGACTCGTGCCTAGCTGTGGGACAGTAATGGGCTGATGATGATGATGAGATGAGAACCAAGTCTCCTTTGTATGTTAATAAATAGTTTCTTCATCCATAACATAGCAAGATTTTGGTTTTACCCGATGCTACCAAAGGTTCCAGACGACAATCAGCGTCAAGTACTTATAGTGCTTGACATTAAGCTGACCTGGACACCTTTGTGGTCCAGCCGTGAGACACATACCCAAGACTTTTTTATTTATATCACACTTTTTTACCTGTTGTGTCTCTTTGTGCTGTGTTCAAAGAAATGATTCTTTATCTTTATCAATCAACATACATACATATAATCACGCTTATAATCCCCGAATGGGTAGGCAGAGGTGTTCTCGTATTACAGGAGCCTGTACACCCACATTTTGCCTCTTGTATTTAGTCCCATGCGTTGGCCTATTGCCATTTTTGGGCACAATGATGGTGCCAGGTGTGTCACCTTTTACGACGCGCTTGCTAGGTAATGAAGGAGAACACACATCGCACGGAAGAACCCAACAACACTTTGCCTGACCTGGGGATCGAACCTAGGACCTCACGTTCAGCAGTCGTGCTTGCGACCAACGAAGCAGTCGAGGCAATGGAGACTTCGATTAATTCAAAAAAGGGTGCATTAAAAGAGCCTCCACGAGTGACTATAGTTACGTATGTCATTTCCGCCGACTCCTGGGCAGTCAGCCCCGCTACCAACCTTGCTGACTGGCTAACCTTTTCACCACGGCATTACCTATTCTCGTATATGCTTATCCTAAGAAACGACTCAATAAAACATTACTTCGTGGAACGACAAATAACTGACAACAGATGACACTCCAATCAAATCTCAAATCTTTAAAGTCCCGCTATCTCCAAAAATTACTATCAGAAATAATCGAATGCTTAATGACGTCATCTCACGAAACGAAATATAAAGAAAGAAATGATGAAAAAACAACAAATCATCACTATCATCAGATCACTGGTATTTCAATAGGTCCGTCAAACACACAGACAATAGTACAATGCTGATACCCAAGTCATTATCAGATCAACTTAGGTAACACTTCAATGAGACAGACGGGTTCGCACTGGGTAGGGAAAGGCGGCGGTTAAACGCTTGCAAGGGCGTTCGGAACGCAGGAAACGTACGAGTAGATGTTTAAGAGTAATAAAACGCGATTTTTTGTTTTCTGTTAGCTGGTTTTGTTCTGTTGTGAGCCGGTTGCATACTTTTGGGAAAAGGTCTCTCTTTTTGTTTCCTATATTCTAACTTTTGAAATAAAAAAATATGCTGTTCGTTGGTAAGCGGATCACTTGAGAATGAAAGGACCGATTTAGCCTTTTTTTTTAAATGTTCTTCCGATTCCGATTTAGGTTTCATGGAAAGAAAAATTGGAAAAGTTGCCTAGGAAATTTGAAAGTTCCTTTTTGTACGAGATTTTTGTATAACAGGACAACGTCAGTCGGATCATGTAATTTGAAATAAATTCGCAAATATTCACAAATTCGGCTTTGGGAACTCTGAAACCTCTCTGAACTCTGAAATTATTGAAGTTTTTTTTTTAACTTTTGTGTTTTTTCCTAAAACGACTGCCCTTTTACTGTTGAACGATAAGTTTTTATACGACAGTCTATTAGCAAATAAAAAACTACAAAAAAAACGCTTTATAAACGCAACAGTCTCCTCGCCCAGTGCGTGACACAATCAAAAATCCAGAGTGGATCTCCCAATAATGAGTTCGTTGCGTTTCGCGTCCGACAATAGTCCGGGACAATGGACGGATTCAAATCAACGTTTACCTATCCTTGGACGATTAACGCTCTTTGTCATCCCTACAATGGGGGTCAACGGTTTTTCTACATTTTTCCAATTATGTTTATTGAAATTTTGTTATGATACTCATTTTTTGCGTGTAATCTTGTTTTAGAATTTCTGTGATTGCTTTTTAAAACATCTTTGGATGAAAACGGAAGATGAAAATTGCTCTCATCATTTTCTGAGAGTCAATTCAAATTCTAGATCTAGTTTCGCTCCTATATTAATACTTTCTCGCTTTGATAATGTCATCTGAAAGGAGGAATAAGAAGAAATCATTCTAGCAATTAACACTGGTCCTATACGATAGCCTAGCAGGTGAACGCTTGCCTTCCATGCAGAAAGTCCTGGGGGTCTACTCCCTAAGCACGAAGTCCGTGGTTTCGGCCTTAGTTACGAGCGTTTCCTACTCCCTATCACCTACGGACATACGATTATTTCGGGGCCCCAACTAAGAATGAATGACAACACGATTTGACAGTTGTCCCAACTACTGATGTGTCTTTACCCGTCCGAAAAGTTGAACTTGACACTTGTTTTGTTCACTTCTACGTTTCAGACTACCTTCGGACAGGCGACTAGTTCGTTGACGGACTTAGGGAGTAGGGCCCCTGGCCCGCACATGTGACTTTTCGAATTCATGCGCGGATCATTTGATTATTACTTGCGTTGACGTTGAAGGAAAACACCGTGAGGAGAAAACCTGCCTGAGAGGGCTCCAAAAAGTTCTCGATGGTGTGTGTAGTCCATCCTGGTTTACTAAAACCTACATTTCATTCTAAGGGCGAAGGGTGAAGGGCGAGCGTTTTAAAGCTGGACATCCACCAGAGCTGTGCGAGGAAAATGTGCGGCGCGAAAATGTGTAGCGAGGACATGAAACGGACCCTTTCCATCAGAGTGTACGAGGAATGTGTAATGTGTTAATGTGTACAAATGATCATCTACCTCTTCCAAACACCATCTGTTGACTGGCTGGTAGGCGCATATTTTCAAATCCTCGCACACATTCCTAGCAACACATTCCGCGCAACACATCCCTCGCTCGCATTTCTCGCTTGTTTTGTATGAACAAAAACCTCACTCCGCTAAGCCCATATCCACCAGAGCTGCGCAGAGCGAAGCTAGGTAAATGAAGTGATTCTATTGGTGCTTACAAAACACATTCCTCGCTACGCAGCTTAGTACAGCTCTGGTGGATGCTCAGCCTTAGGGGCTCTTTTTTGTAACATTGACGTTCAAAAAGAACTAAGTAATTCTAGTCTACTTTGAATAACTGTGTTTTTAAGTTTGAACCGTAAAAGTGTCCTTATAGAGTAGATTCTAAAATTACGGCCAGTTAGCTTCAAATGCCCTTTACTGATTCATCTGCCACAAAAGTAGCAACAGCTCACTCAAATATTCTTACAGCTTGATTATAGATTTGTCCCAAAAAGCAAAAATATCAGTATCGATTAACCTATCTAATTCTGTTCAAAGTGGCTGTTGCAGACGACATAAATATACACGCCGCCTGTCACCCCTATTATTTAGATTCTAATTTCGAAGAATACTAATTTTTAGCCGCGTCTGGTTGGACTGAGAGTCAACCTTGAGGTACCTGAGAAACGGTTAAAGGTAGGACTTCTTTCCATGTCTGACTGCCTCGTTGGTCTATCGGTCGCATGCGCGTCTGCTGAGCGTGAGGTCTTGGGTTCAATCCCCAGGTCGGGCAAAGTGTTATTGGGTTTTTCCGTGTGGAATTTTTCAGTAGCAGCCCGGAGTCCTCTGCCAACCCTTCGGGGAATACAAGCGTGAGTTTGTGTTCTTTCCATGACTTGAGACAAAATGTACACCTCCAAAAGTGTTTTAAAGGATGTCTTCAAGTATGAAGAAAGTTTGGCAGCAAATAACCGAGAACGCACCGGTGGAGACGATAAGCTGCATGAGTCTTAGTGCAATCAATATTGCATGCGCTTTGTAGTATCGCCTTTTTCATATTTCATCGTCACTTCACCTACTAGCCATTTATATGATACTTTTATACGACTGGACATTCGAATTGGAATTGGCACTTGGCTTTTGAATTATTTTTTTACGCCATTGTGTAATTTTGATAAAAGTACTATTTAATTTTATTATTCTGTATATGTAAATATACAATATTCAAAACTACAAGTGGCCGTTTATGTTTATTTTATATTTATTATGTGGAGTGCCACATTAACTATCCTTGAACACTGCTTTTACATGGGACTCGGAGGTCTTGTGGGAGCTGGAACCTGAGCCTCCACATTCTGTAAAGAACCTGCGCCCCCTTGGTACCAAAGTGAGACGCCTCCTGCCCTACCTACACTTACGATCGGCGATCGGACTGGCTATACTTTATCGTCATGACTAAATGCGCTCTAGCCGGTCTGTTTGCTGCCGCCGGTTTCGATCAAATGGCTGTGTGGGCCATCGATGAACGCCTTAACTACAAGAAGGAATTCGCTTACTACCCCAATGGACGTAAAGCTGTCTTGCCTCTTATACTATAAGCACTTTATTATTGTTATGTATATGTATTAGGTATTGAATGCTCTACATATTCTTTACAACTGGTGCAGCAGACGTGCTCAGAAGATCCTAGGGCCGCCTGTTACAGCTTGACGCAAGAGGAATTGAAAGTTGAAAGCGCAAGATGAACATGAAAACGCACGGGTGTAGACATACCAATTCAAAGCCTCGAAAGACCAGAGAAAGAGATAACTTTACCATTAAAAGCAAACCCACAGCCCAGATATCGAAACAGTTGAACCTTTACGAATATGACACGTTGCTCCTAATTTGTCCACCAACAATTTATGTCCCAAGATAATAGGCTAATCCATGTCTCCTCCCAAATAAGGTTCAGCATCAATACACACGAGTAGGTACGAGACAACAAATAACCGTCACAGCGACCCATTTGTACAATTATGTACCTTTTGATTTACCGCTCAGATATTAGCCATACAACTATAAAAGTCATACAACGATTACACGCCTTTGTACAGTATTAGGCATTAATTCAACTCTGGCGTTCGAAACGCGACGTCCGACTTGATTCATGCGCGTGCTCAACTCGGAAAAGCGACGTAAGTGACAAAAATTTGCATGGAAAAATAAACTTTGGGCGTAAATTTTTGGGTTGGGATTCGAATGGTGGAATGTTTATCATAATGAGTAGTGTACCAATTGTCTTTGCGGAGGAGATTAAATTGATTTATAAGAGGCCGTTTCGTCCGTCATTCGTTCTCGGTATCTGCTCGTAAAGTTTCCTTCGGGTCGCGATCGTTTCGCATGTTTTACGCCGCTACCCTTTTGATGTGATGCAATATTACTAATGATTTATTTGTTCCCAAATTATTTCCTGGTTTTAGACTTGTCTTCTTCAGCCAAAATAATTAATGCAAATTAGTATTATTACATACATACCTACATACATAAACTCACGACTTTTTCCCATAGGGGTAGGCAGAAACTAGAACGCCACATGCTACGATCCTTACATACTCCTTTCGCTTCGTCCACGTTCACACATCTTGTCATACACGCACGCCGGTTGAGAGTACTACGCACCTGTCCTTTTTGAAGAAAATCATTAATAACATCGATGTATGTCTTTCTAGGGCGTCCTGTACGTGTTTCCTCTGACATCCACCTTACAAATTCCTTTTGTTAATCGCCGTTCACTCATTCTTTCAATATGACCACCTAAGCATACTCCTGTTAATGTTTGTCACTGCATCATCTTTTACACAACTTTGTCTTATCACATATCACATCATTCCTCAATCTATCATTAAAAATAGTTCGAATTAGTATAACTGACGGTAACAAATTCCGTTATTAGTTTATTTGAGTTCCAAACATTCTGGTTAGAAATAAGTGAACTGTATCAATTGGTTACATTGCATTGAGAGAAATTGGTCACTGCCTGACTCATGGCCTTTAATGGCAATGAACTACTAAATTAAACGTAAAAACATTGATGTTACAGACGTTTTTGAGTTGAGCCAATACACTGATATGGACAAAGGACCGTTGGTCCTTTTACCCAAACTTTGGTCCTTCGGTCATTAATATTTTAAAACCTAAAATAGGAACTTGTAAGTTCAAAATTAATTCAAGGTAAACATCATCACAATCGGATTCGAATGCCGGAATTATCTCATTACAGCAAAGAGACAAGACGTGTACCATGAATAGTTCAGTGCTTTGTCCGTCTGTACCGCTGTACGTAAGTGTCCCAGACATAATTGGTTCAATGACTGGACATACGTTACACGACTCAAGCTTCACGCGTGTAAGATTGGGGAGTAAGCAGACTTGTGTTGTATTGAATTAGTGGGGACTTTAAATAACTACAGGTATAATCCAGACATTTTAAAATGGACGTATCACGATCAAAGGTGTGTTTACATTTTACACAAACTTTAACTGGCCGTGGCCAGACTACACAGACGAAATGAAGTTACAATGCAGATTGATTCAATACATAACGCTACCATCAATATCAGTTTTAATTTAGACATTTGGAAAACCGCTGCCTATTTGAGAATACACCTTTTAAGGTAAACAAATTCTACCTTACAATGTTGTGTTACAAAATTTTCCTTTGATATAATTATGGCATAATAATTATGGCGTTGGATGGCGATTAATAACTATAGTACAGTTTGAACCATTTAACTATATCATAGATTCCTATACCTAAACATGTTTATCTTCATTGGAATAGTTAGCAATATGAACATGCTATCTATCTACGTCATTCTTACGTAGTGTTAGTATATTCACTTAGTATGTATACAGTTAAAGCACGTAGAAAAAGAAAAATCTATGAAAATGTATACACATCCTTATCATTGGAACCAAAAAGAATAACATTCAGAAACATCCGCGACATTCTCAGCCTTCGCCAAACAACCCTCAAATGTGTAAGCCTCGACTGTCACAGCGCCACACTTGACAGTCGTACACGGGCCATCAGCGCATAAATCATAAGGTTACAACTGAGGGCTACAAGGATCTAATGCGCGACGCACACTGGAATAGTCCGCGTACAATTACGTACTTGTTGCGTGAATAATTGAGTACAGCCGAATGTAGAGTTGACATTTGTAGTTAGGTCTTAGTGGAAATAGATTGATGTGTGAGTGTTTAAGAGGATGAATTTTTGGTCCTTTGGTACGGTTTAAAAGAGATGAGAAGAAGGAAGTAGGAAGAAATAATGAAGAATGAAGAAGCCTTTCGTCGAACAGTACCATGTCACAGAAAAGCATAACAATATTTTTATAATTAATTACACCCTAATTTTGCCGTTATGTTTAAGTCCCATGTAATAGGGGGTTGAATTTTTGGTCCTTTGATACGGTTTTTGATTTGAAAGAAGTAGGAAGAAATAGTGAAGGCTTACACAGAGACCGCAACGTTATAAGGTATAACGGGCTGATATCCACAACTCCACGTCTAAGCGCATATTTTGCGTGAAGCTAGTGAAGGCTTTCGTCAACCTGTATCGTGTCACAGAAAAGCATAAAAATATTTTCATAATGAATTACACCCTCATTTTGCCATTATGTGCCATCTACTGGGCACAAATCCAAACTCCGGGCTGCTACTGAGAAATTCCACAGGGAAAACCCAATAACACTGCCCTACCTGGGGATCGAACCCAGGACCTCACGCTCAGCATTTTCACTTGGGACTATTAGACCAACGAGGCATCTGAGGCAACGAGTTAGTACAAATCAAAAATAAAAAACACAGAAACAGACTGCGCTTATGACAAGTCATAAAACTTTACTGTCTCTGTAAGTACTTTAGATAATGAGCTAACCTGTCAGAACATAGCTTTTGACAAACATATTAACGTCAAACGCCTCATTCAGATAGCGCTTTGACATTAAAACAGAAACTAGATTCTAAGTATGTATTAAATTATAATTTCTCCGACCTAAAATGCCTGCGATGCAGACCACCAGAGTCGCCAAGCCATGCCACAGCCAAAAGGTCAGGCAACGAGTTGGACGCAACATTTAACGTTAATATGAAGCCATAGATCAGGCGCACATCTGTCGACGCGCGCTCAACGCTGTCGATCAACAGGCTACTAATAGATCATTAGTATTTACGTATGAGGGATAGAAGTATTGAGGATTGTTTTAGAAGATGATGGGATGAAGAGCAGACGGATATAAGACACCAAGGACCAATTTCCTTATTAAGAATATGCTCGCCCTTATCATATGCGCCACTATGACTTCATTGAAGAACTACGTAGTAAGTATATATTTTGGTATTTATTTATTTCTAACTAAAACAAATTAAAATTGTGCAGTAGTACACCGTGGACTACTCAATGATCTC
The DNA here is from genome assembly GCA_905220435.1 of Amphipyra tragopoginis. Taxonomy (NCBI): domain Eukaryota; kingdom Metazoa; phylum Arthropoda; class Insecta; order Lepidoptera; family Noctuidae; genus Amphipyra; species Amphipyra tragopoginis. The sequence goes on along the minus strand of HG992004.1, from coordinate 1,655,029 downwards.
TTTCACGTCTTCAAAGTCCATCCAAAGGTCGTCTGTAAGATACTGCTATCATTGTACTTGTTTTAAATTGTTTCTGTTTTTTGCTATTGTTATGATGTACAATAAAGCATATTCCAACTATCTAAGATTAGAGGCATAGAATAATAAATATTATACATATACTAGGTACAGAAAAGTCGTCCTAAATACTGCGTCAAAAATTTCGAAAAAATGTCCTCTGTGCACGCGAAATTTAACTTACACAGAGTTAGGTGAGAGTTCCCATTCCGCTGTGCGTTCGCGCTCTTATTACATTTCTGTTCGGTCTTTCATTAACGTTCGGTTCGGTTTTCTTTTATGGTACACTACGAAGTTACAGCGGCGAAGTTACATTGTCAAACATTAACCATAAAATGACTCAGTCCTGCTAGAGATCATTTACATCCTAAAAGATCGGAAATTATAGGTCAGATGGTCATTCTGTGTCGTCCTAGTTATGGGCTATAAAGAATCAACCTAACAAAGCAAAAGCCAATATCAATCATAACCACCTAGACAGAAGGGCCAAAATCACCATACTTGTAAGACAGATTAATGATCCCAGTACGATACCACTAGTCCACTATTCATCAAATATAATCCCCTTTCTCAATAAATTTCACAGAAAGCTATGCAATAGATCATGCGCACTTCGCAGTTCTCGTCGTCTGCGCTTACGCACCGCGCTGTCGATCAACGATCCGCTTTTAGATCTTTAACGTTCGCAATTGTCACCACGCATCGTGAGCTACGGAATATTTGGTTAATGATTGTGTTAGCTGGTTTAATACAAACCTAGATAACTTTTGTAATTGAGATTAGGTACTCGATCAGCATCAATTTGGTTAGATTATTATAATCGAAAAATATTATCTAATAAACTAAGGTATCCCACTGGGACACTCAGTTCTCTTACTGTTTAATAATAACCTGCATTGTTTATTTGGTTGTCAGGGCTGCTAGCAATCAGATTTTTTATGAGTTTCAAAAATGTTATAAATCTTGCGCCCACGAAAAAACTCTGTAGTTTTTTTTTTCTATTGGTCTGATGTAGGTGGTCCTAGAGGACCATTTCTACGTAACCGGCCAGTTATTGGCGAGACCTGAAGGGTCTCCAGCCAATGGGGGGGAAGTAAAATACTTAACCTAAGCTAACTACTTGTACTACACTAACATGACTACCTGCAACAACAGCACTAGGGCGACCCCTAGTGGGACTCGGACCTCGGCTTAGGGGGGGAGACAGCTTGATGAGGGCTGAATTATCGGTGTGATCTCTGTAGCAGTTTGAAAGATCTATCTTATAGTCGGGGCAGGTCGGGTCAGTGATAGGAGCTTGATCGGTGGTGCAAAACTTTATCAAACTATTGAGCACACAACATTCATACACTAAAGCCAATTCCAAAAAGACAGGCGGCGTATCAATTTACGCTTGACATAAGCCAACGAGTGACAGCGCAGAGCGCATGCGTCCAGGGAGCCCACGATAGAATACATCCCCGCAATAATAAAAAAATGCGATTATAATTGTATAATTTTAATTACTATCGGATAGTAAGCAAAAACCAACAATGTATACGAGATGAAATTAATCCCATAAATTATGACTGTCTGTCGACAGCCCTAGTTATTCTTAACAATTGCCACTGCGCATGAGGTGAGTAGCACATCGCATCTTTCACCTGACAGAAGGTATTATCAGTCTTTTACTACGGCTAGCAATTTAGTTGTTTTAATAATCGCGTTTTATTACTATGCGTAAAGAAAGGGGACGTTCGCAGTACGAGAAATGGACGACATTGTATGAAAAGAATAATTGATGTAGACGAAGCCAGGAATGTAAGATGTCAGATGTAGCAATTAGCAATTGTCATGCTTACCTACCCCATCGGGAAACAAACGTGAGCAGTGCACCATAGACTGTAAATTAAATAGTAGCCATAGCTTGTTTTCTTGTATTTTTATTTTTTATTGTTAACTTTTTGTTGTGTTTGGGTTACCAGGTACATGTTCAAAAGAGCAAAATTTTGTTGTAGTGGTAAGTATTTTTTTAAGAAATATTATACTTTTAATTTTTGATATGCGTGTGCGTCCGCTTGGGCATAAAAATAAATACTTTTTATTTATTTCTTTCTTTCAATGTATGTCTGTAGGTATGTAATTAATCCAGTACCATGTAAAACCATATTTTGTCTTTATCTTTGAAAACAGCTGTCTGAGGTACTTAACAATTTTTGTAAGTATTTTATCTGTCGTGAGTGTCGTGCCACATTCATATTTATGATTAGTTTCGGTTTAATCACGTGCATTTTTCAAGATTGCCCGACAAGTCAGGAAAAATGCACGTGAGCAAACCGTAACTTAACATAAATATGAGGTAATAGTGTTCATAGAAGTTCAAAAAAGTCCAAAAAACTAAAGCAACTAATGTTTTCAGTAACTTACGTTGTTCCACCTTTCTACGCCATAACTATCACAGCATAAAAATCTGAAACAAATGAATTAAATATAAATAAATAATACATTCAATGCCTCTAATAAACTACACCTATAACAAGAATAATTATTTCACTTATTTATTATTCTAATCCCACACACCCATTTCCCGTGAAAATACTGATGTCAGACAAATTCTAACGAGGATGATACTTGCACCTGCTCACTTAAAAGATCTGGTTCTGCGAAAACCATGTGCATATGCTGCTCTAAAAATATCAGTTTTCAAACAATCAAGGTATCCTGTGTGGCTAAGGAATCAGTTGCTAGCGAACAACAATCCGTATAAAAGGACCAAAATTTCTAATTCTAGCAGTTGCTAGCGAACAAGAATCCGTATAAAAGGACCAAAATTTCTAATCCTAGCAACACCACATACCAAACACTTGATAACGAAATATTGTCATCGTACTTAGTTATTTACTGTATTCGAACACGAAAATCATAAACAAGACATCGAAACGTTCGTTCGTCACTCATATTCAAATTAATACAATAATCCTACTAAAGTTGTAAAGAAGCGTTTTATGAACGAACATCACGCGACTGCTTACTAAATCTCCGCTCAGATCATAAACAGATCTAGGCATTATAAACTACTATTATAAACATTGTTGGATTCTCATATATTTGATAGTAAATGAGTAATTTAAAGCGGCCATTTTAATTAAGTCATAGGAGTTATGAGCAATATTTCGTTTTATAGCTCAATTTATATAATATCTTTGTTAGAATGGTTGGTATTGTATTGGGAATCGGTGCTTGATTATCGTTTATGGCTTCGTCGGTCGTATTTTTTTATATACGTTCTGACTATATCATTCATTGTGCGAATTTAACTTAAAACTGTTAAAGCCAAAGCATTTATTTCAATTGATGTAAATACACGCACTTTTGAAATGTCTAAGAAAGAAGTTACTGCAGATTCCTATGGAGAGGAACGGGCAATAAACTCCATGGTTACTCTTTTTCATCAAACATTTACAAAAATTTGGTTACATATATGCATTATTAATTTATTGACACATTATAAAACACGAACCCGCGTAAATAAAATATATATTTAAAATTACCTCCGTCCGTGTGTCACTGCAAGGGTACCACCTGAAAATCAGCGCTGGGTGTTTGACGCCCACCATACCTATGCTGAGTTGGTGACCCTTTCGGCATGGGCATTAGGGTGGGTCAAAAAAATTTTTTTTTAGTAATCGATTTCTAATAGCGAAAATATGTTGAAGTAAGGTATCGTCATCAACCCTCTAAAATATTATTGAATTATTTTAAGTGGAATAGCCCGCGCAAAGCCGTTGAAATTTTGAAAAAAAATTGTTCAAGTATGTTTTTACATCTTAATTCACACGTTTGTGGTTGGGTGTAGTTTAGTGTTCTAATTGGAATTCACTGAAATACATGTCGATTTTGGCATTTAAATTGTGTTTTTATTCTGAAAAATCAGTTTTGAGGTAAGTACATTCAGAAAAATCTTGTGGAAATGTGACTAAATTCTTGTGAAATTCCGGTAAACTGTCATTTTTGTTTTAGAACTAGGAGTTAAATTTAATCATCATGTCGAATAATAAATAGACAGTCGTACAAGTGTCCTATATTTCGAACTATACAAGATATGAAGGATAATGTGTTACCAACATAACAGGATGTCATGAAGTGTTACGAGTGGAACAGAGTAGAACGGAAAATTCGAAATGGTAGTAACATGGAGCCTGCGTTTTCCGAAATTGCAGAAATAGTAACCCAAAAAGTTGAAGGAGTATGGCAAAAAGCATCAATTCCTGTAGTCTTGTACACTAGAGTCATCCAGCTCTTGAAAGCCTATCATTTGAAATGCAAAAATATTATTAAATCATTGAAAAGGTCATGAGAGAAAAACTGAGTTCTTGCAGCAAAGTGAATTTATTCCATATTTGTTCTTGCAAATGCAAGTTAATAAGTCAGTGCAATTGTCCCAGAGAAGTCAAAGTTCCCAAAGAAGAGTTACTGAGACTTTTGATCAAAGGGGTTAGAGAAAAATGAGAATCGGTGGCATTGATCGCATTCGGACAAAAACTTTACAGAAAAAGTTAGCTCGAAAGCATGCTTCAACAAAAATCTCTCAGAAGAGTGATAACGACCCATCCAAAATGCCAAAGCAAGAATTAGTCTCATCAACAAGTAGTGATTCTGATACAAGTGTTTCATCTCCGGAAAAGCTTCACAAAAATATAGAAAAACCCTTACCTTCTACCCAAGGAACCATGGAAAATAAGAAATGCATCAAAAGTTTACCGGTGTTGTCCCAAATACGTGACCGTCATGGACTGTCCGATAGAGCTGGTGCTGCGATTGCTTTTGCAATTTTACACGAACTTTCGTCGGATGTCGTAATTGATAAATCAAAACTACGAAGAGACAGAAGGAAAACACGCGACGTTCTTATGCAAAATCAAGCGCCTCTGGATTTGCCTGCTTTATATTTTGATGGGCGGAAAGATAAAACCCTGAAGATAGTCACAAAAGGAACCAAAAGGTACAGGCAAGTAGTTATTGAAGAACACGTATCTGTCATTAAAGAACCGGATTCCATTTATTTAGGGTATGTAACACCATCAAAAGGAACAGCTAATACCATTAAGATATCAATAAATGCTCTTCTTTTCGCTAAACATATTAGTACTGATGTTCTCCTGGCTATTGGATGCGATGGAACAGTAACAAATACGGGTAAATTTAGTGGTGTCATGAGGCTATTTGAAAAAATACTTCAGAGACCCTTGCAATGGATAATTTGCATGCTTCATTTAAATAAACAGGCTTTGAGGCATTTGTTTGATTATATAGATGATAAAACTTCTGGTCCATCTTCATACAATGGGTAAGTTGCTGGATAAGTGTGAAACGCGAGCTGTGGTCGAATTTGAGCCAATACCAGGTCAATTACCAATGCAAAAACCTGACGACTTAAACACAGACCAAAAATATTTGTATGAAAGAAAGATTCAAGCAAAACTAAAAATTTGATATCAAGCAGGATTTTTTGCATAAAAAGTATTATTTTTTTTGATGACTATTGTGTGTTTATTTGGTTAAGTTTTGGTTTGTAACGTTAATGTTTGTCCTTAGCTAAAGATTTGTTTTGTTACAATAGTATTTAAGCGATTTCCAATAAAGAACTATGACATTTAGTAAGACGTGTTTTTTTTAAAAATCGTATATGTTTGAAGCGCATGCGCGGGCTAAAGATATATGTTTCGTTAATATTTTTTTTACTGAAACTATTTGTTATGTTGCACTTCAACATAATATTACTATTAGAATTTGATTTGTCAATTTTTATTTTTTTTCATACTAAAGTGACTCACCCTAATGGGCATGCTCGACAGCATAACATGTATATGATTAATTATTTTTATGTTTTTATTGTTTATGCTGTCATTGTGTCCTTGGTTGACTAAATTTATTTTCTTTCTTTCTTACATTGTGAATAAGAAAAATGTGAGAACAATGTAAGGTGATGACTATGCTGATAAGAGTATCTACAATTCATTTGCTATGGCAGATTATAAAAACAAACTAGCTGTTAAAAGTACAAGTTTTAACAGTTTAAAGTTAAACTCACACCTCCTTATTACAAAAGATGATCTAAGAAAAACCCTGGTTTTAAAATAGCCCCGTCTCTTTTTGTTGTATTATGTTAGAAAGTGATGGGTATATTTTAAATCTGGGTTTATCTTAGTCTCGGTTTAAACCACTTTTTGTAATAAGGGGGCCACTGTTTCCGATAACGCATTTTTTTATAAGTGTGTATCTTGATGAAAAGCTTATAATTAAAGAATCTATTGGGGTCTTCGTGGTGATATCAGTAGTGTTTTGATAGACAGATGATGCCTTTAATTTTTAATTATTCAAATCACATCTACAAGGAGCGGGACAAGGCTATAGTTAATATATTCCAGAAGACATAAAATAGCGCAAAAAAAAATAAACAAGTGCGAGTCGGACTTGAGCACGAAGGGTTCCGTACCATTATCTATGAAAACGGCAAAAAAATCACGTTTGTTGTATGAGAGCCCCCTTAAATATTTATTTTATTCTGTTTTTTAGTATTTGTTGTTATAGCGGCAACAGAAATACATCATCTGTGAAAATTTCAACTGTCTATCACGGTTCATGAGATACAGCCTGGGGGTCTACTCCCTAAGCACGAAGTCCGTGGTTTCGGCCTTAGTTACATGCGTTTCCTACTCCCTATCACCTACGGACATGCGATCATTTCGGGGCCCGAATTAAGAATGAATGACAACAGGATTTGACAGTTGTCCTTACTACCATTGTGTTGTTGCCCGTCCGAAAAGTTGAACTTGTCACTTGTTTTGTTCACTCCTACGTTTCGGGATACTTTCGGACGGGCGACTAACTTCGTTGACGGTCTTAGGGAGTAGGCCCCCTGGTGACAGACGGACAGACGGATAGCGGAGCCTTAGTAATAGGGCCCCGTTTTACCTTTTGGGTACGGAACCCTAAAAACACAGTTTAATAAATGAAATTCCAAATAATAGTTTGCAAAATATGATTTAAGACACATTTGAAATAACTTATTAGCAATTTTAAATGACTTCCTAAAACAGCATCTACGCATTAAGATAATTACAATAGCAATAAAACAATATGGCGGGCCAGTTGGTCCTCATTCCGTTTAGTTCCCGCTCTTAAAGTGAGATTAAGACGAGCGTATAAACGTCAAAACTCCGAATATAACGTCTGTTAACGTCACTGTAAATATTAGTGTAATTGACAATAATTATCGTGACCTGGTTGAAAGAACGTGACACAACATTACATGTGACAATAGAGGAACGGTAAAACTGTTGACTAGTATTATATTTTGAGTTACAATCGTTGATGCATATCAATGATGGATGGATGGATGGATAGATGGAGGAGCTCGTGGCTAAATAATTACAGCCGCATAGACCGATCTTCCGGGTTAAGCCACGCTTGCCGAGGTTGGTCTGTGGATGGGTGACCATTTACCATAGCGAGTTTCCTCCGTGCCTCGGAAAGCACGTAAAGCCGTTGGTCCCGGCTGTCATTTGTAGATCTTTGACAGTCGTTACTGTTGGTCAGAAGCCAGAAAGTCTGACAACCAGTCTTACCAAGAGTATCGTATTACCCAGTTACTGGGTTGTGGAGGTCTGATAGGCAGTCGCTCCATGTAAAATACTGATATTCAGCTGCATCCGGTTCGACTGGAAGCCGACCCCAACATAGTTGGGAAAAGGCTAGGCAGATGAATCGTTGATGTATACATGGACTAGTACAAAATTCACGAAAAACGTGTCCTGAGTTTACATACTCCACGAGATCGCGCGCCATGGCACAACGCCACATAAATTATAAATACAAAAAAAAAAAAACCTATCCTTACAATGCTTAATTTAGCTTATAACCATACGAAGATTCGACTGCACTCCTTCAAGTAAATTATTCTTATTTTTGCGTTTCAATCTAATTCGGTCATTTTTGAGCGCTGACTCGAAGGCCATGAGTTTTTCTACATCAATGGTTACACTTAATGGTTTATGACTTATATGAAGAATTACACTTAGGTATTTATTTTTAAGTAAAGGCATAATTAGTTAGTAATTAGTTTAGGTAAAAATTATAGGGCTTTATTTTAAGACCTCGAGCTACCCACATAATCGTTCTCCTAACCTTTTCCCAACTATGTTGGAGGAGTCTCGAGGAGTAACGAACGGTCACCCATCCACGGACTGACCGCGGTAAGCGCTGCTTAACCTCACAAATCATATAATCTCCGTGGTTGTTAATTAGCCACGAGCCCTTCTCGAGCTATCCACATAATATATTTTGTTAATGCAGGTAGCACCCTAGACCTTACTTTAATGAAAAGTGTTCAAGAAAGAGCACTTGGTTAATTTAATTAAAGTATCACGGATTGATTATTAAATAAACATTAAAAGCGCATCTGACACAGCAAATAACTTTAATTAGACTTCTGTTTGCCTTTAGCTGATTCTAAAACTAAAAACATTCGCCAAGAACCACCACTTAAGTTCCAATCGGCACTGACAAAGAAATTCCAATATTTGCTCAAAGAATATTTACGAGCCACGCTATCGGTACCCATCCAATATGCCATAAGTCATCCCAGTGACGTGAACACATTACTAATTAAAGCCCAAAGTTGATTGCGAACGATACTGGTGATTTAATTAATATTTTGAAAGAAAGCCGCTCGTAAAATGCTTGTAACTTGAAGGATTTATGATTGAAGGATGCTCTTTCTAATTTATTTTGTTGTCTATTTTTAATTAATAATAATATTGATCTTCATGCAATTTTAATTTTACTGGTTATAGTTTGGTCCTTTTGAGCGTGTTACGCGTTGCAATTTGCGGCCCAGATGAAAACCATTTTTTATTGTCATGTTTGAAATATGGTCAGTCTTACCTCCGGTTTCTGAATTGAGAATTCGGAATAAGCAATACTTAAGTATTATTTGAGTACGGAGTTGTCAAAAAAATGCTTTGAAATCCATCATTTTTTTGACAACTCCGTATTCAAATGTTACTTAAGTACTGCTTATCCTAGAATTCTCAATTCAGAAACCGGAGTTAATCATATTTCTGTTAATTTATGACAATATTAAAATCGTAATGCTGCATGAACATAATCTTGCAAAACCTGGTCCTTACGGTACTCATAACTTTAAAACAGAAGTCGGAATATTGTATCAAGTAACCAAAAGGACCAATTTTAGTTCCGCGGACCCCTAATGTTTCGAAAACTCTTTGTTAAGAAGGAAAATACGAGGAAATCAAGGAATGAAATAAACTATTCGCGTTACCGTAATTACTACTATCACAAATAACATCGCTCATCTCAGCGCATTCTCAATATCGTCTTAACTTTTTGGCATCAAAACTCCGTTCCGCTTCGTCCTATTTAATTAGAGCCAATGAAAATCGTGAAGACGGCCACAAAAGATAAATTTGTTGTGTATAGATAACGATAGAGATTTCCGTGAGGTTTAACAAAGCGTTTTGGTATCAAATCACACAATTAGACGATCGGCTGTATGGATCGGCGGCTGCTTTGTCGGTGTCTGTCATTGGATGGCGGGCGCCACTTGGGACCAACGATTAGGTGCTTTGTTGAAGTTAGAATTTTGGTGATACTTTTTTGAGCAATGTTTTCTTAACAAACATTGTTTTATAAAGTAAAAAATGAATAGAATTAAATTCTTAACATCATTTCTAGAAAGCAGACTTTCTATTAATTTTGAACCAATATGGGTAAACTGTTTTAATAATAAAATCAATTTTTTTATGGTGTACTATCAGCTCATAACGATAAAATTCTTGTTTTCTCAAAAAAATGTGGTCGGCAAATGTATCAAATTCAAATTAAATAACCGTTTCATTCTTTTCGAGATTGTTTTATATAAATTATGATAAATAAATATTTTTATTGGTTCATTAGAATGCCGAAACAGAAAATATTCACTTATTGAATTACGACTTTATTTTCTCAAAGTTTCCAGTTCTCAAAATAACTAATGTCTATCCTATATTTGTTATCGTTTTATCTCATAATTAGCTGCGTCAGCGTGCAAATACCTACAGATAAACCTAGTTTAATCATTTCAATATTTTTTCTCAAATAGCTACTAAAGCATCGGAGCAAAACGGAACAAACCAGCGCTGTTTGCCGTCACACAGCTCGGACAAGCGCTGTCGTCTCAAAGAAATCACAATGATGGACGTCATGACACTGCAGTTTAGCCTGCCTGCCCTGCAGGGTAGCGTGGTGATACTTGAATAATGAAGTGCAGAACGTAATTTACAGGCAAATTTGCTGTTACGTTGACGGGTACGAGTGTAAGTCGAGGACCAGTGATAAAGAGAAACAAAGGACCAAAAGTAACTGTGTTGCTGGGGAGTTTCTTGCGCCGTTTCTTCTTTACAGCATAAACACTAGGAAGCGGTGAAGGGAGGGCGTTTTTGGGAGATGTCTATTGTATTTGACGTTCAAAAAGAACTAAGTAATTCTAGTCTATTTTGAATAAATGAGTTTTGAGTTGGAGTTTTATGACGTAGAACGCGGACCTAAGCATTAGAAGTGACGAAGGATAAGTTTGGAGGATTATCTGTATAAAGATGCCTGTGATAAGTGTATCAGCATCATTGTATGGTTTTTATTTTTTTATTACATGACTTTTTGTCGCGTTTGACGCTGGAAGATGGAGCACACGAATCGAAGTAACAGAGATACAGAGAGATTCCCCTATACCCCTCTGGTTCTTACATACACACGACGGAACACAGTAAACTGCTTGGCATCTGACTTTAACGTGAGGGTGATAGCTAGCCAGGCGGATCATATACAAGGTTAGTCGGAAAGGGGGTACTAATCCGAGGCCCACTTATAGTATCACTGATGACTGTTTCAAAGCAAGTGTTAAAATTTCAAAATTCGATATATTTTTTTTCCAAATAAAATGATTTTTATTTTAGTTTTTTCAAAAATTCTTCATCCCTGCTTTAGTTACAAATTCAGAAAATGGTGCTTCTAATTCATGACCCCAAATATGACCTAAAATGTAAACACAGCTGATCGTAACTGGGGATAGATAGATTTTTGAGATTTTTGAACAACTTTTGCTCTTAAATTATTGACTTTTGGGAAAAGTTGTAGAACAAAAGTTATTCATTATTATGTGTACTTTAACACCCTTTCGGATTAGTACCCCCTTTCTGACTAACCTTGTAGATCCTACCACCAAGCGTGCTGGGTCAATCTTACATCACGCGTCTATTCGCAGCCCGTCCCAACAAGGGGAAGTATGTAATTCAAATATAATACCCAAACAAATAAAATAATTACTCTTTTTCTTACACTAAAGTTTTTTACAAAAAGTCTCCAATCAGGATCAAAACAACGTATACCTTTTCTCCTAATCACTTACAGTCACAACTAACAATGATTCCAAAGTTTTTTACATGTCGTCAATCACTATTGGACACTCTTGATTCACCATTGATGATTTTTAATTGCTATTCATTCAATTCTGTATTTTTTTTTCACAATTAAAACTTTTGTGTAGTCCCCTACCATGAGTTGCAAAATTAACGATCGATGATTTCGATCGACAAACCTTCGGGTGTTTTTGGTCGATTGGTTTTCGATTTTGGAATAAACGTTGGATTGTTATTGTTGTTTGTGTTATGGGAAAAATATAAATTGTGACAGTAGTTTCAATGGTGATAGGTTGAGTGTGTTTGGTCGAATGCTTTGTAGGTTTGTTTTTATAATTAAACGATCTTTAACGAATATAAGTGCTCAAAAACTGTCTTTATTCAAAATCGGATTTTTGTTGTAATTAACATTAAGCCTGCCTTTCCTTTAAAAGTCTTAAAAGCGAGGAAGGGTTTAGAAAAGCCTGAAGGACGGCCGGAGCTTCATAAGCACAACTAATATTATTCTCAACTAGCTGTGCCCACGACTCCGTCCGCATGGAACTCGGAAACAAATATTGAGTCGCAATAACTAAACTTTCCTCTTGGTAACTTTAAATTCTAATATCTTTTGATTGAGTGAACCGATTACAATGAAACAAAAACTAAATTTTACTCCGATAAACGCACAATATTTTATTATAAAAGACAACTGCATTGAGTTAGTACTGTTTATGTGATGCGTGCACAAACAAACCGACAAACAGACAAAAAATCCAAAAATCCTTCAACTCCCTCGCTATTTTTTTTTATATTTCCAATGTACAGACACGCCATGGCTACAGATTTAGTATATGTACAGATGTAGATGTATAGATCAGTGAAGATTTTCGGTCCATACTACAGTGGCAATTATCGGGTCTAATATTGGAACATAATTCCAACAAAACTAATAATTATGAAAATGACTCAATTAGAAAACAATGCAATATTAATTTTTCTAGAACCCGTAGTGAATCCAGTTTTAATAAAAGAGCTCAGTCATTATTTTTATAACTATTCCTTTGATACGCAGAAACAGATGTTTACAATAATAATGCACTCCATTGCTGTCCGGATGTGTGTAGTCATCGCGTTAATCGTTTTTAAGACAGCCACGTATTCTGACGAAAGGTATGGCGAAATTTACAAATGATAGTTTAATACAAAGAATATTAAGGACAAGAGCGAACCAAAAAAAAACAATATGGTAAATGACACATCCGAACGGCCTGAGTGCTGCGAGCGATCTTAGTTTTTGCTGCCATTTTTTTTATCTATTATTGTAATATAATATATTCTTAACCAATTTACTAGAACCTATCTTTTTAAAAAAGAATTGTTGAAATCGCATTAAGTTAGCTTGAGAGAATTTAAGTAAATAGGTTAAAAACAGTGCTTGCAATATATTTTTTTACAGCTGATTTATAGATTTAAATAAAAACTGCCCAGCAACGTCTGTCAAGTGTATAAATTAATTCAGCCTATACACAAAAATGGTAATTACAATAATTAAAGTAGGCAAGTTGAGGAATATAAATAAAGTATATTAATATCAAGAACAATTCTGGAAGAGTTGACAACAAAGTTATAAATATCCAAATAATACAGATAGCTCAAAATGACAAGAGATTTACGTTTAAAAAAATGCAACTTCCGTCAACTTACTTAACACGTATGTTTACGTTTTTTTGTTGGTAAGTAGCTATGGTCACAAACGTTACCATAGGTACTTACCTAGGTTGTATTCTACCTTTATCCTTATCTAAATCAGACCATAGCAAGTTATAGCTTGATTAAATTACAAACCACCCAACACATTCAAACTTTCATATACTTAATAATATTAGTGACATAAAATCTACAAGCTAATCTCTAAGCAGCACAAAGATGAGCTCTAAAGCGTCAGGTGTGAGCTGTGCCGTCAACACCGTGAGCCGACCTCGGGGTGTCGTGACTCGACTCAACCCTGTTGAGCGCTAGGGAGGACATGCGCGAGGTGACGGGCGGGATATTCGCAAGTAGTTAAATAAATAGGTGGAATATTATACGACATTCAATCTATTTCACTGTTCTAAAGACAAAAAATAAGAACTTAAATCATGCTATTTTGATTAAAAAAAAACAAATATGCAACACGGCAATTTATACAAGGTTAGTCAGAAAGGGGGTACTAATCCGAAAGGGTGTTAAAGTACACATAATAATGAATAACTTTTGTTCTACAACTTTTCCCAAAACTCAATAGTTTAAGAGAAATAGGTGTTCAAAAATCTCAAAAAAAAATCTCTAAAATCTATCTATCCCCAGTTATGATCAGCTGTGTTTACATTTTAGGTCATATTTGGGGTCATGAATTAGAAGCACCGTTTTCTGAATTTGTAACTAAAGCAGGGATGAAGAATTTTTGAAAAAACTAAAATAAAAATAATTTTATTTCGAAAAAAAATATATCGAATTTTGTAATTTTAACACTTGCCTTCAAACAGTCATCAGCGATACTATAAGTGGGCTTCGGATTAGTACCCCCTTTCTGACTAACCTTGTATTAAGGGATTATTGATTATGGATTGGCACTATTTTATCAGAAATATAATGTACAAGATGTACCAAAATTCGACGTTAATCTGGGCCCAAACGATAGGGCAGCTTATGACAGTACTTACTGTTTTTTTTTTAAATATCATGTTTATGTAGGTTTTCGTGTTTCAAATGTTAACATTTTATCTCAAACTTTATCTAACGATTAAATGTGTTTTAAAAAAGTATAAAATTAAAAAAAAGCATTTTTTCTAAACAGAACAGGTTCAGAAAAAATGATAGAGCAGCTATCATTTTTTCAGGCTTTAAATTAAATTTTGAGACACCTTGTATACATAAGCGTAACAAGAATGTAGTCGCAATTTTGTACAAGTATTTATTTATAATGCCTAAATAGCTGTTCAATAGAACATGAATGTTACTATTAAGTAGATGTGTCTGTAGGTATATTGAAAATTAACCAACCAATTTGACCATTGAAAACATACATTAATCCAAATTATATAAGTTTTTAAACTGACATGGTCACTAAGGGCCAATTTCTCCGATCGTCTCCAAAACTCCGTTCAGTAAAACTGCGTTTACACTAACTGAGTTTGGTATAAAGATTTGATCTCGATTAAAATCAACTGCATTTCACAGAGCAAAACGGACGTTCCGTTGATCGCGTTTACGAAAACTGAGATTATGGTATTTCAGAACGGCAACGTCGCGTTGCGTTTTGTCCTTGCATCGAAACTTGACAAAACGATGGCAATATTTGTGTAAAAATACGTGTAACAAAACGTATTTCTTTGGCTATCAATATTAATGTCATGTTAACTTCGTAAAGTGAGGTTAATTATATTGTTCGTTTTGCGTAGCCTCTGTATTTTTCTGATTTGCAGTGCACGTAATTTAGTGGAAATGAAAAAAATGAGTAAACTCTTTTTATTATATATCTCAAAATATTATGTGATTAAGCATTGATGTGATAGTTTTTGGATATCAAAACCAATTTTTTGATATTTAATAGAAAAATATACGATTTTGCCGAAATATCCCTTTACTTATTAATAGGAGACATCTGGCCTTTTCTAATAAACTGGTCAGGACGAATCTACCCATACACAATACATTATAAAAAAGGTCCGCAGGTCAGTTTTTGCTTGTGCCAGATGTTCCTTAATCGCGTTTAAGATCGCTAAACGGTCAAAATTGGGCGTTCAGTGCAGTAACTGCGTTTAGCACTAAACTAGTTTAAATACTGTCGGTGAAATGCCAAAACAAATCTTAAACTTAGATTAACATTAAATCGCCGTTTATGCTCAGTTGATCGCGTTTTATTTGGTCGGTGAAATTGGCCCTAACACAATCATTAGAACTTAGAACGTTTTGTCTGCTCATTAACATCCACCCGCAATTACTTCAGTTCATCCGTGTTCGTGAAGCTTGTAACGGTGCCGAAATATCGGAAACTCACAACAAATAATGAACATGGTAAATATCCCGTTCTAAGTTCTAATGATTTATCCAAATTGTTCTTAAAACTTCAATAAACCATACTTGACAAGGTATAAATCATCCAGAAAAATCCTCAATCCCTCAAAATCACAGCCACCCTGCCGTTAAGTGACGATGATCCACAAAAATGAATGAAGTGCGATTTTATTAACACTACGTTTTCGATTCGCATAGAAAAATATAACACTGAATATAACAAATGATGTTGTTTGCCAAAAAAGGGCCTGAAGAAAGGCCTCAGAAAGGCCTGGAGTGATGTATTATGGCCTGAGCCATTGATGAGAGGTGACGTCATCGCTTTTGGATCAGATGGTGAAAGATGGTCGCTGATATTTGACTTGAGTGCTCCTTTTGAGTGAACTAGCTGTTGTGAGTTTGAATGGTTGTGATACCTGTCATTAAGTATGTGACGTTTCTGAGTGTTAAGCTAGGAGTTGATTTTAGGAAGTTCTGAAGTTAGTTTTGGGGTGGATCTTGTCTGCTGTATCGGACATACCGATGCCTATCAGCCAAAAAGGGATAAGCGGCATTTTTTTGCGAAATGGACTTATACAAGGTTAGTCGGAAAGGGGGTACTAATCTAAAAGCGTGTTAAAGTACACTTTATAATGAGTAATTTTTGATTTACAACTTTCCCCAAAAGTCAATAGTCTATGAGAAATAACGTTACCAGTGGACAGCGATGCGGAGGAATACTTTGATGCAATCTTTTAGTTTATATTGATAATTTAGTCTACGGCATATTTTGTCTTTGTTTTTACTTTAGATTTAGTTTAGATTTATATTGCATTAATTTAGGTTAAAAAAATGTTAGAAAATAATCATTGAAGAGAAATAATTGTTCAAAAATTACATAAAAAATACGCTAAAATCTATCTGTCCTCAGCTATGATTAGCTGTGTTTACATTTTAGGTCATATTTGGGGTTACGAATTAGAAGTTCTATTTTCTGAATTCGTAACTAAAGTAGGGACGAAGAATTTTTAAAAACCTAAAATAAAAATTATTGAACATGGAAATAAAAATTTGGTATCGAATTTTTTTTTTACACTTGCTTTTAAACCGTCATCAGTGATACTTTAAGTGGCCTATAAAATGCATGTATAAATAATATACATGCATTCGTAATATCACCATTACTATACACCTCAAGTATACTTAAATATACAGGATTACTGGTTATTGGTTCAGTTTTGCAAAAAGTATTACTAGGTTATTAGATAGAGGATATCATGTCCTACAACCCTGCCACGGGATCGTCACCAATAACCAATAACTCTGTACATTTCATAACTTTTAGGGCCTATGCAGAGGACGTCTTTTCTACGCGCCGTTGATGTTACGTAAAACTCCATACTTGAGAAACGTGATCAGATCATATTTTTTTATATTTGAAATTTAACGGAAACGCGCGTCGATGCCGCGTAGTGTGCATAGACCCTCAGACTTTTTACAAGATTTCATTGCCTACACATTCTAAGTTGATTTTGATTGCTATTTCCCTAAAGCCACTACTACTTTTCCCAACAAACTAAAAACTCCTAAACTATTCCACTTTTAATTTACTTTTACTCAAAAGTGAAACAGTGTATCATTTATTCGAAAGTGAATTTGTCACAGCACTCGACACCATGTGATCGGAACGGCTACAGACGGCGGCGGAATGTGCTGAGTCACACCGCTTAGGGGAACACCCCTGTTGTTCAAGTAGCGTTTAGGGGTCGGGTTTGTTGCTATACTGTTGATCGAGAAAGCGAATTGATTGTTGAGTTTGATGAAATGTTATTTGAAGTATTTTTGAGCCTTAAATTATTTTCTCAATACGTACAAGGGCAAGAGTGAATTAAATTAATATATAAAAGACTAGAGGTCCCTCGAGGCTTCGCCCGCGTGTTTATTGTTTATCGCGTATGTATGTATTATACATACAAACCTTCCTCTTGAATCATTCTGTCTATTGATGAAAACCGCATCAAAGTCCGTTGCGTAGTTTAAAAGATCTAAGCGTACAGATAATTGTTTACATCTAATGCAACAAAAATCTAAAATATCAAGTTGTAACTTAATCCACTTTAAATTTCCGCCTTAACTATCTATATTTCTTCAGGTAGCTATTTCAAAGTTTTTTTCTCAAAATACATTTATATTCAAATAAGCAATCGATTTTTGATAATCGAAAGCCATCGGAATGTGTGTCCCACAAAAGAACCGGTACGAAACAGTAGTAATAACTACTATAAATAAATAATATAAAAATAAATACCTCGCGGCAAACTTCAATAATGAATAAACGACCATACAGACTATTATTTTAATTTTATAATTATATAAATTTCTTTAAATCCCAAAATGCAACAAAATAAATTCAATAAATAGAAATAAAATTCAAATTCCGAATAAATATTTAACCCCCTAGTGCTTGTTACTATTAAATTCGTAATAAAATTCGATTTCGACTAATAATAAAAAATATTTTACGGACTATAAATATTAATAAAACTATTATTTCTATCCTTTATTGCCGTAAATCATTGATCGAGCTGCTATTTGTCAATTATTAATTATTGAATAATCATAAATTCACATGAGAGTCGCGGCCGCGGAAATATCTTAGAGCCAGCGCGATAATTAATTTTACTAGACAGTTATGAATAAAATATTTTTTTAAACAAAAGTATATTAAATAAAATACAGTTTTGCAACATTAACGACTAGTGTTGACCGCGAAAATACCAATATTGTACTACAAAAACCATATTTGCTTCCAATACTTTGTGGTCTATTCGAATTGAATATCGAATAGCAGTGAATCTTCTACCCCCTGAGTCGACTCATTCGGTTTTTTATCTCGTTCCGTCTCCGGATTCTCGTAGCGAGAGAAAAAGAGATTGCTTATCGAATCCTAACTAATATTATAAATGCGAAAGTAAGTTTGTTACCTTTTCACGCCTAAACTACTGAACCGATCATCCTGAAATTTTGCATATACGTTGTCAAGTGTACAGAAACGGACATAGGGTTACCATTCATCCCAAAAAAAGCACAGTTCCCGAGGAAAACAACAGTATCGATAATAGATGGCGCCACGTGTCTTTGGAATCATGATTGAATTATATTATTATGGAAACTTTATTAGTGTATTAAGAGTTGATTGTCAAATTCTAAATTAAAGCGCGGGCAAAAGCTAGTCGTTCGATAAATGACTTATTGAATCATTCTGAATTAGGGGGCAGATCCATCTATGTCCATCTACCTAAAAAGGCCATCTATCGCCTCTGAACATCCACTGAAAGCCTACAGGTATTGATATGGTCTTTTTTTAACCAGAAACTACACAACACTGTTGTAAGTTACTGTGTAAAATTATTAAATGTATCATTTTGTTACTTAAAGCCCATGTTCTGTCACTAATTACTGTAATGACACATAACAGTGACCTTTGCAACGCGCTACTGTAATTGCACGCATGCTCGGTGGCGACGGAACTAGAGAAAGTTTAATGTAAGAGACGATATTATTGATATTTCCTATAAATAACTACAAACCTAGTGACAGTAATAATGAATCAATAGGTACATATAATAAAATCGTAACGAAGCAAAAATTGTAAAAGGAAAATACTGAAAAAAAAATGTTACGTGTGCTAGAAACAATACTGATGCCGAAACAGAAGTTTTTAGAATATCTGTCTGTTTGTATGTTTGAGATTCACACCAATATTACTAGAACAGGAGGCCTACTCCCTAAGTCCGTCAACGAAGTTAGACGCCCGTCCGAAAGTAGCCCGAAACGTAGAAGTGAACAAAACAAGTGTCAAGTTCAACTTTTCGGACGGGCAAAAACACATCAGTAGTAGGGACAACTGTCAAATCGTGTTGTCATTCATTCTTAGTTCGGGCCCTGAAATAATCGTATGTCTGTAGGTGATAGGGAGTAGGAAACACTCGTAACTAAGGTCGAAACCAAAGACTTCGTGCTTAGGGAGTAGACCCCCAGATTTAGTTGAAATTTGGCAAAAATGTCCGTCAAAGAGCGGGTCAGTTTATAGGGTACAAATTATCACGCTATATAATGTAGACGTTGAGCAGTTACCTTATCTTTCCTTATGGAAAGCCGCAGGTACAGCTAGTAGACAGTAAATTTGACAAAATTGATCCAATAAATTGCGTTCAGTACGGATAGCATTAGGGTACATTAAAAGAGCCTCGACGAGTGACGATGATACTTAAATAGGTATGGACGGTTAATCAAGCTATACATGTCCAGTATGAGCTGAGCTCGCATTGTGTAGGCCTTCAGTACGATAAGAGGTCAGTTTATACTGGAACCTATAGCTTGATATGTAACCGTGTTTACGTCCGGCGCCACCTCGGCAGTCAGCCTCGCCACCAACCTTGCTAACTGACTAATCTTTTTACCACGACATGAGCTATTCTTGTATAGCTCGTGCTGACACGAGAGAAGAAGTATGATAGCACTTTCGTTTATAATTACACAATTATTAAAACACATAAATATCCCTACTAGGTATATGCTTATCTTAAAGGTGCTGATATACCTGAGCATTCTCTTGTAACAAAACATCGAGCATTCGCCATTCTTAAATGTTGTCGAACTGAACATTCATTATTTTTTTGTCTTTTGTAACATTCGCTAGAATGCTCATTACAAGTGAATGCTCAGGTTTATCAGCGCCTTAACGAATATCCTAATCCTAACTCTCTAACTAATGTTATAAATGCGAAAGTAAGTTTGTTTGTTTGTTACCTTTTCACGCCTAAACCACTGAATAGATCATCCTGAAATTTTGCATATACGTTGTCAGGTGTACAGAAACGGACATGGTACCTTTCATCCTGAAAAAAAGTACTGTTCCCGAGGAAAACAACAATAACGTTCTTATGATAATAGATGACGCCACGTATCTTTCGAATCATGATTGAATTAAGTATATTATTATAGAATCTTTAGTAGTGTGCTAAGAGTTTTTTTTCGCGTTAATTCTAAATTAACGCGAGCGAAGCCGCGGGCAATTTCTAGAAATATTATAAATGCGAAAAAAACTCTGTCTGGCTGTCTGTTACCTCATCACGACTAAACTGCTGAACAGATTTTGTTGAAACTTGATACAGAGATAGCCTGGAACCCGAAAAAGGACATAAGCTACTTTTATCTTTAAAAACGCGGAATCCGCGATAAACGATACATACACGCAGGCGAAGCCGCAAATGACTACTAGTTTATTTATAAATCTTATAAAAAAGTGTAATAATTTACATTACGTGTGAATTTGTTTAGTGTAATAAAATTAAGTAATATTTTAGACCCTTACAGCAATCACTTTTTAATGTCCAAACATTACTTATTGTAATCTAAGATATTTCAGTCTCAAACAAAAATGCAATAAAAGTGAAAACTCAAACTTGTACAACAACGATGCAAATTCAGAACACCAAAAACCGATACCAAAAAATAAACCCGAAAATCTACAAACAAAAGCATCGTCCCATCCCTACCCACATAAGGGCTAGAGGTCACACCGCCGCGTCCGCTTCCGTCAACCTGTTGCGACGCCGACGTCCAGACGCGGCGATTAATGCGTTCCCACTCTATGATGTATCGATACCATTCGCGGCGATTTCACGATAACCGGTTTTTATACTGCGATCTTAGATTGCGTACAGTGTCTATAAATGCCTGTGATGTATGCTTGAAAGAAGGTATTGGAATAGTGATAGGTTGCTTACTGGTACCTACGGTTAATCTAGAAGATCTTGTATTATTAAGTTAGTTGTAGAATCAAAGGAAAAAGAAAAGATACGGACAAAGGACTCCGAAATTATGAAAAATATGTGGAGGAGACGTGTGACTGAGAATGGGGTGTTGGAATGTATCGTAGGCTGAGTATAATTATGTAGAGTAAAGCAAAAACTAATTTTATATGATTTTTATGGAAAGTAATAAAAAAAATACGCTAATTTCGAAATGTTGTTCAATTTTCGAAATCGAGCAACCTCACAACATTCTTAGGGTTAATTTTTTAACATCCTGTATTGATTTAATAGTGGAAACTAGCTTTTAGTGATGAAGGAAATTGATCTTCACTTTTTAGTAGACAAAGACGAGAGGACGTTTTTTTTTATTCACTCTTTCGCTTCTATTTTTCGCTTATCTCTACTTTCAATAGGTATACCCGCCAGCCCAACATGGTGGTACGGGCAATACACCCACTTCCATAAAGTGATGACACGGCTAATACACCAGACAGCACGTGATAACTTGGGGAATATGTTATTTTTAGAAGAGCTGGGAATGGTTCCATTGTTGGACTGCTATCCCGTGTGGTGACGGACACAGCACGCTTGGTGATAGCATCTATACGGTCCGCCTGGCTAGCTACCACAACATTAAAGTCCAGCACCAAGCAGTTTCTGTGTTCTGTCGTGTGTATGTGAGAGCCAGAGGGGTATAGGGGAATCTCTCTATATCTCTGTTACTTGGATTCGTGTGCTTCATCTTAGACCCTGTCTGCACTTACCATCAGGTACAACCAAGGTTAATCGCGACCGAGTCAAATAATAAATACCGGTCAAGTGCGAGTCGGACTCGCGCACGAAGGGTTCCGTACCATTATCTATAAAAACGGCAAAAAAAACACGTTTGTTGTATGGGAGCCCCACTTAAATATTTATTTTAATATGTTTTTTATTTAGTTTTTGTTGTTATAGCGGCAACAGAAATACATCATCTGTGAAAATTTCAGCTGTCTAACTATCACGGTTCATGAGATACAGCCTGGTGACAGACGGACGGACGGACAGCGGCAAAAAAATCACGTTTGTTGTATGGGAGCCCCCTTAAATATTTATTTTATTCTGTTTTTTAGTATCTATTTTTTATTATAGCGGCAACAGAAAAACATCATCTGTGAAAATTTCAACTGTCTAACTATCACGGTTCATGAGATACGGCCTGGTGACAGATGGACAGCGGAGTCTTAGTAATAGGGTCCCGTTTTACCCTTTGGGTATGGAAACATAAAAAATAACTGCAATATGCTGTCGATTAAACGGTGAACCTGCTACCTAGGTACTGTACTTGCATAATTATTATTAACAGTTAGGTATAAGTAAATGCCTATTGTAATCTAACACCTAATAACTAGTAAAGCCTTGTTAACGAAGCAGCTTTGAGTAATGGAT
The DNA here is from genome assembly GCA_905220435.1 of Amphipyra tragopoginis. Taxonomy (NCBI): domain Eukaryota; kingdom Metazoa; phylum Arthropoda; class Insecta; order Lepidoptera; family Noctuidae; genus Amphipyra; species Amphipyra tragopoginis. Next base: position 1,632,255 of record HG992004.1, on the reverse strand, counting down.
ATCCTTCTACATACACTGACCATATTTCTATACATAATTAAAATAATACTGGCCATTATTATACGTAGAACTGATGTTGTTTAAAAAAGTCAGGTTTTAGTAATACTCAAAATTGTAGCACACTGTGTCCACCAATCCAAACCAGGGGGCTACTCCCTAAGTCCGTCAACGAAGTCAGTCGCCCGTCCGAAAGTAGCCCGAAACGTAGAAGTGAACAAAACAAGTGTCAAGTTCAACTTTTCGGACGGGCAAAAACACATCGGTAGTAGGGACAACTGTCAAATCGTGTTGTCGTTCATTCTTAGTTCGGGCCCCGAAATAATCGTATGTCCGTAGGTGGTGAGGAGTAGGAAATGCTCGTAACTAAGGCCGAAACCACGGACTTCGGGCTTAGGGATTAGACCCTCAGGCCCGCGTGTTGGACCACGGCTAAGGCCATAATCAACCCACTGTCCACTGGAGACAGTAATGGGCATGGATATACAACGTCCAAGTTTATTTTGCTTTGTTTCACTATCAATCAACTCAGCCTATCGCAGGCAGTCCACTGCTGGACATAGGCATCTCCCAAATTGCATCATAACCAGTGATCGGAAAAAGGTGAGCTAATTTACCTAAACTTCAAAGAACAGAGACAAAAACTGGAGACTTCCTAACGACAACATTTTTATTTATGATTAATTACGGTTTACTCACGTGCATTTTTTCGGGATTGCCTGACTATCGCGAGACGAACTCTTCGAAAGTTCGACTCGCGACCTCGCCGCGTGATCAGCTCATGATTAAGGGCTCCGTTTGGGTCCGAAACTAGTCGGGCAATCCCGAAAAAATGCACGTGAGTAAACCGTAATTAATCATAAATATGAATGTGTCTCACGAAAGTTATAATACAAAGACAACATTTTTTTTCGTGATAATGATTCCGGGTTTCGGGACATCACTAAAGTACATTTAATATTAATGTTAATAGTACAGAAAACAATTAAATTCGTTTCCTATTTTTGTTTCCCAAAATTGTCACAAAACCAGATGAACATGTTTTTCATTGTTTTTAAAAATAGATTGTTTATTGTTTTCAAAAAAAGAGATTGTCTTTTATTTTTTGAAAACTAATGAAAGAAAACCTCCGAAAAATTCTCCCGAAAAAAAATTTGTCGTCAGGAAGTCTCGAGTTTTTGTCTCTGTTCTTTGAAGTTTAGGTAAATTAGCTCACCCATTTCCGATCACTGATCATAACACTCGATACTCCGCTTTCTAACATCCAGTGCACCCCAAATACACTATAATCTTTATGAATAACTAGCGACCCGCCCCGGTTTCACACGCGTACGTTTTATAGTTTAAAACCTTCCTCTTGCATCACTCTATCTATTAAAAAAAACCGCATCAAAATCCGTTGCGTAGTTTTAAAGATCTAAGTATATACAAGGTTAGTTTTAGTATATGCTAAACCTGAAACTAGTTTGTTCAGAATCACTAGGAGAATCGATTGACATATTTTGTACACCAATTTTTTTTTCATTTTTATTTTTTCTTCATAAATTTCAATTTTGTTTCAATAGGTTTCTACCCATAACAGTTGACGGGAATAGACACCTTGAGGCTTGAGACGATCCGCTCGGTCAGTTTCCGTGTATTAGACATCCCCTGCATAGCGCATTTCATACTTTACTAGGGAACTGAACGCGACATAAACTAAGGTGTAACTTAAAAAAACACATATTCAGGCAGTTCTGATGAAAATCTTGTTGGGGTGTCTCGGTTTTTGCATATACTAAAAATAACGTTGTATAGGGACAGACAGCGGGAAGCGACTTTGTTTTATACTATGTAGTGATAAAATTATCAGTTCTTATCTCAGCCATTTTTAAGCTAATACTTAGAACTGGCTTGGTTTGCAGGCCGTCACCGACATAAGCGTATAATTTATTTATGATTATTGTTCGATAATATCTTAAAATCACCAAAAGCCAAACCCAACTTAAAAAGTGGCTCCCACCAAAAAAATAATTAAACCTATTAAAAAAACACAATAACAATAATTGTCATCATGCCATATTACAACCAAACTTTATGTTACTGTTGTGATACCAATTCATTCGATTTGAAACATAATAGTGACGTACCGATCGGCTATTAACATAAAATATAATTTATCGGCAATATATCGACGCTTCGGAACTATCAGCGATTATGATGCAAATTTTAACGACATCTATTACAGTTTTGTTTAATTAATAAAAAACGTATCGAAGCGAATTTTAATGGAAATAATCGATCCACGTGTGGTTCTTTTTTCTATTCTAGTGAGGTTTCGAAGTTACTGTATTTCGAGGAGTTAGTTTGATTGGAGAATATTAGTCAAGCTATGATAAATATAATAAAATCTCTTGTTAAAAGCATGCTTGATAAAAAAAAACTAGTTGTTGTGTGTAGTAAAGAATAAATAAATAAAACTTTGTTCATTTCTAAGACGTGTCAGTTAGCGTACTACCTAGTCTGGTCTGCACTATAATTCTGCAAAACACTCGTAATCGCTATGGGTTTGATTTTGACTGTAAAACAATATTGATTGCGTGGTACATAGTTGTGGAGGAGTCGTACGTTGCTATGGAAATGATTGACCTGTCAAAATCAAAGCCTTAGCCATTACCAATGTGTTGCACAATTAGAATGTTGGTCACGGTGCCATAAAAATCGGTTAGAAAGGGATTATAAGCAGAAGAGTGTAAATATGGTGCCGTTCTGTAAACTATGGCGCACTTAATATCATGCCCCGCCTGCCTAGTTACCTGTACGCCACAAGAACTAATGGATGCTATGGATAGTGCTAAACTCGTCGCTGAGTTCTGGGACACAGTGTAGATTGTCATCGACACGCTAAGAAGAAGAAGCAGAAAGATCAAAAGTGTCTGCATTAATCATGCCTAATAGATCTAGTCTTGTAATCTTCTATCTATTACCAGTGTCTATAGTCAATTATTTAAAGATGAAACAAGTAGGTATTTTTTAATTACTAAGTACTACAACCAATTAAATTCAATTAAAATATTAAGTTAAATGATCAATTAACTCATCCAATTATCATCCAGGTGTGAAAGGCACCACCCTCCATCATTTACCATGTAATTTTTTATGCATCCCATGTCCTTACAAGTCCAAAGTTCCAAACATTAGTATGCGATGTGCGACCGACATTATTTGCATATCGATAAAGGTTAACAATGCAATTACGCGTGTCGATACTCGATAAACAATAAAACAAAATCGACAGCACTAAGTTTCAGCGGCTTTAGTGGTTGCGATTTTTGCTAGTCGGGTCGGAGTCGTGTCGTTGAGAGAAACTGTTATGAAGTACGGCAAATTGAGCGTTGTGATACTATGGTTTTTTAGATTAATCACAACGAAAGATCATCACCTTATTCGGATTTATTTATTATGCTCATCGTCAAAAAATATTTTATAAAGTTATACAAGTTGCAAAGGCAATAAGAAATTGGAGTAATTAAAAAAGTGCTTGGGGAACTAAGTATAATATTATTGGTATCTGGTTCTATTTTAAAGTTAGCGTATTAAGGATATGTTATGCAGAGGGAAGAAATTCATGTTACTAAAAGAGTGTGAATATGAATGTGGATTGGTTTTCAAGTAGTGTTAGGGCAAAGAAAAGATGGATGGATTGTGTGAAGAATGAGACGGGTAAGAAAGAAGTGAGTACTGAGATGGCGGCTGATTGAGGAGAATGGAACAGGAATACAGGTTGTGCCGACCACACCTAGTGTGGAATAAGGGCAGGAAGATGATAATGATCTGGTTCTATTTACTTAAACATGCATATACCATTGCACAGATTTCATTTGCATTATTAATCATATTTTAATGAAATTTACTTCAAATCGTATCGCACCCGTATCGTGAACCTAAAAAGTCATTATTCATGAGCCATCCACAGCACTGGACATGCAATAATTATAACTAAACACTACGCCAGCAAAATTCATGAAACAGCCATTATTACATAAACGAAACTATTAGAATTATGTTTTAAAAACTTTGCGCCTATTTGTTATGCGGCCAACTGTGAATTTTAATATAATGTAATTCAATTACATTTAAAATGATGTTGGTAGATTTATCTATATTCGTGTGTTTCTAGTTTTACTAGAAGGACGATGCGTTTTTTGATGTGTTTGAGAAATGAAGAATTGTTTAACATAGATATATATACCTACTGAAACTGTGCCATTGTCGTAGTGGTCGCAAGTAAAGTTGCGTTTTTTGCTTTCTACTTTCAATAGAGCCATCCATAACACATAAATATACACTAAGAAGCCGTGAAGAAGGGAATATTTGGGGGCTGTCTGTTATAACATTCACTTTCAAAAAGAACTAAGTAATTCTAGCATATTTTGAATAAATGAGAGTTAAAATTATCACCAAAAAATAACTATGTAGATAGAAAAAAATCAAAAAAAAAATAGTTAATTTTTTTTTTCTTTTTTTACGCTCTTTTTCGCTTTATTTACCCTCTTTGTAATCAGATATACTCTTTTACTTCTAAATAAAGTTGGCATCCCTAATTGCATCACAACTCTACGTTTTTCTTCACGCCTTGCAATCCTTATAGGAGGCTACTGAGGACAGCAGAGGGCTATTTCAGAAGAAAACCACCACGATTTTCCTCCAATGACCTACGACTGGGATCGCGGGATTCGCAATCGCATTCACCTCAACATCTCCACCCGTCACTTTAAGGGTTACAAATGCGACATTAAATGATTATTACATCGTTTTCTCTTTCTCAGTTTGTCGTTTAAGGCCACCAAGGTTTATTTTAAATAGATGGACACTTGCATGGACCTGTATACTGATAACCTCTAACAGCAATCACGGATCCCCGTCTCTGACCTCGAAGGGCCTGGCCCGTATACAATCGCTTAACCCTTAAATGTCATTGAGCCTTCACCTACCATCAACACCAAATGCACATCGAGACACTACAAATATTAATTAATTTAAAAAAAAACCTGTCTGACCCATTTTTTGCTTCATATCGATCTATTCGTATCTCTAGATCAATGATCCAGATCTCCTCAATGCCAGACATGACGTTTGATTGACGGATTGACGGACAAACATGCTGATTGGATATAATTACGATGCATATTTTGTTAATAAACAATTGTCTGGATATTTGTTGTTGTTGCCAACCCTATTAGAATGTGATAAGGTTGGATTTTGTTTGGTTGGTTAGTAAAAGTAAGTTGGTAAAGTTTCCTCGGAAATTACTTGTCGTGGCGGTAGGTACGGTATTTGAAATCATTGTGTTGTGACTGGGATAAAACAAGATCCTTATTCAAGTTAACGTGCAGTTAAACAGATGATTAGAAGAATCCTTATTGAAGTAAGATGTAGCAATGAAGATTGCTACACCGACAAGTGCCCAGCACTTAAATTTTGGATGGATAGAAGCGATCGTGGTTCTAAAATACATATTAATAAAAAACCCGCCTGCATAAAAAACGAACTAAAAAGATGTAAACAAGACGTATTTCTAATCATAATATACATAACATAACGTCAAACTTACGTAGGTTTTCAAAAAATCATGCTATCAAATCGTCACATGCAGTCGGAGGCTACGCATGTTTATTTGGTCAGTCAGTTTGTGAATTACATAAGTCTTATTCAGCGATATCCCACATAATATGGCAGGTGACATTTTTTTTTTGTTTCTCCCCCCTTTTCGTATTTCACGGCCACCTTTTTGATTTTATAAAAACAAAGCCTAGCCTATAACCATCGCACTGCTTAGACAAACCGATAGTCACCTCATTCATTAAAATCCATACAGCCGTTGGGCTGCGTCGAGGGTATAAAGAATCCCAAAAACATAGATACATACTTAGTTACATAGATACGCGTGAAAAACATAACCTTTTGATGTACTCTAATATTATTTTTATAGTGTATTATTTACTAGCAAGTGAACAGTATTGATACTTTAAGCCACTTACTTTTTATGTTGACTGTACTACTAATGATTTGATGGATTTATAATCTTGACACGCAAATGGGTGATCGCAAAATGTCACTGTCAATTAACATGAAATAATGCTATTTTCTTCTTTTAAAAAAACGTTATCGGTCTATTAGGAGACGCCTATGTTCAGACAACGTTTTGTATGCATGTTATGTTTACACATGTATATTTCAAAGTGCGTAATCGACAGGTGCATTACTTTATCCAATTTTATGTAAAGCTTACAGAACTATTCATTAGATTGAAAACAAAATTCATCGTAATTTGCGTCGGCGGTCGGCAGCCGTCTATCTGACTGACATACGATCAATGTTCAATCGTATAATAAACAGAAAAGTATAGAATTAATGCAAACTGCATGCTGTTTCGTAACATAAAATAAAAATAATTTAGATTAAAACAAAGTTTTATGTTTTTGTACTACAACATTTATAGGTAACTTTCGTGAGGCACATTCATATTTATGGTTAGTTAAGGTTTACTCTCGTGCATTTTTCGGGATTGCCCGACTAACCTTAATCATGAGCTGAGCACGCGACGAGGTCGCGAGTCGAACAGTGCGAAACTAAACTAGTCGGGCAATCCCGAAAAATGGCACGTGAGTAAACCGTAGCTAATCATAAATATGAAAGTGTTATATTACCATAGTTTCAGCTTATTCAAGGCGGAATGCATATACATACCTATATAGTCATAAACTTACTACAAATATAGTGTGTAGTAACTTTCATAAAGGAATCGAATCGAGTGTGTATGCGCTTGGGAGAGTAACTAAACTCAATAATTAGATGTATGCGGAGGACCTAATAGTCGATTGAAATAAAGTAACAATCGACTGCCTCGTTGATTCTGAGTGAGGTCCTGAGTTCAATCGCTCTCTATTTCATGGGACTTAAAACGTAACGGCGAAAGCCTATTGCCATCAACCGTGCACAAATCCAGACTCCGGGCTGCTACTGAGAAATTCCACACGGAAAAACTCAATAACACTTTGGCCGACCTGGGAATCGAACCCCGGACCTCACGCTCAGCAGGTGCGCTTGCGACCGCTAAACCAACGAAGCAGTCAGTCAGTACTGGAAACTATTAAAAAAATAAGTAATTCGTTTTAAAAAAAAACATTCCAAATTCAAATTAAACGATCAGTACAGTCACGTACAAAAATCTGCAGCAAATATTATTTGATATAGGTACATGAGAGTTAACACTCGGCTGCATTCATTCCGGGCTGATTGATAGAGTGATTGATTGGCACATGACGCGAACACTCCCGATGTAATAGCCCAGTAAACAGCTTCGCGATTCGCGACCAAATACTACCTCTAAATTGAAATTATTTTTCCTGTATAATTTTTTTAAGCTATATCTAGATGTATTTGTGTTCTCCTGCAAGATTTAGTTTATCCAACATCTTATTTTAACGATAGTTCCACTTAAAAATTACTTTATCAGAACCATAATTAGTTTTTTGGATAGGGTTCCTTCGATAAAACACTCCCTATACTTTCCATTATGAAATAAGCAGAAGTGTACGCCCCAATGACACGCACACACACACACACACAACTCGACCTCCAATACCCAACTTCCCTGCACCCGAAACACACAAACAATCACACATCCATACTCAATAACGCTTCGCAACAGCATCTTTACAAGTCATTAGACGTGCCACCCCTCCCCCTCGCATCCACCTCACCCCGAGGGCCCCCGCACCCGTTTGTAATTAACTGAGGGCCATAAATTGACCGTAACTGTCATATCATATTGATTTAGTCCCGTGAGCGTACCTACGCCTTGCTCGGAGTTTTCAGCCTCGCTGGGGTAGGGGAAAAATTAAAATTGTTTGGATTGACGCTATCGGGGAGCGCTGTATCAGGGGATGATATTCATGTTAGTGCTTGATTTCTATTCTCTGAAGAGGAGTTTGCTTTGAAGCCAGAAGTACCTAAGTCAATGTAGGTAGACATCATTTTCAACGGTTACTGACTAGTATGTTATCTTTCCTCAAAACTTTTACTAAAAATTCTATAATCCTTGACTCAGTTGGAAACCGCCAGTAAAACTACAAAGTGTTGAAAAACTTACAATCACCCAATTTTATTTTCGTTCATCTATTGGAACAGATTCATTCATTCTTTCATTCATTTCTTTCATAACAACTAATTTATCACATCGAACGTTTCAATTGCATATCAGAATTTCCGTATTAAAACAAACATTGTTCGATTCAAAAATAGTCGAAAATCAAACATGATACGACTCATTTAAATCATATAAAAAATCGTTCCGTATGCATATACATACGTTCATGCCCACACAGAGACGTGAATGAAGTGAAGACAGCATTATTACCGCTTTGCAACGATTGAGACTGTCAAAACAACGCTAACTAGCGAAATCGAACAACATTTGGCCGGCGGATGATAGAAAACAAACATTTACTTGCCATTCTTAAACAGATGATCCGATTCAACAAACATTATTGAACGAATTTACGAGCCATCGAGATCAAAGTCGTAATACAAAAATATCTGCAGTAATCAAGAGAGAAGCATTAGTATCTTAAGAGCTTTGGTTAAGGAGCAATTTTGTGCGTAAGATGACTTTGATGACTGCGGATGCAAATTTGGACGCCATGTTTTTTTCCCGCGCCAACAATCGCGCGCACTGCTGCCGCATCGAAGCTTCTTTTTTCTACTGTAAGTTCCTGATTGCGCTAATTCTGATTGTGAAGCATTTTTTGTTACGATTGTGTAATATTTTAGACGCGTTCTCGATATTTCGATGATTGGTACCGGTGATGGTTGATCAAAGACGGCCTGGATCCTATTCAGCCTTGATGTGTGAAAGATTAATACGTTTTTACAAATATTGGAACAGTTGTTTGGACAATAAATTCATAGCTGATATGAAACGTTGCAACTGCCTGATGACATGATTCAATCTTTATCTGCGATTCTTAGACATGATGATGCTACATCTATATTTGAATCTTTGTTGTGTGGGCAGAATTTTATATCATTCTTCGTTCTTCTGTACTAGATAAAGGGTATTACTAGTTGTGATGTATTGGACATGCATGGACTTGGCAATATTCCGGAATTAACAAATTGTCAACACGTCTAAATATCTTTGTTCATTTCTAATGTTATAGTAGTAATAACTCTATTTTGTACAGTTAACTGACTTATGTATCTTTATTTTTGAACAGAAGGACATTTTCTGAGATGAATACATACAATAATATTATCGCAATTCGGTTTGCGCGCACTTTATTACAGTTCATCATTTTCGTTATCTCAATCGGTCAGATTCTCACTTGTCAATCATGATCCCCGGTGAGTGAAGATTGTATGATTTATAAGATAAACCAAAAATACGAAGTAAATAATATTTTTATTTAAATCTACTGTTGGTCTCCTTTATTTTGTCGTTACTTCAATAAATTCATTTATTTAACATTGAAATTAGGTATTTTTTTGTTTTATATTCCTTCAATAAATCCGAACTACACGGACATACACGCAAAGATAAACACGTTTAGATTCTTAAGAGCATATTCACGATTATGTCTCTTTTACATAAGCGAACATGCATCTCTTCGGCGCCGATTTAGTCACGAAATCAATATATCAGTTAGAAAGCACACAACTACTGTAACTCAGTCCTTGCCTACACCCAATTTGACAGCGGCCATTAGAAAAAAAACGGGTTTTATTTATCGCCCCACTAAAATTCCTAGTGATTTCACATCTAGGTAACTTATCTTATAAATCGTGAAATGTGTCAATTAACTCCAGTTTAATGTCGTATTTATGTTAATAGACGTCTGACGGACATTTTTGGGCATACACAAAAAGAGACTCGGCAGGATGCGACCCGAGTACGTTCGGGCATTTTTAAATGTCAAATGTATTTAATAAGTGTTGCGGCTTGAGACTGTGTGACGGCTGATTGATTAGTTGATTGACTTTTCGCATTCAAGGGTTAATATTTTTTGCTTCACCGAAACAAAAATGTCATTGCTATATTTAAAGCCTGATCAAACAGATGACTGCATCTTTTTTTTGTCGACCAATAAAATTTATAGCAACACCAACTTCCAATCAATCGATATTTAAAGAAACGTAAATTAGTTAATGCGACATAAAATTATTTTAATTTATCATTAGTATAATAACCATCAAACGAATTTACGAAACGTTTTAAAAGCTGTCAGAATTTATGTATATTGCGACCATTTTGGTAATAAGAAAGAATTAGTAAGAGCTTAGCAACAAAACGTATTATTAATAAAAATTCTAATTTCAATCACTACTTCAGTGGATGGATGTCATAAAAATAATATAAATAACCCAATATAAATTATTGGGGTATCGAGAAACCTCGTATCGATGTTAATAATCGTAGTGGGATACATAAAACGTATCTGTTAATACATTCTTGATTATCAAACCGTGGGACTGTTTGTATGTTATTTATGTATCGTGCTTCAGTTAACGCATTGATCGGAGCTAGAGCCGCCGTAAATTTTAATGACGGAATTCGAAAAAAACTATTTTTTATAAAAAATGGTATATCAATACATAAATAATAGGACCAGTCCGAGGAACTAGTACCAATAAAGCGAATAAAAATAAATATTACTTAACCATTCGAAATAAATATGGCGGATGATTTATGGCGTTATTGACATTGGGTGCGCGGGCGCAGGCGGCCATCTTGCCAGCTAATTGCCAGTCTGTCATTAAATCAGTCACGCATCGACTATAGACGGATGTTCGAATATTTGTTTTGTGGCGACACCTAAGCAAATTTACATTTTTTATTATATTTGATCTTAAATGACTTTCAAGTCGTCAGGCCAATCGGTTTGGTGGTCTATGCAAATGTCTAAAATAGGAGAAACGCCTCTTTGATAATGAATTTGTTTTGGCATCTGTATTTTAAAACGAGAGTCATTAAGACAAATTAGATTATTGAATAAACAGAATTTAGGCAAACTTCGTTTATTTAGAACATGTAATCGCCTTTCAGCAGATGTCGGTGGTTAAACACAAGTCTAAATAAAAGCTAGAAACTAAAGCAAAATCTTCTTAGTTATTGAATTTGTTTTACTCTGATATAATCTTTCCTTCATGATAATTATAGTTGTACAAGTACCTTAACATAATTCAATATTACTAAACGTTTGTCATGAGATGAGCTAATGGTAGCTTGTACAGAGTGCGTTCGTACTTAGTACCGGTATACGCTGGAAGGTATAGTCAACAATAACTTGTTGCACATGAAGTCAAATAAACCTACAGACATACATAATATTCCCTTTACGGCCCCTCACAGGTCGATAGAGTCAACATTTATACTAGTGGACTACTTATATACTATAGTAGATAGAGCAGGTTAAAAATTAAATGGTATTCAGTCGCATCTGGTTAGACTGGAAGCCGACACCAGCATAGTTGGGAAAAATCTAGGCAGAACGGTAAGTTAAGCGTTGCAACTGTGTGTATGAGCAGAGGAAGGTCTCTACACTGATAATATATTATTCTATTAAAATAAATTAGAAAGGATGAAGGATTCATATGCCTGAGAAAAGATGACATGAAAGACAGAACATTGAATGTTTTGAATTCAAAATGTTTCATAAGAAAAGGTAAGAATAAGAAACCATACACAAGATTTTAAAGTCCATTCCTGTAAAAAGTTAAGAAGGAAAACCAAAATTGGGTATTAAAAACCTGGAGCCTTCAGAAAATTATGTGATGAGAGAAGGGAAAAACTTTTTTTTTTGCATTTGTCTCATCGTATCTACCTTGTGAGAAAAAAATCATACAACAACAAATTATTTTGCTTCTTTCAATGCTAATAAGATGAACCTATGTATTATAATCTAGCGACCTGCCTTCACTTCACTTAGTTATTTATATCTGGACTAGTACGACTTCCTAATGTTAAAACGGGTAATTTTCAGAATCGGTCAGGTATTTTTAGACGTTACCTCCGTGTAACTGAACAAACTCACATTATAATAACTGCAGATATAGGTAAAAGTGAGTTTTCTTCATCTACTCATCATCAATTCTGATGCATTGCCAGGATAGCAAAAGTAAGAAAGCTGACAAGAGCCATCTACCCATTGAGGATGACTCATCACCAAGAAGGAAAGTTGGGAAGAAAACCAAGATATAATCTAAAAGTACAGTAAGGGTAAAAGAGGACAAAAGAAGAAGAAAACTACTGATGAAGATGGTAAGAGTTTTATTTCATCAGATACCTTCAAGGTGGATTTACATTGATCCAGTAGCGGGATCCAGTATCGCTGGATTCCAGCACCAGATCGGCATTGAACCAATAGTATCTACTACAAACAAAGCGCTAGATAATGAACTGGATTGAAAAGTGTTTACACTGCAGCAATGCAATACAGCGATGCTGGATCCAGTTACTGGATCAATGTAAATACACAATATACATAACAGTCGGTTGTTTTATGACAACGATGTTTAATGTGCCAATGATATCATTTTGATTTGACTAATTTGTTATAACAAAAATTTAGTCGTTTCAAGATCTTGTAAGTGTCAATGGGATGTAAGGATATTAATTTTGTCTATTGTATTGTTGTCTATAGCCTCGTTGAGATCATCTTTAGTGTAGGCGTATAAACACTTGGAACAAGTGTAGCTTATGACACTATACTTACGTTTAATCAAATAGACTTAAATAAAGGATTAATACTTGAAGTAAATGTAGCCGGCATTTGATTGAACTTAATGCCGAGTCAAACGTAATTTCTAGAATAGGTTTTGATGGTTATGGTGTGATTGTGATAAACAATTTTTACGTAAATTTTAATATCAAGTAAGAAATAAAGAACACAATTATTATTTTATTTGCAAGTTGACGTGACGCACGAGCAAAACATACAAAAAGTAACAATAAAAACAAAAACAAAAAATTTAAAAATACATTTGGGAAAAATGCATCACATCCGAGCATATTGCTGTACGAGTAAGTACCTATGTTGGCTTCTCAACTAGGTACATTACAATTATTTTGATTAATAAAATTACAATTATTGCTACATTTGAATTTGCTATAAATGTATTTATGGGTGGGATGGAATACAATAATATAAGCAATGGATCTGGTAAATAATATTGATGGTAAAAATATTATTGAGGCAGATGGCTTGCTCGTAATTATAGCAAATTACTTATATTTTTCAAGCCATGTGGGTTCCTACCGTTGCATTAAAATTAATGTTGATAAAATTAAGTCGAAATGCAATGGGTAGTTTGTCTTATTAAAAAAAATATTACATGATCCTAACCGATATTTTTAAAATATAAAAGAATAGTTGAATTTTATTTTTCAACATCTAGTAAAAGCAGCCTTTTAAAACAACTAGGTTTTAGCTACAAAGTTATATCTAACTACTCGATTCTAAAATTATCGACATTGATTTTCATTATTTACCCGATTCTTAAATGGAATTCGATTCTATGGATTATTAAAAACAAAATTGAAACCCCAAAAAATTAACCATAAATATATACTCGACCATAAACAAGTCAAAGTTATGGAATATCTAGCAGATGTCGCGTCACATGGCATCTATAAATTTAACTTGTCGTATTCAAAACGTCGGTTTCAAATTGTTTAATATTATAACCATAACTGAATTATGTTTTATGTCAAGAATATTTTAGATGTGTAGTTACTAATAAAATACTGTTTGAAAACCTATTGAGAAGTAAGAAAGGAAATTAATCACAATTAGGCAAAGAGAATCTTGAAAGCGAAGATTTCATACTGATGACATACCTAACTTATTTATTTATTTTATTCTTTATGCACAAAATTAGTACAGAGGCGGATATAATGTCTTCAGTATTTTCTACCAGTCGACCTCAGGGTGATGCAGAGACAAAACATGGTAGGTGCACACATTATTGTGATACGATAATATGATATCAAAAATAAGCATAAGGATATCTATAAAACTTTTTAGAAATACTAATATTCCTTCATTAAAATTCAAATTCAAATATACAGATTTCTATAACTTAGAAAACTTATAGGAATGTTACTTTGTGAACAAAAACCTAGCGTGTATGTTTTATTTAACTCCAAACTCATTCAGTATTGGAAACAAAAATGTTTGGATGCAAAATATTTTTGTATTATTGCTTAATTAATAAAACACGATTGGAAATAAATAAAATTAATATTTCAATCTTTGAATAATGTAAATAAAATATGCAATAGAAATCTAAATAAATTTTTAACTACACAATATAACATTTTTGATAGACAAATAATAAAATAATCTGACAACCGGCTTTTTTATACCTAAAATATTTCCTTAACAACCAATATTTAAAGATTATCAAATAATTAAATAAATAAGGAGTTAGAAATTTCCTCTCTACAATTTTTTTATTAAAGTTTTTGTTTACTGTAAATAAATAGGTTAAAACAAACAATGCAAATGCAACTTGTACCATTTTCCGTTAATTAATAATGGAATCGTTTTCAATCAATTATTAATCATTGTCATTCGTGATTGCGACATAAGCAATAAAGTTTTATTAACTTCTATTGTATTATTATTTATGAAGTTTGATTGTCAGGTACAGCGTCACCATCGTCAATCATTGTCTTATTTTTTGCAACTTGAATAATTATTGACGCATAATTTACATTGACTGGTAAAAATGTAGGCGGCAAAATAATTATTTTTAAAATAATTATTATGAAATGATTGTAAATTAGGTGTACTGTTAACAAACGTAATATTTGGGGTAAAGTTAGGATTGTAAGATGCGGGTTTAAAGCTGTGCGCCTCGAAAGACCACTTTTGACACTTTTCCCGAGTTGTTGACCCGTGTTCAGGGTCAGGGTGCTAAGCTGGCTCACCTGCTGTACCTGGTATTTAAATTTAAATTCAGTATGCGCTTAAAATTTACTTAGTAAAGGAATTTTTTAATACTACAACCACTTAGCTCACACAAACTGCATAGCATACAATTGTTAAGGCTCTAATTATTGTCATTTTCTATTGTTTGAAAACCATTTGTGCTAAAAGGGCCACTTGATGCCACAAGAACTATACCTATTTTAGGTTTTAACAATTTATTAGCCTTTAATTATAAAATTTAAATTACAATTTAATGGTTTTTTTTAACAGATTGTCAATCAAGTACATTTTTACTTAAATAAACTACCTTTAAGGAAGTTCTTCACATTAATAATTTGATTAGTCATCAATAATGTAGATAGAGTATTTAATTATAATTATGTTTCAGTTTATTTCAGTTATAGTTAATATAATTTTTAATCATCCGCTTGATGACTTAATGGCATTCATAAGATAGGTACTTGCTTAAAACATTGAATGTATTTAAACAATAATAATTACCTCCTACTTGCTTCTCATTGTGTCATCATAGCAAAAATAATAAGAATAATATGTTCATTTTTAATTAATTATTAAATAATGTTTTATCACATTGCAATTTACAATAAATATGTGTAATTAAGAAGCAATTTCCATGTTCTCATAACTTCAATCGATTAGTCCTAGTTTAAAAAAATCTAAATTGCATTCCAAAAAATTCTAAAAGGCCCTACTTCACATTCCTAACAAAATTTGCACTAGGCATATTGCGTTTTCCAAAACGTCTTTATGTACACAATGTTTATGATGCGGCGTCCTGCTCTAGCGCCCCGCCCCCTGCCCCGCATGCTCGCCCCCCTGCCCCTCCGCTCCCAGCATAGACGCGTTGCAGACGCTTGGGGCGCGCGCCACTCGACTATTTAAAATGACGACTGTGTGCATTGCTTTACAAAAATAAAGATGGCGGACTAGGGAAAAGGACGCCAGTGGATGCAAAAATATTGGACGTTTCTTTTGTGGTTGGCTACTTTTTCTGTTCTTTTGAGGGCTTGATAGATGCAAAAGTAATGCAGAAGTTTTTACAAGTGATGTAAGGTAACTCTTAAACTTGACTATAGGAATATATTTTAATGCAGGTTTCAGGGATCGATGCAGCTTTTGACTTTTTGGAGACTACATTTTTGGATTTATTCAAAGTATCATTCATTTTGATGATTGAATAATTAATAAGGCATTCCGACAATAATAAGGCATTCAACATAATTATTCCACTAGGTAGATACTTAAATAAAAACATTGTTATAATTATTTATTTTTTCTCAGATTATTGCATTTTTTTACGAAAACTCTTGCCGGATTATATATTTTTTACCGTGCATATATTTCAGTTTCTCCTAATTGACTTTATACTATTTTGTTGTAGTTTCTAATACTTTTTTTTGCCTTGACTAAACATTACTCCGCATTATAAAATTTTACATAATACAGAATCCAGAATAACTACAAAAACTTTTTGTTAACTTTATTCGCTACATTTTGATCCCTTGAAACTCTGTCCATCACTATTTAACAACACTCTAAGCTCGTCTGAAAATAGAAAAACAAGGCTTCTCTCAGTAAAAAGTGTTTAAATAACACTTTTGAGTATTTTCATGTAGTTTTCCCTTTGTTACAGCATATTTTATCAGCAACCGCCCGGCACAGTACCGTCGCGGGCCGTCGCCGCATCCTCACTGAATTCAGCAGCCGTCACAAAGTTTTCAGTGCTCACCACGCATTGTGAAACTTAACAGTACTACACTAAACTATCTACTCCATCTAAATATACAAAATTCCACTCATGTATTACAAAGAAGCAGCTTGAAATGCGTGAAATATAGTTAAAAAGCAATAAAAATATTTAAATATAGTGTTAGCATTTGTTTGACATGTATACTCAAAGTATGCTCACCTTCGTTTTCCAATGAATATTCTTATTTGACAGACAATAAGAACACCGCTCCACCTGTCACAACGAGCACCTAAGCAAGCAATGCCACTCGAGACCCTCTCATATAACCATTGTTTTCTAAACTTCTATTTGTTTTCGAAATACGTGAAACGAATTCCTCAGCACATCAAACACCAAGTACGATGTCGTTGAACCTCTTTCCAATCCATCAATAGTAAACTTAAACAAATCAGCCGTATTTGAACAGATGGGCTGCGACGGTGTCGGTCGAGCAAATACGTTTACAATGCTTACTGGAATCGCACAGCGTGGGTCACTTCACACAAATAACTGGCACTAAGTTAACTGGACACAATATTTGGCACAGCACGTGAACATGTCATTGGATCGTTTTGCGCGTGTATCGTGGCGTGTTTACGCGGGCGAGAGCGAGCGCGGGTGGCGATGCGGTTGCGTCGCGCGCCGCGGCCGGAATGACGCGCGGAGTGGCCGCCCGCCGACGACAGCGCCACGCGGCTTCGAACAGAACTAGCACACTCAATCAAACGTCCAGTCGTGATAAGATGCAACTGCTTTTTTGCAACGTCCTGCATTCTTATTGTGATTGATTATGAAAATTAAAATGGTTGCATATATTGTAAATGTTACTTCGATGTTTAATAAAGTTTGATTTCAATTTCGATCTTGTCTATTTATAATCTTATAAACTAAATTCAATTTTTTTAAATATCTCATGTATTGCCTAAAAACCTGCATTTGTAGAAAAGTGAACTTTTTCCATTTTTTCGTATTATTTTTACTAAATTATCAATATTGTGCAATATAAATAATAATGTTTTGCATACAAAACAATCCGGTTCATAAAGCAAAAACCGAATTTCTACAAAAAAAACAAAAAAAAAGTGAAAATAATCTGAAAAAGAATCGAATCTTCAAAAAAATGTACATGTCAAAACATTGCAAAAAGTCAGTGGGCCTGACGTGACCTTGCATCGTGCAGGCGGGCGCGCGTGCAGTGTCTCCGTCCCGCTCGCGGGGGGCGGCGACTAGGCTCCGCCCCCCGCCCCCCGCCCACCTCACCGCACCGCCTTTTTACCTTTTTGCCCGCTGCTAACTCACTTTCGTTACGAGTTGTACCTACGTTACTTACTTTCGTTTTATTAAAATAATTAATTTAATTTTTCATTTTTGATAAATTAAGTTTAATTATTGCTAATTTATTTATAGATTTCGATGCGTTTGAACTAGTATGTAAAGTTGTTGTTTTAAATTATTGTTCATTTTTATGCATAATATTTTAAGAAACTAATTACGTCTTTATTTTTAATTGACTAGATCTTTAGATAATCTTTAAAATGAAGATGTTTTCGAAGTTTATTTATCAAATTCATCAATAAAATTTTCTTCTGGTTTAGATTTTGCTACATTTTACTTATCTTAATTTAGTTCGATTTTAGACATAAAATATTAGATATAACTACTTATTTAATTAGTTTTCAATTAAATAAATGTTTTAAATTAAATGCGACTATTTTGTGTCAATTTTGTATTGACAATACTATGTCATTTTGGGTACTATAAATTACACATTTATTATAATTCATATTTAATAAAATCGGAAAGCTTAAAAAATATGGTTTATAGGTACATTTTGCTTGTTAAATGCCTATAAATTAAAGAATAATATTGAATACTCTTTGCAGCTGTACCTACCTAATTATTATAGTATAAAAATAAAAAATAAATGATAGAATCTTTTAGATTATTAAATGATGCAGTTACCATTTATAATTTAACATTATTCATGGCCTATTTATTTACGATATTTTGTTAAGTAACCATTATTGATACTTATAAAAAATAGTTGAATGATTTACACTTCTAGGAAGGTCTTCCAATTTGTAGATTTATTGTTAAATATTTAGAAAATATTATGGATTCAGCAACTAGTCAAAAAAGGTTGCATCCTTTAGACATTAACATTACCTGCCGTCTGTGACACAGGTTTATCCTAGTACAGGCACCTAACATTGTAAATACCTGTCTAATTACTAAGATTTTTATTGTAAGTATTTTACCATTTAATTTTTCGAATAAATATTTTATTATTTTTATTATTTATGACACACTTTTAGGACTCTGAACACTGGAAGGTTAGGATAAACTTACAGTCCTTTTTTTAATCTCTTAGACTAAATTTATAGACAAAAGTGTCAAACTTGGAAATTTTAGAAAAAATATTTTCAAATTTGACATTTGTACCTGGTCTGTCAATTCAGTCTCCGGGATTAAAAAACGGACTTATTTGTAATTATCTTGGCACGACATTATAAGTTAAAAAAAAAAACAAATGCTGTCATCAACCGCATTCAATGTAGGTAAATATTTAAATGTATTTTCGCAGTCGATTCATTAGATGCACATATAATACCTAATAAAAAAAAGTTTGCACGTTCAGTCTTTCCCAAAACACATTACACCATAAAAACCTCATATTTCCATTATGTTCGCATAACATTACCGGCTACTTTTTACATAACACCATCTTCCCATATATAACACTTTAACGCCATAGCAATAAGGCCCAAAATCGAAAAAAAATATAAAATTTCAATAACCCGAAACACGCGTAATTTTACGATCGGAATCGTAAAAATCCGTTTTTTTTCTCGTCGATATAATTTTATTCGCGTTTAAGTTCGCTTATTAAGCAGAGATGCGGTTATTTTCGGCTTTTACGAACATTTCAATTGACTAAGTTCTGATAAACTTTACGAATCAAGGTGATTTTTTTATTGAGTTTTGACATTATATTCTGATGGTTGGTCCTTCGGTCCGCGGAACAGGTACCTGCTCTCTCTAATACAAATCTTGAATTACACGATGAAACGTTTTAAGACATCTGAGTGCTATGATATAAACCGGATTGCCAGTTTGATAAAAGCTGCATATGAGATTTTTATCCGTTTAATATTATACTGCAATGCGTATGAGAACCTACCTACTTAGGATTTTTTTTTATTATTTGTTCCATACTGTCTTGCTAGATACTGTTATGTCTGAGAAAAAGCCACCAAGGCTGCTCCATCATAGAAACAGTGATGAGGAAAATAAAAAATACTGAATTTAAGCATTGGTCGCAGTGCAGTCTGGAGTGCATAAGGTTTTTTTTTTTCTGTTCTGTAGCAATGGGTATTCGACCACGGTTTAGTTTCCATTAATAAATTAATAACCAAACTGCGAATATACCTACTTATGGATATAGAAACCACAAACTATTACAGCAGCTAAAATAAAATTCAATATTTTGTTGTTTTGCATCAATGTTCAAACAACAGAATTGTATCATTTACAAACAACATTAAAAATATAAAAAAGATCCTGTTACGAATAAGTGCAACCTGAGCAACTTGGTAACTTAATACAAAGTAATATTTAAATAATAAAGTTTTCATATCAATGTTTCAATAAAACTACATTTTAAATAGCATTTATAATACAACTACACAAAAAAAAACTTTAAGTAAGTACATCAATTGCTTATGCACTTACTTACATAACATTGTTAAGTAATGTTATAATAAAGCTCGTGTTCACCAACATTTATTCTCTGGTTATAAATCCGTTTACTCAAAAATGTACTAGAATTTTTAGATATGTAAACAGTTGTTTAGGCAGAGAAATAATGTTGGTGAACTCCACCCTAAATAATTGTTAACTACAAGTACTTACTTAGTATAACATTCCTTGCTTAAGCTACTAACCATATATTTATGTAATACTTATTAACCAACTAAATATTAATACAATTATTTATTGAAATATTTGAACAACTTTATCTAACAACAACTGTCATAATTTCATAAACTACGAAAATTATATCTATGTCTGAATAGAAACATAAATATGAATATTTTTATGAATCTTTAATCTTAGATTCGAAGTTCAACGAATCAACAACGCACTGTGTGATATGTTAATAAAATTATTAAAGATGACTTTACGTCTTATGACGATGACGTCTGCATCAAAATCTATATTTCAACTCAATAACTTAGTACTGAGATCTGGTAGGTACAACTTTTATACAAACTTACCGGGTTCTCTTTACTACGGCACAAACCTTTACTACTAAACAAAGTCCTTTTAGTTACATTCAACTTTCAAACAACAAAAAAAAAAAAACAACTCCTTTACCACGAACAAATACTTTTGTTAAACCAAATTTTACGTTCATATTCCTTACACAAGCATCTTTTCATTCCTTAAAAAAATTAATAGGTGTGTATAGAAAATAAATGAGTCTACATCAAAATCTACATATATTTAACTCAATAACATTGATACTGAGACCTGGTAGAACTTTTATACTAACTTACTGGGTTCTCTTTACTACGACACAAATCTTTACCAATCAATAAAAATAATATCCAGCGGTACCTACATTTAATTTTCCAACAACAAAAAAACTCTTTTGTCACGTACACTTACAATACTTTTGTTTTATTACATCAAATTGTAATTTTGTATGCCTGCCTAATCATCTTTTCATTCCTTAATAGGTTTGTATAGAAAATAATTTGACTTGTATTTTATTTAAATAGGTACCCTTTACATTTCTTGCCTCCATCATCATCACAACCGCGAACCCTCACGTCAAACCATAAACCGTCATTTTTATCCGTCTCCCGCTGAGTAGCACCAAAGCTAAATATACACACGATTATTATCATCATAAATTTTAATATGTATGATAAGTTGGAAAAAATCGGATCTTCCCATAACCAACATAGTTTATGTTGATTCTTGACGTGTTGGCAACATTTGATTGCGACTTAATCGCCCCGCGTTTGAGGGTTAGGGGTTAATGAACTTGCGTAAATCTTTTTTTTTGTCAAGCGATTGTGTCGTTTGCGCTTATAGTTGTTTGAGGATAAGGGAATAATAATAGAATGATCGATTTGCTTGATACTGTCAAATATATTACACGATGGCCAGGGGATACAATATACTTTACTAAAATATAAAAATTAACGCTATGTATGCTTTCCACAAAAATCCAAAAGGAACTCGAGTATGGGCAGAGAAAGGAACAAGTAATGTATAACTCACAAGTCATACATTTAAATGAGTGTCCTACCTTAGGTAGGATAAAATGTATGAATTTAAATGATGATGTATCTATACCCGAAACCTAGTCAATTAATTACCTATAATTATGTAGATTGACAAACTTGTCAATCACTTATATTATCAATTAGGATTTTTGTGATAAGGATTTTATTGTTTCGCTCTCGAGGGGCTCGTGGCTAATTAACAACCGCGCCGATCATAAGATTTGCGAGGTTAAGCTGCGCATGCTGCAGTCACCCCATAGATGGGTGACCGTTCCTTAGAAATGGAGACCCCTCCGTGACTAGTACAGCACGTTAAACAGTCGATCTTGGGTGTCATACGAATACCTATGACAGTTGTTACGGGTAGTCAGAAGCCCGCAAGTCTGACAACCGCTCCAACCTTAGGATATCGGCATTACCCAGTTACTGGGTTATGGAGATCTGATGGCAGTCGCTCCGTGTAAAATACTGGTATTCAGCCGCATCTGGTTAAACTTGAAGCTGACCCCAACATAGTTGGGGACAGACTAGAAGGGAGGGATGATTGTTACGCTCTTGTTATTATTAGATTGAGCTATAAATTCTATGTACTTATACAAGGTTATTTTTAGTATTTACAAAAATTGAGACACCCCAACAAGATTTTCATCAGAACTGCCTGAATATGTGTTTGTTTTAATAAATCTCCAAGGTACACCGTAGTTTATGTCGCGTTAAGTTCCCTAGTAAAGTGTGAAATGCCTGAGATGTGCTATGCAGGGGTTGTCTAATACACGGAAACTGACCGAGCGGACCATTTCAAGCCTCAAGGTGTCTATTCCCGTCAACTGTTATGGTTAGAAACCTACTGAAACAAAATTGAAAATAATGAAAAAAAGTGGTGTAAAAAATATGTCAATTTATTCTCCTAGTGATTCTGAACAAATTAGTTTCAGGTTTAGTATATAGGTACTAAAACTAAGCTTGTATTAATTTTTGTGATTTTAATTTTGTTTGATTTTAATATTGATTTTGATTTTAATTGTGTTTTAATTTTGTTTGATTTTAATGTTGATTTTGATTTTAATTTTGATTTTAATTTTTGATCTGAATTTTGAATTTGATTTTATCTTGATTTTAATTTGAATTTGAATTTTAATAATGTATTACTGTGATTTAATTTTGATTTAATTTAATTTATGTAATAATTTATATGGGTTGTATTTACCTGAAATAAACGATTATTATTATTATTATTATTAATCAACGCAAGTCTCGTCAGCCATGCTCGGAAATAAACCACGACGTTGAACTTAGTCGACCAATTCGATAACAATTAAAATCCAGGAACAGATAACTTTATCGTAGATTGAGAACACATAACCATAAATCATTCCTTCGGTTCATACTCCTTGCAAAGGTAGTTCAGAGTCAAAATACGGCCTCCGGCCAATGTACTAGACGTGCAGGATTCTGAAGTAATCTATCAAACTCGACATTGATGGCTTTACGACCTATAGCTACCGATAGCTGTATTAATTTATTATTATTTTAAGTAAATTTTACGATACTTTCGAGTTCTAAGTCTAAGGAGGAGCTCGTGGCTAAATAATTACAGCCGCATAGACCGATCTTCCGGGTTAAGCCACGCTTGCCGAGGTTGGTCTGTGGATGGGTGACCATTTACCATAGCGAGTTTCCTCCGTGTCTCGGAAAGCACGTAAAGCCGTTGGTCCCGGCTGTCATTTGTAGATCTTTGACAGTCGTCACTGTTGGTCAGAAGCCAGAAAGTCTGACAACCAGTCTTACCAAGAGTATCGTATTACCCAGTTACTGGGTTGTGGAGGTCTGATAGGCAGTCGCTCCATGTAAAATACTGATATTCAGCTGCATCCGGTTTGACTGGAAGCCGACCCCAACATAGTTGGGAAAAGGCTAGGCAGATGATGATGCTTACGATTATTAACAACAACCGGGTTGCGGGTTCAAACCCAGGCATGTACCAATGTGACTTTTTCAATGGCATATGTATTTTCTTAGTTAATCTAAGACGCCACTGACATACGGTGAAGGAAAACATCGTGAGGAAACCTGGACTTAAACGGTCTCAAATTGCCAACCAGCACTGAGTAGGTAAGCGTGGTAATCTGTGCTCGTTCCTTCTTTGTATTAGAAGAGGCCTTTGCCCAGCAGTGGAACAGTTATAGCCTAATATTTATATTTAGTTATTTTCATGCTAACAGTAATTTAATTACTTTATTGCACTTTTTCATAGAACCCAAAAATAGGTATGTTTGTGTATTATTCCTGTACAAGTTCCTTTCTGTGTCGCTTTATAAGGCGCCAAGAACAACACACGTATAACAGCAAATCAGCTCCGATAGTAGTAACGCTAACTTTATGCACTCGCCACCTTTGTCCCCATGCTAAACAGACGCATTTCGCATCGATACAGATCGCGAGATTCACGAAGAAGCGAGACTATACTACAAAAATCTTTTTAAAATTGGATTTCAGTACAATTTTGCCCTTAATCAACTCCTACAACATATAAAGAGTTCATAAAACCTTTAACTGAGAATTTATGCTTCAAGCTCTGATCGACATTATTAGGATAAGATACACTAACTATTGTTGTCTTATTTTCGCCAATAAATAAACACAACACCCACAAAACTAATAAAATATAAATAAAACCACGTAGGTTGTGTTTTACAACCTCGTAAATACACTTCCCGGGTTCAAATCTTAATGGTCACCCTGACACCTACACTTTCAACCAATTTAAACTGACCGAATAAAATATGTAAAAGTACCTATAAAGCGATGTAATCGATATAGTAATCTGACACCAGACATACAAACAGACAAACAAGAGTGGCCGTCAATCAAAGCAATCAGTCAACGGTTTCATGACACGAACACACTCCAACAAACCTCTTTACCACCTTTATAGCACCTCTTTACTCTTATAACAAGGAAATAAGGACCAATTTCGTCCTAAAGGACCAAATTTTAGGTGTACCACAATAAGGTCTATATGTAATTTCGGATCATAAAATTGGTAATTTTCGCGGTCCGCCATGTCTGCGCTGTCATCACGCGGGATCCTTTATGGCGCTAAATTATACACGCTGCGCGGGCGCACCGTTTTTCTTGCATTGAACCAGTTGCACGCAAATTGGGTTAGGTTTCGCGGCGATGGAATACAATAATGATTGTCAATCGGGTCGGGTTTCATCTGGATTTGGTTAATTTTGCGCTGTTTTTGTTAGGGTGCTTGTTTGTCGGCCGGCGGATTTGCGCAGTCATTTATATACTGATCATACTTATCATAAAGGGTCCATCAGAAAAATAGAAATAAATTGATTGATTTTTTTTTAAGGAAAATGTATACCTGGAATGAAAAGAAATTAGTTCTAAAATTGGATAAACTTTCGCTAATACAATGCTTTGCTTACAATATTCTGTAGATCCAAAAATAAATTGAAAGAGATTAAATTACTAGCTTTAACCTCCCGTTTCTGAATTGAGAATTCTGGATAAGCAATACTTAAGTTGTGTTTGAGTACGGAGTTGCCAAAAAAAGGCTTTAAAATCCGTCATTTTTTTGACAACTCCGTACTCAAATGTTACATAAGTACTGCTTATCCTAGAATTCTCAATTAAGAAACTGGAGGTAAGGTGATTAACATTAAACTAGAAATGACTGACAAACGACCGTATACCAAGAGCAATCCAAGGCGGTTATCTTATTTTAAAATCCTAACCAATATTATAAATGCGAAAGTAAGTTTGTTTGTTACCTTTTCACGCCTAAACTACTGAACCGATCATCCTGAAATTTTGCATATATTTTGTATACGGACGGACATAGGGTATCTTTCATCCCGAAAAAAACTACTGTTCCCGAGGAAAACAAGAATAATAATAATAGATGGCGCCACGTGTCTTTCGAATCATGATTGAATTATATTATTATAGAAAGTTTAGTAGGCAGTGTGTAATGAGTTTTTTTAACACGAGCGAAACCGCGGGGTTTCGCTAGTATCTTATAATTCCACTATTGAAATTAAATAGCTAACTTATTTATCAATGAACACGTAATTACTTTTTTGTATACCAAGACCACCTATCATCCACACATCCCTGACCCAAACACCAGTAAAAAACTTCAAACATCACCGTTTCCGAAGAACAAAAAAAAAACTACCGTCAAGCTTCATTTGCAAACGCAAGTCAACCGCGTTTCCTCCATATGATAAATACAAATAAACCATATTTCCATTGCAACAGTTACCTCTGGCTGTCCGGCTGAACACTGAACTTCTCGCAAAGGAAGCCATGTCGGAAGGGTGAGCCGAGCTACATGCAACCCGGTTTTAATTACCCCTGCTTACCCCCCTGCCCCCTGGCTCAGATAATAAATATGGTCTTCGCACGCACTCATAGTAGTGTAATTGATGAATGTTTTCAAAGTTAAGGTTATGCATAATATCTAACATATTGAATAGTTGTTGACAATTTTTTATTAGACCTGAGTTGTTTTATGTCTGCCAATAAATTATAATGTCTGTAAATTATAAATATATAATGCCTGTGCATTGCGATTACTTAAGGGCCAAAAATAATTGATAGATTTGACCGGTGTGCTACCGCGCGTCGTCCGAGGACGACACCGCTATTGTTTATCTATTGTGTCTATAATTACGGTGATTGAGAGGTCACAGTGTTGGTTTGACCGAAGGCTTTGAACCTGGAGTCTTAACTGAGATTTTTAGGCAAAGCTCATTCGTACTTTTGCGCGGATCCTAGGACCACTGAAACTTGAACGATCAAAATCATTGTTTAGAACCGCGTCATATTATGGCACATTGAACATCACATGGTAAGGTCCTTAAAATAAATAAGTTACCATCCCACTGTTGGGAAAAAGCTTCCCACTTTGATTTTTAAACTTTTTAAGGATTTTACGGAAATTAAAAATTCAAAGCATCAAACAAAACATAATATCGATGGACGGTGATGGACGACGTAAGCGCGATGCGCATAACTAGTTAACGCTCCATGCGTCGCCCGCTGTAATGATTGCACGGAACTAGGAGCACCAACTATGCAAAGGTTAAATCCGGATATTATTTGCGAATGGGGTATAGATTAAGCTCACTTCTTTAAACGTTAATCTCTCTTATATCGATGAAATATACGCTTCTCAAAGTGTCTCTGGTTTTTGGTGCAAAAGATTTGGGTGCATCAACTCGCTAACCATCATTTAAGGAGAAGTCTATGGAGCAGTAGTGATGAAAGAATGAGTAGACCTGCCCGAAAGGTTGCGTGGTGGTAGGATCTATACGGTCCGTGCTAGCTACCACCCTCACATTAAAGTGGCCAAGCAAGTTTACTGTGTTCCGTCGTGTGTATGTGAGAGCCAGAGCGATATAGAGGAATCACTCTATATATCTGTTACTTGGATTCGTGTGCTCCATCTTAGAACCTACCTGTGCTTACCATCAGGTGCGACTAGGATCAAACGCGACCTAGTCAAAAAATAAATAAAGGCTTGCGATGCGCGATTTTTTTTGCAGATTTCCTTAAAATTAATATATGACGTAAATAGCGCAAAGAACGATTATAGAAAGACATCTTTATATTTAACAGGCGGTAAGGCAACAGAATCAGTGGTCATATGATTGCTACATATTGTCATATAGCCTCAGTCAAGTCAACCCCTAGTTATGCAGTATAGCTTCATTTAGTGTTAATATTTTATTGTTTATGTATAGTATTTTTGTTAGTTTCGTACGTTTTATATTGTATTCTATTATTGTATTTTGTTAATATGTATATTTTATGTAGTGGTTTCGCCTAGCTTCCACGACACAGGGAATCCTAGTGTGGAAGCTAGTGCCAAATGTAAGTTTATTTTTACAATGAAGAAAGATTATTATTATAGCTGGTTAGTCACTGTACAACCGAAAACCATGAACTCTACTTACTCATTATTCTGTACAACTTTGACAATGATACAAACTCAGAATTACTGAAAAAAAAATCTGCTCTGCCACACATTATGTCAGCAACATTGATTATACTGTATGGAACAGTATTTTTATATAAATTTAGAGTTTGTTAATAAAAGTTCTATAGAATGATGAGCAGTACCCCAAGTGTGAGTTTTTTACGTTACTACTGTAGTTGCGTGAGTTGCGTGAGTTGCGTCACGCCAAAAATGTATGAAAATTTAGGTAGAGACTCTAGCGGCGAATAGCGTGACTAAAAATTTATTTGACACTTATCATGGTAAACTATTCGTTACGGAAACGTCTTGTAAACTACCCAACTCACACTTGGGGTACTGAGTTCATAGTTTTCGGATGTAAAGTGACTAAACAGTTATACCTAGGCCTTCCAACCTTTATGTATGAATTTACCGGGACTTTCGCAATCAAAATGCGGGACGTGGCAAAAAAAACCGGGACCCAACTGTTAGAGTATAGGGAGGCGAAAAATACAATTAGAAATTATTTTTTCGTTCGTTCGACGCGAGACTCGCGGTGGCGATCACCACTCTTCTAGCTAAACAAAACGTGCGTTCACTAAATTCCGACTTCTGCCCGAAGGTTTAGCCGTAGGTACGATAAAAGGCGTCCCGCACACGTCTTTTGCAGGACGCATCCTCTAAAGCTATAGAAACGGGACGTCCGGATCACGCGGGGCGGTTGGCAAGCCTAGTTATATTCCCTGAGTTCGTTACCTTAAAACACTTATTCGCAACAGCATTTGATGGTTTTAAAACCTATTCACACCCAGGGAAGTCCTGTAACAACAGACAAACATGGACCCCCTACTAATAACCCACAATATAGTCTAATCAAGCCCGCATATTCATTAGTGCCTGTCGAAAAACCACTAAGCTAGTAATAACGCGATCAGTCCGAACTGAAGATTTATATCAGTCGTAATTAAGAAATTATTTACATAGTTATACAGCTAAGTTGTGTGTGCTTGAATGATGATCAGGGTGTTGGTGGGAAATCATTAATTAATGGAGTTGTTGTTATTTTTTTGTTAGGGTCAAGGGGAAGGAATGTTTGTATGAAAATGTATTTGCTGCTTTTTACTATCGTTATTTACCTAATAACCAGTGACCGGAAAAAGGTGAGCTAATTTACCTAGACTTCAAAGAACAGAGACAAAAACTGGAGACTTCCTTACGACAACATTTTTATTCGTGAAAATTATTCCGGGTTTCGGGACATCACTAAAGTACATTTAATATTAAATTTAATAGTACAGAAAACAATTAAAATCGTTTCCTATTTTTGTTTCCCAAAATTGTCACAAAACCAGATGACACGTTTTTCATTGTTTTTAAAAAGAGATTGTTTATTGTTTTCAAAAAAGGAGATTGTCTTTTATTTTTTGAAAACAAATGAAAGACAATCTCCGAGAAAATTCTCCCGAAAAAAAAATATGTTGTCGTAAGGAAGTCTCCAGTTTTTGTCTCTGTTCTTTGAAGTTTAGGTAAATTAGCTCACCCTTTTCCGATCACTGCTAATAACATATAACATTTCTTAAGAAATACAAATCGGAGCCTTTTAGGGAAGCTAATTTACATAACATCTCGCCTGCATTCCCAGAAGGGTCGGGCAGAGGTGCATCTTCATCTATTATGTTTACGTCCCATGTAATAGGGGGCGAGTCTATTGCCATCAACCGGGCAGAAATCCAGATTCCTAATATACAAGGTTAGTTATAAATGGGGTACTAATCCGAAAGGGTGTTTAAGTACCCATAATAATGAATAACTTTTGTTCTACGACTTTCCCCAAAAGTCAATAGTTTAAGAGAAATAGAAGTTCAAAGATCTCAAAAAAAAATCTCTTAAATCTGTCTCTCGCCAGTTATGATCAGCTGTGTTTACATTTTAGGTCATATTTCGGGTCATGAATCAGAAGCACCTTTTTCTGAATTTGCAACTAAAGCAGGGATGGAGAAATTAAAAAAAGCTAAAATAATTTTCCATGGAATTAAAAATGATTGAATTTTGAAATTTTAACTCTTGTTTTAAAACAGTCATCAGTAATACTTTAGGGGTCCGCTGATTAGTACCCCCTTTCCGACTACTCTTATATACAAATAACACTTTCTGCCCGATCTGGGATCGAACCCAGGACCTCACGCTCAGCAGTTGCAAGCGACCACTAGACCGACGAGGCAGCTAATTTTGAATGTAATTAAGGAACTGAGTGATTAAATCAACTGCTCAGTAAAGATGTTATTCCCGTGCTTGTTAAAATTCAATAACCCCGCACAACATTTTCTGGTAATTATGACCGAAAACTAATTTTGATTCTGTAAATTGACCTCTAATTTCAAAAATAGGCATTCACTTATTCGATTGCGTTTTATTCGGTTAAGGAGATATTTGATTTTGGGCCACCACTATGTACAGTATATAGAAAAATAGGAAAAAAATAGGGGATTACCATAAAAATACAAATAAATTAATTTGAAGAAGATCACAATTGTACTGGAATTATGATTTGGGGACGTTTTTTAATATGTTAACCCTTTTTTTCTGGTAGCCATGACAGTTGTGTTTGACATTAACATGAATTTGACAACATTGGCAGTCCTAGGTTTCGTGATGTGTGTGTGACGCAATCGAGTACAACACCTGTAGTTCTATTTCATTATAATTATAACGAAATCCAAGTATTTTCGTCTATAAACAACGTAGATAGGATATGTAAGTACACAAGAAATAAACACTATGGGGTCAATGACATGTCAACAGTTGTCAAAATGATATTTCACATAATTTCGATCCACCATATTTTGATGTGTTATGTTGCTCTCCTTGACGAAGTTAACTTGAATGTACAATTAAATAAAGTAAAATTATAGAAAATGAACATTAAAAAACGGTTACTTTACTGTATAGCTATATTTCCCAGTGTACATGGTGCTAGCCCAGGCTCCATACATTTCTGAAACATCTCCTTTCTCACCTAATTCATCACCATTCATATCAAGATAAAATTCAATAAGTAACTATCCAACTTGAAATGAAAAATCATACGAGACACGCATACTGCCAACGTTGTCACCAACACCAACATTGGCCCCAACAAACAATAAACAAAAACAAGTTAAATGTGACTCACGAACGCATTCGCTTCACCATAACCCGACTAAATACAGAAGTCTTTTTAGGACTAACTGCGTTGAATATTAAAGAGGCACTTTCACTTGGCCGGGCTATCTATGCTAAGGTATGTAAGTGTGTAATGGTTATGGAGAATTACGTCAGTAGAGAATTGAGATGCGTTGAGTGTTTTGAGGTTAATATCTATTGGATAATTGCAAGGAGAATAAAAAAAATGCTGTAGGTCAGTCAAAAGTCAAAGCATTTATTTCAGTTAGAGCATTTACAGGCACTTTTGAATCGTCAAAAAAAAATGTTACTGCCGCGTTCCAAAGTGTAGATTCCTAAAGAGAAGAACGGGCAATAAACTCCATGGTTACTCTTTTTCATCAAATATTTACAAAATTTTGGGGTGATTACTCGATTTTTTTTTGTAAAAAATAAGAACTTCATTATCATCATCTCAAAGTTCTAAATGCAGATGTTTCAAACTCCAATTATAATAATGAAAAATCAAACTATACCGTCAAGCAATAAGACAAGAATAAAAACAATCTGAAACCAATATTTATGTTAACAACGAAGGAGAACAATGATTTGCAAATTTTTTTTAAGGAAGTTCTAATATTCACCCTTTGGTTGCATTGTGAATAAGAAAAATAAATGTGAGAACAATTGTAAGTTATGCTATGCTAATAAGAGTACCTACAATTCATTTGTCATGGTAGATGAAAGATGACCAGTCCCAACTGACGGCCCATTCACGAACATGACGCATGTATCAGCATCGCTCAGGTCAGCCATTTCGTAGGGAACCGCACGATCCAACACACACGCCACCATCAGCGGGACATTTGAGTGAGCATGACATACTCTAATCGCCAGACACCAAGTAAATAGTAACATGGTACTTACTCAGATGTACACTACGTATAAAGAAAGCTAAAATTATAATAGCAAGTTGCTATTAATCCTAACC
Source organism: Amphipyra tragopoginis (assembly GCA_905220435.1). Classification (NCBI taxonomy): domain Eukaryota; kingdom Metazoa; phylum Arthropoda; class Insecta; order Lepidoptera; family Noctuidae; genus Amphipyra; species Amphipyra tragopoginis. The sequence continues at coordinate 1,600,127 of HG992004.1, read as the reverse complement.
CTAACTTCCTAATACTAACTAATATTATAAATGCAAAAGTATGTTTGCTTGTTTGTTACCTTTTCACGCCTAAACCACCTAAACCACTGAACCGATCATCCTGAAATTTTGTATATACGTTGCCATGTGTACAGAAACGGACATAGGCTACCATTCATCCCGAAAATGAGTACTGTTCCCGAGGAGAACAACAATAACGTTAATAGATGGCGCCACGTGTCTTTCGAATCATGATTGAATTATATTATTACTAGATGTACCCCGGCATGCGTTGCAATGCACTTTTTCCTACTTACTACCTTTTTTTTTTTTTTTTTTTTTTTTTTTTTTCGTGGGAAAATCCTCATGGATACCCTTCGCCTGGGGAAGGCGAAGGGTTATGCCGGACTCTTACCGGCTAAAAACCCACGGTGTTCCTTCTCCTGACCCTTGGCCGGGGTCGCGGGATTCACAGCTGCATGCACCGCAACCCCGGCAGGCCTCGGTCCGCCAGCCTCTAGCGGACCTCTCCTTCTGTGGGGCCTTGCCCCACGTCCTCCTGAGAGGCGCGCACGGAACACATGCGCGCCGCCTTCTCGGGCCTGTTACTGGTCGGGCGACGGGTCCCCCAACCCGTCGCCCTTACTACCTACCTACTACCTACCTTCAGAAAAAAAATGAAAATAGTAATATAAAGTTTAAACCATTTTCATGCATGCGGTAAACACATGAAGAGTATGGACATAATGAGATAATTTCGTTTTTTTAAAAATATCATTTTTTTTTTCATATAAATCTTCTCCTGACAATTAGGAATACTACTACCTACAACAAAAAAATTAGCGAAATCGGTCCGGCCGCTCACGCGTGATGCCGTGACCAAGGGAAATAGGGATTCATTTTCATATATTTATATGTATAGATAGAAACTTTAGCCGTGTGTTAAAAGTTTTTATAATGAGAGCGAAACCGCGGGCTAAAGCTAGTGGATAATATTTGTATAGTGTGACTCATTTACGTCAACAGGTGAGTCATGTAAGTAAACATTAGCATAACTTCCAAAAAAGCCGCTTAAGCTTCTGTAAGTCAAGGTCAAGAGGCTTGAAAGAGGTTACACAGTCTTGTTTTACTTAATATGGACTTAAGTATACAATATCCATATCTAACGATTTTTAGGTGATATAATAATAACTACAGGGTGTTAACGAATTCATGTAATTCCTTAAAACCACATGATCTACTACTGATGTAGACAGTCCCCACACGGGATTTAGCTTGATTAAAAATAAAAAATAAATTATTATTTTTTCATGCGGCTTTGTTACCGATCGTATCTAAACCACTTAATAAGGATTCAGTAAAAACATAAGAAATTATTTTTTTTGCAAAAAAAATGTTTTATTTGTTAAATGTTCACCATTTCGATGCCACGCCTAAATTAATTAAAGCACGGCGACATGGCTAGCAGGCACGACCAACGCGATATCGCTCTTTGCAGTCAGATAACTCAAGACTCTAAAATGACTCAGAAATAGAAAACCAAGATTTTTATAGAATTTTTTTTAGTTGTTTTTCGAAAATTTCTATTTCGGATTAATCAATGTCACTTGTAGATCACGTGGTTTGAAGGAATTACACGAATTCGTTAACACCCTGTATACACTTTTATTAAACCTAACACCATCTAAAACATTACACAAAATTAAAACCTTTTCAATTTTCATTTCAATTTCATTTTTGCAATAAAATTTCGCATCGTGTAATCCTACTATATTTTCGGTCCTTCGGTCCGCAGCCTGCGTTGCCGGCGCGTAGGTGCGTCCCATTCAGTCAATTTATGAATGAGTTCACTCCGTTCAGTCATTCACTCGCTCGCTAATGTCAAGGCCGAAACGACACATACGTCACGAGAGTATACATTGTTATGTAGAATACATTAAAAATCTTTTTTATATATTGTTGTGATTTTATATGCAGTACCGTGCGGTATTATGTCGAATTGTTATAAAAGCATTGATTTGATTTGGGTAAGTTTAGTGTAACGTGACCATTATTTTTTCCCTCAGAGCGGGACGTCTGCAAATTTTTATAAGAATGAAACCTAATCGTATTTATGAAAAATGTATTTATAAAAAAATGAAAATAGGAGCTAGTCTGGTGGGCTGGTTCTATATTTTTCGGATGAGCAAATTGCTTTTTAAAATAATTATCAGGTTAGGTTTTTAGATTTGAATACGTGATATGTTGGTGTGACGCGGGAAAGCGAGACATTTCTGTGTTTTTGGGGACAACGAGACACATAGCTGAAAAGCGGGACGTATGGTCACGTTTGTTTAGTGGGAGGCTAGATATAAGACAAAGCTGAACAAAAATGGAAGTATGGGCTACGTTGTATGCCTGCAGACCTGATCACAGAAGTTTTAGGGCCCAATCTTAAAATGGCGGCCTGACAGCTGCACCACAAGGGTACTGTCTGACCTGGACCTAAATAAACGTGGCGAAATAGAGAACTAAAATGGAATGTTATGACGACACATTTGCTGCAGTGGCTAAGCGATTGACTGCTGCGCTGCGTGTCGCGGGTTCGATTCCCGCACGGAACAAAAATTTGAATGGCCTACGGATGGTTGTTCCGGGTCTGGGCGTTTGTGTATGTGAGATTTGTGTCTGTAAACGCACCCACGATACAGGAGAAATCACAGAGAGGGGCAACGTTAAAAAAAAATGTATTGGATTTGACATCTTCCTTCACAAGCAGCGCCACCACGTGCTTAAGAGCCATGCCGGACTGTAACTTGAATTTTATGCATTTAACATATATTTTTTTAGTTTATAACTCTTTTATCTACTCATGTTATGTTAGAACAACCCTTAAAGTCCTTATACTTACAATTACGAAATTTAAATAAAATGCTCATACATATTTCTGTGGCCCTGATCAACGAAAATCGTTGTTTGGGAAGCCGGTCTACAATAGAACAGACTTAATTCTTTTCCATAGCTTGTGGCTCTAAACCTCTAAACGAGAACCATATTAATTAGTTTCGGCACAAAAAATACACAAAAAAATATTCCCGCAAAATAATTGAGAATGTCACCATATTAAAGAAAACAATTATTTGTTTTTATTTGCACGTAATTAGGGCCGCAGCACACCGTGCATCCCACGCGACAAAACTACAAGTCTATAAACTGTCCAACGTATAGCAATCGTAACTCGTAAGTTTGTACTCGCGTTGTTTTGATAGCGAATGACACATACAGGAGTGTATTTTTTTACTGATAGTGTGTGGATGTCATGTCATTTTTCTGTGGGTTTTTTGTGAGGTAATAGTCGACACTGGTCGACAATGATTTTGTACTGTTTTGATTTGTATGACCACGATTATGTTCTACTATTAATTAGTAAACATGATTCTGCTATCGGTAAAGATTAACCACGCACGGGATTTAGATTTATTAAAAAAAAAACTCGTAGTGATAATTGTTCGTATGTCGTCTACTCCCTAAGCACGAAGTCCGTGGCTTCGGCCTTAGTTACGAGCGTTTCCTACTCCCTATCACCTGCGGACATACGATTATTTCGGGGCTCGAACTAAGAATGAATGACAACACGATTGGAGAGTTGTCCCTACTACCGATGCGTTTTTGCCCGTCCGAAAAGTTGAACTTGACACTTGTTTTGTTCACTCCTACGTTTCGGGCTACTTTCGGACGGGCCACTAATTTCGTTGACGGCCTTAGGAAGTAGGCCCCCTGAATCACATAATAAGGATTCAAGAAAAAAGAGTAAACTAATGTTTTTTTTTAACCGACTTCAAAAAGGAGGAGGTTCTCAATTCGGTTGTATTTTTTTTTTATTCTTTATGTTTGTTACCTCATAATTCTCCGTCATTTATGAACCGATTTGAAAAATTATTTTTTTGTTCGAAAGGGTATACTTCCCGATTGGTCCCATATAAATTTTGTTACGCTTAGACCATGAACTTCAGAGATATAGAACGGAACTCCTCATCGGATCAAAGCAAAATTCTCAAATTACTAATATTGCTTTGTTTATATTTGTTGTCGGGAACTGACTACTGGAAAAGAGGAGGGGGTGCGTGTCCCCCCCCCCCCCCCTTGGAATATTTTCATTATATCGTGTAAGGTATCATTTGAAAGGACTTTTTATGCCCGACTACGTTAAAGCCAAAAAGAAGGGTTATGAAGGAGGGGGTTAAAATTATGACACTAAAACGTATTTAATAAAAAATAAACTTTAAAAAAAAGTAAAAACCGACTTCAAAGAAATACTAAAAGGAGTAAAATAATTACCATAATATAAAATTAACAGTTTCAGAAGTCGGTGCAGCTCTACACTGAAGCAAATAGAAGCCACCGACTTCTGAAACTGTTAATTTTATATTATGGTAATTATTTTACTCCTTTTAGTATTTCTTTGAAGTCGGTTTTTACTTTTTTCAAAAGTTTTTTTTGTAGTAAGTGCTAACACATTTTGATGCCACGCATAAATTAATTAATACACAACTTGACTTGTTTTTTCTGAAGAAATCCCCTGCAGAGTCAGTCTATGTCACCAGAACATGCAGTTTGAAAGAAATACTCTAATTTGTTTACATGCTGCATATTTAACTGCAGATATTAGCTAAGCTAAATGTTCATCATAATACCAAAAGGGTGCTAATTAAACAGACTTCTTTTTAATAGCATTATTCGCCTCTAAAAATCTACATTGGCTTCTAAATTACTAAGTCAGCCACAATTAACGAGCGTCTGAATGATACTATCTTAGCCACTAGTTATCTTCTATATAAGCCACTGTTCGTCACCCACTTTCATTTTCACAATAAAAACAAATGAAAAACAAAAAGAGTCGACGGAGCCCCGCTGCGCGCGGCTCCTATTTCTGTCTGCAGGGTTTAAAGTAACCTAACACGAAGGGGATGACGGGGGCTTCGTTCGCTCGCTTTGCTCGCTCACTCTACCCCCCGTCATCCCCTTCGAACCTAACCTATCCGTGTCGGGGTGCCCAAAAATTTAGTTGGCGTTGTAAAAAAGTCGAAATAGTTTATTAGAGGTTATCTCATTTTCCCGTTGCTTAGTTATAAAATGAGAAGTTTGGTCGCGTGGCCAATAAATAAATTTGTGGCTTGATTTATTATTTCTCATACCAAAATAGTATTTACAATACTTTTTTAAAGGCACGACTTTTCTGAATTTGGTATTAGAGGTGCACCGATCAACAAAAAGTTGTTATGTCTGATCCTTCGGAGATTCACATTCATGTTAGTATTATCACGACCACTTAACGAGAACAGGGTGCGAGCAGAGTTATGAAGAGCCTATCTACTTTAATCCTACTTAAAGTGATTAGCGGTAGACTTCAAAGCTGATCTTAATACCTAAACAAGTTCTAATTACAACATGACTTATACTAATTCTCCGAAAAAGTATTAATTCACAAAAAAAAAACATAAAAAACAAAACAATTCAAATAAATAAAGATGGAATCGCATCCAATATTAACCCTTAAACGCGTTGTACGGTCTAATGGACGGCCATAAGTTGGCGCAAGTTAGCACCTTACTCCGACTTGGATCCTGCGCGCGCGCCGTAATGTAGATAAATTGATCGCCTCAATCCCTTATTGGATTAATATATGGTAATATGTTCAGATCGCGATAGCCAGTGCCGAGTTACGATTAAACAGTTTTTATGTAAGGCCGCCATCTTTGTTCGCAGCAGTCGGTATGTTGGTGGGTTGGTGTATAGAATAAGAGATGGCGGTCAATAAACACTGACATTTGTGACTTAGGGTGAGATACACAAACCACACTTTGCTAAGTAAAGTGAACGTTTCACACGAATATGAGCATTATTTGTACAAGGTTAATGTTCATATTCGTATGAGATTCTTATTCACATTCGCTTATACGAATATGAATATTATTTTTATATGAATAAGGTTCATGTTTGTATGAAACGCTTACTTTACTTAGCGAAGTAAAGTCTAAATGCGGTCTGTGCCTCTTGTAGAACACCTTAAGATCCACATTTAGCTGTGGACCTAATATTTTGAGTTTGTAGTAGCCACCAACTTGAAGATAAATTATGTGTTATGATAAATTATGTGTATTAAGTGCACAACATGCTTTATTCTGAGTAGCCTTTTCCCAAGTTTTTAGAGTTAGCAACTAGTCTAAACAGATGCGGCTGAATATCAGTATTTTACAGCCCCGCAACCCAGTTTTTGTGCAATGCCGATATGCTAAGGTTAGACTGCTTGTCAGACTTTCGGACTTCTGACTAACCATAACGTCTGTGATAGGTTTTTTTTTTAAAAAAAAAACGTTGCCCCACACTAAGATTTCTCTTGTATCGTGGGTGCGTTTACAGACACAAATCTCACAAACAAACGTCCAGACCCGAAACAACCATCTGTAGGCCATACAAATTTTTGTTCCGTGTGGGAATCGAACCCACGACCCGTAGCGCAGAAGCCAATCGCTTAGCCACTGCACCAAACGTGTCGTCAAAAGGTATTCATATGACGGGACCGACGACGGTTTAAAATGGTCTCCGAGGCTTGCAAGCACGCAGCCTGTATTGTCTCGATATTCATGCAAAAATAATAATACATGTAATAAGTATAATATAATCGAGTTATGGGCAAAAATTGTTGTTGGTTAGTACTGAAATGTTAGCTGATTTATAAATCTGACATGGATCTAAATAAACGTGGCGAAATACGGAACTAACATGAAACGTACTAGATTTGACAGGTTTTTGACATCTTCCTTCAGAAGCAGCGCCGCCATACACTTCCATTTAAAACCACATCGGACTAATACCCTACATATTTTATTAGGTGTCGCTTCCACGCGTTACCAGCTTGCACTACGCATAAAATAATTTTGCCTCACTGAAGTTAGAAACAGAGCGCTGAAATCCTGTTTCAGAGAGGCAAACTTGTTTTACTCGTAGATACTGTAATTCGCTTCCGCCTCTCACTTGTCCCGCACCACACGTGTTAATCATACCACTATGGTATTCGTGATTTTATGACAGGCTGCGAGTCTGCATAATGTGATAGGTTTTGTTTCAATAGGTACATTCGTGTTTCGAAACAATTTGCACGTGATAGATAGATGCTTCAACCAAAGTCAATTTCTGGCTTGAAGCCGAAATTCCGCCATTTTTGAACTAAACCAACAAATTAAACACAATATTTTGTAAAACAGTTGGTTAAAGTATGTAGTGGGAGTCGCAATACTGCCACCCCTGTATCCACATCCTCGACAATGCTTCCCATAAGGTTCCATGCCTAATTAGGCACGAAAGGACCAACTATGGTGAGACTTTAAAGTCCGTTTGACGTTTTCTAACCATAGTTGGTCCTTATGTACCGTATCTACGCATGATTCGCGTATTTGAAGTTTGGCATGGTCTACATGTTTTGAGTTCATTAATAAAATCCCATTCAGTAACAATAACAAGACAGTCATGCTTTGTAAAAATTTCAGTGTTCACAAAAAAAGTAATCACGTTTTTGACCTTGGAAGATAATTGAATACAATAGAATGGTTTATTTAGTAACGAAGCCCTAATAGACACTTACACGTCACGTGAAATAACCCGAGACATTCACTGCAAACAAACCCCTGAGAAAGAATGCCCATCTCATTTTGGTCCTAGTGTCCTAAATGAGGGCGAGATTCACAGACCACACTTAGACTTTACTTTTCTAAGTAAAGTACACGTTTATACGAATATAAACCATATTATTATACAGTTATTGTTTATATTCCTATAAGCGAATGTAAATAATCGTTTCAAACGAATATGAACGTTAATTCTGTACAAATAATATTCATATTCATACGAAACGCTTACTTTACTTAACACAGTAAAGTCTACGTGCGGTCTGTGAATCTCACCATAAGACCTTAGTTTAGGACACAAGGACCAAAAATAGTTGAGATTGATGGCACTTTTGATACCTAATGGCAACGGAATGTGTGTGGACAATGTCAAAGGTTAATTTATTATGTAGTTGAGACAATGTTTGTCAGTCTGTCCAGGGGGCACAACACATTGAAGTAATATTAATACAAACAATATTATCTTGTTCTTTTTAGTTTTAATGGTTACAATTGAAATTTATGTGTTAGTTTTAGACCCCCGGTAGTGTTTTATATTGCTTACTTAAAGTTTAAGTGAGGATGAAAGTTGTTGAAGAAATATCTAAGTATTTAGGTCAATGAAGACAATTTGTTGATGAATTTGAATAGACAAGTTTGGTACAGTGGCTGAGCAATTAGCTTCTGCGCTACGGATCGTGGGTTGAATTCCCGCACGGAACAAAAATATGTATGGCCTACAGATAGTTGTTTCGGGTCTAGGTGTTTGTGTATGTGAGAGTTGTAACTGTAAACGCACCCACGATACAGGATAAATCCCAGCGCGGAGGAGACATCGTCGCAGAAGAGGCTATTTAGGTTTAACTTCTTGGATCAGAAAACCATGGACCCATCTTGCTGGAAGACACCTGACATTCCTTCTGCCTTCTTTTGGCTACCATTCCGTCATTATGTTGCCCCATCTATCACTATCTCTTCCAGCAATGTGCCTTGTAATCTAAGTATAGAATATTGTAGTTCAAAGTGTTTATCACTCAAATCTTATAACATAACATCACGCCTGTATTCCCTGAAAGGTTGGGCAGAGGTGTATAGTACACGCTCATTTCGCCGTTATGTTTAAGTCCCATGAAATAAGGGATGAGATTAATAATAAAAAAAAACTATTATTAGTAAAAAAAACATAAACATTACAAACAAAATATTTAATCAAAATAATAAAAATGAAATAGATAATCTCTAAATAAGTAAAATATCGAATTGCAGTTAACATATCTAGCAACAATGAATAAAGTATTAAATTGTTATTAAACAAGTAAGTGCTTTTCCTATCTTCTACTACACTATGCTGTGCCCGACAGGGTCCATAATTGATCCCATAGTCTTAAGCCTACCACCTGAATTTGACATTATAGAATGCAATAAAGAAATTGAATTGAAAGCCTATTGCCATCAACCGGGCACAAATCCAGACTCCGGGCTGCTACTGAGAAATTCCACACGGAAAAACCCAATAACACTTTGATCAAACCGAGGACCTCACTGTCAGCAGTCGCGCTTGCGACCGCTAGACCAACGAGACATTCAATCTTAAAACATAACTGTCTATACTAACATCTAGTCATGGATATTATTTTAGGAAGCCCAGTTAACACAAAAAAGAAAATTCGTAGCCTTCGCAGGCCCCTAAGTGATGCGCCCTACAAAAAACTCCACAAAAAAACAGGCAGGTAACAAACTGATAAACGACTTGATACACTTTGTTCTGAATTCATGAATCCAATAAGAGAAGCCGAAATAACCTCAAGAAGAAAAGAGGAAAACGAAGAAATATCCTTAAAGTTTGTTCAATAAACAAAGCGAGGCGCGATCGCAGGAAAAACGGTTCCGAGCCACATTGCAGCACATTTTATACAAACGATGACATAAATACTCATTTTCAGCAACAATATCCGATATTGAGTGAGGCCTGTCTTCCAAGGAATGAGCTGATACAATGTCGGCCAAAAATTGGGGTATAGCTTAATTTTTTTGTTCGTTGAACGTATCCGATATTTTCCTTTTCGATATCGTAAATTTTTTGGCGATTGCGCCATGAATATGTGATGGAGGCTGTTGTGTTCTATTTTTGAAATTATTTACTCATGTGATAATAAGATAATGTATATTTTTTATACAAAATACCACTTTTCATATACCTTTTTATAAGATTAATTAAATAGAAACATTTTTATTTTTTGTTGCATAATTTTTTTACTTCATTTGTTTTCGTAAAAAGAAAAAACGTTTTACTTTTATTAAATTCCTTCTTTTTTAAAATTTTTTTATTAAAAATACAGGTTTCCCAGAAAAACTTTGGCATCAAACTGCTTAAAATATTTCAAACAATCGACTCGCGGTGTAATTTTTCGGTCCGCCAGTGTATTCATTTATATTTATTCACTGCCTCACCCCATCCTATACATTTATTGGTTTGCATCCCAAACCTACGTGGAATATACTAGCTAGCAATGAGTCTTATTCGTCTTGCATTTAACTTCATACTCATGCTATAACTTAGGAAACTTAGTGGTAGAACCAGAAAATATGAGTGACAGAATGAATGGGTGTGCGAATTATTTAGGAGGTGTAACTTGCTTGCTTTGGAGAAAACCACCTACGTTTGATCGAGTTTGATGGCAAAGACAAGAAAACTTTCGGTAGCTTACATTCGAAGACGTATCTAGTACGTAGGCACCATTTAACCCTTTATGGGGCAAAAATCAAATTTGTACAGTGCTTGTAACCACCTAGTCTGTAACTATTGTAAGAATGAAAACCCTTATTCTAAAAACGCATCGACCTTAAACGTGCACAGCGCAAACTAACATGAATTTAGCCAACATGATCGCCAGCAGTGACGCTAAGTAATTGTTGTTTCATATATCTTCCACATAAAAAGTTTATCATAATTGTCGTCCAAAAAAAATCCAAATTACAAAAGAGCAACAAAAAATTGCAAGTTTTTAACTCCTTCAGTGTTTTATGGATCTTATCCAAATCTCGTGTTTTCTGAACTGATAAACAAAATTATAAAAATACATGACTCTACTCTCTCCGTTAGAAAGAGACGGCGCTGTTAGTAGGTTTCACATTGCCAGAATTGATTGGCTGTCAGAAATTAAAAGTGCTTTTATATCTTTTATTTTTGTTATATTTTTATTAAAGTTTATCTCAATATATGCATAATTATTGACACATTTTAAAAACATTTTAATCCACATAAACAAATAATAAAATATGTATTTAAAATTACCTTCGTCCGTGTGTCACTGCAAGGGTACCACCTGAAAATCAGCGCTGGGTGTTTGACGCCTAGCATACGCTGAGTTGGTGACCCTTTCGACATGGATAGCATAAAATATGTATTGTTTGATGTTTTTATTTTTTATTCTTTATGTTGTTATTGTGTTCTTGGCTGAATAAAAAATAGTTTCTTTCTTTTCTCGGTATACGTAGACGCTCCCTAAAATCTCACAAATTCCTCTATACACCGTGTATCAAATCATTAATTTCTATTCTATAAGCCGTCATAAATAAATACAAAAGTTTAAGCACCGCAGCCCCATCAAACAGCGCCCGACCTACATTCTCCGAAGCGTCCCAAGTATCGCCATCGGGTGGTATCGGAAAACAATAGCAGACGGCCGGTATCTTACTTATTGCTGGATACGGTTCCACCACACTTGCTGCAATGTGTCCTGCTATTTATGTATGAATAGATATATACTTGTGTAGCAAGTCTCTGAAAGATGTAGGTAGATGGGTAATATTATGCACTCTAAGGCTCTATAAAGCGTACTTAGACTCAGCTCAAACTTGATTTACGTAAATGGACCATTATTTTTGTTTAGCTCATAGTCTAAGTTTTTGGACTTAAGTATTTGCTAAGCACGCACTCAGAGGGACTTGATGATTGGTATATAAATATCGACTTTAACTTAACTCTAAAGTAAAGTGTAAGCGCGAAATTCACAGACCGCACTTCGACTTTACTTTGTATAAGTAAAGTAAGTGTTTTATACGAATATGAACATTATTTTTATATAAATAATGTATGATAATCATATGTGAATGTATGATTATATTTATAATTAATGTGTGTTCATATGCAACGCTTACTTTACTTAGCAAAGTAAAGTCTGAGTACGGTCTGTGAATCTCGCCCTAAGTACGCTTTATAGATCTCAGCCTAAGTCCAACATTGGCAAATATAGATCCCTTAGGACGCATGTGCATTGCGTCCGATCCGAATTAAAAAAACAATCCGAATAAGCTACAAGACTATTTTGTATGAACAGTTGTGCACTACATCCAATCCAAATTAAATAGATTTGCAGCCGAATTTCCTCGGATCAATCTCTGATTCGGATTGGATGCAGTGCACAAGCACTCTTAACGTCATTTAACATATAGTTTAAAAACGGTTAGGAAGGTATTTAAAAAAAAAAGATTTTTCTTCTTCTAAAAACAATATTAATTAAACTAGTGCTCTAAACTTCAGTTTAAATCTCAATTAACTTATCTTAATCAAGATACTAGATAGACCCTAAACTATGCTTGCAAAACCAATGAAGGATCAATAGAACTAAACCAGATAGAAGTATCCTACAACATAGTGTCGGGAACTTCGTGGAGTGAGCGCCATCTGTTGTCCGCCACCTAACTAACCATGACGTCAACATCGGACCACCACCACCACTGCCCGTTGGAGGGAGGAGACCGGCTCGCTTGGTGCGCCCGGGGGAATTGCTTCTTGGACCGTACGACGGAACACTCGTCTAGAGTATTCTGTGTAGATCAGCTGAAGAAGTCTGACCTTTTATATCTGACTAGCTTGTCCTTATTTTATGATCTTGTAATAACTTGTAATAATTATCTAAAGTATTATATGTATTGTGATCTAGTTCATGTTACTAACACTAACCCAAATACAAGTACTCTCAGTAGTGGAGAGTCTATGTTGGTTTTATTTACTACATTTACCTTGCTCACAATCCTGACATACCAATATTAGCGATAACTGTAATGATAGAATCACTCCTTAACGATTAAATTGTAGTGTCGCTAACAATAGTTAATATAACCAGTATGTTATTCCGAGGTAAACCTACGTCATTGAGATCGCTGCATGGTATTAGGTCTTCACTTTCCCCTTAGCATACTAACCCATAAAGTTAACGAACTGCTAGAGATAACGTAAAGCGCTAAATCTACTAGCAAAGTTTAATTAATTGTGCAAGTTATTGCAGCAAGTGCTTGTTTAGTCGGTTTGGGGACTGGGTCACCCTTGTCCGTGGGAAGGCACCCTTAGTTCGAAATCCCACACGTGGTCCTCGGGTGGTGCCAATCAGGTGACAACCTTTCGCTTGGTGGTAGGATCTCTACGGTCCGCCTGGCTAGCTACCACCCTCACATTAAAGTCCGGCGCCAAGCAGTTTATTGTGTTCCGTCGTGTGTATGTGAGAGCCAGAAAGATATAGGGGAATCTCTCTATGTCTCTGTTACTTGGATTCGTGTGCTTCATCTTAGACCCTGTCTGCGCCTACCATCAGGTGCAACGAGGGTCAAATGCGACCGAGTCAAGGAATTAAAAAAAAAACTTGCAAAAATCCACTTGCTGCTGGTGCGTCCACAGTAAAGTGTTAGTTACCAGATCCGTTTTTCTAATGACTTCAATGAAGAAAGCGGGACTGGGACGAAAAAATCGGGACGTAGAAAAAAAGCATAATAAAAATCTTTTAATTTTAATAAGACTCCCTAAACAAAATCACTTACAAAAGTATATCAAATCATTCTTTTGAAATTACAGCGCTAATATTACCTTCTTAGGTGATATAGCGGGATTTTAGGCGTCCCGCTCAGGGTGATGGCGGGACGCGTCCAGACAGGGCTGAAAAACAGGACGTCCCGCCAACAGCTGCGGGATGTCTGGCGAAGTCAGTCAGTGAAAGTCAGTTGCCGAAGTCACCTTCCGTAGTAGATTTAATATAATTCTGTATTAAATTCTGGTGAGCATATTACGTCTTACTTAGTTTTTATAATGCAACATTTGTGTATCGTATCCGTATTATTAGTCATAATTAATTCCTAATGACGTTTTTTTTAAATAATTAAACTGAACACTAATATTTTTCTACTATTATAGCAAAACATAGATAGGTGCTCTTCATGTAGGTATTTTGACAACCCTTGTTTGTACCTATGTTTAAAAAAATAAACTTTAAAAAAAAGTAAAAACCGACTGCAAAGAAAAACTAAAAGGAGTAAAATAATTACCATAATATAAAATTAACAGTTTCAGAAGTCGGTGGCTTCTATTTGTTTCAGTGGAGAGTTGCACCGACTTCTGAAACTATTAATTTTATGTTATGGTAATTATTTTACTCCTTTTAGTTTTTCTTTGAAGTCGGTTTTTACTTTTTTTTAAAGTTTATTTTTTATTAAATACCTACGTTTTAGTGTCATAAATTTAACCCCCTCCTCTTCATACCTAACCCTTATTTTTGGCTTTCACGTAGTCGGGCATAAGAAGCCCTTTCAAATGATACCTTACACGATATAATGAAAACATTCCAAAGGGGGGGGGGGGGGGGGGGGGACACGCACCCCCTCCTCTTTTCCAGTAGTGAGTTCCCAACAACAAATATATACAAAGCAATATTAGTAATTTGAGAATTTTGTTTGTTCCGATGAGGAGTTCCGTTCCATATCTCTGAAGTTCATGGTCTTATCGTAACAAAATGTATATGGGACCAATCGGGAAGTAGGTATGCCCTTTCGAACAAAAAAATATTTTTTCAAATCGGTTTTTAAATGACGGAGATATGAGGTAACAAACATAAAAAAAAAAAAAAAAAAAACATCCGAATTGAGAACCTCCTCCTTTTTGAAGTCGGTTAAAAATAAACACATTTCATTTTATTTGATTCGCAATTTAACTTGCTAATGGATTTAGCACAACGATGTCACCTTCAAATCCACTCCAACACTATAATTTATAATTAAATTACGATCTGCCAACTCAGCGTAGCAACGGGAAATGCTCGACAATATGATTTATTTGCAGTTTTTACGTCAGTGAGAAGCACAAGCATGCTATGATTGACAGCAAAATGATCGTACGGTCCCACAGTTGCGCATGAGTGGCGTTATACGTCAAAGTCAAGCGCATCCGGGCGGCGAGACTATCTCACGGTACACCGTTATTGCTACAAATGATGGGTTTGAGAGATTTTTGTAATAAATTTACGTTTATTTAGGTTAGATAAACGTGATTGCTGCTTACCACGCAGGTAAGGCTGAATAGTGTCGTACAGTTTAACCATAAAGGTTGCCTCTAACAAGCCATTTTTTGGACACAACATCAGGCCCAAGCAGGTGGAGAGAGAGGGGGAGTAAGAGAGAGTGGCTCGTGGCTAATTAACAACCACGCGGATCATTTATTTATTTTTACTTTAAATAGAACGGTCGAAACCAATTATACTACTTAAAGATAACTACCTATTGCAAACTACAAACAAGTAACACATTCATACATTCCTCTCACAATACTTCATAAATTCCGACAGAATCGTCTTTCATGATCCCCAAACAAATCAAGGTCTGTGTTTGAAACCAGGAGAGCATTAAGCGCAGTCAGTGTCCGGGGTATGGGTGACTGAGAGCGTGCAACTGTTCGACATAAAGGGACTGCTAAAGCTTGCAGACTTGGTTATGAAGATCTGGGGCATCCGTGATCCCTTTTAAAATTTTGCATGTGACGATCATCTGGTCATATGCCCGTCTCACCTTTAAAGAACTTAATCCCAAGCAGTCCAAAAGAAATTTCGATTTGCAAGATTAAGCTGCGCTTGCCACGGTCAGTCTATGGATGTGTGACCATTCGTTACAAATCGAGACCCCTCCGTGCCTCGGAGAGCACGTTAAACCGTCGGTCTCGGGTGTCATACGAATACCTATGACAGTCGTTACGGGTAGTCAGAAGCCCGAAAGTTTGACAACCGGTCTAACCTTAGTATACCGGCATTGCCTAGTAACTGGGTTGCGGAGGTCTGATGGCAGTCGCTCCGTGTAAAATACTGGTATCCAGCCGCATCTGATTAGACTGGAAGCTGACCCCAACATACTTGGGAAAAGGCTAGGCAGAGAGAGCTCCATGCTCAAGCAATGACAGATTTTTCTGCTCTGTAAACCTAATTAAAATTGGTCCAATGTGAGTAATGAACCGAGGAAGCATTAGAGCAATGAAGCGGAAAAAAATAAACTATTCTGTAAACAAAAAACCATATGTATGAAAAAATACCGACCATTTCCATAAACGACTCGAGATAGTTACTAAGAACAAAATTGAATTAAAACCTACATAATAGCATAGTACAAAAAGCCAATTACAGTCCTACTACTAGGCATAGACATTTCTCAAACTAAGAAAGCATTCTATAATCCACCACGCTGGCTGGCCTGGTGCGGGTTGGCGAACTACACACACACCATCGAGAACCTTTTTGGAGTCCTCACGATGTTTTCCTTCGCCGTACATTATGTGATTATCAAATACTAGGGCCCAATTCTCCTAAAATAAATCTTGAAAAATCACAACCGAACCAAGGCCGAACCGTTCATTCAGACAGTTCTCAATTTCAAAAGCTATCAAATTGTTTGACACAAAAAACAAAATCAATCATTTTGAAAGTTTTCGAAAACAAAAACTGACTGACGGTTGTGGTTCGATTGCGTTTGGCAACAATTTATTTTAGGAGAATTAGGCCCCAGATCACAAACTTTATATACAGTATGTTAGGGGAGGGCGTTCCCTTAAACCCGTTATCATATCATTAATAGATTAAAATAAAAATACAAAAATAAGCAAAAAAATATTCGAAAAAAAAAGAAAAACATTTCAGAACGGCTTGTTTAAAACCAAAACAGTAGCGTAGATATGTTAATGCGATGTTGCCGTGTTTTCCACATTGATAGACAAGTGCGCATGTACAGTAAGCGTTGCTTTTATCGTACGTATTACGTTTTTTTTTTTTTTTTGTGTTTTTTTTTTTTTTTTTTTTTTTTTTTTTTTTAAGTCTTTACGGAAACGCCTGTCGTTAGTTAACATGCTTTATAAATAAAATTAAAAACTCCATTATGTAAATAATAAATACACTGTAGTTTGACGCTATAGTTAGAACTGATTTACATAATTAACACCTGTTGGAAATAAGTGTCATGCATTTTGAGCACCGCTACATAAATCCATAACATTACAAATTCTAGTGAAAAAGTGCGCTTCAATTGTGAACCATCGATCATGCGCAAGCGCATACAATCATACGCTTTTTATTCGCGGTCCAGTCAATCATAAATCAAGCCGATGATTGAACCCTTTTGACGTTTACCTTCACGCTATATCCTTATCAGGGTAGGCTAGTCGTTGAGTGACAGTAATTGTTGGGAATCGAAGACAGTGGATATCCATTTTGAGGTGTAGTTGATGGGTGTAAAAACTACAGTACAATTATCTTCAGCTATGATAACTTGGTAGTTCAACGCTAGATATCACATATCAATCATTCCCCTCATTTATTTTTTCCAACTCACTGCGTCTGTGTATCTATACTAATATTATAAAGAGGTAGAATTTGTTTGTTTGTTTGTTTGTATGTAGGAGGTAATCTCCGAAATTACTCATCCGATTTCAAAAATTCTTTCACCAATAGGAAGCTACGTTATCCCTGAGTGCTATAGGCTATATTTTGGGATCAAAAAATTAGGGATCCGTAAATTAACGGGAGCGAAGCCGCGAGCAAAAGCTAGTTAAAGAATAAAGTAATTAATAGTGCTAGATTCTCTGTAAATCGATTAACAAAAACATAATTTTTTGATGATGTCATGGTGTGTGCTACTTGACGTGTGGCAATGTAATGATTATTTAAGCATTTTTTTCTTCTTTTGTTCGTTTAAATACAATTTTAATTACTTCACACTATAAAGCTAGGGTTGGCATACATTTCTCATTGGGCCAAAAAGAACAGAGTCAATATAAAGCGGCCAGAATTTACACGTTTTTTTTCATTGATTTTTTATTACTTGACTTATGATTAGTGTTTATAGTAATAAATATTACTTTCATGCCAATTTATCTTTACATTGATTTTATGTTGACAGAAACAAAACTCTTTATTTTCGAGAGTATTAAATAAATAAAAAACAAACCGACATGTAAAAGTGATTTTTAAATATCCAATTTGCAGAATAAACGATTTCATTTCATTTCATAAGTAAATAAATTGTTTATTGTTCGAAAATAATTACAAAAGTGTATTACTCGTATGAGGCATATACCTATAAGTGTATTAGTATTCGTAAGGTTCCTACGACTACGAGTGCTGGCGGGCCAGATCAAACAGTTGGCGGACTAGAGCTGGCCTGCGGGCCGTACGTTGCCCATCACTGCCATAAAGTGACAGATAGATACATGTTGCTGGGGAGTTTGTTACGTCACTTCTTCTTCACAGCTCAAATACTAGGAAGCAATGAAAGGCGTTTTTGGGGACTATCTTTTATTGTTTGATTTCCAAAAACCACCAATTGATGTCTAGTCCAATTAGAATAAACATTGACGTAGAAACATAAAGACCTAGAATTAGTGTTCAAAAATATTCGAACCGAATCTAGACTAAACGCGAAAAAGAAAACTAATTTGAGTCAATGGGTGCAATCGAATCTTCGTATGGTTGTTAGCTAAATTAGGCATTGTGGTGACGACATAGGATTTAAATTAGTTTGTTGGTATCTCTAAGTTTATATGGCGGTGTGCCTTACCGCGCTCTTGTGGTGTGTGTGTTACTCAGGACACTTTATTCGTGAATTTTATACTTGATCCTTGGTCAATGTGTTTATACTTCAATGAGAATAAACGTGTTTTTGAGCTTCTACCTTGTTGACAATATGCATATAAGAAGTTTGCTGAAAACAACCAAGAAAGGACTATGTATAACGGCTGCCTTTGCATACCTAACACTCTCTACGTTGACAAATTCAAAGTTTTAATTATTCCGAGTAGGCACAGTACATTCACTTAGGAAACGTCTCGACAATTTAGTTGCATGGTTCCAAAAAGTAGGTCTTAAGGAGAAACTACCATGGATACTCTATCACAGAGACAAGATGTATCACGGATTTTATATATACTTTCTGAGAGATGATAACTGCCGCGTTGGTCTTGTGGTCACAAGCGCGACTGCTGAGCTTGAGGTCCTGGGTTTGATCCCCAGGTCGGGCAAAGTGTTGTTGGGTTTTTCCGTGTGGAATTTCTCTGTAGCAGCCTGGAGTCCTGATTTGTGCAACAAGCTCGCCCCCTATCACATGGGACTTTAAACATAACGGCGAAATGAGGGTGTACTATACACCTCTGCCCAACCCTTCGGTGAATACAGGCGTGATCTCATGTTATGTTTATGAGAAATTCGATATCGTGACACTTATCACGGTAGCGTGTCCGCCTGGTCAAGCAATAACATGACAAAACTTATCAGAAAATTATGACAAGCAGCTGATACTAATTAGAATATTCTATGTCCCCGATACCCCATATCTTAATGAAGCTAAACAGTAACAAATACGTTTTATAAAACAACGTTTTATCTGCAATCGTTTCAAACTAATGCGCGTGCGACTATGTGTGGTCCGACAGGTGTGGAGTAAAGGTCACTGATATTAGCGGTCCTTTGATCTTTGTTTATCGGAAATAATCCTGGATAGATGCAATTGAATGTTGGACTTGATAGGGTACTGAGGACATCGTCTTTCAGAATGTGTATGATTACAGGGTTACTTAAAATTAAGTGGAAACTTGACAGGGTTATCATTAGAACACATAAAAATAAAAATATCAAATAAAACTTCAATTAATTAGATAAAAAATAGCTTCCACGTGCGAGCTATTCGCTAATGTATTAGTTAGGTATCTTGCTATCTAATAAGGAATTTGTCATTTTTTTTTCATTATAATTGTTGATACTATTACGAAAATAATAAGCAACAGTGAAAAAACCAATAAAATATTTAATAAAAAGCCCAACTTATAAACCATTGAAAATTGTTCACAAGACGGAGACAACACTACTAACATAATGACGTCATACCTTAAAAACTTCAAAGTGACTTGACATTACACTGTACAATATTCGTTTCGCGTGACAAGGACAGAAAATGCCTTCTCAACAAACTTCGAAAGCTATTTTTTTCATGAAAATATTTAGTTTTTCACGTACTGTGTTTTTTCTACACTTTCAATTAAAAAAGTACTAAATTGTTGTACCTACATCTTTATTAGTAGGCAAATACCCTATTCACTAAAGTTTAGGTTTTTATGTAGGTATATTAATAATACCTAGTAGGTAATCCTGTGAGGTTTTGCTAGTTAATTCTAAATAGCCCTGTATAATACTGAACCATTTATTGCAGCAGTCTATGATGGCCCGCGATCAGGATTACTTGTGGGTAGATAATGTGAAGTGGAAAGATTTCTGTAAAATTCTTTTTGACCCTACAGCCTTAGTGTTTAGAGGCTAGATAATATTAATATATTAATTTCAGAGCTTGTTGGAATGAAAATAACACGATGATACGTTAGTCGCTTTTTATCCGAAAATAATGAACTCTTCTCATAATTCTGTACAACCTTTGCTATGGGACAAACTCGTGGAAAAAAATCAGCAAATCAATACAAAATAATCTATGTTGCTTTACAAAATGTATAGAAAGGCAGTTTTTTTTTCACGAATTTATAGTTTGTCCCTTAGTAAAACTGAGTGGGTAAAGAGTGAGAAAATAAGGAGACCTATAAGTGTCAAACCTAAGTGGCACTTGGTCATGCAACAACAACCAACGGAACGAAAGGCGGACACCCAAGTGTTGTAGTACATCTTCAAAGAGAGCTAGTTCCAGCAGTGGACTGCGATATGCTAAGTTGTCAAACTAGCCTAAACAAAATCTAAAACAACACCTGTAGACACCAATTCAATACTCATAACAGAATCAATCAAACAATTTGTTCTACGCACAAACCTGCGCGCCCGCACTAAATCGATCAGAAAGACACCATCTATTACTAGCCGGCCCCTGCGCGCGCGCCGCAATTATAACGCGCGTAATTGGATCCCGCCATAATGCAAGACATTGTAATACAGTTCTGATTGCTTTTCAACTGGTTGCAGATGCTGATCTATCCTGCGGTGGAGAGAATAGTAATGTGTACTACATACATACCTACTTAAGTTCACGCTATTCTGTAATAGGGGTAGATCAATTCAAAGCTCTATACAAGCTTAGTTCTACCTAACCTGAAACTAGTTTGTTCAGAATCACTAGGAGAATCGATTGACATATTTTTTATAACGCTATTTTTTTTCATAAATTTCAATTTTGTTTCAGTAGTTTTCTACCCATAACAGTTGACGGGAATAGACACCTTGAGGCTTGAGACGGTCCTCTCGGTCAGTTTCCGTGTATTAGACAACCCCTGCATAGCACATCTCAGGCATTTCACACTTTTTTAGGGAACTTAACGCGACATAAACAAAGGTGTAACTTGGAGATTTACTAAAAAAAACACAAATTCAGGCAGTTCTGATGAAAATCTTGTTGGGGTGTCTCGGTTTTCGTATAAAGTAAAAATAAGGTTGTATATCTATGGCTCTCGCCTCAAAAGGCCGTTTCAAACGTTGCTCTACA
The DNA here is from genome assembly GCA_905220435.1 of Amphipyra tragopoginis. Classification (NCBI taxonomy): domain Eukaryota; kingdom Metazoa; phylum Arthropoda; class Insecta; order Lepidoptera; family Noctuidae; genus Amphipyra; species Amphipyra tragopoginis. The sequence continues at coordinate 1,578,735 of HG992004.1, read as the reverse complement.
TTGTTACACTCGCATATTTTTTATACCACAATGTATGGACTATAAATGAGACCTTGACCTCTAGAGTTTGTTTCATTTCTTCTCAGAGAAAGTCAGATAGGAAATGCCGGGTCAATATAGTTTAAAAAAAAACAAGATATGCTTGAAAAAGTGTCTGTAACAGATTTGTTTATTGAAACAAAAATCATTTATCATATATGAGAGTGGTCCTATAATCCTTACCCCTTTTGCAAAACTACCACATTAGTAGATACCTACAGTCATGAGCGCCAACAACCAAGAAAATTACATACATGTAGCGTTTAAGTGATTTTCCCATTAAAAACCGATTGACTTTATAAAATATTTAATTCATTTCATTTTCATTTTTTAATGACAAGTATTCGTTTGGATTCGCAGATACCTACTATGTAATCAATATGTATTTTCAAAACTACTATTACAACTCTTTGACTTTAAATTTTATTACCTGTATGCATGTTGGTCTTCATGACTGTACATGTAAACTTTTGAAAGTCATCATCAACATAGTCATCGTGTTTACGGCGCGTCTTCTGGTAAGCGTCTCTTCCTAACTTTATTGACAATTGAGGCAAACGTTTTATTTGTAACCATTAAAATAACTTTGGTCCTATAATCTCTTCAGGATAGTAAGACCAATAACAGCAACATGCTTGCTTAAAGTGTAAAAATTACATCGCTCGAGGTCAATCTAAGGCAAGACGAAGCTGTGTGCAATAAACTTGTCTACACCTTAATTGAAAACTTCTATAAACATAGAAGAAAAGCGCGTGTTATAATTGACTCATAACAAGGGTCATAACATTTTATGACGCCCATGCAACAAGTAACACATTGTAAAAAACATTTGACAATCAATTAAAAATAATAATATACTGGCCAAACATCTAAGAGTGAGTTTGAATGTGTGTTGCTGAACAAAAGCGGAAGTATTAAATGAGTTTCTTATCTAATTAATAAGCTCTATGCATGTAGTTCATATCGTAGGTCGTATTTTTATCTTACATCGTGGATACATCGATTACATTAAAATGTTATCTACACTAGTTTAGTTCATTTCGCTAGTCAACCATTCTAAGGTGCGTGCGGTCGGAAGGACCAAAAAGTTGATAAGTGTCAATTTTTTTATTCACCTTGCATATAAACTAAAAGAAACTGTTCTAAGAAAGCAGCTACATGGTGTAAGCTTCTTAATTGGGTGATGATCATAATAATTAATGGCAGTAATTTTCAAGTATGGAAAATCCGAAAAAAAAAACCACACCCGAGCGTATAGCTCTGGCGGCCCACCTCAGGTCGGCCGATAAAGGCACGCCAGAGTTGAGAGTCCTGCGGGCACTCTTGGAGTTCCACTCCAGATAGCCAATGACAACACAATGACGACACGTTTGGTGCAGTGACTAAGCGATTGGCTTCTGCGCTACGGGTCGTGGGTTCGATTTCCACACGGAACAAAAATTTGTATGACCTACAGATGGTTGTTTCGGGTCTGGGCGTTTGTTTGTGAGATTTGTGTCTGTGAACGCACCCACGATACAAGAGAAATCTTAGCGTGGGGCAACGTTTTATTAAAGAAAGAAGAAAAAAGAAAGAAAAATGAAGGCAAACTGGAGACGAGGCCCTGACCGACTCTCTGAGGCAATAAGGTACGCAGTGTCGCCACTCACCAACAGCTCGCCACAAGCTGCCCTGCGGTTTGTAAGCTTTTCAGTAGACCTCATGACACATTTAGATATAAATGTCAGTAATTTTCAAGAATGGAAAATCCGAAAAACTGCCACTGTTTCTTATACCTTGCTTGGCCAAGCTTTTGTATTAAATTCTGTTCACCCAAAGATGAGCCTTGACAGCTCTATTATTTCGTGAATTGTAGCCATAAGGAGACTGCTATCGAGAAAACGTAAACGACATCATCAAAAACCATAAAATAGCTATATTATCAATGCTTTGTTTTTAAGAACATTTGATATTCTTTGTATGGTTACGTTTTAAAGAGAAACGTCACTAATCAACTTATGGTGAAAAGAGTATGGTGCACTGTTTTGAAAATAACCAAATAGTTTGTTGACCGACCAGATCGGAGCTCACACAGTTACCGCGAAGAATAAATATGGTAACCTATCACTCATCATAAGCACGCTATTACTTACGTTCTATCATCTTATTACGTCTATAAATTCAATCTGCTACCATCATGATTTTCATTCCCATAACTCGCGAATCATAATTATTAATTATGGCCTGTTCAGTGTACAGTAAAGGGAATCGAACAGGCTACCCGGTTCATCGACCGCCCCCGCCGCCGCTGATCCGCTATAGATCAACGTCGGCAGTTTGGCATCTCATCGCTACACGAACAGAGGCCGCTACTAGCCGCCGACTGTCGGTGCCTCCGTGTGAAGCTCCATTATAACACGTCACTTAAGATTTGTCGTGCGTCAAACTACACTTGAGATGCGATGGTAAACCAAAGTGGTCCTAAGGTACGAAAAAACGATATCAGAATTAAAACACTAAGATGTAAAAGGATGAGGACAGCTAAGCTATGAGAGGCATGGAAATCAAACGAGACGACCTATTCTCAACAGTTGGTGACGATAGAATCTAACTGAACTTCCTTTGTGGATGGCGTAAGGGGATCAATGAGAGACTGACTACTAGCACTGTTGTGAGTACCATAAAATGTATTGTATGATGAGGATAATAATGGGCAGTAGAAACCAAGTGCGCACCAATATATCATCTCTACATAGTATACAACGAAGTCGCTTCTCGCCGTCTGTACACTTAGATCTTTTAAACTAGGCAACGGATTTTGATGCGGTTTTCAACAATAGACAGAATGATTCAAGTGGAAGATTTACGAGTATATATATAATACATGCATACGCGATAAACAACAAACAAGCGAGCGAAGGCGCGAGCGACCTCTAGTTTAATCATAAATGGTCAATCATCACATCCAATTAAAACAACGGAGTAATGAAGTTATCACCAGTCAAGTCAGCTAATAGGGTATTTGACTGAAAAAATATTGGTAATTAGTCCGTCAGTTAGATGATCAAAAAATATTTGACCTGTGTTTTTTCTTTTGTCACGTAAACCAAAATTGACGAAGATACGACACTTTTAAAATTGGCAAAACGTCACAAGCAAGTATAATTTTTACTTGCTTCTGACGTCACGAGCGGACTCTCGAGTTTTATCTTTCCAAATATTCGTAGATTTAACAAAAGAAAAAAGGTGTGTTCATTATTTTTGAAAACTGGCGGACTAATTAGATTTGCAATTTATTGATGCCGTCATTTCACAGAATCAGTCCATCAATATTCATGTCTGTCTGGAACACTCATTTACTAGCTCTTTACAGTCTAATATGACTAGAAAGCACCTAAAATACCGCAACAGAGCTGCTATTATCATGCTCGCTATAGATCAAAGTCGTTTAGCATCTCATCATGCCATAAACAGGGGCAGCCGCCGATCAGGCGGCAGCAGGACTAGCGTTAATATTGAGCACCTTAATATACCGCTATCGACTGAACACTATCAGCCGCCTATGGATACCTCTGAGTTACTGTGTCCATTGTTACACGAGAACAGCCGACGTCATCCTACTTTTTTGAAGTTTCAAATGTAGTAGCCTTTTGAAGCATGTATTTTACTTTATTGTAGACTAAATCTGTTTCGATGGTCTAGTGGTAACAAGCGCGACTTCTGAGCGTAACGATTAGGGTTTTCGCGTTCCCGGCCTATTTGAGTTCCCGGGAATCGGGAATTTTTTCTTTCAATTCCCGGGAATTCCCGGGTACCCGGGAATTTTCATGTTTTTTGTATAAATATAGTTTTTCTCGTATATTTCAACATTAAACTTGTGTAAGTACCTACTTTAAACATGATAAATTGTCTAACATACCAATCGACTTTTCTCAAAAAAAAAAAAAAAAACTTACACTTATTTAAAAGATTGAACTTGGTTCAGTTACAGTCATTTATTGTGCGACGTCGCGAGTTTCTTTAATGAAAAAAAAAGTCTATTCTTCATATAATATGGCAAAATATTACGGAATAACAATAGGGTGAATGACTTAAAGGCTGTTACCAAATTCGTGTAATACCTTAAAACCACAAACATGATCACCGGTGTAGAATGACCGAGCACGGGATTTAGCTTGAATAAAAATAAAGTTTTTTTTTCTTGCGGTAGCGATATGTGATCGAAACATAACCAGCTAATAAGGTACAAAAACAAATTGCAAAATGAAAATTTTATTCGTTGGAACATTTCGACGCCACTCATCAATGAATGAAAACACGGTGACACATCTGGCTAGTACGACTAGCATGAAATCGTTCTTTGCAGTCGGTTAACTCTGGGCGCAAAAAGGGCTCAAACCCAAAACTTTTTTTTAAATAACTTATTTTGTATTTAAAATAAAAACCATTTAAGAATAATCTGTGACCAGTAGATCACGCAATTTAAAAGAATTATAAGAATTCGTTTACACCCTGTATATTTTCATTATAAATCTCGAAATTACACAAAAGATAAGCATTGTGGATAGTTTCTTCTACAAATGAAACATTTACAAAAAAAATCAAGCGTTTAGAATTTGTTTACTAGATAGAGACAACAGTACTGTGTGCTGTCATCACGATACATTTACCCCATTCTAAGTTCACACAACGCAGTACAATGTCCGTTTCACGCGAGAGAGACAGAAAATGCTCAATGCCCACCTTTGGAAGCGTGCAGACCCTTCATTTTTCATCATCATTTCTTCACTTCAAATAATTCCCGGGTACCCGGGATTCCCGCCAAATAATTCCCGGGTCCTAAAATCACCAAAATTCCCGGGAATTCCCGGTTCCGGGTACCCGGGGCGAAAACCCTAGTAACGATCCCCAGGTTGGGCAAAGTGTTATTGGATTTTTCCGTGTGAAATTTCTCAGTAGCAGTTTAGAGTCTAGATTTGTGCATAGTTGATGGCAATAGGCTCGCCTCTTATTACATGGGACTTAAGCATAACGGTAAAATGAAGGAGTACTATACACCTCTGCCCTACCATTTGGAGAATACAGGTGTGATGTTATGTAGACCAAATCTTGGGATTTTATCGTTTTGTGGTTAGGTTAGAATGCATTATGTTGAACGAAACATAATCTGAGCATAATCATTTTAAATGCTAATGTTGCGTACCATGTTTTGCTTCAAGAAGCCGTTCATCCTTCATCATGCCATGTCTGGCAACATATCTCAGTATTGCAGACAATCGATGTTACTCAACATTTGTCTTCTAAATGCCCTCGTGGCCGAAATATCATTCTAGTTTCGCTCCTTTCCGCATCATAAGAATATTCGCAGAATTTTCCTCCCAAAATATTAACTACTATCCGTTAATACGGTAACTGTTCGCAGGAGCAGAGCAATCAGCATCAAGGGGCCTTCGGAGGCTGTTGAGCTCGTGATCGCACTTCATTACAACAAGCTCCTTAAGATATCGGCACCTACAAACGCTGTCGTTACTAGCAGCCGCCTGTCGATGCCTCCGTGTCACGGTCCACTGTCTCACGGTATTAGGATCAGTACTGTTTTCCTTGTAGGAATTTTTGATGTATTTTGCCAATGGCTCACGTTCGAGAAACGTCTTTTAGCCGCTAATAATAGATGTGAAGTTCTAAACGAACATTTCGTTCAAGACTTTTTTTTCGTAAAGTCTGGTGCTAGAAAGTTGTTTTCTTTAATGTAAGGCGATTTAAACGTCAGTCCTAATCTGCAACCACGATGTATAGCTATGAAATCGTCACGATCTTTCTATCTATATAAATAAAAAGAAAGGTCCTGACTGACTGACTGATTGACTGACTCATCAACGCCCAGCCCAAATCCTTAGACCTAGAAAGCTGAAATTTTGCACAGAGGTTCCATTTATAATGTAGACAAGGATTAAGGAAGAATTTTTCGAAAATCAACCCCTAAGGGAGTTAAATAGGGGATGAAAGTTTGTATGGAAAATCGTCACTAAACGGCTTCAAAATTTCACGCAAGCGAAGCTTTGGGCAAAAACTAGTTTTATATAAATAGAAGACGATTATAAAACTCGTTTCGTAAAGTAACAACTAGCTAAATTATTTCATCATCAATATCATTCACAGATACAGAGTAACTCAGGTATTCAATGCCTTCTTCGGGCACCAGTCTCTCACAAATGTTTTTTTTTTTATATATTAGTTTATGCACTTTCTGTACCTACCTGCAACATTTGTGATGAGAAAATAATTGTATTATTTACTAGCTTTTACCCGCGGTTTCGCACGCGTTAAGCATTAAGCTCAAAAAAGCTCTTAACACACTCCTAAAGTATCTATAATAATATAATTCAATCGCGATTCGAAAGACACGTGGCGCCATCTATGAACGTTATTGTTGTTTTCCTCGGGAATAGTACTTTTTTTCGGGATGAAAGGTACCCTATTTCCATTTTTGTACACCTGACAACGTATATGCAAAATTTCAGGATGATCGGTTCAGTGGTTTAGGCGTGAAAAGGTAACAAACAAACAAACTTACTTTCGCATTTAAAATATTAGTTAGGATTCAGCTGAAAGACATCCACTGCTGGACACAGACCTCCCTCAAGCATTGCCACATCGACCAGTCCTGAGCTTCTCGCATCTAGAGGGTCCCCGCGACCCTTACCACGTCATCGGTCCACCTTGTGAGGAGCCTACTCACATTGCAGCTTCCAGTACGCGGTCACTACTCCAGAAGTTATTTAGTGAGATTTATCGGTAACTGTTATGTCACCGTCTCGGTTGCTTAACCACCTTCGCCTAAAAACCGTGTCGTACAACAACGGACACCCACCACACAATGTCCGCGGTATCAGATGACGAGGTTAGCCCGACGCCGCATGTTTATGGACACAATCTAATTTATTAGACGCCGAGCGCAGATTACGGCCTGCCTCCTTGCCTGCTTACCATCGTTTTGTTGTAGCGCTGTTTTATCTGCGATCGGATTCGCTGTACAGTGTACAAGGACCTTTTTTTGCGCGAAAGTGATTTCAGTTGCACGCGAAAGGGAAAATTGTGTGTTTCTATTAGTTGTCGTTTACTTGACTGCGGATACTGCGATGGAGTTAAATGTAGTTAAAGAAGCTATGTGGATCGTGCCTGGAAAACTGGGTAGAATTTGGAATTACGCATGAACAAACACGGAATTACGGAAATAGACGACATTTTGGTGCAGTTTGGCTGAACGACAGGCTTTTTTTTTTGTTTTTTTTTATTGACTTTAGTCGTGTTTCGACAATGTCAGCCCCATAGTTACAACTTTATACTCTAACGCTTTACACAGTAAGTTCTTAACATTACAATATAATATCTAAACTTAGGTATACCTACAGATAGGCGCTATACACTAAAATTATTACAGTTACTACTTATAGTAAATGACGTGGTGGCCCGGAGGTTACAGACCCGCTTGTTAAGCACCGGGTCGCGGGTTCAAACCCAGGCAAGTACCAATGTGACTTTTTCAATGTTATATGTACTTTCTTAGTTAATCTAAGACGCCACTGACATACGGTGAAGGAAAACATCGTGAGGAAACCTGGACTTAATGGTCTGAAATCGCCAACCCGCAGTGAGCAAGCGTGGTGATCAATGCTCGTTCCTTCTCTGTATGAGAAGAGGCCTTTGCCCAGCAGTGGGATAGTTACAGGCTAATATTTTTGATTATAGTAGTACATTTTATAAAGATCGTTAGCTGTTTCAGATGTAGGTGTCGCTAAAATACTTTGAAACACTCCAATGTCACTTCTGTCTGTTCAACTTATACTTCCTCATTAATGTCAATCGTGCAGTTTAATTTTTAGCGCATATGGACAGAAAGTGATACACGTCTTCCACTGTACCACACACGGAACAATTTGGAGAGTCCGTTTTCTTCTGCGGTACGGGTCTTGGGTTCGATTCCCGCACAAAAAGAATATTTTTATAGCTTACAGATAGTTGTTCTAGTCTGAGTGTTGGTGTATGTGAGATTTGTGTCTGTAAACGCACCCACGATACAAGAGAAATCTTAGTGTGGGGCAAAGTTCTTTAAAAAAAAAACGGAATTATGGAAATAGACGACACGTTTGGTGCACTGGCTGAGTGATTGGCTTCTGGGCTACGGGTCGTGGGTTCGATTCCCGCACGAAACGAATATTTTCATAGCTTACAGATATTTGTTTCGGGTCCGAGTGTTTGTGCATGTGAAGATTTGTAGAATACTAAAATAAAATAAATAAATATTAGCCTGTAACTATCCCACTGCTGGGCAAAGGCCTCTTCTCATAGAGAGAAGGAACGAGCATTGATCACCACGCTTGCTCACTGCGGGCGATTTCAGAACATTAAGTCCAGGTTTCCTCACGATGTTTTCCTTCACCGTATGTCAGTGGTGTCTTAGATTAACTAAGAAAGTACATATGACATTGAAAAAGTCACATTGGTACATGCCTGGGTTAGAACCCGCAACCCGGTGCTTAACAAGCGGGTCTGTAACCTCCGGGCCACCACGACAAGTCAGTAGAGTCAGTAGAAATACTAGTGTGGGGGAAATGTTTTTTTAGAAAAAAAATATGAAACAACACTTTCCCCCTTATTACAAAAGAACGTCTAAGAAAACCATAGGTTTTTTTTTTTAAAAACGTTGCCCCACACTAAGATTTCTCTTGTATCGTGGGTGCGTTTACAGACACAAATCTCACAAACAAACGCCCAGACCCGAAACAACCATCTGTAGGCCATACAAATTTTTGTTCCGTGTGGGAATCGAACCCACGACCCGTGGCGCAGAAGCCAATCGCTTAGCCACTGCACCAAACGTGTCGTCAAAAATAGCCCCGTCTCTTTTTGATAATATGACATAAGAAAGTGATGGGTATATTTTAAACCTGGGTTTACCTTAGTCTAGGTTTACCTTAGATCTTAGTCTTAGTTTAAACCATCTTTTGTAATAAGGGGGTTTGAATTTTTTACAGGGGTAATTAAATAGCTACGATTCGTGAACGTTCATCAGCTATGGGTGTTCATTTACTAAAGACATTAACTGGAAGACCAATATTTAAGCATCCTGGGCAACTCCGTACTAAAATAGATGATCGTAATAAATTTTATTTAATTACTGATCGAAATAATTTCCTCGACTTCGATTACGTATTAAACACAGCATAATACCGTAAGTGACGACAAAATTGTGTAAGGAGATAAATTCACACCCTGCAACCCAACCGACATCCAATCAAAACAGTGCAATAAATTACCACATAGAACATAGGCAGTCTCAATTCTAAACTTAATAGTACAGACTTAATTCTAGCCAAACAGTTAGAACAGACACGCGAACCGGTACCATGACTATCGGGATTCGATAATTAATATGCTAATACTACAGCTTTGCCCACCCTTGCGTACGTGAGAAGCATAATGGTTGATGGCAAAGAATATTGTGTTGATTTCGAGGTAGTGATTGGCAGTGACTGACAAAAATTCTTAAAGAACTCGTAAAGCTGTGATAAGTTCGTGAGATTCATGGAAAAATTATCACATACTAGCTTATTTAGATTTAATAAAACTCTTAACACACTACTAAAGTTTCTATAAAAATATAATTCAATCATGATTCGAAAGACACGTGGCGCTATCTATTATCATAAGAACGTTATTGTTATTTTCCTCGGGAACAGTACTTTTTTTCGGGATGAAAGGTGGGTACCCTATGTCCATTTCTGTACCAACACCCAACACCTGACAACGTATACGCAAAATTTCAGTATGATCAGTTCAGTGGTTTAGGCGTGAAAAGGTAACAAACAAGCAAACAAACTTACTTTCGCATTTATAATATTAGATAAGATGATAACAACTAACATTTTGACTAACGAACTGTCCAATTGCGAAAATTTCTTTGATAGGAATTATTGATCCTAAGTTACGCAATCGAAGCAGCAATGGTCCTCATGAAAAATGCTGGGTGATATGGTTTATGTAAATATTTTTAATACGTTCAGCGCCTCCTGGAGGGCACTCTCTAGTCACATTCGCGATGCCGGATGCTCTCGTGGAGAGCTCATTTTATTTTAAATGTAGGTTTTTCTTCGAAAATACACCGTCATAACTAGCAACCAGACCTCCTGAAAACACTATTTTACTACGTAGTAGTGTGTTTTATGGTGTTATGCCAAGAACCCTCATCGAGGGTTCGTTCTTAGCGCAAACTTAATCCCGAGGACCCTTTTCTTATTTTTTGTTTTGCGTGGGGAAATCCTCATGGACTATCCGCCGTCTGGGGAAGAGGGGGCGGTGTGCCGGACTCTTGCCGGCTAAAACCAACACAATGTTCCATCACTTGACCGTGGGCCGGGGTCGCGGTCCTTTGTGGGGCCTAGCCCCACGTCCTGCTAAGAGGCGCGCGTGGAACACGTCGCGCCGCCTACTCGGGCTTGTTACTGATCGGGCGGTGGGTCAATCCCGAGGATCCTACTGGAAGATTCAATAACCATATGTATGGCGGCATGGCCCATGAGCTCTCTATGAAAAGTATGATGGATTCGAATGTGTTAACCTTCCGCGATTTGTACACATTATAACTTTAATAAAAATAAAATATTACATGACAAACAGTTTGGCTTTACGAGGGGAAGATCTACAGAGGATGCTGGATCCACTTTAATTAAAACCATACTGGGGGCCTGGGAGGGGGCACAGGATGCTTTAGGTGTGTTTTGTGACCTTTCTAAGGCATTTGACTGCGTGGATCACCGCACACTCACCCTAAAATTGAAATACTACGGAATCCGAGGTAGATCTATCGATCTTGTGACGTCTTACTTGTCAAATCGGGAACAAAGGGTGGCTATCGGTGATGTCATCTCTACAGGCTCACGAGTCAGAATGGGCGTACCCCAAGGATCAATTCTTGGTCCATTCTTGTTTCTAGTATATATTAATGACCTTCCGTACATGATGAAGGATAATAACATGTCAAATATAGTCCTATTTGCTGATGACACATCATTAATATTTAAAGTAAATAGAAAAGACAGGGATCTTATAGAGCCTAATAACACTTTAAATTTAATCTCTAACTGGTTTTCTGCTAACAATCTTCTTTTAAATGCAGGGAAAACCAAGTGTATTAAATTCTCTTTACCGAATGTAGCTTTTATTAATGCAAATATAGTTCTGGACGGAAAAAGGTTAGATCTGGTTCCCTCAACTGTCTTTTTAGGTATCACAGTAGACCCTAAATTACAATGGGGGCCTCATATAGAGGCAACTCCGGGCAAACTTAGTTCCGCTGCTTTTGCTGTTAGAAGAATAAGGCAGCTCACTAATGTGACTACAGCTAGGATGGTGTATTTCGCATACTTTCACAGTATTATGTCTTACGGCATTTTATTGTGGGGGTCAGCTGCTGATGTCGAGACACTTTTCATACTGCAGAAACGAGCAGTTCGAGCCATTTATAATCTAAGTTCTCGAGAGTCTCTTCGCGAAAGATTTAAGGACATAAATATACTTACCTTACCATCTCTGTACATTTACCAGAATATCCTGTACATTCGTAAAAACATATCGAACTATAGTAAAAACAGCGATACACACAGCCTGAACACTCGAAATAAGCACAAACTTGTGGTGCCTGGTTTTAGACTTCGTAAAACTAGTAAGTCATTTTTGGGAAACAGTATTAGATTCTATAATAAAATTCCACCTTGTATCACTGAATTGCCTTACATGAAATTCAAGTCCTTAGTAAAGCGTATCTTAATGTCAAGAGCATATTATAGCATAAACCAGTACATTGAAGATAAAAATGTCTGGAATACGATTCCCAACTGCACACAGCGACCCACTGGCACTCCTTAACTGGCAGTCTAAATGTAAATTTTCACTTATATGTACTTAATATTTCACTGTAGGTATCATTTTTGTTACCTACTCATTATATATTGTATCATAGTTATTATATAACTTTTATTTTAAGACATGTAACATTTATTGTTTACAACGTAATATATTCTGATATTTATCAGTTTTACTTTTAGTATTGCCCCTGGCAACGATCTATTTAGTATTTAAGCATTATCAAATGTAAAATGTGAGTATCATGTAGCCATTATTGTTTACTACGTTTTACTGTAGGTGCTTACTCCTACATAAACCTGCCCGTTGCCTGGTGGCTTGAGTCTGTCATGCTCACTAAAATGTCCTGCTGACGGTGGCGTTGTGTATCGGGTCGTCAAGTTCCCTACAATATGGTTGAGTTAAGCGACGCTGGTGCACTCGTCATGCTCGTGAACGGGTGCTGTCTGTCGGGACTGGTCGGCTCATACTTACTATGGCAGTTGTTAGGCACTTTTTCATTATTATTCATGTACTTCTGACAATTACCTACATTATTCTCACATTATTGTAATATGATTGTATTGAATTAAATATATTGAGTGTATACAATTATGTGTACCTATATTATGTTGAATTATCTATGTTGTTTAGATAACTTTAGGTAATTTTGTTACAATTCAACCAGAATTGTATTACTTATACTTTTTCTATAATCCGCATTTTGCATATTTCACTATTGTAATTAATATTACCTTTTGCTTTGTATAGACTCAATTAATTTATTCACTTGACAGACAGATATGTGTTGCTGGGGAGTTTGTTGCGCCGTTTCTTCTTCACAGCAAAAACACTAGGAAGCGGTGAAGGGAGGGCGCTTTTTGGGGCTGTCTTTGATGTATATAATTCTGACGTTCAAAAAGAACTAAGTAATTCAAGTCTATTTTGAATAAATGAGTTTTGAAGTTGAAGTTGAACTATGACTCGTGTCAAAAGGAATTTTGTGCCTTTAACATTTTCTACGCGATTAAACCTGAGTCAGTATTGTTATAATGATTAATGTAGAAAGTCACAAAGTTTAGGGTCAAAAACTCCTTACTTATTTTGTACTTCGAATTTAAATATTATTGACCCTTGCATCTCTGCGAAATCAGACAGGTAGGCAGCTCATCTTTCCGCGACGTCTCACCTCTATGTCCAATGCCCACTGATTTGCGTGCGCGGGCGCAGAAAAAACGTCATAATTTACGAGCTGCACGCTGACGTCTGACTGACAGACGATGTGTAGTGAGCCGTGCGAAGCGTACACACTCTAATATAAGACGTGCACACAAACACACAGACAGATAAACAGACGATGTTTTCTAAACATAGCGCATAATTGAAAACTAATAACAAGTGCGGAAACGCGGAAATTGGTAATGAATGCTTTATGATAGTGAGATTATGATTTATAAATCTGTAGCTATCCGGAAATGAATTAAAATTATTGTAACACGCCTTTGATTTCGTAGTTACAAGTTGAGTTGTTTGTTACATTAACATTTAGTTCAAAACACTTCTCGTAACCACGTGTAGAAAGTTGCTAAACCAGTAAATATATTTTGAAAAAATACAATTCGGGAAGACTGCTAAGTCCCGAATTGTATTTTTTTTTGTGCCCTGTAATTTCACTTAGCGTGTCCCATATTTAATGAAAACTGATTAATCTATTCTGGTACTTGCAACGAAATGAATCTCAAGGGAAAACCGAATGAGGGAGAATCATCAAGTTTTACTCGGGGATGCATGAAAAGAACCTCCACAAGTGACGATACTTAAGTATGTTCGGCGCACCCTGGGCAGTCAGCCTCGCTACCAACCTTGCTGACTGGCTAATTTTTTCACCACAGCATGCGCTATTTTCGTATAGCTCGTGTAGACACAACAGATGAGAACACTCGGAGATTGGTAAAATAAACAATGAAAAGAGCATTGCTGAAGTATTCGGGGGAGACCTTTGCTCAGCAGTGGGACAATATAATTCTTGTCGGTAAGGGGTACAAAGTATTCATAATAATAAATAAGTTTTGTTTAACTTTTAACTTTTTTTTTGAGCCTCGACCAACATCTAAAGAGTCTCGTTGGGCAGCTGAATCAAGGGCCTGGTGCAGAAAGCGGTACTTCTGGACACAGCGCGTATTGTTAGGAAGTTACTGTCTCTGAGGCCCTGACCACCGGTAGCTTGGACTCTGTTTCCGATGCCGGTGGGCTACTATTTTACATATTTTTAAATGTTTTTTATTTTTTATATAGAAATATTTAAAAACGTAATTTATATGTTTATAAGAAGAATAAGGGAAATAATAACTTTTGTTTCATATTTACAAGAGTTTTAAATAAATCATTTTTCATAAAAATTACGTTGATCAACCCTATCATCAGCTGTCTACATTTACGGTCACATTAGGGGTCACAGATTAATAGGAGGTCTATTACAAAACTGTAATTATTGATACTTCAAATTGCTCGTGGTTTAGTACTACCCATTTCCGACTCACGTTGTACGTTAAAAAAAAAAACAGGAAACTCGTCTACTAGCGAAATAAGTAGCTTGATTATTAATGTTTTGCCTTCACTCACTCAGCGTGTAGGCTTTCATTGATCACTGTGAAAATTCTCGATTGTTACCATGTTCCGTGACACGGAATCTTATCTTGTATCGATACCCGATCATCGACAAGATACCAGTAATCCTATTTACATACAATCTATAAATAGGTGTACCTAGAATGTAGTGCAAGGTATAATTTATTAATATGGCCTAACCGATTCACAAGGAAAGATATGGTAATTATACATTATGTTAGAAGTAATATTAGGGCTACTGCAGACACGATACTTTTAAAAAAGCGCGATCGACAATTTAATCGCTTTTCGTTCGCTGGCCGACTAAACAATTCACTCTGCATACATACGCCAGTCGCAGCGATTTAGTTAGGCTCCAACATCTCAGTGGCCGATGCAATTAATTACTAGAATGCGCGATTTTGATACCGAGATCGAACGCAGAGGGTCGCCAAAGCGCGTACAGCCGCAAAATCGCCGATCTCTAATGCTAAAAGTATCGCATCTACGGTAGCCCGTAGCCGCTCAAATTCCACATATGCTCCAATTATATCATTTACCGAAAACCTGGTTATCTTAAGGGTTAGAAAACCCGGAGAGAATCTCGCTGTATTTCAAGGAATAGTCAGACCGTTGCCTATCATTCGCTAGTTTTCCGTGGAGGAAAGCAGAGGCGGGCAACATGGAAAACCTGGGAAAACTATAAAGAAAACTGGAATAAGGTCTAAACATTTTAAGGTAGCTCTTATGTTTTTTAAGAAATACAAAATACCTGTAAATTGTTTATACAAAACTAATAGGTCTAATTAAATACATTTTTAGAAAATTGTTTATACATAGTTTATCATCCTAATCCTAACTAATATTATAAATGCTAAAGTAAGTTTGTTACCTTTTCACGCCTAAACCACGGAACCGATCATCTTGGAATTTTGTATATATGTTACGGCTAATAGCCGAAGTGCGGCTACACCTAGTTTTAGCCGGGTACAACTAGTTGTACCCGGTAGTTGCACCTAGGTGCAACTAGTAGCAGTTGGTTAGAACTAGGTGTAGCTTGAGTCGACGGAGCCCCGCTGCGCGGGGCTCCTATTTCTGTCTGCAGGGTTTAAAGTAACCTAACACGAAGGGGATGACGGGGGCTAGAGTGAGCGAGCGAAGCGAGCGAACCTAACCTATCCGTGTCGGGGTTACCCTTAACCATCGGTGTGCGGCTGCACCTAGTTCTAGCCGCTATGATGAAGGCTAAACCTAGTTCTAACCGAAGATAAGTAGGATAGATTTAAGTTTAACCGCATGTGGCCGGCTGCACCTAGTTGTACCCGGGTAAAACTAGGTGTAGCCGCACTTCGGCTATTAGCCGTAACATATACATTGTCAGGTGTACAGAAACGGACATAGGGTAACTTTCATCCCGAAAAAAAGTATTTTTCCCGAGGAAAACAACAATAACGTTAATAGATAGCGCCACGTGTCTTTCGAATCATGATTGAATTATATATTATTAAAGAAACTTTAGGTGTGTTAAGAGTTGATTGTCAAATTCTAAATTAACGCGAGCGAAGCCGCGGGAAAAAGCTAGTTTAACAATAAAAATGCAGCAAACATTTTATTTTCAAAAACTTCACTTCACTTGACTATAAGCAAACCCAGTCTTTATTGCTAAGTATGCTAACTTCAATATGTATGTTAATTACTTCGCAGAATCAACACATAAGCATGAAGAAATAATATTCACCAACAATTATAAGCTTAATCGATTTGATTGCTTAAACAGTATAATACACATACTTTCTTTATAATTCCAATTATTAGATACTAAGTAACGATTAAATTCCACATTTTAATTACTATAGCTTTGTGATTAGTGAGTAAAGTCATCGATGGCGTCGATAAAATGGATATAATTATATAAACTTTTAATTTTTTTGCAAAACAGTGTAGCTAGTCGCACCTGTCATCATTATCCTAACTTTATATTGTTTAACTATTGCTATGGTTAATGGTAATTCTATGGTTAAGTACACCCTTTGCGAGCTTATATGGAAATCTTTTAATTGTATGTGGGAGTTAAAAAGCAAAAGCAATCAATCGGTTGCTTATTATTCTGAAACGAAAAGTTAACTTAGGAAGAGGGTTTTCTGCATCCTAATTGAGCAACACACTCGTAATCGCTATGAATTTGTTTTTTTTTTTTTTTTTTTTTTTTCTATTGGACTGCAGTAGGTCGTCCTAGGGGACGGTTTCTACGTAACCGGGCAGTTATTGGCGAGACCTGAAGGGTCTCCAGCCAATGGGGGGAAGTAAAATACTTAACCTAAGCTAACTACTTGTACTACACTAACATCATGACTACCTGCAACAACAGCACTAAGGGCGACCCCTAGTGGGACTCGGACCTCGGCTTAGGGCGTTGCTGGCGTGGACATAGGGGGGGGGAGACAGCTTGATGAGGGCTGAATTATCGGGGTGACTGCGGAGTCTGAAGAGACGACCGGCTCTACGACGGGAGAGCTCGGTGGATCGTGACCGGCGGCGGTGGGGCGTCGCGACGGGCCTCGTCGGCGAGGACGGTATGCCGGGCGGCGGCGTTTGTTGTGTAGTGTGCTGGTCGATTTACTCGCCTCCTGGAGGAGGGTAATTTCGTCATCGGGTTCTAAAAGTGTGTGCCTGGGACGGCGAACTTTACTTATGAGAGAGGGACTGTAGTCGGCCGCTGCGGCGACTAGGGGGTTCGGATGGCGGGGGGCAGAGTCGAAGTAACGCTTGGAAATGCGTTTGAGGTATTGTCTGATGGTTGGCATTTTTAGATCGAGATGGAGTTGGACGTTACGCATGAACCACGGGGCAGCCGCGGCTCTGCGCAACACTCGATTCTGGAGGGTTTGGAAGGATTTAAAGCGACAAGGCTTAACGTGTGCGAACACGACGCTAGCGTAAGTCAAGATGGGGCGGATGCACGTCACGTAGATTCTCAGCTTATTTCTAAGTGACAATTTACTGCGCGTTCTAAGGATGGGGTGGAGGCGACCGACAGCGAAAGCGGCGCGAGCGCGCACCGCTTTGATGTGGTCTCGGAAACTCAGATGGTGGTCGAGGATAACCCCCAGGTATTTGGCTTTCATCTCCCAAGGGATCTGTTTGCCGAACATGAGGACGGGACGGATGTGGGTGTGGGTATCACCGTGTCTCTCGAAAAGAACGGCTGCGCTCTTTTCGGGATTCACCTCTATTCTCCATTTCCGGAACCAGACCCCGAGGGCGTCGGCTGCGGTTTGAAGGGTTCGAGAGATGCTATCGAGACTCCTACCGGAATAGTAGATAGCCGTGTCGTCGGCGAAGAGAGCCAACTTGGCCAAGCCACGTTTGGGAATGTCGCTGGTGTACAGCGTGAACAGAAGGGGCGATAGCACGGAGCCCTGAGGGACTCCTGCGCGAATGGGGTGAGGGGACGAGAGGGTGCCTTCTAGGCGATAGCGGAAGGAGCGATCCGACAGAAAGTCTCGAATGATGAGCACGAGACGGTCCGGCACGTTGAATTGGTACAGTTTGTATAATAAACCGTTGTGCCAGACCTTGTCGAAGGCTTTCGCTACGTCGAAGAAGAGCATGCCCGTTTTGTACGAGCGCATAAAACGGGAGCTAATGTGTTCGACAATGCGGTGCAATTGTCGAATGCAACAGTGCTGGGTTCGAAAACCGAACTGTTCGTCGGGGATGAGTTTACGGGAGTCAGCGAAATCCTTTAAACGGATGTAAATGAGACGCTCATAGATTTTCCCAATTACATTGAGAAGACTAATGGGGCGATAACTAGTGGGCTCACTCTTGGGTTTGCCGGGTTTGGGGATACCGATAACGGTGGCTTGTTTCCAAGCTTGCGGAAAGATGTTATTACTCAGAGCGCCATTGAAGATGGCGGTCATGAGAACTATGAGCGGGGGCTATGAATTTGATTTTTACAATACAACTATATTCATTGCGTGGTACTTGGTTGTGGAGAAGTCGGATTGTAAATACATACGTTACTACGGATAATCGGTTTGTAAAGTTTGGTATTTTTTAAAATATTTTTTTTCTTAAAGATTAGGCTATTTAAAGAAACTAATTTGAATATTTTGGTTTTCTACTCGGTAGTTATTTTTTAATATATTTTTAAAGTTTTTCTAGTGATGACGTCATGCGATAGGAGGTGTAACCATAGAGAAAGAAACCTTTTCTTTGTCTACGCCAAGTATAATACCATAGAGTTTTCCTACGTCACGAAAAAGGAAGATAGTCACTTAGAGGTCAAATAGATGTCAAGTGAATTCATCATTTCTGCTAAAATAAACACCATCTTATAATTTTAAGAGCTAAAAATTGCAAAATAAGGTTTACCAAACTAAAACCTCGAAACGGTTTTGGAATCAGCTTAGGTTAACTTTTACTTTACATACCGAATTGTCAACCTGTTAAAATCAATGCCATGGCGATTACGAGTGTGTTCCGCAATTATAATGCTGTTCTGTTATAATTTTTATTCTTCTTTCTCGTGTCAGCACGAGCTATGCTAGACTAGGTCATGCCGTGGTGATAAGATTAGCTAGTCAACAAGGTTGATAGCGAGGTTGACTGCCCAGGGTGCCGCTACTTAAGTATCGGCATATCATTGCTCTTGGAGGCGTGAACACAACGTGTAAAATAATAAACGCAAACCCTGAAAGTAGTTTGTTCAGAATCGGTAACTGAATCGATTCCAACCATTTTTAATGTGTTTTTTTTAAACGTGCTTTGTTTTTTAATGTCCAGCAGTCTCCAGCAGTACCTAACCATTACGAATTTTGAAATGACAACTGTCACAGAACTCGTCTTACGTGAAAACTAGACAAAAATGATACACATGATTGAAAAATAGGTACTATACAGTGATCACTACATGTGATATATATACTGGTATAGAATATCCCTACAGGGGTACATTTTTCTTACACCCTGTAGAGACCAAGCGTGGTACAAATGTTTGAAAAATGCAAAGAATACCAAGCATGGTACCTACACATGTTTGAAAAATACAACAGAGACCAAAAATAATACACACGTTTGAAAAATACCATAGAGAACCTGATATACATATTTGAAAAATACTAAAGAGTATAACCATTATACACACATTTGAAAAATGATATAGAGGCCAAGCTCATTTTTGAAAAATACTATAGAGAATAACCATTATACACATGTTTGAAAAATACTATAGAGATCCTAAATACACATATTTGAAACATACTATAGAAACCAAGCATGACACACTAAATGAAAAAAACTATTAGAGACAAACCGTGACACAGGTATTTGAACCTTCAGCAGTTACAGCGTTAAATTATGAACTATCAGTTAAAATTTTAACGTCGACATACCGGATTACTTTGCGTTTATTGTTAAAATTTTCATTTTTATTTTCATTTCCCCGTGTTGGGTACTTACAATGGTGGTTATGGTTGGCGATTTATTTCAACAGACATGATCGTAAAATTGTGTAAGTTGAATATTTTCATGAAGCGAAATCATTTATTTTTTTATTGCTGTATGTGTATCATGTAGAGCAACTAGTGTTGGATTGCGTTTTTATTTGCTGTCATCTCATTTGTGTTAAGAAAACGTTGCATTATTGGAATCCTTATGATATATCCGACCTTCATAATTATACCGTTTGGTCCCCTGATGAAAAAAGGCGTACCTCTAGTGGGCCATGAAATAATCTTCTCATACTTTCTTTATTCTATACACGTTAAACCGTCGGTTCCGGGTATCATGCGAATATCTATTGACAGCGAAACTCTGACAACCGGTCTAACTTTAGGATATCAGCATTGCCCTACAACTGGGTTGCGGAGGTCTGATGTCAGCCGCATTTGGTTAGACGTGAAGCTGCCCCCAATTTAGTTGGGAAAAGTAAAGATAAAGAATCATTTATTTGGACACAGCACAAAGAGACACAACAGGCAAAAAATGTGATATAAATAAAAAAAGTCTTGGGTATGTGTCTCACGGCTGGACCAAAAAGGTGTCCAGATCAGCTTAATGTCAAGCACTTTATGTACTTGACGCTGGTTTTCGTCTGGAACCTTTGTGCTCCACGGATGTCAGTCAGCGGTCATGCCCGTTCACTTAAACCAACATGTGTGTGTATATGTGTAGTGTATGTAAAGAAAGAAAATAAATAAACACGCAATAAATAAGGAACAATCTAAAAGTGTATGCAATATAATATTTAATATGGCAACATTTTGTTGCGTCGACATCGTCGCTCAAAGTCTAGGCAGAACATCTCACTCCAGCTGACTGTCTCGTGAACTCTATCGCTTTCATCTTGACAGACCATCATCGTACCTTATGCTGTCTTCACAGGAGCCAATAAGTTGCTAGAGACAAACGTTTTCTTTTTTTCGAATCCTTGTTTCACTTTTCGTGACTATGGAAGACTAGACTTGATGGCTATTTGCTTGTAGCTGCAGTTACGCTTTGGTGTATAGCCTGTTAGCAGTCCATGTGCGATCAGCCTTGTGTTTTAATCATGTCTCCTTTTAATAACTACTTCAACCCATTAAACATGAAATGAAAGCGATTATGTGGCGTATTATAACTCCACACAATAAAAAAAATTAAATATAAAAGTGAAGATAATTAAAACGTGAAAATAAGTACTCATCAATATATTGGCTATAGCCGACATTGCAATAAAATAATAAAACACACACTTTCGAATTTCAAATTAAATAAACTTAAAAATGAAGATAATTAAAACGTGAAAATAAGTACTCAACACTGTAGCCAACATTGCAATAAAATAATAAAACACACACACACTTAGCGGTAGTCGGCTATGTAAATTGCGCTAACTGACGATATGACCTTTTACACCTGTAATTAGTAACCACTGTAAAATTAATGTCATTTCAGATGTCAAGATAGAACACATTCCTCAGTTTATTTAATTATCAAAAGATTATTAAGTATCAAGTTTAAGAACTAAGTAGGCAATACATAAGACAAAATTATCTTTAAATTAATTAAAATGAAAAGTAATAATCTGAAACTATAAAGATGGAAGATTAGTTAGTTTATGATACCGAGTCTTTATTTTGATTTATGTTTGTAATAAAATAATACTTGCTAATTGCTACCGGTAATCGTTATTTTGCAGTAGTCGACATTTTGATCAATAGTCAGTCTGTAGGAAACTTTTAATGTCAATACCGTGACTTTTTACCGTCTGGAAATAAATTGGGTATAGGAGAATGGAGAAGTTTTTTTTCTTTTTTTAAATTTTTTGTAGTTATCTTCTTTAGAAACTCAAATCATACGTAGTGTCGGTGTGTATGATTTGAATTTAGATATTATTTAATCGATTTATTTACTTCAAAATTGTTGAAATAAAAACAAAGGCAATGTGACTATTATAAAAATTGAATACCCAATTTTTTTCCGGTAAGTAAAAAAAGTCACCCGCCCGATATGACAACAAAAATGGTCTCTGAGAAAAGTTTTATGCTTTACGAACGTAAGATGACATTTGTTTGTAAACTAGAATGCCGTAGGGTAAAACTCGGTAAAACGCCCCACTTTTTTTAAAATTGTAATAAATAAAAAATCTTACAAGATATAATCAAACTTTTTATTTTGGAACAATATTTAGTATTTTAACAACAATACCACAAGTAATAATGATAATAGGAACTAAGGATACAATAATATTTATTATTTTAAAAAAACCTTAGGTGGGGCGTTTTGTAGTGTGATCGTTGGCTAATACGACTCACTCTTATTATAAAATGCCCCAGTGTATTAATCATTATATTTTTGCATATTTTAAACTATAACAACAATTGTTTCGACAAAAATTAACTCTCAATCTTAACTTAGGATAATAAGCGGCAGTTACTCAGTCTCTTTATCAAATCAGACTTTTTAAATAAACATGGTACAAAACTCATGTAACCACGCTAAACAAGACAGGCATTGAATCCAATCTTCTGTGGATTTTGTATTATAGTAATCTTCCGTGCATTCCACGCATCTGATAATGTCGTCATGTTCGTCTGAGATTTCTTCTTCAGAAGTATCTACCCTGCCCTCATTTTCATCATTGCTTTCAGAAGAGGATGAATAGCTTACTTTTTCTTCTTCTTATTTTTGACAGACACTTTCTTTGGCTTCTTTTTACCTCCTTTTTCTTGTTTCTTTTTATCACCATCTTTTTCTTCGATAGGTTTAGTTATTTTTGTGGTCTTAGTCTACTTTAATTTTCCAGCTGCTGGCTTCTTTTTGTCGGCAATTACCTTCCTTTTCTCAGAGAAAATCAGAAGGCTTGTCACTTGACAAGCCTTCTGATTTTCTCTGACTTAATTCTGAGTTGCGAGCCATGAATCCCGAAAACCAGACATTTACAGCTGATGCTGAACTTGATGAAAATGGATTTTTAATATTGAGTTTCCTAGCAAGTTGAAATGCCATTTCTTTAACATCTTTTCTATCAGGGGCAAATCCAACTTTCTCCAATTTCTTTATCTGGGCAACCAGTTTTTTTTCGTGTTCTACAGAAAATACTGGTTTGCGTCCAAGAGGGCCCTTTGATTTTCCCGATAAAATGTGTCTTCTTAGGGTTCGAGATGGTATGCCAAAGCTTCTGGATGCCTCATTAACACCCATTTCTTTGCTAAGTACACTGCGCATGGCTTTGTCTAAGTCGTCTGCACTCCATGATGCTCGTAGTGTTGTTCTTTGATACTTCCGAGACATAATCTGAAATAATAACACGCGATAAAAAATACTTTAACACAGTTCAAATATTGGGGCGTTTTGTAAATTGACTTAGGGCATATTGTCAAATTTGATTTTCAATACGCCCCACCGAGGTCAAAGCAGTAGATTCAAGGTTATAACGTTCGACAAAATAAAAGTATAAAGGTAATTTCATCTATTTTACGATAGTGTGGGTCATTATAACACAAAATCTAAAAGTATCAATATATATGAATTTCTTAGAAACTTACCGCAAATTATTTCACTCCAATAAATACAGATTTTGCAATATTTTTTAAACGGACATCACAAACTACGTGCACACGTCGGCCATGTTGTTCGCCTACTAGTGGGTCTCCGCGCGTCTAGTTGTGAGCGGCGCAGCTTTGATAGTGTTAGTGCTGGAGTGGTGGGGCGTTTTGTCACTTGGGGCGTATTAACGAGTTTTACCCTATGTGTATTTTTCACAGATGGTTTTTTCAATTAATTAGGTTAGCAAGTCCTCCGACAGCCCACCTGATGGAAAATGGATATCACCTTTGGGATGATCTCCAAAATCAGCGTATTTGGTTGACCTCTCTGGTGCATTTTATACGTATATTGATATTAATTGTGTTCCGTATTTTTATTTCTTTTATCATATTTTTTTTTTCTTTTTTATTATTATATTTTTATTTTCTCTGGACAATTCAAAAGTGCCAGTAAATGGTCTACTTAATTGAAATAAATGCTTTGACTTTGACTTACAAAAAACAAAAAAAACAACCGAATTCGTGAAAAAAAAACACCAAACATAATGTTTTTTTTTTGTTTTTTCACGAATTCACCGTTTGTCCCATAGTAAAAGTTGTACAAAATGATGAGCATGGTAGTTCATGGTTTTCAGATATAAAATGACTAACCAGTCATGCTGCACATCTAGGTACGGATGACGATAACATTTAATCAAGTACTGTTATTCAGTCGCATCTGGTTAAACTTGAAGCTGACTCCAACATACCTAGAGAAAAAGGCTAGATGGACGCTAAGACATTTAATGTAGAAATTAATTTCTTCATTACTGTAAATAACAAGTACCGCTTACCCACTAGTTACTACATTAAACGTAACGATTAACTTCTCAAAGTCAACACATACTTGTAGGTACAAGTACGCTGCAAGTACTTGCAACTAACGACGACATTTACCACAAACGCCACAAAAACCATTTCATTCCGCGAAATTAAACCAAACAAAATACTATCAGCATTTTAGAATTCCCCGACGGTCGTTATCGGCAGGCGTCAATTCGCGCAGCCGTCATTTTGACAGTGCTATGTCAAAATAGATTGGTACAGAAGGCAAACTTCACACAAGCTCACGGTCGTACATGGTTATAAATAACTTCTCAAGATATCTCGAGATGCACAGCGTTTTTTTTAAATTGTGTTTTGATGACAATTAGATATGTCAGTTGTTTTATACATAAAGTTTAACGTCCTTTTACCTTTTGTAAATGTGAGAACTTTGTAGACTGGCTAGATGCCTGAATTAAGTGACCTATTATTTTTCATATTTTTTTTGTGTGATTCCCTTACTCAAGTCTACATTGATCTTTCATAACTATGCCAATTCATAACTGTAATTACCAAATTATTAATGATACCGATTACAAAAGAGTAACCGTTCCTCGCAACACATCCCTCGCATTTCTCGCTTGTTTTGTATGAACAAAAACCTCGCTCCGCTAAACCCATATCCACCAGAGCTGCGCAGAGAGAAGCTAGGTAAATGAAGTGATTCTATTGGTGCTTACAAAACACATTCCTCGCTACGCAGCTTGCACAGTTCTGGTGGATGCTCAGCCTAAAGAAGGTGATTACTGAAATGACGGCTAATAGAAATGTGTGGAAGAAAAACACTTGCTGCGCCGAGCCCAAATTATCATCCTCCTACCCTTATCCCAAGGACGCCAACGCTATGAGACTGAGGGATGTTTGCGGGAGCTAGATGCCAGACGCTTTTCCTTACAACTTGCTCATCGTTAAAACTCTCGTATTCTGTAATACATACATACATAAACTCACGCCTTTTTCCCATGGTGGTAGGCAGAAACTGTAGAACGCCACATGCTACGATCCTTACATACTCCTTTCGCTTCGTCCACGGTCATACATCTTGTCATACACGCATGCCGGTTGAATGTACTACGCACCTGTTCTTTTTGAAGAACATCACCAATTACATCAATGTATGTCCTTCTAGGGCGTCCTCTACTGACGTTTCCACTGGCATTTGCCTTATTAATTTCCTTTTGTTAATCGTCGTTCACTCAATCTTTCAACATGCCCAAACCACTGAAGTATACTCCTTTCAATTTTTGTCACTACATCATCTTTTAAACCGCAACTTTGTCTTATCACATCATTCTTCAATCTATCATTCAAAGTTACACCGCACATACTTCGCAAGGAACGCATTTCCACGGCATTTATTCTACTTCCATGACTCTTCTTCCAAGACCAACATTCACTTCCACAGATAAGCGTTGGTACCAGCACACCATTATGGACAGTCAGCCGTGCCTTTTTCGACATCGACTGGTTAGCCACAATCGCATGCATAGCACCATTCACTTTGTTTCCCGCATTTGCTCTCCTTTCAACATCTTCATCAATCTTCAATATTCTGTAATAATAACCATAATCTAAGTACTATCTACATGTGAGATCTTTACAAATTCCGGTTGCTGCCAGGGTCCCTTTAACTCTTTCGTTGTAAGAACTGGGTTTTCTGCACTCCACTCAATGGTGTAGCCGTCAAAATCGGCTGACGGGCGCCAGTCAAGCGGTGTGCGTTCTAAATTTATATAAAGCGATCGACACTGACGCGATATGGAAACGTGACGACTGTGTGACTGGTTCCAGTTGTGCCGGTGACGACTATATGGGGAATGTTTCGGAATATGACGGGATTTATCTGCTGTTGCGTGACGATGACGTGTTTTGAGTACGTACAACGTGGATTATATGACTTGCAAGGTTTTGCTGCGCTTGCCGCGGTCATTATGTCAATTCAATTCAATTCATTTATTCACAATAAATAGAGTAATTTACATCGTGTTAAATGTCTTTACAAATGTCCTTATATCTATTTAGCCTATTGACGGCATGTGAACTAGTAATCATTAATAAAATGTCCAAAATAGTATTCATTAACAAAATGTTCAAACCAAAAATCATTCGTAACAATGTCACAAAAAAAACAAAAATATAAATAAAAGTACCATTCACAATTAGCGTTCACAAACATATTATAGTGTCCATTCTTTAACGGAATAAATCATTTTATCCAATAATAATATTTTTAGTTTCCTTTTGACCTTTTTTAGGGGAAGATGCTGTACATCGGGTGGAAGTTTATTAAAAATTTTAACACACATTCCATAACAGTTTTGTTGAAACAGCGTAGTTCTTGGGGCAACATCTAAAGCTAGCCGCTCTCCCCGTCTGGTATTCCCAGGGTAAATATCTTTTGCCTTTAAAAACAGATTAGGGTTAGTTTTAACAAAGACGCATATTTCAAAAATGTACATACTCGGTAGAGGCAATATGTTTAGCTTTCTGAAATGAGGTTTACAAGAGTCATGTCTCATACGTGGATGGGTGAGCGTTCGTTACGCATCGAGACCCCTCCGTGCCTCGAAGAGCACGTTAAACCGTCAGTCCCGGGTGACGAGTATCTATGACACTAGTTACGGGTAGTCAGAAGCCCGAAAGTCTGAACACCGGTCTAAGCTAAAGATATCGGCATTGCCCAGTAACTGGGTTGCGGAGGTCTGATGGCAGTCGCTCCTTGTAATATGCTGGTATTCAGCCGCATCTGGTTAGATGATAGATAGATCCCAACGTAGTTGTGAAAAGACTAGGCAGAAAGTGTGTTCTGGATGGTTATCATGAAAGTTTTTATTGACAAATGCATGTAGGTACAAAATAGAAGTAAGGAAGCCAGTGTTTAATGAAGCAACTTGGGAGAGGTTCAGCTGTGGGCTATAATAGACTGAGTTGAGAGGTTGAAACCCACACAAATCATCCTCTGTTCTGTGCAAAACAGTCCTTTAGTCCAAAAGACTCTTCTTTTTTGCACAGAACAGTTAAATCGAGTACGCGAAGTATTTTTTATGTTGAAATATAATCGATACCTAATCCGCTTTTACAAACATTAAATTAAGGGGGTTATTAAAAATGACATTCATTTACAGATAAAACTAGTATTTTTTATGAAGAACTTTAGTACGTACGGCTACATTTCCAGTTTGAGCTGATCTCTCATTGCATAGGCTTTCCGTACAATGAGAGGTCAGCTTATACTGGAAGGTATAGCTTGATATATAGCCATGTGTACATACATGTCTTTCAATAATAGTATTCTTTATTGAAAAAGTTATGAGACTCAAAAAATTCTATTTCATTTCTAAGACATTATAATGACCATTAGCACTCGCAGTTATTGATTACAATTAACATTACGTATAGTAATTGATGTTAGTGTTGAACTATCAAACAGGTTAGTATGGTATTTGTGTACCAGCATTACCAGCAACCTCGCATCTCACTGAATGCACAATTGCAGTTATGCATGATATTAACATACAATACTGCTTGCTACCGCTTGACGATTTGCAAAAGCCATTCGACACCAAGGAGTCTCTTTGGAAGAGTTTTATAGTAAAACCGGCTTCAACAAAAATAATATCGACTCCCACTTAGTCTTTATGGTACAGCTAAGCGATTGGTCTTATTTGCACATATCTTAATTTGCACAAGTAAGCAAGTACGTTAAGACGGCAAAACGGTATACCACGCAGTGCTGTAATACCGACAATATTAATTGCACAAACGTTTGCACAAGCCGTTTGTGCACGGAAGTCGCTATAATTTCGGCTCTCACCTTAAGCAAGGGTGGATTCAAGAGAAGGCATGGGCAAAATTGTATGCTCTGTGTATATTATGCCATGCATGTATGACACAATATACGAATTCTGCGTTCATCTTCTCAGGTGTCGGTCGGTATTAGCTATACGAGAATGCTTATGCCGTAGACAAAAGACTAGCCAGTCAGCAAAGTTGGAAGCGAGTCTGACTGCCCAGGGTGCGCTGGACATGCTTGACTATCCTCACTCGTGGAGGCTCTTTTAGTGCATCGTCATTCTGTATTGATCAATTGATGATTCATGAGTGAATAGAGAATGAGATAAACCTAACTTGAGCCAGTGGAAACGTCAATAGAGCGCGCTCTAGAAAGACATACATCGATGTTATTGGTGATGTTCTTAAAAACAGACAGGGCGCGTAGTACTTTCAACCGGCGTGCGTGTATGACAAGATGTATAAAGCGAAAGCAGTATGTAAAGATCGCAGCATGCAAGGTTCTAGGTGTGTAACTTAACCGCTAGCGGCCCGACCGACGATCCAGTTCGTCAGTGCCATTGTTTATCTATTGTGTCTATAATTACAGTACTCGATAAGTTAAGGTCGAGGTACGATGGTGCGATGAACGTCAGGTCGAAAGAACGTTCTTGCGATGAATAATTAGGTCGAAAGAACTCTTGTGCGATGAACGTTAGATCGAAAGAACATTCGTGCGATGAACGTTAGGTCGAAAGAAGCGTTCTTTCACGTTTTGTTCACGTTTTGTTGAGTTTGCGTTCACGAACGCAATTCGACCTTAAGTTAGGTACACACCCTTCTGCCTACCCGCATGGGGAAAAAAGGTTTATGTATTTATATATAGACCGAACAATTTTAAAGTGTGATAGAGTGCGGCGTGTAACGTTATTAAAACGAGAGTCTACCTGACATATCCAAAAAACACCAACATTATACGGATAACCAATATCACCACAGGTACTAAGTAAACAATGTCATCAAAAACCCCATTGATACAACATCATGGTGTAAAGCAGGCTCGGCCAGGGTCCGGGGGGGGAGGCTGCGAGCCTTAAGTGAATGCGAGCAAAACGAGGGGGCGACACTGTGTTGATGCTGATTTACGCGCCGGCCCGCGTGCTCTACTGGCCCGACTGACCGCTGGAAAACTGTGGAGAGGAATGACTACTAAAAATATTAAAACATTTTTTAAACATTTTTGATTAGTTACCAATTACTCACGTGCATTTTTCGGGATTGCCTGACTAGTTTAGGACCTAAATGAAGGCCTTAATCATGGCAATCCCGAAAAAAGCATGTGAGTAAACCGTAACTAATTATAAATATTAATGTCTCGCGAATGTTATAAATTCTAAAATATATTTTTATTTGAGATTTTGATATTGTGACTAAATAAAATTGAATTGTTTGGTAAGGTTTTATGCCAATGGAAGTGTGTACTATATTATCTTTGATACAATAACTAGTTATTTATTTTATAATTTATGTAAACAACAATAATGTACGAGGGAAAACAGTATACAATTATGAGTATAAAGGTACTGCTTCTTTCAATCGATTTTTTTGCCCAGCAAACTTGCGAAAAGAGAAATGATATATAATCATAGACATAGAATGTTACGTAGAATTATCGTCATTAGTCTTGAATACTATTTATTGCAATATAGTTTACCTACAATTTGATTCATATTTAATGCCTGCATGCCAAATAAGGTACACACAATATGACAAGATCGCCAATAAAATCCGAAACGTTACTGATGTGGTTTCGACAAGTATGGCGTGGTACTTGGAGTTTCTGCAAACAAATGTATCTATTATAACTATTAACATCTTTATTGTAATGTTACTCAGAATCGTGGCATACATAGACATTGAATTTATGGAGCCTATTACAAACGTCATTTTATATTCTTATTATGTGTTATGTTTGTTGCACAACACGACAACATAGTTGGGTTTGCATGCTTTTTATTGTATTTAGAAAGAAGAAAGAAAGAAAATACGTTTATTTGCGGCAAACATGACGCAAAAAGAAAGTAAAACACACAAACCAAAAAATTTGAAGGTTGAGGGAAACATGCGTCACATCCATGCAGAACGGCTATCGCTCAGCATTATGCTGCGACTCTATGCAAGACAGAGCCTCAGCGCTGGTTTTCAGCGACAGCCGGCGCCGACGTAATGACGTCGATCGGTGCAGCAAACAATTATTATTAAAAATAGATAAATAATATGAATTTACAAGTGATAGAGTATACTAAAGAGGAATATAAAAAATATAAAAAAGGAAGAAATGGAAAAAGACATCCGTACATGCTATGAGAATATCTTCTTCAATTAACATTTTAACGGTTTATGTAATGACAACATTTCGAAGAGTCATCTATACAAATATAAAAGGAGAAGCTGACTGACTGACTGACTGATCTATCAACGCACAGCCTAAACCGCTGGGGTTAGAAAGTTGAAATTTTGACAGTAGGTTCCTTTTGTAATGTAGGCATCCACTACGAAGGGATTTTTCGAAATTCAACCCCTAAGTGAGCTAAATAGGGGATGAAAGTTTGCATGGAAAATCGTCACATAACGGGTTCAAAATTTCACGCAAGCGAAGCTGCGGGCGAAAGCTAGTCTTTCATATTTTACGTGCACCCACCATGTACTAAAAAATAAAATTATGATGTAAGGAATTAATAATACTTAATGGCTAATGATGTAATGTGTTACTAGTATTATGCAAAAGTTATGTGTCAGTGCTTTATGCGATTTTATGCGTTTGTGAGTGTAAGTGTAAGTGAAAGATTAGATGGATCCAATAAAAAGCCAAAGCCTTGGAAACTGGAGGGTGACCTGACAATACCTAACACTAAAACTATTTAAAGAGCCAAGGAGCTCCAAAAACAGGATGGTATGAGTAAAAATGGAAAACAGAGTCACGAATGGAAATACAAAATTGGACAACACATAAATAAATATTTCTTTGCATCCAAGGGCTGCTTTATAAATGCAACAAACATAACTACAATTATTTTTAATTTTTAGATAGAAAAATCTCCTTATTACATTGCAAAGTATCTATAAAGGGTGTAAAAAGACCCATCACATAGCCGAAATCTTCGCACTCTGTACATCAAACTAAATTACATTGACCAAAAATAATTGCTGGGAAACGACTTTTATTTTTTGGCATGAAAAAAAAACGCTTTTTTTGTAGCGCGCAAATTATGGTTGTGGCGATGCCGCGCGTTTGCATGCGTGCAGCGGCCACACAGCCGAGCCAAGGCGGTCGTGTGCGTTTGATATTCATTGCGTTTTTGTAACTTCAAATGCGTAATTTGTTAGGAAAAATTGAAATTTTTGTTAATGTTTGTATGGAAGAAAGTTTAGTATTATGACTTGGAAATCGTTTTTGTAAAAAACTAAAAACAAATGTGTACTTTGACCTTCAATATCTCCAAAACCAATGATTTTCCAGGTATGGTTTGTTCGTAAAAAATGATCCCAATGATGGCTAGAATACGTGGTTTTCGTTATCGTTAAGGGTCTTTTTACACCCGATATGGTATAATAAAAAATGCAATCATAATCGACTCCACCGCTTTCCCTGTGCCATTATTTGAGACAGGATCGCGAGCTGCAGATAGCGCGGCGGCAGACATTTTTTGCATCTTTTTTTGTCTGTCTGTTTTTGTTTTGTGTCCACGTTCGCTAATACTGAGACGATCGGCTGACTCGCCCATACAACTGGTATTTTTACGTTGTACCGTCTAATTAACAAGAAAATAGCACAAAAAACAGCAACATGTATGCTTTATTAGATAACTCGTAGTGAAATCTGACACCGTTGATTATTTTGTACATGGTTGAGCATCTGCTGTTTAAGCAGGTGTGTAGTTCTGTCCATCTGTTTAGAACCTCACTATTTTACACGTCAATGTGTCATTGATGCCCATAAAGTCCCCGTCACGAGAAGCTATAAATTTTGTAAATAAAGAACTTCTACAAAGTTACGTAGCGACAATTCAATCAACAACAAATAATCCCAAATTCAATCAACTCAAAGTTACATACGTGTAATACGAAACTAACGAGCAATTTCACTTAGTCGGGTTATATTTTAGCGATATAAAGCGCTATCGTCTAATGTTTTGTGGTACCGGAACGTGTCTGACTCATGAAACGTCAACATTTGGCCCGCCATTTTGAAGTAAGTTCACACTGACGCTGTCAATGCTGTCATTTGAGTTTTGAATGCGTTTCAGTTTGTTTGTGTTGTTTTCGTAGATTATTATTTATTATTATATAAATAAAATAAAAACCATTATATAAAAATAAAAATCATTACAAAACTGTTTTTTTATTTGTTCCAAAGGTTGCGAACCCCTAAATGTGTGTTTACAAAATTTATAGCTTCTCGCGACGGGGACTTTAGATAAAAAACTCTTTTCACAAAATGAACAATAATTTAGTTTGCCGATATAAGATATACACTTGCATTATAGGAGAATATTAAAGAACCAAATAAAGTCGTCGAGCACAATTCAGTTTGACAAACAAATAATTCTTAAAGGATTATTAACTAAAGGAGCAACAAAATTCACCGAGTTAATAGCAGCGAGTTGTAATTTACATAAACAATTTTATACAAACGACTCCCTGTTGAGTGAACTAACAAATATTAACCGCTAATTATTTTGCTCAACATTACCTCTCGACACTAAGTAGACACGCCGAGTCGCGATACGGTGGTCACCTGCTCATTACGGAATTTCAGCGAGCGATGCGCGTGCGCACGCATGCCCAAGTTCCAATTTTAAAATTTTAAACGCATTTCGTCGCTATCTGTCATCGGGAGCGGACGCGGCGACTGTATTGGTCCGCGGAGGGATCGATTAAATCTGCCACAGTGCGGTGGCCATTAAAATAAAGTGTCCCTTAATAGTCCCTGATAACGCTGAAATTGAAGAATTTTATTTTTATTTCACTTACAGCTGTGCGCGATAAGGAATGTGTTATCTTATGAAATATCATAATTTGCATACGTTGCTAATGTTGAAAGAAAATTAATCGTCTACCTGCCTTATTGAGCATTAAGTATTCGGTTTCGGTTATAGAATATCGATAAATTACTTATGTGTGTCTATACACAGTGAACACGCGATTATTTCAAGCAACATTGTAATAACGGGTAAGGGCCCAGCGGTATGCAATAATTGCAGCAGATCTCAACGAAATTACTGTTTACTTATTCATATTATATTACCGATGATAGCCCGATGGTTTAGGATGTCTTGAGAGAAGTAATTATCGTGATTCAAGTCGAAATCAAGTTTAATAATTTTCCACAAACGTGTGAGATGTAGAATTTATCGCCTAGCTTCGGATGGTCAAAGGTCATGTTCAATGGAACGTAAATACAAGCTCGTGTGTCGAATGCTTGGCATTCACCTTATTGACTGATATTGCATGCTTAACATAGCTTTACATAGCAGAGCTGAGGATGTAAGACACGTTGCGTGATGTCACAGTAGACATATAAGCTAAAGCAGTACCTCAACTTACTATAATATCAAGAATTGAAACACTCACACAGACACGCTCTTTAGACTGAGTAGTTTTTTGTTTTTGTATGGGACTGTATCCCGAAAATACCTTATTTGTCTTGTTGCAGTGCGTGTCTGTGTGAGTGTGTCAAATCGGACGATTGTAGGTAGTTGAAGTACTGCTTTAGCTTATATGTCTACTGTGGTGATGTTTCATGTGTTTTTTTGTAGCTAAAAACAGTGTTAAATGAAAAGCATTGATAGTCTAGCGGTTGAATGCTTCATCATTCAGCCGAAACACTTCCACAGCTGAACATAGGCCTTCCCCAAGCATGTTGGAGGGGTTTGCCATAATCATCACGCTTGGCAGGCGGGTTGGCGATCGCTGTATGGCTGTTGAAGTACTCAGAGAACGCTGCTGCCCATCCTCTAGTGAATCCCTTTGTCGCCTTTTACAACACGAGATGGGGTAGTGCTATTCATTAAGTCCGACACTACACGAGACGTTGAATGCTTGCCTTACATGAATTCGATCCCGGCCTATACCTTTGACTTTTCGAATTCATGTGCTGATCAAAATTTGGTTATCACATGCGTCAACGGTGAACGAAAACATCGTGAGGAAACCTACACACCTCGGCTGTCCCATTTCAAAACCTAGTAAGGGACACTTTTTACAAAAATCGTTTTATTGCATAATCTTGCTAACCTAGAAACTCTCTACCAAATACAAAAACACCAGCGTTGAAAACTCACATAATAAGCATATATACAGAGTGTTAAGGAATTCGTGTAATTCCTACAAACCGCGTGATCTACTGGTGACACTGATTGATCCTGCATAGGTTTTTTTCGGAAACAACAAATAAAAGCTTAAAAAAAATGAACCATGGTATTCTGTATCGGAGTAATTTTAGCGTCCCGAGTTAACTGACTGCGTGGAGCGATATCGAGCTAGTCATACCCGTCAGCTGTGTCGCCGTGCCTTCATTCATTAATGCATGGCATCGAAATTTTCTATCAGATGTTTTTTTATTTGGGAAAAATATTTTATTTTGATTTTTAATCAATCTAAATCCCGTGCGTGGTTATCCTATACCATTAATCGATCATGTGGTTTGCAGGAATGACACGAATTCGTTTTCACCCTGTATTTAAGCATCGATACCAAATAGTAAGTGCCATTCACTACCTCTGATCATTTTAAAACCTAGTAAGTCACTTTATCCATACGGCTTTACCTAACATAAATAATTTTCAAAGGCAGACCGATTTAACGTTTATGCGCTCTCCTGCAAAATTTTGTTTTAAGCCCTTACTAGATTTTGAAATGGGACAGCCGACCTGAGAGGGCTCCAAAAAGTTCTCGATTGTGTGTGTACACCGCCAACCTGCACCAAGCCATCGTGGTGGCCTGAAGGCCTAAAACCAGACAAAGAAGAGGTCTGTGCCCAACAGTGAGACAGTAATTGGTTGATTATCCAGAAGGTCACTAAGAATACATCCAATTCTTCAACTCCCTAAATCTGCCAGTCAGTTCAACGTTCCCGATAAATACGAAACTCACAGACGTACTTAAAGGCACCGAGTGGCTCTCAAAGGGCGTATAATGGGCCGGTAATAGGCTAAAATGGGCACCACGCGTGTAAAGCCGGTTAAAGGCCACTTACAACAGTTACTACAGCAGCTAATTAGAACTAACGCACACGTTTACTGCTAAGTTTTAGCTTAATGTCGTACTAACGTTTGAGTATGGACAGAACATTTTTTTGGCTATTGTTTGCAGGTATTGAGAAGGGTAGTCCGTTCCCATGGATGGGTAGCAGAATCCAAGTAAAAAATATACTGTGACAGAATTTTTGGAACAGTATATCGGGTGTAAAGACCCTTAACGATAACGAAAACCACGTATTCTACCCATCATTGGGATCATTTTTTTCGAACAAACCATACCTGGGAAATAATTGGTTTTGGACATATTGAAGGTCAAAGTACACATTTTTTTTAGTTTTTTCCAAAATTTATTTCCATGTCATAATACTAAACTTTCTTCCATACAAACATTATCAAAAATTTCTATTTTTCCTAACATATTCGCATTTGAAGTTACAAAAACGCAATGAATATCAAACGCACACGACTGCCTTGGCTCGGCTGTGTGGCCGCTGCACGCATGCAAACGCGCGGCATCGCCACAACCATAATTTGTGCGCTACAAAAAAAAGCGTTTTTTTTTCATGCCAAAAAATAAAAGTCGTTTCCCAGCAATTATTTTTGGTCAATGTAATTTAGTTTGATGTACATTTCGTAGTGTGTAGTATAGTGCAGTGCGTAGATTTCGGCTATGTGATGGGTCTTTTTACACCCTGTAGAGTTGCTATCTTACTTTCAAGATGCAGTAAACCGAGTGTAGTAAAGATAACTTAGTTAGAAATTAACTAGCATTCTAATTGCGCAACACACTCATACTCGCTATGGCTAGGATTTTGATAGGTCAACAATTTCCATAGCAACGTTTGTATTAATAATCCGACTTCTCCACAACTATGTACCACACAATGAATATTGTTTTTGACACATCAACTGTCATGATTGATGTTGGTTACATTACGCAAGTGCCCTGCAGAACTTACCTGACCACAAGCAGGAAAGAAAAAGTGACGATGTTTGTGAAGCTCATTGGTGTATTGTTAAAAAAAAAACAAGTTGATGTTAAACTATTGAGTCTGCCTCCACAAGTGACGATACTGAAGTACGTCAGGCGCACCTTAGGCCGTCAGCCCCGTTACCAACCTTGCTAACAGGCTAATCTTTTCACCACGTTAGTTATTCTTGAATAGTTCATACCGACACGAGAGAAGACCACATTGTCGACTTCTAGTTAACCGAAGATTTGTCTTCTAGCACGAGTTTTTATGAGTAATAGGTCCATAGAAGCCATAGGCTATGATGTATATGTTGAAGATTCCAAGGGTCTTCCACTATTCGATGCAGGCCTTCTCATGTATGCACCATTGTTTTCGGTCTTGTATTCTCTTTCTTCATCATTTTCCAGTCCTTCGTTAGACCCACATCTTTAAGAAAGCCTTTTATTTTCCCTATTATAGTCATCGCAGACACGATACTTTTAACATCAGCGATCGGCGATTTTGCGGCTACATCGATACTGCATCGCGTTTTGGCGACCCTTAGCGTTCGGTCGCGGTATCAACCTTGCGCGTTTTAGCAATCTCATCAGGAACTGAGTCGTGCTCCGAAGATGCCAGAGTCTCAATTAATCCCTGTGATTGGCGTTCGTATATGTTCGTATCCAGCAACCAAAAAGTGATTAACTCATCGATCGCTAATGCTAAAACTATCGTGAATGCGGTGGCCCCTATAGGTTTGACAGTTAAAAATACAATAGTATCTCATCAACTCGACATTCAACATCACGTGTACTAGATTCTTCTGCAATATCTAGACATCAGATTTTCACATTGATTGATTTGTTGATTGACAGTATCAACTTGAGTGATGCTATGACGTGCAGAGATAAGTGGAAGGTCGAATACGTGGGCACTGATAAGTGATGCATTGCAATATTTTGTGTTTTTTTTATAAAAAAATTTTGGCTAGCCTTTCTTTGTTTTAATTGTTTCCAGGGCTATTGTCAGGGCTGTTTTCTAGTATACGTGAATGAAACAGGGAATCCCACGATCTCGGCTATAAGTCCTCGGAGAGACATCGTTGTGGTTTTAGTCGGCAAGAGTCTGACATGACCCTCTGCCTTCTTCAGGGTGGAGGATATCCATGAGCATGTACCCACTTTAAAATAAGGGCATCTATGTTCAGAAGGTTGTCGGCCCTAGTATTAGTCCTAGTTGTCAATCAGTTGCATTTGCTAAGCTGTAATTTTGTATGCAAAATGTTGGCTTAGGATACCGCTTAGCCATGTTGTCGGTCTCCGTATTTCAAAGAACTGGTATTTCATTAATAGATATCCGCGATCATTTTTTCGTCAAAATTATGGCAAGTTTCTGTTTTTACAAGTAGCGACTGACGTTAGACCTTCGCCACCTTTGGGGCGACCAGTTTTCCGTAATATAAAGTTGTCATTCAGGTGTCGCTTAAAACCAGAGCTGTGATGCTCTGTGCCACAGCCATACGCTCAGCGATGGCCGATTTGCTAGGATGTGATGCATATTTTCCCAAATTTTATTTTTATGTTGTTATTTTTGTTGCTTTTGTTACTGTTTTTAATTTTTGTTATTTTTCTAATCTTTGTTTTCTTACTTAATTTATCTTTCAGTAGTACTTTCTCTGTCTAGTGAACAATTTTAAATCGCTCACGAATTGGGCAGTTTATAAAATATTTCATTGTTTTTTTCAGTGCTGCCTATGTTTTTCTTAAAAGTATCGCAATATCTAATAACAAAACTTTTCAAATACTGTTCTATTCAGCAGTAGAAAATTACAGACTGGTGTGGAAATGATGTTTTTACATCATATAATATTCAAGAATATTGTTAATACATACTGTTTAACCTGAAAGTAAGCGCTCGCATTTATAAATAAGTACAGTATAATATACAAGTGTGTGTGTGTGTAAGTTAGCACTTAAAGCGAGCTAATGATTATTAATGACGTGGTATAGGCTTAATTTACTAAATACGCGATGTTTTTATTGCCATTTTTATAGTAATTACCTTTTTACTTGTAACCCGCTAATGCGAGTAAGCATCGAGTGTTGTTGTGCATTAAATTGTGTGTATGTGTATGTGTGTATAGGCACACTGGCGTTTATTGTATGTAGATATTATTGGATAAAGAAGTTATTGGATGAAGTTAATCGAAGTTAATATTGATATTCAAATACATACTAAGGTGCATTGAAAGAGCCTCCAAGAGTGATGATGCTTAAGTACGTTCCGCGCGCCCTGGGCACTCAGCCTCGCTACCAACCTTGCTGACTGGCTAATCTTTTCACCACAGCATGAGCAATTTTCGTATAGCTCGTGCCGACACGAAAGAACTATATACTCATATATTCTAATAATTATGTCCTTTATATACGCTGCTTGGCAATGTCTACAATGAAGGTTCTTATCTGGATAAAAGATTATTCGACAAGAGGGCAAAATCACCGAGTACTATGTAGTACTGGAGTATGAAATTTTTTGTAGAGACATAGAGGAATGTTGCGGATTGGTTAATGGAAGAAAAGCTGTTCTTTTACGAAACAGTGCCCTTGTAAATAAGCAACTCTCATTTGAGAGTTTCCACCTAAGTGTTGTTTTGATTTAATTTGAGAGGTAGATCAAAAAAAATGTTGTTAAACCTTGACTAAGCGTTCCAATGTACCTACGCGTACACAGGAACGCTTAGTCCGTACCTGCAGCAACGCGTAAACAAAGGGGACGTGAACGCTCAATTAGCCTGTACGCGTATTCAACATACCTAGATGACGCGTACATTGGAACGCTTAGTCCGTACATGGCTTTAAATGTATGAAATTCTACTCTATGGCATCAACTTTTGGGAGCCAGCTCCCAGGCCTCCATGTTGAGAGGTGATTATGCGCCCGGCTCCCGGCCTAAATCACGTCATGGTTTTTTTCGAATGGATATCATCTTGAGTACCCTCCATCAGGGAAAGGCGCAGGGGTATGTCGCACTCTTAACGACTAAAACCACCCGGTACTCGTCCTCATCACTAAAGAGGGGGCTACGGGATCTTCGATGGAACCCACCGGTGCCCTTCTTGTGATACACCTTTGTAAGTACCAATGTAGTCCAGCCAAAGAGCTAATAAGCCAAAATTCGCGTATTTACAACGACTGTCTTGTACGAACTTTAATCGAGCGTCAAGTTGACAACACACTTTATAAGTATTGCCAATGGCATGTTCATTAAAACATCCGCCTATCTTAAAAACATTAACTACAGAAGATATGTCATACTATCTCTATTACACAGTTTAAAGTATCGTAAAAAAATTAATTAACAACTGGACGGCAAGATAAAACTACCCGCAACAGCCTATTAAATGTTGCCATGTGAAAAAAAAAACTATCGTGCAAAATATGATAGACGGCTGTGCTCAATACATGTTCTAACTGTGAGTTCATTTGGTGGCGATAACATGGTGAATTTACGACTTCCCTTTAGCATACCCTGCCCAAAGGAGTAGGCTTTTGGATAAATTATTGTAATATGACGCGACCTTGGTGGCTTGGTACCAACTAGAATAGAGGGCCTTGAACGCGGTTCGTCTGCCGCCTGTCAATTAGTAACTATTCGATGTGAGTTACTGTTGGGGTTAATTTTAATAACTGTAGGTTTGTTTTAAAGGTAATTGTGTACTTTGTTGTTCTGTGCGATGTTTTGCTATGATTATTTTCGATTGTTTTAATCCAATTGACAATTAATAAGTCCCTTGCAGTTAATTAATTAAATTAAAGAGAGAAATTAAAGAGCCTCCACGAGTGACGATACTTAAGTACGACCGGCACACCCTGGGCAGACAGCCCCGCTACCAACCTTGTTGACTGGCTAATCTTTTCACCACAGCATGAGCTATTTTCGTATAGCTCGTGCTGATACGAGAGAAGAAGAAGTTAATTAATTTATTCTTCTAGTTAGTAGATAACTTATAGTTATAATCTATTCCAAAAAATCTTAAAATACCAATCTGAATATTAGATTTTTTACGACAAACACTGTAGCATTACTACTTTAATAAACACTGGTACTCTACGACTTCGAATCTCACAAGTTTGGCTCGCTCATAAAAATTGCAACGAGCTCGCAACTAACGTGCCGAAATGAACCAAACAAAAACACAGCTCATGCCAATTCATTAAAACTTTCCCGCTGATGACCTCAGTCGCAACACCTACTATTTATACCGGGATGGTAGAATTTTCTCCCGACTGGCAACACTAACGGCGCGACAACGAGCCAAAGTTAGATTGCAAGAGGCCATAACCCCGCTTCTCCACTTCAATCTTCCCTATAAGATGAGAGGTGTTTGCGAGATGTCGGCTAGAATTTTTTCTTGACGCGGATAATCTAATTTGGGTAGTAAATGTTTTTATTAATAAATAAGGCGGGGATGAGAGGCGACGTGGTGTCTTGAATGTATAAGATAAACGAGATGCTTCGGGAAGTTCGGGCTCCTAACATGAGTAAGGGGATGACTTTGAAATGGATAAATTAATTCTAAAAGTATTTTGATACTGGGATTACTTAGATCTACTTTGTGTTTGAGCGTCTGCGATCAGAATTTGACTATCGATTTCGTTAATGCTAAAGGAAAATATCACGACGAAAAAATATTCTCAATGGTGTGTGTAGTTCACCAATAAACACCAGGCAACCGTAGTGAACTAAGGTCTAAATCCTTCTAATTCTAAGTTGATGCCCGTGCCAACTGTGCGACAGTAATGGGTTAATGATACTATTAAAAGCGTCACAGTAGACAATTCTATGGCAACAGCATACACCCGTGAATGAATACCATCATTCTTCGAACAAGATATCAAGTATAGTTATTTTTTCCTCGATCTTTTGTGGAAGTGTTCCATAGATATTTCAACATTGAACAATACGGAACAAACAGGTTTATATGTATTACGTCGCCATCAAGTGGCATGATAAAATATTTGAAAAGATGGCCAGAAAAATCTGCAAATATTATTATCAGCCCTTAATGCTCTTACTGTCTTTTTGTAAGCAATTCTGTAAAAAACTAAGAAAATAATTAAGTAAAATTCATCTAACCTTCCGAAACATGGACCCATTTTAAAAACTGGAAACTTTATGGAACTTTAGATTTAGACTAAGTACGTTCGTATCGCTTACCGCCAATGAAGAAACCATGACAGCAAATTAGAGATTTAAGAATTAGAGATAGGTTGTTGATAAAAATTTACTAATGGCCGATTCCTACAATTTACCCAGCCTTATTGGTTAAAATTAAGACTCTTGTAAGTTTACCAATAGTGAATCAAAAGGCAAAAGATCCCATAGCTTTACATAGCAGACCATCTCATACGTAAGTAGTTATCAAAGGTAAAATTAGCTCACGTGTCCATTTATGTGCTAACTTTGGCAATAGGAAATGCTACTATTGGTAAGCAAAACGATTCGGTCTTTGCCATAGGAACCGGGCATATAACTGCACTACACGT
This sequence comes from Amphipyra tragopoginis, assembly GCA_905220435.1. Lineage (NCBI taxonomy): Eukaryota > Metazoa > Arthropoda > Insecta > Lepidoptera > Noctuidae > Amphipyra > Amphipyra tragopoginis. The sequence continues at coordinate 1,536,778 of HG992004.1, read as the reverse complement.
AGTGATTGATTGCCATGAATAGTAACAGCAACCCATCATCTCAATTACCTTCTACATCATAATACCCATGATGATAATCTTTGGTGTAGAATTTTTGTGTCTACCGTTCCCTTAGGTAGTTTTTCCACAGCTTACAACACAACGTAACGACAAACTGGTGACGATTCCGAGCGCCACATATTTCTGTGAACCATTGACTCATGAAACGATACTGAACTAGTGTCGTAGTCAACGATTTATAGAAATATGTAGGGTGTAAACGAATTCGTGTAATTCCTTAAAACCACAAGATTACTGCCAAAGATTATTACTGGTATAGATAATTATATCCGCCACGGGATTTAGATTGATTAAAAATTAAAAAAATAAAATTTACTTTTTTCTTGCGGTAGGATAACTGATCATCCCTCAGCAAGTCGGAGGCCATGGTCTTTCATGGCCCTCGGCGGGCGCCGCTGTCCGGATCCCACATCATTGTGGGGGGGGTCCGAATAGCTGTCGAGTCCACCATGAAGTACCTGGGATTGGTGCTCGACAGCCGGTGGGACTTCGGACCCCACTTCCAGCGGCTGGCGCCCAAGCTGTTGGGCGCGGCTGGGGCGCTGTCAACGCTGCTTCCCAATCTGGGGGGCCCGAGCCTCGCCTGCAGGCGGCTCTACGTGGGGATCGTGCGATCGATGGCCCTGTACGGGGCCCCGATCTGGGCGGCTGACCTGACGGCCGGCAGCATCGCTGTTCTGCGAAAGCCGCAGAGAGCGCTGGCCGTCAGAGTCATCAGGGGGTATCGCACGATCTCCTACGAGGCGGCTTGCGTACTGGCCGGATCTCCGCCTTGGGACCTCGAGGCGTTAGTACTCGCGTCACTATATCGGTGGCGCGAGGAAGCGAGAACGCGGGGCGAGCGGCCGATGCAGCGACAGTTGGAGTTGCGTCGGTCGCAGCTGCACGAGGCCCTGGTGGCGAAGTGGCGGGACAGGCTTTCACGCCCTACCGCCGGCCTCGCCACCGTCGGGGCGGTCCGGCCGGTGCTCGAGCGCTGGCTCGGGAGGAGGCACGGCTCCCTGTCGTTTCGGGCGACGCAGGTGCTCTCGGGGCACGGTTGCTTCGGGAAGTACCTGTGTCGCATAAACAGGGAGCCAGACGCCCGGTGTCACCACTGCGGCGATTGCCGGGAGGACACGGCGTGGCACACGCTGGCAGAGTGTGCCGCTTGGGAGGAGCCGCGCCGTGCCCTCATCTCAGGAGTAGGCGGTGACCTGTCGCTGTCGGCCGTGGTCGAGTCCATGGTCGACAGCGAGGAGTCCTGGGACGCGGTGGTGTCCTTCTGCGACACGGTCATGTCGCAGAAGGAGGATGCGGAAAGGGTGAGGGAGATCACCTCCACTCACCCGGCCCGCAGCAGACGCACCGGGCGTCGGCGGAGGGCGGACAACGCCCTCTTCCAGCCCCCCTAAATGGGTCCAGGGGCGACGGACTTGGGGAAGTCTGTCGCCCCCCACACATCAGGACCCGAGGCGGCGGCGCGAAGTGTTCCAAGCGCGCCCCTCTTAGACGGCGCGGGGGGAGTCTAACACCTCACTCCCCTCGCTAACCCGAGGAGGCCCGCTGCGGCGGGCCGGCACCAGCCGGGGGTTGCGGAAGTGTCATAAGTTCCCGCGACCCTCGGCGCAGGTGTGAGATGGAACACCGGGGTGGTTTTAGTCAGTAAGAGTCTGACAGACCCCTCCGCCCATCCCAGGGCGGAGGACATCCATGAGGATTTCCACCCCGAAAAAAAAAAAAAAAAAAAAAGGATAACTGATCATATCTAAACCACATAATAAGGTATCAATAAAAAAGAAGCAAAAAAAATAGGATGTGATGGAATGTTTTGATACCACGCATAAATGAATAAAAGCACGGCGACACAGGTGGCGGGCACGACTAGCGTAATATCGCTCCGTGCAGTCAGTTAATTCGAGAAGCAAAAACAAAAGCGCAATTCTTTCAAAACATTTTATTTATTCAATCTGAAGTAATCCCTTGCTGTGTCGATCTGTCTCACTAGTGGAACAAGCGATTTGAAGGAATTACACGAATTTGGATACACCTGTTTATGGCGCTCGAAATCGTCACCACGTTTTGTCGTGTCGTGTCGTGGCCAGTGGAAAAAGGGCCTTCCTGAAACTTGAATACCTACATATCTATCCTCTGTACGTTTAATAAGTCTATGTATTACGATCAGGTGTATCTAGTGATCTACAAAAGTTGTTCTCACGAGATCTCGATACTGATTTATTGATGACTAGAATCAAAAGTTGGTATCGTGCTGGACACGTATCAAGACTTGTATCAGGGTTGTATATCGACATGTTTGCGTTGGTATTCGTTCGGACAAGTTTAAGGACTAGCTTTAAGATAAGAATTGGCTTTAAATCTGCAGGTGGTTCAAGCCAATATTGAGGAAGTTTCATATATTTAGCTGTTTCATTCTTTTGTTCGTCTTTCGGATCGTGGCTAATTCACAAACGTGCAGATCATGCGGTTTGCTACATCGAGACCCATCTGTGCGTCTGAGAGTACGTTAAGCCGTCAGTCCCGGATGTCATACGAATACCTATGACAGTTACGGGTAGTCAGAAGCCCGAAAGTTAAACAACCGGTCTAATCTTAAGATATCGGTATTGCCCAGTAACTTGGTTGCGGAGGTCTGAAGGCCAACTCTCGTAATTAAAAATGTTCAAAATATAGTTTCGATCTAGTCTCAATCTCATAAATAAGACAAATGGTATTCTTGTGCGTTAACAAACAACGTCAAACGTGAGATTATATTGAAATGAGATTGAAAGTTGACTGAAGCCAAAAGGGTATTCTGGTTACATTATGTACTGAGCCATTTTGACAAGTTGGAATTCCCATTTATTTCTAGAATTTTAGTCTATGACTCTTGATATCGGTATGCTATCGGTAATAGATTTTAAGTTGATTGAATTGACATGATATCGAGATAGGCTGAGATGATACTGAAACCGGACCGAACTCTAAGTGTACAAGAATATCTACCATTTTTTATTCAATTCATAATTTAATCTCAGTTCGGTCAACCTGCAGTCTTACTTTAAATTAATTACGAGAATTGGGCTTCTGGGTTGTAGTAGCTCCGTGTAAAATACTGGTATTCAGTCGCATCTGATTTGACTGGAAGCTGACCCCTACACAGTTGGGGAAAGGGTAGGCAAATATATTCTTTTGTTCGTCGTTTGGAGTCACCTGATGAGTAATTTCTTCTATATTAACTTTTAAATGTGCACTGCGAATGTAATGTTTATATACCTAAATCTATACTATAGGGAAGAACATCATAAATATATTGAAGTAAAAAAAATCCTGGATCACATCAAAAGATCGTACGATAAGTAAGTACATTTTAAATTTTGTTCTTCAGCTAAATGCCATTGATGAATGAATTAAATATAAATACTAAATACTCAGATTATTATTATAAAAACATCATCATCATGTACTGGTGGCCGAAGTCGGCGAATTCAGACTTTTAAAGTTACGAACTGCGTTTCGATACTGGCAGCGCCATCTAGTAATGCGAGAACAAACTAACAGTTCTGTTGATACCGAAAACATTAAGTTTTGCGGGTACTTTGTTTGGAGACATTATGTATTGTCTGAATAAGTGTAGAACTGCCGAAATACTATTATTATTTTGAAAATATAAAAGATATCTTTACATGAAATCTATACTGAACTAAACAATTAAAAATATACCTATTTAAATCTAAACTAATTAGCTGCTCCAAACTACAGACTGTTATCAAACTTTAAGCAGGTAAGGTTCCTTTGATTGACCCTGCAGGTCTTTCAAGCAAAAGAAAAAAATTATGATCATTCTTGTAGGCAAAAATCTGCAAGCATATTTTTATTTATTCATGTTTAATTAAGCGAATCGTGGCTCGATGGCCATTGTCCGACTTACCTGCTCGATTTAAGTCGCCCGCAACCGGTTACTGGCCCGTCATCAGACTTTTGTTTTCAACAATTTATTTACCAAAATATCACGACACGAATCATTCATCACATTAAAAAAAGCCTCAAAGTATCATCATCTGCAATATCCTTCACAATTCTCTACACTTTTACACAATGTTTTAATAGTTTAAAGAAGTAATGTTTTGGTTAAATAAAAGCCACACCAGTACCAGCCATTTTGTTTTTGTCAGACATTCTTAATTATCGTCATATAGGGCAAAGGCATACCTACGTTCAGCCTAGTTTAAGTTTCGTTCATTCCGTTTCGATTACATATCGCATTGGCGACGTTCGGAATTCGCGCCGCGCGTACTTATCATAGAGCGCGGGCTTCGCGTCTGCTGCACGATGCTAACGTTGTCCGTCAAACACCGGGGGCGGGCCGAAGGGACGGGCCTCGGAATTTGTTCGGCTAACTTCGGAGCGCACCTCTCACTCTGTAGATCGCGAAGTGAGCTGAGTCACAAACTCACAATACGCTTACGTTCTTGTTGTTTTAATTCGTGTTTTTGCAAAAATAAAGGCTGGTAAGTGGTTTTGTAATCATATTTTGATATTTTATGAGTTTATGTTTACTGATAAGTACGCTCATTGAGTAATAACAAGATGTAGCGTCAAACAGGAATGTGTTATTGTTCATCTAGCGTCTGTACTTTTTAAGTGTTTTTGACAAACTTCTCAACCGTGTTACTCGACACCAAATCTGTTAATATACTCAGAAAAATCGGCCGTTTCTTGTTTAGAACTTAAAATTACTTGTGAAGGGGTTTTTAATAAGTTGCGTTAAAATTATAGTTAACATAACCTCAAAGCGTGTGACATTTGCATTTCGTCGCATTACTCAATAGATGGCGTTGTCGTCGGGGGCGGAGCTTGCTAACTGCCACACTAGCTCTGGACGTATGTCATTTGCGATAATTGAAGGTTAGTTCAGCATTGTCGAAAATTTTAGATAAGCGTTGTTTATTTTATGATCACCCCCGTTCACCCCCGTCGGGTTGTAAATATGGGGTTCCGGATTGGCAGGCAAGTATTTTTAATCCCTCTATTTACTGGTTTTAATATATTAGATAAGTTTTTGTTTTAATGAAATACAGTCGGCGCCATAACTTTAGTATTTTATTTTTTATCACTAAAAATATTTTATGTGGGTATAAGTTGTGCAGTAAATAAATTTTATACAGCTATTTATTGCTTTCATATTTTTATTCGAGTAATAGTTAATAAGAAAATAATTTACTAAAACAATGTTGACTTGGATTTATGGTTTTGGTGCATTATGCTGGAAAAAAGAAACTTCGTACTACATTCACTTGTTCGTTGTCAGCTATGAGACGTCGAGAGTGCGTACAACGTTGATCCACTGCGGCTTGTAGCGTCGTCAGATAAAAAATGTGTTGTAAATGTATAATGTTCTTGTTTTTTGTTGTATTATTTTCCGTACAATAAACAATATATTATCTGTTTTTTTTATTTGTATTTTCCTACTTAAATGGTGTTTGTCTGTCTTGCGGCACTCTTAATTGGATTGCACATTGTTAATGAGTGAATTAATTAAAACCATTACGTTGATCGTTCTCAATACCAAAAAATGCATCTTATTTCCAACATTCAAATAGAACTGAAATTTTCTCTGCTTCTTCTTTTGTCCTCAGAGTTCACATGTCAACGATCCCACAGGTAAACCTAAACATCTTGATACTGATATCCAAAAATAGAAATTATTATACTACTTAAACAAAAAACTGTCGGTTCCTTGCGGACCGTCCAAGGCGTTGTTGGGGGCCGTCTCTTGACAGATTTATGGCGTGCGTGGCTGTTACTCGTACGCACTCAGTCCCCTGCACCCCGCGCCCTTCGCGACCCGCACGCCATCCCCTTCTCACGAAAATTAAATCGTTCCATATTTGAAATTCTTTTAAATCCCACACCGATTGAAATTTTGTTCCTTTTTTCCATTTTTGATATTTTTATTTATGGCACCTGAGTTTTGTTGGTGACTGTCCGTTGACGTTGATACCTCTACCTACATATTTATTAGAAGTTTTTTTTTTTATTCTGATATGAAATATCTCAGAACTATTTATAGTGATATGCGGATGAACCACTCTTGTTTTTCTTGTTGAAACCAGAATAAATCATATAGCATATCAATTTACATCTCTTATTTAAGTGCTTACAAAGTTCAAGGCTTAAGAAAAGGATTTTAAAGTAGTTTTACCTCATTATCAACCCTACATTTAAGACTTCACATCCTTCAAAAACCAAAAATCCCTTACTGCAAGATTTATTACTAACCGATCCGACTTTCTTACACGAAAAAAAAGCCACCACTTTTTTCTAATGAAAGCAAAAACTTAAAATTTACGACCGTCACAAACAATGATAGTAATGCATCACTCGTCATAATGGACAGATTACGTCTGTCTGTACTCGACAGATTTACGAGTGGTTGCATAATAGCTAACTGTTCATAATAGTGAACAAAAAAATGTTGCATTCATTCAAACATTCATAGAAACGGCTTTAGTAATTATAATTTGAAATTAGAATTTAAATAACGGTTTCGAATTTGAAATTAGATTGATAAAGCGGCCAGTTTTACGTTAATGTAAATTAGAAAAACTCTTTTTTAAATTAAAAGTAAAGTTTATACTATTTGTTTATAAATAATGAACTTAAAGTCAAAGTATTCGACCTTAACCTGTCTCATATGTATTAAACAAAAAGCAATGATAGGTAATTAAAAAAATACTTCAATTAATTACCTACCTACTTAGTTACAGGATGTATGGGACCTATGTCAAAATTAATTTTAAATATTTTCTATAGATTATTGACGGTTTACTCACGTGCATTTTTCGGGATTGCCCGACTAGTTTCGGACCCAAACGGAGCCCTTAATCATGAGCTGAACACGCGGCGTGGTCGCGAGTCGAAAGTTCGACTCGCGACTTCGAAAAATGCACGTGAGTAAACCGTAAATAATCATCATCATCTGCCTAGCCTTTTCCCAACTATGTTGGGGTCGGCTTCCAGTCGAACCGGATGCAGCTGAATATCAGTATTTTACATGGAGCGACTGCCTATCAGACCTCCACAACCCAGTAACTGGGTAATACGATACTCTTGGTAAAACCGTAAATAATCATAAAACAAAAATATTTTCTAGATGTATTTGCCAAGTCAACTTCTTCTGCCTAACTTTGTCGTTTCCAGTCCGGCTGAATACCAGTATTTTACACGGAGCGACTGCCATCAGACCTTCGCAACCCAGTTACTGGGCAATGCCGATATCTTAACGTTAGACCAGACCGGTTGTCAGACTTTCCTCGTCGACTAGCGCCTTTTAATAAAATACGTTGACAAAATGAGTCTTCATTTAATTTAAGAATTTGAATATAGAAGACAAAGATTCGCCACGGGTCAACTTCAATGATAAATCTTTTAGATTTATTGATTCGTTTCTACGAATCTTAACATTATTTATGTTTTTTTGTTTTTTTTTTCAATTCTCTGCAAGATAATCTAGTTCTATAGATAGACTGAAGGTAGATTAAGCCAAAGGACAAATATAACAACAAAAATCAGCGCTATGGGTATGCTCTAAGCATGTTCCAAATCAATATGATAAGCGATAACGAAGAGAAGCGACGAGGTGATTTTTTATTTTTATTTTTTTACTTTAATTTTTATTTTTACTTTTTTTTCCTTTGTTAGGTATATGCCTTACCTCAAGACTGAAATAAATCCGCTTTCTTTCTTCTTATTTCTATATGACATTGAGCCAACATTTTAGCTAAGATTTATTCAAATATTTAATGAATTTCCATTTCCCAAAATACAAAAGAATGACGTGTGTCATTTGTAGATTTCACTCTTGCATGATGTCTTGAACGATGATGTTATTATAAATTAAAAAACAATAAACAATTTAAAAAATGACAAATATTTTAATAAATCAAAATGGCTGTCCCATTCATATCCATACCTACAACCATATACAGGTTGTTCAAAAACAAACACACATTTATTTAGATACATATTAAGCTAATTAATAATAAATCCAGTGTCCCGGATTACGGTGACGCGGCGGGACAAATGTTTCCGGTCGCACACGGAACGGCTTTTATTTATTTTTATTATTTTTATTTACGAAATAAAAATTTATGGTCGTCGAGACCGCCTTCCGTGAGATTTAGCGAGTGTGTCATAGACTCGGGGAGCTGAAAACTCGATCTGAATTGAATTATGTACGTTTTTAATGGTTTCGTGGTTCGTACGTCGAAAAAGGTTGTGGTAATGTATTGGCGGGATTGTGTTTGTGTGATTTAAATTCATATTATCGGCAGACAAGTGGATTTTAGGTTGCGTTTATAAATTTTTTGCAGCGTTTTTGTATTGTGATTTTGTTTTTTTTTGGGGGTAGGATATTTCTATGCACACTTTTAGATCTGGAATGATTTAATCATTAAAGTAATTCAACGAAATAGTACCTTACCTAGGCAATTCGGCTGTCCCATTTCAAAACCTAGTAAGGGCTTAAAACGAAATTTTACAGGAGAGCGCATAAACGTTAAATCGGTCAGCCTTTGAAAAGTATATATGTTAGGTAAAACCATGTGGTTAAAGTGACTTACTAGGTTTTAAAATGATCAGAGGCAGTGAATAGCACTTACTAGGTATCGATGCTTAAATATATTTGCTTATTATGTGAGTTTTCAACGCTGGTGTTTTTGCATTTGGTAGAGACTTTCTAGGTTAGCAAGATTATGCAATAAAACGATTTTTGTAAAAAGTGTCCAAGGTTTTGAAATGGGACAGCCGAATTATGTAGGTAGAAGTGAATTTGTGGAACGTAAAAATTAAACACAACGCCTATGAACATTTTCTTAATGAACTTAATGCAGTAAGTTAATAACTTTAATCAGTACTTGAAGTAGATCCAATCGGGAAGCACAAGCAAGCAACTCTTCTGCTGCTCATCTTGAGAAAGCTTTATATTTCTTCAGAAGGTGTCTAATTCTAGTATTTATTGGGAAGGCAATGGACTAGGAACCAGTTTTCTTCATCAAAGTTGTAATTTCAACATTTTTGTTGTCAAAACCCGATATAATTGGATGTACAGACGCCAGTTCATCAAGCTACCCGAAACTGTCAAATTTTCCCAATCAACCTTGAACCTAATACTTTTGCGATAAAGATGAAAATCTATTAAAGAAATTGGACAGAATGTAGTAGCTTTATGTGCTGGCGTCTGTACATCTCAATCTCTTTCAATCGATTATACTTATTTTCTTTGAAAAACCAACTTCAAATGTGCCTAAAATAGTCAAGTGTCTTCAGGAACTGCTGAGCTCCACAAGTTACTGCATCTACTGGCTCAGCTATACTCTGTTTAACGAAAGATGAGTCTTGCATATCGGTAGGTAATTTCGAAAATTGTTGCCGTAAGGAGAATACTATCGAGAAAAAGTAAACGACACCATCAAAACCCTTAAAATAGCTTTAGTATCCATGTTTTGTTTTTTGAATAGTTTGATAGATATTCTTTGTAAGGTAACGTTTTATAGAGAAACTTCAGGAATCAACTTACGTTGAAAAGGGTATAGAAACCAGTTTTTTTATCACAGCTGTAATTTCAAAGTTTGTGTTCTCAAAAGCCGATAGAGGCGTCACTCGATGTCTTTCAATCGATTAAATTTTCTTTGAAAACCAACTTCAAATGTGCTCAAAATCGGCAACCGTTCTTCAGGAACCGCAAAGCTCTACAAGTTACTGGCTCAACTAGTAATAATACCGCTTGGAGTTACTACTCGTACTGACCTTAAAGAAATAAACTCATAAGGCCGTAACTTTAAACACGTCTAATGAATTATTTCCGACAACACTTCACAAATGTACTTCAATTTACCTTCCTTACCTTCTTAATAACAGTCAAACAGCTATTGTTAAATACATGAAACAATCAGCTTGTTAAACAGAGAAAGAAACACTATCTTCGTCAATTTATCTGCAGCCGTACGCTAGGACAAACACACATGCACGCAAACAATAACTTGTAATACAAGGCTGCGTACAAATTTAGTTATACACCCACTCCGGCCCGACACGATTATTTATAATAAAACCCTTTTTTATACGATTTTGTTTCCGATTCAACATAAATAAGATATGTTATTTAAAGTCAATATATCACTTGACAGGTGGTAGGCAGTCATTTTTATTTTTACACACTAATTAATACTTAAACCCTTAAAGAATAAAGGTGGTATTCGCTTGGCTGTTATATGTACTCGGGACGGGCAGACATTTCATAAGATTTATACATATATCAAAGTAAGGCTTTGTGTGAATGTAGTGAGAGATTTTAATCAACGTCCGAATGCAACGGCAATAAGGGGCCCGGTTCGATTCCCGGCTTGTACAGGACGGTTGATGCGATTAATTGAGTTTAAACGATTAATTAACGATTTCTTCATACCGATGTGTATCAGTTTCTTGAAGACGAGACGTGTTTTGAGTGAAAATTAAAATGTCCGATGTAAGCTGAAATGTATTTAATACTTTTACGAATTGCTTCCGACTTGTTAACTGTAATGAATAAATCTTTTCTGTAATTTATTTTATGCGTTGTCCATTTTTATTCATTGAACAATCCATTGCACTAAGTGGTCAATACATCGATATACAAATTCACGTTAAACCTTCATGTCGTACTGGTGACGTCATAGCAGCAGACATCTTGCCTGAAACAAAAACAACACTGTTTAATATCAATTAAGTGAACCATCCTGTATATAAAATACAGCAACTAATCACAGGATATCGTCCACATAATAGCTCCAGGAACAACATTACCGCAGTAATGATGTTGTAATTCATTGTAATAATTGTAATATAGTGTCGTGCAACATACGTAGTTATTGAATACGTTACATTGTAATATACCATCGTGCAGGCGTTAAAAAGTATATTTTACAATATTAATAGGCGGTATAGGTATTTATCATAAACAATGTTCGCAGTAAATAGTTTGAATTATAAGCAAAGTTCTTACAAAAATATTTTGCCCAACTACCAGATTAGGTACATAGAAGGTTATCGACTCTGCAAGTAAAAGATCTTTCGTAATCCGTATAATATTTATGAGGAAACTGTACCAACAACATTACTTGTAATCATAAAATAACCGCCTTGCTCGAAGCCAATGCGACCACTAACGCCATCTAGTATCGCCATAAAAAAACTAATGTGTCCTTACTCGCTAGAGTTGAGCTATAAATTATTTAGTCTGTTAGTATTCTCCGGCTAAATAGTCGAGTGTGAATTTATGGAATGCTTTTGATTTTTCGAAATTGGAATGCCAGTAGTGATGGGGCTTACGTTTGGGCAGCGGAGTGTTAGTGAGGCGCGTTGCGTCGGCGGCTGACGCGGCGGCGAGCGCTAATCGATGCGCGCCACTGCGCTGTCTTCCGACGGCGGCCATTACGCACCTTTATGGCCACCCAGCCCCCGTCCCCCGCGCCGCTCTAAGGCGGCACATGACGAATCAATATGCCGCCAACCGACTCAACACTTATTTATTTGACACGATTTATTAGCCGAATGCCTGTAAACTTTTATGCGCCCCTCTGTTCTCATCCCCTCACCCCGGCCCGCGAGGGATGCTTTATGATGGACACAGCAGTGATAAAATTCTATGTTTCGGCTGCCGTCTACTTTTATTGGGAATCGGAACAGATGTCTGGATGAGACCAGAGGGAGCGAAATTACTATTCGAACGCCGAATAGTAAACGCTCCTATGTTGCTTTTAAAGAGGTAACCATCTAGGGCAATAACAATTTCTTTTTACAATTTCGCTTCATTAATTACCATTTTATTTTGCCGGGCGGTGCAATTAACATTAGTTACTTTTTTACCGTCGCAAGCGCTCAGCGACCGCGGTGTAGAGACAAAATGTCGGCAGGAAATGTGTAATTTTTTCACAAATATTGCGGAAGGAAGACGCTGGCTTCCTCTGGTCTGTTTAGATGGTTTTTATGCTAATCGCGGAGATTTGCTGGGTTTTCTTTTAGTGCGACAATTATTCACGGTGTGCGGTCGCGCTCGCCCTTTAAGAAATTAGCGGTAGGGAGACCATGCTACGGCGCGAACTGGTCTGCGTCCCTCCTACTTACTTATTATACGCTTAATCGTCAGCCCACTTATCCGTAACGAGATATAGGAATAAACATTATTTCTTTCCACAAAGAATCTTTCATAAATTCATAAGAAACTATGAAAGATGATGTGGGAACAAAACTTTATTTACAAATGAATGAAGTACTTATGCGTAGGTTATTATTAACATAAATATCTAACACTATCTGCTGTTCAAACAGCTATAAAGCCTTTTAATGCTGAACTGTTTCCGCTATTGACAATAAAAAATTAAGTATGCACACAAAACAGGACTTGTAAACTACATAATTAGTGCCAAAGCCGTATAAAACATTAATAATGACGAACAAATAAGTACATAATTACAAATACCAACCCCTTCCAAGCTAAACGTAAGAATTCTCGGTAATAACATACTTATTAAAACTATTTACAAACGCACAAACACTGCAACGCTGGCAACATTAGCTAACGCGGCAGTTATTTTTTATGTCCCCGACGAATACTAAGCATGGTCGCCATAACTTTTAATGGACGATATACATGCATAACAGTGCTTTTACGAGTAGGTAAGGACAAAGCAAACTACTTAACACCAATAAATTAATTTGCCAATAAACACGAGTCGGCCGGTGCCTCCTCAAACGGAAACGTGTACTTTAATTAAAAATGACCATCCCCTAATGACCTTTGGGTATTAGATAAAAAATTATCCATGCAAATGATGTCGTAAATTTATTTTCTATTTGTTTATTGCGTGACATTCTAGCACTTCTTATGTAAAATATACAATACAGGATCTTTTTCCCTCGCAAAATAATTAAGATTCGTATAAAATGCTACTCCGTTCGACCAGTTCGTCATATAGCAAGTATGTAATTATTTACACCGCATCGCTTCGTATCGTGTCCGAACTCAATATTTCACTTAATGGATCTTATAAAAGAGTCGATTACTATTGGGGAACTAAATGAATCGATTTATATCGATTCAAATTTAACAGCAATTAATACAATAGTCGATTATAAATATCGCGCGTAATTACTAATTAGTTCCAAAATTCGAATTATGTATCGATAAAGGTTCTTTTTTTAATGTTGCAATCGGTTATTTTTGTTAAGTGGCAAGAATGTAATGCGCAAGGTGCTTTAAAATTCTCATCGTTGTCGTTCGGCTAGAATGTTGCTGTCCCTTTGATATTGATAGTAATGTTTCCAGCTGAAGCTGTTTACGTCAAATAAAAGTCGAAAATATAAGAACAGGAAGTGTTTTATAGACCCATTGACCTACATTTTATTATATTCTGCCAATGACGACGCCAAACGTATTTGATGAAACGTACGAAACGAATGAACAGCTACGAAGCATTTCGACTGTTTCGAGACCTTTGTACAGGCTCCGTGTTATGAAATCGCGTGTCGTGTGCATGTAAATGTAAAACAATTTCATCTACCCGCTTGTGAACGACGGACGGGAGAACCCGTGAGCCGTTCCGTTTCACACGTCGACATTGTAACTCCACCCGCTCCGTTCCATACTCGAATGCATAACAGACAAACAGGCTAATCCCGGCGTTATCGTAAATTGTCAGTTTATGACGTGCGGAACGGCCGCGGGGTTGGGGGCCGCGGGGCAAGGGGAAGAGTTTTCTAATTTCGCCCCCTGCGCCCGTTTTGATGCGCTAATTCGTGTAAGCAGTTTCTGAACGTGCTTGTTTCGAGTTCACTTCAATTTGCCAACGATGGGTTTGCTACTCAGCTGCTCTTACTCGCCCACGCTTAAGGTCGGGATTGAGAGGACTACTAGCCTGCATTACTTTGCAAGGTTATCGTCGGCTTTTACATAGAGTTGCGCAATTTACATACATTTGTTTGTTCGGTTTTTAAATTGGGGAATTAACTGTGTTAATCGCGTTGTTGTTTTGCTAAGCCCCCCCCCCCCCCCCCCTAGCAAGTTTCAAAGTTATGTTACCTATATGCATAATGTTATTTATTTATCGTATTCCATAAAAGACGGACGGACGGTCAGTTAATATTACATTACAACAGAACATATCAAAGCGCGGCGCGCGATGGGATCTCGGCCTGCGCGGGCGCATCAGCAATTAATACTCTTCATTTAATCGATTCCTTCAATTATTCCACCTTGATATATGTTAATCCTTTTCGGTCTCGGCCTCCCCGGGATATTGTTGGCTATAATTACGTGGGAGGCGACCTCTATTGACAAGTATTGATGTTTTTAATCTGATGTTAGGATAAGACGTTAGTATGCGTTCGTCCGTCCGTCCGTCCGTTGATTTGTGGCCGGCCGGCTCATTGCCTCGTAATTATTGGATTTCGGCGCGATATTTATTGGCATTTCTTCTCACAGTCGCCTTGATTTATCATTGGGCTGTCATACTGAGAGAATTATTGCGATGCGTGCCCGTCCGGGGAGAGCGTTCCATAATCGAAGTGTTTTTTTTTTTCGTTTATTAACGTTGAATCCCCGAAGGTACATCCAATACGTCATATTTCAATACGTTACGCGTTAGGACACATGATCACCTCCATTAAGGCGCGTCTTTTCCCGGCGGATTAGCGCCGTCAGAACGGCTCGAGTAATGAGATGGCGAAAAATATTGGAAATAACATGCGACAATAATAAACGTATAATAGGGGAACATTCTGTACGCAGCTGCGGCCCTTCGACGCTAGGGGCGCTACCGGCGCGCAATTCGTCGTTCGATGATTAAAATCGAATTAAATCAATCAATAAATTTTAGTCGATTAATTTTATTTCGTAGTAATATTTTTTATGGTTGCTGAAAAATGTGTAGTGTTTTTTTTTTTAGTTTTACAACTTTATAACGATGGAAAACTAGTTTGGTTTTAGATTATTAATTGGTAGGCATTAGCGAAATAACGCTTTCTTTCACCTCGGTGATAAAACTGTTGATTAACGACTCAATTAATGTTATTTATAACTTAGTGTTTATTTTTAAAACAAATGAGTTTTTCCTTACACATTTTTAATAGAGTAGGTAGAGGTATCTATGCAAAAAAATATTTCCCCTGATAAGAAAATAAAGTATTTTTGGTCAGTTTGTTCACCCGCCACAGTAGTGTTTAAATCAGAAGGAACAAGTTAAAACGTACCACTAAAAAACATTAAAATTCCTTAGAAATCTTCGAAGATATGCTAGTAAGTATAAGTAGTAGTTCTAGCTCTGATGTAGATACTTATGCCAAGTATTTAAGTTTTATTAACAGACTCGGGGGACAATGTTCTATGATCAAATAAAAAATTCTTACTAGGTAGATACATGATTGTGTAGAAAACCTAACAGTTTTAATAACAGACAAATAATTATATCAGTAAAATCAGTAAAATCATTTCAATAAACAGCTCTTATTTCCAAATAGTGTCAGTAGCATAATTTCAAACTACTAACGCCATCTAGTTGAAATAGTTCGAACTATTTTATTACCGTAGTCTACAACCTCAACATTTATTTTTACTACCAAACAAAAACACAAAACAAAAGTAATCCTTATTAAAATTTATAAGAAATAATAACACGTCTTTCACGCGACTTAATTGACTATAAAGTAGCTTGCATTTTCCCGCGCACCAAGCAATGGCGTTCGCGCCAAAATGATGGATTAACGTCACACGAGTATTTTCTTTTTAAAAACGCAAACAAGAGCTCGCCGGCAAAATTGCATCCAGCTAATATTCCCTTGCCAATCATGTAGCTCAGTCAATTTTCAATTTTCCCGTTAATAAGCACGTCAGGGCCCGTCTCCAACAATATCAGCCGGTTTTTATTGAGCTTCGTTGAGACATAACAGTGTTAGGAATATGGAAGAATAAAATTTTCATTTATAAAGTAATTTTGTTTTAGCTAATTGGGTTTAATAAGACGTCTAGGTTTTCTGTGGAGTTAATTGGGGATCTGTTTGATTATTTTAGCGATAAAATGAAGTAGGTATGCGGTGTAAGCAGGAAAGCCTTATTAAATAATTATGTATGATTATTTAATGAATAAATAATAAAACATTGTTAGATATGTAGCTAGATAATTTTACCTACCTACTTATTGATAAAAAAATATTATCATGTAGTTTTTTTTTACGAAACTTATTCATCACGTCTTCTAATATTCGGATATGAATGTTTATCTAATGACTTGTACATTACCGGTCTTGTAAAAAAACTAATACTAACTACTAAAAACTCAGTCTTACCAACAGAACGGCTATTTCGCTACTGATATCAAGAGCAGAGTGGCGCAGTGGAAGCGTGCTGGGCCCATAACCCAGAGGTCCGTGGATCGAAACCACGCTCTGCTAAAACCCACTTTTTGTGTTTTGAAATATTTTGTATAGTGATTTTCTTTCCTCGTTTTGAATTTCTATCACTATAATACTATTTTTATAGGATTTATCAATGTTGTAGCGTTTATTTCATTATAAATCACAGTTTCATAGTGATAAAACTTAAATTTTTAACAACTTTTATTTGAACATAATTATAAATAATTCATGTAAGTATTGTATTAATACTATTTGCTCTACTTTCCTGTTCCATGTAACTTCTTATAACATTATACTTAATTCTTATCTCAACAGTAGGGTGACCCCATTTCCTCGAATAAAATACTTTTTTTTCGAATAAAAATTAAAACAAAATGTTTATTACTTTATAAAGGATATAGAATCCAAACATAAGAAACTCATAGACGTATCAAGTCCATTAGCCGACCGTCACAGGAGATTTATGTTTAATTGAAATCGTCGAGTTTATTGTGGTGCCATGATTTATTCCATTTATTCGAAGCCGACAGCCGATAGCGGTGCACTTTCAATTGCCATCGCTCACGGCTACGGACTCAATAACAATAGACATTGTTTGATTACGTGTTTTAAAGTTAAATGTTTGTTTTTGTTGATTTTAAACGGTGGGTGATCATGTCGTGTTGCTGTTTAAGCGTTAATGGCTCAATTATGTTATTGGGTTTTTGTTTTTGTAGCTGTAGAGGAATGTTATGTGATGCGGTGAATGTAGTGTAAGAAATATTATTGCAAATTATTTTGCTAGTAATGAACAATTAACATGTTTAATTTGTGTCCGAAAAATTGCAATAGGCTCGTCAACATGAACTTAATACAAGAAACAAAACGTGATTGTAGGTACATACACCTGCAATAGGAGATCTTCTTTGCTTACCCTATCGGGCATTACAGGCGTGAGTGTAAAACCAATCTAGGCAATCCAATAGGTGTATATTTTATTTAAAAAATGTATTTATTTAAAGTAAGTATTCGTTGTAAACGTTACTGATTAAACGACCATTGTAACATTCATTTTACTTAGATATTGGCACCGATTTTGATGTGCACAAACTAACATTAATTAAGGCTATTGCCATCTTTTTCACTGTTATAAAATAAGAATGAGACAGACGTTAATAAGAGCTGTCAAAAGTTGACGACACGTCAGATCGTTTCGACTAAAAACACAGTGAAGTTCAAGGCTAATACTAGTTTGACATCTCTAACTTAGTTCTTTATCTGTCACCGTCCTTTTCTCTCGCTATCTGTTAGTAAAAGATAGCAATTCCCTAATTTTAGTTTAGTTGGTGAATAAGAGAATCGGCTCCAGTGTAGTATTAGTATTCTAAAACGACTAAATAACCTAAAACCATAGCACTAAAACCCGCAAGTATCTACAGGTGCAGCTAAGCGGCTTATAATTACAGCTTCGTCAATATCACCGGCGTATCGCGTGTCCACGATATTGAGTATTAATTCCCTTCGAACTGAATGGGAAACATAATTCATACGTTTATTTGGCATTTTAATTCATACATCTACGCAGATATTGATGTCGTGTGCGACTGTAATTCAATCTTTGTGTTTCGCAACCTCGTCCCTTGATAATCTCATACTAAAAGCAATAATTTATTCACTACCAACATATACACGCATACCGTATCTATATATTGACATCTCTTTATTACTCCTACATGAATAATATTATTATGAATCCTTACACGCGCAAACAGAAAAACAAAACAGCTCCTGCCCCGCGAATCCAACACTTAAACCCAACACAATAACGTCTAAAATAAACAAAACCTAACTGTAGGTCAATTCAAGAATAAACGGACGCATACATTTCCACAAATCCGTGTCAAGAATCGAAGCGGAGTTTAAAAAAAAGGACATATCCTACTGACACGAAGCTTTAATAAATAATTCCTTTTCACATCTTATTATTTATTGGACGCCACGCAAGCCAGCCTCCGACGGGACCATAACGATGACGAATACGAGATACGTTTGTAAAAAACCCTTTTGAGTCTTGACGCGTGATATATTCCTGCGCACGAGTGTTATAAAGAACGCGGCGGGGTGCGCGCGCGCCGAGCGCTGATTGGCCCGCGTAATGACTCCATGCGCGGACGTTCCGTTTTCGAAGTACGACTGTGACGTAGACTAATGACTGCTGTATGGTAAACCAATGACGGATAGGCACCTCTGAACCTATTGTGTATGTGGTATATAGGAGTTGCGCCAGCGTTGAAATATTACGTCGATTTGCCAGTTCTGCGCACAACGGCTAGCTCAAGACTAATTCTAGGTCATAATTCATAGCAAAAAGATTGCAACTCTCTTTGATGATAGCTGTGTTGCAGCGCTATTGAACTGCCGCACGATTTAATGGAAATTAAAATTTGAATCAAATACGCTTCTCCTTGTACCTGTGTATTAAGTATACAAAAAACTATAATATCAACAGCATTAAACAATTGACGTGACAGTCATAATTAGTAAATCCACTTTGAATCCTCAAAAAATCTACAGCCCACAAACTTAATAAAGAAGATATTCCGTTAATCTGTTTTCGTATTATTGCAATCTTGAAAATAGATAGCATAATATTCCTATAGCCAGGATTAACCTTCAAGGCAGGATTCATGCTAGTAAGTTATCTGTGCCAGAAGTTCTGTCGATAGAAGGTATGATCTTTCTGGCCCAGAACGATCATACCTTCTATCGACAGTATTCTCCTGTATTAAAAAAGTCACTATACCGCATAAGAAGCAATCAAATAATCGAAATGACATAACGAATCAACTATCGGAAAATCTATCAATAAGTACCAATTTTTATGCGTCAACAATATCAGATGAAAAGGAAATTGACACTACTACTACAGCGTTTTCGCTTCTATCGCACTTTACTGCTGGACCTTCCTAAGTTTTGGCCCTTCCTTAATTGTGTCACAGCACCTGGTTCTTTATCTTCAGCATCTAGTTAACCCCAGCTGGCTTCTTCAGGTTGTCGTTTCCTCTGGCTAGAGGATGGGAGCGTGTTACGCTCTACGCTGACTGTTTTGACTGATCTTCACTACGTATAGATACACCAATACCATCATCGATGCTTTAGTACCTAAGTCACGGTTACCTGGGCCTCCACCCCGCTACCAGCCTTGCTGACTGGCTATGTTTTCACCACGGTATGAGGTACATGAGAAAATATTCCTAATGCAAATCGTGTCACATCAATTACCTACAAAGCTTACTCAGAAGCCTCTTATTAGCATCTCCAAGACTAACAAACTCCGTGCACCCAAAATCCTAATCAATCTTATCATAAACCTCACCTTAGTCCAGTTAAAAACATGTGTGTCATCGTTAGATTGGTACTAATGAATCTATCAATCCCCCGGGAGGCATACATTGTCCGGCCGGACGGCGACGTGTGGCCAACTTACAGACAAGATTGATTAGTTCGGAAATTTGCTTGTATTTTAATTGATTAAGTATACAAGTTGGTCCCCGTGTGATTTTATATTTTCGTTGATAGGTATTTATGGATTTTGTTTTGAATTATTTATGAATGTGTGAGTTTAGAATAGATTATGGCATGTCCTTTAGAGACTCGTCTAAGGTATATTGATGAGCAGTACTTATTATTTATTTATGCCTTTATTAATCCATAACTTAAACTAAATAACATAAGAAAGAAAATTAAATGGTTTTAACATAGTTATTGTTTGATTTTAAGTCATGGCCCTATCTCGGGTACAGGCCTCCTCCAACTGTCTCCATTTTTCCTTATTTTTCGCCATCTCCATCCAGCCTCTGCCCGCTATTTTTTGTATATCTTCATTCCAACGATCTTTGGGTCTGCCTCTTGGTCTTTTACCTCCTGGGCCTTTCCTCATTGTGGCCAGCTTTGTCCATTTCAGGCTATGTGGCCTACCCATTTCCACTTCAGGCGCTGTGCATGCTTACCCGCGTCTATTACTTTGGTTTTATGCCTTATATCTTTGCTCTTCTGTTTGTCTATATGAGCAGTACTTACATTAAAATACTATACTGTAAGGACTGCCTTGTTGGTCTAGTGGTTGAAAGCGAGACTTCTGAGCGTGAGATCCTGGGTTTACTCCCTAGGTCGGGCAAAGTGTTATCGGGTTTTCCGTGTGCAATTTGTCAGTAGCAGCCCAGAGTCTGGATTTATGCCCTGTTGATGGCAATTGACTCGCCCCCTATTACATGGGACTTAAACATAATTTTAAATTGATGGTGTACTATACATCTCTGCCCAACCCTTCGGGGAATACAGGCGCGATGTTATATTATGTTGTACTGAGTATCTGGTTTCCGAAGTTGCAGAACGATGAAGGAAATAGCTTGTTCAAAAAAATCAAAATACTTTATTCAATAAACTTACATAACAATAATATTACATTTGGTACTAGCTTCCACACTAGGATTCCCTGTGTCGTGGAAGCTAGCCGAAACTAATAGATACACATATACTATACATATTACAGGCTACAAAGGGCCATAGATAAATACCTTATGGACTAACATACATATCAAAATAAATAAATTCATACATATTAAATATAACATAATAACGCACTAATGTACACGTAGTGTCGGCGTCGTGTTGCGCTGCGTGGTGTCGCGTAACCTTCCGCGGAAACGACGATACACGACACCCTTCGGCCAAAATTCTTGTTGAAAAAGGCTTGTTGTTGTAGTATTGTGGTTTTCTGTGCCTCTGAAAAGTACCACCACTTTTCCTACCACAGACTTTTCAACATCATCATCATCATTCAGCCGAAAGACGTCCACTGCTGGACATAGGCCTCCCCCAAGCCAGGTTTGCCATAATCGCCACACTTGGCTGGCGGGTTGGCGATCGCAGTATGGTTGTTAAAGTACTCAGAGAACGCTGCTGCCCATCCTCTAGTAAATCCCTTAGTCGCCTTTTATGACACCAATGAGATAAGATGGGGTAGTGCTATTCTTAACATCCGGTGACACGGAAAATTTTCATGTAAGAACTATAATATTGAATTTTACTATTTTCGAATCTAAACTTCTCTAAAATGTAAAAATGCAACAGAAATCTTCCCACAAAGGCATAGCGCCATCCATCTACATATAGGAACATTAGTCAAGGAGTTAGCAACAAGTGCCTTGACCTAGTTGCGGGGACCGTCTTAACGTAGGATACGGATTTAGTGTTAACACTATGAATTTAGTGCTTACCTTAGCTTTTATGATAGTGTTACAATAAAATTGTAAAAAAAATATAAATACATTATTTTGCTGCTGGAATAGATTTGTCCGAGATTTTCCTGATAAAGAATAGGTCACCCTCTTTTTTCCTGTTGGTATTCGTTTCGTAAAAGGCGACTATTATGAGTATCACCACATCACACTGATATCACCAATCTGTTTCCGAACCATGGTGATTAACGCGTGTATGGTGTCATGGCCAGGGTCAAGGGTCATGAGCACCTAGATCCTCGACCAAAATACGCTAAATAAAAAAAAGGCATGTAGGTATTGAAGAATTTTATTAAAAATTAAGGCAGTAACAATTTTATCTGATATTTGTATCTACCTCTCAATCTCCAGACATAGGTAATAGGCATGTTGACAGCATCAATAAATTGAAAATCTAATTAGTCCGCCAGTTAGAGTTTTGAAAAATAATGGACACGTATTTTTTCTTTTCTTAAATCTATGAATATTTGGAAAGATAAAACGCATTAAAACTCGAGAGTGGGGGCTTGTGACGTCAGAAGCAAGTAAAAATTGTACTTGCTTTTGACGTTTTCCCAATTTTAAAAGTGTCGTATCTTCGTCAATTTTGGTTTACGTAACAAAAGAAAAAATACGGGTCAAATATTTTTTGATAATCTAACTGACGGACTTATTAGATTTTTTCAGTCAAATACCTACCCTATTCATTTGCAATTAAATCAGCATCATATTTTAATGTGACAACTGCTGCGGATTTTTAGAAACTAGTCGGGCAATCCCGAAAAATGCACGTGAGTAAACCGTAACTAATCATAAAACCTCAGATTAATACTAAAATGCACTAATAGAAAAGAGAGCATCCGCCTAAGACAGAAAACAACACATCAACGTTGATTACCTGACCTTTCTTTAGCACTTTCTTTGCATGTGTATTTAAATAACACACATAATATTAGCTAAGGAGTCATAACAAGTACCTACCCACCTTGACCTAGTAACCTCGGTGCTACTGCACTAGTTTTCCAAATGACTGCGCAAACCTGCACCTCACATAGTGGATGAAAGCGCTATTACTAGCCGTGTAATATGCGGTGTCTTAGCGCAGTGGCAGTGGCTGCTACGCAACTGTTTGTAGGTTCGATTCCCGCACAGAACAAGTATTTGTATGGCCTACAGATAATTTTTCCGGGTCTAAGAGCGCCTGTGAAGATTTGTGTCTTTAAACGCACCCACGATATAGGAGTATTTCTACAGTGGGACAAAGGTTTACAAAAAAAAACATTATTTCAATGACGAATAATGCGCGTTCAAACCCAGAGGGCCAGTACTAATGTGACTTTTTCAATTTCATATGCACTTTCTTAGTTAATTTAAGACACCCAGTGAACTTAATGGTATCAAATCGCCAAAATGCAGTGAGCAAGCGTAGTGATCAATGCTCGTTCCTTCTCTGTATGAGAAGACGCCTTTGCCCAGCTGCAGTGGGAGTTCCGTTTTTTTTTTTAAAAAAAACCTTTCCCCTCTCTTGGATTTCTCCTGTATCGTGGGTGTTACAGGCTGATAGTATTATTTAATTTCAATGAGCTGAGAAAATGTTTGTTTGAAGAAGAATAAATAGTGATGAATGGTGTTGTAGCTTCATCAATGGTGTTGTTGTTGGTTGTGGTGAACTGAATACCACTGCTAGTCATATCCTACCTTTTGTCTTTCAAATTTTTACGTGCCATTTTGAATGAGTCGTTCATTTCGTCCAAGGAATTTACGTCTTGGACGAAGTGACGAATTGAATAGGAATGTGATTTACAATTACAATAGTTACATTACACTTAATTTATTTTATTTATTAATGTATGTAGTGTGTGTTTAGCCATACACAGAATGACTTGTAAGTCGCTTCACATCTGAAAACCATGAAGTCTGCTCATCAGAATGTCAGTATGTCAGCAGCATTGTGTAAGATTAATAAAAGAGGTATAAAAGTCATAGGTATTATTTTTTTAAGTTTTATTTTCTGATTTCTGTCGTGTTTTGTCTTTATCTTTATTTATTGTAATTGGTTCTAGACCGTTTTAATTAAAGTATAAAATAAATAAATCATTCTGTACCTACTCGTACTACTGTTAGTATGGAACAAATTCTAAATTCGTGAAAAAAATAGCTGTTCCATACTATAAGCAATAATGATTATTTTGTATGGGATAACAGATTATTTTTTAACGAATTTAGGCTTCGTCCCATAATAAAAATTGTATAGGACGATGGGCAGAGTTCATGGTTTTCGGAAGTAAAGCGACTAAATCATGCTGTAGGTATATATTTGCATCTTAATGCGTCTTTATTTGTGCTATAGTTACACATCCAATTAATCAAACAACAATGCGATTTAATTAGCCCTCACATAGATACAATATTTGTTCAAAGCTACGCCGACAAACAAATTTAAATCCAACATTACGATCACAAAAACTACCTAGCCTGGGAGGGAATCAATTATAATTCCCATTAGAGAGGGGCGGGCCCTTTGATTTATGTGGGTAGTTGGAAAAAATTACGTACGCCTGCAAGTGCACCTTGTATTGAAGCTTCACTGATAATTGCTTATTATAATTTCTGTTTCCGCAGTGGAAAAAGACGAGTAATTGTAGATAAATGCGACTAAGCATTGTTCATGCAAGATGGTGGACGTTCGAAGTGGAAGCGTGATGTGTTATTGAAAGTATAACGGGTGTATGAGCAAGCTTCCTATAATACAACAGTGTATAAGAAGCATTTGGCCAGCATTGATGTCCCAGAATATTGGCTTGTATACTGTCGTATACAAGCCAATATTCTTGTCAAATGTCTTGATATTAAAAAAGCTCTGAGTAAATTCTCGTTCAAACACAAAGTTAAGGAATACTACTTGAAGTCGCTACACTCCTAATCATCTAATTTAGTCTTCGTCATAATTGTATTTAGATTTTTATAATGTTTTGTATTTGATATATGTATATTATAATGTTCATATATTTTATTATTTGTATTTATGTATTTTATGTAATTTATATTTATCTTATGAATTCGTACTATATTCAGTTCGAAATTGTCAACTCATTTTTATTTATTAATTGCTCTACCTATTTCGATGCTTTTCTTTTTAACCCAAAGGTTGACTGGTAGAGAATGCCTTATGGCATTAAGTCCGCCTTATGTACCACCATAGTGCATAGAAGTAAAAATAAATAAATATTCAAATAATCAATGCAAATCTGAAAAAAATTAACACCAAGACAATCTTTTTGCACTTTAATTTATAACTTTCGTGACACAGATTCATATCTATGATTAGTTACGGTTTACTCACGTGCATTTTTCGGGATTGTCCGACTAGTTTTGGACAGTTTGACTTGCGACCTCGCCGCGTGTTCAGCTCATGATTAAGGGCTCCGTTCGGGTCCGAAACTAGTCGGGCAATCCCGAAAAATGCACGTGAGTAAACCGTAACTAACCATAAATAAGACAATCTAATGCAAGACCACATAATAGTAATCCTTTACATTAATGCTGATCTTTCATACATGATTGGTAAACTCAGTGGCGCAGCTGTAAAAAGTTCGGACGGTGCGTCTGCTTTCAGTGGTCTGGAGGCCTACTCCGAAAATCGAACTACGCAGTTTCGGCTGACAGATCGCACGTTTCCCAACCACGAAACTACTTCGGCCTCGTGCACTCGTTTCACTCAGGACCTCCTTCGCGAGCTTCTGGCTTCACGCTTTTAAATAACACTCTAGGGGTAGGACAGAGTCTGACCACGTGCAGTCGGGGTGCGCTGAGTCGGATTAACATAACGTTCCGTTGTGTGACCAAATGAAACATTTGCCTAATAAGTATTCGACTAAAACAAAATTTCTGAATGATTTTTTGGGCAACCAATCATTGTGGCTAATAATCATTCGGCGTAATCAAATTAGGGATAACATTGCTTCGGCAAACATTACGCCGGCGAATCGTTGTCAGCGTAATGAAATTCGATAGAAAATACTTCGATCAACACACGGGCACCGTTGACATCTAGTAGTTTGGTGTTTGACAATACTTTGTTTGTCTATTTAGTTTAGTTTAGTCTTAGTTCGTCGTTGTATCGTTTCGATTCGAAACTTCGACGTTCGGTTTTCGTAGTAGGCCCCCAAAACCTTGTCGAGAAACATTTGTCGAACGATTCGGTTATCTTGTTCCGTCTACGATTCTCGTAACGAAAGAAAACGAGCAAACCGAATCGCTCTGAATCTGGAAACTGAAAAAAAAAACGATTATTATGTGGATAGAGGTTCCCGGACTCCTTGGGTTCAGTGACAGAGCAAAAGGTATGGAGATTAGGACACTGGCTGAACTACCAGATCTATGAATGACAATCCACTACCCCACTTCTACATTAATCTCCTTTAAAACCAATTTCGTAAGATGATCATGTAGATCTCTCTTTACCTACAGAAAGTCAGAATCCGGGTTATATCAAATTGAACGTTACTTACCGACTGAAGATGAAGGAGATTTATAAATATAGAAAAGCATGCAGTTTTTTATGCAATTGATTGGCAAACAGGCCGAGACGGTCCATTTGATGGAAAGTGGTTACCGACCCCTCTTACACACCTACAACACTAAAAGAATTGCAGATCCGTTGCCAACCTTAAGGCAACTTTGGAAAATCTCATGAGCCTGTAATTTGACCGGCACCCTTTAAACTGAAACAGCAATGTTGCTTGGCGATAGAAATAGAAATGGTGAAGATCTTCCTCAAGGAGAACTACTACTATTTAAATATAGATTATGTTCAACCGTAGATGTGCTAGAGATTGCAAACGATGGTGTTCTTTATCACTGCCAGGCCATCAAGTAAGTCAGTCCGTATCGCTTGCTAAGTAACGCTAAGTGTAAAGAGTACCTAAGCCTCTCAAGAAACCCATTGAACAACACATTACTGCATACTGAAGTAACCAAACTTGATGCAGCCTTACCTCGCCACTGTGACGTCAGAAATTGCTATAAATTCTTAAAAATAAAAACGTATCGAAAATAATAAAGCGCGCCAAACAGTGACATCACAATTAGCTCCAAATTCAAATGAGATTCAAAATAATGAAAATCGCGTTCTACGCTAACCAGTGACATGACGTCACAATTAGTTCCAAATTCAAAAGGTGTTGAAAAACCGTATCGTTTGTATTGCACGTGTAAGGTGGCTGCGGGGTGCAACGGGCCGAGGGGTGCGGGCGGCGGGGCGCACCTCGATCGATGGCGACGTCGTTATTCGGGCGACAGCCTTTGACGACGTCGCGGATGCGTTCCGCTTGCGACCGCTTTTAATTTCTTCATTTGTATGCTGATTTGTGATTGAGGGAATTAGGTTGTTGGGGTATTTGTGGCGCAGAGAACTGGCACCGTTTATGCAAATTTATTGTTCTTTCAGTGAGTACCTTCATACTACTTACCTTCTGTAAAATTGTGCTTTAAAATATCCACAGCATTGTCTCAATTTCTAGGGTGTGCACTTGGTACAATTTCTGATCAAGTCCTGGCAGAAAGCTAGAAAAACGTATTCTCAGACCTGAGGGTTGAAAATATTGAAACTAGGGCCATAAAGTCGAGAGCGAGAAGCGATCAGAATGCAAGCTTTCATGGTAAGAGAGATTCAATCGAGAGGTCTTAGTGTGATTGTTTATACTTCAGTATGATGCAGATGATTTTCTGCGCAAACGCCATTTGGCAACGAAATTGGGCCCAGAAAAATGCTCAGCTCCGAACACTTGTAGAACTGTGAAGTGCTTCGACTGATGATTGCCTGGAAGAAAACGAACAATTTGGAAAATCTCTCAACTCCAAGCAAGAAAGAGAAAGATAGAAATCCCGGGAGTGAAACTATCAGGAATACAAAAACATTCTAATAATCTTATTTTTTAACTTCTGCGACCCGACAGCTAACGATCATTAGCAACAGATTCTGAAGCAGAAATTACATAAATTTCATCACCAATACGTGAATTCTTAAAACACAATGAATAGTGTTTTTCTATTCCGTTCAATTCATCTATAATCTCAAATAACTTGCTCAACTTACTAATGAAAATAATTCTATACAGCTAGTCCTAAGTGGAACCCACCCGGGCTAGGTCCACGCCTCCGCGGACGCGTGACTGACGGACGTCCGCACACCAACACAGCTCACCCACACATTCACACGCCGCCTCAATACACACGACGTTTTGACACTTGACAGATGTGTGCCCAGAGTGATGGGTGGCGCGCGCCACGAAAAATACGGGGGAAACTTTGAATATGGAATACTGAGAGCGTTTTATTTATGCTCCTATTCGTGATTGGCAGTGCCAATTGATTCTTGGGTCTAAAAAAAGTTATTGAATATCTTTTGATTCGAAAATCAAACCTTTTTGTGTTACTTTTATTTAAGGTGACAGAATTGCATTGAGTTGACATGACGGATAGATGTCGAAGAATGAAGGAGCATTGAACTTTGAATTGTGTCTGAAATACAGATACTGGAGACATGATTGCTTCTTCTGTCAATTTTAATTAATAAGCAACACCAGTTTTGTAAAACTAGTGTAGATACAGCAAAAAGAGTACGCAAGCATAATTATGAAAAAAAAAAAACTACGCTATGGCTATCGCTTGTCATACTCATACGCCACAAATTGTCAGTGTCAACTGACAGACTATTTTCACGAAGAGACACTCACTAGCACGATTGTGTGCTAGTGCAATAAGCCAGTTATCTGACACCAGTTACTAGCCCGCTGTGCAGTTGCAGTATTGTGATCGTTGAAACTGACACGTTGCTGTTATGGTTTCAGCCGGTGTTAGTTCATCTAGCGTGTCAGTTGATTTTATGTTTCAAGATGGTATGTTCAAACGTTTGAACTCAACATCGTGATGAAGTCTTATCTCATCTCGGGTTGCAAGAAAGTTGCTGTCATTTGCAATTTTGTGATTGAGATAATCACAGAATAGGAGATGTTTAAGAATAAAAGTAACAGAGATATAGAGGGATTCCTCTATACCCCTTTGGTTCTCACATACACACGACGGAACACAGTGAACTGCTTGGCGCTGGACTTCAATGTGAGGATGGTAGCTAGCTAAGTGGACCGTATAGATCCTACCACCAAGCGTATTGGGTTTTGTTGAATCTTACAACACGCGTCTATTCCCAGCGTGCGGTGAGAAAGTTTTATTTTCTAGCCGGGAAACGGGATCACTCCTTTCTGTATTCCTGGCTGTGTCGGAGGAGTGTAGTATCAGCCATTCTTGTGTGTCTTCTCTACTTCGCTCTGTCTTTGACATCTAAAGGCCTATTCTAATAAGAAAATGACTTTGTCAGTTTTCGTATACTAAAACTATCAAAATATTTAGTTTTGTTATTGCCGTCAAACAATTTAACAGGTTTTGTAAAAGGAAAACGTTTGAATTAACGTTTCGGTTACAGTGCCTGTAGACAAATGGCAATCGATGATCACTAGAGAATAGAAACGCCAAATAAATGTATGGAAATGACATAACAAATCGCTTGACCGGTCGAAAGCTTAATAAATATGTCAATCCAGTACATCTTTCTATTCTCTAGCGATCATCGATTGCCATTTGTCTACAGGCACACTTCAGTTTCGATTGATCAATGTGTCATATTAAAAGAATTAGCCCACAGCTGTACGCTACACCTCTTGCTCCTTTTGAGATATGTAGGATAAGATTCACGCCATTCGGTGCTCATACCAGATTAACACCCTTCAAATCACACCCACAGTCTAACTATTTAAAAAACCCAACAAATCAATAACCAAACCCGTTCACCAGCGAGTCTAATAATTAAAAAGTTCCCCGAACAGCGGTGTAATGACTGCTGTGACGTTAACGACATGGCTGACAGCGGAGCCATTTGTCAGCCGTCTCGTGTCAGCTGTTTGTCAGCCACAATGGTGTCAGGCGGCGCGGGGCCGATTGACGTGTGTCACTCATAGACCGAACTACGAGTTGTCGATTGCAACTCGATTCTTTCATACTTAGAATACCTACAAATTATAAATACAAACAACTGAGGCTTACTCCCCTAAGCCCGGTTCCTATGACCAAAAGCGAATTATTTTAGCTTACAAATAGTTTTTCATTGCCAAACTTGGCATCTAACTAGAATCGTATCGTACGCTAATCTTAAGTGCAATAGCTTCTAACGTATGGGGGCCAGGAGGCCTGGTGTCTTCTATGCAAAGCTATTAGGTCTTTACTTTAGTATTAGTAAAGTCTTAGGGACCATCTCCACGAGCGAGCGAATCGCGGCGATATTCTCGCCGTGCCATCAAATTCAATACTAACTATCGCCGCGATAAAATCGCCATGTGGAGACACGTTCTAAGAGAGTGTATAGAAATACCTAATCATCTAATTTAGTCTTCGTCATAATCGCATTTAGATTTTCATATTATTGTTTTGTATGTGATATATATATTTATATATTTTAGTTTTTGTATATATGTATTTTATGTAATTTACTTATATCTTTTGAATTCGTAGTATATTCAGTTCAAAATTGTCAACTCATTTTTATTTATTTTTTCCTGTACCTATTTCGATGCTTTTCTTTTTAACCCAAAGGTTGACTGGTAGAGAATGCCTTATGGCATTAAGTCCGCCTTATGTACCACCATAGTGCATAGAAGTATAAATAAATAAATAAATAAATAAATACGTGGCACGACGATAATATCGCCGCGATTCTCTCGCTCGTGGAGAAGGCCCCTTAGTAAAAGGGAGTCTTCATTTTAACCGATAATGCTCGGTTAATCATAGAAATCTGCCAAGATGTCAATGTCACTCACTTAAACGCGATGCACCTTGCCGTTGACCAGGCAAATTTGACGACCTTACTATTGGCTCATCTAAATAAGGATAATGACTTTATAAGCAAATCAGAGACATACAATGCAGCAATGTCACCAATGCGTGAGGATTAACACAGTACTTACGCTTCCCCCTTTTTGATAGACCTAAAAGCGAGTCGTATTTAGAAACAATGGTAAATCTGGGTCGAACTTAATATACCTGGCCAAACTCTATCGTTTTAAAATCGAGCAATTTTGAGGAACAGTGGTAAATCAACGTTGTATGTGATAGGACAGGTGCGGCAGAATTATTAATGATCGCTTGATTCACACCTCGACTGTCCTCGACGCCTCGTCCGCGTCGTTGCTGTCGCCCTGAAAAATACTTTTCATTATTGTATGTTCAAGCTTGTTATACCTTACAGGGTTTATAGAAAATGGTAATACTTTTGGATTGGATTTAAGTTCCTGCTACAGAATGATTTAAACAACCCATTAGGTTGGTATATTAGGCACGCATGGGCCTCTTCTCCATTGAAAATGATTTGGAGCCCTCTCAGGTGTAGGTTTCTTCTCGGTGTTTTTCTTCAAACATGAATTCGAAAAGTCAGAGATGCGGGCTGGGGACAATCGCAGACTCACCTACATAGAAGGCAAGTAGCGTTCTACCGCTAGGATAGAGAATTATTAACGAGTTATCCTTTATAATTTGCAAGGAACTCCCAATGAAGTCTTGAAGGTTTTTCGTCACTGAAAAAGTGGGTAGTTAAAAGACAAATAGAACAACCATGCAGATTTTAGTTGTATTGTTCTTTAGCAGGAATCTATCCAGAAATTAATTTAGAGAGACGATTACAAAAGCGGGTGGAGAGATATTGGATTAAATTAAATCAATACGATGTCGTCTTCAACACCTCAGATTTCGTTTATACGCTAGCCACGGGTTGAAGTCATTCGAATCAAAGCACACTACAAAAACAATTGACACACAAATTTTTGCACAATTCCATTTCCAACTCCGATCATGCACAATCATTTCAATAATTTATAGGCTCAAGCAAAAACAATAGAAATTCTTCCATAACTCAATCGACTGCAGGTATGCGGCGTAAACTTAGGCTACTTATTACTGCCTTCGTTGCATACATTATAGATCAGAACAACTATTTACGGTTAATTCGCATCGGAGTTATATTTATTGGTTGGTTCTGACGCTCGACGTCATTGTTAATGTCTATGCACCACGCGATTAGCTACGACGTCGCCACCCCATTTTAAACTAGGTTGCGAATCTTCCAATTATTAGTTTAGTAGGTAGTTTGAATTCCCGTTTTGTAAAGTTTTGTAATGAGGTTTTTTGATGGTGTAGTTTGGTTGGTTATTAACAGTTGTAGGTACAAGTCTTTCTGTCAACTTCTATTTGGAGAGATATATTTTTTGTTCTTACTCTGCTTAGTATTCTGCTTGATATTTTAATGGGCAGCTTTCTGTTGAATTTTATTTATTTGATCGTCGACTATGCGTTGTCACCTTCTTCTTCTTTCTTTGCCTTGTCCCATTATCTGGGGTCGTCTTTCCTTGTCTGCCGTCTCCATTTATGTCGATCCAGACAGTTTGTGGTGTCTATTTCGCTCTTCTTCAGATCTTTCTGGACTGTTGTTAGCCAGGTGGCGGGAATTCTATCATCATAGAATAAAAAATATTTTAAAATTAATGATGGAACCAAGCGTTACTTTGCAGAAAACCATAACATATAAATATGCAAATACAATATTTACTTAGTTTTAATTCTGCCAAACTAAATCGCTAGTTTGGATGCAGTAGTACATAGCAATTGTAATAAACCTAAACATTAAAATAGTATACACCAGTGGCGATACTTAAGTACGTTCGGCGCACCCTGGGCAGTCATCCTCGCTATCAATCTTGCTGACTAGCCACAGAACTTATAATAAGAGGTGACTAGCTAATCTTTTCATCACGGCATGTGCTATTCACATTTAGGTCGAGCTTAAGAGAGAAGAAGACTAACGTGTTTTTATTCTTTACAGATGCTGTCACCAAGAGAAGACGATGACGACGATAACCACCTTTGCATCAAATGCAACATCACCATCGTCGGCTTGGACAACTACGTGAAACACAGGAAGCAAAGATGTGGGAAACTAAAGCCGGAAGATCCAAAGCCAGAACTTCCAACTATAGATCCTTTAGAACCGTCTTACAACCTCGGAGCAGACGTGTTCTTTCAGTCTTTGGAGCTGCAGAGCAGCGTCAAAAAGACTTCCCTATCCAGGCTTACACCACCCATTCCCATATCCAAAGCCAATTTAGATAGAAAAAGCTCTTTAGTAGTCCCATCCACTTCTAGAGATATCCCACGAATGAGCCCTTTAGAAAACAATCTCAGAGGAGAAGACTGGATCGGAGGCCATAGTTTGAGGATCGGAAGCAATGAAGATAATCAAACCAAGCTCATAAATGCAGTCGCCAGTATCAGTGGTGCTGTTAAGAAAGATATTCCCACTTCATCATACAGCATCAATTACGATTATAAAGGTGATGAAGAAAGTGACGAATCAGAGGAATCGGAAGATGATGATGAGGAGGATCATCCTAGTGGTGGTAAATGGAAGCCACCTCCAAATTATACTGGAGGAAAATGGCGACCAGCGTCGCCTGATCACGAAGATTGGGACATGAGGGAGGAACAAGAACACACGGGGGGCAAATGGCCAATCATGCCTGATAATAACGACCGTGATGAAGATTATGATGCACCACCCCCAGGGCACACTAAAGGTAAATGGGTTCCAGGTGCAAATGAGAAAACCCAGATAATGCAAACGACTATACAGACGAAGGGATCTGTACAATATTGGTGCGGTCCCTGCAACAGGAGACTGAATTCTAGAGCGATTTATGACAAGCATCTGCGATCCAGTCTACATTTGAAGAAAGTTCTACCAGAACATGAATTGGAGTTCTCTGGACATTTGGAGCCAATGAAGAGTGTTTTGGACAAACGTATGGCTCGTCCATCAAGGTTTGTAAACGATGGTATTTACTCTCAAGTTGAGAGAAAAAAACAGGAAAAGTTAGAAGGAAAATTGAATATCAAGATTGAGAAGAAAAAAAGGAAGAGAAAGCCAAATTTCGTCCATTGTTCAGGCTGCAAGTCACGTGTCAGACAACACTTAATGGGGAAGCATTTAATATCCCACTATCACTTCAGAAAAGCAACCGATACCAGCACAACACTATACCAACAGCTAATTTTAGACAACATAGATGCAATAGTCCATCAATCTCCCTTCCAATGCAGTCCATGCAAATTCTACACAAATTGGCTCTCGACATTCATGCAGCATTGGTTTTCTGAGGAACACGAACAAAAACTGGCAGCAATTGAGGGCAGACTTTGGTGTTCTTTTTGTAAGTTCGATTGCGAATCTTCCCAAGCAATGCTACAACATCTATCTAGCTCGGACCATAGTGAAGTTGTTGCTGTCATTAATAGATCGATGCCTATCATCATAAGGAAGAAAACTGTATTAAAATGTGATTCTTGCTGCAAAGAATTCCGATACAATATAGAGATGAAACGTCACTTTCAGAAGACTGGGCATCCATTGGCTCTTACAGCCACTGACAATTATCAGGAGCTCCACAAATGCCAACATTGTAAAGCCAAGTTTAAATCTTCTCTGACTCTTGCTGCTCATTTGAAATCTAAGCACAAACAGCGAGCTTACCTTTGCCTAGTTTGTGCAATGAACTTTAATTCTTCGGAGGAAGCTAAGCGTCATCGACAGACTTCGGCACACAGAATCAAGAGGAAGGAAAATATGAGGGAACAGGGAGTGCCGACGAAGGACATGAGCAAGAAATGTCCTTACTGCACCGATAATGTAATATTGAGAAACATTTTAGTGCTAAAGGATCATATACGACGAGTGCATCCCAATATTCGGAAAAAGTAAGTATTCTAGTCACCGCTTAATGAATTCAAAATTTTGGTTATAGACACTTAAATTAACATATTATTTTCAGATGCCCCAAATGTGGGATGTCATTCATCCTCTCGCAGGAAGTGACTCGCCACGTCAGAGACAACGCTTGCGAGTTCAATCAAACCGCCCATATCACCTCGTCCATCTTCTGGAACTGCAGCCAGTGCCTCTTCACCACCGACTCCCAAGCCGAGTGCTTCTTCCACGAAGTCTTGCACGCAACGCCTAAAAAGGAACTCCTCAAAATTGGGGACACAGAGAAAGTAGTCCAGAAATATCCGTGCCCTCTTTGCTCCAAGAGTTTCAAGAAGGCTTCGTTACGCCAGCATTTGAGGCAGCATACCTTTGAAAGGCCGTTCATCTGTTCGACTTGTGGTGCAAACTTTACAAGACAGACTAGCTTGGCAAATCATTCGAGGAATGAGCATAGCACTGATGTAGCGAAGATACCGAAGTTGCCAGCTATTTTGGAGAGGATTGAGGAGTGGGAGTGCGGGAAGTGTAAGAACAGGTTTTCTAGCAAGTGAGTAA
Organism: Amphipyra tragopoginis; assembly: GCA_905220435.1. Taxonomy (NCBI): domain Eukaryota; kingdom Metazoa; phylum Arthropoda; class Insecta; order Lepidoptera; family Noctuidae; genus Amphipyra; species Amphipyra tragopoginis. The sequence continues at coordinate 1,501,618 of HG992004.1, read as the reverse complement.
CGATTTGAAAATTATTTTGACTATTCTTTTACCTTGTAGGAGTTTTTTTTTAATACAGAACAATCTAATAGCCAAACTTCATTGACCAGAGTTGAATCTCGAGTGATCATAAAAATTTTAGTACCAATATCATAAATATTTCAATGGAGAGTTGAAGATGCTCGAGTGTTTAAATTACTTTTATTACTCTTCTAATCTCTTCATATCAAGCTATTGCGACTGACGATAATCGACCAACACCCGATGAATAGAAAGTCAATTTGAATCAATAAACGAACAGAATTTATTAAGACGGAAGTGCCAACAAAATTCATACAACCGAAATAAACGGCGCATCAGCGCGGAGTCGCGTCGACATCAATTTGCAGTAATAACATGCGTGCGCGCAGCGGATGCGTTACATGTCACACGTCACACAACTCCTTCACAAATATCGGGATACATTCATAATTTGACAAGAGCTCTTTGATTATACTCGCGCGCACCACATTCCCGCCCGCGGTGTTGCCAACGATGACATTTTTATACCCTGTGGTAATAAATTTCTGCCCGGATGCACGGTATTTTGAGAGAGTGCTGGATCAAAATATTAGTGTCGAAGAGAGATAGTGGACGTTTCAATTTTATTGTTAGCACGTGTCCCTGTAACGCGTTAGGGATTTGCATTTTGATCTGTCGTTCAGTTTGATGGCGCTAAATCGTGTGTGGTTTATTTGCTTTGACACTTGCGCTGCGAGCGTTACAATTTATATGTCTAACGTCAGTCTATAAATAGTTTGAATCAGTCACGAAGGATTGACGACGCCGATTTTAAACAGAATGCGGCTCGTTAAAATTAACGGTTGTTTGTCCTCGACGTTTAATGTTTTAGCGCAAATACTTTCATAATAGCTATCATGAAGATAAACCTTTGTATTTGATGTATTTCAAACACAAACAATAGTAGTAATACTGTCGTGTCTACAACGACCAATTTCGTGGACTAAGCTAAACTCACCACCCATCCAAATATCTAATCGCTCGGTATTTTATAACATAATTAAGTTCAAATATACTCAGTAGATTCAAACGCCGATATAAATTGAAATTTCCAATCCTCCTTCCTCCATTAATGCTAAAATCACAGCATTAAGACGTGCAAACTTAACCACAGACCGCATGAATCAAGTTGGTGCGTCATTAAAGGAACTTTCAACGGATCTAGACAATTGTAGGACATAGCAGAGCCATTGGGGGCGTCTAACAGCGCTGATGATCTAACTTGTGTAATATCTTACGCGTTATGGGGACGCCTTGCATTAATGCAGTGCAACTGTAATGCGCCTGAGCGAGTTAACTGTCGCCGCGGTGAGCCAGTGCTGCCAGATTATGCGCGAAATTATTACTGTAATGCTTATTACTTTTGAAAGGGTTTTTTGTGGGAAATAGTTTTAGGTGTTTTAATGGAAATGTGAGAATAAATAAAATTATAATTGGGTTGGTCTTTTTTGTGGGTGTTTAAGATTAACTAAGAAAGTACATATGACATTGAAAAAGTCACATTGGTACATGCTTGGGTTTGAACCCGCAACGCGGTGCTTACCAAGCGGGTTTGTAACCTCCGGGCCACCACGACTTTACTTTCTAGAAAATAATTTTATTTGATTTGTATGGAAATTAATTAAGAAGATGCGAATTTCGAAAAGTTTTTCTACGAAAGTTGTTTAAACATTAATTAATGTTATGACATCAAAACTCAGTGTCGCGAGATCGATAAACTGTTAGAGTTAACTTTTTAACTTATGCGGGAGTAACCGCTTTCCATCACGTGGGACGTCTCCCGTCTGCCTTTCACCGTCCTGGGGGTCTACTCCCTAAGCACGAAGTCCGTGGTTTCGGCCTTAGTTACGAGCGTTTCCTTATCCCTATCACCTACGGACATACGATTATTTCGGGGCCCGAACTAAGAATGAATGACAACACGATTTGACAGTTGTCCCTACTACCGATGTGTTTTTGCCCGTCCGAAAAGTTGAACTTGACACTTGTTTTGTTCACTCCTACGTTTCGGGCTACTTTCGGACGGGCGACTAACTTCGTTGACGGACATAGGGAGTAGGCCTGTTCTGGTCCCAAGTTACGCAGTTGTGGTTTGCGCAATTTTTTTTTCTTCCATTCTTGTTCTTTTCCTAAATACATTGAGAAATCAGGTATTGGACAAAATTCTTGACATATGTCTTGACAGGATAAAGTACACTATACCTACTTCTCTTTAATTTTAATATAACATCACACTTGTATTCGCCGAAAGGTTAGGCAGAGGTGTAAGTACACCCTCATTTCCCTGTTACGTTTAGGTCCCATGTAATAGGAGGCGAGCCTATTGCCATCAACCGGGCACAAATCCAGACGGCCTGCTACTGAGAAATTCCACACGAAAGAACCCAACCTAGGGATCGAGCCCAGAACCTCACGCTTTGCAGTCGTAGGCCAACGAAGCAGTCAATCAAGATCTTCAATTTTTCCATTTTATTTCCATTTTTGGGTTCCGTAGGTAGTCAACAAGGAACCATTATAGTTTCGCCATGTCCGTCTGTCCGTCCGTCCGCAGCATAGGTCAGAGACTCTTAGTACTAGAAAGCTATAATTTGGCACGAATATACATATAAATCACGCCGACAAAGTGGTAAAATAAAATCATGAAAAATATTTTTTTTGAGGGTGCCTCCTCTACATCTAAAGTGGGGATGTTTTTTTTATTCTCGGCTACCCCATCGTGTGGGGTGTTGTTGGATAGGTCTTTCAAAAATATTGTGAGTTTGTGAATACAATTTTTCGATTAAAGGATTCGATTCTGAAATATTAAACTTTAAAGTGCTAATTTTTGTTAGGGTCAAGTGTTCCCCCCCCCCCCCCCTGCCAGCTAAACGGCTAGTTTTGGGTATGTGAAAAAATTCACGGTAGTAGTATACACAACGAAGTTAAAGGGAAAACTATCACAGCTAAGTAGGCTTTACAAGTTTACGAGTAATAGTCGATCACCCATAAAAGTAAAATTTCGTACAAATTCCATTGAAAAATTACTAAGCTCTCTTCTTAGTCGGCGTTATTGTGCAACTACGGAACCCTAGTAGTACTGCGCGTGGCCCGACACGCACTTGAACGGTTTTTTTATTTGTAGGATAGGCATACCTACATTGGAAAGACCTAGAAACAAGTTAAACATAGGCCCCATCATTAATACCTACGTAGGCACAGCTAAGTATATGAAATGCTGACAAGTTGTCACTGCGTGAGTCTGTAAGCGCAATCCATTATTGCTATACTTAGCTCCAAGTGATTCATTAACGGTGGACGGAGTGAAATAGCACGCAAGCAAGCAAATTGTGACTGAGAGAATACTTTTATGTAGTTTAATTACGTGTATGGATAATTTGGATTATTATAGTTGGTATATGCAGTAAAAACATAGGTAGATACTAAAACAGATTTAAAAAAAAATGAGGAACACAATTTTTATTACCTTATTAGCTTTTGCCCGCAATTTCGCTTGCGTAAAATTTTGAACCCCGTAAGTGATGATTTTCCATACAAACTTTCATCCCCTATTCAACTCCCTTACGGGTTGAATTTCTAAAAATCCTTCCTTGTTCCTTGTCTACATTATAAAGGGAACCTCTGTGCAAAATTTCAGCTTTCTAGGTCCAAGCGTTTGGGCTGGGCGTTGATGAGTCAGTCAGTCAGTCAGGACTTTTCTTTTTATTTGTATAGATTTTTATTTCGATGATTCGTTTAATATGAGAAATTATTCCTATCCCACTTAAGTATGTTATAATTTCAAAGACATCGCGGTTCATAACTCGCCTGATGGTTTTAAATTCTCGGCTTCGATTCTTGCATCCTGATAATTTTTCTATTACTTACCTAATTTCGTAATGTCGTCGTGACCTGGAGGTTATAGACTCGCTTGTTAAGCACCGTGTTGCGGCTTCAAACCCAGGCACGTACACACGGCTACACATCAAGCTATACTTTTCCAGTTTACACTGACCTCTTATTGTAAGAAAATCCTATAAAATGCGAGCTCAGCTTATACTGGAAATGTACAGCTTGATCTGTAGCCGTGTGTACCAATGTGACTTTTCAATATCAATGTGCTTTATTAGTTAATCTAAGACGCCACTGACATACGGTGAAGGAAAACATCGTGAGGAAACCTGGACTTAATAGTCTGAATTTACCAACCAGCAGTGAGCAAGCGTGGTGATCAATGCTCGTTCCTTCTCTGTATGAGAAGAGGCCTTTGCCCTCAATGGGACAGTTACAAGCTAATATTTAATTTAAATTTACCTAACCCTTAATATCAATGAAAATAGTAAAAAATTGTGATGTTGCCAGGTTTAAAAATAAAAATATAACAAAGATGTTTTTGCGACATCTTCCAAAAAAGTTGGTGGTAAATATATTCCTTTTGCCGTATTAAGGGCTAATTTACACTCTACACTTAGTTGCTCAAAGTATGAACAATATTAGGCACCTATATTTACTTCCTAACTTTTTGTCAAAATCCACACACGATGTACACAGTATACAGTTTAAATAGGCAGATCATAGCAGCAATGCCAGCGATACCAAATGTCACCAATATGTTAGATCCTCGCCACGGACACGAGTGGCCAGCCATAGGAACGTTCCATACATTTTGAAGGACTGTCACCGGCCACCCGTTCACGCAGCTTGACCCGACTGCACACTGTACCCTAAATTCAGTACAATTACCCTTATCTTCCTTTTTACCATCAACATTTGCTAGCAAAGCAATAAATACGGTCAATCCGGGCTCATCACATTCTTGTCCGCGCTAACTGCTGCTAGCAGACGGAATTCTTGGCGACGGACTAAAGTCATTAGTACTGGACAGTTCTGGAACTAAACGACACTGGTTTATGGGTATTGGAAATGTGTTACTGTTGAGTTTTGTACTTAAATTCCTACTTTCAACCCTTTATAGGGCAGAAACGAAATTTGTACAGCGCTTGTAACCACCCCACTAGTCTGACTTTAATGTTGATTTGATCGAAACTATTGTAAGAATGATCACCCTATATGCTAAAACGCATCGACCATAAACGGACACAGCGCACAAACGCGTCCACAAACATGAATTTAGCCAACATGATCGCCAGTGACGACGTGTAATTGTGGGTTCATAATATTATATCACAAATATAGGGCAGATTTTACATTAGCGCACATATGTGCGCTAATGTAAAATCTGCCCTATATTTGTGATAAGACGTCTCGAACTCATACGTAAAATATTAGAATCATGCCTTATTATGCAATTTTAAAATGTAAAAATGATAGCAGAACGTGTTTATAGTATAAAACTTTCATATCTTTCAATATAATTTTTAATTTGTATGTCAGTTTGGCGACACTAGTTCTCGTACTAAGGAAGTAAAAGGGCACTTCTACATGTTTTTTCTATTTTGTGGGTGGAACCAATACTCTTATCTATACATATAAAAGGAGAAGCTGACTGACTGACTGACTGATCTATCAACGCACAGCCTAAACCGCTGGGGTTAGAAAGTTGAAATTTTGATAGTAGGTTCCTTTTGTAACGTAGGCATCCACTAAGAAGGGATTTTTCGAAATTCAACCCCTAAGGGAGTTAAATAGGGGATGAAAGTTTGTATGGAAAATCATCACTTAACGGGTTCAAATCTTCACGCAAGGGAAGCTGCGGGCGAAAGCTAGTCTATAATATAACCTTAAGCATGAAATTAAGCGCAAGATATTGCAGCAAGTGCTCGTAATTTGTAAAACTTGCAGAATTCGACTTGCTGCATTTGTATCCACAGACTCCACAGTTGAAATTCGGTTTCAGATATCAACTTAGGTTTTAATTATACAACTAGCTGGTGAATCTGGAACTTTAAAGTTAATAAATGAATACGATCTTTTGGGAATTGACATAATAACCACGCTTGGAATAATAATTGTTTTATTAGCAAAAGCAAGGACTCTCCTGCTCATGCATGCTCCTTACGTAGGTAACATACCTACCTAGTTGCCTTTAACGACATTCACGTGTAGGAAAGAAGTGGTCTATTATTAGAACTCTCAACGAAAACTCGTGTTCACAAAAGCTATAACAGAGTGATATAAAATGTTTAATTACTTCGGAAAATTAAAAACTAAACTTGTTTCACACTTCAGGACTGCGCTATCGCGTCACGCCAGTAGTTGCGCCAATGCCTCCACTGTAAGGCAATGTCCACATGACCAGTGCACGTACGTGGCTACTAATTCAAGTCAACTTGCTAGGTAAGAACAAAATAATTATTGTTAATGAAAATATTAATTATGATAACGTATCTGGAATTGAGAACAACGCCATCTATGAAAGTAATTGAAAACAATTTGTGTTCTGGTCTACGGCGGAATCACGGCAGGTTCATAATTTGTACGAGAACACATGTAGATGGCGCTTGAATATAAAATAATTACAGTAGAGTGCGCGCAAGATAACTCTGCGCGCGACTGAGGGCGTGCTAAACGTTGCCATGATCGCAAAAGTTCAAATTACCGCATATTAAGCTTAACTTTTTTATCGCTAAACATAATTTTCCCGTTAAATATTCCTACAATCAGGTAGTTCTACTATCAAATTGAATAAAACGGCACACACTTTGGTGGACCATGATTAGTTCCGATTTCGGCCGCGCGCAGACTTATCTTGCGCGCACTCTAGTTTTAAATTGTTTAATACATACATCATACTTATACATTTTTATATCGTAATTGAGAACCCGCTATTATAAGACATTACAATATGATAAATCTATTTTAGGTAATAATACTAAAAATATTTCCATGTAACTTTAGTGCTACTACTCGACATTAGATGGCGCTATAGTTTTTAAAATCATGGGTAATATTATTTACATGTTTACAGACATCGTCGAACCCACGGGGAACGCATAAAACATCACGAGTGCCACCTATGTCCATTCAAGACCGACCAGGCAAGCCATATGAAGAGACACATGCTGTGCCATCAAGGAATTAAACCTTACGCTTGCCCTCATTGTCAGTTTACCTGTGCAAGCTTGGTAAGTAATACTTTTATACACTTTGCTATAATATACCAGACACAAATTGTTTTATTCAACAATAAAAATCTTGCAAATAAAATCAAAAGATAATCAAAATAAATTTTTAGTTTAAGCTTTACATTTACATCCTCAACAACAGATGGCGTTAGTGACGCCAACTTTGGAACCTTTGATTGTATTTTTATTACTGTTATTGCCATTTTTACAAGTATGAAACCAAAGAAATAGCTAAAAAAAATAAACCGCACGATTGGCGCAGTAGCTGAGCAATTGGCTTCTGTACTACGGGCCGCAGGTTTGATTGCTGCACCCAGTAACTATAAATAAACACATAATTACATGGCCTACAGAAAGATGTTTCTGGTCTGGGTGTATTTGAGAGTGTGAGACTGCTACGAGTTTGTATACTGCTACGATACTACAGAAATTAAAGTGTGGGGCAACATTTTTAATAAGAAAGATAATTTTAAACTAATGTGTTCAATTTCTTGTTGTAGGAGAATCTCCGCAAGCACGTACTTCGTAGCGGTCGTCATCCAGGTTTATTCCTCTATCATTGCCGATTATGTCCATACAATACTAATACAGCAACCGAACTTCGTATTCATCTTACTACAGCTCATGCCCACAAATATGACAGCAAGACTGCAGTTCAAGCTGTAAAAATGCACTTGATCATCGATGTTGACAAATAATAAATATGGATTTAATATTGTCTTTAACGAATATGGACTGAAACTGAAGTTATTATTAAAAGTTTAACAACATAATTATTGTGTGTTGATTGTCCTCTTTTGTTTTATATTTTCTATGGTATTTTGATGCTGGCAATATAATCAATGCGATTTGTTTGACAACCAAATTGAAGTCGTCCCTGGAACGCGCCAGCTGTCAAAACGCGCGCAACTCCGCTGACTCCGCGAGCGAGGGAAAAAATCAGAGTCGGAAACACGACGATATCTCGTTGACGTCTGTCCGTTTCTTCGCTATCGACAAAAATAATACCAAACGCTTCCAGCTGGAAAACACGACAATATTAACAGAAACAATTGTAAATGAAACACATATTTTTAGTATCCGTTACGTAATGCGTGCTAGAGTATGTTTTAGAATGTGTACAAAATATTATCGTAATAAATAGTGCAGTGTTTTATATTGTAATTTTTTGAAATTATGACTGTTTGAATACACGTGTAGTGCTGGAAATCGATTTACATTCATAATGTCGCTGAAGGTAAGTCCTGAATTTATTGATTACATGTTACAGATTTGAGCCGGGTTTGTGATATATTTATTTTTTGCGTGGGTAGCCTACTCTTTTGACCCGTTATCGAGGGTCGTTAATCGGATGTAATTTTTGCATTATCGCAGTTATTTATTAATGTATTTTCGTGATACAGAGATCAATAACAAATATTATACCTATACTTAAAATTACACATGATTGCAGAAGAAACCTTGATTTAATAATATTAATTTATAAGATGTATTGGATTCATGTTTTGTTCGTTTTATTTTATTTTTTACTGACTGAAGTGATAACCAAAATTGTACTTAATTTTTCCTGTTACTGTATCCATATTGTATGAAATGATTTATTTAAATGTTAGGCAGATGATTAGTATTGTATTGATAAACAAATAAAAATTGAAGGATTAGACATTAGGTACAAATTAGCTGTTGCTCAATATTACTATCTGAAAATGGCACTGTGTATTAGAACATTTTATTTATAAGTACCACAAAAATAAATGATTGAACTACTAATAATATTACTTACCTACACCATTTGGAATTGTTGTTATTTAACAAAACTATTTTAAATAGCACACCTGTAGAGAATTCCTATTTTAAATTAGAGCAATTAAAATTCTATTGTGTTTTAGTTATTCTGAGTTGAACACTTAAAGAATACACAGTCTGCGAACATTCTCAAAATTAGCACAATGCAATGTAGTCTGAAGGTCAAAATCACCATCACAAATGAAGAAAAGCACTAACAAATTAAGAAGAATATTTATGAAGCACTTACCTAAAATACTTTAAAAAAAGAATAGTGTTTGCATTTTATTTATGATGGCTAAATAGGCTTGAACAAATTTTTACCATGTAACAACACTATGTACACTATTTATTTCAAATAAAGAATTTGAATTTAAAGAACATGACCAATAATATTTTTTAAACTATTTTGCAGATAAAAAATACAAGTTTAAAAAGAGAACACCTAAATTCATTGTACCGGGACAACACAAACATGACTTGCATTATTTTCTTCACTCTAGGTCAAGGATGTAGCAGCTATTAGGTAATCTACGGTCAAGGACAGATAAAATGTTAGGTTTACATTTCAGTTGGTTTCGTTACAATTAAATTTTGATGGCAACAGAAGGGAAATTGGAAAACTATTTTTATAATCAACCAGTGTTGAGTGTCTTTTTGCTTAGTAATATTTCCTTATAATATTTCCCAATTAAATTCAGGCCATTTTAAAATCTACATGCATACCTTTTTATTTACTTTAGAAATCCCCGTGGGTACGCTCCACCCTAGGGAAGGCGGAGGGTTATCTGGGACTCCGTCTAAGGGTCCCCCCCCCCCCCACTTATTGACGAGAAGTCGACTTAGGACGGAAAAAGTTTTGTGTATGGGCAAAAACTACATTACAACTTAAATACAATTTAAATTAATTTGCATGCCGCTGTGCCGGCGAAACATGTTGATCTGTACCTGCATTATTTTAAGACCCTACCGTGTTTCTCGCAAATTTTCTATTTCTAAGGGTGTTATCGATGTCGTTCGCCGCTGCCTAAGGAGAGTCCGCGCCGATAAATGTGGGGAGACCTTAAAACCATCCCTGTGTTCCTCCGAGGACTTAAGGCCAGGATCGCGGGATTTGCTATTAGTTACTTACATTCATCGCAATAAGTGATCTCCTAAGTTCTTCGTTATATTCCTTCCCCTGTTCTCTGCCTCTAATATTCGATATAGTCTTAGTTTATAGAACTGTACCCCAAGTGTGAGTTTTTTTCGTTAACTACTGTAGTTGCGTTACGACAAAAATGTATGAAAATTTAGGCTGCGTCTCTAGGCGCACTGTTCACTAACTAATATTCGCGCGTTAATTGAATGGTGCGCCTAGAGCCACCGCCTAAATTTTCATACATTTTTGTCGTGACGCAACTACAGTAGTTAACGAAAAAAACTCACACTTGGGGTACTGTTGTAATAAACCATCAGAACAGTACGCGAAACATCGTCACCCTCCCCGCTACTTAACTGTCGTAACTAATCAGATAATTTTCAGTAGGTAGTTGCGTTAGCTGTGGCTTTATTTTAATGAATTAATAACTTTTTTTATATTGCTCTTGGCTTCCTATTTTAATTTAGTAGTTGCCCTAAGGTATCTATTTATTTATTTTTATTCATTTGAAGCACATACGTCACTCTGTGAGAATTTCTCTGAAAAATTATCAATTGCTAGTTACGACAGTTAGCGGGGAGGGTGACGATATATTTGCCGCTCTGAAACCAGGCTTTCAGCGTTCTGTTCCTCACTTCAGAGGGGCAAAGTTAGGTATTTGGCACAACCTACGTGTAAAATAACTGCCAGTCTGGAACAGGATTTTAGCGTTCTGTTCCTCACTTCAGAGAGGCAAAGTTAAGTTTGGCGAGTCTGAAGTTAGCTGATTAGCTGCTCATTAGACAATTTCGTTTCTAAAATATTCATTGCGCAGCCAAACAACTAACTTCAGACTCGCCAAGATATGTCGGCCGTATTGTACAACCCATTATTTTATGTAATAAGCGGTAGTTCCAATTATACTGAATTAGCGTCATTACAAACTTCCCTTTTAAACAATTAAATAATAAAAACTCTCAAACAATAGAATCCTATTGTTAGCACTTACATGGGTTACTCATAAACCGGTCGGAAACTCTGAAGGAACGCATCTGAGCAGAGTTCTCCTGAGCTTAAAAGTATTTGGCGACATATTTCATCATTAGCAGATGCAGCTTTGCAGTGCACTGTCTTGTACCTATTTATTACGTGCAATCAGCCATAACTCTTAGCGACTATACACCACCGATCCGTGTACAAAACTGTGCAAGAAATTCGTACAATGGGGGCTATTTTTAACCAGCAGGCGATGCCACTTTCGACAGAGGTGAAACATGACAGAATCGGTATTAAAACAGATATTTTATAAATTATAAAATTGGTCTTATTTTTTTTACATACACGCGACGCGAAACTTAAATGCGAGGGTGGTGTCTAGCCTGGTGGACCGTCAAGACCGTATAGATCCTACCACCAAGCGTGCTAGGTTTTGCTATGTAGCAAACCACGAAGAGTTTGACAGTTTTGTCAATTTTACGTCGGCCCAAAATGGTGTCGCCTGGCGGATTTTTAGCCTCATATTAGCCCATTATTGAGCCCTCAATGAGTGAGTCAGCAGAATATTTTGTAGAGCACGATAAAATGTAATCATGACTGTATGAAGGAGAATGAATTCAGGTACAAGGGTCCTGAATATTTAATCGAACAGGATAAAAAGTAATCAAAATTCTTGTCTCTATAGGGGAGTGCGAACCTATCTCTATGTTTATAGGTTCTTATTTTCCTCGTCTTATCCAGATTGTCAGCGTAACATCAAAATTCGCTTGACAAAACAGATATTTAATTAATACTGAATGCAGTTCAAACCGGTCTTCCTCGTATAGTTGCGGATAGGGCTGCCCACTTTGTTCAGACCATAAAATAGTATTTTCGAGCTCAGTACCCATTCAAATAGAAAAGAACATCGAAAAAGACAAAAAAAACTCGACCAAACTTAATAAAATTGAAATGGGATCAATTCGAGGGTTTCCACACCAAATATAAAAAAAATACTCAAATCAGTTCATAAATCTCTGAGAAATCGGTGCTTACAATAAATAAAAAAGATTCGCGTCGAATTGATAACTTCCTCTTTTTCAAAGTCGGTTATGTTTCAAATCCAAATTTTAATTTTTGAAATGAGCGCGTAAGTTTTTGCTTCGCTGAGCTGGATTTACGCTTTTGTGTATCTAGATCTACCCAGGGTATTTGTTTGCTTTAGAACTAGTAGGACTTGTAATGTGGTCTACTAGAGATATTAAAACTCCTATTACTATTTTAATAGTAGGGTTGGTAACCCTAGAGGATAGTCCGTATTTAGCGCGCCGGCGGCAAGGCTCCTCCTGAACCAGTCCGACCAGTCATCGTGTCACTGAACCAAGGGTGGTCGTGATTCGCAATATGATACCGATGACGTAAACATAACATGATAAAATTGTGAAATCCTTAAACACCCAAAACAAAAATCATCAACATGATTTATTCCGAGCTTGAATTCTTCGAATCGAATTTCTCGAATCGAACGTAGGAATCAGCGTAAGGACGCCTCCCAGCCAAATCGACCGACGAAGCGAATAAGTTAGCTGGGTTAAACTACATGCGGAAAACGGAAGACCGAGTGTAGTGGCCTAACTTTAGATAGGCTTATGTCCAGCAGTGGACTGCGATAGAGTTGATTGATTTAATTAAAATTATTAAGCTTTAAGTCCGGTACCAAGCAGTGTACTGTGTTCCGTCGTGTATATGTGAGAGCCAGATGAATATAGGAGAATTCCTCTATTACTTCGATTCGTATTCATCTTAGACCCAGTCTGCGTATTCTGCAAATAATTTTAAAAACTTCTACGTCTCTTTAACTATTCAAAAAGGTATAACATCTACTAGGTATGTTCATAAAATCTTAAAAAAATGTTATTTGAATAGGCCCAAGTGTTGTACTACACAATATAAAAAATATCTTATAAATTCAATATCTCCATAATGGGTAAGTTTTGGATACCATATTACGGAATCAAATCCATCAGAAATGACCTGAAAAATAACGTCCTTTAATATTCAGTACGACTTTCCCTTTAACCCTGTATACATTAAGGATCATGGACCTCCGCTATAGAGTGCCTATTATAACAAAAGATCTTGAGACGGACTGTACTGTTATCATTATTTGTACTAGAAGCATTTTTTTTATTATATTCTGGATCCACGAATCATAGAGCATCTATGCTAATCAGGCAAAGTGCAATATGCCGTGAAATTAGACAACAACCCATGTAACATGTAATTATGCAAAGTTTTTCATTTGTTTCCTGATCAGCTAATTTTACACAACGTAGCACAAGCTAGCGTAGTCAAGCTACTTTTTCTCAGTAGTATTCCTCTGGGCTCTGAGCCCCTAATACGAGTTTGAGTTGTGTCAAATTGCGTGCTCATTTTCCATTCATTAATCTATATATCTATCTACCTATACGTACATATAATTAATCTGTAGACTCGGCGTGTCTGTAAATAGGAAATATTTCAAAAACAAATGCAGGGCTGTTAAAGAAAAACCAATAGAATCCATTTCGATAATTTTTGGATTTTTTGTCTGTTTGTCGGTTTGTTTGTACACGCATCACGTAAAAAGTACTGACTCTATGTAGTTGACTTTTACAGACAAATATTGTGCGTATCTTGGAGTAACATTTAGTTTTTGTTTCATCGTAATCAGTTCGCTCAATCAAAATATATTAGACTTTAAAGTTATCAAGAAGAAGGTTTAGTTATTGCGACGACATGATATTGGTTTCCGACTTTCACGCGGACAGAGTCCCGGACACAGCAAGCAGGTAGGTACTGCATAAACCCTTTCCATTAGAAACTTTTACGACTAAAACTAACTCAAGCAATTCTCTCCCATTCGTTATTATTATTCTTATCCTCAGAAACATACACAAAACATAAAGTACATACAAATATTCTGTTACGTATTGTAACAATTTCGACGTCCATTACATGTCCATTCTACATTCGAGCAGCATCATTAACTATGATTATCATTGCGGTGTAATACCACAGAGCGCTGTGAAATAAATGACATAATGACTACTTTTAGCTGCGGCAAATTCTAGCCTTGTTTTCGTAACAAAGTAGTACTCTGTAAATCAAAACAGAGTTTGTAATGTTATGAACTATTATAGTATTGTCTTGTAGTATAATGAACCTAATTTGCCGTCAGCAGAAATGATCTATACTCTATTTCATATAACATTAGGCAAATAAGACCTATATTAAAAAAAACGGTCGCTTCCAGCAGAGATTCAACACAGTATAACCACGGTCAATCAAGATGAGCTGAAACTCTATTAGAAGAAATGGTTAATAACCCTGTCTTTGCTGTCGCTCAGTCGGTTAAAAAGATATTATATTCGTGCCTTGGTAGGCCACTTGAAATGGAGTGTATGCATAACGTAGTGGTTTATACATATAGGCTGTGAAATGATCAGTAACAAAGGTTGCCAAGTCAAAATAGAAAGGGTAATCGATCAAATACACTATTGTGAAGTTGAATTGCACACTTTGTCGCAAACGATTTCCTAAAAGCGGTCGCTCCCAAACAACCCGTATTTAAAGTTCCGGAACTCTTTGGAAACATCGGTCGATTCAACTCGGACGATCTTCGCTGTATCAATAGAGTAAATACTTTATCGTTTAAAAAGTTTTATCGGGCGAGAAGTTTCCGATTTCGCCACTGAATTGTAAATTGAGTCCAAGACTTGGATTGCAAATAAAAACTGCAGGACACATCTGTTTCCCGGCAGTTGTAAAGTACGAAGAAAGTGGGTCACAGCTGCTAGTCTGCAACGCCAGCTACATATCACTTTACACTGCGACCTTTAATGGGAACCGGCCAGACAGCGCATGTGTACATTCACATTATTGCTATACCTATAAGTTTTGCAGCTAGCACTGATCTTGGAGTTGCGATCTTTCTAACCATACCGTACGAAATAAAGCCAGAAAAGGGGGTTAACTCGACAAAAAAAATATCGATATCGACGAGACACCAAAAACGATACATATTTTTGCTATTTTTATATTTGGAACAGATAATATATAAAATTAGACACTTACATTTAAAATGAGCCCTCCGCGAGGGCACCCGGCATGGCGAATGCGACTACAGGGTGCCCTTCTGGAGGGCATCCGGCACTGAACGTGTTAACTGACCGCTCAGAAGCGCAAATGGTCTTAAACAACCTTGTCAACACAGCCTAAAAATACAGAAATCTAAATCATAAGACAATTTAGGTAATTTAAATTTCTATAGGCTTCCTAAAAAGCACCTTCATCCTTATATTCAACTAGCTTTTGCCCGCGGCTTTGCTCGCGTTAATTAAGCTCAAAAAACTCTTATCACACTACTAAAGTTTCTATAATAATATAATTCAATCGTGATTCGAAAGACACATGGTGCCATCTATGAACGTAATTGTTTTCTTCGGGAACAGTACTTTTTTTCGGGATGAAAGGTACCCTATGTCCGTTTCTGTACACCTGACAACGTATATCAAAATTTCAGAATGATCGGTTCAGTGGTTTAGGCGTGAAAAGGTAATCGCATTTATAATATTAGTTAGGATAAACCCTCACCATTCATTCATCTAACCGCAATCTCCAATAACGAATCACGCGCCGATTCTATTTTCTCCACAATTTGAAATACCCCTCCCATAACTGCGACAGTTAGCGTCTAAACTAAATATAATCCGTTTAAGTATTCATCCGCTGACTGCTCTGCATCCCAGCCTGTCTGGATTTAGGTCTAGACGTTATAAATAAAGGCAGCTTTAAGTTATGGTTTCGATTTTTCAACCGATGCTTGAAAAGTTAGAAGTTTTTCGATGTTGAATAAATTTTAAGTAAAATGTTTGATCGTTCTTGAACAGTCAATGCACTACGCAAGCAATTGTCATTGTAATTGCGTGCGTAATAACCTTTTATACGCAAGACTCGCTCAGACAAGCGATGGCAAAAACTTGGCCACTCAATGCCCTTTAAACTTATCTCTTTGGTTGACTGTACATTCAATGTAATAGTGACAAGTTAGAAAGAATGGTTAAACTATAATACCAAATGCATGACTACCTTTTCCATTGCAAATTTCCTGTTCTATGCAGAGGCGCTGCTGTCTCAGCCGCACGATCTTTAAGGAAACCAGTTGTCCGCTGTGAGGTCTTGATTAAATCCTTTCGTCATCTCTCAAGATATCTATACATTTCTTACCTCAATTTCCCGCAGAATACTTCAGTATCCTGTAATTATAAAATTAGCCAATAGCAGGGGTGGGCGAACCTTTTTATCAGGGGTCAGAAAACGCAAGAAATGTTGCAGCAGGCCAGAATTAAAAAAATATGGGTTAAGTTCTGCCAAAACTAAAACTTTTGGCTCTAATAATTACTGCTATATTAAACCCACTTGTGCCAATGAGACTACAAAAATATATTTCCGAGGGCCGTACACTCTTCCTAAGGGATTGGCGGGCCGGATTAAAACCCTTCGCGGGCCAGAGTTGGCCCGCAGGCCGTAGTTTGCCGACCCCTGGTCTAGAGGATAGAAAACCTGCCCTGAAATCGCAATCGTGCCCACAAGTAAATAAGAGTCAATATCCGCGATAACAAATCAATAATATAAACAGTGACGTCATACTGTGCCATTTGCATAAGTTATAGCCCATTAAAGCTATAGGCAATTACAAATGTTACGATCTCAATATAATGGCTGTAATAAATACGTAATCTAAGCTATTCGTTTTGCAAATTAAACCGTGACATTTTATGGTTTTAAATCTGTGACCCATTGGAAATGTAAACGTTTATGTTTTTCATGGTGATAAGATTATACTGAAATAGAGTATGAGTTTATGAAAAATACTATATTCAACTGCATCTACCTATAGTCCGCTTTTCAACCCGGATAACTAAATTGACAGGCACAAATGTTAAATTTAACACTGTGTTTTCAATTTTGACATTTCGTGTATGGCAATTTAGTCTCCGGAATTAAAAAAACGGACTTTACGCCATCACTACATAGTATGACATATAAAAAGAGAAGCTGACTGACTGACTGACTGATCTATCAACGCACAGCCTAAACCGCTGGGGTTTGAAAGTTGAAATTTTGACAGTAGGTTCCTTTTGTAACGTAGGCATCCACTAAGAAGGGATTTTTCGAAATTCAACCCCTAAGGGAGTTAAATAGGGGATGAAAGTTTGTAAGTATGGAAAATCGTCACTTAACGGGTTTAAAATTTCACGCAAGCGAAGCTGCGGGCGAAAGCTAGTAGTATAATATAAAACAAAGTCGCTTCTCGCTGTCTGTCCCTATGTATGCTTAGATCTTTAAAACTACGCATCGGATTTTGATGCGGTTTTTTTATTAGATAGAGTGATTCAAGAGGAAGGTTTTAAGCTACAAAACGTCCACGTGCGAAGTCGGGGCGGGTCGCTAGTTATAAATATATGAAACAGCGGAAACCCAAAGTAGCTTCGTACAGGGTTCAAACTTTGACTTTAAACATCTGAAAATGCGGAGTTTCCTTATACCGGTTCTGTCGTATTCAAATATATGTATAAACTTCCTTACATACGAGACTCCTTCGTGTCTTGGAGAGCACGTAAAACAGTCGGTCCCGGGTGCCATTCGAATACCTACGACAGCCGTTACGGGTAGCCAGAAGCCCGAAAGTCTGACAACCGGAACCTTAGGATATCGGCATTACCCAATAACTGGGTTGCAGAGGTCTGATGAAAATTGCTCCGTGTAAATACTGATATTCAGCCGCAGCTGGTTAGATTGAAAGTTGATCCCTGATTGAGAAAAGGCTAGGCAGAACGCTATTAAGACACTAATTCTTATGTATCCATGTTTGTACGTGTAACTTCAGCTTATTTAAGATAGATTCTAAGTGTCTAAACATACTATGCCGAAGATACGCGACAGAAGTTCGGCATGATTACGCCTGCAATGCTATTTGAATTACGTCGCGTTATAGCGTACAGCCGAACTTCGGTCGGGCGTAAGTTCAGCGACAATTCGGCGGCAACGTATTCTGTAGAGCACACATTATACGCAACCGAAGTTCGGTTAGATTACCGTCGAAGATCCGGGGCGGGGAGCAGCTGGAGGCAGGCATGCCCGTACCCCGCGTGTCCGCACACAAGTTTGCGCAATTGAATTTCAGCCGCGTAAGTTCGGCACTTATGGTGTGTCATATCAGCCGAATACGACGGAATGTAAAATCAGCCGCGGAACTTCGGTCGCGTATCTTCGGCATAGTGTGTTTGGACACTAACAAGTGCATTGGAGCGAACCCGGTACGGCTACATGTACATAACGGAGATCATAGCCACATGCAGCGAGTTATGTGGTCTTGTTTATAAGACCGTAACCCGGCGAGACGCGAGACGGCTCCTATAGCTTTTATGGAGCGGAAATAAGTTATGTATTTTGAGGGGAATACACCAAAAGAGTAGTTACAATGTGATGCTCCAAAGCTTTATTTTCCTTGCCTTTTCCCAAATATTTTAGGGTCGGCTTCCATTATAACACATAACATAATATCACGCCTGTATTTCCCGAAGGGTTGAGCAGAGGTGTATAGTAACATGGGGCTTAAACATAACAGCCTAATGAGGGTGTCATTTGGCTGTTAAGTTTAAGCCCCATGTTACAGGGGGCGAGCCTGTTGCCATCAAGAGAGCGTGAAACAATCCATACGACAAAACCCAATCACACTCGTTACAACTGTCAAATCATGTTGCATTCATTCTTAGTTCGGGCCCCGAAATAATCGTATGTCCGTAGGTGATAGGGAGTAGGAAACGCCCGTAACTAAGGCCGAAACCACGGACTTCGTGCTTAGGGAGTAGACCCCCAGGTTCGTCGCCTCTTACGACTTAGTATTTTTAATACGTCCCACCATGGACCTAAGCCCGGCCGCATGTTTTCAGAATTTTTCAATTTCTGTTAAATTCTGACGCGTAACTCTACTCATAAATTTTGTACTAGACCCTGCACACTGGCAGAATTTACCGGATCCGGCAGCCTGCTGGCTCTAGTACAAAATGTATAAGCAGAGTGTCTTCGCGCACGTGTTCGAATTTTTCTGACAAACTTATAACGTGCGGCCGGGCTTAAAGGTCTGAAAGATCCATCGATAGTTCCACTACTGGACTCCACTCTCCCAAGATGCGCAGAACACTCGGTCCTCTGCCTTCCATACAGATATGACCTTTACGAGCAATGGTCGGAAGCCCAGTTGAAGCACCTCTTACCGGATGCAATAAACTCATCTAATTGACATGCGGCTTTAATGAACTACAATTAGCAGAAGCACTTTCCCTAATTACACGCCTGACATGCAAAGCGGCTGAGGTGAATTTTTGTTATCATATACGTTACGCCTGTTAGCCCCAGGGGGTTAAGTGGTGTATATTTGAACACCAGAACTTTGTTAAAGACGTCACGACGAAGCCTATCGCTATTTGGAGCTATGTAGAACTTAATGTTTTTTTAACAAAAAATCTGTAGAAACATTGCAAACGACGACTTGCAAGTGCAAAATTTGCGTTTCTTCTCTCGTGTCAGCACGAGCTATACGAAAATAGCTCATGCGGTGGTAAAAAGATTAGCCAGTCAGCAAGGTTGGTAGCGGGGCTGACTGCCCAGGGTGCGCCGGACGTAGGTACTTAAGTATCGTCACCCGTGGAGCCTCTTTTCATGCACCCCGCGCTAATGGTATTGTACTTTTTTTTTGTTATCGTGATTACACCAACAACAGGCGCCCGGTCTTCGGGGATAAAACCGAGGTGTGTGGAAGTCTTACCTCACTAAAACAACCCCGGTGGTCACCAGAACATGGAGGGGCACTGTGTCTTCTTAAAAGACAACTCCAGAGCTCCCTTCTGTGCAACGCCTAGTAGGGCACATCCCTGGGAAACGGTATTGTACTTACCTACCTACTCCGCGGTATACCGTTTTGCCGTCCTATAGTACTTACTTGTCCAAATCAGAATTGAAAAAAATACCCAGGTGTATTTAACTCCGGAACTTAAAGCCGGTAGCACTAAAACCCCGAAGCATTGTTTATAAGTTATAACGAACGCGTTAATGAGGCAATCTTTAGCTGTAGTTAGCTAGACACAGTAAGGAAGCCCATCTAATTGACCTGCAGTTTAGTACTGTCTGTTTAATTACTGCGGAACACGATTATGAGTTCGTCGCGAGTCGACGAGTTAGCAATGTGGTGTTTTAAACCGACTTATTCACAAAGAAGGAGTTTCTCAATTCGTCTGTATTTAAAAAAAATGTATTTTTGGGTATAACTCCGACCTATGTGTACCGATTTGGATGATTCTTTTTTGTTTTGAAAGATTTTTTTCCCGAGATGGTCCCATTCTTTGATGAAGATATGATGAGGACCTTCAGTGAAAGACAATAGAACTCCTCAATGACGAACAGTACGTGCATCTTTAGAAGGTCTAATTATGTTTGAAGTAAGGCCACTAAAAAGAAAAAAAAGAAAATCGTTCTTACAAAAAATAAAACCGTCTGCAAAAAAAAACGGATAAAATAATTACCTTATTATAAAATTAACAGTTTCAAAAGTCGATGCTAATCCACGCTGAACCAAAAAGGCACCGACTTCTGAAACTTAATTATTAGAAAATAAAACGACAAGTTGCTGACGGTAGCTTTCAGAGAACTAAACTTTTATTTACGGTATTACAACAGATTATTAAGATTCAAGTCACACAATATTCTCAATAGATGGCGTGAGTTTCATTTGATGTAACTATCAATTTTAACACCCCCACTACATCACATGAAACTGTGAAATATATATTTTTATAAACTAACAAGTCCCAAGGCTTTAATACATTGGTAATGCTTTGTTGCACCAAGTGCCTTTGTAAGAACATCAGCTGGCATATCGTTAGTACACATATATTTAATATTTATTACATTATTATTGACAGCGTCTCTTAGAAAATGATAACGGATGTCAATATGTTTACTTTTTCTATGTAAAGCATGATTACTAATAAATTTTTGAGCACTCTGGCTATCATTGTATAAGGTAATAGGACATACATCTTGATTAGTAACTTCAGACAACAGTACTCTCAAATACATGGACTCTTTACATGCCTCTGCCATTGACATGTATTCGGCTTCCATACTCGAAAGGGCCACAGTCCTTTGTTTCCTGCTTTCCCATGATATGACACCCTCTGACATCATAAAGCAATACCCTGTGTATGATTTCCGGTCAATACCATTATTAGCCCAGTCGGCATCAGCAAACCCCAACAATTCAGAGTTTCCTTTTACATACCTTATACAATAATGTTTAGTCCTCTTTAAATATCTGACTATGCGTTTAACATAATTCCAATGAGTGCCAGTGTGACAAGAATTAAATTGACTTAAAAAACTAACACTAAAGGCTATGTCGGGCCTTGTTAACACAGACAAATACATGAGACTTCCTATTAACTGTTGATATGGAATATTAGTATCATTAACATTATCCTTTTTATCTATATTTAGTTTTGACTCCATAGGTGTATTAGCCTCTTTACAATTTAACATGCTAAATTTAATTAACAATTGATCAATGTATTGTTCCTGATCTAAGGTACAAAAATTATTCTTACTATCAATATTTATTCTCATTCCCAAGCATTGCTTTACTTGTCCAAGATTTTTAATTTGAAATTTAGAACTCAATACTGAAATTAAATTATCTGTCTCTACTTTACAATTTGAATACACAAAGAAATCATCCACATACAAGGCAATAATAACTTTAACATTATCATGAAATTTTGTGAATACACACGGTTCTATATCACTTCTTTTAAAGCCTAAATCTGTCAAACACTGATCAACTTTTTCATACCACGATCTTGACGATTGTTTCAGTCCGTAAATAGCTTTATTTAATTTAACAATTTTTCTGTTATTATTACTATCTAAATCAACTTGTGGATAAGCCATATAAATATTCTCTTTCAAAATGCCATTCAAAAAAGCAGTTTTAACATCTAAGTGAGTTATATATAAATCTAATTGTACAGAAAGTGCAAACAACAATCTTAAGGTACAGTGACGCACTACAGGTGAGAATGTCTCGTCATAGTCTATTCCTGGTTTCTGGGTGAAGCCTTTTGCCACTAGACGAGCACGATATCGAATACTGTTATCACTACCTAATTTTCTTTTATAAACCCATTTACATTGCACTAACGTTTTTCCTTGAGGCACTTCACTCACCACTACCCAGGCATCATTCTCGTCAAATGCCTGAAGTTCCTCTTCCATCGCAGAAATCCAATTGAGTTTGTCGGGGCCTCGTAGAGCTTGTTGAACACTAACTGGATCACTTTGATTCTCAGCATTCGACTGCATGCACAAATTTGAGTAGCCATAACGCTGTGGTGGCCTCCTGATTCTCTTTGGTTCTTGTGGGGGTGGAATCTCGTCTACATTCTGCAATATAGAGTTATTAGTCTCGTCTACATTCTGCAATATAGAATTATTAGTCTGGTTAGTATCATTTTTGGGTTCTGTATTAGTGACTATATCCACAGACTCATCTATTTCACTCTTAACTTGTTGCGTTTCTGAGATTTCCCCCACTGAAACTGATATCTTATCATCTATCTTACTTATCAAGTTTTCTTGGATTATGACATCCCTGCTCACAGACACACACTTCTTATTTGGGTCGTAAATCCTATATCCTTTGACGTTTTCAGCATAACCAACCAGAATATGTGGTTTAGACTTAGTATCCCACTTAAGCCTCTTTTCTTTAGGGATGTGCACCATGACTTGACTCCCAAAAATCCGGATGTGACTAAGATCTGGTTTACTATTGGTCCAAAGCTCAAACGGTGTCATGTTCTGTAATCCCGATGCTGGTGACCTATTCCTAAGGTAAACAGCTGTATTTACAGCCTCAGCCCAAAAACTTTTGTCTAGTCCAGCATCAAACAACATGCAACGAGCCCTTTCCACCAAAGTTCTGTTCATGCGTTCACTAATTGCATTTTGTTCTGGGGTATATGTGTTAGTCTTTTGATGTACTATACCAGCTTCAGCCAAGTGAGCATCAAACAACGCATTGCAGAATTCCAGACCATTATCAGTTCGAAATGTTTTAATTTTTTTATTCTGTTGATTCTCAACTAAAGCCCTGAACTCCTTAAAATATTTAAAAACTTGGTTCTTGGCCTTCAAAAAATAAACAAAGACCATGCGTGTGTGATCATCTACAAAAATTAGAAAATACCTGCATCCACCAATTGAAGTCGTCTCCATGGGCCCGCACACGTCTGCGTGAATGATATTCAGTACTTCACTGCTCCTTGTGCTCACATTGTTGAAGGGTAACCGTGACTGCTTCCCTTGACAGCACACAACACATGTACTTTTATCAATAACTGCTTTATCCTTGAAGTCTATACCCACAACTGCACCTTCTTTCATTTTATTAAGATCATTGCTATTCAAATGGCCCATTCTTCGATGCCATAACTCGCTCTTCATACTGTCAGCTATTGTTAATAAACAGTTGTGTCTCTCCTCCACATTAAGTTTGTAAACACCATCAACTAATCTGGCCTCTCCAACCAGTTGATTTCTACTGTTATAGATACAGCAACAGTTTTTCCGAAAGTCAACTCTGTTTCCATTTTGTATCAATTTACTCACTGATATCAAGTTCGTAGCAACACTAGGCACACATAACACGTCCTTTACTGTGATAGAATTTTTGCTTTTCGACGTGATTGTAACAATATCAACATCACCCGAGCATAACACAGGCATCACTCCTCTATTAGCCGCTGTAATCTCCTTTATACTCGTGTTTTCTGATGTGTTTCGAATATTATTTACATTTGACGTGATATGCACACTCGCACCGGAATCCAAATACCAATCATTTCTTCTGAAGTTTCCGCTTAAAAACACGGCTGAAAACGCATTTGAATTGTTTGTTTTTGTATCTTGAACTTGTGTACACTTATTCTTGTAGTGCCCGATCTGTTTACAACGGTAACACTTGATGACTTTGTTTCTGTTGTTGTTGACATTTGACGATTCGCCATCTTTGAACGAGTTTACTGTTTTATTGAATGACTTCGATTTTTGATTGACATGCTGGCGCCCTCTAGTGTATAATGCACTTTCCGTCGAATCTTCACTTCCGGACATGTCTAATAATTTTGATTTTACAACATCCGCTGTAATGGCGATCCCGGAATGTTCGATGGCCATGAGCATTGGAAAATATTTTTCAGGCAATCCTGCCAGCATTAGACAGCCAATCCACTCATCATTCACCAAAAAACCAGTTCTTGATAATTTCTGCCCCGTTTCAATAATTTGAGTAATGTAACTTGTCATAGAATCGGAAGTTTCGAGACGTATTGATATCAAAGTCCTCAATAACATAATTCTTCTCGAAAAACCGGAGTCGTCAAACATCTGTTGTAATTTCTGCCATAGTTCCTTAGTAGTGTTAGCGCTCTTAATGTGTACGTATAACGACGGATCTATTGTTAGGATCAACTTGGCTTTCGTCATGGCGTCCTCCGCAATGTTGGCGCCAACTCCTTCAGTCTTGAGAAAATTTAGCTTTCCTTCGAGTACTAACAGATTTTCGGCAGCAAACGCCCACTCACTATAATTTTCTCGACCTTTTAGTTTTGGCACATTTGCAATAAACGAGTTCGTACTAAAAGCCATGTCTGTTGATCACACCCGCGGCGTTCTGCGCAACACAAGATCAAAGTTCACTACAGTGAATATAACGCACGCAATCGTCAACTGTGCACTCACTATTCCTACGCTAACTAACCGAAACTATAACTTTACAACTTTTAACTGACTTTAAAACTAAATGGGTCTGGGCCCATAACCTATTAGAAAATAAAACGACAAGTTGCTGACGGTAGCTTTCAGAGAACTAAACTTTTATTTACGGTATTACAACAGATTATTAAGATTCAAGTCACACAATATTCTCAATAGATGGCGTTAGTTTCATTTGATGTAACTATCAATTTTAACATTAATTTTATCATATTATAATAATCATAGTCAAAGGCAGTCTTAATTCACTCCTGAATTCAATCAATTTTGTGTATTAACTGGATCAGAAGATCAGAATTCAGAACTAATTTAAACTTTTAAGAAACCCCTTTCCGCGAACCTGGAACGGTGAACTGATCAAACCAGTCCAACATTTAAGACCATACCAACTTTTTCCTCAGTTTACGAGTTAGATACCTACAACCAAAGGTTACTAATTGTATCATGAATATAACACTAAACACCCGTAAAAGCTTAAAAAACATATCATCACTCAGCCGAAAGACGTCCACTGCTGGACATGGGCCTCCCCCAAAAGGGGGAGTTTGCCGTAATTGCCACGCTTGGCAGGCGAGTTGGCGATCGCAGTATGGTTGTTAAAGTACTCAGAGAACGCTGCTGCCCATCCTCTAGAGAATCCCTTAGTCGCCTTTTACGACACTCATGGGAAGAGATGGGGTAGTGCTATTCTTTAAGTCCGACACTACACGAGACCTAGAATTTTAAAAAATATATTAAATTCTAACTCTCCGATTCAGTACGCCGTCTGAGTAACAAGAAATGCAAATTGACGGACCCACCCAAACTGTAAACCGGGTGTAAAATTGCACAACTCGCATCTTAAAAGCAAGTAAACGCAACTATTACGCGTGTTGGCAAACCGGTAATGGCGGCACTTAAATTAAATTACTAGCTTTATGTTCCCTTCTACTAGTTAATTATCTTTTACTTAGAAAGATGCTGCTTCGTAGAAACTGATCGTGGTCTCGAAAAGCGGTTGCTACATACATAGAGATCATCATCAACAAGTAAAAATGTCTGAGAAAGAATATTTACAACGCGTCATTCGTTCAACACTGGGGGTCTACTCCCTAAGCACGAAGTCCGTGGTTTCGGCCTTAGTTACGAGCCTTTCCTACTCCCTATCACGGACATACGATTATTTCGGGGCCCGAACTAAGAATGAATGACAACACGATTTGACAGTTGTCCCTACCGATGTGTTTTTGTCCGTCCGAAAAGTTGAACTTGACACTTGTTTTGTTCACTCCTACGTTTCGGGCTACTTTTGGACGGGCTAGTAACTTCGTTGACGAACTTAGGGAGTAGGCACCCTAATATGACATTCTGCAACTGTAGCTGTTTACTAAATACCAAATACAAACATGGTGACTCGTTGGCATATGCACACACACATTGAAGATA
This sequence comes from Amphipyra tragopoginis, assembly GCA_905220435.1. Taxonomy (NCBI): domain Eukaryota; kingdom Metazoa; phylum Arthropoda; class Insecta; order Lepidoptera; family Noctuidae; genus Amphipyra; species Amphipyra tragopoginis. Next base: position 1,475,281 of record HG992004.1, on the reverse strand, counting down.
GATGTTGGAGGGGAGTGCCATGTTATCGTAGTTGATCTCTACATACATACTCAGTGGCGTAGCGGACTAATGCAGACGTGGTCAAAGTCACATCAGCAAGGCATCTATCAGTACCTAAAATTATAGTAGGGTACTAATCGCAGTATTTAGCGTAGTTCATGGCATTCGGCCTCAGTTCAGCACCCATGACCGTGCGGCCCCATTGAGTGCGAGGCCGTGGATTATGGGCCGCTCTGCCCACGCCTAGCTAAGCCAAGGCATGCACTCCACGCTTGTGATCTCGTAAGAAGAAAGCAGAGGTGTTCTCCTATTACAGTCTGTATACCCACGTTTTGCTTCTGGTATTAAGTCCCATGTAATAAGTGGCGAGCGTATTGTTATTTTCCGGGAACAATTATGATGCCAGCCTGATCCAGAACGATTCGATTAGTCAGTTGTCAAACGATTCGGGAATCTATCTCTTTTTCTCTCGTTGCGAGAATCGTAGACGGAACGAGATGCCAAACCGAATCGGGCGACCACTGCTTTTCGAAAAGGATCTGATGATCTAAGGGTGTTACCACACCAGTCGATCGATAGTCGATCGATGCCATCGATCGACATCGGTCGACGTTGATCGATTGGTGTGGTAGCTTTAATTGATCGACGGATACCGGTCGGCTAACCAATCGATCGATTGCCGGTTGATGGCATCGATCGACATCGGTCGACGTTGATCGATTGGTGTGGTAGCTTTAATTGATCGACGGATACCGGTCGGCTAACCAATCGATCGATTGCCGGTCGATGGCATCGGTCGACGGATACCGGTCGACTAACCAATCGATCGATTGCCGGTCAATGGCATCGGTCGACGTAGATCGATTAACCCCGGCTATATACCATCAGTTTCTTTCGAAATGTATTCACAAGAGGACGACCAATCCATTTTACCATCGATCGATCGTCGATCGACTATCGATCGATAGGTCTAGTAGAAACTATCGATCGACGTCGACCAATCCATTCTACCATCGACCGATGGCATCTATCGGCTATCGATCGATTGGTGTGGTAGAAACTATCGATCGACGTCGACTAATCCATTCTACCATCGATCAATGGCATCGATCGACGATCGATCGATTGGTGTGGTAACACCCTAAATCTGGGGGCAGGTTCGTCGCCACTTACGGCTCTCTTGCCCAACGACGAAGGGTCATTATGTTCTTATTTTTTTTCCCCCCACGGCTGCTAGATATCTGCTGTTAAGCAAATCTGTTTATTTAGCAAACAAGAGGCAACCTTACAGTCAAGGTCAAAGCATTTATTTCAATTATACCAGTTACAGGCATTTTTGATTTGTCGAGAAAAAAAGAACTTACCGCCGCGTTCCTAAGTGTAGATTTCTATGGAGAAGAACGGGCAATAAACTCCATGGTAACTCTTTTTCATCACATATTTATTAAAATTTGGTTACATTGCTCTCTCTCTTCTCTGCAGAAGAATCCACTTGTCCTCTGTACCCTATCAGATTAACGACCTAGATGAATGTCATTGGTTTGTGAAGCAAACAGCACGAAAAACCCTGAATTAGAGCAGTATTACTTATCCTTGATATTTCTCGGATTGCTGTCCAATGGCCATTTTTGAAAGAGAATGACCGTTTCAAAATCTTTATTCGAAATATCGCAATACCAAGAGACGCTAAAAGAAAATTCTAAACGCATCGACTTCAGCGCAATTCAATTAGGATCCGTGACGTCAGTAATCTATTTGTATGCAAATACCAAGACGTGTTTAAACCTATTTGTTAAACAAATTGTACTACTTAAGCTGGTCATAATCCGTAATCCACTTGACAAATGTATGCTACTATGCTAGTTATTTTTAGAAGTGAACTCATACTTTTGATTGCTAATGTTGTCGTAGATTTCTTATTGACCTGAATAACTGTTGTCCCATATGAGTGTTATATACAATTTGTAATACCACTGTGATTTTTATAGCATTTGCTATACTTATTTGTCTTACTACTTACTTACTGTGTTCTGCTCCAGCCCGTTACAAATCACTGCTGGATGTAGGACTTCTCAAGCTCGTGCCACTCTCAGCCACTCTAGTTCAATAGTTTTAGCTTGTCTTATGTAATTTTCTCACTATTAAAGGGTTTATTTTTCTTCAGCCTGTAACTACTAGCCTTTCACTGCTTTATGTAAACCTCTTCCTTCTGCGACTATCCTCTATCTGTATCTCTTCTTGTCCATTCTTATTCAATCACTTGGCGGTGCATTTTTGGAAGACGGCCATGCTTAATTAGCAACACCTTGTACGATTGGATTTTACCAACTTGTCTTTTAAGTGGTTTGACTTCGGGGCAAATAAAATGCCAGATTATTGAAGATGAGTAGGTACTTATTCTTTTTGCATAAAGTTAAAAGTTATTTCGAGTGTCTAAATATTTTTGATAACGAATCGAATATCAAATTTTTTGGCCTAAAACTTCGTTTCCTTAGTCGACAAAGGCAGACATAGTTGAAGAACTACTTCTTACTAGGTTACTACACGATTAACGACTTCAGGAATACTTTGGACAAGAACCGAAACACAGAAACATAGTTTACTGTGACCGAACTGACACTTTAGGTCGTATGAATGTTCAATAAGACCTTTTCCTGACATTTGCTCCTTTCCTAACGTCTAAGCGACACCATTAACGCCTTTACCCTCCGGTGACCGCAATAAAACAAGTATCTACATACTCGTAAATTACGACATCCATGTAGGTTTCTTCCATTATAAACATACTTTCAACTAGATTCTGTTCTGGATGACGTCGCAACCAACTTTGGCAGACGAGTTGATAATATAAAAATAAGATTTTTTTTTACCAACAAAAGGTGTCATACGAATACCTATGATAGTCGTTACGGGTAGTCAGAAGCCCGAAATTGTGACAACCGGTCTAACCTTAGGATATCGGTATTGCCCAATAACTGGGTTGCGGAGGTCTGATGGCAGTCGCTCCGTGTAAAATACTGGTATTCAGCTGCATCTGGTTAGACTGAAGTCGACCCCAACATAATGGGGAAAAGGCTAGGCATATATCTACCAACAATGATTTTTGAACAACAAATTCCTTATCGCAGTATAATCCGGTAAATCTTCTGTCAAAGACTATAATTATGTAGGTAAATCATCATAGTAGGGATCGTAATTGCTTAACCATCTCAAAAATAAGAGGGTCACCTTTATAAACAAGTTTGGGAAGAGAGTGTTATTCATACTCATGGATATCCGTCAAGAATGATGAAAATGTGATGAAAATTATGCAAGCCGCTCTGATTTACATCACTTTATATTCATAACCGGTGACTGCACAATACAGCACATTGTCATCCATCACAATCAATCACGACCACTTATTGCAAATTAGCTTTTACCTCCATCTTTGATTACGTGCATGTTGGCTGCTGTTAAAAATTTAAAAATATTTTTCACCGTTTACCACGTGGATGGTACGGCGAAACTTTTTGTCAGTTGTGACCTTTTCGGAACTAATAGGATAGCACTTGGTAGGTTTGTAAATGTGTGTACTGAAATTAGTCAAAAAATAAGACTATTAGGGGATTAGACTGGTTTTGTATACGGTTTTCGCAAGGTGACTGGCAGCAGCTGGAAAGAGAGGTCAAGGATAGAGCCAATGGTGTTGTTTTTTATTTGTTGGAGTTTTGGAGAAAGAGAGTATGGAATTGGAGAAGCCTATGTCCAGCAGTGCATTGCTACGTTTTTGGGACTGTTTTTTATAACATTGACGTTTAACAAGAACGAAGTAATGCTAGCCTATGCGAGTTTGATGGTGATGAACTAACGATTGAGTACTTTCGAGTCAAGAATTTAATTCGCTGCCTATAATTGAAATGATAAGAATCTGCAAAGACGCTTTAGTTAGAGTTTATGCGTGTGGATAATTGCTTAGCTACTTATTTTTTTATGATTCTTTTAAATCGCATACATGGAAGTCGCGTTGACTCACACGTGACTGAACGTTTAAACTTATGTAGTTATATTTTGAGTGCTTCTTGGTCTAGTGAAGTCTTGGTTTCAATCCACATGTCTGGTAAAGTAATATTGAGTTTTCCGTGTGGAACTTCTCACAAGCAGCCCGGATTCTGCATCTGTGCCCAGTTGATGGCAATAGGCTCGCCCCCAATCGGCGAAATGAGAGTGTACTATTCATCTCTGCCCAATCCTTCGGGAAATACAGGTGTGAGGTTATGATATGTTATACTCTGGCCGTGATTTTGTGTTACGTTCCAGATTTCATTCTTTCTGAGATAAAACTGAGGCACTGATAACCAAAACATGCCGATCAATAACAGTGACATATTTATACAGAAATAAACAAGATGACTACAAATTGCGATGTTATTGCGATAACATGCTCGCGGTTAACATAATAGGTTATTTTTAACTCGCACGTCACGACCTCAGTGACAGAGGTTAAGGATTTACCTTTACTGCAAAACAGTATTGAATACATAATCGCATGTTGTGGGATTTTCCGATGGTAATTTGTTTTTCATGTTATCTAAAATATGAAAGAAAAAATGCTAGCAACACGAACCAATTAAGTGTTGTTGAAGTTGTTTTAATCCTAAAGTCGTTTAGAGGTCAAATGTCATAAAAAGTTAATGTTTGTTTACTAAACACATTTTCTTGCTGCAGGTAGGGTCATAAATCATGTTTTGTTTTGTTCACGCTCACATTTTTTATTGCCGCACCTGCAGCGAGAACTGTTTAGTATAAAAAATTATGATAATTAATGAAACACCCCCCCATTGGCTGAAGACCCTTCAGGTCTAGCCAATAACTGCCCGGTTACGTAGAAACGGTCCCCGAGGACCATCAACAGCAGTCCAATAGAAAAAAATATAAATAAAATAATGAAACTTAAGAAAATCTCAACGTGACTAAACTAGTCCATAACATTTTATTATAAAGCCGCGTAATCACTAGGAGACAAAATGTCACGGGACATTTGTTGCCTGCGATGTCCGACGTCAACGTTCGACGTTGCCAGACATGTCACGCGCTGTCCAGCAACGTTGTGCGATGTCGTTGGACATTGCTGGCGACACGTATCGGGGGACATTTGTCTCCTAATGAATACACGGCTTAATTATTTTCTAGTAGGTATGTGGCGGATTTGTTTATTATTTAATGTGCGTAACAGCATATCGAACACCAATCGGCCCGCCAAAGTTAATGACCTTCTAGCTCCAAGATTGTTATTTATTTAAAATAACAATCTATAAGTGAAACTACTGGTTTAATTAGTAATCCTCACTCATTGTTTATGTCGCCAGTATTGCCACAAGACGTAATGAGAGCAATACAATCATTAAAGAATAAAAATAGTTTTGGCTATGATGGAATAGCTACTGAAGTAATCAAATTTGTATCAAATAGCATTGCCTTACATCTAAGCCACATTATAAATTTATGTATTTGCTCTGGTGTATTCCCTAACGCATTAAAAACAGTCATCGTTAAACCTCTATATAAAAAAAACAACAAAGAAAATTTAGAAAATTATAGACCAATAGCTTTAATTCCCGTATTCTCCAAAGTTGTAGAAAAGATAATTTATGAATCGATTAATAATTTTTTGACTAAATATAATATTTTGTGTGCTGAACAGAAGGGATTTAGGAAAAACAGAGGTATAAATACGGCTATTTATGAATTACTAAGCGTAATCATGGAAAACGTAGACAGCAGAACACCTATATGTGCAATTTACACCGATATGACCAAGGCTTTTGATTCTGTTAATCATGAAACTCTTCTTAGTAAGCTAGACGTCTACGGTATCCGAGGAAATGTTCATAGTCTCATAAAATCTTACCTTAGCAACCGTAAACAATACACGGAAATTACAAGAATTTGTCTTAAAACTAAGCGCGAAAAGAAATACTTATCTGAAAGTAGAGTCATCAGATATGGTATACCACAGGGCAGTGTGCTTGGCCCGCTCTTATTTCTGCTCTATATAAATGACTTGCCACGCCACATTCAGCACCCAACGGTCTTATTTGCTGATGATAGCACCGCAATAATAAAATGCACTGACGTAAATAAATATGAACTTGACATAAATAGCACACTTAAGGACATTGTACATTGGCTTGACATTAACAATTTAATAATTAATTTATCAAAAACGAATTTAATGCAATTTCATCAACGTTCTCCTGTACAAAATTTAATGATAAAATACAATAAGCAAGAAATTTATCAAACAAAAGAGGCAAAAATTTTAGGAGTATATAGTTATAGATAGTCAGTTAACATGGAAACCTCAAGCAGAAGAGGTGTGTAAAAAACTGAGTACGTCTGCGTATGTGCTATTCAGTCTGAAAATGACTGACAGTTGTGTACCCATGTTTAGGTCCCTAAAAGTGTTGACATTCCCATCACTGTATATTTTTGAAATGGCAGTTTTTGTGAGAACAAACAAGCATTATTTTATAGCAATATCTGAAAATAGAAAACGACCTATCAGAAGTCAATATAAAAACCTATTGCATGTTGGCAGTTACAAAACTGCTTTACTTAAGAAAAATGTTTTTAGCATGGGCCCTATTATATGTATAACCTATTATATAACAAAATTCCTGACATTATAAAAAAACAGCACCATCCAATTATTTAAAAAGAAACTTACAGCACTATTACTTAAAAAGTGTTATTATTCAATTAATGATTTTTTAAATGATAAATTGTAGACTTTGACATTACTCTATATTACGTTACATTTACCTATTTTTCACAATATTAATAATTATCATTACTTAATTTCAATTTGATTTAATTTATATTCTCGCTAATGTTTGCATGCCTAAATTTAAGGTAGATTGTACAAGGATCAATATTTTTTGTTAACACCTATATTTTATGTACCTACATTCTATGCAAATAAACCAATATTCTATTCTATTCTTAAAAGGTACTCCAATGACTTATCAACGGCATAACAGGCAGTAATTATAATATAATAATTCATAACACAAGTTTTAGACTATGGTGTATTTGTCACTTATAGAAGTACACAGCACTTACAAGAAAAACTCCTAATTCAAGTTATTTATGAAAAAAAAAATGGAATTGGCAAGAATCAAATAAAATTACAAAAAAGGTAACAAAGAGTCATGCTTTAAACACTAGTGATAGTTAGATTTTAATGTTTGCTAACGAGTTCAATACGTATACAATGTATCAAGCACATATTGATATAGCAGTTTAAAAACACAACTGCCTACCTTTCCGACGTTTAACCATACATTTTTGCCAGCCTTTTTCTGAACACACTAATGCATTTTAAAGTACCACTTGTTAACAAAGGAAACAATAGCGCATGGAACGCTACCCCTTGGGTTTCCCCTAAAGCGATGTCGCCCTACGGTAAGTAGCTGTTGGGTTTCACTTGACACAGCCTACTTGACAAATAGGACATATTTTGTCACGTATGTTACGTTTAAGCTGTTTGTGGTAGTTACAGACCAAATTGTAAAAGTTAGATAAAAAAGGAGCATGAAAGATGTAGCTGAAAGGTTATGAAAAAGTGGCTGTCGTGTGTCGATTTCAGTCTTCTGCTGCTCTAAAATTTCAGTCAAACTGGATGTCATGTAGTTCTTAAGCACGTTAGCTTAACTCAACAATCCATAGTTAGATAATTTCGCTAAGCAACGGATTCACGCAAAAAAATGCACTATCGCTCCATGTTCATTTTTTTTGAATTTTACTATTCGACAAATTGCACTAATTGCGTTATAATAGGCAGCCAATGCAGACTTTTAGGCTGGCTGTATATTGTAAGAAATTTCCTATCAGACACCTTCTGACGCGCCGGAAGACACTGCGCTTAAATTTTATACTTATTCTTCTCGTGTCAGCACGAGCTATACGAAAATAGGTCATGCTGTGGTGAAAAGATTAGCCAGTCAGCAAGGTTGGTAGCGAGGCTGACTGCCCAGGGTGTGCCGGACGGACTTAAGTATCGTCACTCGTGGAGGCTCTTTCCATGCAGCCCAAATTTATACTAGACACCGCACACTGTCAGATTTTGCCAAATCTGGCAGTCTGCGGGATCTATACCTACTCTGTTCAACGAAAGATGAGTCCTAACATATCGGTCATTTCGTAAACTGTAGCCGCAAGGAGACTGCTATCGAAAAAACGTAAACAACATCATTAAAAACCGTAAAATAGCTATACGGGGTGGGTCAAAAATCGTGAATCAAACGAAACAGGGCGATAGTTGGGGTTATTTTCAGTGAAAAATATCTGTGTGGCAGAGCTCTAACTTGATCTCCTTAAAAGTTATGACAATTTGAGTGTTTAGGTAAATAGGCAAAGTAAAATGGGTACCTATTTTAAAACATTATAATATATGGTGTTTAGTTGCTTGAAAGTGCTTTTATGACAGTGGGTACCATCATTTTTGAGTATTGGCACTATATCGTTTAAGTCTCACGAAAAAATATATGTAACTTTAGAACCTTACTGTAAAAAAAAAATGTACTACATAAAATGCTGCAAATAACCCCGACTATCGCCCTGTTTCGTTTGATCCACGATTTTTGACCCACTCTGTATATATACTTAATACAAGTTTTGTTTTTTAGAAATATTTAATATTCTTTGCATGGTAACGTTTTGCAGAGAAAAGTCAGGACTCACGATAAAAAGGGTATGGTGTAAAATATGTAAGTATAATGCGCGAGTGCATTCGCGCACGCGTCAGAAATTTTCTGATAGTAGATACAATATGCGGCTGGCTTTAGATACATGTGTTACTTGCGAGCTATTCCAGTTTAACCGATGTCGCGCCACGGTAAGTAGCAGCCACATCACACTTGACCCTGCCTGTTGTCAAACAGCGGTTTTCCTTCGACGAGCCTCGCTCGCTAGATCGAATTACATCACCATACGTGTTTTGTTTAGTCTTCCTTATTTAATACGATTAAATACTTAGTTAAACATACGTATACGAAGGCATTTAATTCTGAAATGTTATCTTTTGAAGGTAATTTTTTTTTTTTTACTGCTTTATAATTTAAATTATACTAGCTTTTGACCGCAGCTTCGCTTGCGTAAAATTTTGAACCCTTGAGTGACGATTTTCCATACAATCTTTCATCCTGTATTTAACTCCCTTAGGGGTTTAATTTCTAAAAATCCTTCCTTTTTCCTTGTCTACATTATAAAGGGAACCTCTGTGCATCAGCTTTCTAGGTCCAAGGGTTTGGGCTGGGCGTTGATGAGTCAGTCAGTCAGTCAGGACCTTTCTTTTTATTTATATAGATAGAAGATCAACGAAATAAGGATCATCATCATCATTATCCTCCTGCCCTTATCCCAACTTATTTGGTGTCGGCGGAGCATATGTTTTTCTTTCATATATATTTATAACCGTCATCTCAGTAGTCACCCTCTTTCTAGTCATATCATCTTTTACATTATCCATCCATCGTTTCTTTGGTCTTCTTCTACTCTTATAACAATCCACATTCATACACAAAACTTTCCTCACGACACGTCCCTAATTCCTCTGCATCACAATATACCCATACCAATAACAGAAATAAGGATGTCATTCGAAATTATACGTGAACACATATTAAAAACGTTTACAGTATTTTAGGATATCTGAAAAATAAAACAAACCATAATTGGAAAAATTTTAAATAAATAACGTGACTTATACACGCTGACTTTTGACTATGGTTGTTTGAATAGCAACAAAAAAAAATTTAAAGAAAAAAAAAATGTACGTAGGCTTTCTTAAAAAGTCTTGTTGCTCAAACGTGTTCAAACATTAACCGTAACATTAAAGAACTTATCGCGGCAATCGTGGTAAAGTTACTACCATTATAAAGAAACAAACAAAAAAATTAAAGAAAAAAAAACTAGACTTTCTTACAAGTCTTGTTGCTCAAACATGCCAAACATTAACCGTAACACAAAGAACTCATCGCGGTAAAGTTCCCGGCAAATAACTTGAACCATCATGGCGCCGACTGCGCAGTTCCCCCCTTGTCTTTAGTGATGTCTTTTTTGAGTTTTTTTTTAAAGACCAATGACGTTTTTTTTATTTTATTTGATGCATTTTAATTGCATTTGACCATGATCTGAACAACGTTTATTCTAGCAAAACATCCAATTAAATGTTAGCGTGTATGTAGTGTCTGTGTTCACATCTCGGTTCTTTACCCTCAAGCCTGCCTTACACAAACACATTATGTTTGCATGTAGGCTTTGTATACAGCATGCACCTGAGCACTAAACCTGAATGAAAGCCCGTCTGCCGCATTCTAGTATCGACCCGTCTGCTCCTGCCCTTTTACGGTTTCAAGGGTATTATGCGTGAACTATCAGCTATCGCTACATACTTGCCAGTTTTTTCCTTTGTAATGGAATCTATGAAAAAGTTGTCAGCAACTTCATCTTCTTTCTAATGTTATGTAGAAGGCAGGTTTGCATTCCAAGTCCCTATGCCTAGAAATATATGTAGAGCGATAAAAAAAAAATAAAAAAAAAAGTTCCATCAATCTCAACAGCTCTCATAGCTCTCATTTTTAGTATGTAGTACTTCAATAGCCTAACTAAAATTAAATACTGTAAATTAATTAAAATGTATTAGCTTCCATGGTCTCCGGTCACATAACGGAGGAAACGTTGTAAGGCAGGAGTGTGGTTTTAGTCCATGAGGATTTCCCACTCGAGCCAAAAAAAAAAGTATCTATGCCTAAGATACAATCTGCAATCTGTTTATTTCCCTGTTAGGTATGACCAGAACAAGCTAGAAAGTACCTACTTTTTTATTTATTTTTACTCGAGGTCGCCAGCGGCTTCGCCCGCGTGGATGTCGTTTATCGCGTATTCCACGTTTTTCTCTATTATAATATGCATTATTATACATATAAACCTTCCTCTTGAATCACTCTATCTACTAAAAAAACCGCATCAAAATCCGTTGCGTAGTTTTAAAGATCTAAGCATACATAGGGACAGACAGTGGGAAGCGACTTTGTTTTATACTATGTAGTGATTTGAATTGGTTTTGGTCTTGACTCTGGTCAAGGTGACAGAGACAAGGTCTACGATGGAGCGAACTTACCCAGAAGAAGCCTATTCACTCTAACTTTGAAGAGATTCGGGTTGTAAATGTTCGGGAACACAGCACGACGCAATGAGTTCCACTCTTTATGAAGGATGTTTGGAAGCGCTAAGTGCGAACCAATCATCAATTAAGTGCAGTTATTGTGGTAATATTCTACGAGGACTCTTCTAGTTTTTAGGGAGGGACCCGTGGCTAATTAACATCTGCGCGGACTATATGATTTGCAAGGTTGAGTTGCGCTTGCTGCGGCCATTCGTTATACATCGAGACCCCTCCATGTGACAGCGAGCACGTTAAACCATCTGGGGGTCTACTCCCTAAGCACGAAGTCCGTGGTTTCGGCCTCAGTTACAAGCGTTTCCTACTCCCTATCACCTACGGACATACGATTATTTCGGGGCCCGAACTAAGAATGAATGACAACACGATCTGACAGTTGTCCCTACTACCGATGTGTTTTTGCACGTCCAAAAAAGTTGAAATTGACACTTGTTTTGTTCACTACTACGTTTCGGGCTACTTTCGGACGGGCGACTAACTTCGTTGGCGGATTTAGGGAGTAGGCCCTCTGTCCCGGGTGTCATACAAATACCTATGACGGTCGTTACGGGTAGTCTAAAGCCCGGAAGTCTGGCTACAGCTCTAACCTTAGCTTATCGGCATTGCACATTAATTGGCTTGCGAAGATCCAATGGCAGTCGCTTCTTGTAAAATATTGGAATCAGTCGCATCTAGTTAGACTGGAAACTGACCCCAATATAGTTTGGAAAAATGCTAGGCAGAACAGTCGTGTCATTCTGTAGGAAACCCACCTCAATATCGACGGTTAGCTCAATATCCATAATGTCACAGTATGGATAATAGAAGCAAATAACATGCAGATAATCGACAGTATAATCAATAACGCGTAGTTTTTTTTATCCACGCTGTGTCACGACAAGTGTCTAATTGACAGTCGCGATCGAAGTGAGATTCTTACAGAATTGCACTGCAGAACTGTTCTAGTATTTAGGAAGCCTGTATTACTTTTCTATTTTGAATCTTTCAGATTCGGTGACTACTTCAAATAAGTAATAGGATACAGTAGCGTGTCAAATATTCGCGTATTGGTTTTCGCTTTCAGTCTTTTTAGTACCAGGAATCAAATTAAGGTTGGTGACAGGCGACCTTGCCAAAGTAATTTGTCAGCGAATTGGATTTGAGAGTTGTTTGTTTGTCGTTGTCCTTTTTGCGTGGTGTTATTGCTACATGGTAAAAAGATTGGTTGTTTGAAAGGCAAGCTTTTTATTTTGTATCAAAAATTGCGCCAGGTTTAACTTATGCGTTAAAAAGGTACCAATTTTAAACTGAGGGGCTAGCTTAAGTTCTAGTGTTGATCCAGTAAGATCATTCTAAAATTGTGTATAGACACAGTTTTGGTAAAGCAATCTGATCCGATGTTAATAAAATCTGAAGCTGGTTCCAATAGATTCAATTATACAAGCATTCAATTTAAATGGAAGATGGAACGACTGTAGCAATATCAAGATCATTGAGCAGAATCAAAGCAAAATACTACTACTAATTGAAGCCTCACAAAATTTCAATTTAAAACTCGTTCTTTATCATTCCAGTTATCGTATATAAAATCAGAACTCAAGGCAATCTGTTCAAATAACAGAAGCAAAACTCCGCGCTTTGGTCCTAATTAACAATCTGGTTATAATTATGACGTACCACGCACTGTCAATGACAACGAGTAAAATATAAACTGTTAGTTTGCGCTGTTAAGTTTAACTAGGTGTTTGATGCGACTATGTTCGCTTGCTTGAAAGAAATCTAGAAGCTTAAAAATTTATCTAAAGGCAGAATGGGAACGATACATACAATTTTATAATGTAATGTTATCTAGTGTAATTGTGAATGCGTACCTAAATAAATGTATGTCTCAATTGTGATTCCTTTGCGAATGAGTGGAAGCATATACTGTCAGAAGCATTGTGAGAGATTTTTGAAGGAGATGTCTCTACTTGTTTTTTTTTTTCGTTCCTTTATTTTTTATGTGTCCTCTTTTATTCCTCGTCTTCCTCTTATCTTTAATTATTGTAATTGTTCTTTTAATTAAAGTAAAATAAATAAATCAAATTCCGGTTGCAACGGTATCAAATGAAAGACGTTTTCTTCTAAATCACCTATTCCACATATTCTTACTATATTATGCTTTGGTCCTTCGAGTCGGAGTCTTGTCTTAGTCATTAGATATTGAGCATTATTTTAAAGAGCGTAATCTCTTCAAGTCAACATAAAATGCTTTATTACTGTAAGAAAAAACCTGATACAATCACCTATTCCACATATTCCTACTATACAGGGTGTTAACGAATTCGTGTAATTCCTTAAAACCACATGATCTACTACTGATGTAGACAGGCCCCTCACGGGATTTAGCTTGATTAATAATAAAAAAATAAAATTATTATTTTTTCATGCGGCTTTGTTACAAATCGTATCTAGTAATATTTAGTAAAAAAATAAGAATTATTTTTTTTGCAAAAAAAATGTTTTATTTTTGTGAACATTTCGATGCCTTGCATAAATTAATGAATGCACGGCGACACGGCTGGCAGGCACGACTAACGCGATATCGCTCTTTGCAGTCAGATAACTCAAGGCTCTAAAATGACTCAGAAATAGAAAGCCAAGATTTTTTTTTTGAATTTTTTTTTTTGCTGTTTTTCAAAAATTCCCATTTAGGGTTAATCTGTGTTACCAGTAGATCATGTGGTTTGAAGGAATTACACGAATTCGTTAACACCCTGTATTATACTTTGGTCCTTCGAGGCAGTCTTGTCTTAGTAAATAGATATTATTGAGCATTATTTTAAAAGCGTAACATTTTCAAGTCTCCATAAAAGATTTTATTGTTATAGGAAAAAATGTGAGACAGTTATGTTCATATACTGCACTACATTCTCATATATTTTGAGTATGCCATTCGCGTATCTTCCTCGTAATAAATCACTAAAACACTCTAGTTCTAACACTGTTAATGGTGTTCGTCTGTCGGTCAAACATTTTAACTTTTACAACGGGAAACGTTTAGGCAATTTCCTTATAAGCTTTTTGTACTATTTCCAAATATCCTGTCTGGCTTCCTCTATGATAAAAAGAAGTGGGCGGTTTTAACTCAATGTGCCTCAACTGAGATTGGGAAATTGTTTTCGTAATTCTATCTAGCTGCGATCCAAGAAGGTTTATGTTTATAATTAAGTATATCATAGTCTAGTGGAGTTATGACACTTGTCGCTGCGTACGTGTTGTCACAGTACTTTGTTGCGAATTCATGTTGATAAGTTCCCCAAGTATTGATGTTTTCAAAATTGTTTTTAAAACTTTCTAGTTTTTAACCGAATCCAAAAAAAGGAGGAGGTTCTCAATTCGGTCGGTATTTTTTTATTTATGTATGTACACCGATTACTCCGAGGTTTTTAGTCTGATTAGTGGGATTCTTTTTTTGTTCGATGCAGTATACTTGCTCTTTGGTCCCATAAAAATTTCATCCAATTTGGTTCAGTACTCTTTATTTTGTGAGCATTTTTTTGATTACTGCTATGTGGATGATGTAATTATCTTTATAATTTGATGAAGATCTGATGAATGGATAACAGCAAATTACCCGGGATTGCTGTAATTGCATGTTTGTGTATTGTTTATGCCACTAAATATAGAAAAATAAAATTACTTTAAAAAAAAGTTAAAACCGAATTCAAAAAAAAAAAGAGTAAAATAATCACCATGTTATAAAACTAACAGTTTTAGAAGTCGGTGCAATTTTACACTGAACCTAATTGAAGGCACCGACTTCTGAAACTGTTAGTTTTATAATTATGGTGATTATTTTACTCTTTTTATTTTTTTTGAAGTCGGTTTTTACTTTTTTTTAAAGTAATTTTATTTTATACATACCTACATACATAAAGTCACGCCTTTTTACCATAGTAGGTAGAAACTACAGAAAGCCACATGCTACGATCCTTACATACTCGTTTCGCTTCGTACACGTTCATACATCTTGTCATACACGCACGCCGGTTGAGACTACTACGCACCTGTCCTATTATTTTATAATTAAATAATAATTGTTTCCTTTTGCTGCCTACGGATATAAAACACTGCTTCTATTTATTAATGCTTATTTGAAATATAAGAAATAATATGCCAGAGCGATAAAAATCTTATATTTGTACGAAAATTAATGAAACTGACCATAATATTTTTCTTTCAAATGTTATAGTCCTGATATACATTTTGATAAGCATTATTAACATGGAGCCTGCCAGAATTATTTAGCGTTACCACGACCTTGCCATGTGCCATGAAAAATATAAAACTTACTTGGCAATACTGCCAAGAAACTAATGTCATTTACTGGAATTTGAATGTCAAGGACTCTCAGGAGGTTTATATTTTCCAGTTATATTTGTTTTAAACAGAGCATTATTTTGTAGCATATTATTTCTTGGGGTTAACACTGAAAACCAGCGCTGTATTGTGACTTGTGTCACACCCAGCATCATCATCATGCTGAGTGAGAACCTCATTGTCAAAAATCTTCTTCTTCTGAATCGTTTCCTCATTACTGAGGATCGTGACTACATTTCAACCTGTCCACGGTCTGTCTCTATCTGTTGCGATCACTTGCCTGATGGATTGCTGCGCTTATAGGTATCGTGAGTTGTTCGGATACCTGACCTGACCATCGTTTTGGGCTTCGGCCTCTAGGTCTTTTGCCCTCTATTTTTCCCGTTACCATTAGACGTTCCAGGTTATCGGCACTTCTGCGAGCAATGTGGCCGAAGTATCGCACTATGCGTTACAGGCTAGTTGAGGACAGACGTCAAATTGACAGATTGTCAAATCTACGACGTGCAATTGCCAATTATTGAATGCAAGTTTATATCTTAAGTAGGTACTTTGCACGTTTACATTTACTACTACTTGTGTGGCAATCAATTTCATTCTTTCTTTTCTTTGCTAAAAGGTGAAATTGAGAATTTCTTTGATCTTGCGTACCAAAAGGACTGGTCCTATGTCAAGAATTTTATAAAAGATTTTTTTTTGTCGTTTAGATACAGTATATCATATTTCCAACTTTAGGAAGACATGATGCTGAAAAGTCTTCAATGGTTCCAAGGTTACAAGACATCATGATGACAAAAATGTTGCTGTCAAGTGTTCAGAACTTCAGATGAGGCAATTACCTAATGCTGTTTTTAGCCGGAAACAAGACGATTTGATCTTGCAACTATACTTAATGAAGCACTTTTTATGTTGATTGTTTTTTAATAACCTCGACTGTTAATCAAATAACGCGATACCTTTACGTCTTTTTTTCAGTAATTGTCTACATAATGGGATTCGTTTTCTTATCGTTTAATTAAAGATTGAAGATCACGAGCGAAATTGAAGGTTTACTATTAAAATACGCAATAATGAATGTAGCATATTATATCGTGTTTGTGGACTGTATAATATTTATATTAACTAGAAATATCCGCGGCTTTTCCTACAGAAACAAAAGGTTACTGCTCAACCACATTCAATATAGTGATAATTTTTACCCTATAACCTGACCCGCTCCTTAACGGATATGGCTGCCAAATTTCAACTGGATCTGTCTAATAGCTCAATCATACAAACGGATAAAAAGACAAAAAATCAAAAAAATGTAATTTTTCGCCTCAGTATCGTTCCTAAAATGCGTTGCACTTTTATTTATTTATTTATTTAAAACATAAGTTAACTGAAAGATATCGAGATCAGCGTGCTGAGTGAGCAATGAGTTCAGCAGTGTGACTGCTCGGGCAGTGGGTGCAGCAGCAGCTTGATGTGTGCGCTCGCCCGGGGGCGCCGCGAACATTTTCCGCCGTCGACGAGGACCCTCAACGCCTTCACCTCCTATTAAAAACCGACTCCGTAAGCCTCTTAAGCCCACCCGCTCCAGCGTGGTTGGATTATCCACTTTGTTTGTCAGAAGACGGTGGTAGTGTATTAATACACTTCCTTTTTTCCAAAAATATTGAATCTACAGTTTTAGCATCGTTACGATTTTACTATATATGTGTAGAAGATAACTTCAATAACATTTGCAATAGTAGATTGACTAGAAGTACCTTTCAATTTCTATGAACACCGGTTCCCCTTATCAATAGCGGTGACATTCACAAATTAAAAACAAGACCTTGAAACAATAACAAACGGAAACGACGTAACAAAGAATCGAACGGCAATTGCAGAATCACAATCTGCCAATTAGTTACCGTTGCGCAACCGAGGAACTGTGGTGCGCAGGCGCGAACGGTTGCGCGGGAGTTCGTACGATACGGCTGTTACGTCATTGATGATCTAGCAATCTGGATGGAGTGACGCAATTATGGTTTACTCATTAAAGTTTTTTATTGCATGTTTTGTGAAAGGAAACATTTATTGACTGTCCCACATCCGGCATCGTCCGATTGTAACAGGGAAATGGATTGTTTGCAGCGTGTGTTTCAATTATTTGTCCCTGACCTTTAGCGAATTAATGTTGTGGGCCTCTGACTCCAGAGTTCCCTATTACGAACATGTGGTGTATCGGAGCCTAACTCCAATGCATGGGATTTTTTTTACTTTACAAAAAATATATTTCGATTTTTGGGGACCGCACATGATATATTATATTGATTCATCTTTTCTGTATTCAGCTTAGTCTTTCAAGTGCTCCGGTCTTCCATCGTAGATGTTTGTTGTAGTAAATAAATAGAAACCGATAAGTTTATGATTCGTTCTAAATATGGTGGTGAAATTGTAAACACTCGACAAACCGAAATGGGAGATTGTACGTAGATTGTACTAGATAGATTGTACTCATCACTATGAAAATCTTTTACTATGGGACCAAACCTAAAATCGCAAAAAAAAAACAGCTGTTCCCTACATTTATGTTCGCATAACTCGTCAAAATGTAGGGAACAGCAGATTTTTTTTTCGCGATTTCAAATTTGTTCCCATAGTAAAAGTTGTTCATAGTGATGAGTACAATCTCCCATTTCGGTTTGTCGAGTGTTTACAATTTCAACCTGTATATTTGAAGAATAAGACACTCAAGCCAGCAAATAAACAACTAATTCAAAATGAAAGCGGCATCACAAAAGTCAAGGTCTTCGATCCTAATATGAATGGTTGTGGCTCAGATCTGTCAGTGTTGAGGGTAGGTAATGTATAATACATTAACATTGCCATCCCTCAACACCGAGACCTTTTTTAATCAATCTCATGACAACATTTGAAGAGTCAAGCCAATACTTCATGTCCTCGGCCAAGAATGTTCTAGATCAGAAACTTCTGTAATATCACACAGAACAAGAGTGAATTCCGGAATCAATAAAAATCCCCCATTCCTACGATGATTATAAATACGAAAATGAGTTTTTCTGTCTATCTGTTTCTTATTTGTTTACGACTAAACTACTGAAACAATTTTTAAGTAACTTAGCACAGAGATAGCCTAATACCCGGAGAATAGGGTTACCATTTAGAAATTTGAAAAGTCCTGACAAAAAGCCTGACATTTCAAAAAAAGTCCGGACATTTTAATCACAAAATACAAACATGTTTATTGTTTGATCTCGTGAAATTGATTGTTAAAGAAGATTTAGATATATCTTGTTTTTAGATGAATGAGAAGTTAATAAAGATTAAAGACTTATTTGATAATTACTTATTACTTATGTAGGTAAGTTTTATAACTCGTAGGTGTTCCATCTAAGCCAAAAAATCCGGACAAATTAAAGAGCCGGACAAAGTCCGGACAAGTCTCGAAGTCCGGACATGTCCGAACAAATCCGGACGGATGGTAACCATACCGGAGAAGGAATTAGAATAATTTTAATAGACATAGATATCACAGCAATGAAGCTGCGTGCGTCGCAAATAAACAAAGTTAGCGCTACAAAAGTCAAGGCCTTGCTCCTAATAGAAATGGTTGAGTCTAGAATTTTAGATCTGCATTATGCATTCATCTCAAGGTCGCGCCATTCGTTCCGTTATTACTGCCGCGTTTTTTCCTTTGGCTACGTTTGGCTGGCGCAATGTGCTGGCGAGTATTTTTTTGAGACGAAAAAAGTTTGTTGTAGTGTTTTGTTTTCGGGGTATTTCGAAATTACGGTTCTGGTCATTCTGCTAAGGGACTTAAGTAAAAAACAAAAGAAACCTTTCAAAGAATTGAGAAGTACAAAAGTCGTACTGAGATTTTATTAAAGTACTAAAAATAATTTGAGGAATGCTAATTTTTTACTGTCTCGAAACAGTTATGAATGTTTTTATGACTTTGGTTTCCTTTAGTCTCGAAATTTTAAAGCCCATCAGGTGCAAACGAATGGCTGAAGGTCTAAAATGTTCAAAATATAGTTTCAATCTAGTCTCAGTCTCAATCTCATAAATATGACAAATGGTTGTTCTTTAACAAACAACGTCAAACGTGAGATTATAATTAAAATGAGATTGAAAATTGACCGACGCCAAAAGGGTATTTAATTCTGGTTACATTAAGAACTGAGTCATTTTGACAAGTTGGAATTCTCACTTTTTTCTAGAATTTTAGTCTATGACTGTTGATATCGGGATGCTATCAGTTATAGATTTTAAGTTGACTGAATTGACATTATCGAGATTAGACTGGACTGAACTTTAAGTGTACCAAAATACCATTTTTTATTCAATTCATAATATAATCTCAGTTTGGTCAACCTTCAGTCTTCCCTCAAATTAATTACGAGAATTGGGCTTCAGAGTGTTAGTTATTTGATTTTAATTCAAGATTTGATTATAATCTTGATTCTTAATTTGCAAAATTAAACACAGAACTTAGCAAATTAAACATAGCATTTACTGAAAACAAAACAACATTCAATCCGGTCGTTAGCTTCAAATTGTGTTTAAATACAGAAGAGTTGCAAGTTCCTCCAATTTTATAATTAACGAGACGCCCGTTCTCTTCATCTCTGTTAATAAGCAGTACTTGATCCATGTCGTTGCTCAACTAAGTTTACATTAACACGCTCTAAATCGTATCTACCAAACCATTTAAAGTTAAGTTTTGTTTCTATGTTTGTCAGAATCTTCAGGTATATGAACGTATTCAGATCTCCTAGTCTTAAAAATAAGACCTATCCTTTGAAGACCGGTTTCCACACTTAAATTCCAAGGCCAGACAGCAGTTGCTCCGTATAAAATACTCATAATATATTCAGCCTGGTTACTATACTCCGGAAAGTAAACCCTTTTTGGATCACTAGTTTCCAAAACTCCGAATTCAATGAAGTTATATCGACCCACCTTTCCTGGCTTTGACTTCCACCAGCTTTATAACAAATAAAACGATAAAGGGCTTACAAAATGCATTCCCATCGTTTTCCATGAATATTGCAGCAATAAATACACTTGGCATTGTGCAACTGCATTCTGACAAGCGATGCATTGTTGAACAAAAAATTGGGCACGCCATGCCGCCATGCCGGAGCGTTGACCCCGCTTTGTACCGAGATGAAGCCTTAAACAATGTGCGTACAGTTGTTACTGAATAATTTTACTTTCATACGCTCGGTTGAAAGGTTTGGAAGCTTTGGGACGACTGTGTTGTTGTGGTAATGATGCAACTGTCATTTGTGTGTCAAAGGGGCCAATTGTTTAGTTGAGTGAAGCATTAGTATAGAAGAGAAATGTCGAGTGTGTATTGAAAGGCTAAGACATTTGGGACCAATGCAATGAACAACTTTAATACAGTTTCACTTCAGTCTAAATCATTACATAGACTACCCTTCGCTAGAGTCTATAGTACATCGACCGAAATTCAATCTCGCATCTGAGCTTCAACTAATCATGATAATAACCGATCCATCAAAGTTCCCCTTTACCACAAACTCGCTGCATCATTCGCAGCTTATCAATTTCCATTTAATACCCATAGTATATTGAGTAAGCATCGCATTACGATCGCAACTCCATCTCGTCGGTGACTGTGCGACTTTCTCGTGACTCATCAGCGACCTGACCCCGCAACTGTCATTATAGTTCTCTTTAATGTGTATACTTTGGATGTTGCAAGACTGGCTTTATTAGAAGTTAACGTGATATCTTTACTGTCGTGTTGAACCATTCAAACAAGTCCTCTGGCTTTCTCTGATTCGTTACATCAGTCTTGGATTAACTTCATGTCTTGTCGATCCCTTTACATTAATCGAATCTCACCCGAAAGCATCTAGATACGAAACAAATATCCTCAGCCCTTACAAAATTGGTCCTTATGCGTTTCGGTAATCGAAACCGCGTCTCGCAAGACCAGAAAACGTTCGCACTACCCTTGTGCAATTTGAAACGCTACCGCGTCGTAGGTTGAAGTGAGATTGTCGCCACACCCCTTAATAAAGAGTAAGTACCGGGTGTGTCCTTCCTTGTTATTGCAATGTAGTTAATGAAGCAATAAGTCAATTATTATATTTACAACAAAATCGAGTATACAACGGACAGTTTAATGCAGCTATTAATTAATACAATGTCGCAATTCTCTCAATTGTAAGTGATTCATTGATTCGACATTCGTTCGTGGCATTGAATTTAGATTCTGTATTTTCAACGTCTTCTATGCCTTCCTGGAGAACATCTCTACTAGGTAAACATATTCCATTTTAGACTTCGTCTTCCTGACGTCCACCAAACGTAACCACTCCAGTGACTTCCTGTGAGGCTACTAGTAACCTTCTGTTTTTCCTTGACTAGTAAATAGTGAAACTTATTTAACACCCGCAGCCACAATTAACTGAGGAACAAAACAGAGGCTGCTGTTGCATTATATGCATTAAACAGCTACTTTCTAACGATTGCAACGAAAGATAAACATATTTGCACGCGAGCTGATGTCAACGCGGAGAAAGTACATATGACACCGATTGCTCCTTGCGGGTCGCGGATAGTGGAGCCACGGCTCCTGGATTGCTTGGGACAGAATTATTTTCAGAAGTATTAGTCTGAAAGTGGCGCCGGTGACTGAGAAATTGTGTGGAAACCGATAGTCATGGTATGGGCATGTGATGCGGAGGAATGAGGAACATGTCGTGAGGAAAGTTTTGAGTATGAATGTGGATGTGGATGGTTATAAGAGTAGAGGAAGACCAAATAAACGATGGATGGATAAAGTAAAAGATGATATGACTAGAAAAGAGGGTGACTACTGAGATGACGGCTAAAAGAGATGTATGGAAGAAAAACACACACTGCGCCGCGCCGACCCCAAATAAGTTAGGATAAGGGCAGGATAATAGCTCCGGTCTACGCGACGCCCATGATAAATGCATAACTTCTGTTTTTTTCGAGAAAAGACAACATGCTGTTAGATTCAAGTGTTTGAGGCATAGCAGATAGATGTCAGATGGTATTTAAACTGTCAACAAAACAGTGCAACTGAATGAAAACCGTGTCGACTGCTTTTTTTTCGAGTCTCGTTTTTAGAGCAAACCTATGAGATGTTGATCTGTAACCGTGCCATATTTCTAGAGCAAATGTTTAAAAATTTAAAAAGAGGTCATTTAAAAATACATGTCCAATTCTACGGTTACCATTTTTACTTAGAAACATTGGCGAGAGTTTAAGAACAAATCCCGGAGTGCTCTGAACGACTTCGAGAATTTGTCACCAGCGGCACGTTCGCCTCGTTAAGTAAATTCTGCCTATTTTTTTTTTTTGGTAGATTTGTATGCGGCGTTTTTGTATCACGCGCGTCACACGGGAGGGAATTAATTTGTTTACAAATATCCTAACTAATATTATAAAACCGAAAGTAAGTTTGTTTGTTTGTTACCTTTTCACGCCTAAACCACTGAACCGATCATCCTGAAATTTTGCAAATACATTGTCAGGTGTACAGAAACGGACATAGGGTATCTTTCATCCCGAAAAATACTACTGTTCCCGAGGAAAACAACAATAACGTTCATAGATGGCGCCACGTGTCTTTTGAATTAAGATTGAATTATATTATTATGGAAACTTTAGTAGTGTGTTAAGAGTTTTTTTGAGCTTAATTAACGCGAGCGAAGCCGCGGGCAAAAGCTAGTTTAACATAAAAATGTAATTTTTTGGTATTGATTTTTCATTCATTCGTGTTCAGTATTTTTGGTATAGTCACGTTTTTAATATGGCACCGACACCTTGCATAACATCGAGTCAAGGGCTCGACATTGTAGGTTGTCCCGATTTTCAGTATTATGAGCATGGATACTCTAGTCGCGGCGTGTGTACCCTACAGATAAGGTTTGATACAGTTTGCTGAAGGCTGATAACAATTGTTGTGACACAAGACAGAATGTGAAATTGCAGTAATGTTGGGATTTGTTTTAAAGAGAGAATAGCTCATGCCGTGGTGCATTCGCCAGTCAGGAAGGTTGGTAGCGGGGCTGACTGCCCAGGGTGCACCGGACGTATCGTCACTCGTGGGAGCTCTTTTAATGTACTCGAATAATGATTTGATGATGAAGTTTAAGTCAGGAAAAATTATAACGAATTCAAACAGAAAGCCTGAAAATCTCTCAACATTAAAATTAGCAATTTTTGTATTATAACTTTCGTGAGACACATTCATATTTATGATTAGTTACGGTTTACTCACGTGCATTTTTCGGGATTGCCCGACTAGTTTCGGACCCAAACGGAGCCCTTAATAATGAGCTGAACATGCGGCTACTTTGTTTTTTGTTTCGACTCCCCACCTCGCCGCTTTAAGGGCTCCGTTTGGGTCCGAAACTAGTCGGGCAATCCCGAAAAATGCACGTGAGTAAACCGTTAGTAATCATAAATATTAAAGTTAGCTTATAAACTCCTTTTTTTCTTATATTCCGATTTCATTAAACCGTTACTAAAAACGAGTCACAATTAGCAATTTTCACACTTGTTTTTACTGAGAACAATACGGAACGCTCAATGCACATGAATGTAGAAACTAGAAAGTTATCATCTGCTAATATCATTGGATAGTTAGCGTGTAGAATGTGACTGTTGCTAATCGCTCTGTGATTTCTTGATTTCTAGCTGTGGGATCATGTTACGTTTTCTTATTTGTGGCCCTTCTCATTCCATTGCATATTCAGTTGGACGCAGAAGCCTTCACTGGATATCGTCGTATGTTCTTAGTTGCATCTTGTATGTCTGTAAAGCGATCTAGGTTTATGTAGGCGACCAAATCTAACCTAACTAAAAGTTAGTTTTGGTTAGGTTAGATTTTGTCATCTATTCGTCTTCTTCTTTCGGGTCGTTATCAGCTATATGAGAATAGCGCATGCCGTTTTAAAAAGATAAAACAATCAGCAATGTTGCTAATTGAGTTGACTGCCCAGGGTGCGCCGGATGTACTCAAGAAACGTCACTCGTGGAGGCTGTTTTAATGCACCCCAAAATCGCGATGACACTGGCGCTATCTACTTATTATTCTTTCAAAACCCTATGGCTTATGAGGCCTGAGCAGCTGGTTTAAATGGGACGCAGGATATGAGACAGTAGCCGGGCAGTTATTGTCGAGACGTGAAGGGTCTCCAGCCAAGGGGGGGGGGGGGGGGGTTAATACTTAACCTAAGCTAACTATTTATACTACACTAACATCATGACTACTAGCAACAACAGCATTAAGGCAACCCCTAGTGGGATTCTGACCTCGGCTTAGGGCGTTGCTGGCTGTTGGGAGGGAGACAGCTTGATGAGGGCTGAATTATCGGAGTGGCAAAAAAAAACCTGCTGTGGACTTTGATACACTGATTGGATTGGTCTGCTTTCTTACACCCATATTTCTCCCCACCTCTCATCCTAATGCATCTTTACCGTTATATCCGCTTTCAAAACATTCAACCAACCTTCTCAACTAAACATGCTTTCCATCAACGTCCATTTTCATTAGACCTGTCGTAACACTAAAATGGTAACAAATGCAAGTGGTCTAAAAATACCTGTAGGTATTGTTCACAAAAGAACAATGACAGCGTACGATTTTGACACGACGCGGACGCAAACGAAATAGAGAGTTGTTTACGTCTGTACGTTGCTGACAAAAAAATATTCGGACAGTGGTAGGTACTCGTACTACAAAAAAGGTACAGAAAGAACACTGCAAAAAGTGGGTGTTTAAAAAGATATTTAATAGAAAATTATAAATATTCTAAATCCAAAAATACTTGCTACATCAGTGAAGAAAATTTTGAATAAAAACAAATAGAAAAAAAATGCCTGTACTACATTGTTTTCAACAAAAGATAGTCAGGACTCATCACAGCGATCATTTCGTAAATTGGAGATTCTGGTGAAAAAACGTAAAAGACATTAGGTATCTAAAACCGTAAAATAGCTAGGAGTATACATCCAAGTTGTGTTTTTTTTCTATTTGATATTCTTTGTATAGTAACTTTTTGTAGAGAAACGTCAGGACTTACCTTACGTTCAAAAGGTTTATAATAATAAATAAGTTAATGTTTTTTAGTATTTATATTACCTAAACAAGTTAATACGCGATCTACTTCTATATATTTTTATTAAATTCTTGTTTTTGCAGCGCCTGAAAAAAAGCATCTAAGTTTAGTAGAACTATTTTTATTGTCTAACACCATTGTATGTACTCTTATTTGGTAACATAAATATCTTAGAATCTTCAAAAAGCTCACAAATACAAAATTGCGCACAAGTAATCCCAGAAAAAACCGTAGAACTGCAGTTCCGTTGGTATTGTTGGCACGCGCTTTGTTTTTGTTCCATTCAATGACTGTATTACGAGTACCTATGAGCGATTTGTGAATTGTATCGAATGGACTTTCTGTGCCTCTGTATTTTTGTTGGTATAGACTATGTCAGTTGCTAGAATGTTGCGCAACTTTACGAAGGGTTTTTTTCGAACTTCTAAAGCCGATGATAGGGTCTCGATTATTTATACTCCTACCTCCCAAGATTTTATAAAAAAAACGGTTGTGCTTTATTTTATTGTGTGACCTTTCAATGTAATCGGAAAATAATAATTGAAACAATTTTTCATAACCAACAAAAAATATATTAATTGTAATAGAATAGAATAGAATTTTATTTGCGTAAAATGTAGGTAGGTACATTACAGATGGAGTAAAATATAAAATATAGACCCAAATACATTTTGCCGCAACGCGACATGCAAATTCTTGACAATATTAATAGACTCATTCAACATTATTAGAATTAATATCAATTATTGCAATAGGTATTGTAATAGGTAGGTACTGACCGTTGAGAGCAAGCTATCCATAATTCGCTGCTTTGCATGAATAACCACACAATCCAAAATGTTCAAACTAGATAAGGAGACAGCAGAATCCAAGATAGCCCTTATTTTTTTCCCAATAAAACTCACATTCATATCGTCAAGAATTACGAAGTGGCATCACAAACTGCCATTGCCATTTCTTTAATTCTTGGCGCCATTATTATTCAACAATGTAATCTTAAAAGGCTTTCCTCTAGTATAAGCATTTTTCAATTGTGTCATTATTCACCCAAAGCAGCGAATTGTATTATGCACAGTAGCGATATTTACCGTCACTATTGGACATAGCTTTACACAGGTTGTTAAAAAACTCTGTAATTTTTTATCGGAAATCGAACAACATAATAAATATTAAGGTAAAAAAAAAATTTTTTTTTATTAATCGTCCACTAGACTTGCTTACCCTGTAAACGACACTTGAGTGACCATTCTGCATACTGTGTTTTTAATTTTTCCATAAAAAAATCCTAAATCAAACAAAATTTGAATCTTTCTCAGTGGCGCAACAATCGCTCAACTTATTCTATTCGAACGAGTTCTTAATATATTCCGCGGTACCTTGAATTATTTACAATAAACTGTGAATAACGTTGTTAGTTTCGCTCTAATAAATTGTTTTCATTCTATTGTTGAATTTATTCGCTCTAATGTTTCCGCGGTTGTAATGTAAATAGAGATTTTTTTGTTGTAATAAACAAGTCTTGGTGTTGTTTTAATTGAGCTCTAATTAATTCTGTGTTAATTGTAAGAAAATAATTTTCTATTCGCGTGTTTTCTTTATGCTTTGCGTTTGATATTATCTAGCTGTACAATAATGTTTATTGTTAGAATGTTCGTGTTCCGTTTTTTGTTTAAATGTATTCATGTTTTTAAGGGTTAAATGCTATGTATTATCCTCTCCTAATCCTAAATTCCTACCTAATATTATAAATGCGAAAGTAAGTTTGTTTGTTTGTTACCTTTTCACGCCTAAACCATTGAATCGATCATCCTGAAATTTTGCAAATACGTTGTCACATGTACAGAAACGGACATAGGGTACCTTTTATCCCGAAAAAAGTACCGTTCCCGAGGAAAACAAGAATAACGCTCATAGATGGCGCCACGTGACTTTCGAATCACGATTGAATTATTTATTAATTTTAAATTAACGCGAGTGAAGCGCGGGCAAAAGCTAGTAATTTATAAAGTGCAGTGCTATGGAATTGTTATACACTATTATTTTCCGCCAAATTAATATTATGAAAACACATAATCAGGCCATTACTGTCCCACTGCTGGGCACGGGCTTCTTCTCAGAATGAAAATGATTTAGTCATTAGTCTACACGCTGGCCTAGTGCAGGTTGGCGGATACACACTATTGCCATTCAACCACTAAGGCCCGGTATCCAACAAAGCGGAGAGGAGAAGAGATGTCTCGGCCACGACCAATTGGAATTCTTATCGAGTTTAAGCTAAGCGGAGAGATGTGAAAATAACGCAATCCTACTGGTTATTCGAGACATCTCCTCTCGTTTCCGCTTTGGTGGATACCGGACCTAGGGCTCTCTGTTTATAATACTTACTATTGTATTATTAATTTAAAAAATATTAATAACGTGAAATAAATATACACCGTGAACCAAAAGACCAAACGACAAAATTATGTTTTCGCAAGTACTCATTCTTGTGAAAATTAGTGCTTTCAACCGCATAAAACTAAAACCCTGCACTGCGGTAACTACTTCCGGACATCAAAACGCATTAGTGGACAGTCTTCACTCCGCGCTTTCATCTTCACAAAATAGAAAACGACACGTCCATCAATCATAGCGACGGTTGAAACAGTAACTGATGCGCTTACTAGGTACTTACAGTAATGTTGGGACATTAGCTAGGTAATGCTTATGGTAGTGATAGTTCACCAATTGTATACAATTTTAAAGATAACGGGACTTTTTGGTAATGACGGCTTGTTTGAAAGTTGGGTGATAGTTGCGCTACGTAATGTATGTATGTGTGTTGACAGCCTTATGCGTATACAGGCTGGTATGTCTAAGGCTTAAAACGCACTAGCGGCTGCTAGCGATGCGGCGTGCCGCGCCGCAGCCCCAGAACAACCGGAGCGGTTGACGGCTGACAGCAAATCAGTGCGTCGATATCATGCGGTTTCATGTAAAGATCGATGTACGGCACGCCGCATCGCGGCCAGCCGCTAGTGCGTTTTAAGTCTAAAGCATACATATTTTAAATCCAAATATAACGGACATGTTCTGTTTTTTCTAGCCTTTGTTGGGAAAAGGCTAGGTCAGCTTACAGTCTAACCAGATGCGGCTGAATACCAGTATTTTACACGGAGTGACTGCCATCAGACCTCCGCAACACAGTTACTGGGCAATTCCAATATTCTAAGATTAGACCGGTTGTGAGACTTTTGGGCTTCTGACTACCCGCAACGACTGTCATAGGTATTCATATCACACCGGGACCGACGGCTTAACTTGCTCTCCGAGGCACGGAGGGATCTCGATGTGTCTCGGTCATCCATGAATTGATTGGAATGGGTTATATGGTATGATATAATAGGCTATGCCACGAAAATATTTACTTTTACTTCCAATCAAACACATACATAATAAAACCACTCACATCATCCAACAAACATAATCAATTTCACATTAATTATACCAGTATACGTCGTTTTAAACATAGAATATACCATCGCATTTGCATCAACTGCAATCAAACTCTAATCACAAACAACCGATCTAAAGGTTGTCTAACGGAATGAGTACGCGTACCGCTAAGGCAATTTCCCGGGATAGTGCAAATGATCGCAGTAACAGTAACACGGCTGTGTGTGGTCGCTGGAAACTGACCGACACGGGGTTGCCCAACAGTTGCGTACAAAGTTCTCGGGGCTGTCAACAGCCTAAAAGCTGGGTATGCACGAAGACTAGGGAATTTGATAATGCATTACCGAAATGCGTACCCAGTTGCCAGAGTACGCTGGCGTCAGCAAGAAAAAAGATTTGAGGAAGAAGGAAGACTGGGCTTTGTATGGGAAGTGGTCCATAAACCAATAGCGATACGGTTTTGGTTTTTGTGTAGGGATACTTCAACTTTACCTTTGTGCAAAGGGGTATCAAAATCTGACTCGGCAGTTTGGAGAAAAACAGTACTTTTTTAAGTTAAAACGTTCTTAGAAGACATTCCATATTTTTTGAAAATATTTTGCTCTTCATTTACAGATTTTGAAAATGTCATCAGCGAAAAAAAGGGCAGTTTAAAAAAACATTTTTATGATGCCATTTGATCCTATTTCCCACAAGGTTCAAAAAACTATTCCGGGCCAACTGAGGTTGGAGTACTAGAAAGGTCAGAAATCGCGAAAAAATAAAACTGTTTAAAATTATGTCCATGCACCATTTTCGCCCAGCCTTCTTTTTGTGGCCGATTAGCAGTTGTGCTTATGCCACAAAACAACGCGAAAAAACATGCAAAAAATGCTGTTGAAATTTGCAATTCTTTACATTTTCCTCACGGCCCGTCAAATCTCGAGTGACATCATAAAATATTTAATGCGATGACTATCCCCGGATATTTTTTGTCTACTTTCCTTAAAACCGTTTTCCGGGATGGTGGCATCCCTGACGACAGAGGAAACTTTATGGCCACATAATTGGCAGATAGAAACATGTGGATCTGGTTTTTAATGGAAACCTTTTTTTTCTAAATACGTAGTAATTGCTGAACGTATACATTAGCTTATCCTGTCTTAGACACTGCTAGTTTCCATAACCGCCATGTTAGCAGCAAATTGTTTGTTGTATGTTATGAAGACTGCTTTCTCACTGAGATTAACTTTATAAATATGATATCACGCATGTATTCTGCGAAGGGTTGGGCAGAAGTGTATAAGTACACCCTAATTTCGCCTTTATATTTAAACTCATGTAATAGAGGGCGAGCCTATTTGCCATCAACCTGGCACAAATCCTCTGGCCTGCTACTGAGAGATTCCTCACGGAGAGGCCCAAAAACACCTTTGCTCGACCAGTGAATCGAACCCAGGTCCTCACGTTCGGCAGTCGCGCTTGCGACCACTAGACCAAAGAGGCAGATAACTTTATAATCATTACTTTATTAGGTTTATTTCTCAAAGAGGCTACACGCTCAATATTAATTGCACAAATTCTAATTTGCACAAGTAAGCATATACCTATGTTAAGACGGCAAAACGGAATCCCGCGGAGTGCTATTATAATTACCATCAACACCGTTTGTGCAAACTTTTGCACAAGCTGTTTGCGCATGCAAGTCGCTGCATGTAGCCAGACTTTTTAGAAAGGGCTGTTTGTTCAGGGGCGGATTTCCCTATAGGCCAGGTAGGCCCGGGCCTAGGGCGGCAAAATTTAGGAGCTGGAAAAATGTGGGGTTTTTTTTTAATTGTCTCCCCTTTTCGTGGTCTAGTGAGTTTTATCGCGATGAAATATATATTACGGTAAAAGACAATTTGTGAATAACGATTCATTGTTACCAAATGAAGAAATGGTAAGCATCAGTATTTGAAACAGTGATTGAGATAATTTTATCATTTACGAACTTTCGTTGTTTTTTATTTTAATTTAATTTAATTCCTATATTTAGTTCATTTAATTTTTCGTGATTTTCAGCGAATAGGGGTCGGCAATATAATAGGCCTAGGACAGCCAACGTATCAAATCCGCCCCTGTGTTTATTACAACCACATTTCGCCGATTAGGTACAGTACCTCCCTAGCTCCCTACTAAGTTCCAAGTAATAAGCGTCAAGTCTGATGTCATCTATGGAAACTCAAAATTCAAACTAAGGGCTGCTACAACGACAAGGGCTGATACATCTGCGAATTAGTCGCTTATTAAAATACCTAAAAAAGCCTAGAGAGGCTCTAAAGATTTTCTTTTATGATGAAGACTATGTCATCATCACACTGACTGCCTCGTTGGTTTCTGTCGCAAGCGCTGAGCGTAAGGTCCTGAGTGCGATCCCCAGTTCGTTCAAAGTGTTATTGGGTTTTTCCGTGTTGAATTTCTCAGTAGCAGCCCGGAGTCTACTGGCCGTTTGATGGCAATAGACTCGCCCTCTATTACATAGGACTTAAACATAACAGCGAAATGAGGGTGTACCAAACACTTCTGCGCACCCCTTCGTGGAATACAGGCGTGATGTTATGTGATGTCATCACACCCCAGAAGGAAAATCTCCCTACATATAAACACTCTCTTGCAAATGGTCGTATACCACAAGATAGTCAGTGTGCGGTTGCAATGTGAAAACTGACCACTTAATTCCACTGCCGCAATGAAACGCAACTCATGATTACTGCGGTACATAATTATAAACGTTTATTGTCGGAAGACGGAGTTTAACGATTGGATTAGCAGACGATTAAAAAAGTTCGTGTGATATGAATATTCAATGAAGTTTCAATATGTCTTAGATACGTATTGTAAAGTGTAGTCTAATCTGCCGGGCAGCTCTAATTTATTAAATCGTACTATCCTACTATCCTATCCTACTAAACTTACTATCCTATCCTATTCTACTAATCCCACTATCCTATCCAATCCTCCTATCCAATCCTACTGTCCTGTCCTATCCTACTGTACTATCTTATCCTACTATCCTACTAATACCTATTATAAATATAAGTCTGGATATTTGTAAGTTTGTGAATTTGGATCAATCATGCCTTAACCGCTAAACGGATTTGGATGAAATTTGGCATACAAACCATGATGGATTAGGAAATAGGATACTTTTTATCCGGGTACATGAAGTAGTTTCCCTATAGCTAGTTCCTTATAAATCGCAGAATCTTCCAATAAATAAAGTAATAACGGGTACCTACATAATAAACTATTGACCCGTTACCCGTATTCCTGCTATTTTTTTTTTAACATTGCCCCTCTATATTTTTCCCTAAACCGTGTGTACGTTTACAGACACAAATCTTCACATGCACAAACACTCAGACGAACAACTATCTGTAGGCCATACAAATATTTGTTCCGCACGGAAATCGAAACCACGACCCGGACCCATAGCGCGGAATCCAAACGCTCAGCCACTGCACCAAACGTGATGTGTTCGCTAGTTTCCTTTGTACATAAGAAATGACTAATACAATACTACATACAAGTAAACGAATGCTATGTACACTTCACGCTTATATTTTGTTCCTTTGTTCTCAAAAATACCGTGTTATTGTTGTCCTAAATAAGTATATTATTTGCACAAGTGAAAAATTTGGTTCAATCGGAAACGCGCCAACCGAATAATTTCGAGGCTAATCTCACTAAACGACACTGTAAGCACAGTGTACAGTGTTGTTTAGTGAGATTTTAGGCAATTCAAGGATTTCGAGACAATTTCTTTTAACACATTCGAGTCCATCACACTTTTCATAGAGCTCATAAGCCATGCCGCCATACATATTGCTAGTGGATCTTCCAGGAGGGCCCTCGGCATTAAAGAACAGAACACATGTTTTCTAGCTGCGTAAAAGTATTAGAGTGCGCGCAAGATAAGTCTGCGCGCGGCCGAAATCGGAACTAATCATGGTCCACCAAAGTGTGTGCCGTTTTATCAATTTTGATAGTAAAACTACCTGATTGTAGGAATATTTAACGGGAAAATTATTATGTTAAGCGATAAAAAAGTTAAGCTTAAAAAGCGGTAATTTGAACTTTTGCGATCACGGCAACGTTTAGCACGCCCTCAGTCGCGCGCAGAGTTATCTTGCGCGCACTCTACCACAAGACATTACTGTTCGCCAAAGTCCTAAAAAAATGATAGTTCTGATATTTTTTTTATGATTTTTTTCTATGCGAAGTGATTGAAAAAAATACAATAATTGGTCATAGCTTTTGAATTATAAAAAATTGCACCGACATTCTCAAAAAGTTTGGAAATTACATTGCCCACGCCCCTATTCGATTTGATCCATACTTCCATGGACAGCCTGTATAAATCCTGTACATCTCTGGATCTACCAAAGCAGTTAGAACCTAATTCACCAATGGCGATCACGTTCGAACATCGTCCCTGCTGGGACAACCTATAGAGGCAGCATAATATTGCAATAGTGCACACATTGTAATAACTTCGCTCGCCTGTCACGTACGTGCGTCACCGTAACCCAATTCCGGCCTACTCTTACGACATACGCGAAAATAAGTCGCTAATTCAGAAGTTTCTGTAATTTTCTGAATATTTGACATTTTCTTCACGTACTTTTTGCGTATAGCTGGTGAAGAATACTGTCTATCAATGATATTTTTGTCGATATTGGAAATAAGATATTTTTATGTAAATTCACTACCATGAACAAATATGTTTTCTATAAATGTTTTGCATTAGGTACTTGTAGCTAGCATTAGCCCTCGCAGATCTTTATTATACAGTTGTGTTCTTGATAAAGTGGACAGGCGAAAATGTGTGAAACTAGAATAGAATATACTTAAGTAAACGCAAAAAAAATAAAAACTATAAAAAAATTGTAAAAAAAAATTGCCTATATTTTTTTATAAATTGCGTGTATTCCGTTTAAATACGTTTAAAACGATAATTATAGCTAAGAAATAAAAATAACCCTTAAAAAAATCATTCAGAAAAAAAAGGTTAGTAAAAAAGAAAAAAATTGGTAGGTGTAATAATATAGATTTAAAAAAAATGTCACCCATTTTCGTCTGTGCAAATTCTTCAGAGACACACTGTCTTTGTCCTGGTCCTATTTCGAATGCACCAGTTATTTTTAATTTCAGGCCATACACCAATATGGCCTGAAATTATAATATTCAACTGTGTCTCGAGCAACCTAATGGCCCATCTGCAGTCAGCCTTATTTTTTTATATATTTTTTCACAACATCAATCAGTACCGACTAATATTATAAACTTACCGCAATGCACTCAACGATTACATAAGCAAACAATCGCCAAAAATAATCGTGATCCAATCATCCACTTAATCAGTTGGTTAGAGCTTTCGACTCGATACTTCGATGGTATCGATAAAACACGAATTCGCTCTTACGACTGATGGGTTTTGCGATTAGATGTTGGACTGAAAATATGTTGCTGGGCCAACCCCTGGGGTTCCCCCCTCTGTAGCCCCGAAGTATGCGCGCATGGCATTTTCGTTTATTGTTTGCGTCCATCTCATGCGCGACACACTACCACCAGGGGGGGGGACCCTGTCAGAGGCCAGTGGGCCTCGAGGTCCTAAGCGATCCGGTGGCCGGCGTCCTCCCCGTCGGCGTGCAGGTGGTGGCGACGTCGGCGGAGAGAAGTACTCGTCGCTCGAGCTCGACGCGACTGCGGCGGCCGGTGTCACAGCACTCACGGTGGGGCTGGATTCCGGCGGCTGCGAGGCGGAGCTGAGCGACGAGCCCGAAGATGGTGGACGTGTTCTTTGGAGTCTAACTTGGCTTCTCGTTATCATCAATTTGTTGTGATTTCTTTGTTTTATGAGTTTTCATTTTGGCAGCTGTCACTCCAACACCATTGTTTAATGAGCTAGTAAAATACTGACAGTAGAAATTAAAACATTATTCTACGTTTCTCCATGTTTCTACCTCATGTTTTTAGGGTTCTGTACCCAAACGGTAAAACGGACCCTATTACCACAGTGTACCTACTTACTACATACAGTGGGTCAACGCCCATACATTTGACAGGTCCTATGAAATGTCAAAATTATGTAGGGGCGGAGGTTATGTCCCAAGTATGCAGTATGGCTACTCGGGACATAACCTCCGCTCTTCACCCCGCAACTCCCCGCACGATTGCTCTGCGACACTGTCTGCGTTGACCGACTGTAAAGAGTAAGATATAGGTAGACTGTGCACCAGGCTGTATCTCATGAACCGTGATAGTTAGAGAGTTGAAATTTTCACAGATGATGTATTTCAGTTGCCGCTATAACAACAAATACTTAAAAACAGAATATAGTACATATTTAAGGGGGCTCCCATACAACAAACGTGATTTTTTGCCGCTTTTTATAGATTTCCGACTTGCACTTGGCCGGTTTTTTTTTTATTCTTCTTGTTGGTCGTTTGGCCCTATTCGCACCTGATGGTAAACGCAGACAGGGTCAAAGATGTAGCACACGAATCCAAATAACGAAGATAAAGAGGGAAAATCTATATCTGGCTCTCACATACACACGACGGAGCACAGTAAACCGATTGACCCGGACTCTAATGTGAGGGTGGTAGCTAGCCAGGCGGACCGAATAAATCCTACTACCAAGCAAAGCTATTTTATTCTCCAACTTCATCTATAAAAGATTATTCAAGGTTAGTCAGAAAGGGGGTTCTAAACCGCAGCCCATTTAAAGTATCACTGGTGACTGTTTTAAAGAAAGTGTTAAGGGCTTTTTTACTGTGACGCGGACTCGTGCCCGCATGCGTGAGTCACCCGCACCCGTGGCGCCTGAATTTCACCTTTTCATACATGTATTTATTGTGATGCGTGAAACACGCACGAAAAGGTGAACTGCGAGCGCCACGCATGCGGGTGACGCACGCACGCGGGCACGAACCCGCATGACAGTAAAAAGGCCCTAAAACAAAATTCGATAACTTTTATTTCCATGGAAAATTATTTTTATTGTAGGTTTTTCAAAAATTCTTCATTCTTGCTTTAGTTACGAATTCAGAAAATGTAGCTTTAAATTCGTGACCCCAAATATGACCTAAAATGTTAACACAGCTGATCATCGCTGAGGATACATAGATTTTAGCGTAATTTTTAACGAAATCTTTGAACAGCTATTTCTCTTAAACTATTGACTTTTGGGGAAAGTTGTAGATCAAAAGGTATTCTTTATTATAGATACTTTAACACCCTTTCGGATTATAACCCCCTTTCCGATTAACCTTGTATTATAAACTAGATGTGAATGCACGGACTGCGGTAATCAGACAGCGTTGATGAGCGTTCAGTCATATAATATTCACCGGAGAGAACTGTTACGCGTCGCCGGATTGCATTACCTATTGCGGGTACAAATTGACTGTGAATGTGCCTGTTTATGTTGTTGACATATATGTTTTAGTTTTTTTCAAAATCATTGAATGCAGTTCGAAATTTTTTCCAAAATTGTGGACAGTCATTTGGGGGCAGTCTTATGTAAATTTGACGTTCAAAAAGAACTGAGTAATAATAGTCTACTTTGAATAAACAATTTTTGAGTTTGAGTTTGACAGTCTCATAAGAACATTTTCCTGTGGCCGCAACGATTAAAGTAGCTGCCCTGATTACTAACACATCACATTTTTTTGCGATTTCTGACTTTTCTAGTACTCCAACATCAGTTGTTCCGCAAGTTTTTTGTCCCTATGGGAAATAAAATCGATTGGCATCATAGAAATGTTTAGTGAAAACTACCCTTAACTACTCGCTGACTATACATTTTTTTTCAAAGTGTGTGAATGCACATAGAAATTATTCCAAAAGTTAAGGGTAATCTCTTCAGAACGTTTTCCTGTAGCTTCAATGGTTAAGCTGCCCTTCACGCCCCATCTGTTTATATTATAGTACGTTTGGCAATCCTACTTCGTAGACGAGTCCAGGTCGCAGCGATGTGTTCCTAAGTATTAGATAACTAGAGAATCATACTGCAGGTTTCGAAGTTATTTAGTACTAGCTTTTGCCCGCGGTTCGCTCGCGTTAATTTAGAATTTGACAATCAACTCTTAACAGACTACTAACGTTTCTAAAATAATATAATTCAATCATGATTCGAATAACACGTGGCGCCATCTATTAAGGTCATTGTTGTTTTCCTCGGGAACGGTACTTTTTGTGGGATGAAATGTACCCTATGTCCGTTTCTGTACCCCTGAAAACTATTATGCAAAATTTCAGGATGATCAGTTCAGTGGTTTAGGCGTGAAAAGGTAACAAAGAAACAAACTTACTTTCGTTAGTTTAGTTAGGAGCTAGGATTACCATCGTCGACCGAAATTGTAGTTTGACTGCCTCAAAGCCTACAGATACAAACAATAAATAACCCAAAAGAAAAATAGAATGAAAAATTTCCTTTACTGGCAAAAAAATAAAGCACCATAAATCTGGAACAAATAAAAAAAAAACAAGTCTACAAATATACTCTAGAAAGTCAAAAGGTATCGACGCACAGCAAACATTGTCGCAGACTGTAATGTCCTTATTTGTGAGATTCAACCGTTACTTGACATTTATAATGTCACCCACATAACATCCTCGACTAATGTTTGTTTTTATAAAAATCGCCGTTGATTTTGGCCCAGATAGCAACCGGTCTTAATACTCTGACTTACTGGGCTTTAATTTTAGGTATTTCTAACATCATGTATTGTTCTGGGGCCCAATTCTCCTAAAATAAATTGTTGCCAAACGCAATCGAACCACAACCGTCAGTCACTTTTTGTTTACGAAAACTGTCAAAATGATTGATTTTGTTTTTTGTGTCAAACAATTTGATAGCTTTTGAAATTGAGAACTGTCTGAATGAACAGTTCGGCCTTGGTTCGGTTGTGATTTATCAAGATTTATTTTAGGAGAATTGGGCCCCTGGTGGTCAATTCGAATAACAAAACTGTTGCCAAATGCAAACGAACCAACTATCAGTCAGTTTATGTTTACGAAAACTGTCGAAATCATTGGTTTTGTTTTTTATGTCAAACAACTTGATAGCTTCTGAAATTGAGAACTGTCTGAATTAACGGTTCGGCCTTGGTTCGGTTGTGATTTATCAAGATTTCTTTTAGGAGAATTGGGCCACGCGATCTCCAGGTCGGGCAAAGTGTTATTGGGTTTTTCCTTTTGGAATTTCTCAGTAGCAGCCCGTAGACTGGATTTGTGCCCGGTTGAGTGCAATAGGCTCGCCCCGATTACATGGGACTTAAACGTAATGAAACTATTCCGAATCGAGCTGCCAACTGCAACTGCCGACAGCACGTGCAGCGGCTAGAGGTGACACTGGTGTGGCGAGTGTCGTGCGTGGTGCGACTTCATGCAGCCGCTGCACGTGCTGTCGGCAGTTGCCGTTAGCAGCTAGTTCGGAATAGTACCTTTAAGGTACGGTGAAATGAGGCTGTACTATTCATCTTTGCCCAGCCCTTCGAGAAATACAGGCGTGTTATGTATGTATTGTAAACTTATAATATTGACTTTAGGGATTTTATAAAAATATTGAATCGGGTCTTCTCGCGTAACAAACTTTAAGAGGCACAAAATACCTTTTATCCTGACGTTTCGGCCGAATTTCACCGGCCGTGGTCACGGGTAGACACGGGGAGAAATTCGGCCGAAACGTCGGGATAAAAGGTATTTTGTGTCTCTTAAAGTTTGTTACGCGAGAAGACCCGATTCAATATTTTTATAATGTGTACAAACCGCTAAAGTTTAAAAACATTTAGGGATTTTAATTTTCGGTATTTCAACCATGATGTACTATTGTGAACATAGTATAGTTTTTCTATCTCACGAAGGCGGATGTTGGAACTTTTATGTCTTTGTGTTAAGGTTCAAATTGCAATAATTCACCCGCCTTTGTCACATAGCCTCTACCCGTGTATTATCTTTAATCATAATAAAATACAAATAAATAAATTTCATATCCGTTCCCCTATAATCATAAATCACTGTTTGTAATTTGTTCTCAAATAACAGTTGTAGTGTAAAATAATTACAGCGTGACAAACACGCGAGCTGAATCGGTGCTGACACGCAACGTAATACTATGTGCACTTGTGTTTAATCTCTGCAGTGAGATAGCAATGTTCGTGAATTATTTTTGGACAAAGATAACGAAGTTTGTAATGTGATTTGTTTAGGAAATTATTCGCGTGTTTTTTACTGTTTTCACGGTCATTTGAGTGTCACAAAAAACCGTTTCTTCAATTCAGGATTTTGTCAGATTGCTAGAAGTTGTATACCTTAACGTACAAAATCAATTCGTCTTATTAGAAAGTGCATGCTACTCTTGTTTATGACTTTACGAGTTTCTGATCCAGCAGTGCGACTTGCGTCTTGCCTTCGAGTCAGAAAGCATAAGGATTACCCACATGCATGGGTCACTAGGTTGCTCACGACGAACCCGTAGCAGGGTTGTAAGACATAATATTATCCTAACCAGTAACGCTTCATGCAAAAATGAACAAGTATGGAGTATTTTTTTAAATGTTATTTTTCAATGGAGGAGTTAGCATCTTTGAAATAATATCATGAAAATGGTTCACTTTTGCATGTAGCATCACTAGATGAAGAATGTCATTAGACGATGGTTAACATGTCATACAACTCTGCCACGGGATCGTCACCAATAACCAGGAACCCTGTACATATACAACAAGCCAATACCGACATAGTTAAACAAAATAGTAGGAAGATGAGTAAAACATTTATATCGGAATATATTTTCTAATGTTAATATTTGTTCTTTACAGAAAGAGTCACGCACAGACGTCCAGTTCCACCTGGCAGCCCTGAGAGGAGACTGCGACAGACTACGTCAGCTGCTTGACACTGGCAAAGTCCACATCGACTCCAGAGATAGGGTGAGTCAACTAACTAATACCTATTGGACTTCAGCGTCAAATCCAAGCAAGTTAAATTGCGGAAGTTGACTCCTGCACCGACTTTCACTGTGGAAAGATAAGTTCTGACATAGCGGTCATTTCGTAAATTTTATCCGTAAGAAGACTGCTATAGAAAAACCGTAAACGACATGATCGAAATCCGTAAAATAGCGGTTCAAACAAAATATCTGGACAAACTTCTACAGATCACAGTACTCATGAATGTGAACAACTTTTACTATGGGACGTATTCTGAAATTTAAAAGAAACAGCTATTCCATACATTTTGATCGTGTAAGTATTGCACTTTTGTGTGGAAAAGCAGTTTTTTTTTATTTCAGTGATGGTCCCATAGTAAAAGTTGTTCCTATTCATGAGTACTGCTGCTGCATTTCACGAGCACAGTTTCGAGAAGCAAGATTCGTTCTATCATTGTCTCTCTCAGCGGAAAAAACAGAGATGGCATGTCTTGCATCAAGAAACTATCTTTCTAATAAATCAGGCTTTAGAAACTGACATTTCGTTTGTTTTTATCAAAATGTAAACGCCAAGGTATCGCATCATCGCCCCAGGGTTGTGCTTTCGTGGAATAACACTTTTGTATTTGCATATATATCCCTGTAGAACTGTTGAATGTACCAGGGTTGATAGTGTACTTTGTTTGACTTTATAACACAGACTGTATATGAGTAAAATTGTATTTATAACAATACCCGAAGTTATAGAAATCTTAATAAATAGGGTAAAGCATTCGGTATGTAAAACTTTGACAGTGGATAAATGCATTGAACTTTAAACTCTCATCTCTAAACTCTAAATAGTATAAACTGAAGTCGGTTTTAGCGTCTGTCTGTCTTTTTGTTTACTTCTTCCAATTTACTTAATGGACTTTGATGCGGTTTTCATATTAATTTAGGTAATTACTTCCGGAAGGTTTTAAGCTATGAAACGTACCCGAAGAATACCGGGGCGGATCGCTAGTTTTAATAATTATAATTAGTTCTTTGCCTAATCATCACTTCGTTCTCGCTTCGCCTGACACTTGACTGGACATCAAGTTGAGATATTGATATCAATATACGACGTATCGATTTCAATATCTCAGGTTAATGTCATGTGAGTTCAAGTCAAAGATATGATTTAACTTTACGAGTACGCAGTCAGTGCTAAGACTCCGTAATAAATATTTGGACAGCCTCGTATACATATACATATACAAGGTTAGTCAGAAAGGGGCTACTAGTTCGAAAGGGTGTTAAAGTACCCATAATAATGAACAACTTTTGTTCTACTACTCTCCCCAAAACTCAATAGTTTAAGAGAAATAGCTGTTCAAAAATTATGATAAAATCTGTCTATCCTCAGCTATGATCAGCTGTGTTTCCATTTTAGATCATATTTGGGGTCACGAATTAGAAGCTCCATTTTCTGAATTCGTAACTAAAGTAGGGATGAAGAATTACAAAAAAAAAACAAACAAAAATATCGAAATTTGAAATTTTACACTTGCTTTGAAACCGTCGTCAGTGGCCTGCAGATTAGTAGGTACCCCCTTTCTGACTAACCTTGTATAGCCACGTACTAACTGTCATTACATGCAACTACAAAAAAACTAATAAAAAAAACAATTAAAAAAAACTGAAGAATAAAATAATTACTTACCATGTTATACAGTTAAGAGTTTCAGAAGTCGATGCCTTTTATTTGGTTCAGCGTGGATTAGCGCCGACTTCTCAAACTGTTAATTTTAATGGTAATTATTTTACTCTTTTCATTTTTTTTTATCTCGGTTTTTCTTTTCTTTTTTAAGCAATTTTATTATGTATTGTATAAACATGCGGTTACAGCAATCACAAGTGATTTAAATGGAACCACCTCGGGAGAATACTCTTTCAACCAAAAAAAGAATCATTAAAATCGGTTCATAAAATGCGACGAAATCGCTAAACAAAAATAACATCAAACTGAAAACTTATTTTTTTTGAAGTCGCTTCAAAACATTTGAGTGGAATATAAAAATCACCCACAAAAGTTATTAAAAAAGATGAAACGTGACGATACCACTACAGATCGTTCTCCAAGCAGTGTCACCAGTGAAAATGATGACTCGATATTCAGCACGTGTCACGCTTTGCCTATAAACGATCAAGTTGGTGATGGCGGGCTCTCAACGTTTCCCTCTCAAAAGATCGATGCCCCGAATAAAACGGATGGGGTGTTACGCAACTCCGGATGCTAAAAAAGTTTATTACCTATAGGTAGTCCGATAAATCGATGGCCTACATTTTGTAGGAGATTTTTATCGGTGTTCTGAATTTGTAAATAGGTTAGTTTTCTTCGTGGAAGATTGATTTCGTTTTTTTATTGGTTTTATTTTTAGGATTCCGTACCCAAAAGGTAAAACGGGACCCTATTACTAAGACTCCGCTGTCCGTCTGTCTGTCTGTCCGTCTGTCACCAGGCTGTATCTCATGAACCGTGATAGTTAGACAGTTGAAATTTTCACAGATAATGTATTTGTGTTGCCGCTATAAAAACAAATACAAAAAAAAACAGAACGAAATAAATATTTATGGGGGCTCCCATACAACAAACATGATTTTTTTGCCGTTTTTATACGGGGTGTTAACGAAT
This sequence comes from Amphipyra tragopoginis, assembly GCA_905220435.1. Lineage (NCBI taxonomy): Eukaryota > Metazoa > Arthropoda > Insecta > Lepidoptera > Noctuidae > Amphipyra > Amphipyra tragopoginis. The sequence goes on along the minus strand of HG992004.1, from coordinate 1,432,544 downwards.
TCGTGTAATTCCTTCAAATCGCGTTATCTACTGGTGACACAGATTAACCCTAACAGGGAATTTTTGAAAATCAACTGTAAAAAAAAATTGAAAATAAAATCTTAGTTTTCTATTTCTGAATCATTTTAGAGCCCCGAGTTAACTTACTGCAAAGAGCGATATCGCGTTAGTCGTACCTGCCAGCCGCGTCGCCGTGCTTTCATTCATTTATGCGTGGCATCGAAATGTTCAAGAGCATGAATATTTTTTCTTGCAAATAAAAAAAATCTTATTTTTTTACTGAATCCTTATTAGGTGGTTTAGATACGATCACTTACCACTACCACATGAAAAAAAATATTTTTATTTTTTGATTTTTAATCAGGCTAATTCCCGTGCGGGACCAATCTACGCCAGTAGTAGATCATGTGGTTTTAAGGAATTACACGAATTCGTTAACACCCTGTAGATACGGAACCTTTCGTGCGCGAGTCCGACTCGCACTTGGCCGTTTTTTTTTACATATTTTCTAACTTGGACTCGTTCCCCCTTATTACAAAAGATAATCTAAGAAAAACCTAGGTTTTAAAATAGCCCCGTCTCTTTTTGATAAATGATATAAAAAGTGATGGGTATATTTTAAATATGGGTTTACCTTAGTCTTGGTTTAAACCATCTTTTGTTATGAGGGGGGTTGGGCCCTAGTCGCACTTGATAAGCGCAGACAACATCTAATATGGAACACACGAATCCAAGTAACAGAGATATAGAGGGATTCCCGTATACCGGGTATCATAACTTTTCCCCTATACGACCTGGTGAGCCCCTAACTGCTATGGCAATCCTAGAAAGCATGTTTTTCTATTTGATACTCTTAGTGAGTTTATTTCTTACATTAAAATGCATTATTCTCCTTCTATTTCTCACACTACTATAATGGAATTGTCATGTACTACTATTTTGAAAAGAGTTTGGTGTTTCTTGCTGGCTCTTCTCCATAGAACCTACCTTTTGGAACCGTGCACCGAGTATTAACGTTTTAAAAGTTCATGAAATCTAGCCTATTTGAAATAAAAAACTTTGACTTTGACTTGACCGCTCTGGCTCTCACATACACACGACGGAACACATAAAACTGCTTGGCGTCAGACTTTAATGTGAGGGTAGTAGAGAGCGAGACAGACCGTATAGATCCTATGTTCTATGCTCTATGTTAGGAGATGTGGTTTCCGCACTTAGTCCCTTAAGTGGACCATTGTACGTGGGCCATGGCGGCCATCATTCCAACCCGTATAGATCCTACCACAGAGCTTACTAGATTTTGTTTAATCTTAGAACACGCGTCTTTGCCCAGCATGCAGTGGGGAAATTTTACAATCTAGCCCACATAAGACAAAACTAATTACAAATATGGAAATAGAATATCTAGCTTTAATTCCGCTGAACAAGATCGCTACTTTGGATGCAGTATTCAGCACCACCCTCCCGCCCACAAGTATATGCACATGCAGAAAAGAGTGAAAAAATAATGCAACATGCAACACACCATACATGTGTATTGGTTTGGTAGTATATGCTGCATACTGCATCCAAACTAGCGATCTTGTTCAGCGGAATTAAAGCTAGATATTCTATTTGCATATTTGTATGTCATGGATTTCCGCAAAGTAACGCCTGATTCCATCATTTATCAAAACTAATTAGTGTAGCCAGTCCATAATTGCTAATATTTTTAGTACCTCCATCTCGGACTATCGGACTGTTTTTTAGGAAGACAAAGGGGCTTAAATGGGCTATGCTGTAGCTTTCATTAGTTTGCTTATAAGTTTTGAACTATGTGAACTATCGATCTCTAATTGATGCGTGCCCCACAACAACATATATAGCTTGCCACTTATCATAAAGTTGAGCGGTGTAACCTTGGAAAAAGCATGAAATTAGAATAGGAAAGCCAAGAGTGCTTGTTATGATTATAATCTCGGTGCCCACTACCTTAGAAGCATACCGTGAGAATATTTCTCAAAACTAATCTATCAAGCTTATACAATAAGTACAAGATTGTTCATTCTTGTACTTGTTCACAGCGGGTCTGTAATTAATTAATCAATTTCGTTTAAAAAAGAAAAAGTACCAAAGAATTCCATTAAGCCACATCAACTATCAGTACCGCGAAGTCACCTCTCAGTGTCACATCAACAATCAGTGTCGCGACATCAACTATCAGTGTTGTGATATCTAGTATCAGTATCACGACCTCAATTATCAGTGTCGCGACATCAACTATCAGTGTCACGACATCAGCTGTCAGTGTTGTGATATCAAGTACCAATATCACGACATCAACTATCAGTGTCGTGACATCGTCTATCAGTGTCGGGACATCCGCTATCAGTGTCGAGACACCATCTGTCACTATCACGACAGCTGCTATCAGTGTCGGGACATCAGCTATCAGTGTCGCGACAGCATCTGTCAGTGTCACAACTTCAATTATTCATGTCGCGACATCAACTATCAGAGTTGTGATATCAAGTATCAGTATCACGATATCAACAATCAGATTCGTGACCACAACTGTCAGTGTCGCGACTGCGTCTATCAGTGTCGGGACAGCCGCTATCAGTGTCGCGACAGCATCTACCAGTGTCACGACAGCAGAAATCAGTGTCGCGACAGCATCTTTCAGTGTCGCGACATCAGCTATTCGAGCCGCCACATCAACTATCAGTGTTGTGATATCAAGTATCAGTATCACGATATCAACAATCAGTATCGCGACAGCAACTACCAGTGTCGCGACAGCATCTATCAGTGTCGCGACATCAACTATTCGAGCCGCTACACCAACTATCAGTGTTGTGATATCAAGTATCAGTATCACGATATCAACAATCAGTTTCGCGACCACAACTACCAGTGTCGCGACCGCAGCTATCAGTGTCGGGACATCAGCTATCAGTGTCGCGACAGCATCTGTCAGTGTCACGACACCAACTGTTCGTGTCGCGACATCAACTATGAGAGTTGTGATATCAAGTATCAGTATCATGTCATCAACAATCAGTATCGCGACAGCAACAATCAGTGTCGTGACAGCACCTTTCAGTGTCGCGACATCAACCATTCGAGCCGCGACATCAACTATCAGTGTTGTGATATCAAGTATCAGTATCACGATATCAACATCCAGTTTCGCGACCACAACTATCAGTGCCGCGACAGCAGCTATCAGTGTCGGGACGTTAACAACCAGTGTCGCGACAGAATCTGTCAGTGTCACGACAGCAGCTATCAGTGTCGGGACATCACCTATCAGTGTCGCGACAGTATCTGTCAGTGTCACGACAGCAGCTATCAGTGTCGGGACATCAGCTATCAGTGTCGCGACAGGATCTGCCAGTGTCACGACAGCAGCTATCAGTGTCGGGACATCCGCTGTCAGTGTCGCGACAGCAATTATCAGTTTCGCGACCACAACTATCAGTGCCGCGACAGCAGCTATCAGTGTCGGGACATCAACTACCAGTGTCACGACATCAACTATCAGAGTTGTGATATCAAGAATCAGTATCACGTCATCAACAATCAGTATCGCGACAGCATCAATCAGTGTCACGACATCAGCTATTAATGTCGCGACATCAACTATCTGAGTTGTGATATCAAGTATCAGTATCACGATATCAACAATCAGATTCGCGACCACAACTATCAGTGTCGCGACAGCAGCTATCAGTGTCGGGATATCAACTACCAGTGTCGCGACATAATCTGTCAGTGTCACGACAGCAGCTATCAGTGTCGGGACATCAGCTATCAGTGTCGCGTCATCAGCTATCAGTGGTGCGACAGCAGCTATCAGTGTCGCAACATAAACAATCCGTATCGCGACATCAACTATCAGTGTCGGGACATCAGCTATCAGTGTCGCGACAGCAGCTCTCTGTGTCGGTACATACGCTATCAGTGTCGCCACATCAGCTATCGGTGTCGCGACAGCAGCTATCAGAGTTGTAATATCAAGTATCAGTATCACTATATCAACAATCAGATTCGCGACCACAACTATCAGTGTCGCGATAGCAGCTATCAGTGTCGGGACATCAGTTATCAGTGTCGCGACAATACTGTCAGTGTCACGACACCAACTATTCGTGTCGCGACATCAACTGTCAGTGTTGTGATATCAAGTATAAGTATCACGATATCAACAATCAGTTTCGCGACCGCAACTATCAGTGTCGCGATAGCAGCTTTCAGTGTCGGGACATCAACTATCAGTGTCGCGACAGTATCTGTCAGTGTCACGACAGCAGCTATCAGTGTCGGGACATCAGCTATCAGTGTCGCGACTGGATCTGCCAGTGTCACGATAGCAGCTATCAGTGTCGGGACTTCCGCTGTCAGTGTCGCGACAGCAGCTATCAGTGTCGGGACATCAGCTAACAGTGTCGCGACAGGATCTGTCAGTGTCACGACAGCAGCTGTCAGTGTCGGGACATCAGCTATCAGTGTCGCGTCATCAGCTATCAGTGTTGCGACAGCAGCTATCAGTGTCGCAACATAAACAATCCGTATCGCGACATCAACTATCAGTGTCGGGACATCAGCTATCAGTGTCGCGACAGCAGCTGTCAGTGTCGGTACATACGCTATCAGTGTCGCCACATCAGATATCGGTGTCGCGACAGCAGCTATCAGAGTTGTAATATCAAGTATCAGTATCACTATATCAACAATCAGATTCGCGACCACAACTATCAGTGTCGCGAAAGCAGCTATCAGTGTCGGGACATCAGTTATCAGTGTCGCGACAATACTGTCAGTGTCACGACACCAACTATTCGTGTCGCGACATCAACTGTCAGTGTTGTGATATCAAGTATAAGTATCACGATATCAACAATCAGTTTCGCGACCGCAACTATCAGTGTCGCGATAGCAGCTTTCAGTGTCGGGACATCAACTATCAGTGTCGCGACAGGATCTGTCAGTGTCACGACAGCAGCTATCAGTATCGGGACATCAGCTATCAGTGTCGCGACAGGATCTGCCAGTGTCACGATAGCAGCTATCAGTGTCGGGACTTCTGCTGTCAGTGTCGCGACAGCAACTATCAGTGTCACGACAGCAACAATCAGTGTCGCGACATCAACTATTCGAGCCGCGACATCAACTATCAGTGTTGTGATATCAAGTATCAGTATCACGATATCAACAATCAGTTTCGCGACCACAACTATCAGTGCCGCGACAGCAGCTATCAGTGTTGGGACATCAACTACCAGTGTCGCGACATCAACTATCAGAGTTGTGATAACAAGTATCAGTATCACGATATCAACAATCAGATTCGCGACCACAACTATCAGTGTCGCGACAGCAGCTATCAGTGTCGGGAAATCAACTACCAGTGTCGCGACTTAATCTGTCAGTGTCACGACAGCAGCTATCAGTGTCGGGACATCAGCTGTCAGTGTCGCGACAGGATCTGTCAGAGTCACGACAGCAGCTGTCAGTGTCGGGACATCAGCTATCAGTGTCGCGACAGCAGCTGTCAGTGTCGGTACATAAGCTATCAGTGTCGCCACATCAGCTATCGGTGTCGCGACAGCAGCTATCAAAGTTGTAATATCAAGTATCGGTATCACTATATCAACAATCAGATTCGCGACCACAACTATCAGTGTCGCGATAGCAGCTATCAGTGTCGGGACATCAGTTATCAGTGTCGCGACAATACTGTCAGTGTCACGATAGCAACTATTCGTGTCGCGACATCAACTGTCAGGGTAGTGATATCATGTATCAGTATCACTATGTCAACCATCAGATTCGCGACCACAACTATCAGTGTCGCGACCGAATCTGTCATCGTCACGACAGCAGCTATCAGTGTCGGGACATCAGATATCAGTGTCGCTGCAGAATCTGTCAATGTCCCGACAGCGTCTATCAGTGTCGGGACATCAACTATCAGTGTCGCGACAGCATCTATCAGTGTCACGACACCAACTATTCGTGTCGCGACATCAACTTCCAGAGTTGTGATATCGAGTATCAGTATCACTCTATATCAACAATCAGATTCGCGACCACAACTATCAGTGTCGTGACAGCAGCTATCAGTGTCGGGACGTCCACCAACAGTGTCGCGACAGCGTCCATCAGAGACAACACATCAACTATTCGTGTCGCGACATCAACTATCAGTGTCGCGACTGCAGCTATCAGTGTCGCAACGTAAACTATCCGTGTCGCGACATCAACTATCAGTATTGTGATATCAAGTATCAGTATCACGATATCAACATCCAGTTTCGCGACCACAACTATCAGTGCCGCGACAGCAGCTATCAGTGTCGGGACGTTAACAACCAGGGTTGCGACAGAATCTGTCAGTGCCGCGACAGCAGCTATCAGTGTCGGGACATCAACTACCAGTGTCGCGACATCAACTATCAGAGTTGTGATATCAAGTATCAGTATCACGTCATCAACAATCAGTATCGCGACAGCATCAATCAGTGTCACGACATCAGCTATTCATGTCGCGACATCAACTATCAGAGTTGTGATATCAAGTATCAGTATCACGATATCAACAATCAGATTCGCGACCACAACTATCAGTGTCGCGACAGCAGCTATCAGTGTCGGGACATCAACTACCAGTGTCGCGACATAATCTGTCAGTGTCACGACAGCAGCTATCAGTGTCGGGACATCAGCTATCAGTGTCGCGACAGGATCTGTCAGTGTCACGAAAGCAACTGTCAGTGCCGGGACATCAGCTATCAGTGTCGCGACATCAGCTATCAGTGTTGCGACAGCAGCTATCAGTGTCGCAACATAAACAATCCGTATCGCGACATCAACTATCAGTGTCGGGACATCAGCCATCAGTGTCGCGACAGCAGCTGTCAGTGTCGGTACATAAGCTATCAGTGTCGCCACATCAGCTATCGGTGTCGCGACAGCAGCTATCAAAGTTGTAATATCAAGTATCGGTATCACTATATCAACAATCAGATTCGCGACCGCAACTATCAGTGTCGCGATAGCAGCTATCAGTGTCGGGACATCAGTTATCAGTGTCGCGACAATACTGTCAGTGTCACGATACCAACTAGTCGTGTCGCGACATCAACTGTCAGGGTAGTGATATCATGTATCAGTATCACTATATCAACCATCAGATTCGCGACCACAACTATCAATGTCGCGACAGCAGCTATCAGTGTCCGTACATCAACTATCAGTGTCGCGACAGAATCTGTCAGCGTCACGACAGCAGCTATCAGTGTCGGTACATCAACTATCAGTGTCGCGACCGAATCTGTCAGCGTCACGACAGCAGCTATCAGTGTCGGGACATCAGATATCAGTGTCGCTACAGAATCTGTCAATGTCCCGACAGCGTCTATCAGTGTCGGGACATCAACTATCAGTGTAGCGACAGCATCTATCAGTGTCACGACACCAACTATTCGTGTCGCGAAATCAACTTCCAGAGTTGTGATATCAAGTATCAGTATCACTCTATATCAACAATCAGATTCGCGACCACAACTATCAGTGTCGTGACAGCAGCTATCAGTGTCGGGACGTCCACCAACAGTGTCGCGACAGCGTCCATCAGAGACAATACATCAACTATTCGTGTCGCGACATCAACTATCAGTGTCGCGACTGCAGCTATCAGTGTCGCAACGTAAACTATCCGTGTCGCGACATCAACTATCAGTATTGTGATATCAAGTATCAGTATCACGATATCAACATCCAGTTTCGCGACCACAACTATCAGTGCCGCGACAGCAGCTATCAGTGTCGGGACGTTAACAACCAGGGTTGCGACAGAATCTGTCAGTGCCGCGACAGCAGCTATCAGTGTCGGGACATCAACTACCAGTGTCGCGACATCAACTATCAGAGTTGTGATATCAAGTATCAGTATCACGATATCAACAATCAGATTCGCGACCACAACTATCAGTGTCGCGACAGCAGCTATCAGTGTCGGGACATCAACTACCAGTGTCGCGACATAATCTGTCAGTGTCACGACAGCAGCTATCAGTGTCGGGACATCAGCTATCAGTGTCGCGACAGGGTCCGTCAGTGTCACGGCAGCAGCTGTCAGTGCCGGGACATCAGCTATCAGTGTCGCGACATCAGCTATCAGTGTAGCGACATAAACAATCCGTATCGCGACATCAACTATCGGTGTCGCGACAGCAGCTATCAGAGTTTTAATATCAAGTATCGGTATCACTATATCAACAATCAGATTCGCGACCACAACTATCAGTGTCGCGATAGCAGCTATCAGTGTCGGGACATCAGTTATCAGTGTCGCGACAATACTGTCAGTGTCACGACTCCAACTATTCGTGTCGCGACATCAACTGTCAGGGTTGTGATATCAAGTATCAGTATCACGATATCAACAATCAGTTTCGGACCGCAACTATCCGTGTCGCGACAGCAGCTTTCAGTGTCGGGACATCAACTATCAGTGTCGCGACAGGGTCTGTCAGTGTCACGACAGCAGCTATCAGAGTCGGGACATCAGCTATCAGTGTCACGACAGCATCTGTCAGTGTCACGACACCAACTATTCGTTTCGCGACATCAACTATCAGAGTTGTGATATCAAATATGAGTATCACGATATCAACAATCAGTTTCGCGACCACAACTATCAGTGTCGCGACAGCAGCTATCAGTGTCGCGACAGGATCTGTCAGTGTCACGACAGCAGCTATCAGTGTCGGGACATCAGCTATCAGTGTCGCGACCACTACTATCAGTGTCACGACAGCAGCTACCAGTGTCGGGACATCCCCTGTCAGTGTCGCGACAACAACTATCAGTGTCACGACAGCAACAATCAGTGTCGCGACAGCAGCTATCAGAGTTGTAATATCAAGTATCAGTATCACTATATCAACCATCAGATTCGCGACCAGAACTATCAGTGTCGCGACAGGATCTATCAGTGTCACGACAGCAGCTATCAGTGTCGGGACATCCCCTGTCAGTGTCGCGACAGCAACTATCAGTGTCACGACAGCAACAATCAGTTTCGCGACAGCAGCTATCAGAGTTGTAATATCAAGTATCAGTATCACTATTTCAACAATCAGATTCGCGACCACAACTATCAGTGTCGTGACAGCAGCTATCAGTGTCGGGACGTCCACTAACAGTGTCGCGACAGCGTCCATCAGAGACAACACATCAACTATTCGTGTCGCGACATCAACTATCAGTGTCGCGACTGCAGCTATCAGTGTCGCAACGTAAACTATCCGTGTCGCGACATCAACTATCAGTGTCGGGACATCAGCTATCAGTGTCGCGACGGAATCTGTTAGTGTCACGACACCAACTATTCGTGTCGCGACATCAACTATCAGTATCGCGACTGCAGCTATCAGCTTCGCAACGTAAACTATCCGTGTCGCGACGTCAACTGTCAGTGTCGGGACATCAGCTATCAGTGTCGCGACAGAATCTCTTAGTGTCACGACACCAACTATTCGTGTCGTGACATCAACTAACAGAGTTGTGATATCAAGTATCAGTATATAACAATAACTAACAATATATAACAATCATATTCGCGACCACAACTATCAGTGTCGCGACAGCAGCTGTCAGTGTCGGGACGTCCGCTATCAGTGTCGCGACAGCGTCCATCAGAGACACGACATCAACAATACGTGTCGCGATATCAACTATCAGTGTCGCGACTGCAGCTATCAGCGTCGCAACATAAACTATCCGTGTCGCGACATCAACTATCAGTGTTGTGATATCAAGTATCAGTATCACGACACACAATTTCAGTGTCGCTACAGCAGTTGCCAGTGTCGCGACATCACCTATAAGTGTCGCGACAGCAGCTATCAGTGTCGGGACATCCGCAACCAGTGTCGCGACAGCATCTATCAGTGACACGACATCAACTATTCGTGTCGCGACATAACTACCAGAGTTATGATATCAAGTATCAGTATCACGTCATCAACAATCAGTATCGCGGCAGCAACAATCAGTGTCGCGACAGCATCTTTCAGTGTCGCGACATCAACTATGCGAGCCGCGACATCAACTATCAGTGTTGTGATATCAAGTATCAGTATCACGATATCAACAATCAGTTTCGCGAGCACAACTATCAGTGTCGCGACAGCAGCTATCAGTGTCGGGACATCAACTACCAGTGTCGCGACATAATCTGTCAGTGTCACGACACCAAATATTCGCGTCGCGACATCAAGTATCAGAGTTGTGAAATCAAGTATCAGCATCACGATATCAACAATCAGATTCGCGACCACAACTATCAGTGTCGCGACTGCATCTTTCAGTGTCGGCACTGCATCTGTCAGTGTCAGGACAGCCGCTATCAGTGTCGTGACATGAACTTTCAGGGTCGCGACATCTGCTATCCGTGTCGGGACATCAACTATCAGTGTTGTGATATCAAGTATCAGTATCACGACATCAACTATCAGTGTCGCGACAGCAACTGTCGGAGTCCCGACATCATCTATCAGTGTCGCGACATCTACTATCAGAGTCGTGACATCAACTACAAGTGTAGTGACATAAACTGTCAGTATCGCGATATTTATTATTAGTACTTTGGTTTCTGCTCTCTGTATCACGACATCAAACATTAGTGTCATGACATCAAAACTCAGAATCAAGTGATCCAATATTAATGTCGTGAAATCAACTATCAGTGTCGTGACATCAACTTCAACTGTCGTGGCACCAACTATCAGTATCACGACATCAACTATCAATGTCACGACATTAACTTTCAGTGCCGCAACGTATAATACAAGTGTCGTGACATTAAAACTCAGTGTCGCGAGATCAATTATACTATCAATGTAGCGACAACAAAACTCAGTGTCCCGAGATCAATTATTATGTAGCGACATCAAAACTCAGTGTCGCGAGATCAATTATCATTGTAGCGACATCAACTATAAATGTCGCAACATCAACTATCAGTGTTGCAACATCAATTATCTTTTATTTAAACTAAAATAATAAAAAATAAATATTAGCCTGTAACTGTCCCACTGCTGGGCAAAGGCCTCTTCTCATACAGGGAAGGAACGAGCATTGATCGCCACGCTTGCTCACTGCGTGTTGGCGATTTCAGACCATAAGTCCAGGTTTCCTCACGATGTTTTCCTTCACCGTATATCAGTGGTGTCTTAGATTAACTAAGAAAGTACATATAAAATTGAAAAAGTCACATTGGTACTTGCCTGGATTTGATTGAACCCGCAACCCGGTGCTTCACAAGCGAGGCTGTAACCTCCGGGCCACAACGACATTAAAAATAAAATTATTTAAAGTGCTTGATGTAAAATAACCTCCTACTTTTCGAAGTCTTTTCGAAGTGGCTGACTTTCGACCAATCTCCATTCATTGTGATATGAAATTCATATTAGATCCGGTCTTCTAAGTGGCAAGCTGAAGCGATTTCCGATTAAAACTAGAATTTAGAATGATTTTAATCACTTAAACATCGCTGCCTCCCGTGGAACCACAAAGTATGCCATAAAGAGTCGTGAACCATCTGGACCTTTCCTCCTCCCGTCATCCTGGCTAGTTTTTGAATTCATTTAGTCATAAGCAGTAGTCCTAGACTGCATTTCCCGTGAACTAAACTAGCGAACTTGTGAATTCCTCTAGGCCAGTATATTTATAAAATATTATAAAAAAAGACTTCAATGACGACACGTTTGGTGCAGTGGCTGAGCAATTGGCTTCTGCGCTACGGGTCGTGGGTTTGATTCCCACACGGAACAAAAATTTGTATGGCCTACAGATAGTTGTTTCGGGTCTGGGAGTTTATGTATGTGAGATTTGTGTTTGTAAACGCACCCACAATGCAGGTGAAATCTATAATAAAGGTGAGGGGCAAAGTATAAAAAAAAACTGATGTTATATTATTTTATTGTAGATCGAAACCCTGATGAAATAAGCAGATCCTGTTCACCCATAGTTGCTCACCCCTCTAAAGACTTCGAAGTTTGTTTCAAATTCCTCTTACCCCGCTTCTGCCTAACACTTGGTCCACATTAAGATCGTGAATTCACATCAAAGTAGCTACCCGTCATGTTTTATAATAAACAACGCTCCCTTTACGTCACTGTTACCTTAAACCGCGTAATGGATGGTAGGCGTTTGGAACAACTCATGAACTGTTGGACATAGTCATCATACAGAAAATCCCCTGTTGGACGTTCATTTCTCCTCAATGTGCCACAACTAGAGGATTCGATCCCAGGATCCCGGTCGTCCCGAATTTAAGGAATAAAAATTTTACAAATCTTTTGGTTGGGATTAATGTTTTTTTTTAAATATATATCATTAAAAATTTACATGATACGAAACGTGTGTTTAGTTAACTTGACATTTTGTCAACCATCTTGTTTTGACAGCTGGGGCCCAATTCTCCTAAAATATATTGTTGCCAAACGCAATCGAACCACAACCGTCAGTCAGTTTTTGTTTTCGAAAACTTTCAAAATGATTTTGTTTTTTGTGTCAAACAATTTGATAGCTTTTGAAATTGAGAACTGTCTGAATGAACGGTTCGGCCTTGGTTCGGTTGTGATTTATCAAGATTTATTTTAGGAGAATTAATAATAAATAAATAATAATAATAAATATTTTGGGACATTTTCTACACAGCACCATCTAGTCCCAAACTAAGCAGAGCTTGTACTATGGGTACTAGACAATGGATATATTACTTAAATACTTTTTTTTGTAAATACATACTTATAATACATAAGAAACACCCAGACCAACACAAACACTTATGTTCATTACATAAATATTTGTGTCCTGTGGAAATCGAACCCACGACCTCGTGATCAGCAGTCCGACACTCGAACCACTAGACCACAGACGTCGTCAATTAGGCCCCTGATTTCATTGGTTTTCGCTAACGACCGAATTATGTTGTGAAAAAGTGTGTAAAAATTCCCGCTTCACCTAGTTTGTTTATTTAATAAGAAGTTTGAAGTATAATTTTGGCTAACCGGCTTTTTGAAAATTTAAATCTTAAATCATTGCCAAAAGATAAATAAAAAACTGATTTTGACATGGTTTACTGACTTTGTTATCACTTTTCAATTACCAATACAACCCCGGGACTATCTCGGGATCCCGGGATTAACTACAGATATACCCGAAATACCGGGATTAGAAAAAAGGCCTGGAATCTAATCCTCTAGCCATAACACAAGCATTTGGCAATCTGCATTGAGTTCTCATCTATACCGCAGTCTTCATCCAGTTTTATTATCTGTCAAGGTCTAAGGTGCCTAGATATTTATTTATTCTTTATGCGCAAAATTAGTACAGCAGCGGACTTAATGCTTTAGACATTTTCGACCAATCGACCTTAGGGTGATGCAGAGACAAAAGATGGTAGGTGCACACATTGGTATGATACAATAAGATATAGAAAAGGTGTAGAAAAAATAGAAGATATGCTAGACCAACAATATATGCTGACCATGACCATGTCTATTGGAAGAACGCAAGCAGATGAAAGAGATCATTAAAAAAAAATTGTTATCTACATATATTTTAGATTTATACATATAAAAATCTGTAGACAAGGCGTGTCTGAAAATGGGAAATATTAAAAAAAAAATAGCGGGGCTGTTAACGGATTACAAATAGAATACAATTTGATCATTTTGTGAATTTTTGACTGTTGATCTGTTTGTCGGTTTGTGCACGTGTCACGTAAAAAGCACTGACTTAATACGGTTTACTTTTATTGACAAACTAGCTTATGCCCGCGGCTTCGCTCGCGTTAATGAAGCTTAAAAAAACTCATAACACACTACTAAAGTTTCTGTAATAATATAATTCAATCGTGATTCGAACACGTGGCGCCATCTATGAACGTTATTGTTGTTTTCCTCGGGAACAGTAAGTACTTTTTTCGGGACGAAAGGTCTCTTATCTCCGATTCTGTACACCTGACAACATATATGCAAAACAGGATGACCGGTTCAGTGGTTTAGGCGTGAAAAGGTAACAAACAAACAAACTTACTTTCGCATTTATAATATTAGTTAAGATATTGTACGTATCTCAAAGTAAAATTTAGTGTTTGTTTCATTGTAATTGGTTCGCTCAATTAAAAGATATTAGGATTTAAAGATATCTAAAAGTCTAGTTCTTGCGACAGAATATTGGTTTACGAGTGCCACGCGAGCGGAGACGAGGGCACAGCTAGTCTAGACTAATTTCGCTGAAAACGCTCCGCTTATAACTTGTCCCGTCCTAAGTTCGTGAATTCATAACTCCATGTTTTATTATAAACAGTTCCCTTCATGTTACGTAAACGTGAAATACATATAATGGATGTGGGAAAACGTGAGGTGTTCGTAATAACGTGTGAATTTGCGTGTCTATTATTTTGTGGACATATTTGTATGACATTGCGTGGGATGGGACTAGGCTAATTATCTGTCACGTGGGTATAGTTATTATATTAATAGAAAGAACTTGTCTGTAAATAATTGACGTAAAGAGTTCTTATTTGACCCATTTGTCACTAACAGTAGTACAGCAAGAAGGGCGCTTGACGTTAAGTTTTTCAATGAATTGTGAGGTGTATCTGGTTTTATTTTGAGACTATATTATTGAATCGTAATTGTTCTGCTATCAAGTGTTCCCTAACAGCGGTTACGCACTGCGTCTGATCCGAATCCGTGAAATTACGTTCCGAAGTAGCCATAGGACAATTTGTATGGTTAGTTTACGCACTACATCCGGCATCCGTCATCCGATTTCTATCCGTCATCCGTGAGTCTCCAATTCGGAAGAAATATTGACGGACCGAAGTAGCAGTAGTAATTTTTGTATGAATGCATTACCTCGGATTTAAATCAGACGCCAAACGGATATGCCAAAGAAGGCCCCTGTATTGTTTGAATTTGGATCAGAGATCGGAATAGTGCGTAAGCAACATCCGAATTCGGTCCGAGATTTTTACTCTAGATCGGTATTTTCACGGATTCGGATCGGATGCAGTTCGTAAAGCAATATCCGAATTCGGTCCGAGTTTTTTATATCCGTATTTTCACGGATTCGGATAGGATCCAGTGAGTAATCGCTCTTAGTTTTTGTTTTAATGTCTGTTGCTATTCGTGAAAACCCGTAATTGGCTTTATGCCACTAACTATAATTACTCATTCAATTTTTGTAGCTGTTGCTTTTCCTAACATAAATAAATAAATGAAAAAAGTGTCTGATACGAACTATTTATATCCTTAGCTATAGCTAAGGTTGTAGAGACTATTAATGCCAGCCAGGAGAGCCATAAAAGCGACTGCGCTGTCTGACCTGCCCTGCATAAGTCAGTTATCGACCAGTTGTTCGGTTTGTTATCTGAAAGAAAGAAAACAAATTGATTTGCAACTTGACGTGACGTACCTACATTAACCAGTTGCGTACCGCCTGTCGTCCCAGGACGACACTTAATTGTCTTATATATTGGGTCTATAATTACCGTGCTTGAGGTTTTAACTAGAAATTAACAAATAGTAAAAATAAAAATGAAAGTTAATAAAAAAACTTTAAAAAAGTAAAAACCGACTTCAAAAAAAAACTAAACGGAGTAAAATAATTATCATTTAATAAAACTACCACTTTCAGAAGTCGGTGTTCTACGCTGAAACAAATCGGTTTTTACTTTTTTAAAGTTTTTTATTTTATAATTTTTAGTGCCACTATACAATTAAAATAGTGTACAAATTCTCGGACCAGCACTACAACTAGAACGTCGTCTACATACGAGTTGTGTATTTTTTTTTGTTTTTGTTGATTTTTCCAAAAAGTGCTGCACCAATTTCAATAAGATTTATATGGGACCACCTCTGAAGTATGGGCTACCAAACAAAAAAAGAATCATCAAAATCCATTCATAATTGGGGGAGATATCGCGTAACAAACACACAAAAAAAAAAAAAAAAACAAAAAAAAAAAATATTCAGACGAATTGAGAACCTCCTCCTTTTTGAAGTCGGTTAAAAAAAGAACAAAATAAAAATTGGGAAAATTGGCGTCACATCCGAACAAATCAGCCATCGCTCAGCATATTGCTGTGATGTGACACGTGCACAGAGCATAGCCAAAGCGCTGGTTATAAGCGACAGCCAAGACAATGACAACGACCATATCTCATTTTGTTCACGATTCTCGTAATGTGAGAAGACGAGATGACAAGCCAAATTGTTCGACAGCTGAATCGAAACGCTCTGAATCAGTGGGCAGTGCAACCCTTCTTTTAGGATAGACCGGTATTCCAGTATTGTAGTGAATCCCGCGATCCCGCCCATAGGTCCTCGGAGGAACACCGTGGTGATTGTATTCGGTAAGATTGTGACTTCTTCTTCTTTCGTGTCCGCACAAGCTGTATGACAATAATCATGCCGTGGTGAAAAGATTAGCCAGACAGGAAGGTCGGTAGCGGGGCTGACTGCCCAGGGTGCGCTGAACGTACTTAAGTAAGTATCGTCACTAGTGGATACTCTTTTTAACCGACTTCAAAAAGGAGGAGGTTCTCAATTCGGTTGTTTTTTTTTTTTTTTTTATGTTTGTTACCTCATATCTCCGTCATTTATGAACCGATTTGAAAAATTCTTGTTTTGTTCGAAAGGGTATACTTCCCCATTGGTCCCATTTAAATTTTGTTATGATTAGACCATGAACTTCAGAGATATGGAACGGAACTCCTCATCGGATCAAAGCAAAATTCTCAAATTACTAATATTGCTTTGTTTATATTTCTTGTTGGGAACTGACTACTTGAAAAGAGTAGGGGGTGCTTGTCCCCCCTCCCCCCCTTTGGAATGTTTTCATTATATCGTGTAAGGTATCATTTGAAAGGACTTTTTATGCCCGACTACGTCAAAGCCAAAAAGAAGGGTTATGAAAGAGGGGGTTAAAATTATGACACTAAAACGTATTTAATAAAAAATAAACTTTAAAAAAAAGTAAAAACCGACTTCAAAGAAATACTAAAAGGAGTAAAATAATTACTGTAATATAAAATTAACAGTTTCAGAAGTCGGTGCAACTCTACACTGAAGCAAATAGAAGCCACCGACTTCTGAAACTGTTAATTTTTTATTATGGTAATTATTTTACTCCTTTTAGTATTTCTTTGAAGTCGGTTTTTACTTTTTTTAAAGTTTATTTTTTTATGCACCCCAATGTTAGATTCTGACGTAACCCTTCACTGTCCAAGGCTAGGTATGAGGAATTGCTCATGTAAGAAAGGGCTGTGTTGCAGTACATAGTACAAAAAAAGTATCTTCGTGTGTTGTACATTATTTTCTCTCTTAATGAGCACAGAAACTAACTTTTCTACAATTTCTTTACAAATTAAGCGGAACGATTAATTAATCAACTTATTCAAGCATACTTACATTTTTTTGCTCGGATTAACATAAACATGAATTATGTTAAATTCATTATGTGCTTAACATTCTCAAATTGCTACGTTAATTACCGAGTAATTTCGAGCAGCCATTAGTATGACATGAGCGTACACTATTAGACAAGGAATACACGTGATGCTTAGTAACACGAAACTGCTGCTGTTCATTGCCGGGTAGCGTATTAAGAAACCATTGTGGTATCCAGAACCGGAGCGATCTGTACCACTCAATGCTTTATAATGTAATTTCTCCCGAAACCATTGCGTGGTACAGAGCTCGGCAGTTCTGTATTGCACAACGGTTTTGGGCTGAAATCGCCGATAATCTAGCCAAAAACCATTGTGGAGTACAGATCGACGCTATAAAATTATCTCTTGAATTCTGGATAGTGCAATGCTTTATGTTTCTAAATACATTGAGCTTTTCAGATCGGCAAACGCACGGCATGCGCCACCGCCACGTGACTTAGATAGAAAATACAGTAGTGGGTGAATTGGAGAAATAGAAACATATGATTACACTTGCTACTGCAAACCATCAACGCCTCCCGTTTGTTGTTTGTTTTCATTTACTTAGTTTGAATGAGGTGATCATTACGAATTTCGGGACAAATTACATTGTAAAGCATTGAGTGGTACAGATCGCTCCGGTTCTGGATACCACAACGGTTTCTTAATACGCTGCCGGGTATAATGCTTTTGGCAGTTTCGCCCAGCCGGCCAGGTCCTGTGTTTATCGCGTAAAGATTACTTCGCTTTGGTGGTGAAGAGAGTCAAGTCCAGCGTTGCCAGACGTCCCGAATTTGGAGGGACGTCCCGATTTAAAAATAAAAATGTCCCACGCGGGACATGCTCAGTCCCGCTTTTCAGGGATTACTCGAATTATTTAAGCATTTTATAAATAATTCTTACTTAATTTTACTATAAATTTTAATATGTTTCATAATTATATTCCTCTGAAAACTCAACTACCTAACTATAGGGTAAACCAGACAGTTATTGTTAAAGTAACGTATTTTCATTAAAATAAATTTTCTAGGGCTATTTTTGCTATCTATTATCATGTAAACATAATTTAAAACTCAAATAAAAAGATAAGTATTTAAAAACTACTGATTATATACCTACGTTTTTTTTCTATGTCCCGCTTTCGACGAAAAAATCCCGCTTTTTTACTCAAAGGTTTCTAAATCTAGCTTTGCCAAAAATAAAACTGGCAACGCTGGTCAAATCCCACTTTTGTCAAAAACTATATAAATGAGATGTTTAACTACTACTTTTGAATTAATGTACAGTAGTTATGTTAAAATCTTTTTTCTTCTGTAGAATTTTGTAATAAAACAATAGGCAGTTAGCTCTATTCATCATCGCAAAAATCACGTTGTTTTGATACTTGTAGTGTATTTATCTCATTTTCGACAAAAGAGTGCGTTTTTTTAAAAAAAAACATTGCCCCTCACTTGTATTTCTCTTGTATCGTGGGTGCGTTTACAGACACAAATCTCACATACACAAACGCCCAGACCCGAAACAACTATCTCTAGGCCATACAAATTTTTGTTCCGTGTGGGAATCGAACCCACGACCCGTAGCGCAGAAGCCAATTACTCAGCCACTGCACCAAACGTGTCATTTGACTCTCTTCACCATTTAATACCGCGCATTCCGAGTTTATCTTTATATCGTCGACTCGTATTTTCCAAATAGCCTCGTAGTTCCCCCAATAGCCCCATTGTACCAGTATATTTTCCAAATAGCCTCGTAGTTCCCCCAATAGCCCCATTGTACCAGTATATTTTCCAAATAGCCTCGTAATTCCCAAATAACCCCATTTTATTATTAAACTAGCTTTTGCCCGCGGCTTCGCTCTATAATTCAATCGTGATTCGAAAGACACGTGGCGCCATCTATGAACGTTATTGTCGTTTTCCTCGGTAACAGTACTTTTTTTCGGGATAAAAGGTACCCTATGTCCGTTTCTGTACACCTGACAACGTATATGCAAAATTTCAGGATGATCGGTTCAGTGGTTTAGGCGTGAAAACCACAAACTAACTTTCGCATTTATAATATCAGTTAGGATAGGATGTTTTTGTTTATTATATAAAACTTTTTTTCGGCATAAAAGGCACCCTATGTCCGTTTCTGTACACCTGACAACGTATTATGCAAAATTTCAGGATGATCGGTTCAGTGGTTTAGGCGTGAAAATGTAACAAACAAGCAAACTTACTTTCGCATTTATAATATTAGTTAGGATTAGGATAGGATGTTTTTTTTATTATAAGGCATATTTTCATATCGTATGTATTCCAGTCTTAAAGTCGCGTGTACACTGGTTACAGTAAGTTGAGCAATGCAACGATGCTGAACGGACATGTAACAGGATTTATGAGCGGGAAGCTGTGTGCATACGCCTTTTTAGACAGTTGTAAAATATAGCGTGGTGATAAGAGATGCACGTGTTTTAGATAAGGATGTGTGATAGTGATCTATGCTGTGATGATGATAGTTATTTAATATACCTACTGCACAAGACATTTTCAGCTTAGATTACTGATATAATGCGTTAGTCCTTTGAGAATTTAGGGCGTGTATCAGTTTTTTTAGGTTCTTTAGTAACTGTTGAAGCAATTTCAAAGAAGTTTTTTTATTATACTGAATTGGTGGTGCATTAAATGAACTTCAACGAGTGTATACTTAGGTACGTCCGGCGCACCATGTGCAGTCAGCCCGCTAAATCTATTCTCAAATTCTTGCTATATATATAATGCTTATATATAATGCTTCTTTCGACACAAGAGAAGACTATACCATACAAATAGATACTTTACTTAGCTGTCCGAATACTGCTTGGTGTTGTTTCAACGGGTCCCGTATACAACGTGTAACATAACAAACTCAAACCCTGAAAGTATTAATAATCGTCAACTGAATCGATTTCAGACATTTATATTAAGCCTTATAGTGCCTTTCCACCAGAGATGTGATGATATGTAGGTATGCTGCGAGAATGTAAAAGCTAAGCTACGAAACTATGTGACCGTTTCCACTGATGCTAAGCTATGTAGCTGTGCAAGGAAGATGCGTATCTCGAGCTATGCGACGTATCGACAATGGGAAGGCACGAGGAGCGGCGGGCATAGCTACACCACTCGCGACCATCCATAGCACGCATCCATAGCTCGCATCCATAGCACGCATCCACATCATGCATCCTTCAATATAAAAAACGTAGCTTAGTTGAATTAGTTTCCACCAGTGCTATGCTATGTGAACCAATGAATATGATTGGTGGATATCAAACGCATCCATAGCAACGTTGCATAGCACATCTCTGGTGGAAAAGCAACCTTATCCCAGCTTCATAATCAAGGTTGATTTGATTATGTACATGTAAAATGTTCTTTGAATTATTCGAATCGGACCTTTCGTTTAGAAGTGCTAAAAGTAAGAAAAATCCCACCAACGTTCAGTCTATTAGTTAACTACACATTTATTAATCCGCAACTTCGTCTGCATCCGCTATAACCGATATTCACGCGGACGAAGTCGCGGGAAAAACCTAGTATGAGAGAAAGAAAATCGATCCTTCCGTCAAGGCAAAGGCTTAATTTTAACTGCAGTTAAGGTACAATTCCGTGCATCGCGGCCGATCGCAGCCGCGCGCGGTTAATGCGACAATAGTCGTGTCTATAATATACTGACTAATTGGTCGTTAGCCGCACGCGTCTGTCGCAGACTTCGGAAGCGGTGCCATACATTTTCATACTCTGACTATTGACGCATCAGCCGCACGCGTCTGCCACACGCGATAGAACGCGCGCCACTGCGATCGGCCGCGATGCACGGAATTGTACCTTTAATGATGAAAAACGAATATTATTTCTTAAATAAACAATATACAGCGTGTCCCAGAAAGTAGTGTCAAGCGGAAGTCCAGAGGTAGAACATCCTTTGAGTACCCAAATCACCCCCATGTATGTTCCGCGATTTTTTGTAGTTTTCGAGTTATGAATATTTTTCATGTTTTTTAATCAAACTCTGACTATAACGACATTTTTGATCATAGTGACGTGAATAGTTGAGATACATGAGTATTTTTTTTTTCTAAATTAGCTGATTAGTGACCCTTTCGAATGCATAAACATTTGTAACCATAGACGTAACGAATGCGTTACAAAAAAATATTGAATTGTCATAAAGTTAAAATTTTGCATGTTTCCTAAATCTTTGTGGGTGATTTAAAAATAAATCTCCCTAAACTTTTTTTGTCAGATGTATTTTAAAAACTTATCCATTTTATCAGCTATTTACCCTGTAAATTTCATCGGGCTATCTCTACGACATCACAATAAAAATGTCATTCAAAGCATACAATATCGATAATTCCAGTTGTAAAAGGGTGAATAAAAAATTGATTAAAACTAACTAATAACGTCTTTTTAGTAACCCTCGACGCAAAAAGAGGGGTGTTTTTAAGTTTAACGTGTGTGTTTGTGTGTCTGTTTGTGGCATCGTAGCTCCTAAACGGATTTTGATTTAGTTTTTTCTTTTGTTTGAAAAGTGACTTTATTGAGAGTGTTCTTAGCTATGATTCAAGAAAATCTGTTCAGCCGTTTGAAGATCATCAGCTCTTTTCTGGTTGTCGAAGGGATATGAGCAACTTCTACTGGTCTGATCGTTTCGAAATTTACTATCCTGTGACTTCAATGATATTGATGACATGTGACAAGAAGAAGGTCATTACAACTTATCATAAACTTAAAGAATCAATAGGCATACAATACCTCTACTGTAAGTTGGGTATCATGCTGTTTCAGATGATGCTTGAGTATCAGGTCAAGGTTACCATGTTATTGTAATATCATTGAAGTCACAGGATAGTAAATTTCAAATCGATCATACCAGTAGAAGTTGCTCATATCCCTTCAACAACCAGAAAAGAGCTGATGATCTTCAAACGGCTGAACAGATTTTCTTGAATCATAGCTAAGAACACTCTCGATAAAGTCACCGTTCAAACAAAAGAAAAAACTAAATCAAAATCCGTTTAGGAGCTACGATGCCACAAACAGACACACAGACACACACGTTAAACTTAAAAACACCCCTCTTTTTGCGTCGAGAGTTACTAAAAAGACGTTATTAGTTAGTTTTAATCAATTTTTCATTCACCCTTTTACAACTGGAATTCTCGATATTGTATGCTTTGAATGAAATTTTTATTATGATGTCGTAGAGATAGCTCGATGAAATTTACAGGGTAAATAGCTGATAAAATGGATAAGTTTTTAAAATACATCTGATAAAAAAAGTTTAGGGAGATTTATTTTTAAATCACCCATAAAGATTTAGGAAACATGCAAGATTTTAACTTTATGACAATTCAATATTTTTTTGTAACGCATTCGTTACATCTATGGTTACAAATGTTTATGCATTCGAAAGGGTCACTAATCAGCTAATTTAGAAAAAAAAAATTACTCATGTATCTCAACTATTCACGTCACTATGATCAAAAATGTCGTTATAGTCAGAGTTTGATTAAAAAACATGAAAAACATTCATAACTCGAAAACTACAAAAAATCGCGGAACATACATGGGGGTGATTTGGGTACCTCAAAGGACGTTCTACCTCTGGACTTCCGCTTGACACTACTTTCTGGGACACGCTGTATAAGCACATAAAAGTAAAATTTCAGTGTATGTATTATTATTAAAACTAAATATTCTAATTGAGGTGTTTGAGTTTTTGCGTTATTCCTGTTGTAATGTATAAATTCTCTCTTTCATTCAAATCGAGTTTCATCTCTTCTATTAACACTTCTTTAATGTGTAAGTATTTCGCCGTAATCATTAAATTCTAACTTAAAGTGAGTGTGAATCGTGACTGTCCGTTAAACAGAGCACTGCAGTTAACGGCTCGTTAGTTAACTACGGTAACCGTAAACTTTGCGTTTAATGTAAACAATGCTTTATAATTACATTTTTAGTAGTTGTTGATAGCAAAAAACAGAATGGAAAGTTTAATCAACCCCGGGGAATAGATTATTTCGGTTCTCGTATATTCGAAAGTGTTGCGTCTTTACCCTGCTTTTCCAAAGGGAATGTTCATTATTTAGCGATTTTTAGTACAGAAAAAGAGGGGGGACAGGCCCAAAAAAAAGGTTTTTTTAAGGCACTTGTCCCACCGCGAACGATGAGCGAGCAGCGAGTAGAGCTAGAAACTAGAAACGAGTTGGCGAGCAGCGAGATGCGAGTATGTAGTTCTGATTGTTTTGTCGCTGGGCTATATATAAGCAAGTGTGCGAGTGCGATGGGCGATTACTCGCATCACTCGCAAATGACCATGGTTGGTCTCTCGGCGTGAGTTCTGACCGCCAAGCGAGCATCGCTGAGCGAGTATTATCTTTGATAGCTCTTCTCGCTCAGCGACAAACTAGTGGAGCGAGTCCTCGCCGGGCAGTGTGAACAGTCAGCGATCGACTATGAATATATGCATCTCTTTTGTTTACACGAAATGTATATCTATCTATTGTACGTTACTTGAGCGAGAAAATAGCCCGTAGTTAGTCGCTACCTCGCCGGCGGTGGGACAGCTGCCTAAAAAGGCCTATTCCATTTGCATACTGCGATAGGCTTAAATGAAAACAGACAATAACAAATAAAGGTTCTTGACCCTCCCAGAATCTGCCACCAGGTTTTGGAAGGCACCCGGTTCCCGGAGTTCAATAAAAATCTCCCAAAATTTGAAACGCGCGCCTGGCGGCCTTCTCCTTAAGTCCGTCAACGAAGTTAGTCGCCCGTCCGAAAGTAGCCCGAAACGTAGGAGTGAACAAAACAAGTGTCAAGTTCAACTTTTCGGACGGGCAAAAACACATCGGTAGTAGGGACAACTGTCAAATCGTGTTATCATTCATTCTTAATTCAGGCCCCGAAATAATATGTCCGTGGGTGATAGGGAGTAGGAAACGCTCGTAACTAAGGCCGAAACCACGGACTTCGTGCTTAGGGAGTAGACCCCCTGTTCGTAGTAAATGCGACGGCCGATAGCAATGGTAGTGACATCTGCGAAATAGCGACTAACCGACTGACATTTTCTCCTTTTTTCCGGAATTTCCTGCTACAAATGTGGCAACTCCAATAGTATCACATTTCTTCTACTTTCTGCTCGTGCAGCTACACATCGACTTTATGTATAGGTACAAAACAGCTGCGTATTTCACGGACGAGCGACTGAATCATTGCATTCTGACATAGAGTCAATTGACAATTATCTAGCTACATGGTTGCAATGAAGTTGTTATAAAGTAATTTGTGAGAATTACATTGTTTGTTGGACACTCGCGTATATCTGAATTCTGGGGGACAATTCTACAATATTAAAATGTTCCCAAACGAACCACAATCAAACCGTTCATGTCAAAATGTTAGACGAAAAAACAAAACCGAACATTTTGACAGTTTTCGTTTATGATTCGTCAACAATTTTGTAAGTAGTATTATGCCGTGTTGTGACATAAAGAATAGCACTACCCCATCTCTTCCCATGGGTGTCATAGAAGGCGACTAAGGGAGTCACTAGAGGATAGGCAGCAGCGTTCTCTGAGTACTTTAACAACCATACTGCGATCGCCAACCCGCCTGCCAAGCGTGGCGATTATGACAAACCTCCCCAACATGGAGCACAGGGCCGATGGATGTGGCGATGCTTGGGGGAGGCTTATGTCCAGCAGTGGACGTCGTTCGGCTGAATGATGATGATGATATTGTTCCATCCAAATCCATAAAAACTTTGCCAAAAACCAAATGCTGGACACTTGTCGGTGTAGCAATCTCCATCTTTCTCTATCCAAAGCCAATTCTATGTATGTTATCACTTCTGTCTTTTCCTTCAATTGGTCTGTGTACTTTCTTCTTGGTCTACCTGGTTTTCTCTTTGCCTCTAGTTTACCTTCTATGATGTTAGTTATAAAGCTGTCATGTCGCGTTAAGTGACCAATCATTTCGCCCCTTCTTTCCTTTTGAATTGATGACCCACAATATACTGAACCGCATCCTAATAGCTATAGGCTTCAATTTTGACAGGTCAACGATTTCCATAGCAACGTGTGTATTAACAATCCGACTTCTCCACAACTATGTACCACGCAATGAATATTGTTGTAGTGTCAAAATGAAAGCTATTTAAATTAGGAATGTAATACGCAATTCGGATGCTGAGACCAATTCGATTAACAAAATTATTGCCAAACGCAAACGAACCACAAACGTCAGTCAGTTTTTTTTGTTTAGGAAAACTGTCAAAATGGTTGGTGTTGCGGCTCAGCCGCGAATAATGCTAAAGATCCTGCAAACTTCACGAGAAACGTCACCAGTGAAAGCGCGATATTGCTCTCTCACTCTCTTCCGATTACCGCCACTACGCTAACTTGTGCGCAACAAAATCTCTGTTTAAATTAATTATTTTGTACAATACATTATAAAACCATAACTAAGAGTTTTAATTGGCTCCATATGTCAAGTGAAGACAGTTGGTTTTAATTTTTGCTGCTCAGAAAAGCATTTAATTTATACGAGATGAGGTCGTGTTGGTCTGTTTGATTCCCAACCCAGAGCGGAGCGCGGTGCTCCCCTGCCGCTGTTCCCTAATAACATGTATGTAGCACACGTTAAATCGAAAGTATATCAATCAACATACTTAATCCATACTTATTACAACCTATATCCGTCTTATTGATCGTAAGCTGTCAACATAGACCATATTTGTGTACGTATTATCTCTATAAGGCAACGAAACTTCCGTTACCTTACCATTTTAGTCTAGTGTAAGTATTAATTTGTGGCTAATATGTTTTGATGAGTGCCGCGGATAACGTGTGTAGATTATGATTAGCGAGGTATTCGTAGAGCTGTCATTTCTTACTAAGTATGTATGTCAAGCATTTAATTCAAATCATCTTGTCTTTTGGAAGATTGTGCCAAAATTGTTAGCCTAGCTTTCGCAGATTGATCGACTTGCAAAATCACGAATAAATTTAAATGGATGACATTATTTTAATATCAATATCAGTAGGTATCAATGGTTGTAAATAATATGATTTATAAAATATAGGTATAATATATCTTCCAAATGATGTTTTAGTTTTAGAGTTGAATTTTTCTTATGTTTACAACGTGTATTTTATAAATTAACATAAAAAAATACACGTCATCCATTTTTAATGACATTCCTGATAAATATTTGATATCACATCGCTCTATATTCACCATTAGCTACGCTCAATAATGGGAGCAAATAAACTAATTTTACTTAACTGTCATCACTGGTGACTGACCCATCTGTCTTCACATGACCTATGAAATCTAGTTCAGCCAGAAGTGACTCCTAGATTGCTTCTAAATTCATGACGTTCCTTTTGTATATGCCTATTTGAACCAAAAATACTTTGAAATTGTTCGTGAATTCTCCATTGATTTAATTGTGGATTATTTTCTTTTATGTAGAAAAAAAAAAACAACCGTGCCTCGGAAAGCACGTAAAAGCCGTTGGTCCCGGCTGTCATTTGTAGATCTTTGACAGTCGTTACTGTTGGTCAGAAGCCAGAAAGTCTGACAACCAGTCGTACCAAGAGTATCGTATTACCCAGTTACTGGGTTGTGGAGGTCTGATAGGCAGTCGCTCCATGTAAAATACTGATATTCAGCTGCATCCGGTTCGACTGGAAGCCGACCCCAACATAGTTGGGAAAAGGCTAGGCAGATGATGATGTAGAAAAAAAAACAATTGTGTAACTATCGTTAAAATTAAAACGAGGAAAAAGGATAACTTCTGCCTAGCTAAGACAATGTCTGAATTACAAATAATTAATACTTGTCGGTTGTTTAGTTTTAAGTATTACTAATGCCTGGGGTCTATGCCCAAAAACGAATCCTTGTGCTTACCAACCAATGCAGCAATGGTAGCATTTTTTATTTCCAAACTGGGTATTTAAATATACTTGTTAGCGAATTTTACCCGTGTTAGCTACTAACGTATGGAAGGATTTACTATGCAAAGCTATAGGCTCTTTGCTTCATTATTGGTAAAGATACAGGAGCTGCTATATTAACCCATAACGCTCGTTATATCATAGGAATCGGCCATAAGGGGATGATACAGAAACAATAAGAACATAAAATATACAAAATGAAATAGAATGACAATAGTTTTTGGGTAACCAATTGATGTTTTTGCAGATCTAATCTTAGGATATCGGCATTGCCCAGTAACTGGGTTGCGGAGGTCTGATGCTGTAACCAACCCTTACTCTAATT
The DNA here is from genome assembly GCA_905220435.1 of Amphipyra tragopoginis. NCBI lineage: Eukaryota > Metazoa > Arthropoda > Insecta > Lepidoptera > Noctuidae > Amphipyra > Amphipyra tragopoginis. The sequence goes on along the minus strand of HG992004.1, from coordinate 1,404,731 downwards.
ACCCCTGTTTTTCACACATAGTAAATCAACAAATAAATGATTATGACTAACACTCTAAATACATTAAATCCATTGTACTATATTGCGAATGAATGGAGTCACTGATTAGAAAACCCTTAACTTTTTATTTATAACATCAATTACATTGTGTCACCAAAATTTTAAATAGCTTGCATTGTACAACATTGTAAATGAATAGAATCATTGATTAGAAAACCCCTTGACCGCTCTCTACTTTTTGTAACAGTTTGATTTATTATTAAAACAAAAATATTTTAAATAACTTACCATTATTGTAAGTACTAAATTGTGAATGAATAAAATCACTGATTAGAAAACCTTTGACCGCGCTCTGTTCTTGGTAACAGTTGATTCATTATTAAAACACAGACGTTACGTTAAATAACCACTTTATTGTATTCTAAGTTGTATATAAGCTTTACCAAATTTTAATTAAATCAGTTATTATATTACGTCAGACTCCGTGTGTTTCACTTGTGTTCCACAAGCCCCGAATCAGTACGCCTGCAACAATGGCAGTCGCTACGTGTAAAATACTGGTATTCAGCCGCATCTAGGGGTCTACTCCCTAAGCACGAAGTTCGTGGTTTCGGCCTTGGTTACGTGACCTTTCCTACTCATATCACCTACGGACATACGATTATTTCGGGGCCCGAACTAAGAATGAATGACAACACGATTTGACAGTTGTCCCTACTACAGATGTGTTTTTGCCCGTCCGAAAACTTGAACTTGACACTTGTTTTGTTCACTCCTACGTTTCGGTCTACTTTCGGACGGGCGAGTAACTTCGTTGACGGACTTAGGGAGTAGGCCCCCTGGTTAGACTGGCTGACCCCGACATTATTGGGAAAAAGCTAAGCAGAACAATCCCCCTTATTACAAAAGATGGTCTAAGAAAAACCTAGGTTTTAAAATAGCCCCGTCTCTTTTTGTTATATGACATAAGAAAGTGATGGGTATACAGGGTGTTAACGAATTCGTGTAATTCCTTCAAACCGCGTGATCTACTGGTGACACAGATTAACCTTAAAAGGAAATTTATGAAAATCAACTGAAAAAAAAAATTAAAATAAAATCTTTGTTTTCTATTTCTGAGTCATTTTAGAGCCCCGAGTTAACTTACTGGAAAGAGCGATATCGCGTTAGTCTTGCCCGCCAGCCGCATCGCTGTGCTTTCATTCATTTATGCGTGGCATCGAAATGTTCAAGAGCATGAAATTATTTTTTTGCAAAAAAAAAACTATTTTTTTTTACTGAATCCTTTTTAGGTGGTTTAGATACGATCACTTACCCCTACCGCATGAAAAAAAAAGATTTTTATTTTTTTGATTTATAATCAGGCTAATTCCCGTGCGGGGCCTATCTACATCAGCAGTAGATCATGTGGTTTTAAGGAATTACACGAATTCGTTAACACCCTGTATTTTAAACCTGGGTTTACCTTAGTCTTGGTTTAAACCACCTTTTGTAATAGGTCAATGTTTTTGCATTGTTTTTGCGCAGAGGGTCAAACTGCAAAGTTGTGTCGGTCCCAAATTAGTGACCACATGACACGCTCGCTTTTTGCGGTGTTTGCTCGACTGATAGCTAAAAGAGGTTAATGCTTTTCATGCGTGTGCGTTCTCTGCTTGTGGTCTGAGCGAATATCGAAACCGGGGAAAGTGGGGTACAGTTAGATTCATCTTCACATTTTTAGCAAATCACGCATCTATGTAGGTAGCATTTCTTCGAAACTTGCTATGTCCGGATATGACTCTGAACGAATAAGATCGGTATACAATGAAAAAATTGGTACTTTAAACGGTTCAAAGCGATAATTATCAGCGATAATTACCAAGATAAACATATTATAACTTTCGTGAGACATGTTCATTGAATATTTATGATTAGTTACTGTTTACTCACATGTATTTTTCGGGGTTGCCCGACTAGTTTCGGACCCAAAAGAAACCCTTAATCATGAGCTGAAAAGAAGTCGAGGTCGCGAGTCGAACTCGTGAGTAAGTCGTGCACGTGAGTAAACCGTACTAATCATAAATAAGATAAATAAAGGTTGATGATTATCAAGATTTAAGTTGAGAATTAAGTTGGATTTTGAATTTGATATCTTCACATACAGACAATCCCCATCTAGTTGAGGAGGTCATGGACGATATTATTCCACTCATCCATTTAATTAATTAGTGTGTAGTTTGTTGACTTTTTAGTTTTATTTGCAAGTGTTGTTACGGAGTTTTAAAATTTGAGCAAAAATAAATAAAATATACCTTAATTGTAACAAAATTAATTACGAAAATATTATTTATACGAATCTATTTCCTTCTAATGTAAAAGTTGATAGGTAGTACACGTTCAACAAGAATCGGTTGTGATAATTATCATGATAGGTATTGCGATAATTATCACAACGCATGATAATTTCGAACCCTGTTTTGAAAAATAGAATAACTCCCATTTTGTTGCCATCAACAATCTGTAGAATAAATGAACTAAAAATGTTAATATTTAAAGCTAGAACTATTTTAGAATTCGCTCTTTTTTAAATACGCTTTCAAATGAACTTAACATTTAACCCTTTTAAAGCAAGCTAGTAAAAACTTTACGTTTACGTTACTCTCGTCCGTCAAAGTGACGTTACCGTAAAACAGCCGGCCTACATTCTGAGATGGAGGCTTTATGTTAGCAAAAAGCGGCAAATGAGAGTTGGTAATGAGTTTTCTTTTGTGTTAGAAAATGTGAAAAATGTTGGTAATGCGTTTATTTGCATACACGGTAAAATGTCGTGAAAGTAACGGAATGGAAACTAATATAGCTCAACCAAACAAAATGGAAATATAGATAGGTGTATTAAAGAATTTCCATTATAACTATTGAACGAAGTAATTCTAGTCTATTTTGAATAAATGAGTTTTGAGTTTGAGTTCTAGAAATATTTAGTGGTGTTTAAGCAACTACCTGCAAATTGTAGGTATCCGAAACATTGATTGAATATGTGTCTAATTATAATTACGATAACCAACCATATCTCGTGACGCGACGAGATGAACCGTTCATCTCGCCTCGGCACGAGATAATGAATCGACAAAATTATCTAGCGAAGCGCACTCTTTTTTTTTTCTTTTTTCTCCCTTTGGGCCTCTATCTCGCCTGGTGGTAAACAATGATATGCATGTTAAGCATATTTGATAGAAAAGGACCACGAGATAAATTAATAAAGCTACGGTTTTACACCTTGTTGGTTAGAAGTCAGAATTCTAAATCACAAGCAATAAAGTTCTTGATTTAAACAGTAGGATGAGAGTACGTATCTAATCTAATCTAAAATATGCAAGTGAGATACATGTATCTCAGTGAGAATGGACGCAGCGCGAGATAACGATAGGACAGATGAAAATGTGTGTCACATTTAAACATATTCCCGTCAAACAACCACAAAACATGAGCCATCGAGTGATCGCTAAAACGAACGATTAAGAAGTGGACTTAATTGCCAAGATCCCTAACAAGGCCACTAGCGGCCGAAATCAATAACCGATCTCAATCGAAATGCATAACTACATTAATTTGTAAATTACTATTATTCATATCGTACTTTCTTGTTGTTGTTAATTCTCGTACTCATGACTTGGTACTTCATTACTTACCTACTTACTTACTGGTCTGTGCTCAAGACTACATTGTTCTCTTAAAACTATCCTAAATCATAGTAAGTATATTCACTGAAATTGTAAAAGATACCCTGTTTAAAAGAGTAAGGCTTAAAACGCACTAGCGGTCAGCCGCAATACAGCGTGCCGCTTGCGGTTGGCCGCACATCGATTTTTACATGAAACCGCATGATCTCAACGCACTGGCGCACGAGACGGCTGGCCGGAAATCAGTGCGTTGAGATCATGCGGTTTCATGTAAAAATCGATGTGCGGCCAACCGCAAGCGGCACGCTGCATTGCGGCTAGCAGCTAGTGCGTTTTAAGTCTAACCATGGAGTTTCTTGCCGGCTCTTCTCCATAGGAAACGACTAATTGGAACCGTGCACCTAAATTCGAATTTTCATAAGCGCTTGTAATGGTTTATGTTGTTTTTTTTTTATGATTTTGAATCCAAAATCTTTGGACTGGTGCAGGTTTTTGACATTACAACACTCTAGGGATTTGCATACCTTTCACGACAAGTAGGTACAGAGAATGGCTCACAAGGTATAATGATAACTCCCTAATGTGCCTTAAGTTGTCGTTCGTATTCATCAAGTTTATCAATTTGTCCCCAGGATGGCACCACGCCGCTCATACTGTCAGCTGCGATGGGTCACACGGAGTGCGTGCGGGAACTACTGGCGCAGGGCGCCGACCCAGCCTGCAGCAGAACGGTATTTATTTATTTAATAATTTATTTACACACAATACCTACTTAATAAAAGATAAGTTAATCAGGACCATAGCATACAAAGTCACTGCTTATTTCTTAAAGAAATCTCTTCCACCAGACCTGTGAAAGGAGAATTTAGAACAAGAAATGTAGACAATAGTGGTATTTATTTCTTAGGTTTATATTTGCTAATATGTTATCCGTAATGGCTTCATATCTTAAAGTTACGGGCATATACTTCAATATCACTGCAAGTTTCAATGTTAGCCACATCGGTCCACGGGCGTTGTGATAAAACATATTTATCTGGTAATCCTTGCTTAACCGCTCGCTGCATCTGTTAGTTATTTGATAAATAGAGTCCATTTAACAGACCAATATCGGTTCTAAACGTAACCCGTAACCAAATATTTCGCTCAGAATCTTACTTAAGCCAGCAGTAACTACAACAGCTTATCTACAGTTGTCACCTGTTTTCTTTAGACAGGAACGAGTGCGCTGTTCTTCGCAGCGCAGGGCGGGTTCCTGGACATCGCGCGACTGTTGCTCGACTCAGGAGCCGCCATCGACGCACCTAGCATGGTAACAATTCAACCATACTTGATACTCTGCTGAATTTAATTGTCCAGATACGGAATACCAGATACAAAGAAAACCTCTTTATGTTGAAATCTTTGACCCATATTAGTAAACAGCTCTCAACATGACGGCCAAGGAGTTGCCTCCCAAAAGGCGCTGCCATAGAGTAGAAAATCATACAACTGACTTTTTTTTAAATCTAGTCTTTAGTTTCTTTATTTAGACTGCCTCGTTGGTATCGTGGTCGCAAGCGCGACTGCTGAGCTTGATGTCCTGGGTTCGATCCCCAGGTCGGGCAAACTGTTATTGGGTTTTTCCGTGTGAAATTTCTCAGTAGCAACCATGATTTGTGCCCGGTTGATGGCAATAGGCTCGCCCTCTATTACATGGGACCTTAACATACCGGCGAAATGGGGGTGTATTTTATAACTCTGACCAACCCTTCGGGGAATACAAGCGTGATATGTTATGTTTTTTTTAAATCTGCTTCAAATCGTATCGAAACGACACTTACCTCCGGTTTCTGAGTTAATAGTTCTAGGATAAGCAATACTCATGTAGTATTTGAGTCCGGAGTCACAGAATAAATAGCGGAGTTATCAAAAAAATGCTTTAAATCCGTAATTTTTTTGACAACACCGTACTCATATGTTACTGTACTGCTTATCCTAGTATTCTCTTAAGAATTCTAGGATAAGCATTGCTTATCCCGAATTCTCAACTCAGAAACCAGAGCTTAGGCCCTCAAATGAGAGTCGTATGCATTAGCAAAAGCATTTATTGGAGGCTTCGGCAATCAGGACCCACAAAAAGTCTTCATGTTAAAATCTTATTGTTATTTTCGTAGGACGGTGGCACACCTTTATTCGTGGCGTGCCAGTGCGGTCACTTGCCAGTCGTCGACGAGCTCATACGCAGAGGAGCTGATGTTAACTCTTCTATGAAGGTAAAGATATCATGGTAATTTTTTAGATGGTATTTGGGAAAACTGATGTTGCATCGGATGCAGGTTTGCATTTAACGTGTAGGATAACCGAGTCTGTTCTGCCTAGCCCTTTCCCACTCACTTTCACAACTATATTGGGGTCAGCTATCACTCTAACCAGGGGTCTACTCCCTAAGCACGAAGTCCGTGGTTTCGGCCTTAGTTACGAGCGTTTCCTACTCCCTATCACCCACGGACATACGATAATTTTGGGGCCCGAACTAAGAATGAATGACAACACGATTTGACAGTTGTCCCTACACCCAATCTGTTTTTGCCCGTCTCAAAAGTTGAACTTGACACTTGTTTTGTTCACTCCTACGTTTCGGGCTACTTTCGGACGGGCTTCGAACTTTGTTGACGGAATTAGAGAGTAGGCCCCCAGATGCGGCTGAATACTAGTATTTTACACGGAGCGACTGCCTGCATCAGACCTCCGCGACTCAGTTACTGGGCAACGCTGATATCCTAATGTTAGACCGGTTGTCACACTTTTGGACTTCTGATTACCCCTAAAAATTGTCATGGGTATTCTTAGGACACCCAGGACCGACGGCTTAACATGTTCTCCGAGGCACGGAGGGGACTCGATGTGTAGTGAAAGAATAACCGAGTCTAAAGCTGTTTAATATTGTAATTTCAGGACAAAGCAACCCCCCTCTTCATAGCAGCACAAAATGGTCACGAAGAAGTATGTCGTGCTCTAGTGACAGCCGGCGCCAAGGTGGACGGAGCGCGCGCCGACCGCGCCACGCCGCTGTGGATAGCCGCGCAGTGCGGACACCAACACGTCGCCAGGCTGCTGCTGGCCGCCGGCGCCAGCCTCGATCATGTCAGGCAGGTGTGTAAGTATGTCGCGCTCTGGTGAGAGCCGGCGCCGCTGTGGACGGAGCGCGCGCCGACCGCGCCACGCCGCTGTGGATAGCCGCGCAGTGCGGACACCAACACGTCGCCAGGCTGCTGCTGGCCGCCGGCGCCAGCCTCGATCATGTCAGGCAGGTGTGTAAGTATGTCGCGCTCTGGTGAGAGCCGGCGCCGCTGTGGACGGAGCGCGCGCCGACCGCGCCACGCCGCTGTGGATAGCCGCGCAGTGCGGACACCAACACGTCGCCAGGCTGCTGCTGGCCGCCGGCGCCAGCCTCGATCATGTCAGGCAGGTGTGTAAGTATGTCGCGCTCTGGTGAGAGCCGGCGCCGCTGTGGACGGAGCGCGCGCCGACCGCGCCACGCCGCTGTGGATAGCCGCGCAGTGCGGACACCAACACGTCGCCAGGCTGCTGCTGGCCGCCGGCGCCAGCCTCGATCATGTCAGGCAGGTGTGTAAGTATGTCGCGCTCTGGTGAGAGCCGGCGCCGCTGTGGACGGAGCGCGCGCCGACCGCGCCACGCCGCTGTGGATAGCCGCGCAGTGCGGACACCAACACGTCGCCAGGCTGCTGCTGGCCGCCGGCGCCAGCCTCGATCATGTCAGGCAGGTGTGTAAGTATGTCGCGCTCTGGTGAGAGCCGGCGCCGCTGTGGACGGAGCGCGCGCCGACCGCGCCACGCCGCTGTGGATAGCCGCGCAGTGCGGACACCAACACGTCGCCAGGCTGCTGCTGGCCGCCGGCGCCAGCCTCGATCATGTCAGGCAGGTGTGTAAGTATGTCGCGCTCTGGTGAGAGCCGGCGCCGCTGTGGACGGAGCGCGCGCCGACCGCGCCACGCCGCTGTGGATAGCCGCGCAGTGCGGACACCAACACGTCGCCAGGCTGCTGCTGGCCGCCGGCGCCAGCCTCGATCATGTCAGGCAGGTGTGTAAGTATGTCGCGCTCTGGTGAGAGCCGGCGCCGCTGTGGACGGAGCGCGCGCCGACCGCGCCACGCCGCTGTGGATAGCCGCGCAGTGCGGACACCAACACGTCGCCAGGCTGCTGCTGGCCGCCGGCGCCAGCCTCGATCATGTCAGGCAGGTGTGTAAGTATGTCGCGCTCTGGTGAGAGCCGGCGCCGCTGTGGACGGAGCGCGCGCCGACCGCGCCACGCCGCTGTGGATAGCCGCGCAGTGCGGACACCAACACGTCGCCAGGCTGCTGCTGGCCGCCGGCGCCAGCCTCGATCATGTCAGGCAGGTGTGTAAGTATGTCGCGCTCTGGTGAGAGCCGGCGCCGCTGTGGACGGAGCGCGCGCCGACCGCGCCACGCCGCTGTGGATAGCCGCGCAGTGCGGACACCAACACGTCGCCAGGCTGCTGCTGGCCGCCGGCGCCAGCCTCGATCATGTCAGGCAGGTGTGTAAGTATGTCGCGCTCTGGTGAGAGCCGGCGCCGCTGTGGACGGAGCGCGCGCCGACCGCGCCACGCCGCTGTGGATAGCCGCGCAGTGCGGACACCAACACGTCGCCAGGCTGCTGCTGGCCGCCGGCGCCAGCCTCGATCATGTCAGACAGGTGTGTGAGATCGCGGGAGGCAGAGGAATGCGCCACAAGAGTATTAAAATATCTCGGAAACTATCCTTCTCTCGTGTCAGCACGAGCTATACGAAAATAGCGCATGCTGTAGTGAAAAGATTAGCCAGTCAGCGAGGGTGGTAGCGGGGCTGACTGCCCAGGGTGCGCCGGACGTACTTAAGTATCGTCACTCGTGGAGGCTCTTTTCATGCACCCCAATTAACAATATTTACAAAATTAAATTCAATAGGAAACTATTGAATTTCGTTCAAGGTATAGATAGGGTGCTAATTTGTTGCATTTCAGAACCACCATCACGCCTTACGAGGAATAGGAAGAATATCTTCCTCCGGAAATATTGCTTTTACGGCTTTATAGCCATTAATATTACAAATTAATATTTTCCAGGATGGCGCCACACCGCTGTTTAAAGCTGCACACAAGGGCCACGCCGCTGTGGTTGTCGAATTGCTCAAATATAAACCAAACCTTGGATTGCTTCCTGTGAGAATAAGTTTTTATTTCATAACGATTTCATTCGTGCCATTTGATGTGTATAGTGACATCTAGTAGCAGAATAAGTAATCTTTACGTCAGTTATTCTACTCTCCGCTAGATGGCGTTGTCACAAATAATTGCAAAGTTAAACTACACTTGAAAGCTACTGCCTACTAGATGGCGCTATTACAACTTTTCCATTCATAATAATTTCAATGATTAGGTGTTTGTTTTAAACCTATAAATTACACGTGAAGGCTTCTTACTTTGTGTTTTGTGTGATAAACATCCACCAAATCACCAAAATACTTTGTATTCGAAGTTCTTGTTCTAAAATAGTTCCCACAATTTCCAGAACGGCCAATCTCCCCTCCATGGCGCAGCAATGTTTGGTCAGCTATCGTGCGTGCGGCTGCTAGCTCGTCGCTCGTCACTATCGCTGCGCAACTCTGCCGGCCTCACAGCGCTGCAGGCTGCTACAGCTGCCAGGAAAAATGATGTCGTCGCGTACCTACGACGACTGGAGCAGGAGCTACATACTTGATAGTGTGAGGCGCGTGATGGGTGAACGGCTGTGTGTGTGAAGTCCTCGTTTGATAAGTAGTGTCTCCGTTTAGTTGGGCTGGTTAGGGGACTAAACGTAGACAGTGCAGTATTTTAAAAGAAAATGTAAACCAAGATTAAAATTAAATGATCAACGATTAGTCCGCTAACTTCAATTTTACGTAGTTGGTCCCAGCAGCCAAAGGTAAATATGTACTCCCATTGTTGACATAAATATATTGAAGTATAAAGCCCGCTATACAGGTTCAGTTTTATCTGTGCGATTTAACCATACAGTCGGATTGTACAGATAAATCGTAAGGTGTGTAGAAGGTGAGTACAAACTTTTTGTTCTACAAATATAACAATTTATTTTACAGTCCGACTGTACAGTTAAATCGCACAGTTAAAACTGAATGGTGTGTAGCGCACTTGAATGTAGTTAAAATCATCAAAATGAACTTGGCGAACAAATCGATGCTTCCCACGTAAGTTGTTGGAAGCCACAAAATTGCGATGTGTTTTTCACGTAAGTGTCTAATTTATGTATACCTATTATCTGTTCCAAATATAAAAACAAAACACTAAAATTAGACACTTTTACGTGGAAATTGCAATTTTGTGTCTTACAATAACTTACGTGAGAGAAATCGAAATATGTTAACATGTTACAACTCTCAACAAAATGCTGAATCTTTAAAATAGTTATAGAATTTAAGATTTTATAATATACGCCGTATAAAGCCAACGAACGTTCATTATTTTGTTGAATTTAACCAAACTTTGGATAGAACGCGTTTTTAGCGGTATTCGTTAGCTAGAACGCTGCATAAAGAAAACATTGTAGCCAGTCTACCATTTTTATGAGCTTATCATTGAAATCGGAAAATGTTTCACCAACATGAGAGTACATAGTCATTTCTTTCATGAAGACATCTCTACCTATTCCTCCTTTCAAGAACAACTGGGGAGCCACACGGATGATACGCCCCAACTATCGGAGACAAAGCATTTGTTATAAATCTCACGTGGTTAATCGATCTGCATACAATCTCGTATTCCTAACTATAGTTACTAAACTAACCGACTATTTTGTATCATGTACTTGCAGCCATAATATATAGCTTTATCCACTCGCCTTATGCAATACCTCACTTTATACTGAATATATGTTGAGTTTTTTAAACGGTGGCAGTATTTAATTGGACTGAGTTATGCAGAAATATGGCAACCCTTATTATATAAAAAAAAACTATAATTGTATTATACAATATGTATGTCGAAAATTCGAGAATACTTGAGTAAAGACACCCTGGAGAATTTCTCCAAACTCGGTCCAATTTATTATTTAAATAATATTGAATAATTTCTAATATTTCGTAACGATAGGTACGGTTTTATTGCTCTTTTTTCGTTGATCTATTACTAGTAATTTCATATCTTAGTTTTAGAATCTAAATAGCATTTGTGTTGGATTATTTTCCTTCGATACATCAATGAATTTTAAACATTAATCTCATAATTTATCAAACCACTTTATCATAAGAACTATTGCTACCGTTTATAAAGGAACTGAAGAAGTTAAAATAAAAATTGAGTTTATCGTTGGTGCTGATTTAGTCATTAAGCGATATGTAAACATGTTTTAATTTTACACTAGTCAACATTATCGCGGTCATGAAAATACATAAGATAATTATCTAAACTAAAATGAACGAAGATTTTAAATATAAAATTAAGATTTTACGTCTCGAAATAAAGGTTTTATTCATCTAAGGGTCAACTCACACCGAGGTGGCAACCTTTCTCTTCTTTGTAATTATTTAATAAGATCGTAACTAAGCAAAAATTGTACAATGAATATTATTGAAAAAAAATATTGCTTCGTGTACTAAAAACGATACCTACTGACGTCGAAAGAGAAGTTTTTATAATTTCTATCTGTTTGTATGTTTGAGCTTCACGCCAATACTACGGAACAGATGTAGGTGACAAAAATGTCGGTTCAAGAGCGGGTCAGGTTATGTCATAAATAAAATACATACCTCCAGTTTCTGAATTGAGAATTCGGGATAAGCAATACTTAAGTAGTGTTTGAGTACAGAGTTGTCAAAAAAATGCGTTAAAATCCGTTATATTTTTGACAATTCCGTACTCAAATGTTACAAGTACTGCTTATCCTAGAATTCTCAATTTAGAAACCGGAGGTTAGTTTCCCTTGAGGGGTAGGAAAGGGTCGCGCGGCTACACGACCGGACAAAGCAGCCGCCTGCCATTTCGATGTGAATTAAGACTAAAAGTACTGTAAAATGGGGTTATTAGAGAACCACGGGGCATGCTTCTTAAACTATTACGACCACAGCAGGAACCGTAGAAAGGGTTTTGTCGACGGAAGAATAGACAAAATGACATTGCTATCGTGTATGTCATTTTGTCTATTCTTCTGTCGATAAAAAACCCGTCTACGGTGGTCGTGCTACCAGTGCAGGAGCTGTGCATTTACGATTTCAATGTTATTGTATATTTTAATAATTGAAATTGTAGATAGTTTTAAAAATATGTCGAAGTTTCGTACGCCATGTCCGTGCTATTAACTTCGTGGCTACTAACAACATTTTATCTGTTACATAAAAACTGTTCATGACCGCGAATCCATCTTAATCACTAGCTTAGAGACAAATAAATGTATTTTTCATACAATCACATACAACACAAGTAGTTGTTAAAATAAACTGTTGTATTGTTGTAGCGTAGTTATAAGTGAAGTATTTATTTTGTATCATACTTTACGTCGAATAATGTATTAACAGCTCAATATATAATTTTTAATTGTATCAAAATGTTTTGAGCAATATTCTCAATATGGAATCTCCCTGATTTAGAACAGATGAAATGAAGAGGAATGTAACCTAAATTAGCAGTAAGCCTAGGGCCACACTACGGGTAACCGCGCGTGGTTTTTACCTGCATGATTTTGTGATTCAAAGAAATCAATATTAGCGAACGCACTGGCGGTTTTAAAACGTACTAAATGGCAAAGAAAATTAAACCGCGGCGGCTAAACGTAGTGCAGTCTTAGGCTAATGCTATAGATAAGGGTTGAATATCATATAGGCGTCAATATATTGAATTTTGGATATATTTTAAATCTTATTTCTGCCAACAGTAACTCCATTTTCATTTGAGATTGTACTAACACAGCATAATTCCGCATAATGGTCAATTATTTAAATAAAAAAGGTTTTAGGGTTAACTTCACCAAATAAAACTCGATATTATTTATCTTAATGTATAAGTTAATCGATAAACAATGTATTAATTACAACATAGCATACGCGTCGGTTTAGAAATAAGTTTCAACATTGTTGTTATGTTATATGAACAGTACAGTTGTTTTTTTTTTAATATAAAGTTTTACTTACATATTGTGTCATTTATTCCAGTTGTTACCTATCTGAGAAGCTTAATTTGAATATAATACATGTCTCAACTTAATAATACATAGGTATTATTAAATCTTCCGTCTTTATTATTAAAACAAATACTATTTCGCTAATAAATTAAGCAGTACATACCGTCCGCGAGGCCTAAGCTGAGCTTTGCATTTGTGTGAGAATGAATGCAGACGCGTCGTTTGCTTGGTTTAAACTGCTTTTTGGCACTGCTATGTGCACTCACACAAATCCGAAGCTCAGCTTACGCCTCGCCAGTTGTACCACGATGTATTATTATAATTATCACCAAAGGTCCTGAGTAGTTTTCTTTTTTTTTATGAAATTAAGTACAAAAGTCATAACGTAATTTCGTTACATAAAAATCCTGCAAACTACAGGACGGTCAAACACATCATACTATAAAAATAATAAGAGTTCATTATCTCTATAAACTTAATTAAATTCACATAATATACCTAACTATAAAATAAAAACAGTCCCAGTAAAATACACATTAGTAATTTTACCTCCCAAATGGTAGATATTCTACACATGAAATATGTCGCCCCAACCTTATCAACTAAAGTATATGTGCCGGCGCATATCTGACGAGGTGGAGAGCAGTTTTTTTCATTGCCAAACCTTTATCGACTTTGCTAGCGTTTGATATCGAAAATCAATAAACACAACTATTAGTCCCAGAGAGCATCGAAACGACTACGAGCCGAAAGGTATGTATTTATGTATGTCGATATTATTTAAACGCTCTGGGGTGCTTGAAAAGAGCCTCCACGAGTGACGATACTTCAGTACGTCCGGCGCATCCTGAGCAGTCAGCCCCGCTACTAACCTTGCTGACTGCCTAATCTTTTCACCACGGCATGAGCTATTCTTGTATAGCTCGTGCTGACACGATAGAAAATTTAAACGCTAGTACAATCGATAATGGTTTGACAGTGAAAAATGCGCTGCGCTGCACCTCGCCAGATTTGCGCCCGCCCTAATGAACCTAAATCCACTAGCAAGTTCAATTGCGCAAGCTGACTTCTGCAAACTATTGTCACTGTAGGACAACCGCAGCAAGTCGAATTCTGGAATTTTTACCAACACTCGTTTTAAAATCTAGCGCTATTTAACTGGCTAGTAGATTTAGCGCCATAAACACCTTATCTTCCTGTCTTGTCGCACTGTTCCATCATATCTTGCGCAGCGATGGCGAGGTGTTGCGCGGACGGTCTCATGGATGCCATGGTTTCTGTGCAGCAGTAGAACAGCGCTAGAGGATGAGCGTACTGCTTCTCTGAGATGTTAACTGGCACTGGCGGTCTGGTACCTGAGAATATTATGATGAAACTATAGCATATACCTAGAGTCTATGTGAAATCATTGGTACAAAGCTAAATGTTTTTTATCCATCAGCGTGAAAGAATTTAGAAAGCAGAATAATGTATTAAGACCACATACGGTACTTTTAGCATAGGAAATTTTGCGGCCGCTTCGATACTGCATCAAGTTTTAACGACCCTCTGCGTCCGATCGCGGTATCAAAATCGCGCGTTTATTGTATTGAGCACTGAACCATATTCTGAACATGCCAGAGGCTCACTTGATGCTGCTACTGGCGTTTGATTATGTGCGGAGTTAAGTATTCAGTCACGGCATCCAGCTACCAAAAAGCGATTAACACTTTGACAACTGCACATAATTTTATTTTCAGCCAGCACTACCTTCTCCTTTGCGCACACGCTGTTATGTAACTATGTGCGTTTTCATACAAAAAGTATACACGGCGTGTGTGCCCACCAACTGTGCGTCGCATTGCGCAAACCTAGCGTGTGTTTTCCCGCAGTGAACGTGTATGAAATCACCAACCGCTAACGCAGTGTATGCTAAGGCTTACTAAACAAATTGATGGCTATACTTAGATGTTCTTAATATATGGAGATTCTGGTACACATGCACTTCAGAATATAATCCTTTAGTGGCCTGACAAGGTACTGACAAGTTGCCATAGCCTATACTCTAAGTTCTCTGGATTCATATTTATTAAACTTACCATATCTATCTGAGAAGTAATCTCCTACGCTGTCCATTGTATCATCAAGACATTGCACACTGTCTTCCAGGGAGTCATCATCAGTTTGTGTGTGCGGAGGCATGAGAGCCAACATCTCCCATATAGTGAGGCCAAGCGGCCAAATATCTGTCTTGTTGGATATCTGACCACCGTGAATCACTTCAGGGGCACTCCATGCTTCTGTACCTGGAATTTTTAAGAGAGGCTTGTTAGAAAAGCTTGGGACAGTAAACTTTTTACTTTAATTCAGTGTAGGGCTTTATAATTAACTTCCTACTTACAACTAGATCATATAACAGAATTGAGTCTTATTATTGGTAAAGGAACTTTTAACTAGGTAGGCAATTCGGCTGTCCCATTCAAACCTAGTAAGTAGTAAACCATTTCAAAACCTAGTAAGGGACACTTTTTACAAAAATCGTTTTATTGCATTATCTTGCACCTAGAAAGTCTCTACCAAATACAAAAACACCGGCGTTGAAAACTCACATGATAAGCAGATATATTTAAGCATTGATACCTAGTAAGTGCCATTCACTGCCTCTGATCATTTTAAAGGTAGTAAGTCACTTTAACCACATGGTTTTACCTAACATATGTAAATGCTTTCCAAAAGCTGACCGGTTTAACGTTTATGCACTCTCCTGTAAAATTTTGTTTTGAGCCCTTGCTAGGTTTTGAAATGGGACAGCCGAATTCAATAATATTGATGTAATTTCATACATTCGTGTCATATTTTGATTTGAACAAGAAATTAAAATGGTTACATAAAGTCAAGCAAATTAAACAAACACATTGAAACAATTACTTCAAACATTATTGAATAGCATAAGTTAAGGTAAAATATAAGCTTATCTAAACATTGAGTCTTACTAATAACGGGTTATGCAACCTATGAGTATCATTGTACAACAGCCATATCTGTGCCGGTATTCACCAACAATAAAAGCTATAGTAATAAACTATACTCATAACATCTAGAACATTAGACTCAAGTAGCACAAATATTTTTTGAACCATTCATTCAAGTGGAGTTTCAGCTCATCTTGATTTAGGCCCGTGGATAAGTGGTGGCATGTATTGTTTATCTACTGGAAATATATGTAAAAAAAAAAATTTTTTTTTTTAATTTAAAAGCTTTTTTTTTGTATATATATTTTTTGTATATATGTATAATATTAGTTTTTGCCCGCAGCTTCGCTGGCGTGATATTTTGAACCCGTTAAGTGACGATTTTCCATACAAACTTTCATCCCCTATTTAACTCCCTTAGGGGTTGAATTTCGAAAAATCCTTCCTTATTCCTTGTTTACATTATAAAGGGAATCTCTGTGCAAAATTTCAGCTTTCTAGGTCCAAGGGTTTGGGCTGGGTATTGATGAGTCAGTCAGTCAGGACTTTTCTTTTTATTTATATAAATAATAATTAATAATAAAAATGGTTAAAGCATAATAATATATGTTGAATTCCTGCTGGAAACATGTTGCTTTTTTTTACATTTCTTAGCTAAAATGTGTTTTATTGGTCTTATGTTATGTTAAATACAGTATAGTAACTAGTTAAACAACCGTTTACCTAATATTCCAGTTAATTGTTAATTTTTCATGTTGACTGTTGTTTATCTAGAGAGTTAACCTATCAAATATCCTACGGACACATGCTTTCCGTAACACTTTTGCACCGGTTTATAACCAGTCATAATAAAAAATGAAATATTTGGATGCATTTCAAGGCTGCCGCTATCGGGAGGCTGATGCGGGACAGGTTAATATAGGTAAACACTAGTTTTAGTAACATTCATAACTTACCAAAATACACAGCTTTACCAGCCTTCCTCTTATCAAACACACCATTCTCGTCAAGTGGCAGTGTGACTCCGAAGTCGCACAGCTTGCAGATGACAAAGTCTCCGTTCACCAGGATGTTGTAGGACTTCATGTCTCCATGCAGGATCTGCATCTTAGTGTGCAAGTAGTCTAAAGCACTCGCTATGTCTGATGCTACCTGTAACATGCATTTGATGGTTTTAGTAAGAGCACCCAGAAAATATTGAAAGAACAAGAGAAAAAAATAAATAATGAAGTTTTGTAGAAAAAGAAATGAAGCAAAGTTATACAAAGAGTTCTAACAAATAAAATAATTTGACTTGTTATCAACAGATTACTATTATTAAAAGCTTCATATCACATGAAATAAATGTCATTACTAATAATTTTAATATGAGCACTCAAAAATTACTGCTTTAAGAATATCAGATTTAGAAAAATACTAAATTAGTAGATCCCTAAATTGGCCTGTGTTATTGGATTTTTCAATGTAGAATTTCTCAGTAGCAGTCCAGAGTATGGATTGTGCCTAGTTGATGGCAATAGGCTCGCCCTCTATTACATGGGACCTAAACATAATGGAGAAATGAGGGTGTTTTCTACACACCTCTGCCCAACCCTTCAGGCAATACAGGCATGATGTTATGTACTTGTGTACTAGATCCTGTTCGACCAGGCTATTTATAGTTCCTAAAGACAAAGGAAACTTGAGTTGTAGTTTGTAAACTGTAGTTGTATGAAAGTACATAAGTACTGCTCAAGCATAAGGAGTATGTGAATATAAAGGCCATGTATTTAAAAATTTGATTATAATAATTGAAGGGTCCACTGCAATAATGATGAACGTCCAAAGTTTATTTAATTCTAAGTAAGTATGTCATTCGGACACTTGATATAGTTTGTAATCTCATTCACAAACTCAGCAATATCGCTTACAATCCTGAGATAAATATGTTTTTAAAAATTGGATATGTGGCTAGAACGCTCAGTGTCATAGGTGTTCTCATCTTTAACACTGAGTTTTCTTTCACCATTTATATAATTAAAAATCAAATGTCCACTGCAGTAATGATAAATGTCCTCTAAGACGACCCTCTGACCGTCCTTTTTACTTTGTTTTAAGATATTAAAAATCTTAAAACAAGGTAAAAAGTACATTTATCATTATTGCAGTGGACCTTTCAATTACAAACACTGATCACTGATTGATCAGTTCTAAGAACTATACTTTAAATTGGAGCAAGTATCTAAATTGTATGAAAACTTACTTTCAAAATTTGTCTTGGTAGGAATGGTTCACCGTCATCTTCAATTCTTTTCTCAATCATATCACCCAAAGACACGTCACATGCTTCCATTCCCAGGTACAGGATCTTCGCCTTACTAAATGCTCGGAAACCGACGATGTTGGGATGCGACATGCGTTGTAACAGGTCTGCTTCAGCCTTCAAGCGATCGGTGTACACTCTGTTAGGTTTCACACGCTTGTTCAGCATTTTGAGAGCCCATGGCGAGCGAATTTGTCCCGCTCGAGGTGATCTTACTAACTGCATCACATTTACACCTAGGGAAACGTGGTTTTAGATAAAATTTTAACCATGTGAGAACACAACGAATAAAAAAATGTTAACTTCTTTCTTACCTGTTCCATAACCAAGCCTGTTCAAAAACGGGGAAGGCGGTATTGTGATTTTGTCGTGTAAATCCAAAGCTTTATTCTTGATAGGCGTCTTAAACTCTGTCATGTTAACGATTGATTTTATTAATTATAAAATTAAAAGTACAAACGTCGGAGCAGCGATAATGTTTCGTTATCTTTTCAAAGTTTCAAACGTTTGTTTTGATTTGAAATTCGAATTATATTGACTGACTGGCATGGCTACCAACGTAACGCGCGTTGCCTATTTCTGTCTCTCATTTTCTGCATAGATAAGAAAAAGATAAATGGAGCATTGTCATGCTAAATAATGCATTTTCACTATTAAAATATATGGAATGCGATGACAATTCGTCTAGAAATAACATTACATGATCTTAATTTTTCGTTAAAAAACAAAGTGTAGTTGTTGTTTTTAATTAACTCGCAATTTATTCGGGTAAAGGTCTTGAAATATTCAGGTTAACAGTGTTTTGCTTGCTTTAAAATTAAGGACCTCCAATTTAGCTTAGCGCAGCAGTAAAATGTTACATATTACATAATATGTCCTATATAATAAACTGAACATTTTAGCTATGTACCTACTTATGTTGTTTTATGCAATGCGCAGTGGTTGCTGTGGTACAACCATAATGCGACATAATACCCAAAGCAGGAAGGAAAAGCAATAAAATTGAATACATATTCAATGGGTGCCAATTACTCTTGTAGCGACATAACACATTCTTCGACGAAGAACTAGCCACAAGTAAATCGAGTGCGCTCATGTAATCATTACGTGTATTATTACACTTGATTACGGCTATGTATCATCGTGTTCTTTGGTAGGTACTAATACTCGCTGAACTTGTACTTATAATGAATGTACAACATCATTTGTTACCGTGCGTTGCACATTAAGTTATTAACCCCTATGCATAGAGAAGCATACATAATTGCAGAAGCAGTAGATAGAAAGACTAGCAGTTGAACGCTTGCTTTCCACGACTTCAATTCTAGCCCGCTCCTCTGACTTTTCACTTGCGTTATCGGTGAAGGAAAACATCGTGAGACAACCTGCACACCTGAGAGGGCTCTAAATGTTCTCGATGGAATGTGTAATCCGCCAACTCGCACCAGGGGGCTACTCCCTAAGCACGAAGTCCGTGGTTTCGGCCTTAGTTACGAGCGTTTCCTACTCTCATCACCAACGGACATACGAATATTTCGGGGCCCGAACTAAGAATGAATGACAACACGATTTGACAGTTGTCCCTAGGTCCCTACTACCCATGTGTTTTTACCCGACTGAAAAGTTGAAGTTGACACTTGTTTTGTTCACTCCTACGTTTCGGTTTACTTTCGAACGGGCGACTAACTTCGTTGACGGACTTAGGGAGTAGGCCCCCAGGCCAGCGGGGAGGACTAGGGCTTAAATACAGTGGCGTAGCGTAGTGAGGGCAGCAGGAGCACACGCCTCGGGCGGCACTTTTAGGGGGCGGCAAAATTTCACAATAAATAATAATAATAATTATCTTGTAATAAACCATTTTATTTCACATTTTTGTCGCACATACGAAATAAGGTATATGGTACCTTTATCGGATTGGTGTCCGCAACTCCACGTCTGAGCGCGTATTTTGCGTGACATTACGGTTTAGGGATATATTTTATTTGTAGCCTGTAGAAATACACAATAACCATGATTATTCTAGACGAAAAGTTCTTTAGAATTACTGTATATTTTAGTATTTTAAATTGAAATATCTAAATAGGGGGATAGCGAAAATTACCTCCGCGCTGGGCGGCTGAAACCCACACTACGCCACTGCCTAAATCCTTCTCATTCTGAGAAAAGGTCCGTTCCCAGCTATGGGCCAGTAATAGGCTGATGATGTTATGTTTATCATGAAGCGTAGAGGCTGTAACCCTCGTCGTGTGATGGCCCCACATTCAAATAAATCAAACTTGAATTGATACACCAGGTAGGGTAGGGTTAGCCTGAAATTAAAATCCGAATACAGAAGGTAGAGGACAGCGAGTACTGTCACGCTATTTGGGAGACACCTATGTTCAACATTTAATCCCCTAAAGCCGAAGACACTTGGAAGGCTGGATATTTAAAAACTTACGGCCGTATTAACCACTCTCAACACGGCGGATTACAATTTTAAACAATTTTGTTACTAGAATTTTATTGGCCTCTGTATGAACACACACATTTTACCGATGGATGACGATTTAAAGAATAATTCCAAATTCCGGGAAGCTACTGAAAATTTCATCTAGAATAAAATTAAATACCTACAGAATAGTACGGTACCTGTAATCAGTTTGCCCGAACTGGCAATTTAACCCGGAACCCCACGATCGGGGCAGAATATACCTAATACAATAGCTATAGGTACCTATTTATTTGCAAACGGCACCAGCGCTTCCGGCTATTCATAACGGTGTGCGCTCGCGCCGCTTTCGCTGTTGGTAATCTCTATCCCATTGTCACTTAAGAATAATTTGAGAATTTACGTGAAGTGCCCTTATTTTGACCTATGCTAGCGTCGTGTTCGCACACGTTAAGCCCTGCCGTTTCCATCGATTCGAAGCTCTACCTACAGTATCCGCTGAAAATGTCGACTATCAGGCAACACTTCAAACGCATATCTATCTAAGCGTTATTTTGATACTGCCCAGCGCCACCCGAATCATCTGGTGGCCGCAGCAGCCGATTACAGTTTCTCACTTATCAGTACAGTACGCCATCCCAGCCCTATGGTTCATGCGCAACGACCACCTCCATCTCGACTGGAAGATGCCGACCATCAGGCAACACTTCAAACACATATCTATCCAAGTTCTACTTTGATACTGCCACGCGCCACCCGAATCATCCGGTGGCCGCAGCAGCCGATTACAGTCCCTTACTTAGGTATCAGTAGGTACAGTACGCCGTCTAAGGCTCAAACTCTTAGAATCCGGTGACGACATTACCTACCCTTCGCCAGGAGGAGAGTAAATCGCCGCTATCCGGCTTACCTTCCTCGCCGGCGAGGCCCGTCGCGAGCTATTGGAATAGAGACTTCCGCTGTCGATGTTCAAAGTGGACGTTAATACGTGAATTTGGAAATCAAAACACCGAAGCACCCTTGTTTACGGTTTTATGTTTATGACGGAACCCTTTATTGTTTATTTAAGTACAAAAGGAAAACTGATCACCAACCACCAACCTTAATGACTGATTGTTTTCGCCAAAAATACAATAAGTAGGTACGGCATCAGATTTTCGAACCTTTGAATTTTATCAATGGATTTTTTTACACACCGCTCTTACATCGAATGATTGAAAATTGATCATTTTAAAATCCAAGTTTGTTTTAATCTTAGGTAGGTAATTAAAGTTTGTAAAATATGTGACACGTTAAGCTATCAATTACGACTATAGGTACCAAATAATCGCTCGTTTCCTCTCTGCAGTTCCAATAATTAACGACTAAGGGTAAGTAGCGGATCATTCATTCTAGTTAATTAATAGGGGTATTAGCAATTTACATAAAATATCGCCAACTTGCATACTAAACACGGCAAAACTTAATTATTATTAGCTATCAACATTATGACGTGTATAATTATGTGAAACTGATTCGCGAAGGCCGCAGTCCGGAACTAGGGGAAGCAGAACATTACGTGTGAAGATCGAAGACGTCCTTAGCGTTTCAAAGTTGCTCAATGGAAGGAAACGTTGACGGCGATGTTGAGGTAACGCACATTGTCCATTGTTAGTAATGGAGCGGTCACCGCGCAGCGCGGGCGTGCGTCCCCGAACTGGAGCCAGCATGAGCCAGTACCACACACTCAGGTAGGAGCTGGTCACGCGTCATTTGTTCCGCGTCATGATTGCGTTTGTGATGTGTTGCGTTATGCGTGACGTTTGGTAAGGATGGATCCTGAGGTAGGTGCCTCCGACGTTGCAGCGGTGGTAAGTAGAACTGTAGGTGGTGTTGTGTTGTGAAATAAGAACTGGTCTTCCGTTGGTGACAACCTTCAATTACTTAGTTTAATTTTGACGTGAAATAGTCTGTTTCGTATTCGTTAACCCAGTTTCTTCGATTGTCGATCTTAGAATGCCTGGATAGAATACATGGTTTTGGAACAGTTCCAAGCAAAACTGACTTACGAGTGAATTCTAAGTGACTTCCTGTTGACCAAAAATGTATGTTCATTTAGAACCTGATCTATGGAGATTCTCAAAGCTGTGTGATTAGTTAAGTTTCAAATTCTGACGACACGTTTGGCGCAGTGACTGAGCAAATGGCTTCTGCGCTACGGGTCGCGGGTTCGATTCTCGTACGGAAAAAATATTTGTGCATGTAAAGATTTGTGTCTGTAAACGCACCCTATACATATACAGGAGAAATACTAGCGTGGGTAAAATTAGTAAAAATTTTGTCATCAAATCAGAATTTGAAGCATTATTATTGTGTCGCTCAATTTAGAATGAACATAGGTTTAAAGGATTTCAGCCTAGATTTCAGTACTATTTCAAGTGTCTCTTCGATTAACCCATGTTATTATTATGCTGCAGCATTCTGGTATAATATTGCGTGCCGATAAACTATTGTGCAACTTTAGTGTTCTAGAACTGCCCCATTGCTTTTTTGGTAGATACCGCGGCTGCAGAGCGTAAGGCTTGATTCCCAAATGCGGCAAATGGTCATTTTTGTGCAGAAATTTCTAAGAACCAGTCAGTAAATGCACGAGAAACGTCTATGGGCTCGTCTCCTATCATCCTAGCATCCTTAAGGATGTAGAACTAAGAACGGTCAACATCTTTGACTATCTCTTTGGATGGTGCAGGCGTGGCATGTTACAGTTTGATAAAAAGTCCTAATTCATAATCTTATTCCGTGCTGTGTCATTGAGTGTTGTATCAAGCGATTTTTTTTATTAAAACGCGACTTTGGCTATAAATGAACTACCTATCTAAAGTTCTACCAGATAAATTAATTTTATAGTTAAAATTTTATAACGGCGTCGCCATTTTTCGTACTCTTTTCGCAAAGCTGTGTGTTTGAGTCTTGTCTAAGTGGTATGAACACTATGAACCCTCATTTATGTAATGTGTTTTCTTTGTCGATAGTTACTTAATCTTCTGGCTACCACCACGAAGGAGTATTTTCTTAGAAATTAGTAAACTCTCGTTTTACGGTCCCAAATTTAACATGAACATAATTAGCCCATTACTGCGGTGCTTAAAAAGAGCCTCCACGAGTGAAGTTAAGTACCTCCACTTAAGTACCCTGGATAGTCAGCCTCGCGGCCAACCTTGCTGACTGGCTAATATTATCACCACGGCACATGACTATTCTCATACAGCTCGTGCCAACACGAGAAGAAGCCCATTACTGTCTCACTGGGCACGGACCTCGTCTCTAATTGAGAAGGGTTTAGCCTTTAGTCCACTACGCTAGCCTGGTGCTGGTTGGCGAAATATACATAATAAACAGAATGGTAATTTGAGATGGGGCATGAAGGGCAGTTACCTTAACCATTGTAGCTATAGGAAAACGTTCTTAGAAGACCACCCCTAACTTTTGGGATAATTTCAATCGGCATTCATAGATTTTGAAAAGGAAGTACAGTCAGCGAGAAAAATGGCTTTTTTCACGAAACTTTTTTATGAAGTCAATCGATCATATTTCCCATAAGGATCAAAACACTCTTGCGATCAACTGAGGTTTGAGTACTAGAAACGTCAGAAATAACTAAAAACTAGGTATTTGAGATGAGTCAGTTATAAGGGCACCTATCTTAATCTAATGTTTTGTGAATACAGCCCTTTTTCTCGCTGTCTGTACTTTTTTCAAAATCTGTGAATGCCGATTGAAATTATTCCAAAAGTTAGGGGTGGTCTTCTAAGAACGTTTTCCTGTAGCTACAATGGTTAAGATAGCTGCCCTTCATGCCCCATCTCAAAATACTTACCCTTTATAGAATATTTTTTGAAGGCAGTCTAGTCATCATTCTTCACGATGTTGTATCCTTCACCGTTAACGCAAGTTATAATCAAACTCTGATTCGCACATGAATTGGAAAACTCCGAGGGCCCGGGTCGACCACAAACCTTTCAACGTGAAAGGCAAGCTTTCAACCGCTACGCTGACACAGACTACGAGCCCATTTTTGGGCCTAAACGAAGGTCAAGCGTAACCAACTCCAAAATAGTTCACCTTCGATTTTTTACCATGACCTAAGTCACGGTCAGTTTTCCAAAATTTTGTAGATTTTTAATCTGAAGTTCCGATAGAGATTTGTTTGAATCTTAAACAATGGATGCTAAGACGCGAATATTTACTGTTTGCTTTCGTGCACTATAATAAATCCTTAAGGCGCGATTCTATTAGGCAAGTCTTGCATGCACGTATGACGTCATATTTGCATACAAGTTGCTTACATTGGAAACATGTTTTCGAGAGTGTGCAAATTGCATGCAGGTTTTACTTGCATACAAGTGGAGATGTTCAACGATTGAGTTGGACATCATGGGTGTCAATCACTCGTTCGCAATTCGAAAAGTGCAACTAACGTTTGCGTGTTCAATTTGCACGTCACTTGAATAAAAAATGTACAAGTTCAAACTACCTCATACAAGTTGTAGCTTGTATGCAGGTTTGTTCAAGTTGTATGCAATTTGCAACTTGCATACAAGTAACTTGCCTAATGGAATCGTGCCTTTATAACGGGCGTACCAAATAATACAAAAATCCTACTTTAAATATAGATAAAAATGAATTTTCATGGCCACAATAGAATAGAATATATTTTATTGTACACCAAAATTGTAACATAGCTCTTATACAATATCATACGAGGGCGGTTCAAAAAGTACCTGTGATATGAATGAAGATCTAATTTTTTTCAAAATCTTTTTTTTTGATTTCTCTTCGTAGTCTTCTTTTAGAGATATAAACTTCTCCCAATGGCCCTGCCATATTTTTAACCCATCCAAAAAATAGGATTTGTTAAACGCTCAAAAATATGCCTCTGTCTCGACGATGACCTCCTCATTCCAGCTATTTCTGTTCCCCGTGAGCCTTTTCTTTAGGTTTGTGAGCAAGTAGAAATAGCAGGGGGCCAGGTAGGGCGAATACGGGGGATGCGGTAGCAATTCATAACGCAATTTATTCAGTTTGGCGGCGACAACTTCAGATGAATGTGCTTGTTGCGTTGTTGTGGTGAAACAACTCTTTCTTCTTCGCCAAAGGGTTGTGTCTCCTTTAATTTCATGTCAAAGCGGTCTAATAACTTACTGAAGTATTGTCTAGTGATCGTTTTTCCTGTATTCTTCGAAGTCCATGGTGTATGACGCCCTTCGCATCCCAAAGAATCGTCGCCATAACTTTTTCGGCCGATGGAACCGTCTTCGCTTTCTTTGGAGCAAATTCTCGGGGAACTACCCATTGTTTTGATTGTTGCTTGGTGTCCGGCATATAATGATGAATCCAGGTCTCATCAGGTGACAACACTCCGTAAAAAAGTACTTCGGATATCGCTTAAATTGGTCCATACATAGTTTCGAAGTTGAGAGTCGCGTCCGCTTGTTGTCCGCCGTGAGTAATCGCGGCACGCATCGGGGTGATAACTTTTTCATCCACAACTTATTAGGTAAAATATGAATTAACGTTCCCGTCGAAACACCTACAATCTTCGCTACTGCGCAGCCTTTCGTTCGTCTATCAGTGAGAATCATGTCGTGGACTTTTTCAATGATTTCCTCAGTAACCACATCTGTCGGGCATCCTAGGCGATTCTCATCAAAAACGAATGTAAGAGCACGTTTAAATTCATTAAACCAATATTTGACTGTAGTCATAGATGGAAAAGGGTCCCCATAAACAGCATCCAGCTTCCGTTTTATCTTCTCACATGTTTTTCTATCCAAAACTAGAAAGCGAATCACTAAACGATACAGTACTTTTTCCATTTTGCCGAAAACTACGTTACACGTCTTACTGAAATTACTGTAAAATCAATACTCATCTATGAATCAGCATCAAAATTATTTTGGCGGCTTTTTATAAATGACAGCACACGATGGTAACGCCAACTTGCCTTTTCAACGTAAACTGTCTTCAAATACGGGTACTTATTGAACCGCCCAGGTATATTGAAGGGTACAATGGCGGTCTTATCGCTGATAGCGATATCTACCAGACAACCTTTGGATGAACAGGAAAACAATGAATAAGATAGGGGGGATAGTCCGGTTCTACTTAATTTGCGACATTCGGTAAACTTTGCGTTACTTTCGTGAAGGATACTCAAGTTTTCATAAGTTTACAGTTCTTCTGTCTTTTTTTCTCCCGAAGAGCTCATTAATTTCGGGTTCCAGTCGAGTTTCAAACTTGCCGGATATTCTCGAAATACGCCTAGTTGCTTGAAATTGAATTTAGCAGAACCGATTGGGAATCTACTATCTCTTTTTTTCCACTCCCCTCTCCGCTGCCTCCTTGGTAGCCATCACTTCCTTGCAAAAGGAGGTGACGGCTTTCCATGTCCTGCTCCTGACTATGGACAGAACCGTGGCCGGAAGATAGAGAGGTCACCACCGACTGCTGTGACTAGGTCACGGCTAGGCTTGCCAACCTTTATCTACGAATTTACCGGGACTTTGGCAGTCAAAATGCGGGACGTGGCAAAAAAAGCGGGACCCAACTGTCAAAGTATCGGGAGGCGAAAAATACAATTAGAAATTATTATTTTTTACGTTCGACGCGAGACTCGCGGTCGCGATCTCCACTTTTCTAGCTAAACAAAACGTGCGTTCACTAAATTCTGACTTCTGCCTGAAGGTTTAGCCGTAGGTACGATAAAACGGGACAATTGGCGTCCCGCACACGTCTTTCGCGGGACGCATCCTCTAAAGCTTTAGAAACGGGACGTTCCGGCTCTCGCGGGACGGTTGGCAAGCCTACACGGCGCTGCGTTGCCCACGCAGGGCTAACCTGCAGCCTGCAGCATACGTTGCTGCGTGTCCTCGGGGCAGTTCACGCAGTGGTGTAAACCGAGCGTTAGATTCCAGCTTATGCAAGTACTTCCCGTTACAAGACGTCATGTCCTGTGACTTCACATCACTCCAAAAATGTCCGTTTCGGGCGAAATGCCCCCTCGTAAAAGTGTGTGTCTTCTGTCACTCTGGAGCAGGAGAAAGAACTTTAAGTCGCCTGATTTCTCATCTTGGCTTTTTCGGTCATGTGGGCACCTCCCTTTCCCTTCCCATGTTACTAGAAGAGTGTTAAATATAAGTAATATGTCTGTGGATGGATTTACAAGTAGAGGTAGGCCAAAAAAAGATGGAGGGATGTGTGAAGGGATGATATGAGTAAGAATGAAGTGAGCACTGAGATGACAACTGACAGAGGATAATGGAAGAGGAATGCATGTTGTGCCGGCACCGCACAGTGCAGGAAGCTAATGAGGGCTAATAAGATAATAAGGGCAGGAAGATGATGATGATAGGCAACTTCCCTATATCCAGGTGTAGATTATATGACATGCTCATCTAACTGGTTTATTTTTTTGTAAAAATACATAATTTTCACTTCAATATTACTCAGTCTAGATTTATTTAACTAGGACTCTTGGAAATCCTAAACCAAAAAACCTACAGGAAAACTTTCATTGTAGACATTTGTTTATTTTTCATGAAAACAATAATGCCATATAAAATTTTTAGGTCAGGCAGTTTCCATTTAAGACTTTTGAAAGGTTCTTTAATTCGTTGTATGAGACAAAAGAAAATTGGTCTTTAAAAATAGTTCTTTCAATCATTTTGTTCTACAGTCATCTAAGTACCTACGCTCGGATGGTCCTGCCTACCCCTAGCCGGACAAACAAGAAAAACACTTTTCAAGACAACTTCTATAATATAAACACTTAAAGTCTCTAGTATACTGCACACGAATTTTTTGAATTATTCACGAAACTTTTGCGGAGCGATACTTGGGTGTGACTCCTCCCAGTGAAGCGGAGTACGGGGAGCTCAGTAGTACAGTGACTAAGTGAAGTGCGGAAGCTCAATTCGTACAATTTCGCCATAGAATCCCAATCAAAAGAATCACACTGTAAGGTAAGTGTACCGGTAATGGACAGCGTACCAGTGATGAACATTTTGTGTTGAGTCCTAAAAAATAAGGATATTACAACGCTTTTGATACCTAGCAACACATTACCACCATAGATAAAAGGGATTTAAGTGTCAAAATATTAACAGTTGATGTATGTCAATTGTTCAGTTTCAAGATGGTGGAAACTTAGAATAAGTACTAAAGCCTTAGAATAAGTACTAAAGCATAGAAGCCGCCTCAGTACTTGAAAAACGTACAGGGGCATCTGTCAAATAAGAGCAATTTCGAGATTTTGAGCCAAAGCCTAGCTACCAAATTAAATTGCCCGCCACTAGTACCCCCTGTCAGACAGCAACGACATTTTAAATTTTGTCGTATAATACTTGTGTCAGTGGCGCGGTGATTTGAAAAAATATTTTAGTCTAGAATTTATATTTAATTAATTGTGTTTTGTATATGTGCACATTGTTCTTATAAATAAGAGTGTGCGCTACGTCCTGAATAGTAAAAAAATGTAAATCTCGCAAGGGATGTACAAAAAATCAAAGTGAAAATATCAGTTTCCACAAGTACGTAGTATTTTTATGTTTATTCATAGATTTTCCTTTAAATATATTTCATTATACATTAAATAAGTAAAAGTAAGACATTACCTTTTAGAAGAAGTAAAATAAATAAGTATAAACTATCTAAATCTTATCTATTTATCAATATGAATATTCGCCAAATAAATTATTAAAGGGGTGCGAAAATTGTATCGATAAATCCATCGACAACGTGATTTTTGTGTTAGGTTTAATTAATTAGGTACCTATTTATACTTTTTTTTTTCATTTAAGTTTCCCTGTGACGAATATTTTCGAAATAAATTGATTGCCGTGGTAGCTCACGAAATTGGTTGGGTTCCAAGAAAGCACCACAGAATTTGCTCCAGCCATTTCACTTTATCTTCTTTTACTCGTTCTGGCAAATGGCGGAGACTGAAGGAGGACTCTATACCAACATTATACCTTCAATCTAAATTTAAAAGCCTAAGTTCTTATTGAATTGCATGTCTACAGGAAGTAAAAGAATTCGAGTAATATCTTTAAAAAAAATTGGGATAGATTAACCCTGCACTGGATTTAGCTTGATTGAAAATAAAAAAATAAAAATCTTTTTTTTCTTGCAACATTACGTTCGACATCTTCTTTCGGCCATTCATACAATAGACTATTTCAGATAATATTTCATTGTCTTGTTTATCTTTCAAATAAATGCTGTTAATACAGTCATAATCTTCAAGCCTGATAGATTAGGAGAACAGTGAATCTAAACAAAATTAACGTAGGTATTAAATAAACGATGATTAACTTACTTCTCAATCAGTTTGCATTTGGTGCCACTAAATTTTACACCTCTTTACCGTAATTATCTTTAAAATCTTGTATTTTTAGGGATGCCGTTTTTTTATAGATAGAGTGATTCAAGAGGAAGGTTTTAAGCTATTAAACGTACACGTGCGAAGCCGGGGCGGGTCGCTAGTTATATATAAAACAATCATTATTTTGTTTAAAATTTCCAGCGCCTCGAAATTGACAACTTACCTGAGACCACGTGG
Organism: Amphipyra tragopoginis; assembly: GCA_905220435.1. Lineage (NCBI taxonomy): Eukaryota > Metazoa > Arthropoda > Insecta > Lepidoptera > Noctuidae > Amphipyra > Amphipyra tragopoginis. The sequence continues at coordinate 1,374,622 of HG992004.1, read as the reverse complement.
CGCCGTTCTAGTGACAGAAAAAAACGTGCATGTCCAAGTACATTACAAGGAATACTCAATAATAATGTATTTAACTTTTGTGAAGCTTTTAGTAATTGCAAATGAAATAATAGAATATACTTAAACGGTGACTTTATTTATTGATAGCGTTAATAACAGGACCAGTCGAAATGATGATGCTCGGGAGAGGCCTACGTCCAGCAGTGGGCATCTTTCGGCTGAATAATAATGATATTATGACTTTACTTTTGTCATTATAACTTTCTAAGAAGTAAGTATTTAAATGTACTATGGCATTATCCGGCATGGCTGTTATTTGGTTAACACAATCATAGTCACCTTCTTTCGGTCTTACAATACCACTTCAGATATTTCGTAATATACATTATACGATGACTTTATTTTATCGATAGCTATAGTCTAATAGTGTGAATACCCTCATCCCTAGTCTCTGTACAAAAGGTTACAAAATTATTTTTTACGGCCTGTCAAAAGTTTATCTTTCCCGCTCTGACAACAGCGAGTCCGCCATATGAGTAAATAGCATGGCTATATTTTGATTCGTTTATGCTAAGTAGCGCTCCTTCTATGCTTTAGTACTTATTCTAAGACTAAAGCATAGAAGGAACGCTACTTAGCATAAACGAATCAAAATATAGCCATGCTATTTACTCATATGGCGGACTCGCTGTTGTCAGAGCGGGAAAGATAAACTTTTGACAGCCCGTAAAAAATAATTTTGTAACCTTTTGTACAGAGACTAGGGATGAGGGTATTCACACTATTAGACTATAGCTATCGATAAAATAAAGTCATCGTATAATGTATATTACGAAATATCTGAAGTGGTATTGTAAGACCGAAAGAAGGTGACTATGATTGTGTTAACCAAATAACAGCCATGCCGGATATTGCCATAGTACATTTAAATACTTACTTCTTAGAAAGTTATAGTGACAAAAGTAAAGTCATAATATCATTATTATTTAGCCGAAAGATGCCCACTGCTGGACATAGGCCTCTCCCGAGCATCATCATTTCGACTGGTCCTGTTATTATCGCTATCAATAAATAAAGTCATCGTTTAAGTATAAATGTCTATTATTTAATTTGCAATTACTAAAAGCTTCACAAAAGTTAAATACATTATTATTGAGTATTCCTTGTAATGTACTTGGTCATGCACGTTTTTTTCTGTCACTAGAACGGCGCCACATGGTCTCAGGTAAGTTGTCTATTTCGAGGCGCTGGAAATTTTAAACAAAATAATGATTGTTTTATATATAACTAGCGACCCGACCCGGCTTCGCACGTGTACGTTTAATAGCTTAAAACCTTCCTCTTGAATCACTCTATCTATAAAAAAACGGCATCCCTAAAAATACAAGATTTTAAAGATAATTACGGTAAAGAGGTGTAAAATTTAGTGGCACCAAATGCAAACTGATTGAGAAGTAAGTTAATCATCGTTTATTTAATACGTTAATTTTGTTTAGATGCACTGTTCTCCTAATTATTTTATCTATCAGGCTTGAAGATTACGACTGTATTAACAGCATTTATTTGAAAGATAAACAAGACAATGAAATATTCTGAAATAGTCTATTGTATGAATGGCCGAAAGAAGATGTCGAACGTAATGTTGCAAGAAAAAAAAAGATTTTTATTTTTTTATTTTCAATCAAGCTAAATCCAGTGCGGGGTTAATCTGTCCCAATTTTTTTTAAAGAAATTACTCGAATTCTTTTATTTCCTGTAGACATGCAATTCAATAAGAACTTAGGCTTTTAAATTTAGATTGAAGGTATAATGTTGGTATAGAGTCCTCCTTCAGTCTCCGCCATTTGCCAGAACGAGTAAAAGAAGATAAAGTGAAATGGCTGGAGCAAATTCTGTGGTGCTTTCTTGGAACCCAACCAATTTCGTGAGCTACCACGGCAATCAATTTATTTCGAAAATATTCGTCACAGGGAAACTTAAATGAAAAAAAAAGTATAAATACCTAATTAATTAAACCTAACACAAAAATCACGTTGTCGATAGATTTATCGATACAATTTTCGCACCCCTTTAATAATTTCTTTGGCGAATATTCATATTGATAAATAGATAAGATTTAGATAGTTTATACTTATTTATTTTACTTCTTCTAAAAGGTAATGTCTTACTTTTACTTATTTAATGTATAATGAAATATATTTAAAGGAAAATCTATGAATAAACATAAAAATACTACGTACTTGTGGAAACTGATATTTTCACTTTGATTTTTTGTATGTCCCTTGCGAGATTTACATTTTTTTACTATTCAGGACGTAGCGCACACTCTTATTTATAAGAACAATGTGCACATATACAAAACACAATTAATTAAATATAAATTCTAGACTAAAATATTTTTTCAAATCACCGCGCCACTGACACAAGTATTATACGACAAAATTTAAAATGTCGTTGCCGTCTGACAGGGGGTACTAGTGGCGGGCAATTTAATTTGGTAGCTAGGCTTTGGCTCAAAATCTCGAAATTGCTCTTATTTGACAGATGCCCCTGTACGTTTTTCAAGTACTGAGGCGGCTTCTATGCTTTGTTCTATGCTTTAGTACTTATTCTAAGGGTGGAAAGATAAACAGCCCGTGTCTTCGGTGATACCCTTTTTTTAGTGAATTTGATAACGACGTAATGTGCTGATGAATTTTTTTGTAAAATCAATTAAAGTAATAATTAATAAATATTAAGTTTGTAGCATAATTAAACTCTTTTCCATTCAAAATAATTTTAAAATATTGGAAATATGACGTGGTTTGTATTTTTTTTTGCTATGTCCACAGACTAGATAGGGATACGATGCTATGTCCAAAACTGGTACCTGTTTTTAAGACACGTCCTAGTTATGGACATAGTGTCGATTACTAGGGTAGTGCATTTTTTTAAAGATTTTAGTCGATTCTAAGATTTTTTGGCGAGGTCAATAAAATATCTTTTTACGACGACTTTATAAAGCTTTTTACCAGTAATGGACGACGTGTTCATTAGCGGTGTGTCCATCACTGGTTCATTCCATTACTATAGGTACTAGAAACAAGTTTTCCTACAGGCATCATATTTTATGATTAATAATAACTTTGCTTTAAGAAAACGTAATAACAAATAAAAATTGTTTCTAAGTCAACAGTATTTTTATTGATTTGTGTATGTCAAGTGTCCATTACTAGGTGTCCAAAGCCGGAACATTGTGCATAACTAGGCGTCAATCATTGGTGTATGCCTCGTCCATTACTAGATAATTTTAAGCCAATTTTCTTTCGTAATTTTATGTTCAGAGAAATTACTAAAATAAATGAAATATACTCATATTAGATGCTAAACATCCATAACCAACTTTATCTGCAACCATTGCAAGAATCGGATCGAAACTTTTTTTTTTGGAAATTATTTACTCACTCCATCGACCTTAAACCGTCCATCACCGGTACACTTACCTTAAACATCTTTGTCAAATTCAGATGTCCACAGATTAATTATTATTATGATAATCACACCGGAGCTGGGAAAAACTTGATGTATTATTCTTGGTATTTTGATTTTGTTAAGTACTTGTTTTATTTTCTATAAATAAATAATTGATTGATATTTTGATTTCAAGTCGCCATTGTGTTACTTGATCTCCCACGCTTATGATGTTTATTGATTCGAGTTCCCATTGTCATTTTGATGCGATTCGGAAGTGTGGCAAATAAACACAAAGTGACGATACAACATTAAATGATACCACGTATTCTATGATGGGTTTTACGACCGAACACAAATATCAATCATGTACCTACATTCATTAGTTTAGTCACAGGAATTTTCGCACGATTTAATAATTTTACGAATATCAAGATCTTTACGCGAAGTTATGTAAATCTATGTCAAATCAAATCAAAAGTTTTTATTTCACATAAACCATTACAGGCGCTTATGAAAAGTCGAATCTAGGTGCACGGTTCCAATTAGTCGTTTCCTATGGAGAAGAGCCGGCAAGAAACTCCATGGTTACTCTTTTAAAATTCATATCTTTAACAATTTGAGTGGGTACAGTTATGTCTTAGAATAGTTATGAGAAAGCAAAGTAGACTTAAGAGCAGGAACCACACAAAATGAAAAATATGGTCACAAATTAACTAGGTATCCAGGCATCTAGCAAGTCTACAAAGCTCTCACATTTACAAAAGGTGAAAGGACGCTAAACTATATAAAACAACTGACATGGATAATTGTCATCCAAACACATTACAAAGAAAATCACTGTATAATAAGATAAAGATATCTTGAGAGTAACGATAGTAATAAAAAAAAAAAAAAGCTAATCGTATAAACCAAAATTATCTTTACTTACACGTATAGAACCAACGTCCCTTCATCTACATGAATGAGTGAAATTGAAAAATCATGTGACAAAAAATGTGCTTGGAAGTAACTGATGTTTTGTGTACGATATTAGAACACATCATAGAACACGTGGTATCATTTAATGTTGTATCGTCATCCCCACTTTGTATAATTATATAAAAGATCTGTATATAAAAGATACAACAACTGTTCTTTTCTCGTAGTGACCAGCATAATATTCAACATGATCAGCCGCGGACTCAAAATGTTTATCAGATTACAAATTTGATTCCTTCTCACACTGTGCGCAATAAGGTTCAAGATGTCATATCAACTTACATCAGTAGGTATTCGTTTTTAAAATTGTGAAGCGTCGATTCTAGCAAAAAGGCTATTAACCACTTTTTCATTATTTATTTACTTTTTTCATCATATTCCTTTTTAGGTATGTTCGTCTGGTCAAAAGTTGTATGAGAGCGAACTTGATTGAATTTACTAAATATGTAGGTTGATTTGTTTTTCTATGCTGCCTAGAAAGTAGTCTCTTTAAATTAACCTTTTTATGTCAATTAAGAAATAGTTATTTGATATACAAGAGTGCAAAGTTGCTTTTTAATCGCGTGCTCAATTTTGATGACCGAGCAAGCGAAGGATTCAAAAATTAGAATCCGAGCGCTAGCGAGGGAATCAAAAGAGCACGAGGTGAAAAATCTTTGCACTCGAGTGCAACACGTAACTTTTCACCCCTCCTCAGCGAGGAAATGACTTAATGTTAAAAAAATAAACTTCCTTGTCGCTAGAATCACTCATTTTAGGTTTTTCACTTGTTTTCAAGTTTCTTGTTTTTAACCTAAAGTTTTAACAATATGACGTGAAAAGAAATAGGCGCGCGTAAAGCAAATTACATAACAAAAAAATAATACACCAAGAAGGTTCCGAGTCTGAGTTTTAACAAATTAAAAAAGGTTGTATGATAAATTCGGCACCATGGAGGTAGAAGTAAATAGGTTTAATGAAGTTTTGAATTCACAAACTTGGTGCACACGATGTTCTAAATTCAATTTACTTTATCCTCTAGCGGATAAAAACTGCTTTTGCACTCAGATATCGAAGAGCAAAAATACTCTTTCCGAGATGGGGGGATGAAAAATATATCATTGCCCTGTCAATTCTTTGCGAGCCACCATAAGAAAAAGTAATGTGCAAGCAATTATAGACCTTAGGGTTGTAAACATTTGAAGTCCACGACTGTACACTAGTAATATTGGTACTGAGCGTGACAACAAGTGCACTGTTGCAAGAAAACAAAACAAGACATTCCTACACATTGCTGAACTAATTACTGGGTGTCATTTGCCAGGCCATCGCCCACGTTCATCATTACATAGCAACCATCCACTGCTTGGTTGGACCTTGTTTTCATTAGGTTGAGTCGGTGCAATGTCTAGTATTGTTTGTAGATAGAAGTTTATATAACACCTTAGCATAGTGACATGATATGATCTAATATTATACAAGGTTAGTCGGAAAGGGGGTACTAATCCGTGGGCCACTTAAAGTGTAACTGGGGCCCAATTCTCCTAGAATTAATTGTTGCCAAACGCAATCGAACCACAACCGTCAGTCAGTTTTTGTTTTCGAAAACTTTAAAAATTATTGATTTTGTTTTTTGTGTCAAACAATTTGATAGCTTTTGAAATTGAGAACTGTCTGAATGAACGGTTCGGCCTTGGTTCGGTTGTGATTTATCAAGATTTATTTTAGGAGAATTAGGCCCCTGATGACGGTTTTAAAGCAAGTGCTAAAATTTCAAAATTCGATAATTTTTATTTCCTTCCATGTAAAATTCATTAGTTTTTCAAAAAATTCTTCGTCTCTACTTTAGTTACGAATTCAGAAAATGGAGCTTCTAATTCGTGACCCCAAATATGACCTAAAATGTAAACACAGCTGACCATAGCAGAGGATAGATAGATTTAAGCAAGCATATTTTTTATGTAATTTTTGAACAGCAATTTCTCTTAAACTATTGACTTTTGGGGAAAGTGGTAGAACAAAAGTTACTCACTGTTATGGGTACTTTAACACCCTTTCGGATTAGTACCCTCTTTCTGACTAACCTTGTATTTGTGCTGACCTCTTGTAGCCACGGTAATCGGTACCTAGGCTAGGTGTTAAAATAAACTTATCAGGAAAAGAACTATTTATACCAACAACATATTAAAACGTTAGTTTTTAATTCACGGAAGTTATCATTATCGCATTAGGATCCAATTATTCAGAATATTCAGTACAACTTACTTTAATCAAAAAAAGTGAGGTTGGTATGTTTTACGATGTTAAATCGGAAATGTTTCACAATGCGTTTGGTAGTTACAGGCTTGTAACTTTGTTAGGTCGCCCTGCACGCGATCCTAAGGAATTCATACCAGTACCTTGTGATATATTCATTGACCCACTTATAGAGATATCACTCATGTCCGGAATTGTTGAAAGTGATGTTCAAGGGTGCACGCAAGTTTGGTTTACATTTGGTATTGTCTGGTCTTTTTGGCTTCAGTCATTTATTTGTTTCGAATGGCGTAAGGGATTATTTTTCTTGTTGCTCTAATAGAGTTTGCACCTACATTTGCCTTATCTTTATCTTCTTTGTCAATTATTGCCTGTAATGATTTGAGTGAATTGATGAGTTCGACGTTGTCATCCACAAAATATAGGGAATAGACCCATGAATGACAAACAATACTTGTATAAGCCAAATGAAACTTGGAAATCATAAGTAGAGAGAATTTTTCATCACATCTTCACGCTTAGAACTTGTTAGCTATAAATTATTTAACATATACATATAATTATGTAAGCAAACCATACAATGACACCTATCGAGGTTGTAAATTTTTTTTTATCGTTCATCTTTGCTTTTCGCCAAAATTGCGAAGGTACCTACAATTGTACTTACAATGCTGGATCTGTTCTATTTCAATGTCTATTTTATATTCATCTATTCATAGCTTCCAAATCTTTGTGCATAATTATGTACATTATATATCGGTTATTTCCTTACAAGGAAGCAATATTCCAAGCAATACCTCCGTATTGCTATATGATACTGCTAAAAAAAAACTTAATTACTCTCTATTGTCTCGTCTGTAATAGGATGTTTGACAACTATTTAAGTAATGTACAAAAAGAAAGTACAGAAAAAACACAATCGTTCTGCCTAGCCTTTTCCCAACTGTTGGGGTCAGTTTCCAGTGTAACCAGAATACCAGTATTTTAAACGGAGCGACTCCCATCAGATCTCCGCAACTCAGTTACTGGGCAATGTCGATATCCTAAGGTACCGGTTTGTCAGTTCTGGGACAGAACTAATAAAATATGTGTAAAAACCATGACAAAATTAAGGAGCGTGTAGATTTTGAAATTTGTGAATGTGGCATCTTTTATCCTTGTCACGCGAAATGGAGTGATCCAAAATAAATATCATTTTTAATAAAAATAATGCACTGATCTAACGTCCACCACTCGTGCCTGTTTTAGTGGTGGCCGTTGGGAGTATACCATGTAAATACTAGTTCAGTTTTTGAGGTATGACGTTATTGTGGGTGTCTCTATCTAATTAATAATTTTAGATCGTTAATAACTTGGGCATTTTACTGCACTATTCACTTGTTACTTATCGTTTTTGTACGTTTCGAGATTTCTGATAAAATAAATTGACAAATATCCCATTGTCTAGTATTAGTGTTACTTTCATCTTTAGGGTTGGTCTGAGGATTAGGTTTTATCTGAACGGCGTCATCTTACCCCAGGCGTCCCTCAAGGTAGAGTTCTGTCTCCCCTACTCTCGTAGTCTTTATTTCTGTTATCACAAAGCTTCCAATTATCGTTTCTAAATCACTATACACAGCTTTTGCCTTTCTATAAAATCGGGGAGATCGCTGAAGCTACTGATGCAATTATTAAATATCTTGAGAATATTGGCAATTGGGCTAAATCTTTTGGAAGTCCAAATTATAAAATCTCAATCTATTATGATGATGGTAAATATCTAATCTATTGGATTTCTATTCATGAATCTCTCCAACCTGTCGGATATGATTTCATCTTGCATTTTCCTAAACTACCCAAAAAGATTGTTAACTTCATAGTGTATATGTAAAAAGTCTTTTGCAACGTTCATATTGCAATAGTACACCGGCTAGTTTTCTGAATATTCAAGTCTAATATTCAACGTCTCCAGAAGTGCCAATCATTACAATCATCTTGTTCAATATCTTCTGCAAATCCTAGTTTATTCTAATGACTACTTCTTTACACCGCACCACAGGAACTCCTAAATAAATTTTTCCGTTTGCGCATCCAAAAAAACACTGAAGCTCGACCATTTTTAAAAATTCTGGATTAAAATCTTGTGTAAGAGCGGTTACGCACTGCATCCGATACGAATCCGTGAAAATACGTTCCGAAGTAGTCATCTACGTAGAACTATTTGTACGGTAGTTTACCCACTAGATCCGACTTCCGTCATCCGATTTCTGTCCCTCATCCGTGAGTCTATAATTCGGAAGAAATATTGACGGACCGAAGTAGCCGTAGTACTGTTTGTATGAACGCTTTCGCATTACCTCTGATTCAAATCGGACATATGCCAAAGATGGCTCCTGAATTGTTTGGATTTGGATCAGAGATCGGATTAGTGCGTAAGCAATATCCGAATTCGGTCCGAGATTTTTAGACTCTAGATCCGTATTTTCACGAATTCGGATCGGATGCAGTGCGTAAAGCGATATCCGAATTCGGTCCGAATTTTTTATATTCCTATTTTCACGGATCCGGATCGGATGCAGTGCGTAATCGCTGTAACTCAGAAACTTTATTGAAAACCCTCGGTTGCTCCAAAGTTAGAATGTAATATGCATAAAATCTCAATTCATCAGGCAGTTGCCACTACCTGCACCCTAATTGCGCAATTGTGCGTACACGCCAACTCTATGAAAGCCAACGAACGTACGTCGTTTGTTAATTTGACCAAACTTTGTTTACAACGAATCCAATTTCATTGGGATGTAAGGTGTAGGACGAACGCTTTTTATTGGTCTTCATTGGCTTGTAGTGAACGTGCCACTACACACTCACTATAGGGAGCTCTAGTACGATTATTTTTTGTATCTTAAGCTATAAACTGAAAATTTTGTATCAGAAAACCTAGTCGTGCTTTGTCTTCCTTGTTGCCCTAAGAATTGAACCCGAAAACTCAAGATTCACAGCAATGCTTCCAATACTTCTAATACCAATGAAGCAGCTAATGAAAAAACAATGCAATAATCGTGGTTTGCAAAATGCTAAGAAATTAGAGCAATATGGTAATCCGAGGAAATTCACGCATGACCGATGTTTAGGGACGTAATAACAATATTTACATAGACTAGTGCCTTACAAAAATACGATGTGTTTGCACGACATTCGTGCCTGTCAATCCACAAGTTGCAATTTTAAGACACCGGACAGGCAGAGGATGTATTAAAATACAACATACAAATTACGTGCCTACATAATTGTTTTGTCGACCGGCAGACATTACAAAAGGCGAGATTGACGTTTTATTTCTCCGATTCTTATTTCTGATTTTTGTCTTCAACTGGTTTAACTGACCCTTCCGTTTAATCGGCCATGCTTGTGTGTGGTATAGTTTTTCTAACGTGCATATTTCGAGGATACCTGATTAGTTTTTCGTAATTTAATCGTTTAGTTTCTAAATTAAAATTAACCTTGTTATAATTTCTCGAGTATTTCGATGCAAGTCGTAGCTGCTAGAATTTTGAGCGGATATACATAAATACACAGGTGTTGGCTGCATTTTACAAACAAAAACGCCAGACAAGAAATTGCAAAATGAATGATAAATGCTGCTTGCCCAGCTAATACTTTTTCATTTTTTTTGTATTAGAAACCAATTGAATGATTGCACGCGCGCACGTTACAAGCGATCATTATAGCATCCTCTACTTGGTTTGATTTCATACACGTTGCTCATAAATCAATGTAAATCAAAGTTAACACTTATAATAACGACAGTGCCATCAATTATTTAATTTTATAACAATTTATTTAGTTGATAAAACGATTTCTTTAATGATCTATGAGAATTCCGTACGCTTATAACGAACAGGCATTTACAGTTTGTGTATTAAATTACTTGCTGTTACATCATCTGTTATTTAATTGGCAACCTGTTCAATACTGCATCGCATCAATACTTCAGTGTTGTCTTCTATATTCAATTCGACAGACCTATCTAGGTCCATCAAACGAAATAGTCATTACATTCTGCTGGACCGTTTTATTAAATAATTGATGCGTAAAACCGTCAAAACGAATTTTCCAATTGGACGTTTGTTAAAACATTACAGATCAAAATGAGTCGTCTGTAATGGTATCATAACATGTCCGAAATACAATTGATTCGTAAGTGTGGGTATTATCTAAACATATGATACAACTTATATAATAACAATCGTAACGGTTACACGTAGGGGCTATGTTTGAAAATACGCCCATTGTCCTGGACAACGCGACGCTTCTTCGACGTCTGCACATGACTTAAGCAATCACTCGCATCAACCGCTTGGGTAACTTCGCGATATGTTGTCTGGGTAAGCCGTCGCAATGCAAGAAACGCACTGCACGCGATTTTACAAAATTATGAAAACTTTTACATTTACTTTTTGTCTAAAAATCGCATTTCCCCGATGCAAGCGATGCATGCCTAGAAAGTGTATTTTTTTAAATATTTTCTTCTTCCATCCACGAATGTCTTCGTGTAACCAAATGCCTTCAAACATATATTTATCGATAACTGTCTCCTTTTCAGGTCACTCGTGATTTCCTTGGCAATCGCGATAGCAATAACCAACTCACCAGCTAGTGGTTTCACCATACGTCAATCACAGAACATTTTTAATTCAACACCAGATCTGGAAACTGGAGAGAGCAGACAGCTGGAAGTGAGGTACGATTTAAAGGCCTTTAATAATAAAACAGCAATTGATAGCAGCAAGACTAAAGGAGAATCAGATTCATCTGTACTAGCAATCAACGATCCCAAGAATATAGATAAAAATAATTACAACAATGAAAAGATTAATGCGACACCGCTAATAATCAACGAGACTGCTGATATGCAAAAACTATTAGGAGATGTAAAATTCAAAATTTATCCTCAAAAGAAATTAATTTTGCCAGAAACAACGCGTTTTTCTTATACAACTTCAGCACCAAGCACAAGTCAAACTACAACGAGAGAACCTGAAAGAAGTGAAGATCTGTCAACAAATAGAATCACATTGTCATCGCAGAAGCCACTTACTATTGAATCTCAAATTGTTACTGATAAAAAATATTTAAATGTCACTACTGAAAAAGATTCTATAGCACAAGAAACCACGGAAAGTGAAACAAAAACCTTTCAAATTCAAAACGATTCTGAATCCAAAAAATCAACAGGTAATCAGAATTTCAAGGGAGAAATTAATTTCACAGAAAAGCTAGACACAACTTATACTACAAATAATCCAACAAATATTGATTTAAATAAAGGTGATAACAAGATAAACGATAGTGCTACAAACGATAGTAACGCGGCAAGTCAAGAATTGTCACATTCAATATTAGAAATCGATATTCAAAACAAAACCGCTGTCGCTGAAATAAAACCTGCTCAAACAAATACTAAAGGCGAAACATTTTTAATGCAAACTGACGGCGCTCTTGAAACTACTACGACTACTGCACCTGAGCCAGAAACAACTGTAATAAACGTAACGTTTGAAGCAACTACAATAGAATTAACGACGACAGAAATGTTAAATACTGAAACTAGTACCACCAGCTATTATTCAACAACGTTGCCGCCTTGGAAAAAATATACGATTATTGATAGAAAACGTACAAGCACTGAAGACACCACTGCGCTAGGCAAAGACATGACGCGAGCAGAAACTGCCCAAACCCGCATGAGTCTAGAAAAAGCTTTCAATAATACACCTATACCTTCATTAGAACAATTAAAAAATGATCTTATAAAAGCTCAAGAGTCAACGACAAGAAAGTCTGAAACAACGAACAGAATCGTAACAACAGATAGAATTGAAACAACAAATAGAATCGACACAACAAATAGAGTTGAAACAAATGTGACTAGAGCTCCATATATTGAAACATCTACATCTGCGGCAAGGATGACTCCTGAAATCAAAACTGAAACGACCAAATTGGAAATCGTATCTAAACGAGCAGGATATAAAGATAACAGAGAGACGACAACTCCTAAGTCAGAAGAAGCAACTACATCAAAGTTTCCATATAAAGTGAGTGCGAATAATACTGAGTTGTACAGTTCCATGTATGAGACTGAGCCCAGTGATGTTGAGGTGTCGGACAACAAGAATAATACTGTCCATGAGTCGCAAAGTCAATTGGTAAGTTTAATTTAAGTTCTATAAATGTGTAATTATCAAATGTTACATAATACTTGGGCCATACTGAAAGTTTCTGGATTCTGATAAAGTAAAACACTTATGTTGTTTATATTGTATTCACTGTTTTTCAAAGTATTCTCCCTGACAATTTATACTTTTTCATTCTGTGAAACCATTGGGGAAAGTTTTATCACGCCCCAGTCTACTCGCTGTCTTTTTTGAACTTCCGTTAACTCATGCGGTATCCATCTCGAACAAAGCTTTCAAACGTTCAGGTGTACCGTGTAGGTGCAAAATATTTTGCCTTTGGCTCTTGTCAATGTTCAATGTTGTACGAATTTGCTGACATGTAATTTATTTATCCCATTGATTAGTTGTCGTGCTGCATCAATGTTAGTTTCTGTTACCGGTATCGCTGGCTGGCCTTCACGTGAATCGTCTTGGAGATGAATACGTCCACGTTTGAATGCATTATACTAGAAGTACACAGAGATACCAGATAGGGCTTCATGACCAAACCCTACTTTAAGTCTTTTTTAACTTTCTTGTTGACCACAGCGAAAATCGTAAAAAAACATAGGTAAAAAAGATCATAGAGTAATTTTGTTCCTTAGGCAACCTAGGTAGTTTTGATATTAGTTAAAAGTTTTTCAATACCTGTTATATTAATGAAATAATAGCCTCTTGACACTTAACGTTTCCACCCTGTATACAGGGTGTAAACGAATTCGTGTAGTTCCTTCAAACCACATGATCTATTAATCGTATAGGTTAACCCCGCACGGGATTTAGATTGATTGAAAATAAAAATAAACTTTATTTTTTCCCAAATAAAACTTTGAATAAAAAACGTGATAGAAAATTTCGATGCCATGCATAAATGAATGAAGGCACGGCGACACAGCTGACGGGCACGACTAGCGCGATATCGCTCCAAGCAGTCAGTTAACTTGGGACACTAAAATTACTCAGATACAGAATACCATGGTTCATTTTTTGAAAACTTTTTTTTGTTCCTTCTGAAAAAACGCTTAAAGTATCACCGATGACGGTTTTAAAGCAAGTGTAAAAATTTCGATAATTTTTATTTCAACCTAAAATAATTTTGAAGAAAAACCTGCATTTAAAATGAGCCCTCCACGAGGGCACCCGGCATGGCGAATGCGACTACAGAGTGCCCTCCTGGAGGGCATCCGGCACTGAACGTGTTTAACTATTGACTTTTGGAGAAAGTGGTAGAACAAAAGATACTCATTAGTATGTGTACTTTTACACCCTTTCGGATTAGTACGCCCTTTCTGACTGACCTTGTATGTATGTATAAATAATATTTTAAAACACCAAATCCAAGCTTCCGGCGTTGGCGGTCAAGGCTCTAGCGAGAGAAACTTCCTAACAATACGCGCACTGTATAGATACATTTTTCTCATTCATAATTAACTATTACAATTACTAATTTAATTAAAATATTGTTTAACCTTTTTTTCCATTATTGGACTAAAAACTCTCCCTTATAATATCTTTCCACACCTTGCTCCGGGCTTTTGGAAGCATCTAAATTGCCACGTGATTGTTGCCCCGCCATTTTCGGCGACGACTTCTATCTTCAGCATCAATTGCGTGTCATTTTTCGTCAACTTCACCAAGTTGTTCTACAGACATGGCTCTCATACTCCCATTTCAGCGCCTGGCACCCTTACCCTTTGAAGCGTATCCTCGTGATACGAATTTGATCTCCGATTCTTACATTGTTACGTACCACGATGGGAAGAATGTTTTCACACTTCGTCTGCATTTTCAGTAACCCAGTAGCTTTAATCTGATTTTTGATTTTGTTGCCGGCTCGGTTTTCGATGGAGACTAGCTTACTTAAAAAACCAATTACGTCCTATTTAATGGATTATTTAACATTTACAGGCTGAAGATGCGATCAAAGAAGAGTTACTAAAAGAGGAAACGCTCAACGACAACGAAGAGATTTTAAATCGGCACCACGACGAACGTGTATCAAGTATGCAAGATTTTAAACAAGTGAAAGCATCCGATGATACTGCAACTGTGCAGGAGATAGTCACCGAAGACGTGCTAAGCGTCAAACCCATCAGTCAAGAAAAAAAGAAAAACCTAATTTTATATGCCGTTAGCCCAAACTACAAGCCCCTTAAAAAAATAGACGTCCAACCACCGAAACAGTTCGTCCGAGACCCAGATGATAACAGCTGGAGAAACGAAAGCATCAGCTCCCTAGGAATCGTATTCAAACCTAAAAATGCTTCTAAATCCTTCACACAGGTCCTAAAGAACAAAACAGAGGTCGAGTTGAGTAATATGACAGATAAAGACAACAAAGGCGATGTTCCAGATTTAAGGGTTAGGCTTGAGAAGATAGCTGAAGTAAGAAAGTCCAAGAAAAAGAACATCAACAAGTTTGGAGATACAGTGTATGGGGACTATGAGGAATCAGGTGAAACTGTAAACCAGGCTAAGTCAGAAGAGACAACGTCACCGATGAGCCCAGCCCTGGATGCAGTGCTTTCGTACTCCCCATTACCAAAATCATTTACGACAGACTTGGACCTGACGGTAAATGCTATACCAAAAGAAAGACTCGACTTTTTCAAGAACGAAGGTACAACTCCTTTAACTACAAATAAACCAAAGAAGTTCTTCAACTTAGCTGAGTACTATGACGCAACTGATGAGTATGATGCTGATTACGTGAACTTACACAAAATTGATTTGAAAAAATTTACTCATCCGTTTAAAGCAAAAGAGCTGACTACACAAACCCCACAAGAACTAAGTACAAAACCGATGAGAGAATATACTCCTGAAAGAAAAGCAACCGTTCAATACTTCCCACCCACACGGAAAGTTACCCAAAAAGTAAATATGAACGATTACGATTCAGATTTCAATAGGAAAGTAAACTTGTATACATTTAAAGAGCCTTCTAGACATGCACTACCCGCTTCTTACGGTACAGTCTCTCCTATCCAAACAGAAAAGTATGAAAAAATCAATAAATTAACAACGAAGTCTTACCCGATGTACAAACATGAGAACTTGGACAAGAACCTGTACTTAACAAACCAGCCGCGCATGACCGAGCTCCCCAGCGGATTTGTATCAAACGACGGAAATTTCAACAGAGCCTCGTATGTAATCAAACATTACCGGGACTTTATTAACGAGGCGGTGAAAGAAGGCGAAGGCGAAATCAGCGGCGAGTTCCCGTACACAGAGTCACCCCTTCGAGGTGTCACAATCAATGATTTGGCGAAAGTGCCCGCACACAGAGAGAGCCCACAAGGCGAAGAGGACACGTACGATTACGACGCAAAATTCCGCAAAGATGTTATGAACAGGTTCGTCGACAACTTCAATCAGAACAGCGAGAGGTTCAAGGTGGACTTCCCGATCTTGTACAACAGTAGCGTAGTGCATACACACACGCCGGAGAACGGGAAAGTGGCTTCATCGAGTGCGTTTTTGAAGAGGTTGTATGACGTGGGGAATCAGAGGCCTTCCAACTTCCTCACAAACAAGAAGCCGTGCGAGAACTGTGACAACTTGACAGTGGACTTGTCTCCAGCATACGAGCTACATTACTACGTACCAGATCAAGAAGAGAAGGAGGAAATAGAGCCTCGTCCCATTACAGTACCATATCGTTACAGATAATGAAATACGCAGTGTGCATATTAGGTAATGCATTAGTTAGTTGGGTACGAGAGCTGTGCGGACTGTTCAAGAGAATAAATTAGAATTTATTGGTGCTTACTCGTATCGTACTTATTGATTGTCGTATGAGCGGCAGAGCGAATAGTAATTATATAAACAGTAATGTTATCGCAAATCAAGTAGCTTTTGTAAAAACGTATTTCTCCTGTGAAACTGTGACAGAATTGGGACATAATGGTTACAAAAATTTAAGTGTACCTACTTAATTCGCAATTGTTATCAGGTGACAATTGAATTAAAAAATCTGTAAGCAGGTTTTGTAATGAATCGAATGTAATTTAAGTAATATTAAAGTAATATTGGAACGGTTTCTGTACTTACCATAATTTGTTATTCGTGTAGTGTATAATAAATTACTTTCTTCGATACTTTGATGTGATAGATACAATTTGTAAGGTAAATGTAGATATCTACCCTATTTCGTGATCTGAAGACTTAACCATTTTTTTTTCTATTTATCATAACTTTTTGGGACATCTATATAAATATTGGTTTGTATATTTTATGTTTATACGGACGTTTTCTACGAAAATGTTAGAAAAAAGAAAGGTAGAAACAACGCTATTTTGGAGTGTAATTAAGTGACATTGCGTGCGCAATGCACGAAGTAGAATAATACTTCAAATAAATCTAAAATCTCTAGATTAAAGTATTGCCATAAATTTAAAAAAAACTTGTCAACCGGTTCTTGGCTTTAAATTGACGAAAAACAAAATAAGTAAATAATACGCCTGTTACAACGAATCGTGCCGAACGTGTTCCAATAGTCGTATTGCGTCCCTTGGTATTAATTAACATAATGACTTTTCTAATCGCTAAGAAATATACTTCGTTTTTCTTTATTTTTTTCTGTTAGTTGACTATGTGTTTATATATAAATAAATGAAACAATACAATAAAACCTTAAAAGAGTGCATCAAAATATTCCTCCGCATCGCTGTCGACTGGAAGCGTGCGCAGAAGGCTGGCAGCGTTGCTGAATTGTATGGCAACGCTAATTCATTGGCAGAAAAAGAAGCGAGCTATAATAAAAAAAAAAAAACGTGAAAAATTGTTTCATAAGCCTTATTTTTACAACCAAATGAAAACTAACGAAGTTATGTAGATATTATCGCGAAATTATCTAAGAACATTTACCTTACATTATTTAAGTGTATTCTATCAAATTGCCAAAGATGTATGTAATTTTTTTAGAATAAAAATTTAATTAAATACGAAGAGGGCTATATTTTTGTGAAATGTTAGAATAGATAAGAAAATTCAGCTATTGGTGTTGAACGCTTTCAAAACTGCGCTGCGTCAAAATGATTTCGTGTAGGTACTCAGACAATTTGATAGTTATTTAATTGTTTAGTGTGCTACCGTTAATTACATGGAATAATGGAAACCGCAGAACAAAAATTAGTTTAACATTAAAGACCCGTATTATATTGTAAGCTGTTGTGTAAATATTTATGTTATTAGAAGATGTATTGTAAGGGCTCAATTCTCCAGAAAGAAATCTTGATAGGTATATTGCAACCGATCCAAGACCGAACCGTCATTCAGATAGTTCTCAATTTCAAAAGCTGTCAAATTGTTTGACACGTAAAACAAAACCAATCATTTTGACAGTTTTCGTAAACAAAAAATAACTTAAAAAAAGTAAAAACCGACTTCAAAAAAAACTAAGAAGAGTAAAATAATTACCATATTATACAATTAATAGTTTCAGAAGTCTGTGCAAGTTTACACTGAACCAAATTGAAGGACTTCTGAAACTATTAGTTTTATAATATGGTAATTATTTTACTTTTTTTAGTTTTTTTTGAAGTCGGTTTTTACTTTTTTTAAAAGTTATTTTATTTTTCTATTTTTAGTGGTATAAACAATACACAAACATGCAATTACAGCAATCCATTGTCAATCTCCGAGGGTCTTCATCAGATCTTCACCAAATTTAAATGGGACCATTTCGGGAGAATACTCTTTCAAACAAAAAAATAATTTTGTAAATCCGTCTACATATGACGGAGTTATGCCCGAAGATATATAAAAAAAAAACAATCTTCCGAATTGAGAACCTCCTCCTTTTTGAAGTCGGTTAAAAACTGAGTAACGGTTGTGATTCGTTTGCGTTTGGTTACAATTTTGTTAGTAGAATTGGCTCCTGTTGTCGTAACTGTGTAAAACACTACAGCTCATTAAACCCGTAGGTACTTTGTAGGACATTCATGATACTTTTTCTATGTATAGCTATACGAGTTATCGATAATGCACCATATTTGTATTGTCTACTTGTTTCAATAGTCTTGCTAATTTAAACAAGCACTGAGTGCTCGTTGTAACAGTTCTATTCTAAGGAAAGTATTTTGTCATATTTTCGCTCATCGTAAACTCGATGTTTAGCCGAAATCTTTGAATATCTTGTCGAAAAACATTGACGCAAGCGTTGTGAGTTTGTGATAATAAAATACAATTTTATGTAGATATTGTTTTATTGTCCTTTTCATAGATCCTTTTTTGGTGAACACATTTATAGCTGACTTCAGAAAAGTATGTAAGTATACAGAGAGTAAACGAATTAGTATAATTCCTTCAAACCACGTGATCTATTGGTATACTTCTGCTTTCGTCTGACGTATGCCTAAAGCGCCATAGCGCATGCCCTAATAATAGTTCGAGTCTTATGGCAATCAATAAGTATTGCATGCGCTTGACGCAAGAGGAATTGAAAGTTGAAAGCGCAAGATGAACATGAAAGCGCACTGGTGTAGACATACCATATGACTGGTCAGTGCCGGCGTTAGGGGGGGGCGTGATGGGGCGATGGCCCAGGGCGACAAATTCTGGGGGGCGCCAAGGTCTGAAGTTGGAGTACTAACACTTGATATTGCTTCCCTCAAGTGGGCGCCACAATATATTCGCCCGGGGTGTCAGTGGCCCCTACGCCGGCACTGTGACTGGTATAGATTAACACCGAACTGGGGCCTAATTCTCCTAAAATAAATCTTGTTAAATCACAACCGAACCAAGGCCAAACCGTTCATTCAGACAGTTCTCAATTTCAAAAGCAATCAAATTGTTTGACACAAAAAACAAAATCAACCATTTAAAAAGTTTTCGAAAACAAAAACTGACTGACGGTTGTGGTTCGATTGCGTTTGGCAACAATTTATTTTAGGAGAATTGGGCCCCAGGATTTAGATTGATAAATAATAAATTACACGAATTCGTTTACATACCCATACCTATATACTTTAGTCTTCTGAGATTTTTAAGACTCACTAGGGGCCTAATAATAACGAGTTCAGCACTGGAAACTTCCAGTGCTGAACTCGTTATTATACGAGTATACAGGAAACTTCCTAGCACTCATTATGAGGACCTCTTCTGACTACTTATGCGAACACGAATTCCGTCCAGTCCACACACGGAGGTCGGGTGGCATTGTAACGCGCATTACCATAAACACGTTCCCCCTTATTATAAAAGATGGTTTAAACCAAGACTAAGGTAAACCCAGGTTTAAAATACCTACACCCATCTCTTTCTTATGTCATATAACAAAAAGAGACGGGGCTATTTTAAAACCTAGGTTTTTCTTAGACCATCTTTTGTAATGGGTTAGGTTTATCAGACGTCAGGATTTTAAGTAGATATGGTCATGACTCCGACCGAACTTGGAAAATGTCAGCGTTTTTGATTATTTAATGAAATTGTTGGCGCGTACACACGCACCCTCAACTCATGCGTGAGACGCGGGAGGTGAGGGATAGCCGTCATTATTCATCATCATTATAAGGCTGTAATGTAGATAAAAATCCGTTATCATTTATCTTCTCACACACCAACCACAAAGAGGCAGAGTTACAGCCCCAACAAAATACTGATTAAGTATTAATATCTTTTTTGAAAGTCGGGAGCTCCCGACTTTACAAACACAAATACCTACTAAGCGTAAACTTTCAGTTTTACGTCTGGTAACTATCCAAATTCGTGTTATTCCATTAAATCTCGCATTCGACGTATGTATATCGCAGTCGGATTGTATAATCCGCCGTATTACATTACGGCTAGCCGTTATCAAAAACAGGGCCGTTTTGAAATGCGGCGGTTCAACGATTAGCCGGATTGAATGCAGCTGAATAAAAAACCGCCGGAATGTATTCGCCGCCATACGTTATTCAACACGGCTAGCTATAATGTAATACAGCGAGGCATTAGTCGCCTCTTTGACAATCTTAGCACCCCCATGGCACCCCGACACGGATAGGTTAGGTTCGAAGGGGATGACGGGGGCTAGAATGAGCGAGCGAAGCGAGCGAACGAAGCCCCCGTTATTCCCTTCGTGTTAGGTTACTTTAAACCCTGCAGACAGAAATAGGAACCCCGTGCAGCGGAGCTCCGTCGACTCTACTTTGGAAACCCAAACAAGTGACAATTTGGTGTTCATTAAGTTACTATATCTGGTGGTAAGTTAAACATAAGCCTTGCTAAATTGCGAAGTTAAATAAGTAAATTAAATAATGAAAACGTGTTAAATATGTCCGTGAACAATGACTTTAATCCCCCGTCATAATGTCGAATAAATGTCCCGAGATCAAATGCTGTTTACGTTTTTGATCGTTAGTTTGTATGAGTGTAGGCAGTTTTGTCAAAGTGTTCAACCTAAAATAATATGCATTACTTTTTCTGTTGTAGGTAATTGAACTAGTTTCACGGTTCATATTTTAATTATTCTGAATTTGAATTGCAAGATATACGTACCTTTATCAAATTGATCCATTATAGGTTTCTTTAAACACACACTTAGAGGTCTTGTCTGCTGCAAATTCTATAGCAAAAAGTTCTAGGTATAAGACGTCACTTTACGCTTCTAAGTAGAAAACACTGCAGTGTTATTAGACAGTAGTTAATAACTAATCATGACGATGAACTTATTAATAATAACTACCTATTCCATTTGGCAACATTACCACATGAATAAATAATTCATGTGACATTACTGTCGGTTTTGACAAAATACCCACATTTACAAAATTGTATTAACTTTATCCCTTCGTTTGGTGGTGCACAATGAACACCGAGACACCAACTTTTGTCCTTATTTGAATCAGGGGGCTGAATCAGTATCATATGGTTCAGGTTAGAGATGGGTAAGCGGAGAAATACTAAATATTAAATTTACGCCGAGGGCCTCGTCTGCGCTGGGCTTTATAGTGACTCTATAGTTCTGCTTAGGCTACCGCGCTGGGCTTTATAGCGGCTCCATTATTCTGCTTCAGCGGCAACGAACTTACCATTTATTACAAATCATCTAAAATCTGAAGACATTTGCAGGAAAAATTGCAATTAATAGGCAGGATCGCGCCAAAATCAAAACATCTAACAGATGTTATGATTAAAGTTAAAAATGGCTCGTGTCTTATTATTATAAAGACACGAGCCAATTTATATAACAACCATAGAAATGACAAGAATGTATCCATTGTTATTATACATTTTAATATTTATTACAAAGTAAAATTGTTGAATATTATTATCTTCACGTAGTGACACTCTGATATTGACATTCCAATCATTCAATACGGGGCTGCCCTGCCATAGAAGAATTATGTACTAGAGTGCGCGCAAGATAACTCTGCGCGCGACTGAGGGCGTGCTAAACGTTGCCATGATCGCAAAAGTTCAAATTACCGCTTTTTAAGCTGTACTTTTTTATCGCTAAACATATTTTTCCCGCTAAACATTCCTACAGTCAGGTAGTTCTACCATCAAAATTAATAAAACGGCACACACTGGTGGACCATGATTAGTTCCGATTTCGGCCGCGCGCAGACTTATCTTGCGCGCACTCTAGGGGCTGCATAGAGCAAAATAGCGCGTTTGGCGCTTTTAAGTAGCTTTAGGTTGCGTTCACATTTACGCGATTTTATTCGGCGCGAAAGCGCGCCCGCTTCGCTTACGTGTCGCTCCCTCCTCAGAAACTAACTATTAAATTCCAAATTTAATAGTTAGTCCCTTGTCTCAACGTACATTTTTTATCGATGTAAAGTACACGCGCTCGCTCAGCGCCCGAACAGCTATCGCGTAGTACACCCGTCGCAATCCCGCAGCGCCCGCGCTGCCTCCACCCTCCCGGCTAGGATGGCAAATATAATTTGAGATCTATTGATGTGTCATAAGACTCAAATTATATTTCACAGCGAGTTATACGCGGGTGCTGACGCGCGTGGCGTGTGCTTCGCGGGCGCGTGTCGTCTGAACGCGCTCTTAAGCTAGTCATTTAACATCAATAAAAAAAACAAAAACGTATCATCTTTATTCAATTCTTTGCGGTCAAATTATCATATTAATATTTTTACAAGCTTTTATTTAACTTGCAATGTACCTATGTATGTTTGTCCGGGTGGAATCTTGCAACTGAATTTTTTAAATAAGTTATATTTAACCGATTGAGCTGAAATTTGGTAACACTTATTTTGGATGACAATGCATGCTTAGCTATGTGACGTCATTCCAATTCCAATATGGCGGATCATCCAAGATGGCGGACTAGTTATTTTTTCTGTACTACCACAGCATGGGTATCAAATGAAAGGGCTTGCTGAGAAGAACATGAAAACACTTAGAAACATTCCCAACCATAACTAAAAAATAAATTAATGGTAAAAAAAAACTTTTTTTAGGGTAATTAAATAAAAGCTAAGAAACATTAAAATACAAAATACTTTTTTAAAATACACTTTATTGACGTTCTTTATTGTAGAATAGTATGCAAACATCACTCGATCGTTCGATCATTTGTTATGGATTCTTTACAAGTCACTTTGAGCATAATCATAATAGGTATCATTACAATAATAATATGTACTATAGCTAAATCATACTTCAGTTACTTGCACAATGTTAACTGTAGAGGAAATCATATAATCGAGTGGGAAATGCAATTCTGGATCCAATAAATAATTATGTTACAATCTCATTAAAACGCAAATTAAAATATTTTTAATAGATGAACACATTTTTCTCTTTGGATAAACAAAAGAAAAACCAGAACACTGATTGGGTAATTATATACAACAATAAATTGTTAATGAAATTAAATATTCTCCGATAATGTGTCCACTTTTTGTAAATAAAAATAAGAGAAAAAAAACAGTGAAACTAAAATATAAACAACGTTATATTAAAATAAAAATTATAAGTACCATTTCACTACCGACGCTACATGTTGGTTACAATTTAAATATCAATGCAAGAAATCATGAAAAACGACATTTTTGTACACTAGGCAGTTTAAGATACAAGTGAAATTGGGCTTTATCTACTATGTCTTTAGATTCATATCCCTAAAGTAAAGTGATCGAGCCTCCATCAACTATCAGAATAAATTCAAGGGAATTAGCACCAGTTTTAGGTTCATTTAAGTTTTTCCAGAGTAGCTTGCATTGGTAGTAAGTGTAATTTAGTGATTAGTAAGTGGTAATTATAAGTTTTCAGAGCGTTTCAAAGTAAAATGGTACATTTATAGTCGGACTATTAGTTCGATGCAGTGACTTGACAGTTCAAAGCAAAATAATGATACCATACTAAAACTAATAGTGTTGGGGTAGTGAATGATTTTACGAAAAGAATGAATACGAAAAATAGTTCAATTTAAACAAATCTCTACAAATTCGTTTGCAATAAAAGAATCAAAAGGAGAAGGAACTTAAATACTCTCTGCACTTAAGTTTAAAATAATGAAATTAAATAATTAACGAGTATTTATATTTGTATTGGTGTAAGATGATTTAATCCAAAGCCGAATTCCCAAGTTTATTGTGCTTGGTGATGTTTACGTAATATATTTGTGTTTAATGTTAAGGTATTTTTTTACGTAAGCTATTAACGACAGACATAAATTAATTAATTAACTTATTTATTTATATTCTAGACTTTCTGTAACTCTAAAGATTGGTATGTTTGTTATTGTTACTAACATTTAGTAACTATTGTTTGGTTTAGTTGTGTGCGTGTTTTTTGCAAGAATGAATAATTTTCTATTTTCTATTCTTACTTCTAATAGCAATAAAATAAAAAATAATAATCATTTCATGTAACGTTTTCTTGGTTGACTGATGGAGAATGCCTTATGGCATTAAGTCCGCATTATGTACCACAATTGTGCATTGAAGTATAGAATAAATAAATAAGCTTATTTCAGTTACTTGTCGCATCAAAAACGACATATCAGTAGTTACTTGTGGTTAAGACTATGTTTAATGTTGATATATCGTGTTTTGATCATCAAGTTATTAAATTCAAGAAAAAGTATCCATATAAGTACATTATTAAGTTCATTCGATTTCATTCATTCTATTTTTCCCCTCACTACCTTTTTTTTGTCAAAAACTGGTATCCCTCCAACTGTCAAGTTACTGCATGGAATTAATGGTCAGACTATAGGAACATAGATAAGGTGTGGATTCTAAAATTATTGCAAAAGCAAGGTAGGTAACGTGTTCGGCTTTTGCGCAGAAAGGCCGTAGGCTGTAGATGGTACAGTTGTGCTGATTGGTCATATTTATGTCCTGTCTCCATGCTTAATATAAATTCAATTAAATGGTTTAGCGGGTATATCACCAACCTATCAATAATGTAGTTCGTAACTATTCACCAGATAAGCTAAATGTGACTTTCTTACGACATTTATGTGTTCAATAATCTTGTCATTATCACATAATTATGTGATGGAATGCAAATGTTAGCCATTGAAAAGTTACGAGACCGAATTTGCTTAACGAATAGGTTGGTGACATAAAGGCTCATTTACACGGAGATATTTTCTCGAAGCGTGTCTCATGCTATCTATTTATTCATCGTAGAAAAAGACAACGACAGAACGAGTCTCGCTTCTAGAAACTATCCTCGTGTAAATCGGCCTTTACCCCATTTTATATTATCAACAGTATTAAAGCAATGCGAGTAAATCACTTTTTTGATACAATTAGTCAAGATTTTTTATTTTATTTGTAACTTTAATCATCTTGAATTTTAGTTTTTTTAATGCCTAGAATGTTATCCGCATTTTTCATAGATCAGATAACTACCTACATATTTCGTGGGGTAAGTTTTCAGTATTGTGGATATATGGAAGATCAGACACAAAGACGACAGATCCAAGACAGCCACGTTACATTTTAAAAAGATAAAAACCAATATAATAGTAAAAAAATGCGAGATACATAAATAGAAGCAAATCAGTAATGTAGCGGCATTCGTATGCTATAGGTTGATAAGTAGGTACGTAAATCAGTTACAATTACAACAATAATCATTTATAAATATAGTTTTAGACTAAAAGCGAATATTTACAAAGAACACGCCACTTTACTAGCTATATACCTGCCTCCCGACTTTGCTCGCGCGCGGTGTCTGGCAACCCGAGTCATTAAAAAATTTAATTTATTATTTTCCTAATATTTTATAATTTAATTATATTCCCTAATATTATAAGTAAGCGTACATAATTTTTTGGTAACGAATACGAAAATTCCCGCACCCTTCTAAATAAATTAGAATCTTAATAAAACACAAAAATACGCATGTAAAAAAAAGGCCAAGTTCTGACACAGCGTAGAGAATTAATTTACAAGTTTCTAATGTTCCTACTTCCGTGTAGGGTTGTTGTACCAACCATACTGGTGGTTGTGTCGTATGGTAGTTGGTCGCCCGACACCGCGCGGCAGCCGTCCCGCCGTACAAACCTAACTCTTTACATTAGCCAGTCTTTCGTTTACACTACTCTAGACTACTGCGCTACTAACTCCTAGCCTTCGTCGCCGACACACTAACAAATGTATGCGACATACTTTTTGCGGTTAATTTCGATGTTTTATTGTAATTAACTGTTTTTTTCTCGCAACTCCGGTCCTGCGGAATGATTTCGTATTTCAACCTGTATTATTTATATTATTAAACTCGTAAATTATCCCATCCCTATTGACGCGATATACGCACTGTTGAGCGTGGTTAACAAAAATGTTATATTTTTATTTATGTGATAGATAATTTAAGACGATGCGACATTTTATTGATGGTACTCATTCTATGATAAAAACTGGTGAACTAGGAAAGTTACCAGATAATTTATTTATATCCATGTACTCAAAGATGCGAGAAAACTCCAGCAATGTGTACGATACGCTTCAATTGTGTACCAAATTCTGCAATTTACCACATAAAGTATGGCACACACAATTGTTCTCCTACATAACCACGCGGTGAGTACCAGTGAGTACGCTTCATAACCGAACACCTGACGATGTGCTGCACTGAGGGGGGAGGGGTGTGGGGGATGGGGGGGGGGGGGGAAGTGTGGGTTAGGGTGGTGTTCGCATTGTACCTACGACAAACAAGGTTATATCCCACTTTAGTGTATAATAGGAAAGGAAATAGTGGTTTTGGAATTTGAAAACGGTGACAATTTAGGCAAACTTTTATCTCATAGGTACATATTATATCGAATAATCAAAGGAATTGGTTGATTCTTTATCGCTATTAGATGTCTCAAAAACTGTTACATGTTCAGTTTTGGTTTTGGCATTTACCGAAGCAAGAATACTGAGGATGAGCTTAAAAGTCAAATATGTTAACTAAAACTAGCGACGCGAACATTTGTAATTACTAAAATCGTCTTTCATAACGTTCTATTTCCTAGTAAATGATCGAGGCGTTTGTATTGTCAATGGCAAGCCGTTACAAGTGAAATACTTCTGTATATGAACTGGAAGGTTTTAGTAACTAAGGTTTAGTAAACAAATGTCGTTTGAAAGTAAAACGAATCGTTGGCACCTCGTATATTTGGCACCACTAGCGTCAACCAAACGTGAAGCTCAGTCCGTTGAGGTGTAACAACTAATTGTGCAGAACTTGGCGGTGCACTGCCATGCGCTCGAATAATGTTGCACAGTAAAGTGTATTTCATATAATTTTTTTCTTAACAAAAATAACATAAAACTCTTTGATCGATTCACTGATATTAATTTTTAATTCAACCAAGAAGTCACAATTGTATCGTCTATAATTTAATCGAGACAGGAGTTAACCACGGTTGTTTTATTATTTATTTGTCCAGCTGTTTATTCCGATACATCTGTTACACCTAAACGGACAAAAGCGCAATTTTCAAACAATAAAACAAAATGAATGTCAGCACCAAAAAGTTTTGAAACAAAACTAACGAACTAGGAACCGGTGCCGATGCGATACTCTATGTACGACAATATACACAATAATACAACAACACAGATAAGTACAGAAGGTGCACTTCATACAACGAGCGTCAAACTCACACATAGCCGCTGATAGAAGCAAAAATATCAACTGAAGCCCGCAGAATCGCCAGAAATTAACCTCAAACTGCGTATTTGACGTCGTTCGAGCAAATGGCTTGCTTTAAAGATGGCGACTGATGTGAGCATTTGCTCGATGTGAATGTTCGTATCGAGCAAAATGTTCATGCGATCGTTCCTCGGCTCATTGTACTGACTTGCCGAATATTCGACTTGTAACGTGCTTACATTCAGCGAATATTCATGTCTTAAGCCACCTTAAGCTTGAGCTGTCAGTCGGCTCGCATGAAACGTGCTCGCCGAATGCTCGCAGCGAATATTCATGTTCACACAACACGAGGATTGCGAAGTGAGATGGATACATCCGCACACCTCGAGATGTTCCTTCACTACAATCTTATACTGTAGTTCTGTAACTGTAGTTCGAGATTGCCGAAGCAACTGTTCACGTGTGAGTTTCTTATCGCGTTGACAGTGAGCCTTCTGTCCTTATTTATGTTGTGATAATACAATAAAGCGAATTTTATACAATGCTGTACATACATACTAGCACCACTATAGCTTTACGTATAGTAACCGAAACTTTATCCTTTGTATAAAACCAAATGTATGTGTGTAAATGCAAAACATTATATTTAATTTTGATTTTGGGATTTGTATTGATGTTAAATTAATTTTGATAGTATAATTTTTAGGATCCTCGTTGGTCTCGACGGCAAAGTGTTATTGGATTTTTCCGTGTGGAATTTTGTGGCCGTCTGATGGCAATAGGCTCGCCCTCTATTACATGGGATTTAAACATAACGGTTAAATGAGGGTATATTACACCTCTGCCTAACCCTTTGGGGAATACAGGCGTGATGTTATTTTATGATTCTTTTTTATCCATTTTGAAGTTAAATTAGGAAGACAATAAAGTCTTTATTGCAAACAACTTTAGATTTAGATGAGTTTTTAACATTTGTCTCGTTAACATCAATACAAAGCCCAGTACAAACAAAGTTATTAATTTACATTAAAACATCACAAGTTTGGACAATTGACTTCAACCATGCATACAATATGTGCTAGGACGCCTGTTGCTCTCATAAGTAACACATGTATATTTAGTAGTGTTAATTTTTATCGAATTTAGTAGTTCGTGTCTGAGAGCTACTTAGTGTACTTTTAAAATTATTCAACAATGTCTAAATGCTGGAATATGAAATGTTGAACTTATCATAATTTTGAAGTATCGAGAGATCGCCGACGATTACTGATATTAATTTTCTTTGAATACCACAGACGTCCTTACAAAACAGAATCCTATAATAAGCGTCTCATATAAAAGTCTTAACAAATTACTTGACTGTAGTCAACAAATAAGGTCCACTGTTTCACCTGTCGTAGTAAAAAGTAATAATCGACGCGAGTACATTACAAATTTCAACCTTATCTTCATAGTGAGTATGTTCAATTTTCCGTATACTTATTATTTATAACCACATCCATAAAGCTCTAAGAGGAAGCCTCACTATACATATAATTAAAAGTAAACGTTTAATTTAAATATTTTTTTCTTTTAAATATCATTTATAACATATACATTCATACAAAATTCTACATCACTAAAGCATACTCGATGTTCGAACTAAATTTATGAACCATTCCGAATCTTCTTATCTTTACATTTTTTACATGTCGTCTTAAAGTGAAGTTATTTTTTTACAATTTCCTTTAAGAAAACGTATTGATTAATTTTAAAACGAACGATTCGGTTGATTGGATTTAGATTCACACTCGACTAGTAAGTTTTTTGGGAGGTGAAATGCAATATTAGAAGGTACCTTAACATTTACATCATTCACATAGTAAGTTGAATTAATTTAATTTACTATTTCATCATTTCAAATTAATACTTTGACGTCCACTGCAATTTCCAAGTTCTATCGTGTTTCATGGTTCAGATCAACTAATATTAAAATGGCAAATGTGTAAAATCTGTAATATTCTTATATCCAAAATTTCAATATCATCACCATACGTTGTGGATGATGTAAACCAATTCTGCAACATTTAAGAGTACAAAATACCTCCGCGTAACAACTTCGAATTGTTTATGGAATTGCAGTTTTTATAAGTAGAAGTTGTTGTGACCAAATATGGAAGATTTCAAGATGGACACTTGTTTATGCGAGGACTCTCGAGTTATTTCGATAGATCTAATATTGGTTTAGTTTCATGTAGAAACTAAATCGTGATGTTTCGCTCACACTCCTTTAGTTTTAATATTAAAGTAAAAATAAATAACATTTGGAATTGTAGTCGATTCCCGCTTAAACAAGCCTCAAGTGTGAGAAAGGTTTAAAACATTTCGCGGAACACATTCAATCGGTACCATACTTATGCAAAAATACATGCTACGGCAATACAAAATCTCATCATAAGACCCATCAATTCTACGTATAAATATGCATTTAAATCTAATCTATAGACTACTGCGGATGCGGCTTCGTTCCTGACGTTACGTGTCGAACGCTGACGTTAGGTCCAAACTCGGTTCCGCAACTAGTTGACTAAAAAACCTTGTTTAAATATCAATAAAAGCTAAGTGCTCCGGAAGTATATCATTATACGTACGACGATATTAAATAGTGCCTCGGGCCGCTTCACTATCAGGACTCGGAAAGCGCACGGTGTTCGGTTCAGTAACGGGAGTGACGAGCCTGACAGGAGAGGCGACGGACAGCGACGTGCGGTGTTACGTAGAGTGTCCTCACTCGCGAGGGGAAGCGGAACTGCGAACATGGCGACACGGTGACGTCACAGAGGGTAACGTTGCGGGAGCCACGTTACAGGCTAAACACGCTAAGAACTGCGAAGTGTAAGGTACAGGCGACTACGATCGAAGAGTTAAACAATTTAAGAGGAAGCGGGTCCTCTTCATTACCGCGGCGGAACTCTGTGGAGCTGTAGCAGGTGTGAGGTGTGGTGTGACGTGTGCGGTGACGTCACTAGCTGGCGACGTGCTGCGGCGCGCGCACGGGCAGCGCGCACATGGACGCGCCGAAACTGCTGCGGAGAGACTCCTCCATCAGACGACTGAGCTTGTCGCGGTCCGCCTGACAACATACAAACATATTACTTTATTGCAAACAATTCTTACGAAGGCAAACTGTTATTATCAGACCGGAAATGTAGCTAGTCACCTCATGAATGAACCCGAGCTGCACGAGTTCATGCGCGAGCGCAGAGGCTGTGTCGCGGCGTGATACGGCACACGTCAGCTGACGGTTCATCTTGTCGTCCATGCGCAGGAGGATCGTCATCTGTCGGTTAACCACACGAATAGTTAAATAGAGATAAAACATATTTTATAATAGAGACATAAATAATTCAAGTTGTAGCAGAGATACTCTTAAAGAAATCAGAAAAAAAATCTGATTAAAAAAAATGCCATTAACAATGCATTTTCCTGAATTAAAATGTACAACATTTTCTAACATCTTAACATCACGCCTGTATTTCACGAAGGGTTGGGCAGAGATGTATTATAAATGTATAAAATTGTATATCGTTTTATAAAAATAAGCGATGTCATCCGCAAACCATACACTCTCATGATTATTCCTTACATAATAAGGCAAGTATTAATTTAGATAAGAAACAAAACGGACCTAGAATTGGACCCTGCGGGACGCCCATGGCCATGTGACTGCAGATTCTGAAGGTTCTTACCATTAACATTAACCCTCTGAATTCTAATAAGGAGTTTTACTAATAAGAAGTTAGAAGGCCAAGAATGTTGGCGCTTATTCCATAGTGGTGTAATTTCCTAATGAGAATATTATGATGTTCGTAATGGAAAGCTTTCGATAAATCACAGTATAGGCTAAGATCATCCTGGGAAACCTCCCAATCTTTCAATATTATTCAGTCATTCCACGCCTGCGTCTTTAGCAGAACGGCTCTTTGTGAAACTAAATTGTTTTTGTCAAGCAGATTATTTAATAGAAGATTGGGAAAAATATTTAACGGAGGCATGTTGATTTATGAATAAGACAAATTCCATAAGCGCGACGTGGGATCATGCGCGTTGAAATTTTGGCACTGAAAATTATGTTATCGTGTCCCGAATTAAAATCGTAAATATTTTAATTTTACAGATATCTAGAGGTAGATAGGTTTTTGTTTTAGTTTTTATCAAAATGTACATTATATTCAGTTATTTGGTGTTTTGACCATGTACAGAATAATAAATAGTAGTACGTACAGAAACCTCGCTCCCGAACTGTAGTGGGTGTATCTATATTCTTTGTAGTGTATCTTATGTGTGCTTCATCGTCTTTGTATATTGATTCTATCTGTTAATTAGAGTCAGTACTAAATCCTATTCTACCCTGTACGTGCGTTTCTTTTATCTCTTCTAACTTACCACCTCAAATAGCAGGCAATGTAACGATATTGCCTGCTATTTGAGGTGGTTTAGAGCACATAGTGTTGCCGACAAGTGAAACACTTACCAGCAAGTCAGCAGGTGGTGCGTCGGGGTGCGGGTGTGTGTGCGGTTTGAGCGAGCACATCATGTTGACGACGCGTCGTGTCTCCAGATCACGCGGCTCCGGTGACGCGGGCAGCGACTCCGCGAGCCTCTCCGCGGGCGACGCGGCCCGTCCCACGCCGCGCGTCCAGCCGTACGCTGTGAGCGGGTAGATGCCGTACCTACAGGCGTTACGAGATGTAACTCACTAATGGTTCTCTCGAATTGAAAGAAAATCCTTGGAAGGCAGTAACAGCTCAGAACAACGCAAGGAAGACGAAGTGTCTAAACAAACTATGCCGAAGATATGCGACCGAAGTTCGGCGTCTATGTTTTTCATATAGGTAAAACGCGACGTAATTTCAGCCTGGTGTGTCGCGGGTAATTTAAAAAGCATTGCAGGCATAATCATGCCGAAGTTCAGTCGCGTATCTTCGGCATAGTGTGTTTAGACATGAACACACAGTATTGTATACGCCTACAATGTTGAAGTCGTTAGCCACAACGCAACCGTACCGAAGTTGCAGCCGACGTCTAACGCATAATTTATAACGTATCCTGCTTATAAACTCTACCTTGAAATTAGTTACATATTATTTTTAAGACACACAAAATTAAATGCAGTTATTATTCGAACTAGAAAAAACATTTCACATCTCGACAAAATGTAATAATCGAATTCAATTCTAAACACAAAACTTAAATTAATCAGAAAATTAACTGTTTGACTTCAGAAGCTGCCAAACCAACGGATATTTAAAATTAATGTTGTTGGCTCACTTGACATCTTCGACGAATTTCTCCAGTTTCTCCGCGTGAGGCTGTAGATCTTTAGCTGCGAGCTCCATCCGCTCGCCTCCCTTGATGCACCAGGCGAGCGCTTCCCCGCTGCTGCCGCCCGCCACCTCGTCGGTTATCGTCTCCGATATGTTCGCTGGAAGGTCGGGGGATAAGATAAATTGATGAAAATAGGATCTATAGAGGCTGAAACCAACATTCCAGAACTCATCATTAATAAGGTCTCTTTAAGAGGTTTCAATCAGCTACTATTTTAAGAAATGAATATACATTTCTTCTAATAAAAGTGACTGCAATTTTCGTAAACATTCTATTGAAGTTTTAATCTATTAGTGAACATTCTGAATTGCTTTCTAGCGAGTTTTGACTGCTTTCGGCATTTATTGTTTAAGAGTAGAAAAAACCTTACCCGTCGTATTGACAAGTGTGTGCGCGGCCAACAGTTTGAGAGAGTGAACTTCGAAGAGTAGCGGATGGAAGAGAAGCTCCCGTGCCGTCGGCCTCTTCGTTGGGTCCTTGTTTATACACCTGTCAATACAACATGAAAGTTAACGGCTGGACAACTGCGAAGACGAAACACAGGCAGTCACCCATACAGGGAGTTATAAAGAAATGGAGTGCTAATGTGCAGACCGAGAGTCAAAACTCGAAGCACTACGCGAGCAGCGTGGTGTTGCATAGACATAAACATCTCATTCAACACCATGCTGCAGGATGCAAGCCTCGCAATTCCGATACTGTGGTATTATGGGCTGTTGGCGAGTTTACAATGACGGAACTTTCTTGTCGGTTCTGATTCTAGGTGGATGCGTGTTAGCACTCCATTTCTTAACATCGTGCACCCATACAATAAAAGCGACTTACCGCCAACCTGTAAGACAAGTACCTGTATATAAAGTCCTTCTGTCGCGTCTCCTCCAAGGATTCGACCGTTCGAACGATGTGTTCCTCCGTGACGTGGCTGCCCGAGTCGCCATTGCCCTGAATCTCAAGAGCCGCGGTCTCCAATGCGCACATTCCAAACGAGTAGATATCCATCGCTGGTGTCACCATTTGTGATGCTGATACGAGGGGAAATAAAGATGTAATGAATGCAAAAAGTGGACTTCATAGTTTCGGTTGCTATGTTTCTTGGACACGAGCACAGTACATTCTATACAGATACATGGCTTGCTACATTTGTACGCAACGCACGCACACATACGCAGAAATCTCACTCAGAATCCCGTGAACGCGCCATGCGGTCGTGCGGGCGACGAATATTACAAGTCAAGTTTCTCAATAGTATGCAATCTGTGTCACATCTTGCTTTTCCAAAACGCTTACATAAATTAAATCTCTCGTGAAAAAGTAAGAGTCCTTCAAATCATAGCAGACGAAACTGTGTAGTCCTTTCTTCAGGAACATCTGCTAGTTCAGGGTACTTACATCCGTATTCCGGTGCAATAAAGTGCATATTTCTCATGTTCTCGCGGCAGGTCTTGACGTGATGATGGATGGCGTCCGGGGCCACGGAGCCAATCTTTACGAGGCCGTTGTGTTGGATGAAGATCGTGTCGCACGTGAGGTTCCCGTGGACTATTGGAGGCACGCAGCCGTGAAGATAACTGATGGAACGAAACGTCTAATATGAATTGAATTGGAAATCGTGGTCGACTAGATTGGGGAAGATTTGAGTTTGTTAACGATCTCAATTGCCTTGTAGCTAAAAGAGGTTTGTTTATGTCCAAATCTTAATCGGGTGAATCTTAACAGTTTTGAACAAATCATTATTGTTCTGAATTGTTAACATTATAGTGTTTTCAGTTTGTTTTTAACCTTCTCTCTATGTTTGATGGCAGTGATATAGTTTTGGTTTTCATTATCATAATAATAATTTGAGTTTTAAACTGCATTTCAGTCTGCATTCTTAAATTTGGGATGATGGTAATGATTTTCTTAATGTTTGTTAAGGTTTTTTGAATATTCACCTAATCAGTCAAGAATTTCTTTTATTTAGGAGCTAATGCTGGTTGTATTGGGGATTGGGTCTATCGATGTAGTTCTTCGAATTAAACTTATTTGTAAAACTTTAAATTGGGTTTCTTTTGACGAAAGGTGCAAACATAAAGGGGTATTAACCTAAGCGCTGATAGGATTTGCGTGCACCATCTCTTCCAGGCCTGCAGCGGCAGTCGCTTCACGTTCCGCTTGGTTCTCTTGAGGAACTGCTTCAGAGAGCCACATGACATGTACTCCGTTATGAATATTACCTGAAACAAAAGATTTTTATAACTTAGTAGAGATATGACATGTATTTCTCACGAAGGGTACTAAGGTTTTTATTGAAAACCTTTGTGAAAGAGAATATGTCAGTAATATGATATTGAAATTGAAACCTGACAGTTGAGGTTTGAGTCTAAAATAGAATAAAAACTTATTTACTATGGGCTTAATACAAAATTCATTATACGATTATTATTGAGGAGCTCAGGATCAAAAGGTGTCATTTAATTTTTTGGGTCGACGCCTCTTTTTTTTCTCATTGGTCTCCAAGCCTTGGATTTTATCGATTTCTGAATAGATTTGGTTCAGAAAGTGCAATTATCAAAGACAAAATAGTATCTTCTGATCAAAAAGTGATATTTACAAGGCAAACAGTCCTACTCGTGAAAAGATTTTTCTGATTTCATCATCTGAACAAAAATAAACGGTGAAAATAACATTTTTTGTTCCTAACCTCCTCAATTACACCATAATAAGAGGATTACAATGTTGATCAGATTACATATTAACTTTAACAGGATGGACATTCTTTGCAATTTATTCTAGCTGTTCTCAGTAACTTTATAGTCTTTTTATCTTACGAAGACGCGTGATGTGACTTTTGTTACAAAGACATAAGGTTCATAATGCAATGATTCACGCGTCATCATCATCGTTATCTCCCTGCCCTTATCCCACTCTAGGTGGGGTCGGCACAACATGTATTCCTCTTCCATTCTCCTCTATCAGCCGTCATCTCAGTACTCACTTCTTTCTTACCCACATCATCTTTCACACAATCCATCCATCTTTTCTTTGGCCTACCTCTAATTGTATATCCATCCATATTCATATTTAACACTGTTCTGATAACATGACTTTCTTCCCTCCGTAATTCCGTATAACATGTTCATACCACGCTAACTTACTCCTCAACTTTTCAGTCACTGGCGCTACTTTCAATAATTCATGCATCTTGGTGAGATAAAAAGACTACGAACCTCGTTACTTTAGCTATCGTAAGACAGCAATAGGAAAATTTGTAAGTAGTTATCGTTCTGCATTCGTCGATCAGCCCTGAACGTGTTATAATAGCCAAACAGATCACACTTAAGCACCACTTACGTAACGGAGGACGGTCATGGTCATTAGAGAATTGCTTGTTAATCGTTTTAGAGGCTTGGCAGCAGCATTCTCGTGTAGAATAAGAAGCAATAATATATCCCTAGTGATGGATTTAAAACCGCCTATAATAGCTCCCTGACCTAAGCCACAAGAAGAAAAATGTGGCTATGTATAGCACAACTATCCGTTCTATGCATAGTTACCATCAAAACTAAATGATGAT
The DNA here is from genome assembly GCA_905220435.1 of Amphipyra tragopoginis. NCBI lineage: Eukaryota > Metazoa > Arthropoda > Insecta > Lepidoptera > Noctuidae > Amphipyra > Amphipyra tragopoginis. The sequence goes on along the minus strand of HG992004.1, from coordinate 1,337,794 downwards.
TGGATAAAGTTTCAAAAGTGTTTTATGACTGTAAACTTGTTTTATGTATAAAATAACAGAAAAGACAACACTAAATACAACTATTATTAAAATTTTCAAATAATGATTACATGCACTGATAATTGAATTCTAATTTTCAAAAAAGTCATCAACTTTTGCTGTGCTGGCGGTGTTAATAAATCCATCGGTATTCGGTAGGCATATATTATTGCTGCTGTACATACAGCGCATACCAAAAAAATCTAAAAAATTCACATGCAGAAGCGCCATAAAAATATTTGCTAGCGCATGAGCCAATTGCTCAGGCACGATGCCTATCGCGTCGTCATTTAGTTTAAAAAGGTTAGGTTGACGGTTGCCAGGTTTAAAGAGCAACATACCCTAGGCTTATCGTTGTGCGTATCCGTCCAGTAGCGGTGGAATTTGACGATGTTTGGGTGTTCTAGCCTGGTGAGGTTGTCGAACACCATCTGTATCTTGTCCTCCTGCGCCTTGAAGTTCTTACGCTCGGAGAACTGGACCTCGTTCCAGACAACCTCGACGCCCTCCTCGGTGTCCATCGCGAGGTTCGCGCAGTCGATGCCGGGGACATCGCGCTGTTCCACCTGGAGGAAGAAATTAGAGTTTTAGACTTTATTCTATTGCATTTTAGTTTTAACTTTTCGATGTTCATGATATGTTTGACCCTTTATAGGGCAAATTTTACAATAAGACATGTGGAACCACAATTACTTGTCGTCACTGGCGATCATGTTGGCTAAATTCATGTTGGTGGTCACGTGTGTGCGCTGTGCCCGTTTAAGGTCGGTGTGATTTTAGCATAAGTGTCTAAACATACTAAGCCGAAGATACGCGACCGAAGTTCGGCGTCTATGTTTTTTATATGGGTAAAACGCGACGTAATTTCAGCCTCGTTTGTCGCGGGTAATTTAAAAAGCATTGCAGGCGTAATCATGCCGAACTTCGGTCGCGTATCTTCGGCATAGTGTGTTTAGACACTTAGGGTGATCGTTCTTACAATAGTTTCGATAAAATCGACATTAAAGTCAGACTAGGTGGTTACAAGCGCTGTACAAATTTCGTTTTTGCCCTATACTCGTAGAGGGTTATTAAGTCTACCATTATTGTGCTGAGTTTGGAAACTTGCGGTTGAGTGTTAGAAAGAACTCTCTTATGATTTATGCATACGTTTCATGTAATTTTGAGAATAATCTTATTAATAATTTATTGTTCTTTATTTATTGCCGTAACCTTGTTATAGTTCTTAACTTAATTTTAATCCAACTTCTAATCTGGGTTGCTGTGTGTTCATATTATTATGAAACATGAAATACGAGGCTTAAATGCACAGTTTAATATTGCAAATAACTCTTGGGTAACTTATTAATAAGTGCACTATAAGTGCTCTCTCAGCGTCGTCACGCATTCCGGGGAAAGTGACAATAGCAAAATAAGATTTATCTGTCTAGTGGTAAATAGATCTGATCTTATTCTGTCATTGACACTTTCTCCGTCTATAAATAAAGATGACAAGTTATTAATAAACGACAAAGCATAAACTCAATTTGCTCAACAAGCTAAGCTGCTGAAAGTAATATCGGTAAATTGTCGAGCAAACATATTCTTGATGACTTCCTTTAGCCACAGAATGGTAGGCCAATCATTCAATTGAGTTCGAGAGCATTGCGGCAATGATGACGCGGACCATAACAACAGAAGATTTGGATCTAAGAATACTTATAGGAGAATTGGTTAAGTTTTGTTACTAACTGGAACTTTTTGAAATTCCCATGCTTATGCATGAAATAATTACGGTGGTCTATCAAAGCGACCTAGATCGATACAAAGAGATCATTACTGAAACGTAGCAAAGTGCACTTTCATTCTTGTGACCTCGTGTCGGACGAGCTATACGAGGAGAGCTCAGCCAAGATTAGCCAGTCAGCAAGGTTGGTAGCGGGGCTAACTGCCCAGGGTGCGCCGGACGTACTTAAGTGCTTGGCATTTTTGTTGAAACCGTGATTAAATCGTGAAACTAATTTCATCGCATTTAAGAATCAACAATAACATAACATTACGCCTGTATTCCCCGAAGGATTGGGCAGCCAGGCAGGGTTGTGTATTGCACACCCACATTTCGCCGTTATGTTTTAAGTCCCACGTAATAGGGGACCAGCCTATTGCCATCAATCAGGCACAAATTCAGGCTCCAGGCTGCTACTGAGAAATTCCACACGGAAAAACCCAATAACAGTTTGTCCTGGGGATCCAACCCAAGACCTCACGCTCAAAGGTCGCGCTTGCCACCACTAGAACAACGAAGCAGTCAACAATCTATGTATATGAAAATGAATCCCTATTTCCCTTGGTCACGGCATCACGCGTGAGCGGCTGGAACGATTTCGCAAAAAATGTTTTTGTTATTTTCGTATTTGTCAGAAGGTTCTTATGAAAGAAAATAAAAAATATTAAAAAAAAAACTAAATTATCTCAGTATGTTCATATTATTCTTCATTTGTTTACCGCATGAATGAAAATGGTTATACATTTTTGTTGCTATTTTGATTTTGTTTCTGAAGGAAGGTAAGTAGTAGGTAGGTAGTAAGTAGGAAAGTGCATTGCAATGCATGCCAGTACGCTAGTAATATCATAAAAACCGATAAAACAACCACAATTTTTATCTACTTCCGAACCACATCGCGCAGACATGCATCGAATCAATTAGCTAATTAGTCGCATCCGATTAATTAAAATCTACGCGAATAAAACTTCGTAGCGTACATATAACAAATGATTGCGATTAATCGCAACAGTCGCCGCGTCGTCGCGACCACCGACAAATGTGCAATTAGCTCGTTATCGGTCAGTGACCCTTGCGTTGCAATTGTTTATGCTATCTCGACGTAATAAATAACCAATGTTTATTAATATAATTATGAGAAGTGTGCTATTTGCGTGCTCACACTATGTTGTTTATTGAAATAAGTTTGTAAGGCAAAAAGGTTTGACATAAGTATAGCGCATCATTGTAGTACTAGTGGTAGGTATTGGGTGATTAGGTGCCATAATTATTTTCGTTTTTTATCCGATTGAGGCAAAATTCAAACTGTACCTATGTTTTTTTTAAGTACTAAGTCTTCCGCGAGACAGGCTCGACCTAGTGTGGAAGCTAGTTAATATTTTCAATCGTATAGAACATCAACATCGGTTAGATTTAAGATTTTTTTTGTAGAATTCTTTTTTGGTAAATAAAATTCTTATTCTTCCGTTTATTCATTTTAAACATACCATATAAATTATATTTTTAAATACATTTATCTTAAAAAAAAACAATAAACATTTCAAAATATAAAAAAAATAGTAGCCCACCGCAATCGGGAACAGGGTCCAAGCTGCCGTCAGTTATTATTATTATTCCTTATTGTTTTTAGAGTGCGAATTGTTTTGAAAATGTATAATAAAACATGATTTCCCTACATACATATTTTAGTGTTTGTAGAGAGTTTGTGGAAGGGCTCGTGGCTAACTAACAACCGTGCGGATCACATGATTTGCGATGTTAAGCTGCGCTTGCCGCGGTCAGTCCTTGGATGGGTGACCATTCGTTAAACATTGAGACCCCTCCGTACCTCGGAGAGCACGTCAAAACACTGAAGTTCCCAAATTTTTTTTTCAAGAAACCTTTTTTTCCTTTTCCTGTAAAATTTTGCTTTTGGCTATAACGAGGTTGTGGGGTAATCAGGTGTGGTGTTCCTCCAACCAAAGGGAGGATCCTCCAAAATGGCGGAGTCTTGTGCCTGGCGGGCTACTGCCCAACGGTTAATGTTGGGCGATTGTATACAAGGTTAGTCAGAAAGGGGGTACTAATCCGAAAGGGTCTTAAAGTACACATAATAATGAGTAACTTTTGTTCTACAACTTTCCCCAAAAGTCAATAGTTTAAGAGAAACAGTTGTTTAAAAATCTCAAAAAAAAATCTCTAAAATCTATCTATCCCCAGTTATGATCAGCTGTGTTTACATTTTAGGTCATATTTGGGGTCATGAATTAGAAGCACCATTTTCTGAACTTGTAACTACAGAAGGGATGAAGAATTTTTGAAAAAACTAAAATAAAAATCATTTTATTTGGAAAAAAAAATATCGAATTTTAAAATTTTAACACTTGCTTTCAAATAGTCATCAGTGATACTATAAGTGGGCTTCGGATTAGTACCCCCTTTCCGATTAACCTTGTATATACTATCTGCGTGTTAAATCATGATAGCGAGATGTAGGAACTGTCATCTATGAGAGTTGTCGTTAATATCGCTGTAGTCGTCTACACCGCCGGCGTGTTGCGTAGTTCGCGTGTGGCGTGGATAGATGCTGCCACAAGGATTTCACTGGTGGCCGACGATATGCAGCCATGTGTACCGTGAGTAAACGGCCTATAAGGTAGCATCTAGTTAAACTGGTATAGGCAAAGGTATGAACATTGATGCTTGTAGAAAATTCGCATGTGTTACGTCCGCTCTGAGTCAAGATTCTACAAACTGGTTATGTAAACTTGTCTACATTAAACTTAATTAAAATAACGGCTAAACAAATTGTTGACCGATCGATTAACATGTTTATACAAACAACATATTTGACATACCAGGAACTCTGGTCGAGTGAGCTCAAAAAATCAAAGTAGATACCACAGAATAAGGAAGCACAGAAGGTACGGGCATAATTACGATGATATTATTACACGCGTTTTTTGGCGACTTGGGTTATAGTTTGTGGGTAATGGAAGGACGCAGCGGTAAACGCGGCGGACGCCGCGTCTCCTGTTTCTATAAACGAGACCTTAGCCCGGCTGGACATTATCAGAAATTTTTGTGATACCAAGCTGGGCAAGCGAGCTGGTAATCGCATACCCAGTCTTCTAGATTCACTTGAAACCACACATTATAAAAATTATATCAGATAATATCTGAAGCGCGCGCGAATGCACTCTGCTTATTCATACATATTGCACTAGATCCCGCACATTATCAGACATTTGCCGGATCTAGCAGCCGACTCTAGTACAAAATGTATGCGCAAAAGGCCTTCGCGTACACGTCAGATTTTTTTTGATAGAATTTTTCTAATTATATGAGGTTGGGCATAATGTGAATCTAGAAGACAGGGTATGCGATTACCATCTCGCTTGCCCAGCTTGGTATGACCATGGGCATTTTCCTTCGCTTTTGGCAAAAGCATATTTCCAGCAGTGGATTCTGGTAAGCTTGACTAGAAGTAGAGCTAATTTTCGCACACAGTACAGAGTAGTCTTTCCGTATTATTTCACAACACTGACCAAATATTGACTTTTGGACACACCCATTGTCCTGATGCGACTGCGCAGTTACGTGACGTCGACAATTCGCAACGTTAACTGCGCACACGCAGGATCTAATCTAACACATCTTTAGAATAATAACAGCCACCATCGTTTAATAAGTACATAAGTGTTTTTTTGTGTGCGCAGCATTTTTATTCACTTCAATTAAGATGTGGAAACTTTTGTTTAAGTATTTATTTGGCAACAGTACCCCTTAATGATGTTCTGGTGACTTAAGGACCAGGAGCTCATTTGATTAAACTATTCCGCAAGTCTGCACTCCATTTTTTGGAACTATTTAGCTGAATTTATGTACCAAGGTATGAGTGCAGACTTACAGAGTAGTTTCATCAAATGAGGTCCAGAATATTCAAAACTTGGCATGAACGAACTTGACCTGTTCCTCTTCGACATGTTAGATACATGCACTTTCTTAGTTAATCCAAGACACTAATTGAGTTACGCTGAAGGAAGACATCGTGAGGACTTTGGTCTGAAATCGCCAACACTCAGTGAACAAGCGTGGTGATCAATGCTTCGTCGCTCCTTCCTTCTCTGTATCAGAAGAGGCTTCCGTCTCAGTAGGACACCGCGCTCTTGTTGCGAACTGATCTTAATTTCCTTTATTCATCTATATTCCTACCAATTACATTTTTAAATATTTATGTAATAAAAAATAAAACAAACATTTAAAAATATAAAAAATAGTAGCCCACCGGCATCGGGAACAGGGTCCAAGCTGCCGGTGGTCAGGGCCTCAGAGAGAGAAACTTCCTAACAATACGCGCCGTGTCGAGAAGTACCTACAGCTTTTTGTATCAGGCCCTTGATCTAGCCGCCCAACGAGAGCCTCTTTAGGTGTTGGTCGAAGCTCTTAGCTATTAAGCCATTCGCCGTAACTACTGTCGGCACAATGACTGCTGAATCAACATCCCACATGGCGACAACCTCGAGTGCTAAGTCTTGATATTTTAATTTCTTTATCTTTCTCAGCTTTCACGAGGTTCTCGTCATGTGGGACAGCGATGTCAACAATTATTGTGAGGCGCTCTGATCGATCTATCACCACTATATCAGGCTTATTGGCTACAATAGTCCTGTCGGTGATGATAGATCGATCCCAGTACAATGTGACTTAATTATTATTATGTAATTAATATCCTTGTATACGATTTATCTTGTGGCGAATAAATGAATTGAATTGTATTAAAAACATTTAAAATAGTACCTATATTACGATCCAGCCTATAAAATATTTATAGATTGCCTCGTTAGTTTAGTGGTCGTAAGCGCGACTGCTGAGCGTGAGGTCTTGGGTTAGATCATAGATCGGGCAGTGTTATTGGATTTTACCTTGTGGAATTTCTAGCAGGCCGGAGTCCGGATTCGTGCCAAGTTGATGGCTATAGGCTCCTACTCCTCCTAGGGTAGCCTATTATACGGGACTTAAACATAATGGCGAAATGAGGGTGTGGAGTGAGGATACACGTCTTCTGCACAACCCTTCGGGGAATACAGGCGTGAATATTATGTTATGCTGTAGTACCTATTGCCAGATTGTTGCAGTTGGCAAATGTGTACTGTTTCAGATTCCTCATGCAACTTGCACCGTATCGGATTGCGTTAACTGTTGCGACTGGATATGCTTGTTATTTTATGACTGGGCAATTCGTCGTGAACAGAAATAGCACCTATCAGTTTGAAAGGGAATCACGTCCAAAACATTGATTATGATGATAATAGCCATTTTTAACCAACTTTTAAAAAAAGCAGAAGTTTCTCAATAATACTTATTTTTTTTTGTTCTGCATTGTCGTCGCCATTTTTGAACTGACTTAGACTGTTTTTTTTTTACATTATTTTCTTCCGACGTGTGCCCATTTCAATTGGGTGAAGATCTGACGAAGACCTTCAAAGGTGTCATGAGACAATGGAACTCTGCAATGGATAACAGCAAATAGCTCGAGATTGCTGTAATCGCATGTTTATGCCACTCAAAATAGCAAAATAAAATTACTTTAAAGAAAAATAGAAAAATCGACTTAAACAAACTGAAAAGAGTAAAATAATTACCATATTATAAAATTAACAGTTTCGAAAATCGGTGTTAATTCACGCTGAACCAAATTAAAGGCACCGACTTCTGAAACTGTCAATTTTCGTTGTTGTTGAATTCGGTTTTTCTTTTTTTATTTAAAGTAGAAGCAGTTAGAAATGCTTCAGATTTAAAAAGATTATTATTGAGTTTCGTTTTAATCTGTTTGAAAAGCTTATACCTGCGTAGGTTTTGTGTTGAATTTAATAACACAAAAAAAACTTTAATCTCAAAATATTTACTAAAGAAACTGATTTTAATTGCATTGATAAAATTAATCTGTTTGCACTGACAACGATAAGGTAATCGGATCTTAGAAATGAATGCCTCGTGTTATCACAGGAGCTGATAGGAGAGTTCATTAGAGATTGACTAATTCGTTATCTCTGATTATGTTTCAAGGAATGGATGACTGATGGCCGATGGCCGATTTCTATTATTTGCTCGCTAAATAATAGAAATCAGCTAGGTTAGTGGTTAAAATTAAGACTTGTGTATAGCCGGGTCCGGAGCGCGAATTTTCTAACATGTTATTGTGTTTTTACTAACAAAACTGTTAGGCCACGCCCCTATTTGGTTAGCAAACAATGTTAAGCTGGGTCCGCAGCGCCAATTTTGCTAACAAAACTGTTAGGCCACGCCCCTATTCGGTTAGCAAACAATGTTATTCTGTTTGCAAACACGAAAACACGGCGCAGCGGACCCGGCTGATCTTTACAATAATGAATCAAAGACCTCAAAGTTTTGCATAGTAGACTCGCCCCTACGTTACTAGCTATAAGTGTGTGGTCCAGGTGGTGGCGGGAGCGTGTAGCGGAGCAGGCAGCGGGAGCGTCTTGGTGGTCCAGGTGATACCCGCTCCGCTCTGTATAGGGTCACAAAAGAGCATCTTCCTTATAAATGCAAGTAAACGCTGATGTTTGAACGCCACCCGCCCAGCTGCATGCTTCCGTTCGCACCTGGGATGAGCGCTTACTGGTAAAGTGGCTATAAAATGCTAGCATCGGTAAACAAAGCGATTAGTTTTTGGCCATAGAAACCACGTTTAAATTGTCTATTGTTTGTTTGAGCAATTAGATAACTTGTTCTTTTTTGCAAATAAATGAATCTGGTAATGGCTGCAAGTAATTTTCATTAAAATTATTTCTCAAATCACTGAAGTGAGTTTTATAACAAGGCAATTTGTACTTTAAAAAGATATACGTAGGTTACAAAATAATAACAATAGTTAAATCAATTTCACAATTTCGCTAGCTCCATACAAGCCTATCAAATGCACTGAATCTAAGCAAAACATAAACTTTCGCATTTATTAACGAAGATAATCTAGTACTCGTTAGTTAGGCGGGCAATACACCGGCCGACAATTTAGTCGTACAGACAGCGCCATAAATCGTACGAAGAAAGCCGCTCGAAACCACTCGTTACTGAAGCACCGAGTGGGCGAGCGAGTCCACTGCAATGATTTAAGTTGCAGATTTTATACGGATACGTACATTTTACTGTCGGTTCGTAATCGCGAGGTGTGGTCGAAGCCTTCTATGTTTATTGTTACGACGATGTTTTAAATTGATATTATTGTATCTTTCATAGTGAAAAGGGTTCGTGTTTTTTTATTTTATTTTTTTTATTTATTTATTTCAACCAAACTTACAAATATCATTACAGGAATGTCCCCAATGCGATTTTGTAGTACTTATTACTAAATTTTCTAACAACTAGATATTACTGTTTTATTGTAACAGACAACAAAAAGGGCTCTAATTGTGAATTCACCCAGAACACAACAGAATAGATCCAACTCCTCTGCGATAAGGTTAAGAATGCGGAGCGCGCGCGTGAGCGGTGCTTCATCCACCAGCTTGGTGCGGCCTCGCGGCACCGCCAGCAGTCGCGGTGGCCGCCGCCGCCACACATATCTGTCCGGAACGCATAGACCTACCCGCCCCAATACTTCCATGTTGTGTACCTTTCCCCTCAGTACTTTAAACAAGTATGAGACTAGTGCTAATTCTCTTCTAACCCTAAGTTCATTATACCCCACCATACCTAGAATGAATAAAGTAGGATACTTATTAGGGTAAAACGGGTATACTCCATATTTTTGCTTATATAAATATCTAATAAATTTGTTTTGCACTCGCTCCAACATGAGACTATATTTAGTTTCGTGTGGAGCCCAGATGACTGCATTAAATTCTAAATGGCTCCGCACTAAAGCGCTATATAATGCGATAACAGCTTTAATATTTGTGAAACCTCTAGCCACCCGAAGCATAAACCCTAGGTTCCTGTAGGCTTTTTTACAAATATTAATAATGTGTTCACGAAACTCTAATTTGGATGTGAACTGAACCCCCAAATCTCTCACCTCTGTGACTCTTTTAATCGGCACTCCATCAATTTGATAATTATATGTGACTGGAGTGTGCGCGCGGCTGAACGTCATTGTTGCACACTTCGAAACGTTAAATTGTAAAAGATTGCGTTTACTCCAGGTCACCACTCTGTCAATATCTTTTTGCAATTTTTCACAATCCTCTGTATTTGCTACGGCGATATAAAGTTTTAGGTCATCAGCAAATAACAAACATTTAGCATCCTTGACGACTTTGGGGAGATCATTTATCATTAGTATGAACTCTAACGGGCCTAGGTTACTGCCCTGGCTAACTCCGGACCTCGTAAAATAATTTTTTGACCTATAACCCGCAAATTCTACATACTGCTGCCTATCTCTCATGTAACCGGCAAAGAAGGTGAGTAAGTGGGTGGTAAAACCGAATTCCGCTAACTTTTTGAGCAATATGTCGTTATCGACGAGGTCGAATGCTTTTTTGTAGTCGAAGTAAGCCGTATCTGCCTGCCCCCCACTGTCAACTGCCGATGTGATACCACTCATATAGTTCATGAGGTTACTGGTCGTGCTTCTTGCCGGCCTAAATCCGTGCTGAGCGTCACTAAGCTGTGCGCTCACCTGCTTAAATATGCTTTTATGCACAGCAGCCTCTAATACTTTTGCCGGAGTTGAGAGCACTGCAACAGGTCTGTATTCCTCCACCTTTGAACTTGACCTTCCTTTCGGTACTGGAACGACTCTAGTTGTTTTCCATCTCCAAGGAAAGACTGCCGTCTTCAGGCATTGATTGAAAATGTACAGAAGTGGCCTACTAAGTACTGATCGACAGTCTTTAAATATGTAAGGCGGAATACCGTCAGGTCCCGCTGACTTTTTCGGCTTTAGTTGCTGCAGAGCTTTTTGTACATCATCAAGCTCCAGCTGTTCTAGATGTATTAGTGCCGCTCCATTCTCTCCACTAGCTTCTATTATTGCCTCTTCCACCTTCAACTCGGGTCTCTTTTGGCTATAAACAGAATAAAAATACTGTGCAAACTCATTTACGCATTGTTCCCCAGTTAATACCTCACCCCCTTTTAAAATCTTTTGCGGACCTCTACTGCCTTTTTTAGAGTTCACATAAGCCCAGAAGGACTTTGGATTCTCAATAAGTTCACTTTGTACTCGGTGTTTATACTGTTCGTGCGCTAACGATATCATATTTTTTACTTCCGTCCTACAATTAGCAAACGCCTCGTAGTCTGTGCCTGAGCCACTAACTTTGTACTGCTTATGAAGTTGAGCTTTTAATTTTATGTTGCGAATAACTTCTAACGTGTACCACTCAGGGTAATTGTACTCCGAGTTTACACGACTTCGCCTTTTTTTGGGAACGCAGTCATCTATAACCGTATTAATAATGTTATAAAAATAATCCAAACTATTGTCTAAGTCTAAACTATACATTGGCGTCCAGTCTATGGCCTCTATTAACGAATACATTAACGAAGAATTTGCCTTATTAAAATTCCATCCAGTAGGTGGGATGAGTGTGTGTGTATTTGTGTCAGCTGATGTCGAGCGCTCGCTGTAGCATTCGCGCCCGCGTTGATTCACTACAACCAACAGTGGCGGGTGGTACGGATCGGGCGGAACTAAGGGCTCCGCTACTCGCACCTCCAACCCCCCGGCCGCCGCCGCCGTGTCCTTAGTCAACACAAGATCCAGCTGACGGTCATTACAATTTCGTACTCTGTTATTCTGAGTAAATCCACAATATGTCTTAAAATATTCAAAATAATTATTTACGTATGTAGAACTTGAAAACAAATTAAAGTCTCCTATTACAATTATGTCACTATAACTATTACAGTAATGTTCTATTAAATTAAATAATAACATATATTCGTTTTCACTACTACCCGGTGGAATATAGACTACGCACAACATAAATAAAAACCTATTTTGTTTATAAACCGTACCGCAAACCAGTTCAAACGCACGATCATCGATGTTTACGTCATTCTGCGTGAGTACCTGCCGGAGCTCGTACCGCGGTGTGGCCACTAAACACGCTCCACCTTGCTTACGGCCGTCCGCTCGATCACATCTTATAATCGTAAATCCAGGTGGTATTAATTCTGCATCTTCGATTGAACTATTGCACCCTGTTTCTGTGATGGCGAAAAAATCAGAACTAGAAGAGGAAACTCCTACGTAAAAGTCTTCTAATTTTGTTCGCAATCCCCTCACGTTTTGATAAAATATTTCAACAGACTTGTTCACGATTTTAGGTCTTGTTGGGTGGTTTTCGAAACCACACCCATTCGCAAAATTCAATATTAATTGCCCAACATTCTGGTTTACATAATTTCTCGTATATACTTTCCGGAACCCCTATTATGAAGGAGGCATAATCTCTTTCTGTCTTGTGTTTTATTTTCTCTACTGTTACTTCTATCTCTTGTCCACATATACCCTTAACATATATTTGAAGATTTTCCACGGTTGTATCTTTTTTAAGACGCCACACATGCAGAAACTTCTTTTTTTCAGTACCCTGAATAGTTGCTGTAACCGAACTTCCTCCTTTTGTAACTTGGGTGCTAGGATATTTCATTTTCCTTTTCTGTACAATTTTCCATGACTCTTCCTTCTCTTGATTATTGTTTTTCTCCGTTGTTTTTAATAATTGTACTTCTTTTTTATTGCTATCCATAATTATCTCAGTAGCGACATCGCTCGTTGGTTTCGTGGCCCCATTGTCTACACTTTTATCTAATGGGTTGTTTTTTTCAATTACCTCCTTTTTATTTACTTTGACCACATTCGCAAAAGATACTACTTGTTCTCTTTTTTCCTCCACGATCTCTCTTCTCACTTTTGTGGGCTGTTTATTGCTTAGGCTGTTTTGCAGCTGCTCATTTTTTTCCTCCAGTAACTTAATTTGTGCTTCTAATTCATCTATTTTGCTTATTTTTTCTTGTACTACCTTCACTGATTCTCGCAAACTTTGCAATTCAGTTTCCGTGTTTATAAATCTATGCTTAAGCAAGGCGTATTCCTTTATTTGTTCTTTCATTTGAAGCTTCATCTCACAACGAAAGTCTTGTAGCTCCTGCAGTATTTGACTACTGTAATCGACATCTGAGATTTCTTTTTTTCTGATCCTACTGCCTCGTTCTGTGTTTACATAACAAGGCGTATCAGTTTTATCCATGACAAGATTACCTCTAACCGGTGTTTCCGAATTATCTCTTTTTGGAATACTGCACACACATTCCGGACATCTCCAATTTAGCTTGTACTCCTCTGTAAAGGCTTCATATTTCTCCTTCGTCAGAGCCAGACACTTAAGGTGGTAAAAATGTTTACATCCTTCTTGTTCACACTTCATAAATAAAATATCGAATATCACGGCATCACAGCCGTTACATTTTGTACCCATTTACTTTAAATTGACTTTCCTTTCTAGTTAAGTAGTAATACAAATAATCACTAAGTTCAACCGATAACACGTCCGTTCGCTCGCGCTACGGAACGGAAGATGTTATTGCTTCTGCCATTATGTTGGAGAGGTAGTTCTATGGATAGTGATATTCAAACCCGCTATAAACTGTAGACGTGTTATAAACTATAAAATATATTCATATAGTCTGTTATTTTATACGCTATCGTTATAACGCGGTGTTACAAAACTCGGGCGCAGTCTGAACGTGGAGACGCTATAATTTTTATTTAACAACACGCTAAACGGACTTGATGCGCGGTAAATGTTATCTCGCAACGCGCTGTACACTAAAGAATATAATAATATTTCATTCCCTTACGCGCTGTTGCTAGTCGCTACGCTATCTTGCTATCTCGTTCTGGCCCCGCTGTGCGCGCTTAGACTTTTATTCGTTGAGTAGGTTGAGGCGTTATAATATAGCGCGAAGTCAGAGCCGCTATAGCAAACGCTATACGCTATGTACACATAGTCTGTTATATTTCGGCGCTATACGTTTTATTAACCACCACATGGACGGTTTAAAGTTTTCATAGTTGTTATAAAATTTAATGGTTATTGTCGGTGAGTAGGTCTGGGTGTGTGGTGTTTTGAACATAAACGGTTTGAATGAAACATTTATTGTAACTTGAACGTTGGTTGTACAGTTTTCTGTGGGTGTTTAGTTTAGTGATCGCCTACAGAAAGTCTATGAATTACAATGATTATTAAATGTTCTGGTAATATTTGAGTCACCAAAGTTATTGATGCAAAACAACTACGGATTATATCACATTCCCTTTGTATATTTCAAATATCTAAGCGCAGCATTCTAACGTACAATAAAACATACGAGCACATATGCACATACAGACATTGTCAAAGTTATCTATCTGCCTAGCCTTTTCCCAACTATGTTGGGGTCACCTTCGGTTCGGTCTTACGGTTCCCAATTCTCCTAAAATAAATTGTTGCCAAACGCAATCGAACCACAATCGTCAATCTGTTTTTGTTTTCGAAAACTTTCAAAATGATTGATTTTGTTTTTTGTGTCAAAAAATTTGATAGCTTTTGAAATTGAGAACTGTCTGAATGAACGGTTCGGCCTTGGTTCGGTTGTGATTTATCAAGATTTATTTAAAGAGAATTGGGCCCCAGTTTTACATGGAGCGACTGCCATCAGACCTCCGCAACCCAGTTAGTGGGCAATACCGATATCCTAAGGTCAAACAGGTTGTCAGACTTTCGGGCTTCTGACGACCCGCAACAACTGTCATAGGTATTCATATTAACATCCGGCTTAACGTGCTCTCCGAGGCACGGAGGGGTCTCGATGTGTAACGAACGGTCACCCATCCACGGACTGACCGCGGCAAGCGCAGCTTAACCTTGCAAATCATATGATCCGCGCGGTTGTTAATTAACCACGAGCCACTCACATTACTAAAGTTATATTTTCTTTTAATAAAGCTAGGGCAACAATTTTGAAAGACCTCAAGGAAAACGATAAAAACATACGAGTATATTATCTTAACACGTAGAGTGCATACAAAACACTGATAGGTACCAATCCCTAGTTTATGAGCATCTAATACCCGTATCCCCAGTTAACTTGAATAACTTCCGGGTTGTAGGGATATAATTTGGAACGACACAAAGGGATTTTCGGACGTAATGTCCATATTTTTTCTGATATAAGGCCCTTGTTCCGAGGTTGCAAGCTGGCGCTCAATTCTCTATGATATTTATTAAAAAGAAAAGTGTATACATACTACTGTGTACAGCAAACATACTGGCTATAATATGGAACAAAGAGAGCAGTGGGAAAGTGGGACCCGAGAATGATATTCATTAACATAGCAATAACATAGAACTGCCTCGTTGGTCTATGATCGCAAGCGCGACTGCTTAGTTCGATTTCCAGGACGGGCAAAGTGTTATTGGGTTTTTCTGTCTGGAATTTTTCAGTAGCAGCCCGGAGTATGGATTTGTGCCCGGTTGATGGCAGTAGGCTCGCCTCCTGTTCATGGGACTTAAAGACAACTACGAAATGAGGGTGTACTAAACACCTCTACCCAATCTTTCGGAGAAAACACGCGCGATGTTATGTAACGTAACATAGAACTCCGACCAAGACTTAGAAGTAACGCTAACAGTTGGCAGAGCGACAGTACCAAAGCATCAAAAAGGAAGGGATTGAGAAGTGCATCAGAGAATTAAAACGTGAGATGTCAGTCAAGGACACCCGTTGAGCCATTCAGGCCCTTGGGGACACACCGTGGGTTGCGGTAGACGTTCCACTAAAACGTCAATCACAAGCTATGGTACATATTAAAGGTGCGAGCGATAATGCTTATCAAGAGTGCACGAGGCATGTGGCCCCCGAGACGGTCGAACATACAAAGGAAGATTAGGTTTCTAGTAACCCTCCTACCCAGAAAAATGAGGAGAGGATTCTCCAGCATCCAGCATTTTTTGATTGACATTGATGGTTACAAGCAAGGTACAAGTCCGAGATGGGCTGCAAACTGCAGACTGCAACCGCAGACCGCAAGTCGCCATCGGAATAGCGCCGTTAAGGTGTGCACTTTAAAGGTGCTATTCCGACAGCGACTGCAAAACTGCAGACCGCAGCCGCAGATCGCACCGCAAGCGATACTACTTTTGCAGTTTGCGGTCTGCAGCCCGTCTCGGACCTTTAAGAATAATAGACAGACTAAACCTTATAACCTTCTTCTTTCGCGTCGGCACAAGCTCTACGAGAATAGATCATGCCGTGGTGAAGAGATGACCCAGTCAGTAAGGTTGGTCGCGGGGCTGACTGCCTCAGGGCGCTGGATGTATTTAAGTATCGTCATTCGTCGTGGTTCTTTTAATGCATCCCAAATTAAAGTTATTTTTTTCTGTTTTTTGTCTTGGTCGCGTTTGACCCTAGTCGCACTTGATGGTAGGCGCAAACAGGGTCTAAGATAGAGTACACGAATCCATGCAACAAGGATATAGAGGGATTCCTTTATACCCCTCTGGCTCTCACATACTCACAGTAAACTGGTTGGCATGTACTTTAATGTGATTTTAACTTATAACAGAGGCATTCTAATTGGAAACTATACATAAAAATAATTGAATTTAAATCGTTTAATCATTATCCAGAATGATAAGTACAAGAAACAGAAGAAGCTTCTTAATATAGTAATTGTACCTACACAAATGACCTGACACACCGATAAGTGGAATACCGTTGCAATATTATCAGTAGGGGCTAAAATAAACATTATATTAATATAAACTAATAATTGAATACTTATCGCTGAGTTATTATAGATTAACCCCGGGGTCAGCTGGTGTGAGCTATAAATATGAAGACTCGAGATGTATGTACCTATCGTCTTTTTATAACTCATAATTGAGTAATGAGTCTTACCTCCGGTTACTGAATTGAGAATTCTAGGATAAGCAGTACATAAGTAACATTTGAGTACAGAGTTGTCAAAAAAAATGACGGATTTCAGAGCATTTTTTTGCTCCGTACTCAAATACGACTTAAGTATTGCTAATCCTAGAATTCTCAATTCAGTAACCGGAGGTAAGACTCATAACTCAAAAAGTTGAAAGGGATCGATTTTCCTGCAGCATTAAGTAATTGCTGTGACAAAATGTGTGCGAATATAAACCATCGCACGATAATTAATAGTTTGTACAAAGATATAGTCCATTCATTGTCGGATGCGGCTGTCGATGGTCGTGAGTCGAGGAGAGGCAGGAGAGACCGACAAGTGACGGGTTGGAACAAGTATGTTAAGGAGGCGCACGGTGAGGCTCGTCTTCGGTTTTATACTTGGAAAGTGCAGGGTATGCCACGAGCAGGACCTGTTTTTGAAGCGATGTTACGGAGTAAAAACAGTTTTAAACATAAGTTAAAATACTGTCACTCGCATAAAGACCAAATTCAAATGGATATATTAGCCGAACATCATAGAAATAATAATTTCTCGAAATTCTGGTCACATACCAATAAAATGGACCCGAAGCCGGGCCTCCCAGTAAGTGTCGACGGAGAGGTGGAACTTCAACGGATTGCTAACATATTTAAAGACCATTTGAGAGTACAGTCGATGATGCGGCCGGTGCCAGCGGGTGTAGGCGTTGGGTCCCATACTTCGGAGATGCCAATAGGGTTTACAGCTAAAGACGTAAAATGTGTTCTAAAGAGTTTGTCTAAGGGTAAGTCTCCGGGGCATGATGGATTGAGTGTCGAGCACCTTTTGCATGCGGGGCCGCATATATCTCGTGTGTTGGCGATGTTCTACACTTTCTGTATACGTCACTCGTATCTGCCGTCTGACCTTATGGATACAGTTGTGGTGCCTGTAGTTAAAAACAAAACTGGCAATGTTGCGGATAAGGGTAACTACAGGCCTATATCCTTGGCAACGATTATTGGTAAGGTGCTTGACGGCTTGCTTGAGCGCCAACTTAGCCAGTACTTGAGATTGAATGACGCTCAGTTCGGTTTCAGGTCTGGTCTATCAACCGAAAGTGCTATATTGGCGCTCAAGCAAACTGTGAGATACTACACGGATAGGAAGACACCTGTCTTTGCGGTCTTTCTTGATCTCTCTAAGGCATTTGACCTGGTATGTTATGGGAAGTTGTGGTCAAAACTTAGTAGTTTGAACGTACCTGGTGAGTTGATTAGTTTATTAAAATTTTGGTATAGTCATCAAAATAATCGTGTTAGATGGGCTGGAGCTTTTTCAGACTCTTTTAAACTAGATTATGGAGTAAGACAGGGTGGATTGACTTCCCCCACTTTGTTTAATGTATACATGAATGAGCTGATTGATGAACTTAGCAGGCCAATGTTGGCTGCTCTATTGACGGAGTCTTTGTCAACAATTTTAGCTATGCAGATGACATGGTGCTGCTGGGACCATCAGTCAGCGCAATGAGAAAACTTGTGTCGATATGTGAATCTTACGCTGTTTCCCATGGGCTTAAATATAATGTTCAAAAAAGTGAATTGTTAATAATACGTGGGAAAAATCGAGCATCATCTGTGATCCCATCAATAATGCTAAATGGAGTACCTCTAAAACAGGCATCTCAATTCACATACTTAGGCCATATAGTTACTGAGGATCTAACAGATGATGCTGATATTGAAAGGGAACGTAGGGCGTTGGCGGTCCGATGCAATATGTTAGCACGGAGGTTTGCACGTTGCACAGATGATGTTAAAATCACACTTTTTAAGGCATATTGCCAATCTTTTTACACGTGCAGCCTTTGGGTGAGATATACACAGAGGGCCTATAACGCCCTACGTATCCAATATAATAACGCGTTCAGGATACTGTTGGGACTCCCTCGCTACTGTAGCGCATCCACTATGTTTGCAGTCGCACGTACAGATGACTTCTACGCTATTATGCGGAAGAGAGTTGCGTCTATGATGGGCAGAGTGCGGGGGAGTCCTAATACAATTTTGAGGGTAATGGCTGGAAAACCAGACAGTCCTATACTGAAGCACTGGGTAAACACTCATTTGTCTACGCGGTGCTCGGTTTTTAGAAGAGGATTTATGTAACATAACTACCTACTAACATAGTTATAAGTTTTCTATTTTACTAATACAACACCAATTTTATATGGATGACTTTTATGTAATGTTTTATCCGAAATAAAGATTTGAATTGAATTACTCAATTATGAGTTATAAAAAGACGATAGGTACATACATCTCGAGTCTTCATATTTATAGCTTCATATTAAAGCACTTTTTTGACAACTCCGTACTCAAATATTACTTAAGTATTGCTTATCTCGAGTTCTCAATTCAGAAAGCGGAGGTTAGCACCGAGCGATAGCCAATTTGCGCGGATGTAGCGCATAATTTCTCAAACTTTGTTTTTGTTTCTTGTATTTTCTTTTGTGGGTCTGTGCGTCACTTCAAGACGGATATAAATTCTACTTCTCTCTTCACTTTTACGTTGGTAACGAGTAAGTTTAAGGACAACAAGTCTATGGTTGAACCCTTTTCTCTCACTATTTATGAGAGTCAAAATGCTAAAAAAAAAGTTTTTACTTCATTCTTTGTCTAGTGAAAACGTTTATTAGTTTTTATTTAAAACACTATGTAACCGCTGCTGTAAAAAATTATTTCAAGCACTGTTTAGAACCTATTTACTTAAATTCTCTCAAGCTAATTTAATGCGATTTCAATTATCCTTTTTTTAAATATAGGTTTTATTATGCTCTAGTGAATTGGTTAATTTAATACCATATTGTATTACAATAACAGATAAAAAAATAACAGCAAAAACTAAGATCGCTCGCAGCACTCAGGCCGTTCGTAGGGTAAAACTCGGTAATACGCCCCAAGTGACAAAACGCCCCACCACTCCAGCACTCACACTATCAAAGCTGCGCCGCTCACAACTAGACGCGCGGAGACCCACTAGTAGGCGAACAACATGGCCGACGTGTGCACGTAGTTTGTGATGTCCGTTTAAAAAATATTGCAAAATCTGTATTTATTGGAGTGAAATAATTTGCGGTAAGTTTCTAAGAAATTAATATATATTGATACTTTTAGATTTTGTGTTATAATGACCCACACTATCGTAAAATAGATGAAATTACCTTTATACTTTTATTTTGTCGAACGTTATAACCTTGAATCTACTGCTTTGACCTCGGTGGGGCGTATTGAAAATCAAATTTGACAATATGCCCCTAAGTCAATTTACAAAACGCCCCAATATTTGAACTGTGTTAAAGTATTTTTTATCGCGTGTTATTATTTCAGATTATGTCTCGGAAGTATCAAAGAACAACACTACGAGCATCATGGAGTGCAGACGACTTAGACAAAGCCATGTGCAGTGTACTTAGCAAAGAAATGGGTGTTAATGAGGCATCCAGAAGCTTTGGCATACCATCTCGAACCCTAAGAAGACACATTTTATCGGGAAAATCAAAGGGCCCTCTTGGACGCAAACCAATATTTTCTGTAGAACACGAAAAAAAACTGGTTGCCCATATAAAGAAATTGGAGAAAGTTGGATTTGCCTCTGATAGAAAAGATGTTAAAGAAATGGCATTTCAACTTGCTAGGAAACTCAATACTAAAAATCCATTTTCATCAAGTTCAGCATCAGCTGTAAATGTCTGGTTTTCGGGATTCATGGCACGCAACTCAGAATTAAGTCAGAGAAAATCAGAAGGCTTGTCAAGTGACAAGCCTTCTGATTTTCTCTGAGAAAAGGAAGGTAATTGCCGACAAAAAGAAGCCAGCAGCCGGAAAATTAAAGCAGACTAAGACCACAAAAATAACTAAACCTATCGAAGAAAAAGATGGTGATAAAAAGAAACAAGAAAAAGGAGGTAAAAAGAAGCCAAAGAAAGTGTCTGTCAAAAATAAGAAGAAGAAAAGAGTAAGCTATTCATCCTCTTCTGAAAGCAATGATGAAAATGAGGGCAGGGTAGATACTTCTGAAGAAGAAATCTCAGACGAACATGACGACATTATCAGATGCGTGGAATGCACGGAAGATTACTATAATATAAAATCCACAGAAGATTGGATTCAATGCCTGTCTTGTTTAGCATGGTTACATGAGTTTTGTACCATGTTTATTTAAAGTCTGATTTGATAAAGAGACTGAGTAACTCCTCTCCTCTTATTATATCTCTTATTATCCTAAGTTAAGATTAAGAGTTAATTTTTGTCAAAACTATTGTTGTTATAGTTTAAAATATGCAAAAATATATGATTAATACACTGGGGCATTTTATAATAAGAGTGAGTCGTATTAGCCAACGATCACACTACAAAACGCCCCACCTAAGGTTTTTTTTAAATAATAAATATTATTGTATCCTTAGTTCCTATTATCATTATTACTTGTGGTATTGTTGTTAAAATACTAAATATTGTTCCAAAATAAAAAGTTTGATTATATCTTGTAAGATTTTTTATTTATTACAATTTTAAAAAAAGTAGGGCGTTTTACCGAGTTTTACCCTATGTGTCATTTTCCATATTGATAAGTTGCTTGGTTCGGTCTTGTCCTTAAGGAAATCTGTATATTTTAACTCTACGGTTGCAACCGGTGATCTAGCGCTTTTAATTAGTAGTTGTGGAAACAGGCTATTAATAATTTCATAGTATTTAAGTCGTGTTATCGTTGAATTGGCCACATCATGATGTGCCCGGCCATTTTATGTAACGGCTCATATCGTTCAATGTAAAGCGTTTGCAGAGATGTGCAAAATAGTTTATTAAAAGTATTTAAATTCAAAATGCAAACGCTTGGTTATTTTTTTATTTCAAATAAAATACAAAATGGTTTTCTATGAAAATATTTAAATACAAAATGCAAAATACGTATTTTCAAAATAGGTTTTTCAAATAAAATACCTTTTTTCACAGATTTTAACACTAGTACCTATTTGATCAAAGAGTTCCTTTTTCATGTTGAATCTGCGAATCATCATTCATGAGTTAAAGCTATTTAAAGATATACCTTATCTATCATCTACATTATAATGTACTTATACACATGCATACATATAAAGAACAAGTCCTAATGTAAGATTCTCGCACAGCCTAAACCGCTAAAGGTAGAAACTTGATATTTGGAGAGTAGTTGTTTTTTATAACGAAAGCGCACCCTAAGGGGGTGAAAAGGGGTGATAAAGTTTATTTGAAAAATCTTATTTCCAGTATTTATAAACTTGAAACTTTGCACAAATACTCAACAAGAATTTAAGAATGAAAAATATGAAACATGAATTTATTATTATTAAAAAAATTAACAAAACCATTTTGCATTTTACAAATATTAAATATTTATATAAAGTATTTCAAATAAAATAGAAAATACATTTTGAAAAAAAGCATTTCAAATGCAAAATAAAAATAGGTATTTTGCATTTTGTATTTGTATTTGAAATACATGTATTTCAAATAATTCACATCTCTGAGCGTTTGGACGATTTTCCAAGCCATGTAATGTTTTCTGATATTTGCGCGAGCCTCATTAATGAACTTTATGGTTACTAAACTTATGTAATGTTTCGCATTTACTGTAAACTTGGCTTCATCCATGACCCCGAGTAACTGTGTGTGGCGATAAAGGCATAATACTGTTATATTATTTTATGAAGAGCATTTGTTTTTGCAATTACAGTAATGTATTGAATTGCAGTTTGATTTATCTTTGTTTCGTGCTGCGTACACATCTAGCCGAAGGCCAACGCGTGCTGACGAATGTTCGTCATTTGTTGAATTTAACCAAACTCTGTTTAGAACGAATCCGGTTTCATTCGGTTTTGATGGCGACGGGTTAGGGGACCCGTCGCCTGACCAGTAACAGGCCCGAGAAGGCGGCGCGCTGTGTTCTGTGCGCGCCTTTCAGGAGGACGTGGGGCAAGGCCCCACAGAAGAAGAGGTCTGCCAGGCGCTGCCGGACCGAGGCCTGCCGGGGTCGCGGTGTATGCAGCTGTGAATCCCACGACCCCAGCCAAGGATCAGGAGAAGGAACACCGTGGATTTTTAGCCCGTAAGAGTCCGGCATACCCTTTCGCCTTCCCCGGGCGAAGGGAATCCATGAGGATTTTACCAAAAAAAAGGAGATTTACGCAGTGTCTAGAATTAGCTCCAAAATCTTACCAGCGATTCCGGTAGAAACTCTATACATAAAATGTTGATAAATCAATATTTCGTACTTCCGAAAATGTAATCGGATGTCAGGTCCGAACATGTTCGTTTTGTCCAATTATAGATTTTTTACTCGAACATAAAACTATACAGCATGACTAGTAAAAGTTACATAGGTGAAAAAAAAATCTGCTCTTTCATAAAAAATAATCAACGTTACTTTACAAAATGTATGGAACAGCAATTTTTTTGTCACGATTTATTTTTTGTCCTGTATTAAAAGTTGTACAGAATGATGAGCAGAGTTCATGGTTTTTGGATGTAAAATGACTAACCAGTCATGCTGTATCGGGCTATTAAGTTTTTTTTTAAGCAGAAGCCTTAGGTATGTTCTTTACTCCATTTTTTTTTTCTTTTCTTTGTCACTTTTGACCCTCGTCGTACCTGATGGTAAGCGCAGGCATGGTCTAAGATGGAGCACACGAATCCAAGCAACAGCCAAGTCAAGCCAAGCAATTTACTGTGTTCCGTCGTGTGTATGTGAGAGCCAGAGGGGTATAGGGGAATCCCTCTGTACATATAGAGGGATTCCCCTATACCCCTCTGACTCTCACATACACACGACGGAACACAGTAAACTGCTCGGCGCCGGACTTTAATGTGAGGGTGGTAGCTAGCCAGGCTGACCGTTAAGATCCTACCACCAAGCAAATTCTATTGCATCAGGTATAGTATAATTATAAGAATTCAGTAGTACCCGAGTCTCTCAAGCCATTTTTTTTACGACTAGGGCATAAAGGCATTTATATATAAGGCGTTATATACTATTACGAATACATACAATTACTTTACACACATTATGTATGGTAACTTTTGTAGGAAACAAACACACGCAGAAGGTGTACTTTTTTCAACACAACGCGTGCTAGGCGCATTAGGAATGATTCACATGTGTGAATCATACTTTAGGCACTAGCGTGTGGCTAGCTCAGGTACCCACACGTTCCACTAAACAAGATATGGTTAAATCGCGTGCAATCTACGACTGCAGTGCATCGAGGATTTTATTTTTAGCTACTATATTTAGTCGTTATTAGGATTGGACCACTTCTCAGAATGAGAATAATGGTACAGGCTTTAGTCCACTACGCTGGCCTGTTGCGGATTGTCGTATTATACCTACACAACATCGATACCTTTTCTTTTACCTTCTTTTTCGAACTCATAGGTGCGGGCAGGGCACCTCATTGGCACTCAGACACTATATGGAAGTTTATCATTCAACCGCCAGGCTACAACAGCTTTTTATTCAGCAGCAGTAATGGCGTAAGGGATGAGGTGACGTAAGCTGCTCACTTCCTTAACTTTTACTTAAAAGCAGCTAAATTGAACTATGACGTTCTTAAGTGGCCCTTCTGCATCTTGGTACGTAATGTCAAGTGAACGAACTCTGCGCATGCGCTGATAACGTTTATTACACACGTATTACGCGAAACGATAACGAAACGTGTCTTTGTGTGGCTATTGTGTGAAGGAATGTACTTTACAACTGAATGTATGTACTGATGATTGATTTGTGTTTGGACACTGGACGTACAGGATGTTGTGAAAGCTGATAGGAAGGCTAATAACCTTACTGTATATTCACCAGACAGTTAATTGAAGATAGATGGAAAAAATGGAATCGATACAGAAATGATACCAAAGACGGAATTGATACCTATCACTAAATAATTGTTAAAAGTAGTGATTGATGAACTAGTGATCAGTAGGCAATCCGTCAAGTATTAGTATTTCCCAACATTTCAATCTTTAATTAATTCAAATCATTGTCACCAATTTAATTGAGCTGATCTTTAAGCGATTTAAAAATGTTAAGTTATAATCTAGATCTAGAACACCATAATACCTATACAGGGTGTTAACGAATTCGTGTAATTCCTTCAAACCACGTGATCTACTGGTGACACAGATTAACCCTAAATGGGAATTTTTGAAAATCAACTAAAAAAAAGTTCAAAAAAAAAGTCTTGATTTTCTATTTCTGAGTCATTTTAGAGCCTTGAGTTATCTGACTGCAAAGAGCGATATCGTGTTAGTCGTGCCTGCCAGCCGTGTTGCCGTGCTTTCATTAGTTTGTGCGTGGCATCGAAATGTTCACACAAATAAAACATTTTTTTTGCAAAAAAATTAATTCTTATTTTTTTACTGAATCCCTATTAGGTGGTTTAGATACGATCGGTACCAAAGCCGCATGATTTTTTTTATTTTAATCAGCCTAATACCCGTGTGGGGCCTGTCTACATCAGTAGTAGATCGTGTGGTTTTAAAGAATTACACGAATTCGTTAACACCCTGTATAAACTTAGCACAGAAACCGTCGCACGCGCAGGCCGCGATCAATATTTGCACGTAACGAGTGAGCGTCGAGAATTTTACGAGGGGACGTGAAACGCGCACAAAGCGTGTCATGGTTTATTGTAAGATGAACATAATGGACATACTACATGCACCATCGAGGTTATATACTTCAGTTTACAATAGTATGTATTTAGGTCACTTGAGCTAACTATACAGGTGTCCCAAAAAGTAGTGTCAAGTGGAAGTCCAGAGGTAGAGCAGCCTTACAGGTACCCAAATCACCCCCATGTATGTTCCGCGATTTTTTGTAGTTTTCGAGTTATGACTCTTTTCCAAACTGGTATAACCAAAGTGTGACTTTACTGACATTTTTGATTATAATGACGTGAATAGGTTTTTTTTCTAAATTAGATAAAATTAGAATCTAATTTAAAAAAAAAAACACGCTTTTGTCTCAACGGTTCATGATGCAAAAATGTCATCTCATATCTTTTTTCATAAGATTTTGTATAGGATGTTTTATGAGTTAGCTGTTTGAGGTATCGATTGAGATGTCGTCTTTCGTAGGTCAGCTGATCAGTGATTTCAGCAAAGCTAGATTAAGTTTTATTATCTAGTACCAGCAGCCCCCTGTTTCAGAATGATTCAATAAGTGAGTTGTCGCACAATTAGGTTTGCTATCTTTTTTTCTCTCGTAGAACAAACCGAATCGACAACTGCTGATCGAAAATGTTCTGAATCGGGGGGCAGGATAGCATTTGAACACAATATGACCATAAACGAATATATTTAATAAAGCAAGCACAGATCAGAACAAGTTACTAGACTCAGCAAAGCACTAATCAAAGAAAGAACATGAAAAACAATCATGAAAGACAGCACTTTTTTAAAGTCAAAACACGAACTCCCATTATCAACCAATAAACTAAAACTTTAAGGAGCAGCCAAGATGAATGTACAACCTGCAGAACCAGACAGGGAGTGCCTCAAACACCCATAAAGTATAACTAGCAACGATAGCCTAGAGCTCTCGCCTAATTAAATTCATTCGCGACCATGTTCGTACCATGTTGTGCGCGTAGCTCAAAAATATTGTAATTGGATTGCCCATCGGACCAAAAGGATGGCTCTTTGTAAAACAACCTCGTATGATATAATGAACAGCTTAACGCAAAAGGGTTTCAGAGTCCATAATTTTGGTATCATCGTATTAAATCTGGATAGAGATGTAAAACGATGACTGGCTTAAATTGGATTACTGGTATTTGAAGTTTATACAGAAAATATGGACGAAATGATTATGCTTTTTGTAATGGTCATAGTAACTGGTCTCGCTATGTCGAACTGGGCGAAGCTTTCAGATTTTCACATGATTTAGGCATCAGACAGTGCAAAATCCGAAAGACAATCTGACGAAAATTTCTAGAAACATATTTAGAATAAAAATTAGGGAGATGAATAGAAAGAAGATTGAGAAGTATGTAATTTAAGTTTCTTAGTTTTAAATCAGAAGTATCTTGGCGTGGATGATGAATTAATCAGTTTGAAGCTGTCACTAAAAGAATATAAAATTTTAAAGACCAACTTCTTGGCTAAAATTCGGACAGAGTCAGATTATACAAATTCAGACGAAATTAACTTGTGATAAAGTCATAAGATAATTCGCGATGTCTTGGGCCTCTTTATATTAATCTGTCTGTTGATAACAAATCACCATGCCAATCATTATAAAATGACTCAGCAGTTTTGGACGTTAATTGGGCGCCGGTTTGCGTTGATTTTTTATAATATCTGTGATGAATTCACATAAACAATGACGAAACATTTTCTAATCGTGTTTTGTCAAATCAAAACTGCCCAAATGATATAACGGTTATGACGTCTTTGTTCAAATTGGGTTAGAAATATGACTGTAATCATTTAATCAACATTGAGTAACTATTTAAAGATATGATGCAATTTTTTGCTTCTAGCTGAAATTGGTACATTTTAAAGCTTGTTAAGATAACTGCAACAACTGGCAGACTCACCTCATTCCAAACGTTTTAATTGAAGAGCCACTTTTAACGTCCTGAACTTTTGAAGACTTTACTACTACAAATTCCAAATTACATTGGGTCTACAAAATTGGCTGATTTGCTACTAAATAGAGATATCAGATCAAAAATGGTTCTTCAGTCCATACGGACACATATAATAAAGGCGGCCAATAGAATTTTACGGCGAGTCCCATGTGATACAAGCAAACAGAATAGCTAACAAACTTTATAGTGTTTGCACACGACCTAAAATACCCAATTTGCAAGAACGATTTGGCAAGGTTAGGAAATTAGAACTAGTACGTTAGGTCGACGACTCCTATATTTTGGAAGATTGGCTCTAATACCTGACAGGAATGCAGGTGGGTTCCTTCCGAAAGCTTCAGGTTCTGAAGCAATCGAGTTTGATTCGAATTCATCATCATCATCAGCCTATTGCTGTCCCACTGCTGGGCACGGGCCTCTTCTCAGAATGAGAAGGATTTAAGCTTTAGTCTTCCACACCGGCCTGGTGCGGGTTGGTGGAGTACACACACCATCAACAACTGTTTGGAGACCTCTCAGATGTGCAGATTTCCTCACGAAGTTTTCCTTCACCGTTAACGTGGGTGATAACCAAATTATGATCCGCACATGAATTTGAAAAGTTAGAAATGCGGACCGGGATCTATCTCCGAATCTCCTGCATGGAAGGCAAGCGTTCAAACACTAGGCTATCACTGCTTAAGTGATTCGAATTACTAGATATATTGAGAGAAGCTGTCGGCAGTACGCACCCAAATTCATTGCGAAATGAAGACCCTAATCTCACACATATCTCTCCGCGGTAATAACTTACTTAATTCTCTCCCCACATTCTAATCCTGACGACATATCTTACAAGATTAAGTTAAAGCTACGCCTTCTCTTTGAGCCAAATATCTACCTAAGGATCATTGGCAAAACGAACGATCGAGAGGAAATCTAATCAGCAGTCCCCCGTTCATTTGACAAATTACTTGCTGGCAGAGCATTGAGGGAAATTGAACCAATCTAACATGTAATTTGCAAAAATGACAGAGATACACTTGTGTATCTCGATCGCTTTTCTGTGAAGTGCGTCATGGTAGATGAAAATAACCGTGACATAAGTTTCAGATGAAATAAGACACGTAACTATAAGCTCTTTTTTCATAACATAATATAACGCCTGTATTCCCCGGAGGATTGAGCAGAGATGTATAGTAGACCAACATTTTACCGTTATGTTTAAGTCTCTTGTAATAGGGGGCGAACTTATAGCCATCAACCGGGCATGAACCCAGACTCCGGGTTGCTACTGAGAAATTCCACACGGAAAAACCCAATAACATTTTGCCCGACCTGGGGATCGAACCCAGCACCGTACGCTCAGCAGACGCGTTTGCGTCCATTAGACCAACGAGGTAGTCCTGTTCCTAACAAAGAATTGGTCCACCTTATTATCAGCAGTTTACCGCAGTCCACAGCTGGGCCTCTCTCAAAAAGGAAGCACACTTGACAAGCGCTAAAATTACTTCCAAAGACATTGGTAGCTAGCACGCACAAGGCCGGTTCATTCAGTTTTGTTCCAGTGTTAGGTAATCCGATATTCGCTGCTCGACTGTGTAAACCAATCACGTCACGGCAAATCGGGTTGAATGCTGTGCAGTTGCCGCCTGCGTTTGTGCGGGACAATAGAGGAAAACAAATTATCTTGTTGTTTGTAGAGGATGTTTGCCAAACTTCTCTTGTAGACGGGTACTCCTGAAAATATGGCCTGATAGACAGCTTCATGATCATAACATTGCCATAATCAGTGCGCTAGCAGCGATAGCCTAGCGGTTGATCGCTGGACTTCCATGCAGGATAGTTTGCCCCCGGCCCGCACCTCTGACTTCAAGTTCATGTACTGATCAGAATTTGATTATCATTTGCGTTAACGGTGAACAAAAACATCGGGAGAAAACCTGTACATCTGAGAGGGCTCCCAAAAAGTTCTCGACTGTGTGTGTAGTTCGCCAACCCGCACCAGGCCAGCGCTGTGAACTAAGGAGTATGCCCTTCTCATTTTGAGAGAGGCCTGTGATCAGCAGTGGGAGCTGATGAGGCAACGCGCTTGGCAAAGGCATTCGTCATCGCTGTGGATACTTATCAGCTCACAGGAGAATGCTGCTGCTTAATTTCTGGTCATAATCCCGTCGCATTTTACGACTCCCACGAGAAAACAAGAGATGGCATCAAACATTTCACCTCATAACATCTGTTAGAGAGGTCTAATAAATGTGGTTCCCCTCGCCAGATCATAAACACTGAAAGCGACACTGATTGAGTCTCGTATCTGCAGTGTTTGCGCCCCGTTGGTTGGAGACAGTAATTAACTTGGCCGCGACGTCGACGTCGCGTTGCCGTGCACCGAATTAGATTACATCGTGGTATGTTGCTGCATTTTTATTTAGAATTGCTGCAAGTTTTGCCAGATGAGAGAAAACGTGATGAGAATAGCGCAGACTGGAATAGTGGAACAAATAAAGATATCTTTATTCAGAATGTGGATGATGATCTTGGAAGAAATTTTGAACTCTAGCTACCCTCAACGGTGTCTCGCAATATATCCAGAAAAGATCTAGCCCATAATTTAAAACCGACGCAGAATGAGATTTATATTTATAATAGTTGCTAAATCCTTTGCCTTTCAGTTCATTTAGGAGGCTTAAATATATTAGGTGCTTATGTTGAACTTCTACAAGCTGTGTGTGATGTTTACCTATGACAGTCGTTACAGGTAGTCAGAAGCCCGAAAGTCTGACAACCGGTCTAACCTTAGGACATCGCTATAGCCCAGTAACTGGGTTGCGGAGGTCTGATGTCAGTGCTCTGTGTAAAATACTGGAATTCAGCCGCATCTCGTTAGACTAGAAGCTAACCCAAACATAGCTGGGCAAAGACTATACTGACAGATAGACATTCCTAAGAAGTAGTTACTACTAATACTTTGACTTTAATTATTCTTTCAAGACCAGGGCCTGCTATGGTTCGTTGCATTTACTCGGTGCGGTAATTTTTTTAGTAGGTATCTAGGTACTAAAAAATGCATGAGGTGGGAAAGGTTACTAGCTCATCGTACACGAGTTATAATTGATTTGTTGTGGCATATTCTTTTCAGGTCAATAAAAACTAAGTAATAACAGTTGGTATACCCTTGAAGTCAAATACTAGATACGCATTTGGTTTTTGCATTGCTCAATCACTTAACCTGACCTCAACATTTGAAAAACAAACATTACAACTTCATACTATGTACCTATTTGATATACTCAGTGTACTTTCAATTTCAATTCGCAAAATCGATACGGAAATGTATTGACAATCGCGAACAACCAATATTGGTTTCATCCGTCTATTTGTTCGGCGCAATCTATTGTCTGTCGAAATTACACAGCAAATGCCACTTCTGAGTACTACAGGTGAGAAAATATTGCTAATATTTAATGTACATGAAGTTTTTTTGCAGTTTTTCACGCTGTAGCAACAACTCAACTGACAATATTGAATACAAATATTGATATAAATGACAACGCAATTCACACTTATCCCAATAGACACAAACATGGATATTTAATTAGTGTACATGTAGACAATAAAGAGACTCGCTAATGTGTTAACATCTTACAAATGGTTTGGAAACAAGACGCTACAAACGTTAAGTTTAATATAGAGTTGCAAATGATTTGGCAAGCACAGCAAGCGCATAAAGATTGCGCTATTAATCGCGTCCGCAATCATGCGTATCCAAACGGCATCATTAACGTCCGCACGATAACATCAACTGATACATCTACATCTAATAAACGCTCCAAATATTTGAGGGAGAAACCACTGTAATCGAAAGAGAATTTATTCGACACGCGACATACCAAGCGAAATTCCTATCGCGTTTAAAATAAAACTGGTGAAGGTCACGACATTGACCTCCGAACGACGTTTAATCAACCCCAGAAAGAGGCACGGACCGATTCAATGTCAAGTGCGGATCTATTCCTATCGGTGCGTGTATACGCTGCTTGCGTCACGGTACCGTCACTCGTCACGGGCAACCCTATAAGCCCGCTGCATGATACGCCCACGATTAGATACGGCGACGATTACAATTAACCGATTTATTAATAAACGATAACGCTCACTGTTACGTAGACGTCGCGCACACGTCATATGCCATGCCATGATTAATGGTGTCCGAAGTGAGGCAAATCTTATTATAAAATAGTGACGTATGTGTTAAATCGTGTCGCAAATTGCAATTTTCCTTTGACAACTTTTCCGTTACGCACTCCTTGCTGTATAATCAAGAGAGTACTTGAGAACGTCATTCAATATGCTTTTATGCTGAAAACGTTTATGCGGGAACATCGTTGTAACGTTTTATCGACTCTCTTCCACATTAGACCTTAAAGTTATTTTCTCTTTCGCTTTCTCTCAAACATTACTTCGGCGTTTCCGTTTTAATTACAAGTTCGGGCGGACACGAACTGAGCGTTTTCATTTACGATGTTATTGGTCCCATTTGTCACGTCAGGGGTGATATCTAGTTTGTTTCCAGCGATTTGTGCTTGTCGACTATTGTGAGGTGGATCTGTCGCGGGGATGTGTCCGGTGTCGTCGACCCTCCGGCCCTGGCGCACTATTCGCGACAATACGCTGGCAACACTCCAAGCGCCGGATGGCGTCGATACATCGGCTGCACATGCAACACACCAACGCACGTTTTCACCTCCGAAACAACTCGAATACCATCTTCCGTCCAATCTTCGACTTTAGCATCAAGCTTGTAGTAGTTTAGAGTTTTGAGAACAGCAAAACAAAGTTTGTACATCAGTAAATTAGCGAAAACGCCTGCAGCGTTTTGTCCTTTGATGTTACAAACGTCGAGGAAGTCATTTGGGCGCGTGGTGTAATATTACGAAGCTGCAATTTCATATTTAAACGTGCGAATGGAAATAGTTTTAAAGGCGGCACGTCGGCATATATCACGTCCCCTGCGGTTATATTACACCATTTGTGAGTGAAATACAAAGCAGATCAAAGCCGGGAGAGCTTTAAGGAGATATCACGTAAGTCATCAATAGCTGTGTTGGTCAAATATGTCGCACGGTCCATGGAAGTGGCGATTCATGCTGGAATCTTGGGAGGCGATGTGTTAACGATGACATTACGATGATGTATCTTATTTACTGTAAGTGATGTTTGCAACATCAAAACAATAAATTGTTGAAATAAAATTCTTGTTATAGTAATAAATGATGATTGTCAGTAACAGGCGGCACATGTGATACAACTCGGAAACCCTGCACATTTTTTTTTAAGATAAGGTGACGAACATTTTTTGTTGGTTGGATGAAATAGCGACGGGTCACAGGAACAACTTGTGACCCACAGATGCCCCTCAAGCTTAAGGGAAAAATGTACTTATCCGTTATAAGACCTGTTGTCCTGTATGGATCGGAATGCTGGGCCGTGAAGAAGACTTATGAAAGAAGATTGCATGTAGCAGATATCAGAATGTTGAGGTGGATGTGTGGAGTGACGAGAATGGAATAAAGTTAGGAATGAGTATATTGGAGGAAGTAAGTGGCGTCTGTGACAGAAAAGTTGAAAGGAAACCGATGATGATGTGATGAGGACGAAAAGCATGCGACTAAAAGAATAATGAACATAAATGTGATGGATGGAGGGGAAGAGGCAGACCAAAGAAAAGATGGACGGATTGTATGAGATGATATGAATGAAAAGGGAGTAAATTATAGCGCGACGGCTAATAGGGAAGAAAACATTTAGCGCTGACTGCAATTAATCTGGGATAAGGGCAGGTAGACAAAGAAGTCAACAAACATCGTCTTTAGTCTTTAAATACCAGTAAGTACGTATTATTGTTTTAAAGTCCATGAAAAGGATATTATAAAGTGGAACGAATTTCGTATTGACGTTATTGAAGATGAAGTTTTGTTTACAAGTTGATTTCCAGATGACGAACCATAATATTTCAAAATTGTGCGCAGTTTGTCGACATTGACACACCACTGACAGACATCAAATATTATGATGTCCATGATAAACAACTTTGCACGTTGTTTGTTAAACTATCGTTTTCTAAACGTGAGATTAATACCCCTTATCTGGAATGCTGTTTTTACGTCGATGGATTTTCCATGGATTATTATATGATGGAAAGTTTATGACGACAGCGGTTTTAACTGTTTATACTGATAATTACTGAATGTAATTAATACTCGATGACGTAATGGTTTACATTGATGATTTTGTAAAGCCGTGTACGCACGAGAGAACCCGAACATCGCGAACACGAATATCTTAAGCTGCGTCTACACTAGGCGAGCCGAGCACGAGTGGAACACAAGTGGAGCACGAATTCGCGTAGCGTAGACGGACTTAAGAGCCTCGAACGAGCATGGCAAGAGCGTTTAGCTCGCGCTCGACTGCGTTCCGTCGATTGTTGGTATTCTGAAGAACACAAGGGAATTTGCGTAGCTTAAATGAATTTCTTTGTTGTAGGCTTGTTTACGTCCACACTTGACGCCGCGAACAGAACAGCTCCGCTCGTGCTTCGCTCGTCTAGCGTAAACGCAGCTGAACACATTGTTTGCACGTGCGTACCACTACCGAACAGTGTGTTCGGCGAACACCTTCATAGTGATTCGTATTCGATGTTCGCGTTCGCGATGTTCGTGCAGCTTATGGCACAGCATTTTCTTTTTCACGAATTCAGAGTTTGTCACGAATTCAAAGTAAAAGTTGTACAGAATTATGAGTAGAGTTCATGGTCTTCTGATGTCAAGTGACTAAACAGTCATGCTGTAATTTATGTTGCAATGCATGTGCATATTGTATGTGGTTGTGTATGTATGTTTTATCGCACGTTAGGATACTGCGCGTCGGTCAATAAGGAAAGGGAACGCGATATACTCTGTAAAGTAGTTTGGATCACTCTCCATTACCCATATTCATAAACGATGATTAAAGGTTGTTTAATTAAAATTGCTCTTATTCTATTGCAGTCTCTATTCATTGGCATACAAATGACAAGGACAGGTATAATTTAATCAGTGTTTAAAAATGTCAACCTTTTATGAATAAGGGTTAATTTCGTAGTTGTCAAAGCGACTAATGGGTTCTATTAAGATGGACAGCCTCTACCCTTGTACTAAAACTGCTTCATTTGATTTATCAGCTTACCCAGCTAAGTGAGTATGACTGATCTTTTAGGGAAACGCTTTTATGACAAGCCGGTTGCAAATGTGACCTAACAAAACTTCTTCTTCACCCCCCAAGTACTATTATCCGCCCCGCTATCATTTACTCCCTTTTCATTCATATGATCTCTCACAGAATCCATCCATCTTTTCTTTGGTCTCCGTCTTTTCCTCCATCCATCAGCATTTATATTCATCACTCTTTTAGTCAGATGCTTTGCGTCCCTCCTCATCACAATAACACCGAGTTTTTATTTTAAATTACCATGATGTCGACCGTTCAACTATAATCTAGCTCTTTCCATGTCAGACAAGGGTAGTAAACTTCATAGGTATGGAGTATGGACTATGGTGTCTATACATATTTTCCAGGTCGTTTCATTTCGTTCGGGTCAAGGTGTCGGCTCGTCGACTGTCGCCTCGCCAGATGGCCTGTGACGTCATACGATATGTTAGCTTATTAAGAACTCATATATGGAAGTAGTGGGACATAACTATGATTGCAGAACTAAGCCACTGTTGTCTAGCCTTTTCCCAATTATTTTGGGATCAGCGTCCAGTCTATTCCACCAAAGATGTGCTATGCAATGTTGCTACGGATGCGTTTGATATCCACCAATCATATTCATCGGTCTAAATAGCATAGCACTGGCGGAAACTGATTCAACTAAGCTACGTTTTTTATATGGAAGGATGCGTGATGTGGATGCGTGCTATGGATGGTCGCGAGTGGTGTAACTATATGCAGAGCACCGCGCCGCCGCTCCCCGTGCATTTCCTATTGTCGATACGTCGCATAGGTCGAACTGCGCATCTTCCTTCCACAGCTACATAGCTTAGCATCAGTGGAAACGATCACATAGTTTCGTAGCTTAGCTTTTACATTCTCGTAGCATAGCTGCATAGCACATCTCTGGTGGAAGGGCACCCTAACCAGATGTTGCTGAATACTAGTATTTTACACGGAGCGACTGCCATCCGACCTCCGTACGGGGCAATGCCGATATCCTAAGGTAAGATCGGTTGTCAGACTTTCGGGCTTCTGACTACCCGTAGCGATTGTCATAGGTAATTGTGACACCAGGGACCGACGGTTTAACGTGCTCTCAGAGACAAGGCGGGTCTCGATGTGTAACGAATGGTCACCCATCCACGGACTGACCGCGGTAAGTGCAGCTTAACCTTGCAAATCATAATTATGATCCACCCGGTTGTTAATTAGTACTGACTAGTATTTTAATTTGCAAACAGAAAATTTTCTTTTAGTCAAGATTGTAAATCAAAAGTGACAGACCGGAGCAATCAGCATCAGTAAAACATTTTCGGCACCTCTTTAAATTCTGGCATCCTTTAAACTGTCGACGTTTCACAAAATTACAGACTTATTTACTTTCCGAACGTTAGCCGCCTCTGAGGACTATCCAAACGCCATAATTACTGCTTTGGTGTGTCAATGTAGAATGTATTTTATATGTCATTTTTAAAAAGAATTCTATAATTTCGTGGAAATAGCTACTAAATTAACTTGAAGTAATTTTCTGCGTATAATTTTATGGAAATATCTTCTTTTCAAGAAAGTATTAGTTAGAAGGATGTAAAGAAAAGAAAGAAAAAAGTTTTCTTTTTTAAAACCGATCTTGGTTTTGATCTTGTTTAATCGGGCGAATCTTTTGTGCGAATCAGTGAGTTTTACCAGAGATAGCATAGATAGATACATTATTTCTATGCAGCCTTATGTCGAACTCCTATTTCTAGTAAGGCAAACTGTCGATAGATAACTTATTGAAAATTGCCGTAAGCCCTTTTGCCACTGGCAATAAGTTTAACAAATAAGTAGCTAGCTTTATAAAGCTACAATTCTCCTTTGATGATAAATTCTATCGTGTACAAAAGCATCTGTCAGCATTGTCGATAGCTGTATGCACGGCATGCAAGACAGCGATGTGTCCGCGGTCGATCGCTCCGGGAGATATACGACGTTTGTCAATACCTTTTACTTTTACCTTTTTGCAACTGAACTGCTCTATTCAAGGATAGGAATTGCAGAAATAAGAACAGATAAAGGGCTCGTGTTGAACGTTTTGTTTAGAGATGCTTTGGATGTTGTTAGAAGTGGTGACGGGATTAGTTGCAGAAATAGGATCATTAGAAGTACCTATCTATTCATGTTATAAATGCGAAAGTAAGTTTTTCTGTCTGTCTGTTTGTTGTTCACGACTAATCTATTGAACCAATTTTGTAGAAACTTGGCACAGAGATAGCGCTAAGTACAAAGATTGGCATATGAATTTTTTTATCACCACGAGCAAAGCTAAAGGCGTCAGTTAGGTACAAAAGAGAAATTTAAAAGATAGCTTGTTGCTTGTAAGTGAGTAATTTACGGTCAGCGAAATTAATTGTTTAGCAAATGAAGACACTACGTAAGTTTGCCACATTATACCCATACGACTAATAACGAATGACAATTTTAATAAACGGACAATTTAAGTTGGCGATCAATTTGCTAAACAATCCCTTTCTGTTAAAGTTTCAAGTGAATAAAAACTTTTGCAGAAAAATAACGTGTTTCATTTGATTCAGATTTTCCGTGAATTAAAACTGACATGGATTATGAAGAAGAGGAATAATTTCAAGCCAGATATGAAAATAAAGCAATTAAGCGAATTGGAGAAGCGAGAGCTGAAAAGCACGATTCCGGAAAAAACAGTGATAACAAATTGTAAGAAGAACTTTGAATTTTGTGAAAATACTATTACAATATTCCGTATCTCATGAGTTAGTAAACTTCATACATATATTTAAGTACAAGGAATTGTTAAGAAAACGACACAGAATCGATAGTTCAAACAATGTTATAAAGCAACACGATATCCCGTATTGACTCACTTATGATTCAATTTGCGGGGTACACAATCATCCCCGTCCCGGTGACGCGCTTCCCGGAATAGAACATCCCTAGTCATCCAAGGAAATAAAGTAAAACGAGTTAACTATGAGTATGAGCTGTGATTCATATTGAGATGTGAGTAAAATGGAGTTGGAAGATTCTGGAATTTTAGTTTATTTTGCAGAATGAGGAGTGCGATGTTTTAATAATGTTTGATGTGAGAATGCTGGTACCCATAACACAAGTTAAGTCTTTCCTTGGGTACCAGAGTTCATACAAATACTAGATACGGATTGTTATTCTGATGTGTTTTGTTTCTTTGTGCATAATGTTGTTTGCAAATGTTTTGAGTGTACAACCTTTTGAGTCGAAATAATTAATTAATTATCAATTAAAAAAACCGTTTTCTTATGACATCTAGTCTTGCTAAGGTTTTTTTACTGGATTACGTGTTATCCATTTTTAACCCCCGACGCAAAGAGAGGGGTGTTATAAGTTTGACCGCTAAGTGTGTCTGTCTGTGGCACCATAGCTCTTAAACGGGTGAACCGATTTAGGTACGGTTTTTTTTATTTAAAAACTGGTTTTCTAGCGGTGGTTCTTAGACATGTTTTATCAAAATCGGTTCAGCCGTTTCAGGGTCATCAGCTGTTTTGTTATTTGCGTTGGGGGTTTTTTAGATTTTAAATTTATTTCTTTCGTTCTTGTCCATCCAAAGGTTGTCTGTTAGAGACCGCTATACCTAAGCGATAAGACCGTCCATTTTACAAATCCTATACACCCATTATGACTTGTTCTGTGTTTTAATGGTCTACAATAAAGCAGATTTGTATTGTATTGTAGATTTTTTAAGCCTCTGTGAGATGTGATGAAGCTAAAATAACTATCTTAGCTCCAGCAAGCCTAACGTTAGCAACTCGACATAATTTTGTCAAGATAATGTATAGCGTATTTCATCTTGACACGAGATAATGCGATGGCAAAATTCTGTCGCGCTGCGCATGATAGTCCGTCAAGACATATTAACAAATTTCAATTTGAATGTCCTGTGTTGGATATGAACAGCATAGTAGGTTACTTCATCACTTTCAACGAGGAAACTGGGACATTAAGAGTATTGACAGCAGATAATCTGAAAGCGAATGGCGTCATTTATTTCTGTCTGTCGAACGGAACTACTTTTTAAAGACCATTTGTTGGTCCAGACCGATGTTTAGTCAGTAGTTAAAATAAATGAAGCGCAAATATAACAGAAGACCACTATAATACTAACCCATTTTCCTACACACAATAATGATTTACGCGTGAAAACGAGCACTTATTTCATTAATTCATAGTTGATGAACATAAAAACTTGATAATACATGCCAAAAATCTAAATACAATAGATAAAAGTAAATTACCCGCGACAGTTTCGAATATAAAAACTAATGACATACTTTGTTAAAATGATTTATGTCTAGAATATTGTGTAAGAATGTCGCATGCTACACTTAAATCACAATTTTGCGTCAAACTGTCGCATGATGTGTATTTTGAAATGAAGTTTGCTTCAAATAGCAAGAAAATAGCATGTATTGTGGATGCGAGAAGTGGCAACATAATAGGGTATTTGACTGAAAAAATCTAATTAGTCCGTCAGTTAGATTATCAAAAAATATTTGACCCGTATTTTTTCTTTTGTTACGTAAACTAAAATTGACGAAGATACGACAATTTTAAAAATTGGCAAAACGTCACAAGCAAGATACAATTTTTACTTGCTTCTGACGTCACAAGCACTCTCGAGTTTTGATGCGTTTTATATTTCCAAATATTCATGGATTTAAGAAAAGAAAAAATACGTGTCCATTATTGTTGAAAACTGTAACTGACGGACTAATTAGATTTGCAATTTATTGATGCTGTCAACATGCCTATTCTGAAGATAATAGCAGAAACGATGGTCACAGCCGTCCTCGGTCGATTTATACAAGGTGTTAATCAGTAACAGTGCCAAATTTCTAGAGCAAATGTTTAAAAATGTGCTTGATCACCTAAAATCACATGTCCAATTCAATGTTTACTTAGAAACATTAGCGAAGGTTTGCGGATAAATCACGACGTGCCTCGAAAGACTTGGAGAATAATGTACGTCGGAGCGCAGCGCAGAGCATCGCAGCGGATGCTCGAGTATGCGCCGGTAGCCGACCGCGTCCGCCTGACGGCTACAATCTGCTGGAACCCGGGCGCATGCGCGCGCGTGTTCGCGTATCCGCTATCGCAGTCAATTTCTAAATGCGCTGTGGCCGAGCGGAGCCGACCGGACGCGACGATAGCCGAGCGCCGCGGTCGACGTGCGCGAGGAGCCGACCGGCTGCCGCGGCATACGCGCAGATCTAACCGAGTTCCAAGCAGTGTAAATTCCATGCAAACATGAAACTTAACTATTGTATAGAAGCCTGAATTTCCTTTAGCACAGTGTGAAATGCGCTCCGGCGCGGCCCGTTTGGTGGAAATCGTACATAAGGCACTAGTGGCACATTCGCCGCGCCGAATTCTGCCTATTTTTTGTGGTGGATTTGCACATGCACACGTCGTCTTTGTGTCACGCGCAACAGACGGGTGTTTTTTTTTGTTTACATAAACATATATCAAATAAAAATGTAATTTTTTGGTATTGTGTTTTAATTGATTCGTGTTCAGTATCGGTGGTACAGGTACCTCCTTAAATATGGCACGGTTACAGATCAACACATTGTAGATGTGCACGTTAGAGGTGCGAATCGGAGACTCGACACTACATAATGTTTCTATTATTTTTTGTCTATTAACAATTGTTAAAGTTTTTCATGGTTACTCACAAAAATATATGAAATATCGTATTCTGATAATAAATATATTGTTATTTTTAATAGACGCATCTTCTTGATACTGTAGGTTTCCTGGATTATCAGAATCTACTTTGCTTGTTGTGTGTTGGTTATTATATGTACGACTATCTTCATCTCTCTCTCTAGGGTCGGTCCCTCATGTCTGAGGATCGCGGTCAGCACTAGGGTTGCATTTGGAGCGGATGATCTGCCTCCACCGGTTTCTGTTCAGCGCGTTTCTTACGATCGTGTAGAATTTGGATGACGACGAGTCTTTTATTTGATCGGTCCATTTTGTTGGTGAACGACCGCGCAATCTTTTGCCTTCGGTGTATTATCTTCATATACTATGTGAATACCAACGACAGCGGTATCCTTCAGTATATTCTTGTGGGTATCGGAAAATGCGACTTGGGGATTATGATTAGAGGATGGGTCACGATTACCAATTTGTTAAGCAAGCATAGTCCGCATCCAGAATCCCGCAGTTATGAATTGTGCAGGACACAGCCACTTGATATAATTCTTTAGTTCCCTCACGCCCACGGGAAAGATGTGGTTTCTATTCTTAGACTCATACGCATGTCCGTCTAAATTGTATAATTTTGCATCAAATTGCACATTGGCGCCAACACCCACGTTGTTTGTAACAGAGTTGCATATGACTAGTATCAATAGTATAATTGTTTTTATTATGCCCCTAACGTAAATAAGTTACGTAATAAAAACAAGGTGCGTGTGCGATGATTGTTAGGGTTACTGATGGTCGTAACAATAAAAAGCGGACTGTAATACTATAAGCGCTGGTTTATTGAATCAGATATACGTAAACTGTCGCGTATGTGTTCGGCGGTGGTCCCAAGTGAAGTGGTGGCTGGTGGCTCGCTTGTTCGTCGCGTCGGTCATCCGCCGCGCCCCGCGCTTGCCTCTCCGCCGCCGCGTGACAGCCGCGCCGCGCGCGCCATCCATGACGAGATGTTAGTCTCGACAATGATTCTATTTTGATTTACTACGTTTATTTTAGATCTATTGTCACGACATGTGTTTGTGTAGAGTGTGAGTTGTTTATTAATCAATGGGGAAACAAGGAAGTTTGTGAATCCATAGAGTATATGCAGGCGTACTGGAAAATTGATACGACGATTGATGATAATGAAGCAATTGAGAGCTAAAAAAAAGTAGAAAAAGTATCCAGATTTTCTCTAAAGCTGCTAACAACAATGGATTTTGACAAATGAAGTCTGAATAAAGTGGACTTTCCGAAAGGCATCAACTATAAAAGTATCAAAATTATCTGTACCTCACTTCAGATAGGTTTTCGCGTGAAATTGAGCATTACGGAGAAATACGTGCCAACATTTCCGATCATCCGACCCTCGAAGTAATCGTGCGTACAGCCGCGTATAAAACAGACGTCCGAATCATTTCGCGTTGACGAGATGTTGTGAATTTTAATGTAAGCACTGGACGCGAAAAGGTGCAAAATAACCGACTATTAGGATATTCGGGTAACCTTTACTGTATACTCAATGTTTGTTTAATAAGTCTTATGAATACTAGTAAAATTTAAGCCTTAAGTGTCTAAACACACTATGCCGAAGATACGCGACCGATGTTCGGCATGATTACGCCAGCAATGCTTTTTAAATTACCCGCGACAAACCACGCTGAAATTATTTCGCGTTTTACCTATATGAAAAATATAGACGCCGAAGTTCGGCCACGTAATTTCGGCATGGTGTGGCGCCACACGTACCCCCTTATTACAAAAGATGGTCTAAGAAAAACCTAGGTTTTAATATAGCCCCGTCTCTTTTTGTTATATGACATAAGAAAGTGATGGGTAGGCCCTGAGTGTAATTTATAAAAAAAAGGTAGCAAAAAAAAAAATGTTTGCTTTTGTGTAGCTTCAAAGGCTAGACTGTAATCAATTATTAAGAACATGGTTCTTTTAAATAAAGATTAAAAAATCTATTTGTCGAGGCTTACTTTGCTAAAGATTAATATTTTGTCCATGATTGCAGACATTCTGATTCAATGCGGAGTAAGGCAGGGTTCCCACTACGCCGGACCGGCAGATCTGCCGCGCCGGTAAATCTGCCGGAAGGGCTAGTGGCTGTACAATTTATATGAAGCTATTCACATTATCCCGGGTCCGGCATTTTTGCCGAGCCCGGCATTTTTACCGAGCGTTTTGTCACCACGAAGTGCCGGTAAAACGACCGGACCCGGAGTTATGTGAACGAGTTTGTGCCGGTATCTGTCCCCCGCTCGCCCCGCTCGTGCTCCCCTCGCCCCGCCCGTGTTCCACTCACGTCATTCGGCTCGCATTTTCTGGTAAAAGTAGCATGGATATTCAAGCAGAAACTTTAATTACGCTTGTCCAAGAGAGACCTGTTCTGTGGGATAAGACCGAAGACGTCTATAAAGACAAAAACTAAAAGTTAGCAGCAGTTAGCACCTACGTCAAAAATATTATTACGCAATCTAGTGCATAAAATAATCTTACCTTAGACATATGGCTAATCTTTGTTCTGGGCAAATACATTCTCTGAAACTTGTATCTCGTACTCTTATGTCTATTGAAAGTCGTCCCAGTAAATCGTCAAAAGTGGTTGCTGTCATTCGAAAATAATTGAAGAACTTTGATTCGTCACTTCTAAGTTCACCCATTAATGTTTCAAATGTTCCAAGTGAAAAATTTTCCCGTAAAATAGGGTGTACCCAATGTTTTCTTTTATTTTGCCTTCTATTAAGATACCACCACAACACAACAATTTCGTCGTCCATTGTGCGCGCAGGTCCAAATTCAACTGAGGTGAGTACTTGACTGTCTGAATTTCTTCCGGGATCCGATGTAATGTGAACACTCTGTCCGGTGTCCGGTTTCCGGCAGATCTGCCGGTCCGGCGTAGTGGGAACCCTGCCTAAGAGCGATTTTGAATTCAGTGACCCTTAGTTAAAGCAGGTTTTTGTTGTATGACGTGATTAGTGCTGCATAGTAAAAATCATTATGAATGAATGTTAAGTCAAAAAAAACCCAAAGAATTGTTCGCACTGACGAAGCCGTAGGGGAACAGCTTTTCCCCGAAGGATAGTTTAATATATTCCCGTGTCAAATAAAAC
The DNA here is from genome assembly GCA_905220435.1 of Amphipyra tragopoginis. NCBI lineage: Eukaryota > Metazoa > Arthropoda > Insecta > Lepidoptera > Noctuidae > Amphipyra > Amphipyra tragopoginis. Next base: position 1,294,325 of record HG992004.1, on the reverse strand, counting down.
GGATTCCATTCACATGTTACATCTTCAGTTTATTGCCCCATAAACATTAATTTTCTTTGCTACCTTCATCCATGTTTTGATAACAGTGGGAGTTTCACTGAAACGCGCAGTAAATAAAATCACGTGCTGGACCGAATTAAACCAACATTTGTAAACAAACATGTTTTAGATAGCGTACGTCATGGATGTAATGTTATCCTACTTAGTTGTGCTACGAAAAAGAAATGTAAAGAAGGTACATGCAAAAAAAATAGCTCGAATTTTACTGGCACCCAGTTGGGACTCGCTAGCTTTCATGATCATGATCCACGTTTGCGTCGGCTGTACTGGTAGAGCTTTGAAAATGCTATGCTAAGGAAATTGAGTATGCTTTTGTTTCAAAACTTGGATTAATAACTTGAAATTGGGTATCAGCTACCGTACTTTAATTTCACCCTTGTCATAGTACCCTCCACCTGCGTTTTTTTTTCTTCGTCTGCTGTTTCAGAACTTAAAATCGGGCAACGCTCAGTAAACCTTCTGTAAGACTTTGTTTTATATTTGTGTGTAGTAACGTTCGTTAACAGATTGCGGGAGGGAGTGAACGTTGAACTTGGAGAACCAAGGGCGGTCGTAGACGCCGAAATCTGAAAGAAAATCTTGATTGTTTTTACTGCTATTACTCGAGAATTAATAACAGTGTATAGTGTATTGTTATTTAAGTGATTATAATTCTATTTAATTAGTGTAATTGGTCTATGACCATAGTTAAATTGTTTAAATAAATAAATAAATTGTAATAATTTTCCGGGGTTTACAGGACTATTTGAAAGTGAAAGGACTTTATTTGAGATATTTTTTTGTTGGCAAATATCCTGTACGAAGGATTTAAGAAGGCTTTGTATACCGAACACTTTTTGAATATCTGAAAAGACTGCTACAAAAACGTGCCGCACATCATGTAATATAAGGAAAACGCACAACCGATCTATAAGAAAATGTGGTATATTTATGCGTCAGTGTTTTACGACACGCTTGCAAATTGTTACGTGTCTGCGTAATGTCACAAAATAAGAAGGGACAGATTATTATAGAAGGTACACTCGTAATAACGAAGAATAAAGAGTTAACAATCGAACAGTCGGCATTACTGTATAGATAAAACACTAAGAATATACTGAAAGCTTATTCTATTGACAACATTGTTAAAAAAACGCAATCGAAGCGCAGCTGAACCACGGCTTTTTGTTTTATCTTTTATAAAGATAACGCTCAACAGACGGGGTCGACATGCGGTAAGAAGGAGATTAAACAATAAATTAGTATCTTTATCCTTCTGAGCTGCATTCGCAGATTGCATGTGCTTTCGCGATATTATTATTTTCTTCGGAATCCCACTGTTTTGGGTGGTTTTTCTGTATCAACTTTAGCGTTATTATTTGCTGAACGCTGTCTGAATATGCATGAATACGCTGTTGAATTAAATTCAGTTCACAATCAACGCTAGAGTGGGCAGGTCGCCTAGTATCGGTTACAGACAAAGAGAATAAAACCAGTCTTTGGGTAAAGTCTAGCTATTAAAATTCTCAGCAAATGAATAAAACTGATATTGTTTGCTGTTGTTGGTAAACAAAAGCGTATAAATTACAACAAAGTATGCTTGAGATGTTTCAAGTACCTTTTTGGAGATTTATTTATTTGGTAATGCTTGAACTTCCAAATCTAATACATTTTCACAATATTTTCTGAAACTTACGAGAACTGTGTTCTTCTACCTGGCCTTTTCCCAACTATGTTGGGATCAGCTCCCAGTCCAATCAGATGCGGCTGAATACCAGTATTTTACATGGAGCGACTGCCATCAGACCTCTGCAACCCAGGTATTGGGTAATGCCAATATCCTATGGTTAGACCGGTTAGCAGACGTAAGTTACGTGAATCGTATTCATTGATCCAAAAAAACTTTATTGCACTTTAGGATGCCGCACGTTGTAGTATCACCTTCATGATCGTCATCTTCACCAACTGGCTATTTTTATATTTTATACTTTTTTTTGATAATGACAGAGGGAATTCTAATTTAGACTTGGTTTTTTTTGGGGGGATGGTTTTTTTGACGCGATGGTGATTTTTTTGATATGAATAATTTGTTGATGCGATATTGATATAAATATTATAAATTTAAATCCGAGTGACTGTTTAATTATGTGGCATGCCACAGCAACCATACCCTGAACACTGCTCCATGCAACATCCGTTTTTACGTTGGACTCGGAGGTCTTGTGCGAGCTGGACAACCTAAGCCTCCACCACCTATCCAAGAACCTGCGCTCCCATGGTACCAAAGTGAGATGCATTCCGGTGCCCGAGGGTAACCCCTTCTTCCTTCTCTTACACTTCGTCTCCTGCTACACATACGAGATCGGCGATCGGGCTGGCTGTCACCTACCCGCATGACTAGATATGCTACAGCCGGTCTGTTTGTTGCCGCCGGTTTCTATCAAATGGCTGTGTGGGCCATTGGCGAACGCCGTAACTACAAGGAGGAACTCGCTGACTACTCCAAGGGACGTGACGCAGTCCTGCCTCTTATTCTCTAGCCATTTCTATTTTTGTTATTTACGTACTAGGTATTGAATGCTCTACACATTCTTTACAACTGGTGTAGCAGACGTGCTCTCAGGAGATCCTAGGCCCGTCTGTTACATTACAACGTAGATATTTAAAATAAAGAAAGAGAACACTATACATATAATCCGAAAAGATGTTTGCATCAACACAATTTCATAAATTAAAGTCTCAAGTACTGTAATTATAGACACAATAGATCAACAATGGCACTGATGAACCGGTTCGTCGGTCGGGCCGCTAGCGATTAATGGATGTTTTAAAATCCAAATACTTGCATTTTTTACTTGGTAACATCCTAGTCTATTATAATATCTGTGGTAACATAAAACGATTGACATATAAATCACCAGACAAAAAAATACCTACCCTCAATCCAGAGAACATCCTATTATACAAATCGGAGAAACGTCAAAAGCAAAGCAGTAATCGTTCTCAGTACAATTACATCAAACCGAGGCCGAGACAGACGGATCGGATTACAACAGAACAAAGAGAACATCTGTATTCTGAATATTCGATAACTACAATCGATTATCTGTATCGATACTCGGGATCCTTTTGTTTTGACACCATTAAACCGAGAGTTGATAACGAGAATACGTCTGTATTGTTGTTATTGCTGCTTCAGTGGATTTCACAGTTTTGATCTTACGAAATGTCATGTAAATCAAAACACGCTGATATCAATGGATACAGTTAACACAACACATTGTCCATTGAGAGATAAAACTAATGTATGTACCTATTATATTATTTATGTGATTAGATTTTATGAGATTCCTATTTGAAATAAGGCTTAATCGATCTTAAAATGAAACCAGTCGTTACAGCCATGTACATCACGAGTATTTATGGAATGGGACTACGCGATTCCTAAAGTGTGTAAGCATTCTTGATGATTTTTAAAGTGTGTAGGAATTCTTGATGATTCTTAACGTGCGTGAGCATTCTTGATGATTCTTAACGTGCGTGAGCATTCTTGATGACTCATAAATTGCGTAAGCAATCTTGATAATTCTTAAAGAGCGTAAGCATTCATGATGATTCTTAAAGTGTTTAAGCATTCTTGATGATTCTTAAAGTGCCTAAGCATTCTTGATGATTCTTGAAGTGCTTAAGCATTCTCTATGATTCTTAACCGTTTCGCTGCCAATTCCGCATAAAACAATTAAAAATCTAGTGTTTTATGAGTGATGGCAGTCAAAGCGTTAAAGTGTGTAAGGATTCTTGATGATTCTTAAAGTGTGTAAGGATTCTTGATGATTCTTAAACTGTGTAAGCATTCTTGATGACTCTTAACATGCGTAAGCAATATGTAAATAACGACAACAACAGAAGCGCCGTCATTTTTAATCCAATTCTTCATGTGATAATGTTTTACGTAGATTTCGATCAGAGGTGTTAGACCGAATTAATGAATAATACTTGATGTGTTTCATAATGAATTAACAATTCATTACTTAAGCAGAACTGTTAATTCTAGTCCACTTAAATGATAGCTTTGTTGTTACGAATCTATTCAATTAAGTAATTGTTCGGTAATTTTTATTGCAGTTATTCAATTATTTGTTTATGGACCGTTAATACGAGAACCGGCGAGGGAATTTAAGTGCTGTGGTTCCTTTCACAGCGATAATACTAATGTAAGTAATAACTTGTGATGTTAGTTTAAAAACTATCGAACGAACGCTATGTGAGAAGTCTCGGTGTCATTGAATGACGAATAGTTCTCCATGTGAGCCCACAGCAATGGGTTAATGGTCCAGTCGAATACGACGCCATATTTTTATGGCGAAACTGTAATGACGGAGACTGGCATATTTTTTACTTACATGTGTGTATACATTGGAACATAGAATTTTATCTAAACCTAGACCCCCTTATTACAAAAGATGGTTTAAACCACGACTAAGGTAAACCCAGGTTTAAAATATACTCATCACTTTCTTATGTCATATAACAAAAAGATACAGGACTATTTTAAAACCTAGGTTTTTCTTAGACCACCTTTTGTAATAAGGGGGAGAGAGTCGAGACCTGGTGTCCTGAAATACAAGGCCTTGAGCCTAGTTAAGGCACCAGTCTCTAACAATATACCTGTATTCTATTTTTGTAAAAAAAGATTCATGTTGCGATGTACTGTGGCGAGAAAATAAAAGGTATGTTATCTTACTTAAACTACATAATGTTATGGTGGGTTCGTAATTATTATATTAGTTACAAAACTATACGTCGATTGGAAATCTGTCAGGTTTCTTGGCTACCGGTACACGAGAAGCACACAAATACACCTTATTTTATAGATCAAAGACTTACGTTATTAGGATAAACTGCCAGTCGAGCTCTATGAAGTAACTCGCCCTAACTTAGGGCTTAAATTAGTTAGGGTCCGTAAGTAATTCACATCGCCACAACTAGAACCCCGCCCAGCACCGCTGGCGAACTCACTAGATAACACACATAGATAACAACAATTATCTATTCAATATGCTAATTGATTAGTTAATTAGACGCGGCTATGGAAGCATGAAGCGTAGTCAGCACGCGATTATCGTATAAACAAACGTAACGCAGCGGAATTTGTAAATATCGATTACTGTGTTTTGTGGGAAATTGTATGTTGTACAGTCATGAACATGTGGTAAAATTCAAGTGAATTTCGTAGTACGCGGCAATCTGTCGCTGCGTAAACAAGACGCGGAAAAATTCTATCAGAAAATTTCCGACGCGAGCCGTACTGCACTGTGCTCATACATTTTATACGTACTAGATCGCGCTTATTTTTCACGCAAAATACGCGCTCAGACGTGGATTTGCGGACACCAGCCCGTTATACCTTAGGCCCGGTATCCACCGAAGCGGAGAGGAAAGGAGACGAGAGGAGATGTGCTGCAAAGCTGGCAGGTTATTTCTACCAAAGCGGAGAGGATATGTGAGCTGTGCGTAGCTGTGATGTGAGCTGTGAGAGCTCGAAATCAGTCAGTTCAGGTGTGCGAGGCGCGGGGACATCTCCGCTCTGCCGCGCCGCTTGCTCGCTCGCGGCACAAAATTCTATAGAAAAATAAGACATCTCCTCTCCTCTCCTCTTGATCCATTTCCACCGAAGCTAAGCGGAGAGGAGATGTGGAAATAACGAAATCGGATTGGTTATTCAAAACACATCTCCTCTCGTCTCCTCTCCTCTCCGCTTTGGTGGAAACCAGGCCTAATGTACTAGAGCCCACACACTGTCAGAATTTGCCGGATTCGACAATCTGCGGGCTCTAGTACAAAATGTACGCGCGCAGACGGCGTTTGCGTGCTGAAATGTCTTCAAATATTTAGTGTTATGAATGCCTAATTATTTTTTTACGGTAAGGCAGGGTTCCCACTACGCCGGACCGGCAGATCTGCCGCGCCGGTAAATCTGCCGGAAGGGCTAGTGGCTGTACAATTTATATGAAGCTATTCACATTATCCCGGGTCCGGCATTTTTGCCGAGCCCGGCATTTTTACCGAGCGTTTTGTCACCACGAAGTGCCGGTAAAAGGACCGGACCCGGAGTTATGTGAACGAGTTCGTGCCGGTATCTGTCCCCCGCTCGCCCCACTCGTGCTCCCCTCGCCCCGCCCGTGTTCCACTCACTCGTCTCATCTCACTCTGTCATTCGGCTCGCATTTTCTGGTAAAAGTAGACGTTTAGCATGGATATTCAAGCAGAAACTTTAATTACGCTTGTCCAAGAGAGACCTGTTCTGTGGGATAAGACCGAAGACATCTATAAAGACAAAAACTTAAAGTTAGCAGCAGTTAGCACCTACGTCAAAAATATTGTTACGCAATCTAGTCCATAAAATAATCTTACTTTAGACATATGGCTAATCTTTGTTCTGGGCAAATACATTCTCTGAAACTTGTATCTCGTACTCTTATGTCTATTGAAAGTCGTCCCAGTAAATCGTCAAAAGTGGTTGCTGTCATTCGAAAATAATTGAAGAACTTTGATTCGTCACTTCTAAGTTCACCCATTAATGTTTCAAATGTTCCAAGTGAAAATCTTTCCCGTAAAATAGGGTGTACCCAATGTTTTCTTTTATTTTGCCTTCTATTAAGATATCACCACAACACAACAATTTCGTGGTCTATTGTGCGCGCAGGTCCAAATTCAACTGAGGTGAGTACTTGACTGTCTGAATTTCTTCAGGGATCCGATGTAATGTGAACACTCTGTCCGGTGTCCGGTTTCCGGCAGATCTGCCGGTCCGGCGTAGTGGGAACCCTGCCTAACAGCTATGAATTCACAGGTTGTTAACTATGTCACACAGTGATTATATTCTCTCTGGAATGCTGGGCGAGTCAGTCGTGTGAAACCTTCAGTGTGACGTCAAAACTACGCGATGTTATATCGCAAAGCTATTAACACCGTGACGCGCGTAAAGTACTCGTTTTGTTTGGCCAGGCCTTTAGGCTAAATGTACTTGGGACACTAAATTGCTCGAGATAAAGTGGATGGCCATTTGTTTTTAGCTCCAGGCCATACACTAAGGGGGTATTTCACCAACCTACTGTTCATTAAGCTAATTAGTTCTCTAAACTTTTCGATTTGCATTTCACCACATAATATCAATAGTGATAATGACAAGATTATTGAACACACAAATCGACACCTCCATGCAGTAACATCGTAACTCATTTTTTTTCATAAATTGCGTGACAATGATATGGCTTATGGTTTTTTTTTACCCATATCATTGTAACGCAATTTATGAAAAAAAAAATGAGTTACGATGTTATTGCATGGAGGTGTCGAAATGTCATATTAAAATTCGTTGGTCACAATTAGCTTACCTACCTGGGGCCTAATTCTCCTAAAAGAAATCTTGATAAATCACAACCGAACCAAGGCCGAACCGTTCATTCAGACAGTTCTCAATTTCAAAAGCTATCAAATTGTTTGACACAAAAAACAAAATCGATCATTTTGAAAGTTTTCGAAAACAAAAACTGACTGACGGTTGTGGTTCGATTGCGTTTGGCAACAATTTATTTTAGCAGAATTGGGCCCCTGATCAATAGTTACGGACTTATTTATTGATATGTTGGTGAGTTACCTCCTAAACCTTCAAACAAATAGCGTTCAACAGTGTCTCGAGCAACTAAGTGATCTATGTGTCGTCAGCCTCTTAGTTTGCGTCCTGAGTGACGGCGCACGGGCGTATTGCGGATTGCGGAGCGGCTTTACCGTCGATACCTGTCCTTAGAGCACGCGAGAAAGTTCGAAAGAGTTACCGCGGCCCTGAAACGCAAAGGGCATTAGGAGGAACACGGATGGGTTTTAGTCAGTAAGAGTCTAACACTCCCTTCCGCTCCGCCCAGATCGGAAGGAATCATAATTATGATGATTACCCATCCATAAAAAAAAGAAGGGCTTACAGCTTCGACTTAATTTCTGTTTGCCAACATAGTTGATAGACTACTAATATGTAAAGCTGTTAGTTTATAGCCCCTTGAAGGAGTTGCAAAGTTTAAGACCGGTTTACATTACGACACATTAGGGTATTCTCGCTGTTCCCGAAGGGTCGTTAGGGTATACTCGCTGTATCCCAAAGGGTTGTGGAGATTAGACTCTAGTTAGCTTTTATGTGTAAACCAGAAATTCGCTCTATTATGTATGGATGTCTAGGTACGACCTTGGTAATATGACGATAAATAAGAAAATTGGGGTTTAAGCACACTTAACGCCATTAAATCGTATTTGACTCAAAGAAAATGGGTATTGTTTTGTTTTTTTTTTACTCTATTTGGGAAACAAACGGATGCAATAGCAAACATAAGTGTAGAATTTAGATAAAAAATATCCATAAACAGTTTGGTCAGGTTTCCATACAATTAATATTATAATAACAGCGGACGTGAAAAAGAATAAAAACAAGTTAACATAAAAAAAGTCAAAATATTTCTGATACAAATTTTGAATTTAGGTAGAGAAAGGTGAAAGATGGTGTATTCACATACATTTGCGAATTATCCCTTCGATAAATCCCTTAACATCACAAAACTATAACTCAAAATAAAAACAATTAGTGCCGCTTGCTCGTTATAAAATGTTTTCTATACATTGCTTCAACGTTAACTCTTTTGAAAACAAAATACATACATCTCTAAAAACTAAAACATACATAACGTCACCTTGCAAAGAAAACACAAAAAGTCTTCCAATATCTTGCGTCACATATCCTTTGTTTTCGTTTCGCGTAAAGCTGAGCGACATAACATCCATATTTAAGATCTACGCTCCTTACCTCCGAGGAAGGTCGCGGGAAATCCTGCGAATGTTAGAGGGAACACACACGAGCCCTCGCGACAGCCACAAGTGAACGACCACAAGCTGAGGATTAACTTTTGTAAAGGTATATCGGGTGTAAAAAACCCTTAACGATAACGAAATCTAATTATTCTACCCATCATTGGGATCATTTTTTTCTTCTTGACCATAGGTATCTGGGAAATCATTGGTTCTGGAGATATTGAAGGTCAAAGTCTACATATTTTTTTTTAGCTTTTTCCGGAAACGAATTCTAAGTGATAATACTAAACTTTCTTCCAAACAAACATTATCAAAATTTTCAACTTTTCCTAAGAAATTACGCATTTGAAGTTACAACTGCACAACACACACAGTCACAATCGGTTACGTGCATTACATTGCGCACTAAAAAAAACAGCGTTTTTTTATGCCTAAAAATAAAAGCCGTTTCCCAGCAATTTAGTTTGATGTACAGAGTGTATTTATAAATAAACTTTAAAAAGAATGGTTCCCACTTTAAAATCAATTGATTGCAATTTAGTTTTAATACTTCTAACTTCAAAGCTTTCTTTAAAATTAATAGTTCGCACTATAATTTTAATGCTTCTAACTTTAAAGTCCCACCGCAATAATAAGTATGTAAAATTACAAACAGATACCTGAGAGATAGGGTTAGGTTATGTTAGAATTGTGACCACTCAATGCGCGAGCCGAGCGACAAAGCGAACGGTGCCGCGCGGGAACGGCCGGCGAGTGGCAAAAAATATTCGCTTCGCTCTCTGACGAAATAATTGGTCAAAGGCTTCGCCGATCATTTAAAACCAAGTGGTTTTTTTATTGACTATAGTGCAAACCATTATTTTGTAGTGGGAAGCATTATTTTTTTGGCACACTGCCTTAAAATTTTTTTGTTGTTGTTTACATTGATTTTAATGTTTTTAAATCCATCTCTCTTCTAAATGTTTCGCAGGGACTCACCGAACACGCGTGGCCGGTGACGGCCATTGGTAGCGAGTGTCTCGTGTGCCAGTCTCCTTACCAAAACTTATAAACTGCCACAGATTGTTCGACCTAAGTAAACATACAGAAAAAAACCTAGTCTGGCTCAAATAAAAACAGAAACAACTACTTGTCTGAAAGCTGAAAGGGTTGATTTTATGTGAGTAGTTGATAGTGATGGATGAATCTGTCATTCTCATTAGTGACTTATAATTGCGTCAAATAGTTATAGTATTAATTTTTTGATTGAAGGAGGTGGTTTAAGAGGTTGAGGAAGAGGGAGGCCAAAGAAAAGATGGATGGATTGTGTGAAGAATGATATGAAAGAGAAGGGAGTCAGTGATACCATGACGGGTGGCAGGACGGAATGGAAGAAGGAAAACATGTTGCGCCGACCCTAAGTAACATGGGATAGTGGCAGGAAGATGATGATGATGACAGCCTCGTTGGTCTAGAGGTCGCAAGCGCGACTGCTGAACGTAAGGTCCTGTTTTCAATCCCCAGAGCGGGCAGTGTTATTGAGTTTTTTAGCCGACTTCAAACAGGAAGAGGTTCTCAATTCTTCTGAATGTTGTTTTCAGTGTGCAAAGTCTCAGTAGTAGCCTGGAGTCTGGATTTGTGCTAGGTTGATGGCAATAAGCTTGCCCCCTATTTTTGGGACTTAATCATAACGGCGAAATGAGGGTGTACTATACACCTCTGCCTACCCTTTGGGAAATACAGGCGTGGATGATTATTCGAAAAATGTTTGTAAAAAATAAGAATGTCACTATCATCATCCCAAAGTTCTAAATGCAGATGTTTCAAACTTCAATTATAATAATGAAAAATCAAACTATACCACTGCCGTCAAGCAATAAGACAAGAATAAAAACAATCTGAAACTAATATTAATGTTAACAACCAACGAAGGAGAACAATGATTTGGTTTTTTTTTAAAGGAAGTTCGAATATTCACCCGCACGATTTTATGTTGTTGCTTGGAAGAGGCCTGTCAATCACTGGTCTTTAATAGGCTAATTTCATTAATAATAGGAAGGCAAGCTTGTCAGCGATGAACGGCAGCTTCCACACGGTCGTGCAAGCATCTACTACTATGGAGGCTGACATCGTGCACCGACGTGCTTGCGTGACGTCAATCGAGCACGTTGATACGTAAGCAAAGAGAATAAAAGACTTCTTCACATCGTCTGCTCGACAATGTCCAATTATATGTCTCTCAAACTTAACCTAATGTAAGTCATAGCCCTAGGGTCTAGCCGGGTAATAATACTGTACTGAATTTCATTATAAACCGCTGGTCAACAATGTGATTTGAATTTGGAACCTCAACTAAAAATTCGTAAGAAAACTTTTACCAGAAACCTGCGCCAAAAAGAGTTCGAAAATGGAACGTGCCATCACGAGTAGGAGACTTATTAGAAGATGACTGAAGTTGAGATCATTTTGCGGTATCCGCGCACAAAAGCGGCGCGGATACCGCAAAATGATCTCAACTTCAGTCATCTTCTAATAAGTTCAAGGCCATTTATAACTTTGCTTATCCCATTAAGTATCACAAGAATGATGTCCCCATAATGAAAGCACAATAGAACCTGTGCCACTCCTATACAAATAAACAGGCAGTCGTATTGTGCCGTGAGAACCGTTCAGTGTTCAATACAACGTTTTATCGCGAATTATATCGCACAATAGCTCGGAATCAATAGCACAATGAGCGGAGCTCTGATTCTATAATTTGTGTTGATTCATACATTATTGTTCCAAACTGGGCACCTGCCTCTTCTCTGTATAAGAAGGGTTTAAGCTTTAGTCAACTATCCTTGCCTTGTGGGTGTTGGCGGACTATACACTAGTGGCGTAGGGTGAAGTTTCTTAAAAGGGAAGCCGGACCAAAAAATGCTTACCTTACTCAAGTGTGATGCGTGATTTCCAGTAACTACTCGTTTCGAAAGGGAAGCCTATAGGAATCGAGTTGTATGGAGCCTTCGCCACTGCTATACACACCATGGAGAACTTAAGGTTTCCTCACAATATTTCCTTAGCTGCTTTAAGTACACGTTTACAGAAAAAATATAGGATATTTTGATACTATTATCTGTGATAAGAATGCAGCAGTGCTACAAGAAGGATGGAAATGGAATCTATTAATATCATAAAATCGTAACCATGCTAAAACTGCACATTAAATTTTACTGTTTTAGAAAAAAAGTAAAATTAAATGCCACACATCCTAGGAACGATACTGATGGCAAAAATTACGTTTTTAGAATGTTTGTATGTTTGAGCTTCACGCCAGTAATTATAACTCCAGTTGAAATCTGGTAGCCACCTCCGTTTAAGAGCGGGTCAGATCATAGTCTACAAATTGTCACGCTATTGAGTGTGTGTGTCGAGTAACCTGATGTTTCCGTAGGCTATATAGGTTCGGAATACAACGCTTTCGTGCCGTCATGTTTGTCTTCATATTGTTTTGAGCCCAGAAAGTAGCAAAAGGCTCGCCACCTTACATGGGAATTGATAAAAGACAAAAGTGTGTCTTGCTACCGCTTCGGGAATTACAGGCGTGAGAATATATGTCTTAAAAACCGTTAAGATGATGGTCGATGCATGAGTATAACTTATCTATATTGCAAATCTACTCAGCCGTTCACAGTCATCGCAGAAAGGCCTGTCGAAAATAAATACAAGCTTTTAATATGAAGAATAACATCACACATTTCGCAACAAAGAAACGAATAAATAATTTTATCAACAAAATCGAGGACACCGATTACATGCAAAACGCACCCTACGCAATTTCCCTTTAAATCAGATAACGATACGATCTTAAAAGGCCGATACATGGTGGCCGTTCCGTATCGTCAGAGTATCGTACATTCGATCCGGGCGACCGCGATCCCGCAACAATGGACGCACTTGCGCAGGAGTCGAGTTACCGGCGCGGGCGCGCTGCACAATGAATACCACGTGACCGCCAAGTTGTTGCCCCACATTCTGAGAGGAATACGTGTTTGTATGACTTTTTGAACAGATGAATAGTTTTCAGGAATGCCAATTCAACTTTTACTTGCCATAAATTAGAGCGAAGATTTTTAATCCTTTAACAGTCGTCCAATTTTTGTTACCGTTAAGTATTATGGAAAGAGACGGATAAAATATATCGGAAGTGGGCGAAATGGATAAGTTTTTTTTGTCAGATTTACGAGGCAACTGTGTCTGTCAAAGGATAGGTCTTTCGTATACCTACTCCATTTTTTTTTCAATCACTATACTGATGTAGCTTTTGCGAGTAGGGGACTTTTCGGGAGATTTTTCGAGCTCGAAAGAGATGAATTAAACATACGTACATACGTTCCAAGAAAACTTGTCATGACCTACGATAATATAATCTTCCGTTTTCCTCAGTTGATTTGTAAGTCAATAAGGCAATAAGGAACTATCCAATCTTCAAAGCAAATCTAAATATTTATAAGGTGAGTTTAATACTAAAACTAAATAAAATACTGATAGTCCTACAAACAGAATTGAGTCTGAAGCGTATCAAGCTAGCAGCGAAGATTATGGGATTAATCTCAATCAAGTTTCAGGAGTCTGGAGTTAACCAAGAAAAACAGCTGAGGATGATGGAAAAGTTACAGAGCTATCCATCATTTTAACATTGCTACTTCGGTACTCATATAATAATTACTTTGTAGAGACATGATTACAGAAATCTGTGCGCCAAAAACATGGAAGTAGCTAAAGACAAAAAAAAAGTTTGCGTAAGGAAGAGGATATCACGATTGCAAAGACTGAATTGTAAGATAGCAAAGTTGTTCTAGAAGTTTATGAAATGTAATGTGTCTCAAAATGGTCCTTTTCTAGTTAAAAACGTAAATTGTCTTACCACAAATCGTGTAAAACAGTTGTTGAGACTCAACAGAGCTTAAACCCCTGTTATAGTAATGCCTTACAATCTGTTTATTTAAAAATTTCTGAAACATTACGACAGTGTTGTCTCGACATCCTGTATGATAGGGGTTATATGTATGGAGTTTAACGTTAGACACGGTTTTAACAAGTGTAACAACTTTGGTAGTACGATCCAAACGGACGAAGGAAATGTTCAATTACTTAAGGTTGCAGATATTTATTCTTAATTTTGGCAAACTGCCTGCTTCTGAAAACTCCAGAAACTAACAATGAAAGTTTTGGGTGCACTTTCCATTTCCTTTTTCTCGTTATTTCAGCTCAGAGCCAGATTTCGATCTTTTCCATCCAGAACTACCATTTGCAAAAGGTAAGATTTACTGTCACTTGAACTATCGAATTGAGGCGGTCTGCGTCACCCGCTATTTACCAGTGAATTCACTACCGAACTTTGGCAACCCCAACCGCAACAATAAATGATTTTGGGGGGATAATGGCAATGTAGAAGCAACATGCACATTCGCTTCATATGCACTAAATGACGTCACCGATCTCACATCGCGTGGAGAATTAGCATTTATTCTAGTTCTAGATACCAGCTGTTGGAAAATTACGCAATAATACGCAGCCGGAAGATTCCGTTTCTTACCATTAAAGTTCCACTCTTCTGCATCACGTTAAGACAGTGTCATGGTCTCCTGTCTCGGTTTCGATCGCGAACTGAGGTTCAACATCATTTCTTCAGTTCTACTCACATATTAAAATCTAACAATGATCATTTATTAACCGCTTGTAAAGAGGCCTGTAAACGGGCTACTTGCATCTTGTTGGCACTTTTATTGACCAACATAGCTCAGTATATTTGCAACTTATACCCTTGCTGCAATTTCATTGTGCAATACATTGCCGAGTGTAGTCCAGCAAGATTCTGCAACTGTTTAGCTGAGGAATTTTGTTTGTACACGCGGAGCTATAATGAGGCTAGATCTCAGCAGTTGCAAGGAGACCGCGGTGGCAGCGACAGGACGAGGAGTGAGGCGAGCGAGGGAAAAGAGATGCACCTATACATCAGAGCAAAGACGATATACGGCGATATTGCAGTAAAGTCAAAGCGGGATAAATCATTTGCAATCTAGCCGGCTAGACATTGAATACTTGCGACTACTATGAAATATCTTGGCAATATCGCCGGGCTACACTGCAAGATTGCAGCAATTGTTGCACTGTGTTGAGCGATATAATCGGCAACTAGGCGGCTATACAATTGCAGCAAGAAATTGACAAAAAACTAGCCCGTTTAAGAGCACCTTTACAGATCAAGGCGCCTCCCGTGACTCGAAAAGCACATCAAGCCGTCGATCCCGAGTGTTATACGAATACCTATGACAGTCTTTACGGGCAGTCAGAAGCCCGAAAGTCTGACAACCGGTATATCTTTAGGATATCGGCATTGCCCAGTACCTAACTGGGTTGTGGAGGTCTGATGGCCTCTGTTTAGACTGGAAACTGACCCAAACGTAGTTGGGAAAAGGCTAGGCAGATAGATATTTTTTTCACCATTTTTTTTTCAAAAGCTCCTTTTCCCTTTCTCAAAAATTGCATCTCAACAGTCCAGCACCCACAATACCGAGACAACATGGCGTCTCACGGCGTTTGTCGCATTCAATTCCTTATACAGGCCGATTTATGTCCCAACGTGTTTATTCGGCTTGTTAAATGTAAATGCGCTGTACAGCGAAGGATTTCTATCGTAAATCATGATACGACTGTTAGTGCTTGCTGCGATCTGTTTCAGATTGCGAGTTTGGAAATGGGGGCAAAGTGTGGTATATGGATGTACGATGAGTGAAATGTGAAATCAAATGGAAGTCTGTTATGAAGTGGAGTTATTGATAAGAACAATAGATAGGGAGTTGATAATGTTAGCAGATAGTTAGTAGCCTGGGGCCTGATTCAACTAACCGCCATTTTCAATATCCTATCTATCGGCGGTTTGCCTTACTACAGATAGAATTTTGACATTACTTCTATGGAGCTTATGTCAAATTTCTATCTCTAGTAGGCGAAACCGCCGATAGATAGGTTATTGAAAACAGCCTTATGTAAAGATCTTCAGTTGCAGTTAAGTTTCGATCAAAACAACGCTTTTCGTATTCTCGTAATAGGTGATTACCAGTGATCGGAAAAGGATGAGCTAATTTACCTAAACTTCAAAGAACAGAGACAAAAACTGGAGACTTCCTTACGACAACATTTTGTTTCGGGAGAATTTTCTCGGAGATTTTCTTTCATTTGTTTTCAAAAAATAAAAGACAATCTCCTTTTTTGAAAACAATAAACAATCTCTTTTTAAAAACAATGAAAAACGTGTTCATCTGGTTTTGTGACAATTTTGGGAAACAAAAATAGGAAACGAATTTAATTGTTTTTTGTACTATTAACATTAATATTAAATGTACTTTAGTGATGTCCCGAAACCCGGAATAATTTTCACGAAAAAAAATGTTGTCGTAAGGAAGTCTCCAGTTTTTGTCTCTGTTCTTTGAAGTATAGGTAAATTAGCTCAACTTTTTCCGATCACTGGTGATTACTGTCAGATAAGCTTGCGTGAACTGCAGCGTCACTACGACTTGATCGGCACGTCATGAAATTACGTAAATTAGCCTATTGGTCTATGAGCAATTTAATGTATAACTTTTCGTGATTAGTTTCATAAAAGGCAATTCAAAGTCACCTTAAAGCTGAAACATGACGCTTTTCGGGTACATCTGCTATATCGCATTCACGACTGTTTTTACGACGACTATTACAATTACCAGGATACCATTAAAACGCTTGTACGGTGAACAACTTAGCTTTCTGACTCATCTGAAGCGCACTGTATGTTTTACATCGGGTGAAGACAGATGGATTGGATGGGTCACAAATCACCATACCAGATCATCATCCTTCAATTCAATATACAGCAATATCCTAAAACAATTAGGTAAGTCCATTCTGTAGTCTATTTAAAGTCCATTTTTCCGAGAATCGAACAAACAAACACACAAACCGTTATTGTAAAATGTATTCATGTTTGTACACGTTTCAATGAAATTAATCACACAAGTGACGTTAATAGTACAATCACGTGCAAAAATGTAAACACCCAAAATTACTTATTCAAAATAAAACGCACGAATAAAAATATTTGATGCCATTATAACAATCCGTCGTATACAATTTCAAAGGATTTTCGACTAACTTTTATCGGAATAAAATTTCAAAATACCGAAAGTTTATCTGTGATCCGAATCAAACGAATTGCAGACTTATGCAGGTTATGCAAACTTTCAGATCGACATTACCAGGAAACTATATACACTAACACATCAATGAGTCGGTAGTTTAGTTCAATTTTGCGTACTCACTTAGGATAACACTCTCATTTCGCAGTAAAATGATTCTCAAGTTTTCGCATTTATGTTCACTCTTCATTTTCGCAGTACTGTGTCAACGGGATACTACTAAGAATCACACCTACACGCGAACTCCGAAATTCAGACGAACGTTTCGAATATCAGTTCCTTTTTACTCGACTTCTCAGAAAGTGCAGAAACCATTACACTATACTGTGTAAAGGTGCTCAGTAAATTGAGTGACATCGTCGAATTGGATGAAGCTTCAGCGTACTGAAGTGTTGAAGCTGAGAGGTTTTAACTGAGAACTTTGTTAGAATTACGGGGGAAAACCTTTCGAGGAAATAATACGACTGGAAATGTTTGACGGTGTATTTTATTCCTTTGCCTTGTATAATTTGCTAATGACTGTATTCGTTTTCCCCAAGGCGGTATGAATGACCGGACTCAATTCGCTACCCGGGTTCTTTATAAGTGGAACCCAAATAGTCTAGAAACCTTTTTACAAGCTTGATTTGAAAATCGAACCCACTTGATCAACGCTAGCGGTTTAACTGTACTTGATAACATAAGCCAACACAGAGAAGAAATAAAACTGCAACATGTAACCGATACTGACCGCGAATGTACTTACAAGAAACATGTTTTTAATGACGTACCAAACAAAATGAAAAGGGTGTCGAATGCGCATATCACGTATCGCGATACTCGGAGCAAAACGAATGGAGTTACACTTTATCATAACATTATATATAAAGTGTATAATCAGCTATAAAGTTATCGCCGAACATGCTTACATAAGCATGTGACGTAACGATGTAAAGGTGAACGACTTGAAAGATATGGACAGATTAAATTAAATGATAGGATGTTATTGGGATTTTCTTTCAGTTGCAAAAAGAGAGATATACGAACGAAGATTGTACTTCTGTGTTACTTGCGATAATTCCAATGCCGTGCCGATGGCAATCTAGCTAATAAATAAAGAAATGTTTGGGACATTTTTAACACAACAACATCTAGTCCCAAACTAAGCAGAGCTTGTACTATGGGTAGACAATGGATATATACTTATATACTTTTTTTTTGTAAATACATACTTATAATACATAAGAAACACCCAGACCAACACAAACACTTATGTTCATCACATAAATATTTGTGTCCTGTGGGAATCGAACCCACGATCTCGTGATCAGCAGTCCGACACTCGAACCATTAGACCATAGACGTCGTCAAAATCGCTAATATAGGGATATCAGAAAAAATGGGGTGCATGAAAAGAGCCTCCACGAGTGACGATACTTAAGTACGTCCGGCGCACCCTGGGCAGTGAGCCTCGCTACCAACCTTGCTGACTGGCTAATCTTTTCACCACAGCATGAGCTATTTCCGTATAGCTCGTGCTGACACGAGAGATGAGGGATATTAGAGCTGATATACTTGAAGAGGAGTTTGTCCTATTACCATATCATACCCCTGATTAAGAACGATTCGATTAGTCAGTTGTCGAACGATTTGATAAGCTATCTCTTTTCCTCTCGATACGAGAATCTTAGACGGAACGAGATAAAAAACCGAATTGGTCGACACCTGTTTATCGAAAAGATTCTGAATCGGGTGGCTGGTCACATTTTAGGCTTTATAGGTCACAGCTCATTAGAGTCACCTGGCACCTGACCCGCATCGCCTCGTCGCTCGGCGTCCACTCGTTGCCAGCAGGTGGTTCACGGGTGGACGCCGCGCCGCGTTATCACCGGTAAACGTCGCGTGGTCAACCAGAGGAGTCGTCGGAGGATGGTAGCGCGCGGTTCACTCGCGACTTGTGCGTTGGCAATGCCCGGCAACGCAAGGCAAGCATGCGAGCAGCGAGTTGTCACCTAGTGGTCAGCTCGTCGTCCGCGTATGGACAGCATACGCCCGAGGCGATCCGGTGGCGCTACGGACTTGACGTAGTGAGCGCACATTCAAGTTCATATAAAGAATACTAACCGCACGAGGCGAGGCGATGCGGGTCGGATACCGGGTGGCTCTAAAAATTAGCTGTGACCTTTAACAGCAAAATTAAACTTAGCTCTATCTAGAGACCCTTAGAGCTTCGAAGAGTTTTGAAAGCCATCGTTCTTCCTCTAGATCAATATCTGAAGGAACTTTAAAACTATAAAACACATAGTGCCTGCAAACGATCGTTGCAAACAACCGACGATGAAGCTCGATAAATTCTATCTATAACTAAAATGGCAGAGAACAGTTTAGCCGCAGACAGATCCCTACGGACTCGCATCGCTGCAGGCGTTAAATCCTTCTCCGATGACGTACCCATAGTGGCGAAAGACGTTCCTCGGTACATTTCACGTGGTACGTACGTAGGCAGAACGAATTGTTTCGCAAAGTGACGGAAAGTGCAACAGATGTGTGCCATTTCGCGCAAGCTGTAAATCTACACGTGAAATAGGTTACGTGGGCTGTAGGCGATAAAGCTGAAGTGGTATTAGTTATGCGCTATTGTGAATATAGCACGCCTTTATCTATACATATAAAAGGAGAAGCTGACTGACTGACTGACTGATCTATCAACGCACAGCCTAAACCGCTGGGGTTAGAAAGTTGAAATTTTGACAGTAGGTTCCTTTTGTAACGAAGGCATCCACTAAGAAGGGATTTTTCGAAATTCAACCCCTAAGGGAGTTAAATAGGGGATGAAAGTTTGTATGGAAAATCGTCACTTAACGGGTTCAAAATTTCACGTAAGAGAAGCTGCGGGCGAAAGCTAGTTTATTCATAATAAACCTAATATTGCACTCAGTTGTTTTGAAATTAAATTCAATCATGAATAGGGTCAATCCTAACCAAATAGACGAGCTAAAGGATGCAGTTAGAGTAGGCTGACGGAGACTGACGGAAGCAACTGGGGGCTGTGACTCAACTTGGGAAAGAAAGATGCGTTAGTAAATGGGGATAATCTACAAAAAAAAAAGTTAACAAATAGCAATAAAAAATTATGACAGTTTTTGTATAAGAAGATATTTGATTTGGATGTGCTGTCAACAATTATAAATTAGACTGTAGAGCTTGTCATTACAGCTGTTGATGGGCAATGGTAATGTTATGACATTCTGTATTGCTTCATAGGAAAAAATATGGAGATACACTACAGGTGGCTTACTATACCCTTATCAACGTAAGGTGACTCCTCAAGTCTCTATAAAATGTTACCATACAAAGAATATCAAATATTTAAAA
This sequence comes from Amphipyra tragopoginis, assembly GCA_905220435.1. Classification (NCBI taxonomy): domain Eukaryota; kingdom Metazoa; phylum Arthropoda; class Insecta; order Lepidoptera; family Noctuidae; genus Amphipyra; species Amphipyra tragopoginis. The sequence goes on along the minus strand of HG992004.1, from coordinate 1,273,878 downwards.
AAAAAAAACATGGTGTTACAGCTATTTTAAGGTTTTTGATAACACAATTTACAAAATGACCGCTATGTCAGGACTCATCATTGTTTGAACAGGGTATATGCGCCATATTTTAATCGTAATTTATATTTTCTAATCTTCTTGGAATTTGTAACTAAGTCACGTGCTACTAAAAATAGTATGTAAATAAGGTTAAAGTCCAATTAATATTGAAGTTCAGCATAATAAAAACTGCAGCATAAGACTCAAGTCCCACATATCGTGTGAACGCTGACGTACACTCGCGATTCACCACACATGTTAAAATTTCACTGCGTTGTCAGCGCCATGCGCCAGCGCGTGCGCAAGTGTTCGGTGACGTCACTTGCACCAGCAACAAGCTATGAAATGCAGTTATAAATAAACAAACGATTTGTGGGTAAACGCATCGTTTGTGACTGTTTAGATTTTACAAAGAAAATTAGTATGGGGTATGTTTATTTTAATCTGGCATGAATAGATGATTGACACGAAGAAGAGGATAGCGAATTAAGTACAATATTTAGGAATTCCGGAAGTAGATAGATCGGAGCAACAAAACGAAAATAAAGGCCTTTCCTTCACCAGTCTGTTCTGGCTGGTTTAGCGACATACTAGCGAAGCCTCGGAAGGTCAACAAACGACATTTTGCATTGAAACATTTTAAAATAGTTTAAACCAGAGGTTCCCAATTTTATTTGGCCATGGAATCCCAATTGATCATAGTCTTTTGGCGAAACCCTAGCTGGCTATTTTGATAACTAAAGTGTTTACCTTGTAGTTTGAATATTACCTATATTCATGTTAGACTCGAAGAAAGAACAAACTATAAATGAAAAATAATCATTTTAAGACTTATAAGTATTGCAAAACATTTATTGTAACAAAGAAATACAATGTAGGTAAGTAATCTATATACATATATAAAAGGAGAAGCTGACTGACTAACTGACTGATCTATCAACGCACAGCCTAAACCGCTGGGGTTAGAGACTTGAAATTTTTACAGTATGTTCCTTTTGTAACGTAGGCATCCACTAAGAAAGGATTTTTGAAAATTCTACCCCTAAGGGGGTGAAATAGGCGATTGAAGTTTGTATGAAAAATCGTCACTTAACGGGTTCAAAATTTCACGCAAGCGAAGCTGCGGGCGAAAGCTATTATTTAATACGAAGAATGACATTTTTCCACATATTTTCTTACAATAGCACTAAAATTAGACTTTAACCTTTTGACCGCCACGAACGTCTACGGACGTCAAACATTTGAACTGTAAAAAAGTGGTGTTTTCGACGTGCCATGCAGTCGGAGATGTCGCGTCGTGAACACGTTTTAATTTGACGTCCATAGATGTCCGTGGCGGTCAAAAGGTTAAGTCTGACAATTGAACGCGAAGATCTGGAGCTTATGAATGAAGTGGGAGTGAACGTGTGAGGAAATATGAGTCTTTTCCACGAACGTTTTATTTAACTCTCGGACAGACCGCGGAACCCCTGTGACCATTTGACGAAACCCCAGGGTTCCGCGGACCACCTTTTAGGAATCGCTGGTTTAAACAGCCAGTGAAAACTTAACCAGCTCTATCGTTGTGGCAAGTAGCTTGTGTTGGGTCAAAATCGTTACATGCTTGTATGAGGGAAATACAATTCTAATCAGCAAGTAGTGTACTGTTATCGTGTCAATAGTCGTTATGGCTGTAAAAACAATAATAGTCCATAAAGTGAGAATGAGTTACTGTCTTTGAACATGGTATTAACCAATGTTATCAATTTTTACATTACAATGTGCAGGAACTGATAAGAATCTAGTGCTTTTTTTCTGTCAGATTATTAATAAGTGTATCGAAAACGGTTGTCATGGTATGGACATGTCGAGCCTGTTATGGAAGAACATCGTGAGCGACACACATACAATTTTACAGACATATCCGGTTTTTGTACATAAGTGCAAAACACGTTAGGCTCTAGTATAATCAATTAAATTATTGCAGAAAGAGTTAAATAATGAGTACTTTTGTCGCTTAAAAATAAAAGTGAAGGTCGTGATTTCATCTTGTGTGTTGCTTATGATGTTCTTCCATAACAGGCTCGATGTGTAGTGTGTGATGGAAAGTTTTGAGTATGAATGTGGATGGTTATAAGAGTAGAGGAAGACCAAAGAGACGATGGATGGATACTGTGAAGGATGATGTGACTAGAAAGGGAGTGACTACTGAGATGACCCAAATAAGTTGAGATAAGGGCAGAAGGATGACAAAATAATATTTTTTTGCAGAATTTGAACAGTTCACTAGGTTGTAATTTTTGAAGGATTGAGGAACGAAGTGATCCTCAGATTGTAAATAGTTTTTTTCCAACAATGATTTACGGTGACAATGTGATAAGCGAGACTTGTGTAAAATCTAGTCAAAGACAAAAAAAAACAAGAAATTCTTCTTGAATGAAAAAACATAATATCTAAACAAATACACGTTTATATACGCAAACGTAAACATAATTTACAAATTAATGCAAACGCATCGATGATACAATGTTCCCAAAACAATAGCAGCAGCTTTTACGTCATTTGTGGATACAGTTTTATCAATGATGCAATCGATCTAACAGAGAATGAAAGCAAATGTTGTATTCGTTGCTTTAGCCTGCTTTGGTTCAGTCGCAGAATGTCTACTTCGCAAAATGTATCTTTCGCAAATTCGGTACCTATACATAAAGTAAAAGTTAACCTTAGCTGATTCCAAAACCGTTTCGAGCTTTTAGTTTGGTAAACCTTATTTTGCAATTTTTAGCTCTTAAAATTATAAGATGGTGTTTATTTTAGCAGAAATGCATGAATTCACTTGACATCTATTTGACCTCTTAGTGATTATCTTCCTTTTTCGTGACGTAGGAATACTCTATGGTATTATACTTGGCGTAGACAAAGAAATAGTTTCTTTGTCTATGATAACCCCACCTATCACGTGACGTTATCGATAGAAAAACTTTAAAAAAATATTAAAAAATAACTATCGTGTAGAAAACAAAAATATTCAACTTTAAATAGCCTTATCTTTAAGAAAACAGTATAAAAATACAAAAAAAAAACTTTACACACCGAATTGTATCTTTCGCAAAATGTCCCTTTTTCCAGCGAACCTCCACTCCCTGAGACGTCAGTAAAAAAACAGGGATCTTTTATCCAGAAAGGTGCGACTGAGCCATTGCTTTACACTAACATGAAACGCAAAAATCAATCGAGATAAAAGAAAAGCATTAATGATGGAATCAGGCGTTACTTTGCGGAAATCCATGACATACAAATATGCAAATACAATATCTAGCTTTAATTCCGCTGAACAAGATCTCTAGTTTGGATGCAGTATGGCAGCACCACCCACCCGTCACAAGTATATGCACATGCAGAAAGAGTGAAAAAATAATGCAACATGCAACCAAACCAATACACGACACGTGTTTCGCTCCTGCACGGGGCATCCTCAGGATATGTTGACTCCTCGACCGCTAGGACGCGAATATTTCGCGTCCTAGCGGTCGAGGAGTCAACACGTGTCGTGTACCAATACACACAATAAAAACCAATACACGTGATGTGCATATACTTGTGGGCGGGAGGGTGGTGCTGCATACTGCATCCAAACTAGCGATTTTGTTCAGCGGAATTAAAGCTAGATGTTTTATTTGCATATTCGAAAGAAAAGCATGATAACAGCATCTAGCATTCAAATCCTCTACTCCAATAAACAAGGCTTCAATTCCATTGTATTTTCAATCGGAGCTTCGCCAAACAAAACCATCCTAGTGCCAGTTGCATCGCCATCTTCCTACATAGCAATCTAATACCCGTCGTACTCCAGCGGAGCTGTAATACGATCGTTCCTCATTATACAATACCGCGGCAATCGGCTTAAAGCTTGCAACCTACTAAATCCTGAGCTGATTAAGCAAGCGAAAATTATAATTTTTTGGTTTCATTCTTGGGGAAAATTTTGAGTGTGGTAATAAAAATATGCAGACTTGCTTATTTGGAGGTCTAATGACTTTATGAGATGAGTAGAACTTTAAAATAGGAAACAAATTGGAAAATATCTGAGGCTTTAGGCGTTGATTGAATTGGCTAACAAACTACACTGTACGGCTACATATCGTCGCTCGGGAGTGAAAATCTCGGATATGCAATTTGGTCATTTTTATTTTATCACGGCTTATACGGACTATATCTTATAAGAGAGCCGTTCTAAGTGAAATTAGTTTATAGGCACTGAAACTAGTCATTATTGGGTATATAAATTCGTAATAAATATTGTTGACTAGCTTTTGCCCGCGACTTATTCCGCGTGAAAGCCCACAGAAACAGTGCAATGACCAAATACATTCCCGAGATTTTTACTCCCGGGCGACGATATAGTATACATATATTTCCAGTATGAGCTGATCTTGCATTATATAGGCTTTCCGTACAATCCTTTTACATTGGAAATGTATAGATTGATATGTAGTCGTATGTACAAGCATATTAAAGTCGATAACAGCACATATATATATCACAGAATCACCAATCAATCACGAATCTGGGCGATCAAGGCGTGATTACAGGAGGCCAAGTCTACTAACAAAATTGTTTAAAATCGCTATCGAACCGCAGCTAAATCACAGCCGTTCAACTATTATCTCCATGAGATAAAATAATCAAACAGCCGTGGTTAAGCTGCGGTTCGATTGCGTTTTTAAACAATTTTGTTCGCAGAATTTTCCTATTGTTACTATCTCTCGCATCAGTAACCCAGACCCGTCAATCCGGTCTTTAGTTTGTGTTAACACTTAATATCTAGCAGGTATTGCTTATATTCGTTGCTTTTAAAGTAATCTTTGTTCAGTTTCCCACAACCATGTATTAACTCACAATTGTGCATAAATAATGACAAGCTGTGAGCGATATAATAAGCAGTTTCGCTGTCTTAGTTGGCTATTAAATCTTGCTTGGAATGATGAGCAGATACGCTATGATTTTCTCGAAAGCTTAGATAAGCAAAGAAATCATCACGTTATGAAAGTATCTAGGTATTATTAGTAACTAACTTTAGCCTGCGGCTTCACTCGCGTTAAAAAACTCTTAACACACTACTAAAGTTTCTATAATAATATAATTCAATTGTGATTCGAAAGACACGTGGCGCTATCTATAAACGTTATTGTTGTTTTCCTCGGGGACAGTACTGTTTTTAGGGATGAAAGGTACTCTCTATGTCCGTTTCTGTACACCTGACAACGTATATGAAAAATTTCACGATGATCGGTTCAGTAGTTTAGGCGTGAAAACGTAATAAACAAACAAACTTACTTTAGCATTTATAATATTAGTTAGGATTAGGATAGTTAGGAAGTTAGGATTAGGATAGATAGAACGTCGCTGTGTGGTCTTCTTTGTAGGATAGAGTACTAAATCACTTTCTTTGGGATTACCAACAATTCTAAATGGTTAAATTAGGAGGGTGGGCAGCTATAAGTAACTGCTTATCTACGTTGACAGCAAAAAATCGAGAAAGTTCAAATACCAGGATCCCAAAACTAAAAGGTCATAATATTATACAGCATGATAACAGTACTTTTACTATGGGACAAAAACTGAATTCGTGAAAAAGAAGATCAACCTGTTCTATACATTTCGTTAAGCGTTTTTTTTTCATGAATTCAAATCTATAATACATGTACAGAATGATGAACAGAGTTCATGATTTTCGGATGTAAAGCGACTAACCAATTCCTAATTCTACTAACAGAAACATTTATTAATTGCAATTGAATCGTTCATTCAGGCAGCTTTCGTTTACGAAAACTGGCAAAATGTTTAGTTTTGTTTTTGCTGTCAAACAATTTGATAGTTTTTTGTAAACAAAAACTGTCTGAATAAACGATTAAGTTGCAATTGATAAACGTTTCTGTTAGTAGAATTGGGCTCCAGTAATGCTGTATATGATGACACTGATTTTGCAAGTGGAAGATCATTTCCCTCATCTTTGAAATGGAGTAAGCGAAATCTTTAGGTGAAATGACATTTTAAACTTAATGTCTATACATATTAAATCAAAATTTCCGAACCAAACCACGACTAATACTCCTAATGGCAACTCGGCAGCTGACGTACTACAGAGAACAGGAGTTGAATGCATTCGTTTGATATTGGCTTCCCTCAAAGGGATTCGTAATAAATACTTCATACCTAGAACTCTCCTACATCAGCTTTGCTCGTTGCAGTTACTAGTGGAGTATATTCTCTACAGAAAACTTAAATAAGTCTTCTAGGAAAAATGCACAATGAGCATTTTTCCCAGAACGATTATTAAAGTTTTGAAGGACATGCTGCAAAATTAAGTTATTTCCAGACAAACAGCCTTTGACGCGCGATACGGGAGTTCATTAGGAGCTTACGATATTATAAGGAGCTTAGCAATGCGCGTTTTATTAAAACGTAGTCGTGCACTCATGCGGTTGAGACGACGTGCGTCAAGCGCTTATCGTCTGAAGAGTAATGGCAGTCACACACGTTGAAGATATTATAAGATATCTACATATATTTGAGCGCATATCTTACTATGTCGCTCTTCATAGAAATCCATTGACTACCACACACCGCGCTGATAGTATATATTTTATAGTTAAGTAATTCTGTCAGATACAAAACATGGGTGAAGATAATATCTGCAGATTCAAACTTTATTAACTAAATGTATCGGTTTTTATGTTATAATATTCACACCGTCTGCATATATTCGCGGGCGGGAGGGTGGTGCTGCATACTGCATCGCAGCTAGCGATTTAGTTTGGCGGAATTCAAGCATTTGGCGACACGTTTGGTGCATTATGGCTTCTGCGCTACGGGTCGTGGGTTCGATTCCCACACAGAACAAACAATTGTATGGCTTACAGATACTTAGTTGTTTCGGGTCTGGGCGTTTGTGTATGCGAGATTTGTGTCTGTAAACGCACTCACAATACAGGATAAATCCTAGTGTGGGGCAAGGTTTTTGTTAATAAAGAAAAAAAAGCTAAATATTGTAATTGTATATTTGTATGTCATGGATTTCCGCAAAATAGCGCCTGATTCCATCATTTATGTTATAATATCACCTTTTTCTTGTGTGATACTATCACATACTAAAAGTTTTTATGCGCAGACACTCGCAGATACAATACTATAATATCTGCATCATGTGCAACAGCCTTAAGCCATATGTATCATAGTATGTGCGCGTGTATTGAAATATTTTTTATTACTATGAATAGAAGATTAAAGTGCTTTTACTTTACACGGCGTATTCAGAAATATTTTAATAGTATCTACATTTGGGGGCAAATGAATCGAGCCACTGCTTTTTTCACGTGTCCTGGTTATTAGTTTTGGTTTCATGTATTATATACTAAGTTGACAAAAAACTACCCTCATTGTAAAGGTTATCAAATAACCTTTTAGGCGATATGTTTCGAATTGATCTGTTCTATAATAGGTACCAAAAATAATAGCAATTAAGTATACCTACGTGAAATTTAGAAGTGGCTCGATTTATATGCTCCCAAGTATATTTGCACTAATATATTGCAATAATATAATATATTGTTTAACATTCAGCAAATATTGCAAACAAAGACACATGATTCAAGTTAATTCTAAACTATTTATTATATATTTATTTTATAGGCTACTAGAGGTCACTCGCGGCTTCGTCCGCGTGGCTGACATTTATTGCGTTTTCCGCGTTTTACGTGATAAAAGTAGATTATGTCCTTCTCTGGGTTCCAGACTATCTCTGTACCAAGTTTCAACAAAATCGGTTCAGTAGTTTAGTCGTATTGAGGTAACAGACGGACAGACAGAGTTACTTTCACATTTATATTATTAGTTAGGATTAAAGAAGTTTTATTCATTTTATTTGAGTTAATTAGCTAATAAAACACTTTTTATTTGAATAAGTTATCATTCTTAGTTTCATTTCATAGAATATTTTTAACGATATAATGATAACATGTTAATTTATTCCTAATTAAATTATTGTATTTCGTTGAACCACAAAAGCATTTTTTCTAAACGGGATCTATATGAAAGCTGTATAAAAATGTCTGCCACCGTCTCTGGTCGTAACTACGTATCGTCGCGGTGTGTTCAAATACCATCATTTGTCACTATCACCTGACACGAGATGAAGGGGAATTTAAGCATTACTATTGTTGCGTGATGTTGATTTTTACTTGCGTAAAAGGTGAAGGATAAAATCGTGAGGAAACCTTCACACCTGAGAGGGCTTTAAAAAGTTCTCGATTGTATATGTAGTCCGCCAATCCGTACCAGGAGGTCTACTCCCTAAGCACGAAGTCCGTGATTTCTGCCTTAGTTACGAGCGTTTCCTACTCCCTATCACCTACGGATATACGATTATTTCGGGGCCCGAACTAAGAATGAATGACAACACGATTTGACAGTTGTCCGCTCAGACCAAATAAAAAACCAAGTCAGAAGCGCTGTCAACAGTGACATGAGGCCGGTTTCGTAAACATGTGTGCACTTAGTGAGGTGTAGTTTGATTATAGGTTGATTGAAAAATGTTGTAAATGTGTGCGTGTGTGCGTGTATGCACAGAGCGGAGGTGTAGTTTTGGCATGCTTCACTGTATTGTTCGCAGCGTTCTGTCTTGGTTTTTTTATGTGGTCTGAGGTTGTCCCTGTACCGATGTGTTTTTGTCCGTCCGAAAAGTTAACTTGACATTTGTTTTGTTCACTTCTACGTTTCGGGCTACTTTCGGACGGGCGACTAACTTTGACGGACTTGGGATTAGGCCCCCAGGCCAGCGTGGCGGACTAAAGCTTAAACCCTTCTTATTTTGAGGAGAGACTCGTGCCCAGCAGTGGGAAAGTAATGGGCTGACAGTAATTGGCATGTAAAATGAAACAAATTTAATGTTGCTTGCAATATTTTATAGTTGATTGTAATTAATATTACCTTTTGCTTTGTATAGACTCAATTAATTTATTCACTTGACAGACAGATATGTGTTGCTGGGGAGTTTGTTGCGCCGTTTCTTCTTCACAGCAAAAACACTAGGAAGCGGTGAAGGGAGGGCGCTTTTTGGGGCTGTCTTTTATGTACCTAATTTTGACGTTCAAAAAGAACTAAGTAATTCTAGTCTATTTTTAATAAATGAGTTTTGAAGTTTTGAATATTAAAACATCGTTTTCGCGCAGGATTTAGCAAAAGAAACAACAATGTATACGACACGGTAACCATAACGCAGCTACGGCGATATTATGGTCGTAAAAACCTACCAACACAACTTCCACGCGGGCGGAGCCGCCGGCAAAAGTTAGTATGTGTAAACATATTGAAGGGTCGTTTACACGTAACGTTTCATAGCCCCGTACGAACACGCAAGCTTTTGATTTGTGTCAACATAAAAAATCTGGACTTCCGCCTAACAACAATGTCGCCTTTGAGTGAAAAGTTCTGGAACGCAACTTCGGTCATTTTTATTTTATCACGACGACGCGACGTATAGATGCGAACACATTCATTATTCGCACAGCTAAGGAGTGGAATTCCCTGCCGGAGTCTGTGTTTTCTGATAGTTACAACCTTGGGGTCTATAAGTCAAGAGTGAATAGGTTACTTCTAGGCAAGCGTGCTTCACCGTCAACCACATCATCGCTTACCATCAGGCTAGATAGTGATCAAACGGGAGCCTATCGATAAAAAAAAAGATGCTAGGGTAAAACTCGGTAAAACGCCCCACTTTTTTTAAAATTGTAATAAATAAAAAATCTTACAAGATATAATCAAACTTTTTATTTTGGAACAATATTTAGTATTTTAACAACAATACCACAAGTAATAATGATAATAGGAACTAAGGATACAATAATATTTATTATTTAAAAAAACCTTAGGTGGGGCGTTTTGTAGTGTGATCGTTGGCTAATACGACTCACTCTTATTATAAAATGCCCCAGTGTATTTATCATATATTTTTGCATATTTTAAACTATAGGACAATTGTTTTGACAAAAATTAACCCTTAATCTTAACTTAGGATAATAAGAGGCAGTTACTCAGTCTCTATATCAAATCAGACTTTTTAAATAAACATGGTACAAAACTCATGTAATCATGCTAAACAAGACAGGCATTGAATCCAATCTTCTGTGGATTTTGTATTATAGTAATCTTCCGTGCATTCCACGCATCTGTTAATGTCGTCATCATCGTCTGAGATTTCTTCTTCAGAAGTCTTTACCCTGCCCTCATTTTCATCATTGCTTTCAGAAGAGGATGAATAGCTTACTTTTTTCGTCTTCTTATTTTTGACAGACACTTTCTTTGGCTTCTTTTTACCTCCTTTTTCTTGTTTCTTTTTATCACCATCTTTTTCTTCGATAGGTTTAGTTATTTTTGTGGTCTTAGTCTGCTTTAATTTTCCAGCTGCTGGCTTCTTTTTGTCGGCAATTACCTTCCTTTTCTCAGAGAAAATCAGAAGGCTTGTCACTTGACACTTGACTTGACTTAATTCTGAGTTGCGAGCCATGAATCCCGAAAACCAGACATTTACAGCTGATGCTGAACTTGATGAAAATGGATTTTTAATATTGAGTTTCCTAGCAAGTTGAAATGCCATTTCTTTAACATCTTTTCTATCAGGGGCAAATCCAACTTTCTCCAATTTCTTTATATGGGCAACCAGTTTTTTTTCGTGTTCTACAGAAAATACTGGTTTGCGTCCAAGAGGGCCCTCTGATTTTCCCGATAAAATGTGTCTTCTTAGGGTTCGAGATGGTGTGCCAAAGCTTCTGGATGCCTCATTAACACCCATTTCTTTGCTAAGTACACTGCGCATGGCTTTGTCTAAGTCGTCTGCACTCCATGATGCTCGTAGTGTTGTTCTTTGATACTTCCGAGACATAATCTGAAATAATAACACGCGATAAAAAATACTTTAACACAGTTCAAATATTGGGGCGTTTTGTAAATTGACTTAGGGGCATATTGTCAAATTTGATTTTCAATACGCCCCACCGAGGTCAAAGCAGTAGATTCAAGGTTATAACGTTCGACAAAATAAAAGTATAAAGGTAATTTCATCTATTTTACGATAGTGTGGGTCATTATAACACAAAATCTAAAAGTATCAATATATATGAATTTCTTAGAAACTTACCGCAAATTATTTCACTCCAATAAATACAGATTTTGCAATATTTTTTAAACGGACATCACAAACTACGTGCACACGTCGGCCATGTTGTTCACCTACTAGTGGGTCTCCGCGCGTCTAGTTATGAGCGGCGCAGCTTTGATAGTGTAAGTGCTGGAGTGGTGGGGCGTTTTGTCACTTGGGGCGTATTACCGAGTTTTACCCTATAGGTATATGAGAGCCGCTCTACGCGAAATTAGTTTATAGGCATTGACATTAGACCTTTATTGGGTCGGTAAATAACATGCATAATAAACAAAATTGAATAGCTTTTGCCCGCGATTTCGTCCGCGAAGCCCGCAGGAACCATGTAATCACCAAAATGCATTCCCGACCTTTTCTCTCTAAGGCAGTGGATCTTAACCGGTGGTCCCTGGAAGCATCCCAAGGGGTCCGCGGAGCCATCCTAGCCAAAAAGCCAAAAGGCAATTTCTTTACCAAAACTTCGAGACATTGCTATTCGTTACCTAACTTCATTTTCATCGACATAAATCTATGTGAGCAGGGATTCTCGGCGCTTCTGATTATTAAAAACAAGCACCGAAATCGGTTGGATGCCACTGCCGTTATGCGTTTGGCTTTGAGTAGCTGAACCAAGGATTCAGAAGTTAGTAAAGAGTTTGCAATCACAAAAATCGCATTAAAATCTGTAACTGTAATGTGAATAATTTACCGAAAAGAAAATTAAAGTACTGAGGGCTTTAAATAATTTGATGTGTGTTTTATTTATGTATGAATTAGAACAACCCTCCATTTATTTACATTTAGGTACTTTGTACTAGCTACAAACTAATTAACCAACTTGGTGGTCCATGGCAAGACAGAAATATTGTCAAATGGTCCCTCATGACTATAAGGTTAAGAACCACTGCTCTAAGGTAACGATAAGCGGGTCTAGCGAAGTGGTAGCACCATACGTGGTTTGAGTACAACCTGCTACTAAACTAATAAATCATCTTTTAAAAAGGATCCATTGAATACTGGAACAGGGGCAAACAAAAAAGTGTGTAGCTCCGTGTCCTGAGTCACGTAGACCGTGACAATGCGTCCCAAGTGTCATCGTTTGTCACTATCAACTATAGGGATGCAGGGGGAGACATATTGACGGTGTCTTGCCCTTGATTCTATGTATTGTTTACATTCGTCCACCAGTTTTAGTGAGAGAGTGGGAACAAAAGAAACTAATTGTTGTTAGAGTTAGTTGGGCTAGAAGAAGTTTTATAGGAATATAAAAGAGAACTTAAGAGTTAAAACGTCTTAGAAGCTACTTTGAATAGGTTAATAATAAAAAGTTTAACGGCAGGCATTTGTTGTCTTATTTGAAGAAAACTTTAGATAACAGCCAGTCTTAGAATTATCTAAACTTACTGCAAGAAAATACTTATTAAATTGAAACGCCATGACTGTCACACCTTCGTCAAAATTGTAATGTAACATTATTGCAATCCCCAAAAACATCGGCCAATATAAAAAACAATAGATGGCTTCGAAAGCTCAAAATATCAAGGAGGACTATAATTGTATTAAAAGAGACAGACTAAGCTGTTTTATTGAAATCAAGTTACCTCATAACGCTAAAGTTCACAGATCGATTCCGTTCCGTGTCAACTTTAGTTAAAACAATAAAAAAAAAGGTTCTGTGCCTCATTTGTCAAAGAACAGAGAATTCTGAACGTATCTGCGATCGTTAACACTGAGAAGGTGCGAAGCCGGAGCTGCCATGATGAATAATTCAAGAGACAGACATGCAATAGAAATAAATGGAGAACTTACTGATGGATGTTTGATATCTACTCGTTTAACGATTAGAAGGATGTATGGAGAAACTTAAATTCTGATTGATATTGATAGTGAAATTCATTTTAAACGTACGTAAAATAATGTAGAAGATATCTACTTTGATAAAGAAGAGATTCAAAACGAGAAAGATGTAGATGGAACGCGAGAGAAAGTAGATGGTACACTAATCTATCCTGGGTTATAGAATACAATTTAAAATGCAGTATTAAATCAAATCACAATGGACCAGGACTCTAGACGGGACTTGTTTAACAATTCGTTCAATCGAATAATTTGTGGAGACTTGATTGAGGATATAAATCAATCGTGTATCCATGCCCATAAATCAATTGCTTCGTAAAAATTAAACGTCAATACAACCTATTGTATTGACGTTTAATTTAGCTCCTAAGCTGCGGGTAAAATATGAAACATCGTTGAAGGACTTTGTAAAAGGGTGAGTTCTAGCTATGTGGTGGTGGGGGGGGGGGGGGGGGGGGGGTGATTGGAAAAGTAGCTGTTTGTCTCACCTTTTAAGCGACAAAGGTAAGAGATATTCATAACAAAGATAATTTTGACTACCTCGTTGGTCTAGTGGTCGCAAGCGCGACTACTAAGCGTGAGGTCTTGGGTTCGATCCCCAGGTCGGGCAAAGTGTTATTGGGTTTTTCGTGAGGAATTTCTCAGTAGCAGCCCGGAGTCTGGATTTGTGCCCGGTTGATGGCAATAGGCTCGCCCCCTATTACATGAGACTTTAACATAACGGCGAAATATGGGTGTACTATACACCTCTGCCCAATCCTTCGGGGAATACAAGGCGTGATGTTATGTTTTCATGTTAGATAATTTTGTTTAGTCAGACCGTATCGATACTATGACTTAATTTCAATTTTATTTTCTGTAGAAGCCTTTAATTTTAGCGAATGTATTAAGCAAAATGTGAATATGATGAGGTGCATAATTTAAGTAAACACGACGTTTGAATTGAACTAACTTGAAGTGTGAGCTCCAACTAATATTGTAAATGCAAAAGTTAGCTTGTTACTCACTCAAATGATGCCAGAACAACCGTGTGAAACTTTGTTCAGGGCAGATTTATAATATCACAAAACTAACGTACTAAAACTTTTTGTGTATGAAGTACAAAAAGCAGTCTTAAAACTACATGTTCAGTTCCCTGGAGATACGGAATGAAATATCCCTCTATTTTGTTCAATTACTACAGGGATTAATAACGTTCCCAAAACTTGGATCCTATGGGATTAGAACGGCAGGTAAAACAATTCAGGGTACTATACGAAATTATGTTTGCCGTGTGGAACTACTTTAAAAATAGACCACGCCAATTTTTGCGTGCGTGTCTTTAGAAGTGACTAAGTGATTGTATTAGATGGATATTATCCAGATATTCATTGTGCCATGTTTCTTCAAGAACCTGTTTTTTTCATGATTTCCATGCAATTTATAAATAAACCCGGTTCGTTCATAAAATAGAGCACACCAGCGCAGACCCGATTTTTATGGAAAGCGACATTTGACAAGAATTTAGAGTAACACAAGGCTGAAATAAACCTTCCAGTATTCTGTTTTTATCCAAAACTGCAGTTCTGCCTTCCATCTACAATATGACCGACCGAATCAAGGCCATGAATATAATCAAAATTAGATTAACAAGTAGGTTGATTCTAAAGTGCGATGACTCAGTGTCCTGATTACCTTAATCAGTACATGAAATCATTGTAGCAAAAAATGGCCTTACTGCTGAACAGATTATCGACCTGTGGTTTCTATTTCGTCCTTTGTATTTGAAGTGTTACATACTGATATTCTGAGTTCTGGAACCTGTCCTGGATACACATACCTGGAAAAAGAGAAAGATTTGTCTTATTATTCGGTACTTTAAAGATAAAGCTGATGGTAGACCGTTCGTTCCAAGGCAATGAGGGGACATGGAGACCCCTCATTGCTTTGGAGAGCACGTTAAATCGTCTGTCCCGGGTGTCATACCAATACCTGTGACAGTGGTTACGGGTTGTCAGAAGCCCAAAAGTCTGGCAACCAGTCTAACCATAGAATATCGGCATTGCCCAGTAAATGGGTTGCGGAGGTCTGAAGTCGGGTACGGGTTGTCAGTCGCTCCATGTAAAATACTGGTATTCTGCCGCATCTAGTTAGACTGGAAGCTGATCCAACAGTTGAGAACAGGCTAGGCAGAATTTTAAAGATAGAGCTGGCAGTTTAAATACTATATCTGTAGGATATAAGTAATTTCAATAGGTGAATGGATGTTTATCGGAATAGATCCAGCTCAGCTGTTTTCAAGATCGACATGATCATAAACATGGACATAAAAACACTTCCTATTACACTTCTAGGTATAGCGGACAAATATTGTAATTGTATCTGTTTCAAGAATTTTAAACGCTTAGATGACTTGGCACGTTAAGTGGCGCCACCGCAGCTAAGTTGACCAACTGCGCAGTATTGAAGCGTACACATTTAATACCATCAAACGCTCGCTTAATCGAAAATATATCATTTACTTTAACCTCCGTTATAAGATAAACATTTTCTCTAAAGATAAATTGTTCGATCTCAAAACAATTTTCACTACTCACACAGTTACACTCTCCATAAAGCAGCGACCTACGACAGATGATCAACGGACTTGGCCGATCAATGATCGTGATTAATGATTCATGTCAATGACATAGTAACACTAAGAAGAGAGAACCGAAGTCCCACACTAAAGTGCTCAATACCCACACATGAGTAATGGCTATGGTGATGGGGTAAGACTGGTAAGACGGAGCAGTGATGAAAACTGCTGCACTTCCAAATTGCACTCCAAAACTCGATAATTCTGTTTTCATTACAAGCTTTTATTTCACTTCCAATGTTTGCATGTTAGTTTGTTTGGTTGAAATCGTGCAACTGAATTTTAAACCAGCCATCCCGAACCGATTGAGCTACAAGCATACACGCTTAGTTTGGATGTCAATGGGTTTCTTAATATATCAATGATGTCAATGCATGGTTAGATAAGTGACGTCATTCTAAACCCAATATGGCGGACTGCCGAAGATGGCGGACTAGTTATTTTTTATGCAGGGAGCGGGAGATTTACACGTAAATCACGCGACGAGCTTTTATATGATCACATAAATTGTATAATGCAATAAATTGATGGGTTAGATTTAATTTAAAGTAAGTAATTTTTTTTTTTTTAGAACATTTAAATAAAAGCTTGTTTTTAAAAATGTTTTTATTTTTTGTACTGTAACTTGGTATCACGCATTTTATAAAGTTGACCTTCTGTAACCATCTTTTTTATACGGGTATGCTTTTCAT